>CM061194.1:10944228-12205580 GCA_030763345.1 Mythimna separata | reverse complement strand
AATCCACCAAGTGCAGTGGTGAATGTCACATGTCTTCGACTTTTTGTTTCTATGACATGCCGGTTTCATACCAAGCCCACCATTAAGTTGATTATCAGATCATTTGATTGCATCTGATTACATGGATTGAAACTAGCAAAGTCTGATGGGATACTGGATTCCATTCGTGAAACCTACGCTTTAGTGCTACAACGCGTTTATTTGGTGTGCCATAAATCATGTGAAAAGACTTATGTAAATTAAACATAAAAAACGAAAATCAACAATATCTATCTATATGTCTCACGGCTGCGCCAGTTGCCTGACGCTGGTTTTCAACTGAACCTTTGAGTGTGGGTACGGATGACAATCAGTTTAATTATGTAATAAAAGTTAGGCATATCGAAAAACTGGTGATCCTGCCCCTAACACTCGTAAATGCAAATAAAAATGACTTTATAAGTATGGAATGTTGTCGTTATCAGTAAATAAACATTTTGCAGATCGTAAAACATATCAATCACACTCGGTTTTACGCGTCCAATTTTAATAGATTAGCATTATCGGCCTTACAATATGCCCACGTAATATTCCCACTATTGGGACTCAAACCTACTCTCTAGGAAAGGGCATGGGCCGTAATCCACCACGCGAGCCCAGTGCGGATTGGTTGATGTCACATGTCTTCGAATTTTTGTTCTAGGACATGCCGGTTGTCTCACAATGTTTTCCTTCACCGTTTCGAGAGCAGTGGTGATGGAATAAATTACACTAAGTAATGCGCTTGGTTAGGTTTGAACCCGCGACCTACAACTTGTAAGTTGGGGCCGTTACCACTAGGCCACCAATGGTTTTGGATAGAGACAGCTATAATTAAATTTATGGGAAGTAGTTCCTTACCTTGAAATTTAATACATCTTGCCTTTATTTATCAACTAGCTTTTGCCCGCGATATGATATGATCGCTTGGAAAAGTTCCGTTCAGCATTTCAAAATTCAATTTTAATATTTTTTTCACAGTTAGCAGTCTATTTTTGTATATTTATTGATAAACTGGTTAGATAACAAATATATTTTTCATGTACCTAATTTGGTTAGGAGGACTTTATAGCGGGAACTAAATTAGCACGACGCACACGTGATTAACGCCTGAGTTGTACGTAGAACCGCGTCGCGTGGCGTGGGTCTAATGTAGCTCTACAAGTCTAATTGCCTTATACAACGGACACCGACGCGCCCATATTGGCGTACATGGCCCATGATTGTAGGCCCAATATAGTTCTCTTCTTCTTAGTCGTGCACTCTTGACAGAGTGGTCGTGGTCATGTTTCGGTCGAGTCCTGGGCCACCGCCTCTCTCGCGATACGACGCCATGCAGCTCTGTGTTTGGCGGCTACCAATCGGCTACCTAATATAGTTCTACCTTCGGTACGGTTCGGGTTCGGTGGTTCGGTTCGGGGTCCGGTTTCGGGTTTGCGGACGGCGAGCAATGAGTAGCTTGCTGTCCGGCAGTCCGGTAATCATCCGGACCGCACCCAAGTCGTCGACGGCGACGGCACGTACTGTTCCACGCGCGCCTCAAAGAGATGTCAGCAAAGCCGTAGGGGCCCGGCAGGGTCGAAGCTTCTGGTGCCATGGGTTTGCTTCTGAAAGGAAAACCCGGAACCCTGGAACGAAGTCAAAATCTGACACTCGCCCCTGCAGTCTTGCTCCGCCCAAGAGCGAGAGAAGTCAGTCTGATAATTTCTCACTAAAAAAAAAACCTTATTACTATTTCTCTAACCCTTAACTTTTCTCTTGTCCACAGAAAAATATCCACAAATAAAGAAGCTCTTCGGCTACGACCCGAACTTCAAATGGGTGGTGACGGCCATGGTACTGGTGCAGATCATCTCGTTGCCGTTTGTGACGCAGCTGAGTTGGCCCATGATGCTGGTCGTGGCTTACTGCTTCGGCGGAGTCATCAACCATTCTCTTATGTTGGGTAAGTGTCTTCATCTGGCGTGAATACTTCAGAGTAGGAGCAGGAAGGTGGAGCTCGTGGCTAGATGATAACAGCCGCACGGGTCGATCTTCAAGGTTTAGCAACGCTTGCCAGGGTTGCTCTGTGGATGGATGACCATCTTAACGTGTGTTTCCTTCGTGCCTCGGAAAGCACGTTAAGCCATAGGTCCTGGCTGCCATTTGTAAATCTTTGGCAGTCGTTACGGATAGTCACAAGCCAGTGAATCTGACTCCAGTCTTGTCATGAAGTACCGTGTTACCCCAGTTAATGGGTTGTGGAGGTCTGGTAGGCAGCCGCTCCTCGTAAAATGCTGATATTCAGCTAAATCCGGCTTGACTGGAAGCCGACCCCAATATAGTTGGGAAAAGGCTAGGCAGATGATGACTCTCCAAAATGAATCCTGTAAAATACCGAAAGGCTGACTATCCTGCGCCTACGTGCTCAAGGATCGCTACATCCACTCCTTCTTTTAAGGACCACTCAGAGACGTATCTCTAAGTAAGTCTATTTGTTTTTTCAAGTGGTGAATCATCAGAATGACATTTTCCTCTCTTGGGTGTGTCAGATCTTACTGGCTAAAACCAACCCCATTCCTTGATTGCCTTGCCGATCTGGGGTCACGAACTTCCTTTCGGAATCCGATCCATGACCCCAGAGGCTTCGACCTTGCCGGGCGCCTACAGTTTGCTGACATCTCCTTGAGGCGCGCGTAGAACAGGACGCGCCGTTGACGACTAGGCTCGGTCCAGATTATTACCAGAGTGCCGGACGGCGAGCTACCCAGTGCTCGTCGGCCTACAGTTTGCTGACATCTCCTTGAGCCTTGATGACTTGGTCTCGGTCCGGAATATTACCGAACTGCCAAACGGCAAGCTACCCATTGCTCGCCGTCCGCAAGCAACCACTTAGAGACATATCTCTAAGTAATTCTACCTGGAAACACATATAAATTAATACTGTCTAGTCTGTTCATACAGATAAAATGTTATCAAAGTAATTCTGGTAATCACGGCACTTGAAATCCGCATATCTTATCAGACTATTAACTGTTTGGAGAGGAAATATCTGTTGGGCGAGCTCTTCAACTGATAAGAACTGCATTTTAAACTCGATAGAATTTTTTCTATTGATTGATGGGCGTTTGACATGTGTTTCCTGCCCGTCCTGCTACTCCCATCCTGCTTCTTCTTCTTCTTCCTGCCCTTATTCCATATTACTTGGGATCAGGGACAGTCAAGCCGGATTTAGCTGAATACCAGTATTTACGAGGATCGGCTGCCTACCAAACCTCCACAAGTCATTAACTGGAGTAACACGGTACTTCATGTAGGGGTCAAGCAGGGTCGAAGCTTATTAGGGTCATGGGTTATGTGAAAGTGTAACCCATGACCCTAAAACAAAGGCAAAAAAGGGATATGAGAGTGGTTTTTAGTCAGTAAAATTATGATACGCCCTCCCGCTTCGACCAAGGGTTGAAGAAGTCATTGAATGATTTCCCACCTATAAAAAAGGATCGACTAATAAAGGTTTAGACCAAGAACTCTTACCTAGTCTAAATCAATATGCCTTAAACCTAACCTTAAAAAAGGGCATGACATTTAAATTCATTCCAGTCCAAACTAGACCAACCCTATAGCTTCAAGGTAAAGCGTGCGGCCAACGTATCAATTTCATGAAATACTAACGATGTTACACGACAGTAGCTAGGGTCTTTGGCCTTGAGAATCGATGGACAACTGGATATAATTCATGGTATGTTGAATAGTAAAGTGGATAAAAGTGTAGGTAGAATTAAAACATATAGCTGTTCGGAATTTAGATAATCGTCATCTGTAAGGTTCCGGGATTTTAAAGAAGATATTGTCAGCTATATTTTACTACCCCAGTTAATTACTCAGATACCCGCGAAACGAGACACAATAGTAAAACAATAACAGCGCGGTCTCATTGGACCGGTTGGGGATTCAAACGTTAATAGGTTTTGGAGGTCTGGTAGGCAGCTGCTCCTCGTAAAATACTGGTATTCAGCTAAATCCTGCTTGACTGGAAGCCGACCCTAATTTCATCCTGACTGTCAAAAAAATGTTTATATTTCTCTGAATGTATCATATTGGTTGGGAAATGGCTAGGTAGATGATGATGATTTTACTTACTTCCCCGAGCTTTAGGTACTCTATCTACACCTATCGACCCCTGATCAGCTTTTATTCATCCTTACATGGAATGGGATACGTGCCTTAGGAAATCTGGGCCATATTCCACTGGTCCCAGTGTAGGTTAGACTATCTATGTCATAATGTCACATGTCTTCGGTTTTCTAGTTCTAGAAAACTGAAGATTGCTCGTGAATGATTGTTTTAACAATAATACCGCCCATTATTACGCCCTATTAATTTTAAGTTCCAACTGTAATGGTTTACAATAAAGAAAATCGGGTTTGTTGCTAGAGATGGGCGATTCTGACATGTTTTAACAATTGAAAGGATCGGGAATCCGATAATCTATCGGGTTTTTCAATTATTTCGACTCAACGGAATCGACCGCTAGTTCTCAATTGTTCGAATCAGACACTCTCACTCGAAACTCTGAAAAACCGAGGAAAAACTCGCAAATGGACGCGCCACGCGCCAGTTGCTACAACAGACCGAGTCGGACTCGAGTCAAAGTCAAAACAATCTAAAACCATCGATATGTTCGAACAATTTATTTATTTATCTATACTTCTATACTAATATTATAAAGAGGTAAAATTTGTAAGTTTGTATGTTTGTAAGTTTGTATGTAGGGGGTAATCTCTGGAACTACTGGTCCGATTTGAAAAAATCTTTCAGTGTTAGATAGTCCATTTATCGAGGAATGCTATAGGCTATATACCATCACGCTACGACCCACGGAAGCGGAGCAGTAACAAAAAATGCGGGTGAAACCGCAGGGGACAGCTAGTTCTTTATACACACAAGAGTACAGATGCAGACTTATTGCCTTGAGGCGTTCTCTACCAGTCAACCTTTGGCAGAGACAAATCAACAACAACAGCAAACCGACAACAATCGGAGGGTGTTACGTTTTGTCATCTCGCATCGATATTTGTTACCACCGTCACAACTACCAATTGACTAGTCTCCCCTTGAATGAAACTTGTACATAATAGGCGACCACAATACACGAAGTCACTTGGTGCAAATGGTTAAGACTTTGTACCGAGTCTGTATGTTACGTCATGTTTCTAGATCAATCAGCGGCTTGACTACAATCCCATATGACGTTCCCTCTTCTTTGTCATCATCTGCCTAGCCTTTTTACCAACTTTATTGGGGTCGGCTTCCAATCAAGCCGGATTCAGCTGAATACCAGTATTTTACATGGAGCGGCTGCCTACCAGATCTCCACAACCCATTAATTGGGGTAACACGGTACTTCACGGCAAGACTGGAGTCAGATTTACTGGCTTCTGACTATCCGAACTTTGGCCTCCTCTCTAAGATAGGCAATGGGCAGTAATCTACCACGCGGGTCCAATACGGATTGGTTGATGCCAAAGAGCGTTTTGAGAGCAGCGGCGATGACAATAATAACACAAAGTATTGCGCCGGTTATGAAATAAAGGGTTTGAATCCGCGACCTACCCGAACTATACTCGTAAGTCGGCGCAGTTACCACAGGGCACAGTGTGTTATTTTGCCTTAGTTATGTACATGCCAGTTTTATATTTTTTCTTTATAGATTAACCCTTAATAAACCTTTATAAAAAATCCCCGTTTTGATATTTGACTTCATTTAGGAGATCCAAATATTTTAGTGAAAGGTCACTGACCTTCTTAAAAAAGTTTTTCGTCTGTATTTCTTAAATGAAGCAAAATTGCAGACTCTTGTGAACTACCACTAAATTGTGGGTTTGAAATGTATTAATTCTAGAAAGTGCAAGTCTCTAACGTAACAAGAACGAGAAATAAATTTTGTTTTGTCAATTAACGAAAAAAATTAAAAATGAAATAACTGTTTGCGGGTCGCATTTTCTTTTTATTGCATAATATACTCATGTAAAATACCTTCAACTGGACAAAATTCTAAATTTTTATCTAGCCAGATCTCGGAGATATTGAGTTTCTATGTTTTTAATTAATTTTCTATGGAAATAGGGTTGTCAAAGGTGCAGAGTAGTAAATATCTTTTTCTAGTTCAATTGATTAAATCAATTTATGCTAATCAATGTCTGAGTGGTCTGTTGGTCTAGTTGTCAGTGGCCCTAACTGTTATGCCGGAGGTGGTGGATTCAATGATTTTTTTCATAAAGCACACAAATTTTAGTGACAACCCTAACCAACAATTTCGAAATTCAATAATTCCGAAATCCTGGGTTTGTTGCAACTGAGTTTTTTTGTGGTGATTGTTATTATAGTGTCCAACATTTAGGCTTAATAAAAAACGCGACCATGAATAGAATGTCCTGAAAAAAAAATAAATTCAAAATCATAGAAAAAAAAATATTCTCACTTGTGTGAGCAATATTTTTAAAGTTTTCAAGAAAAAAATGGTTCAGGTAGTGAATTACTATCACACCTTAAAACATTTCGTGTAAAAATCAAAATAGAAAACGAGATATAGTGTTTCTATGGTTTTTAAGGATTTTTCTCGATTTTATTTATTTCTCTTAAACTACAGTAGTTGGAGCCGGCGGAGTTTTTTTAAGAGTTTTGTTTGATTATAAGCTTTCCGAAATACATATAAAACGAAATTGTCCGAACTAAGGCAAAATAACACACAGTGCAGGGCTACCACTGCTCCCACAGGGCTAAGGCTAGGGCTCGAAAACTCAATTGGCTCCTCTCCCATTGAACGGAACTTGTACATAATAGGCGAACATGCCACACGGAGTCACTTAGTGCAAATGGTTAAGACTTTGTACCGAGTCTGTATGTTACGTCATGTTTCTAGATCAATCAGTGGGTTAACTACAATCACCGAGTGACGTCCAGAGTGGACGTTTTAGTACCTATAGTAAATACTAATATATTATAATATAATATTCCACAACTTTCACACAACAACGCAGTCTAGTCCCAAACTAAGCAGAGCTTGTGTTATGGGTACCAGACAACTGACAAACATACTTATATATTTCTAAATACATACATATTATAGATAAACTGGCTGTACATAAAATCAATAGACCTAAGTGGCAGTGAGCAGGGCACGTCAGCAAAACCGTAGGGGCCCAGCAGGGTCGAAGCCTCTGTAGCCATGAGTTCGCTTCTGAAAGGAATATTCGGGACCCTGGAACGAAGCCAAAGGAGGAACAAAAGAGTGGGATTTAATCAGTAAAAGTCTAACACGCCTTCCTGCTCCGCCCACGAGCAGGTGAAGCCATTCTGATGATTTACCACCTATACAAAAAATAGTGGGCATGGCACATTGCTCGCAGAACAGATGACCGATGGGGACGAAAGGTTCTGGAGTTGTGTGACTTTTTGAGAGGCCGTGCCCAACACTGCGTCTTTCGATGCGCGAGCGCCATTTAAACGCATGCCCTGCCCACTGCCACTTCAGTTTGGCGATTCTTCGGGCTATGTTGGCGACCTTGGTTCTCCTATTCTAGGCACTAACTCAGTCAAATAGAGTTAAGAATTTTATTGTATTGACTATCTCAGCGGCGCTTGTCGAGAAAGCTGATATTTACTGTCAAATACTGCAAAACCATTAGAATGATTCTATTATGTATCAAAAACGAAATTATGTACCTACTTTCTAAATTTGACCCAGACTAAATGCAGAAACTAAGCTAGGTAAGTCAAAAAATAAAAACGTCATACGTAACTAGTCATAGAAGGTCATTATTAGATCAATGACAAAACAAAAATTATTACTTGCAAATAAATATTTTCTCATCACATCACCATCTGGTAAACATACGAATCGTCATCACATATAACCACATCAAAATGATCCTCGCATTCATAAGTTTTGCTTACAATGAGAGGTCAACAAAAACTGGAAATGTTTAACTAGATAATGTATGTCTCCATGCATACATACTCGTATGTCGTTGCTAAATTAGTACGTTTTTATCTAACATAATAATACAATAGTTTCCACGAGATCTCAAGGCCAGTGTTAAATACAAAAGATTTTATATTTGCACTTTTAAAACGTCAGAAGCTAGTAGCATAGCATCAGCCTTATAATGTTCCCACTGCTGGGACTCAGGCCTTCTTCTTAGTAGACCACCATGCGGGCCCAGTGCCAGAAACTAGTGCATGGTTACAATTGGTAGTTTTCTATGCAGTAGAAATGAAGACATCCACAGAAAAAACCAAGGTTACCGACATTGCTCGAAGAATTGCGAAACTTAAGTGGCAGTGAGCAGGGCACGTAACTTGTAGAACAGGTAGTCGATGGAGACAAAAGGTTATGGAGTGGCTTCTACGCGACGCAGGGTTGAAAGGCTTCTCACAAGGTGAACCGATGACTTGGTGAGGGTTGCGGGAATCCAATGGATGCGAGACGTCCAGGAGACCGATCCTGGGCGTTCCTATTAGTGAAAACTGCGTTAAATATGCGAACAGGAGTTAGTAGACTTTGATTTAAACCGTGTTTTATAAGATTTCTTCAATTTCGTTCAGTTTTAACGTTTGAATCCCCAACCGGTCCTATGAGACCGCGCTGTTATTGTTTTACTATTGTGTCTCGTTTCGCGAGTATCTGAGTAATTAAGTAAGGCAGAATTCTATAATCTGATAGAAGGGGAAACTGTCAAGTAACAGAATAAACAATTGCCACAATTGCACATATTGAAATGTGATGTCATTGCCATTAGGTACCTAACGTGTTTACAAAAGAGATATTGTCTCCACGCCACGCCACGTCATTCTGTATGAGGCTCTTCCTCATGCAAGAATTTAAAACGCTATTTGCTATTTCACATATTAAACAATTTTGATGTTGTTTTCAGAGAAAGATTTATAAGATAGTATCCTACTAATATTATACCTAGACGCGAAAGTTTGTATGCGTGGATGTTTGTTATTCTTTCACGCAAAAACTACTGCATAGATTTATATGAACCTTGGTGTACATGTAGACCATGTTTTGAAATAGCGTATATGATAGTTTTTATCCTGGGTGTTGCCTTGGCATATAATTTTCTACTATCACGCGGGCGAAGTCGCTGTCAGCAGTAACAAGTAAATAATAAATTTTATAAATGCTAATTTCTAATCAACGTCCTTTCATGTAACTCTCTCTTTGTTTCAGCAATCCACGAGATCGCGCACAACCTAGCCTTCGGACACAACCGGCCTCTCGCCAACAGACTGTTCGGCTTCTTCGCGAATCTGCCCATAGGCCTGCCCGTGTCCATCAGCTTTAAGAAATATCATTTAGAACATCATAGGGTAAGTTAGTCAATGTATATTAGTAAGCATGTTTTTGAGGCCACTTGGGTCAAGCACCGCCATGTCCTCGTGGAGGCAATCGGCAGTAGCAACCTCTCGCGCCAGGCCCTGGTTCAGGTTTTGGTCCGGAGCGAGGAGGAATGGCAGGCGGACGCCTCCTTCTGCGAAGCAGTAATGCTAGCGAAGGAGCGCTCCTCAAAGAGATGTTATCACAACCGTAGGGGCTTAGCAGGGACGATTCTCGCTACGGCTGCAGTGATTTTCTGAAAAAGAAAACCCGTAGCCTTAAAACGGAAAGGGTAACTGAAGGACACAGGATGTGACTTTTAGCCAGTAAAAGTCATACGACTTCTCGAGCTGAAGAAGTCATTGTATGATATCCCACCCCAAAGAAAAAGCCCTAACATCCATCAGCTCTTACTAAGCCCCTTCAGCTTTGGTGATATCCACGAGATCGCGCACAATCTAGCCTTCGGTCACAACCGGCCTCTCGCCAACAGACTGTTCGGCTTCTTCGCGAATCTACCCATAGGACTGCCCGTGTCCATCAGCTTTAAGAAATATCATTTAGAACATCATAGGGTAAGTTAGTCAATGTATACAAGTAAGCAGGTTTCTGAGGCCGCTTGGGTTGAGTACCGCCATGTCCTCGTGGAGGCAATCGGCAGCAGCGAACTCTCGCGCTGGGCCCTGGTCCAGGTTTTGGTCTTGGAGCGAGGAGGAATGACAGGCGGACGCCTTCTGCGAAGCAGTAATGCTAGCGAAGGAGGAGGCCGCACTTATGAGGGAACAATCATCCTCTCGCCCCAGCCGCTGAGATCCCGAGATCTACCAGCCACGGTAGACGTGGGCTTGCTGACGTTGAGCAATGAGTAGTTCGCCGTCCAGTAATCCACTGGACAGTGCCCAAGTCGTCAATAACGTGTAGCGATTCACGTGTTTCTCGAAAGATATGTCAGCAAAACCTTAGAGCCATTACGCACTATCGACTAGTCGCCGGCGACTCAGTCGACGGCGACTGTTACTTACTATAGTTTAAGGGCTATTACGCACTGTCGACTAGTCGCCGGCGACTCAGTCCCTCGGCGACCGAAACATGGGAAACTAGTCGCCGAGGGACTGAGTCGCCGGCGACTAGTCGACAGTGCGTAATAGCCCTTAGAGGCCCAGTAGGGACGATGATCGCTATGCCTGCGGGGATTTTTTCTGAAAATGAAACAGAACGCAAAGGATAACTGAAGGATATAGGTGTAGGTCTAGCCCGTTAAAGTCTGACATGCCCGAACATCATTGGGCAATTTGCACTAGCACTTTGCCCGAGACTTTATTCGAGAAAATATTTTACTTACTCGTATTACTAATATCGGAATTGCCTAGGTTGGTCTGTGGATGGGTGACCATCTTAACATAACGAGTTTCCTCCGTGCCTCGGAAAGCACGTTAAGCCGTTGGTCCCGGCTGTCATTTGGAGATCTTTGGCAGTCGTTACGGATAGTCAGAAGCCAGTAAATCAGACTCCAGTCTTGCCATGAAGTACCGTGTTACCCCAGTTAATGGGTTGTGGAGGTCTGGTAGGCAGCCGCTCCTCGTAAAATACTGGTATTCAGCTAAATCCGGCTTGACTGGAAGCCGACCCCAATATAGTTGGGAAAAGGCTAGGCAGATGATGATGTATTACTAATATCGGAAGTCACCGGGTCACACAATATCCCATGGTCCTAATTCGCTTCCTTTTTTACTTATTTATTAAAACTTCCTGCAACAGAAAAGGCACACAGGCGTACTTAATGTCATAAGCATTCTCTGTTCACCAGTAAAGGTGGTGAAGACTTGCATAAAAAACAGGAATATTAAGTAAACAAGCCTGTGTTGAAATCTCTTTGAGGCATGCGGGGAACACAAAGAGTCAATTCAATTTGATAACCCAAAAATGTTAATTCATAATTTATCTCTCCTTCTAGTACCAAGGCGACGAAGTAATAGACACGGACCTCCCAACCCTCCTAGAAGCGAAGCTGTTCTGCACGACGGGAGGCAAGTTCCTCTGGGTGGTGCTCCAGCCGTTCTTCTACAGCTTCCGGCCCCTGGTGGTGAGGCCGAAGCCGCCTACTCCTATGGAGCTCATTAACCTGGTGATACAGCTGTTCTTTGATGCTGTCATTATTAAGTTGTGGGGTGAGTCGCTTTTTTACTTTTTTTTGTTACCTAGCATTAGCATTATCGGCCTTGTAATTTTCCCACTGCTGGGACTCAGGCCTCCTTTCTAGGAGAGGGGATGGGCCATAATTCACCACGCGGGCCCAGTGCGGGTTGGTGGATGTCACATGTCTTCGAATTTTTTTTGTTACCTAGATCATCATCATATTCCTGCCCGTTTACCGTGTTATTTAGGGGCGGTGCAATAAGGTTTTTTCTTCCATTCTATACCCGTAATGCTATCACTAACTCCCCTTTTCCTCTTAACACAATTCCTCCATCTTTTCTTTGTCCTCCCTCTTCATCCATCCATTCATATGTGTACTCGTAACTCTTATAGTAACCCCTCCTTGTCGCATTTTACATGACCATACCAAGATAAACGATTCCCCTTCAACTGTTCAGTCAATAGGCCTGTGATGTATACGGATAAAATAAATAAATGCGTATTACAGTACCCGGCACGTATGTAAGTTGGCAAGATTTTGACGTAGTGGGGATAAATCCGCGCACGAGTACAAAAAGTGAATGAGCGAGACGCGGTGCGGGGGGCAAAAGTCGACTATCGCACCGATCGGCGTTTGGATCGGCGCTACCTCATACCCCGCGTCCCGCTTGACCACCAAATAGATCTAAAAAACGATTTCTGCTCATAAACGACTCTTGCCAACTTACGTGCCGGGAACTGTTCTATGTGCCAAATTGATATAACTAGCAGCATCACTTTGGACTGGAAGCCCGTAAGGTTTTGGAGTGGCGACCGCGTATTGAAAGACGCAGCATTGAAAGGGCTCCCAAAAGTGCTTCCGCTGTTGGATGCGAAACACACAGGACCGATCGTTTAAGCGATACTTTGAGGACGTCTAGCCTATGTCCTTCAGTGAATTGTCATCTTCCACTGATGGACATAAGTCCTATGTTATCTTTTAGACTAAAATGATGATAATGATTGGATTCCCGCGACGCTCGCCAGTTCGTCGGTCCACCTTGTGGGAGGCCTTCCAACGCTGCGTCTTCCGGTACGTGGCCGCCACTCTAGAACCGATGGATGCGAGACGCACAGGACCGGTCATTGTGGCAAAACTTGGGGGAGGCCTATGTCCAGCAGTGGACGTTTTTCGGCTGAGATGATGATGATGATGATAATGAACATATTGTTATGTACATTTCATTTTAATACCCGTTTAATACATTTAATTCTAATATGTCTATATTTTTGTTGTATTTCAGGATGGAAAGCGCTTGGCTACTTAATATATGGAGCTGTTATGGCGATGGGTGTTCATCCGGTTGCAGGTTCGTTACATTTAACTATTTATTTAACTTTAAACTTTGCCCTACACTAGGAATCGTGAGTGCGTTCACAAACATTTAAACTCTCATACGCAAGACTCTAAACAACTATCTGTAGACCATGCAAATATTTGTTCAAACACATTAATTGTGCGCACAACTAATTTTTTCAAATAAATTTATTTTATGTGTATGTAACAGTTACTGTTAAATAAATCAAATTAAAATAAATAAGAAGTGGGATTCCCTGCCGGAGCATGTTTCCTTATACAATCTGGGGGTTTTTGATTCGAGTGAATAGGCTACTTTTAGACAAGCTTGCTTTTTTAAATGGTTTATTCAAGATTTCTTTTTAATTTGCAAAAAAATTTTTTTTTTTTTTTCAATTTGAGCTGCCAAAGTGCAGCACAGTTTCTCGGCGGTGTTTTCGTGGATCATAGTCCTCTCGAATAACTAATTATTGTCAAAGACAATATAAACATTGTAATAGAAGTGTAGTGAGAAGTAAATCCTTATGGGTCAGATCAGCATAAGAAACAATTATCTACACTAATATAATAAAGAGGTAAGGTTTGTTTTTTTGTTTGTATGAGGTAATCTGTGGAAGTACTGGTCCGATTGCTAAAATTTTTTCACCAATAGAAAGCAGCTGTATTCCTGAGTGACATAGGCTATATTTTATGTACGCGGGCGAAGCTGCGGGCTAAAGCTAGTAATTATTAATTCAATCGTCTGATCTTCACTTACCATCAATATTCACAGGGGATCTTAGTATCAAGTAAGTAAGTAGATTAGGTTACTTTTAGATAAGCATGCTCTATCGTCGCTTACCATCAGATGAGATAATGGTCAAGCGCGAGCCTATCAATAATAACAAAAAAAAAGTTTAACACCAATTAATGTGCCAATTATTTTTCCTGTCTACTTTTCAGGTCACTTCATAGCCGAACACTACATGTTCAAGAAAGGCTTCGAGACCTACTCGTACTACGGACCCCTAAACTGGATCACATTCAACGTGGGCTACCACAACGAGCATCACGACTTCCCAGCCGTGCCCGGCAGTAAACTACCTGAGGTAAGCTACAGCTATGTCTGACACACCTTCCCGCTCTGCTGCGAGAGAAGTCATTCTGAAGAAACCCATCAACATCATCTGCCTAGCCTTTTCCCAACTATATTGGCGTCGGCTTCCAGTCAAGCCGGATTTAGCTGAATACCAGTATTTTACGAGGAGCGGTTGCCTACCAGACCTCCTCAACCCATTAACTGGGGTAACACGGTACTTCATGGCAAGACTGGAGTCAGATTTACTGGCTTCTGACTATCCGTAACGACTGCCAAAGATCTACAAATGACAGCCGGGACCTACGGCTTAACGTGATTTCCGAGGAAAAACGTTATGTTAAGGATCCTGCGTAGATCGCTCGCTACTTCGAGTTGAGATGAAAATAAAATACGTTCGCGGTATATTGCTATCTCTGTTTGGCAAAAACAAATGCGAAATTGCATATGTGTGTGTACGTGTGAGTTGGACAATCTTCACAGCATAATATGGAACAGTTTTGAACTTGACAAAATAATTCCATCAAAAACACAGCTTGTAAAAAACTCAAGTCTCGCAACACTACTCTTCTACCGTAAAAATATGTGAGATCCATGTTATACCAAGTCAAAATATCTTGTATGTTTTAAATAAATGAATTTAGCTTTGTAATTGCATGAAAACACAATGTATCTCAAAAGTAATTAAGTAAATCGTTTAGTGCGATTACCAAGTCAAATCTTAAAAATGTAACTTTGTAATCCTATACATTTATATGGGATTACTAAGTTATATATGCAGTTGGTGTATCTAGAAAACTAGGCCGAAATTGCAAAATATTTTAGTTTTCCCTTGGTTTGTACAGTAAACACTAATTGTAATCAAAATTTGAAACTTCTGTTTCTATGTCTGCTAAAAGTACCTTAGACTTTTTATGTTCGTTCAGTCAGTGAATGACAAAATTTAGAAACTTTGATAAGAAAATTTAATGAGATTTGAAATATATCGTCTTTTTAAGAAGCCTGCTTGATCTAGTTTCGTCCACAACAAATTTATAAGAGGCTGAAAATGGCTCGAAATGTTTCGAGAAAAGGATGCCACATTTTTGCGTGACTTGGTGGGTGGGACACTACCGTGGGCCCCCAGATTACCTATGCTCCATTGAAGAAATAGGGTCGTCACTTTTAATGTTATCCTAAAAATAAATTTAATGCAAAAAAAGTGTTCTGTAGTGATCAATCTATCGAATGGAAATCAATAATATTTTTATTTTACGTGGGCCTACATGGACACTTATGAAACGTCAGAATCTAGTTCGTAGTTCCAATTCGTCGTTTCCTATTGAGAAGAACTGGCAAGAAACTTCATGGTTACTCTTTTCAAAAAAATATTGGGTTTACAATATTTCCATACTAGCTGTGTCCGCGACTTCGTTCGCGTGGATGACAAAACTTATCAATAAGTTTTTAGTGTAGTACCTTCACTTCTATGTATATCAATAAATAAGCAAAATGCCTAAAAAATAATATCTACATAATTATACGAATGACTAATCTTACCTAAGAATACTAAAATACCCTACGTTACTTACACACTATCAAATATACTACCTACACTTGAAATTAAAATCTATACGGTCTGCGCCCTATAAAAGTAAACCTAAGTACCTACCTAATTAAAAAAAAATGAGTTCGGTGTCGGTCTCGTAACACCCCCTGCCATTATTTTTTTTGACATTTTCAATGTACAGAATTTATACTTCTACAAATTTATTATAAGTATAGATTACAATACTACCAGACAGATTAAGATTGATAGCCAAAAGTACAATAAAAATAATATTTATCAAAAAGCTGTCGAAATAGTAGTAATCAAATCGTAGTCTAGTGTTCCCACATTCACACCATAAGAGAGAATATAAATATAAGAAAAAAGAACAAACCTATTAACATGAGATGTAACTAACAAAAATAAATCACGACTTAATGAATCTATGGTGATTAAAATCTAAATAATATAAGGAACAAACGCTCGCAAACCGCTTGTGCGATATGACCCCTACGCTAGTGTGAATGCCTATAGGAGGGGAACCGATTTTCTAGAGGCGTACCTAAATACAAATTTTCAGTTTTCAGACTTTTCCCTATATTTGCTATAAGACCTTTTTTATGCCAAATTTCATGATTCTAGGTCATCGGGAAGTACCCTATAAATTTTGATTACTTAGAGAGTATCAAAACGTACGTTTTTTGCGATATAAACGGTTGTAACTTTTTTTTTCGATAACTTATATGTTTGATTTGTGCACAGCTTCAAGAGATCGAGGGCCTATTCTCGAACTCGACAACTCCACGTGTTCCCGAGATAGAGGTTCTTGACAAACAAAGGTTTCGTTTTTGCCCGTTGAGGTACGGAACCCTTAAAACGAAACGATAATTGTTGAAAAATTTTATAGGAAATGAATTTCGATCAAATATTTTTCGAACCTATGATAAGTAGGTAACCCTGTAGGAGCGACACACACGCAAGGACTTTGTGTACCCTGGAATGATTACGAAGTAATATCACACAATCTGAAGTGTACTTCATTTTCATTGCCATTAAGTTCATATTTTTGATTGACAAGCAAAAATGGAAAAAATGTACCCAGCAAGACGGAGCATAGAAAGAGGTAGCGTGTCCCTTTCTTACTCGTCTATGGACACCATGGTAGAAAGAGATAAGATACCCTTTTGTGAGTACGATTTTGAGGTTGACGTAATCAATCCAGATAGTATAAATAATTCTGAGATACACTGACTGAGGTAATGTCATACCCACACACTGACATTTGCCTGCTGCGATAGCAATAAAAACTATTGAAAATTTGGGAGAAATTTGGATGTGTACCGTAATACCAAAAATGATGAATGAAAAATTAATTATTTTCCAATTTCTTTTCTTTTCTTTATAACTTGATAATAATATCTGTGTTCCTACGGAGAGATATCTTGAAGTATTGTTGTTTATAATATAGAAAAAAACAAATAAAAACATGACATTTTCGGTGTAAAAATGTGCAAAATTAAATTCGCTTAAATTTCGTTTGGGGTAAGTTTTTCAACAGAAAGACGACGTAGGAACCTAGATAATTATTGTCTGAATCCGAATAACATCATATTATGGTGTAAATATGCTTAAACTGCAAATGATTTTGGTATTACGTTTGTATGGAAAATTGACACTTCGCGCCAGCCTTAAGATGGTCACCCATACATACCTAACCTTGGCAAGCGTTGCTTAACCTTGCAGATCGACCTGTGCGGCTGTTATTATCTAGCCACGAGCTTCTCATATGCGATCTGATGATTAACCTAAAAAAAACATATCTTAAAGACTTAGCCTGAAGAATCGCCAAACTTAAGTGGCAGTGGGCAGGGCATATTGCTCGCAAAACAGATGGTCGATGGGGACGAAGGTTCTGGAGAGGCAACCACGTACAGAAGACACAGGGTTGGATGGACTCCCACAAAGTGGACCTGGCGAATGTCGCGGGAATTCGATGGATGCGAGACACACAGAACCGGTTGTTGTGGCGACGCTTAGGGAAGACCTGTCCAGCTGTGGGACAGTAATGGCAGACAAAAGAAGGCCTTCAGGGGCACTTATATAACGTCAGAATAGAATGTAAACTATGAATTCTTTTTTTTTTTCACACAACTCCATCTAGTCCCAAGCTAAGCAGAGCTTGTGTTATGGGTACTAGACAACTGATAAACATTTACTTATATATTTCTAAATATATACATATTATAGATAAATTACACCCAGACACAGAACAAATGAACGTGCTTATCACACATACATTTGTCCTCGGTGGGAATCGAACCCACGATCTACGGCATAGCAGTCAGGGCCACTAACCACTAGACCAACAGGCCAGTCTATATTCTTGGAGTCTACAATGTTCTCTTATTTATACTATAAATAAAAAAGAAACTGTTCAAAGTCAAAGTAAGTCAGAGTTTCATCTAATAAAACTATTATTTTCTTGAACAGGTACGCCGCATCGCTCCAGAATTCTATGACAATCTTCCACACCACAACAGCTGGACCAGTGTTCTATACGATTTCGTAATGGACCCAGAAATCGGACCCTACGCAAGGATCAAACGTAAGCACCACGGGCTAGACAGTTAAGTTGGTAACACTGGCTTGACAGTTAAGTTGGCAACACTGGCTTGACAGTTAACAGCCGAACCCAATAACCAATCTTTCACATACTGGAGATAGAAAAACAAATGAAACAACAGAAAACCTGTATAATTTTGAATTGTATCATTTGTTTTACAATCTCCAGTGTGCCAAAACTGGAGAAAGATAGGTTATCGGTTTCGGACGTAAGTTGGCAATACTGGCTTGACAGTTAAGTTGGTAACACCGTATTTTATTTAAATGATAAGTTTGTGAACGTTGGTAGTTTGCGCTTGCGATGTTTAGGATAGCGCCATCTTTTGGGAAGATTTAAAATATTGGATACTTGTGTTTTGGTAGTATATTTTAAAATGATTTTTTAAAGAAATGTGTTAAAATTTAAATCATACATGTATGTAAATAAAATAAATGAAGAGTCATATTATAAATAATAATTGATCTCTTTTTTTTTGTTATAATAACTTACCCAAACTCATTTTTGTATATTAAATTTTTAATTGTTTTGTAATTTCCATTTTTTATTACGTAAATTATGTTATATAAAATTGTGTTGTCGTGAGATATACGGTTTTATTCTTACAGGAAATAATCAGACGTGTAATATTATGAATATTTACGAAATTACCAAATTTTGCCTGCTGCGGTCTTCCCGTCTGATTATAATTTGGATCTCTTCAAAGCTAGAGTGAATAGGCTCTTAATAAACTAGTGCGCCTCACCATCAACGATTGCATCACTGCTTACCAACAGATGGGATCGCAGTCAAGCACTAGTTTATGTTACATAAAAAATAGCAATTGGTTATTCCTACTTCGCAAGCGCCATCTATTAACGAAAAAAGTAATTATAAAAGTTGATCTTGTATTTTTTGAACTGTAAGTTTATTTTCTTGAAAATACAGCATTGTTCTTTGTTATTATTTATTTAAGCAAATTCTTTTGTTATAATTTTCTATGGATATTACTTGAATTTATGTAATGTAAAGATATTTTTTTTTTATTTAATACACCCTTATTGTATTAGCAAAAAACATCAGATTGTGTGATACCCCAAAAAGGGTTTAAAAACATTTGCGGGATTCAATTTATTTTATTTTTTTATTATTTAGGCTGTCGTTTGAATCTCTGCTTAAAATTACCACGATATTAATATTCTAAGTATATATTTATTATGTATTTATATATTATATTAAAAATATATTCTTCCAATACAGAGATTATTTTTATGCAAAAGTGTTCCAACTCACTTTTTTTTCATTTACCATAGTAATCATAATGCTTTTAGATTACTATAGCTGAGCGATTTGAAAAGCTCACCATACATGCTAATCACCGAGGTTAAGCAACGCTTAGAGGTCGGTCTGTGGATGGGTGACCAGCTTATACTGAGTTTTAAAAGTCTAATAGCGTTTTAGAAAATTACAATACTTTGTATATTAACGTTCTAAAAGTAATTTTGAAAATGTGGGTTAGAACATTTTTGCATAACTGAGGTATTACCGTACCTCACTCAAAGTAGCGTTTTGTAATAATGTTGAACGATTTTCGGAGTAACCTTGTTCTAGCGTACTACAGGAATGGGGCATTATATACCCCAGTGATATAATGTACATTGAGATAGTATAATCTTGTTATACAATATACATATTACAATATAACAACATAAAATGTAAAGAAATAAATTATGTCATTAATTTGTATTTTTTTGTTGGGGTAACACCCATATAAAACCAGTATTTTTAAGGTTCAATTTTCTTTTGTAAATATTTTCAGAATTTTAAGTAAATATTTTATCTTAGAACTATTTAAGTTGTTAATTTTAAATATTAAAAAATGTGTGAATTTTAAGTCGTTAATACTATCGGTGTCAAGGACTCAATATTCAAAAATAATATCAATGTTTAAAAATAAAAACAATTGAAAAATAAAAAATAACTTTTTCAACGCTGTTACGATTGGAAAACAAGAGTTAGGGCCTAGGCAAACTACGTTTTTTAAACGCGCCGTTGACGCGCGTTTGTAGCAGTACAGGCGCCATACGCACGCGAGTCAGACCCAGCCTGTAGATCTTTTGTAGGATAAAAGGGCGCCACGTATTTTATGCGCGCGCAGCGCGCTTATTGTATGTTTTTGTCACCGAAAGTTTTAAAGAATTATTTTTTACACAAATACTTCTAATATATTAATATGTATTTCTATTGCATATTTATTTTTAATTTACGCTAGAGTAGTCTAGAAACGTATTCAGATTGGCGCTATAAAGCTTAATTATTAGAACATTGATTGTAAATACATACAGGGGTTTTAATTTCAAACTTTTCATACGAATATTCTACATTTTTGTCATACATTTTGCTATGTAGTATTTATATAAATTTATGTCGACTAAAGGGAATATGCATGTATTTGTTTTATTTTATTTTTAATGTTAAATGATTTTTAGGATATTTTCATCAATAACGAAGTAGACTTTGAACTCAAGATAATTTCTTTGATATTGTTTTAGCACAAGATACAAAAATATTTGTTGAAATTTTATGTCTTGTTTGCTTTTTAGTCCTTTTTTCACATGATTGTTTTTACAATTACTATTAAATTTTTGTATATTTTTATTCTAAAAACTGGTTTGATAATTAAATATTTTTTCATGCATATTCCTTATTCCAAATATTTAGCATTTATACTTATAGTATAGGAGGGATATACCTTTTTAGTCAACTTAGGTTACGTTGGTGGAAAGACTTGGTTTGTCTGGGGTCTTCTAAGTCAAGAGTGAATAGGTTACTTCTAGACAAGCGTGTTCCATCGTCGACCACATCATCACGTACTAACGGGTGAGATGTATTCGTACCCGCGCTCGCAATTTATTGAAAATGCATTTTAACATGCATTTTAACTTTTTCGACAGACATCATCGGTATGTTATCATTGACAGAATTTTACTAGTGGAATAAAGGACGGAAAGGTCAGTTGCTTACATTCAACAGAATCTGACTACAAGCTTAGGGCTTCACTATTGGGGAGAGCAATATTAATCATGATTTTATTAATTGTAACTGTTCTTTGCGCCTGTTCACAGCTCCGCTCCCGTGGGTCGTATGATGTCCTATAACTTCCCTCGTTAAACCTGCTATCTGCCGCCAAAAGAATTGGTCAATTCAAACCATTGTTCTTGAGTTTAGCGCGTATAAACAATGAAACCCTTCAGCTTTATAATATTTGCATAGATTTAAAAACACAAATTTCTCAATGGCTATAGGGCAGTCAATATTCCCGGCAGTTACATGATGTGAGACTTCACAAAACTATCTAAAAGTGCGATTACTATTTGTTATCCTTTACTAAATATTATGTATGGATATTCTAGACACAATTTCTGAAACGGAGGATATCGCAAAATTAAGGGCTTGTTAACCCACAAAGGCATCACTCGACTTATATTAGTGATCCGTCAAGACGCGATATTTTCTTTCCAAAAATTAGATGAGAGTCAGATATTATTCACGAAGTAGAATGTTGATATACCAAAACACCTATTTAGTTCAAAATATTCATAATTGTTTCATTTGTATGTCTGTACATTATGTGGGACGTTCTTCTTTTTCCGGACATATAAGTACAAGCAAATTGTGACGAAGGCGTCTTACGTCCACGACAAAATATTTCCTTATTTAATTTCCCTTAAATTATAGTTTGTATTTTGCTAATAAACATGAAGTTAAAAAAAAATGGATAAAAATACATTGCAACCGTATATTCGATCGTTATTTGCGTTATTTTTGCAATCAATCATTATTTTATTATTTCATTTTTTTTTGCAGTGGTTGTAAACAGGAAGAGCGTCCCAAATGTCTTAGTTATAAACACCTCTTGTTATTTGTAAGAAATCATGTGATCGATTTTAACGCGGTCAATAAAGATCATAGTTTTATTTTTTATTATTATATTTTTTCAAGAAATTGTTGTAATTAATTTTATCATTACACCAAGTCACCTACCAACGAAAAATCCTTACATTACAATTGTTATATTAAAACAAAGTTTCTCGACTCGCCTGTCTATTCGAGATCACAAAATATTGGATAAAGTGATTCTTGAGGAAGATTTAAGGGTAAAATACATGCATATTACACTTAGTAGGGACCAGCCAGCTGTTGCAGTTATGCTTTTTTTGTATTTTGATTGATGGTTCAATAAACTTGGATTATTTCTTTTTTAAACCTGGTTTTGACCAATGTTGAATAAAATCGGTCACATGGAATTGAAAAGATATTCAGGCTATGAATCGTGTCCTTATTGTAAAAAGATCTATATTTCTGAATGTGAATTTATGTAAAATGTTGTAATAAAATCATATTATATTTAATAATTCCTTTGTTTTTATTTTGAATCCTTATCTTTTAGTTATAATTAGTGATCGGCATAGGTAGTGCTATTTAGGGTCAATGAACTTGAATGTTAATGTTAACATGGATATGCCCCGGGATTCTGAAGAATGTTTTCTATGTATTTCAATCGAGTAATATTAAACAATCTAGTAATATTAGTGCTAATGTTACATACAGGGTATAAATGCATTAATAAAAAATGAGAGAACCGTTTTTATGGACCTATAAATATAACAAAAAAAATATTTCCCGGAACTCGACGGCATATCCATATTAAGATAACAGTGACAAAATCCCGGGAATGGCACTACCTACGCCGATCACTAGTTATAATGGACGCAATTTGGTGACGACATCAAATTGTGTGTTAGTTCGTTTTGACAGAATTGGTCCCAGTGTGGAAACCTATGACATCAAGTTGTGTGTTGGTTCGTTTTGGCATAATTGGTCCTAGTGTGGAAACCTATGACATCAAGTTGTGTGTTGGTTCGTTTTGGCATAATTGGTCCTAGTGTGGAAACCTATGACATCAAGTTGTGTGTTGGTTCGTTTTGGCATAATTGGTCCCAGTGTGGAAACCTATGACATCAAGTTGTGTGTTGGTTTGTTTTGGCAGATTTAGTCCCAGTGAGGAAACCTGTGATATCAAGTTGTGGGATGGTTCGTTTTGGCGGAACTAGTTTTAGTGTGTCAGTTAAACCTGTGACATTAAGTAGTGTGTTGGGTCGTTTTTGCAGACCTGGATCAAAGGTGGAAAGCCGTGACATCAAGTTGTGGGGTTGGTTCGTTTTGGCAGAATTGGTCCCAGTGTGGCAACCTATGACATTAAGTAGTGTGTTGGCTCGTTTTTGCAGAACAAGACCCAATGTAGAGAACTGTGACTCAGAATGAAGGTTGGTTCGTTTCATTCGTTCGTCATCTGGACTCAAGGTAGAAAGCTTTGACATCAAGTTGTGGGATGGTTCGTTTTGGCAAACCTGGACTGACATCAAATTGTGTGTTGGTTCTTTTTGGCAGAATTAGTTTTAGTGCGGAAACCTGTGAAATTAAGTAGTGTGTTGGCACCTTTTTGCAGACCTGGATCCAAGGTGGAAAGCTGTGACATCAAGTTGTGGGGTTGATTCGTTTTGGCAGAACTAGTCTTAGTGCGGAAACTGACATCAAGATGTGAGCGAGCTTCTTGTTCTAATCTATGTGTGATGTTTGTTGAGTACTTTATAAAATGCACCTACCCTCAACTCAAAATTTACTAGTAGCAGTATGTTTAATAGCTGGGTCTGGTTTTAACTCATTTGCTAAGTACCTACATCAAAAGCAAAATATTGCAACAATGAAGTTTAGTGCTTACGTCTGTGGTCTCGGAGTTAAGTTTAGTGGTAACGAAAAGAGGAAGAAAGTTTCTTGTGCCACTAGATGAGCGAAAAGTGTGATTCTGCAATACAAAAAGTATTTTTCCAGTAAGTCTGATTTACCTACCATTATTTACCGATCCACTATTTAGTGTAATAAGTATCCTTTTGTCAAATAAAATGACTAAAGAGACAGTTCCTTTCTGTAAAGAATTTCAACTATTTCTTTGGTCCTTCATACTGAACACTGACCACCATCCTGACGATGGCGTCAGAATGGGTGGTCAAAAAAATATTGATATTTCTTTGAATGTATCATTTGTAGCAATTCTTGTATATACTTTCAAAGCCGCTTGACCAACTAGACATTCTGACGGTAACGAGAAATATGACGAAAGACGTCAGGACGGAGATCTTTTTAACAGTGACTGCTAGTATATCATAGCATAGCATCAGCCTTACAATGTTCCCACTGCTGGGACTCACTCAGGCATCCTCTCTAGGAGAGGGAGAGACTGCTGGAGCTAGAAATTATAATGAAGGAATATCATATAGACATACTAAATAAAAAATCATAATATTCTTAAAATTTATTCCACTCAACATGTTGGTACAATATTAAAGTAAAAAATGCGTATTGGACGGAGCTTAGTCAACTATACTAAAAGCTACATTAGTCAGTACATTACAAAGCGTAGTCAGTTAGTTTGGTGACGATTGAGTGACTAAAAGTAGGAAATAAAAGACTACACGACTCTGCCCAGCCCTAAGGGGAACGCAGTCGTGTGTTAGGTAAATTGTTTTTTTTTAGCCGGCCTACTTTTGCTTTTTGTAATACTAAAGGTAGCAGCATTCCGTTCTTAGCGACCGCGGCGGTTGCCATACTGTTGTGGGCCGCGGTCGCCTGGTTTCTCCATTTACCGTAATCCATACTAAGCAGTGGGTCGCGTGACCCGGTCGCCGTCGGTAAGAACGGAATGCTACAAGCGTCACATCTGAAGAATAGTCTAGTAGATGATTAATTATGGCCTATGATTTACATTTTTACTTCCATTAACGCCCATTTTCAATAAGCTAGCTACCTCCGGTTTTGGAATACTGGAGACAGTAAAACAAATGATACAATACAAAAATTTGACACGTTTCTGTTGTTTCATTTGTTTTTCTATCTCCGATATATGATAGATAGATAGGTTATTGGTTTTGGCTGTAAGTCGAATCAGTAAAAAATTAAAATGGTTACGGTATTAGGCAAAGAACGCCGGAATGACCGTTTCCCAAAAATATGAACTTTGTGCATTAAATTCAAGGCACTATCAAAAAGGCACGAACAGTGATTGTAATACTTCTTTTTTATGGCATAATAACAGTCATTTTCATACAAACATCTGTAAACATGATAATTTATAAAAACGTGATAAACTCGCTTCAAAAAGTGCTTGATATTTTTTTTTAATACTTAATTTATAATGTTTTAATATTCCACGCATCAATGTTCTAAAATCCCACGCATTACAACTGTTCTCATTTATATCAAAACAATAGGATTTCTTAGGCAAAATTTTAAGTATTGCTGTCTTTTTCTAACATTTCAAGACGAGAAAGAGATGAACATTGTTATTTTACCGCGGCCCTGGAACGTGATGTAACACACAGTTGAGTTGTAGTCAATAAAATCCTCTCGCTACGTCCAGAGCGAAAGGAGAAATTTAATGATATCATACCTAAAAAAAAACTAATATTTTAACACGTTTTTTTTAACAATAAGACAGCAATATTTTTCACCTAATTGGTGCCGAATTAAGCCTAATTTTATACAAAATTTTGGCGTAACTTTTTCACGTTTACACTAGGTGGGCACACATTCGTTACTGATGCATTTATACCACACCGCTTTCTACAACATTTGTAATCAATTCTTATAATTTTACATATCGCTTATACAACAGAACAATGACGTAATTAAATTTTCAGGCGTTTATATTATTGTTTTTATTTATTTACTAGTCTCTAGTTTGCGAAATATATTTTAATGGAAACTAAAAAAGAATTAAATGAAAAACATCGTGAGGAAACCGACATGTCCTAGAATCAAAAATTCGAAGACCACCAATTCTGTTCTGTTTTGACCACCAGTTCTGTTCGTACTGGGCGCGTGGTGGATTACGGCCCACTCACTCTCCTAGAGAGGAGGCCTGAGTCCCAACAGTGGGAATATTACAAAGTCAGTAAGGTACGGCAGGAAAATAAAATAACATGACCTATATTTATTAGTAATTAGAGCTTATGACATTAAAATATCAATTTTACTGCAATTACGCCAATGTTCTATTAGACTCGCGATATTTCTGTTTTATAATATACTTTATGTACGGTAGTTCACTTTTTTTGCTACACTGCAACAATTCCTAAGTTTACTTTGTCTTAAAAATATTTAAATCGGTCTCATCTCATAGTTAAACTACATTTTATTAAGTTGCTTTTGGTATAAGAGACGTTTGTATTTTTTACCGACAAAAATCTGTGACTGAGACATATTTCGTCCAATCTGTCACGTAAATGATAAAAAAGTAAAATATTATTACCCAATTTAAAGCCCTTGAATGATTTAACTAATATATTTTAAAAAAAGCAAAGAAAATTGAGAATCTGCAAATTTCAAAAGTTTATATTATTCGAGAACACAAGCTATTGTCGGTAAAAAACAAAAAAGACCCCTAAAATACAAAAAAATAATAAAAAGTTATACTTAGAATTCAAAAACGCTGCATCAATTCTCCCTTACACATAAAATTATACATTAATCATTACAGTTCACATAATACACATACAATAATTACATTAATAAAATAACATTAAATATAAAAATAATATACATCATTATGAGATTCTTAACAAGAAAAATATTTAATTTAAAATTTTATTAAAGTAATTAATCATTAAAATATTTAAGGACGGAAATTCTATAACAAATAAGGGCTTATATTTTGAAACCTAATAATATTAATTATCTTAAAGTTCTTGCAACGAAAAATGATTTAACGTTGTGACTGGAATTCTGCAAAAACGGTCCAACGCATGTGTGTTGGACCGTTTTTACCATCATGTACTTTTTACCATCTATTGTAGTAGCTGTAATACCTAGCGTAATAAACGATAATTGATTTTAAGTTTGGTAGTTAGCTAGCTAGTTTTGCTAGCGTAAAAGTTTAAAATATATACAAAATATATGCTATTTTATCACTGAGATAAAATAGTATTAGTAAAAGCAAAACTGTTGTAAGATTCTTTTTAAATTGTCCGATAGTTTTTAGTATGTTCATTATTAACAACAACAGAAATCTTTCATATTTGTAATATTAGTATAGAAATTATAGATTTAGGGTTAGGTACAGTACCCGCCACGTAAGTTGGCAAGATTTTGACCTAGTGGGGGCAAATTCGCGCTTGTGGTACAATAAAGCGAACGGGACGTAACGCAGTGCGAGAGCAAAAGTTGATTAACGCACGAATCATAGTTTACTACTATTATAATACTGCACCAATCGCATGCCGGATCGGCGCTACCTCATACCCCGCGTCCCGTTTGACCACCAAATAGATCTAATAAACGATTTCTGCGCAACTAACGACTCTTGCCAACTTACGTGCGGGAACTGTACTAAATATTATCAAGATCGTCATAGGCGTCGTAACGAATGAAGAATAAACAAATATTAATATACTGATGGTATTACACGAACTCAAAAATCATTTTTCGTTGCGAGAACTTTACATCAATGAAGAATTAAAGAATGACATTTGTTGCCATTATTGGACCATTTACATTCCCTTCGGTGATCTCCCAGTGAATTAATTTTATGGAATGAATCAGTGAAAAATGTAGAGCGGGCTAGATTTTCAATAGTCAGAGAACTTTTATTTGTACAATAAATATGGCGGTTTGACATTATGCCCAATTATAGTCCGTCTAATGAAAGCGCGACCCGAGAAAAAGAGGTTAAATCCAAAAATGTTGCATGTGGTATTACTAACTAGTAGGAGAATCATGTCTTGACACTTCACTTTTTTTTTATTTCCTACAGTTGCGGCTTAATAATGTTGCCAATTAAATTTTAAAAAAAACTCCAGCTCGCGCTTTCATTAGTTTCATTAGACGCACTCTAGATGATACCAACGGCTTCGTCCGCGTTATAGTAGAAAATTATCCCAAGGGAACATACTCTTGGAATAAAATGTATTTTATGTGTTACTATTCAAAATCATTGCCAACGGCTCCGCCCGCGTTATCATCATCTGCCTAGCCTTTTCCCAACTATATTGGGGTGGGCCTCCAGTCAAGCCGGATTTAGCTGAATACCAGTATTTTACGAGGAGCGGCTGCCTACCAGACCTCCACAACCCATTAACTGGGGTAACACGGTACTTCATGGCAAGACTGGAGTCAGATTTACTGGCTTCTGACTATCCGTAACGACTGCCAAAGATCTCCAAATGGCAGCCGGGACCTACGGTTTAACGTGCTATCCGAGGCACGGAGGAAACTCGTTATGTTAAGATGGTCACCCATCCACAGACCAACCTAGGCAAGCGTTGCTTAACCTTGAAGATCGACCTGTGCGGCTGTTATTATCTAGCCACGAGCTCTTCGCCCGCGTTATAATAGAAAATTATCTCAAGGGAATAAACTCCCGGAATAAAAAGTATCCTATGTACTATTCTAGGACATAGTCTACCCGTGTGTCAATTCAAGTCATTTTACCTAAATCTGTTCAGCCGTTTGAACGTGAAGGACTAACAAACATACACTCAAACTTTCGTCTTTAAAATACAAAAGTTATCAACCCGCCATATTTAATCCTGTTTATAAAGTTATCTGACTATTGCCTTTAGCTTTTATACAAAATATTGTACAATATTATTGAAAACTATGAAAGTACAAAATTGTGTACAGTCAATAATTTTTATCAAACTCCCAAGACAATGTAAGGGCGACAATTCTTCCCGAAGATCAATTTTTGACTCAAAATTCCTTTGAACTATAAAATTCCTGCAATGAGGGTGTTCAGGAAAATTCATACCACCAGATGGCGCCACTGAGCCGTCAGGTCCTTTCCTTTGAAAACGTATACATGACGTTGATGTCTAACACTACAATCCGGTCACATTAACTTGACGTATCTCTGAAATGCTCACATCCCCCCGCATTCCCTTAGCTCGGCCGGCAAGTGTCAGGTATGGTCAGCATCTTTGTTACCGATACGCGCGTCGATAATTTGGCTAGTTCTTTGTTGTTGTTATATTGTTTTTTGACATTTTATCGATGCCTAGCGTCAAGTTAATACGATCGAGTCGTTCCGAATTGCGGTGTAAGTGATAATTATATCGTGAATTCGACCAACGTGGAAAGTTTCAATTATTACTCAATAGCCCTTATATTTGTAACTATTAAATATTTTTAATTTTCTTTTTATTTTACTTTTTTTATATTTAAGTTTGCAATTGTACTCGTCCCCCAGTTAATGGGTTGTGGAGGTCTGGTACGCAGCCGCTCCTCGTAAAATACTGGTATTCAGCTAAATCTGGATTGACTGGAAGCCGTCAATATAGTTGGGAAAAAGGCTAGGTAGATGATGGATTGTAGTCGTCCACATGAGTGGTGTACCAAATAAACGTGTTTTCTTTCTTTCTAGAAAATCATTTTCATCGCAATACGGAATGCTAGGTATTATTCTTATTATTTTGATGATAAGGGGCTATGCATCACCCGTAGTGTAGGGGATGTAGTCACTGCGACCAAAATGATCTATTGTGACTCTCTAAGAAATTTAGAATACTCCTAGCTTTTAGATCCTGGGTAACTAATGTCATTAACATACGCGTTTTGACAGTTGTCTAAACCTGACAACTCAGTGCTGCCATCTAGTGACCATCATTTCAGAACACCCTAATTTATAACCTACAAAATACCTTCCAAAATTCACACAGGAGTTTCAAGACTACCCTCGCCGGGGGAGGAAATCTCGGCAAGGGGCGTGGTCTCGTCGGGGAGGTCCGGGGCGTGTCATATCTGTGAGGCGGGCATCGTGGAGACAGTGCTGTGAGGAGTGGTGGGCCGGGAGCCAGCGAGGGACGCGTTGAGAGAGGCCATTGTGCCCATCTGGGGAGAAAAGTTTAAGTTATAAAAGATATTAAGATACTTTTAAGTGAAGTCCCGCAATCCGTCTTTGAAAGAGAAGATCCTCTGACCAGAACGTTGTTATATCGGGTCTGGGCAATTGAGCGGTAGTGTATTTCGGGCTGTTGTATCAGAGGGTACACTTGCTATAGTTTGTCTAATGAAAGCACGACCTGAGAAAAAGAGATTAAATCCAAAAATGTTGTATGTGGTATTACTAACTAGTAAGAGAATCATGTCTTGACACTTCACAATTTTTTTTTATTTCCTACAATTGCGGCTGAATAGTGTTGCAAATTAAATGAAAAAAAGAACTCCAGGTCGCGCTTTCATTAGACGCATTTTATATCTATAACTTTAGAGTGTGTAAAGTCCCGCAATCCGTCATTAAAAGGGAAGATCCTCTGACCAGACGGTTGTTATGTCTGGTCTGGTCAATTGAGCGGTAGTGTATTTCGGGCTGTTGTATCTAGATTCTGATCCCGTCGTGAATTCTTAAATGGGTGGGTATCGAACCCAGGTCCTCTGATATAGCAGTCAGGGTCACTGACCACTAGACGTAACTGTTCAGTCAAGATTTTCGCTGTCGCGGTCGCTATTTCAACACAGGTGTTGAGATAGCACCCATTCATGTAGAAATAGCGAGTATCCACATCCCTCGACTTAACGTAATTTATAGAGGACCCCTTCATAAGGAGAATGCCCGTTTTGTAAGGGAAGTTGGGTCCCAGTGGAAAATGCTTGTGCCCTGAAGATTTTTATTTTACCTAATAGTAAAAACATAGCATTTTCATAATCGGAAACCTTTTTTCATTGTGCCACCCAGGTTCAGGAGATATCACTATTTTTCTGTTTAAAAAATGTAGGTTATAATTACAAATTGACAGATTAAATAACACCATGAGCATGGAATTATGTCTCTATTACTTTAATTCCATTAGTTTATGAAAAATTATGTAAAAAATAATTTGCACACAATTTACACAAGTTATTATGCCAAACAGGTACACGACAGCACAAAAGGGACTTGCCCCGTGGCAATCTCCTTTCAACTGAAATATGTTCACTGTTGGACACAGACTTTCTCCAAGGGTCACCGCAACGACCCGGCCCTGAACGTCTCGCATCCATCGCATTCTCGCGACTTTCGTCAAGGCCATCTGATGAGTCTTTCGATACGTACTACGTAGTGGCTACACTATTGTCTGTTCTATAAACTCGGAGACTAAATTGACACAAGTAATGTCAAATTTACTATAGAAATGACGCCAGTTCTTTTGTGTTGAAATGTCATTTTAGTCTCCGGGTTTATAAAACAGAATATAGAACCTTTCGGCCCGACAGAACCTCTGTTCTACGCACAATGTACCTTGCCTTGCCATGTAGATGACCCCTTAGCTACCTTTTACTCAGTTTATAAAAATGTTTATTAAAAAAGAAACTGAATGAAAAACTCACCCTCAGATGCGCCAAATCCTCCAACTTAGTCAGATCAGCGAGCTCCAGATACAAGCTATACACCAGGACCCACCCGTACATGCCCGCGACACAGAAGACGATCCAGCAGAGACACATGAGCACGTTGTACGCGAATATCATGTCGTTGACGATGGACGCGAAGATGAACGCGACCAGGCGGAACAGTATGAACACGCCGAAACTGTACAGCCACGGCACTATGCGCTTCTCGTACTCCTGCAATGGAGAGAAAATAGTTCAAGGGAGATCGTGGCTAGATAATAACAGCCGCACGGGTCGATCTTCAAGGTTAAGCAGCGCTTGCCAAGTTTGGTCTGTGGATGGGTTGACCATCTTAACATAACGAGTTTCCTCCGTGCCTCGGACCCGGCTGTCATTTGTAGATCTTTGGCAGTCGTTACGGATAGTCAGAAGCCAGTAAATCTGACGCCAGTCTTGCCATGAAGTGCCGTGTTACCCAAGTTAATTAACCTATCAGATACCCGCAAAAAGAGACAAAATAGTAAGACAATGACAGCGCGGTCGCCGGCTACCGCTCGGAAATACATGATGGGTTGTGGAGGACTGGTAGGCAGCTGACCCCAATATAGTTGGGTAAAGGCTAGATAGATGATGATGGGGTGTTTTGTAGGAGGAAGTTGGGGGGTTATGGAGGTCTGGCAGGCAGCCGCTCCTCGTAAAACACTGGTATTCAGCTAACTCGAGCTACAGGCTATACAGCAGACCACAGAAGACGATCCAGCAGAGACACATGAGCACGTTGTACGCGAATATCATGTCGTTGACGATGGACGCGAAGATGAACGCGACCAGGCGGAACAGTATGAACACGCCGAAACTGTACAGCCACGGAACTATGCGCTTCTCGTACTCCTGGAATATGAGTGAATATTTGATAGAGGAATTTTGGGGGAGAGTTATATCTAATTGAGATGGTAGATATACGAGTATACTATACTCGTACATATATGATGATGATAACTTTTTTTCACAGAAATCTAAATAATTACTTAGATTTCCGTTGTTGTGTTTTTTGGGCTCAGTCCAGTCTAATACCCTCCAGGGTCGGACGGCAAGCCACCCATTGATCGACGTCCACAAGCCGGCGTCTACTGCCGGTGATGTTTTTTTTTTAAGTTGTGCTATCGTCCTATGATTTCTTCCGCTTTCGATGGGGCGGGTGGGCGTGTCAGACTTTTACTGACTAAAACCACACCTGTAGTTGCCCTTCGTGTTCTAAGGCTACGGGTTTCCCTTTCAGAAATCGGCCCCAGTAGGCTTTATCCCTGCTGGACCTACGGTTACGGTTTTGCTGACATCTCTTTGAGGCACGCGTGGGACACTACTTGTCTTCGAAGACTCGGGCTCGGCCCGGACGGTTACTGGACGGCGAGCTACCCATTGCTCATCGTTCGCAAGCCACAGCCGGCCGGCTACGGTAACAGGGAACAGTCTGCGATGCGTGGATTTTTTTTAATTAAACTAATGTATGTGCAACAATCTTACCTTGTTCTTTCCTTGCATGACTAACTACAGGATGTCAGCATGAATGGTGAACGAATGAGTGAATTAGTACGGGTGAGTGAACATAATGAATGAATGAAAGTCAACTGTTAGTTAATAATTAGTTAAGTAATAGAAAAAATCTTGTACAAGAGGTTTATGGAGTTTTTCGATACGTAAAAAACTTCAATACTATAATCGGAATATTAGAGACATATTTCGACTACCGTGAAAATAGCTATACTTAATTATAAAAATATATCTAATTTAGCAAATAATCAAACTTTCTTAAATGGAAGCATTTGTTTCAAAGATAAGCGTGAGAGAAATAATACAGAGTGGGTGAAAGTCTGTGAAAATAAATTATGAATGTAAATACATAAAGATTTTGTGTTTAGATTTGATATGGACTTCGACATCTGAATGTATTTTTATATTATACATACATAGTTAAGTATAGTAGAACTCTGATTAGTCAATATTTAAGTTTCTTATACATCTATGAGGATGCTTAGCTAGCCTAGCTTTAAAGAATAGCGTGACAGAAATAATATGGAGTGGGCGAAACTCAACCAAACCAGATAATGTATTAAATAAATAAGGATATAATTTACAACTATATATATCAATGTATATACCTTTCGCAGCGCGTTGATGAGAATGATGCTGGTGACCAGCACAGCCACGGAGCCCAGCCATGAGAACAGCGCGAATATGATCAGCACGTTGCGAACTGGAACAGAATAATGTAAGCAAAATTAATCATTTGACCGGGCACTATGGCGCATAGATTTCGCTTTTGACTAGGGGTCAGCTCATACCGAGACGCGACACGACGCTGCATGCACATTTTAATAGAGTGACTCAAAATAGAACTTTATTTACTACACAAGAGATACACATTTCATTGTGAGAATTTAGAATATGTTGCTTCATGCAGCGCTGTGCCCCGTGACGCCGCGCGGTGTCTCGCTGCGCAGCGGAACGTTTTTACATTCGCGAGTCGTGTTGCCGACGATTTTACTATGCGCCTCGCAAAGTTGCGATACGTCTCGCGGCGGCGCGCGGCGCAGCGCGAAATCACTGGCCTCTTCCTGCATCATCGCGTCTCGGTGTGAACTGACCCTAATTAACATCCAAAATTCCAAACTCAAGGTTTGCCAACGAGCAATAGAGAATGAATCATCATCATCTCAGCCGAAAGACTTCCACTGCTGGACATACGCCTCACTCAAGCGTCGCCACAGCGACCAGTTCTGTGCGTCTCGCATCAATCAGATTCCCGCGACCCTCGCCAGGTCGTCGGTCCACTAAACACAATATTGCACTCCAAATCTAGAATAGTTTGTATATAGTGTGGCTCAAAAGGCTTCCCAACTGAAATGGGACTGAGCAGGATATGACTGCCGCATGCCCGACAAACTGTGGGCCAAAGTAGCACAAAGTTGGTGCCCTGAAACAGTGCGACGGGGTCGCGGCAGGCCACGAAGGAGATGGCGGGACGAATTAGATAGTTTCCGCCAGAACTGGCAAGAGGAAGCGCGGGCCGGCGAAAGATGGAAGGAATGGAGGTCTTGGTCCAATATTACTATATTCAATGTCAGTGTTATGTACCATATTGACACTCCGACTTATAAGTAGTAGGGCTCAAACCCAGTCAGACATGTTACTTCGTGTAATTTATTTCATCACCACTGCTCTCAAAACGACGAAGGAAAATATCGTGAGGAAACTGGTTTACTGGCAGAAACTCAGTCATGTGACATACACCAATCCAAAATGGGCCCGCGTAGTGGATTACAGCCCATTCCCTCTCCTAGAGAAGAGGCCTAAGTCCCAGCAGTGGGAACATTATAAGGCCGCTAATGCTATTTACCTGGAGGGCTGCCAACATAGACGAACTGGTAGCTGATGACATAGTAGCCGGTGTGCGTGAAGCCTGGTGTTGCCATGTACAGGCAGTACAAGTCAAAGATGCTCTCCGCAAACGTGAAGAGTGCCATGAACTGGAAGAAAGAAAGAAAAATTGATTATTTGTGCCTCATTAAATCATATAAACTAATAATAACATAATTTCAATAACAATTATTCTTAGTAAGGAGCATTTCTATTTTTAAAAAAAATCTTACAATGGGCTCAGATTCCTTAGGTAAGCAATGAGCAGTAATCTACCACGTTGGCTAAGGTGTGGGTTGATTTACGAAAACTTACCTTGTTATAATTTGAGTTTAGTATGAAACATATAGTTTACTGGTACAGTTTTAGGGTATTTGTATAAAATAAGGATTTGGCATATTTAATGTTCCATATAGCATCTACTACAACTAGTCTCTGCATAACCCAAAGTTCGACTGGTAAAAAATGCATTCAGGCAAGTCCGCCTCTGTACTTTTTGGTGTATAAAGAATTAAATAAATAAGCAAACTTACTAAAGTAAAGAATCCTGTGAGCAGGGACCCTCTCTGAAGGTCCAGGAAGAATGCATCATGGAGAATAGGCTTCTGATACCACGGGAGTCTTAGAGATCTTACCGATTTCGATGAACGAAGGTTTGTTGATGATCTGGAAATAAATTCATGGTTGTTTAAGTGAATGGGACAGGTGAAATAGGCACGAAATGGTAGGATTTTATTTACGTATTGCAGAAGATTTGTTGATAAATTAAATTAGTATGATCTTTTTTAATTTTGTTTTATTCTCTTTCTAAAATAAAAGTAGCCTAGTTACTTTTTATAGCATCAGCTATAATCAGTAGCAGTGAAATATATACCAGTGAAAGTTCCGTCAAAATCAGTTCAGCTATTTTGAAGATTAGCCTGAACAGACAGGCAAAAGTGTTTCAAAATTGCATTTTCATTACAGCTATTGAATATACTTTTATATGCATTTAGTAAAAGAATAATACCAATAATTACAAGCAGATACTTCAAACTTATTTATAGGTATTAAAAATGGTAATAAATATAATCCAGCACCAACCATAACAGTTTTTAACCAATGTTACCAAACCAAAACTTAGTTTTTAGTTGTAGTTTTGTAAGATTTACATAGAATAATTATGATAAGGATACAATGAAACAAAGAGGGTTAAGAACGGAGATATCTACCAAATTGTTTGTTTGCTCTATTTTCAACTAACAAGAACCCTTAGTTACAGGGATCAACAGGTAAGAGTCATCATAAACAGTCTTATTTTTAGGGATAACTTCAGGTCCCAGAGTCCCTTAAACCTTCTCAGGTATTTGACCTAATTCTTGGTCTATTAGTGCTAATGTGTGTAATAATAGATGAGCATGCATTGTTATAGTATTGACGATTAGTTAGGTCATCAACAGTATAGGTCAATGAACGAAAGAATCTTGTAAATGATAAACTGTAATGTTTGTTTATATAGTAAAATAAAAGAAAAAACTACATCACCGAGATATGTGCACGTCTATGATTAAACACAATACAAACTCCTTGCATAAAAACCTTTTCATAACATGCAATAGTCTGTGGTAAGAGTAATAACTTTTTTCAAGAAACTCGCAAACTTCTTTTCCAATAAGATTCTGTACAACTTGTATAACTTACTTTCCGGTGTAATGAGAATACACAGAAGGTGTTGATCGATACGTTGAAGGCGTCTTTCTTCCGTACATGTTTATTTTTCGTAATAATCCAACTGCAGTCGACGCCCTAGTCGTTAATGTATTCAGTTACTATTTTCACCGTGTTATTACCGGGTAAAATACTCCCGGTTGTATTATGAACTAATGAAGATCACATTTAACATGTTTTAGACACAATTTAATTCATAAATATGGATTTTCTTGTAAAAAGCCACGCCTGTAAATTGTTTGTTGCTACTTTCCGTTGTCAATTTGGATTGTTATCCAACATAGTTTGATAGTTAGACTATGATTTGAAACACTTAGTCATTGGCGCTAGTGTATATAGTAAATACATGTTAGAAAGAGAAGTCCGAGCTTGAAACCTGTCATTTCAATTTGATAGTATAATATCAAAGCATTTATCAAGACAGTATTAACTAAAAGGACTACGACAGTGTTTGTAAAGTTAGCTTTAATTACAAAAATTACTGGCCTATTTTATATAAATAATAAATTGTATTAAAATATTATGTCATTTGTCAAAAGTATCTATCAAACAATATCAATCAAAATTCATAAAAGGCGGCATTTTTACGCAAAATTTATAGTGAATTTTCACGAAGTAAAATGGAAGATTTGTCTTCTCAGGACGTAAGGAACAGTAGCAAAAGTGAAAAAGAAGATAAGATTACATACAATAATATCAGAACGAATTCCGGAATATGTTGTTAGTATTTTGATAATTTTATGTAAACACACAACACAATTTTTATGAAATAATTGATTGTGCTCAATCCTAATCGATCGATTTACTTTGCCAGTTATTTTTAAAACTGTTCTGTGTCTACGTCTAGTTTCTTTTTATATCCATTACTTTTAGTTTATTAATAACAAAAAAGATTATAATAGGACCATAAAATGCAGCAAATTAGTTTATTAGTCCCCTTATTTTTTGAGGTATACTTCACTTCTTTCGTCCTGGAGAGGGATGGCGTATCAGACTTACTGACTAAAACCTATACGCGTTTTTTTTTCGTTACCGGACGGTGAGCTAACAATTGCTCAACGTGCACAAAACCTATGGTGGCCCCGAAGCACTATGCGACTGTCGATCAACACTCAGGGCATCTCCTGCGTCCCTGCCACGACTAAGATGTATTATATAGATATCCTCGCTCACTCACATTACCTACCATTCATTCTCGAATTAGGGCCGGACACTACTAAGTGGGACTTCCATAGTTATATACTCCACCATGTCCCCCTGGAATTAGTATTCTTACTTACCTCAACTATTTCAAATAGAAATAGTTTAAATACCTCGTACATTCCTTGACTGGCCTGTTGGTTTAGTGGTTAGTGACCCTGACTGCTATGCCGGAGGTCGTGGGTTCGATTCTCAACCAGGACAAATATTCGTGTGATGAGCACGATCGTTTGTTCAGTGTCTAGGTGCAATTTATCTACAATACGAGTATGTATGTATTTAGAAATATGTAAGTATGTTTATCAGTTGTCTAGTACCCATAACACAAGCTCTGCTTAGCTTGGGACTAGATGGCGTTGTGTGAAAGTTGTGGGATGTATTATATATTTTTATTATATTCCTTGCAGGTATTTGCCGCAAACCACCTATCCATACGAAAAACTATTACGGCCATGTTTTCTGCACAGATTGCTTTTACAAATACATTTTTTCTCCGGCCAAGACAGATTGTTCTGGAGATGTAACAAAAAGAGATAAAGACACGAAGGAAGATCAGAAGGAAGGAAAGGAAGAAGAAAAAGAAGTGACGGAAGATGCAGCCACCAGTCCCAGTACCCTCGCCGTGGAAGTAGCAAAATGATTAACTTACCTGCTTAAGCTTACCTACACGAGTGGCATGTTGCCAATGGCAGATATAACTGCAGCCGTCGACGCGTTAAGGTGAATGCTTCAGGATAGCCCGCGAAATTCAAATTTTCTTACGTTTTTTGCAATTTGCAAGCCAGTGGTATGTTGTATGAAGTTAAAAATACTTTAGCGACTGTAAAACGTAACTAGTTACATAATTATAACCACAAAAGTCAATACAAGCCTCCAAGCTCACTTAGTCAAAAACGTTTTTTAAACGAATTTCGCGGGCTACCCTGAAGCTTCCCCCTTAACGTTAGCCTCTACGGTCCGGTCTAAGCGTTTCGCTTTGTTGTCGTCGCGGACATCGAAGGACTGGAATAATTTGCCTGCTGTGGTCTTCTCATCCGATTATAATTTGGGTGTCTTCAAGGCTAGAGTGAATAGGTTTAGGTAAACTCTGTTGATGCTCGATGCGGCTGTCGACATTCCAACAAATGAAAATCAGCGGCAGCCGTCGTGTGTGTCGAGTATCACTATAGGTCGACGTCTGCAGTAAATTATCTCTGCCGTTGACAACATGCCACTCAACCCTATGAGCGCTTAAGGTTACAAATTGCAAAAAACGTAATTAAAATAATTTCGCGCGCTATCCTAACGCTTCCCCCTTAATGTAGAGCTAATCATATTCCTGGCTTTAGCTTAAGTTACTAGGAGTCAGTGTAAGGGACGGTTCACATCTGACGGAAAATGCGTCGATCGTATCATCGGTCGCGTTCACTCCGTCAAATTAGACCTTTCACATTAACGTTTGAATCCCCAACCGGTCTTATGAGACCGCGCTGTTATTGTTTTACTATTGTGTCTCGTTTCGCGGGTATCTGAGTAATTAAGCGTCTAATCAGTTTGTCCGTTCAGCATCTACAGAGCGGTACTTAAGTATTTATTTTTATTGTAAACTCAAGAAATAGAAGTTGTTAGAAAAGTCGCTATATTTTTTTGTCGCTAGACACATAATTTAAGCCATGATCTAGCAAAAAAGACTACCTAACTCCTCACTAGCTCTTACGTCGACCGACAATGCGTTGACAGAAAAGGAATATACGCTATACGCTCGACGCACTAACTTAAAATTTTATTTTATCATCGGTTGAGTGTGAACGGTCAAGTGTTTTTCTATACATTTGTCTGTTCTGGCGTTACGCGACCGATAATACGCGACGCATGTTCCGTCAGATATGAACCTTCCCTAATTGCGTTATACGTGTTTTTCGTCAAAATAATGATAGTGTAGTAGATTAGAAGAAATAGTTTGTCCAAAGTGAGTAGTGGATAAAATTAAGTGCCTCAGATTGTCATCATCATCTGCCTAGCCTTTTCCCAACTATATTGGGGTCGGCTTCCAGTCAAGCCGGATTTAGCTGAATACCAGTATTTTACGAGGAGCGGCTGCCTACCAGACCTCCACAACCCATTAACTGGGGTAACACGGTACTTCATGGCAAGACTGGAGTCAGATTTACTGGCTTCTGACTATCCGTAACGACTGCCAAAGATCTACTAATGACAGCCGGGACCAACGGCTTAACGTGCTTTCCGAGGCACGGAGGAAACTCGTTATGTTAATTAGGTTGGTCTGTGCAAGCGTTGCTTAACCTTAAAGATCGACCTGTGCGGCTGTTATTATCTAACCACGAGCTCCTCAAGTGCCTCAGATTGTATTGTAAGTAAATAAAAGTGAATAATGTGGATACTTGTTTTTATTTAAATATCCGAGCATAATATAAGATGATTTCATTCGTCTTCAAGGTGTGCACCTCTGTCTAATTTTATATCCTTCAAAAACTGCATCTCAGGTCCATATCAAGACAAAATGTTAAAGCCATCATTTTCGCATTATTTCGTTTTTTTTTCTATATTCTACATTCAGGTTTTGACCCTCGGGAAGTTACAGCTTCAGCATCATCAGCATGAAAGTAAATCCAGAACAATCCTAATTTAAACGAAAAAGTTTATATGCATGGATGTTTGTAACTCGTTCACGCAAAAACTGCTGAATAGATTTCGATGAAACTTGATATATAGGTAGATCATGTCCTGAAATAGAATAGGTAGGGGTAGCATGTAGGGGATATTTTATCCTGAGAGTATGTTCCCTTGGGATAGTTTTCTACAATCACGCGGTTACATGAAAAACCACAATGATTAGAAACGAAAATGATAAAGGCGGCGGCAACCTCTCACGTCTGACCGTGGGTTTATTGCCATTGTAGGCACAGGTTTGAGGACGGCGAGCGATGGGTAGCTCGCGGTCTGGTAAGCACCGGAACTGTTGCTCCGCAGTGTCCACATGGATATGATCGGTCACGGCGCCCTCGCGTCTGACCGTGGGTTTCATGAAATGGTAGGCACAGGTTAGCGGGCGGTGAGCAATGGGTTGCTCGCCGCCCGGTAAGCACCAAACATGGGTCAGCGGTGCTTAGCGTTATGATCCATGCGCGCCTTCTTTATTCTTTATTGTACACACAACATTTACAAAAATACAATAGGACAAAACAACAAATGTACACAGGCGAGCTTAACCCACAGTTGGGTTTATTGGGCCTTGGAGATGTCAGAAAGATGTCAGTGCTGCGACAGTAGCCCTTGGTAAGGGGCAACTTCGGGAGTGTTTCGGGTGTGTTTTGGGAGTGTGTGTTTCGGGAGTGTTTTTCGGAAGAGTGTGTTTTGGGAGAGTGTTTTTCGGAAGTGTTTCCGGAGAGGGTGTTTCCGGAGAGGGTGTTTCAGGAAAGTGTTTCAGGAAAGCGTTTCTGGAAAGTGTTTCTGGAAAGCGTTTCTGGAAAGCGTTTCTGGAAAGCGTTTCTGGAAAGCGTTTCTGGAAAGCGTTTCTGGAAAGTGTTTCTGGAAAGTGTTTCTGGAAAGTGTTTCTGGAAAGTGTTTCTGGAAAGTGTTTCTGGAAAATTTCTGGAAAGTGTTTCTGGAAAGTTTCTGGAAAGTGTTTGTTTCAGGATACTATGTTGTGTAATAACTGGCGTCAGTAGGGGCCGTATAGAACAAACAACAGAACTTATAGATTGACACCACATTTTTATTCAAAAATCTCTCCGCAATAAACTTCATTTCACAAATAACCACTGTTTACATAAATAGGACCACACTGCCACAAACACTTGGGACAATCCAATGAGGTTTTACTACGTAGTTTCGGGTTCTGTAGATCAACCCACCCACGATACGACACCTCCGAAGGCGTCGTCAATTTATCACTATCATAGAAGTTTTTCCATTTTTTCTGGCGTTTAGGTTCTCTGAAACCTTTCTCGTGTAAATATTTTGTCAGCTTTTCGATTTTTTCCGCTGCAGACACGTTAAAATTTTCCACGCTTGCTGATTCGTTGGGGTCGCACGCTTCTGGTGGAACATCGGAGACTGCCACTTCGGATTGGTAGTCATACGCTATGCTATCCCAGTCGCCCAAAGAGGCGTCCCCGATTGAAGCGTTCGGTGTTGCAGCTGTGAAAATTTTTCATATTCAAGTCTTTACGCACCTAAAAGGGAGATTTTATTCATGTTAATTAGCTACAAATAACTAAAATTTAATCTTAACACTTTGAAAGTTTATGGGATGTCTAAAAGCAGTCTTTGTGAAGTACATTGGTGTACGTACTTTGCATTATATTTTCCCGCTCGTCCTCGCATATTGGGTGGACTGTACCTACAACAGACAAACTTCATTTGACTCAAGCCTTTTCAGTTTTATGAACAGCATTGCTTATTTGCGAGGGAGCAAATTAGCTAGGACGTAGTGGGGTAGCTAGTCAAAAAAGGGACTTGTATATTAAAAAATATTTTTTGGTGGTAAGTCATAATGACTTCTTCCGCTCTGGGCGGAGCGGGAGGACGTTAACTTGATGACTGAAACCTGTTCCTTCTTTGCCTTCGTTTTCGGGCCCCTGGGTTCTTTTAACCCTACTGCACCAAAGTCTAAAAGGATTATTGTTTAACATACCCAACTAGCACCGATTTACTTACCGCTTTTGGAGCCCTGGGTCACCACAACAAGGGGCGTAGCTATCGCTATATAATTGTAGGCATAGCTGTAACGTTGACCACTGCTAGATAATAAGCCTATCCAAGATTTTCTCAGCAAACTAGTCAATAGGCAACAAAGTCCAACTTACATTTCTTGGGTTCATTATTCTGAAACCACTCCTGCGGGCCATTGCCACACCGACAGAAAGGTGGATGTTGTCCTTGCATCATGAAGATGAACGGTGCTGTTTCCTTATTCCCAGCGAGGAACTCCCTCATGTTCTCAGCAAACTGAGCGTTATTCTGCCACTGTTCGAAGCAAGTCTTGAAGAACTCCGAAGGATTATCCTTATTGCGGTTTAATACGTGTTTGTTGAAACATTCTTCGCAGAAGACTTGTCCGTAGTAGATCTTCACGTTGTCCTTCGGAATTGAGTGGCAGAAGTCTGGAATTTAATTTACTGTTATAAAATGTTATCTGTCTTGAAGAAGGATTGTTCTTGGGGAGATTCGATGGCGGTTTCTGAATTAAGAATTAAGTTACAAGTACTTTGACACAGTTGCACGACAAACTGAGGGCCAAAGTGCAACGGGGTTGCGCAGAACACTAAAGAGATGACGCGACTTATTAGATTTCGCCAGAACTGGCCACTGGAAGTGCATGCCCGCGAAAGATGGATGGAGGCCTTTGCACAGGAGTGGAACAGAAGCTAACCAAAAAAAAAATGCTCGAGACCCTGTAACTTAGGTGTAACTTTAAGCTTTCGATTCAGGTGAGCTCATAATATCCATAGCTTAGAAACTTACAGCACTTGGCGCATTGCGGATGGAAGCTTTGGCCTCCGATTTCCACTTTGTTGTTGTCGTCAACACTCTGAAGGCAACGCGCGCAAATACATTTCTTGGGTGGCTCTGGAGTCTCTGGGACCTCGGTCTTCGGGTCTGCTTGACAGACAATACGATTAAAACCTTAAAGGTCGATTCACACATATCAGTGAACCCACAGTTCCGGCACAGTACCGTTACAGTTCCGTATCCGTGCTACAGTGGTGCGTCAGTGCTTCAATTCACACATATCAGGCACAGTACAGTTCTCTGCGGGTCTTCGTGCACGACGTTCCCTTCAGACTAGCGTTGACGTCGATTGTTTTGATGGCACTCTTCAATAACACAGAATTAGCTATGATAGCCATTGCTTTAGACGAAGAAGAAGAAGAGAATCGAGGAAAAAAAAGAAAATGGGTACATGAAGCATGGAAGTTACTAGGGGTGATCCAAAAGTAATGATAATCAATATGAAATAAGGATATTTTAACTATAAACAAATTATATTTATCTATATAGTCTCTTAGCAAGTCAATACATTTAGTCCTTTTTTTTTTAAATCCACAATTCGCTTTGAAAAAAAATCTTTGGCTTAGTCATCCAAAAACGCCTCTACAGTAGTCACCACCTCGTTATTATTGTCATTTTTTTGCCTCAGAGGTGTTTCTTGGGCCGAAAAAAGAGTTATAAGTCACTGGGTGCCAGGTCTGGAGGATAGGGTGGGTTTTCAAGCAATTTGAATCTCGTTTCTTGAATGGCAGCCATCGCAACTGCGGCTTGTGAGCCGGTGTGTTGTTTTGGTAAAACAACACTCTAACTCGAAGTTTGCGACGTTTTTTTTTCTTTGATGACCTGCCGCAATCTTCTTATTTGGTCTGCGTAGTAAGAGTCCATAATAGTGGCTCCTTTTTCCAAGTATTCCACTATTATAATTCCTTCAGCATCCCATAAAACGGACGCCATAACCTTTCCTGCCGAACTTGACTCATTGAATTTCTTCAGCGACGGGAAGAGGCTCGTTTCCAAGTCTTAGACTCTTGTTTCATTTCTGGATCAAAATAGTAGATCCAGGTCTTATCCATAGTCACGAAACGAGACAAAAAAAAATCCTGATCCGTCTGGAACTTTTCGAGATTCGCCCTCGAAATGTCGACACGTTTTGATTTGTGCTCGTCGGTTAACATTCTCGGCACCCAACTTTCAGAGACCTTTTTCATATGCAGTTTGTTCGCAATGATTCTTTGAACACTTGTCATATCACATCCCTATGATCAGCTACATGCTTTATGGTCAATCTTTGACCTGCAAATTCGATATCTTCGACTTTTTTTACATTTTCTGCAGTGTGGGACGTGGGTGGGTGTCCCTCGCCATGTTCATCTTCTGTGGATGTTCTACCCAGCTTGGACTCCTTTGACCAGCGTGCAACTGTGGAATATGAAGGAGCAGAGTCCCCTTATGTTTCCACTATGTCACTTTGTATGTCTTTGATAGATTTTTTTTCAAACAGAGGTACTTAATGACAGCTCTGATTTAATTTTTCTCCATTTTGATTTTTACTCTCCGACTGTTCGTATTCAAATGAATGTAACTCCCTGTAATCGTGGCCTATTTTTATGATTTTTTTATGATGAAGTACTGGATATATGAGGAAACAAAAAAAATATATTTCATATTTTTACGTGCCCTAAAAATGTCCGATTATCATTACTTTTGGATCACCCCTCGTAAGAGAATCTGAAGGAGAATTCGTGACATTATACAAAGAATTAATTAAAGACGAACTAATTCAATCAACACCTCGTCCTCCATTTTGTTTTCGATGCAGCGACGTCAGTGATCCGTGATAAAATATCGTCGTCGCCGATCACGTCCGTGATGGCCGGTGCCGGCACTGACACTGACGGTACTGAGACGACACTGACACTGACAAGTGTGAATACATCTATAGAGAATGTATGAAAGAATAATTATCACTGATGCGGTACTGTGTCGGAACTGTGGGCTCACTGATATGTGTGAATCAACCTTAAAGGTCGGTTACGGCAGCGACCGCGCGACGCGGTCTCTTAGTTCATTTAGTACTCCGTACAAATTCACACTAAAGGCAGCATTTGGTTCCTACCGACTGCTACGTGCGACCGCGACTTGCCACCGTGACCGAGTCGCGCGAACCGCTACTTAGTATGGATTTGTATAGAGTACTTAACAAACCAGGCGACCGCGTCGCGCGACCGGTACCACACTAATCCGTACTAAGCAATGGGACGCGCGACCCGGTCGCGGTCGCTAAGAACCCGATGCTACCTTAACATTTACCGATTAACATGGCAGAAGATGGATTGTTTATAAATAAAGGAGGTAGTGACTGACAAGCTTGAATGGATGAGAAAACTAATGTTGTAATGAGATTTGAAACATTATGGCTATCCGACAGGACAAGTAAAGGGGCGGGTTGGGTAAAATTTTGCTTCCAAATTACCTTTGCTCTCATTATTATTATTCGGCATTTGTGGCTGGGTGCCAGGGGCCCACTGCATCCACCAGCTATTGGAGTGGATGCGTGGACTCTCGCCCCTGAACCTCGACAGCACGTGAGTCTTGAAGCAGTCCGCACAGAACACATGCCCGTAGAACATCTTTAAGGATTTCGGAATCGTTCGGCAGACACCTGAAATAAAAGAAATGGCCACTTTTTAGATCTGCTAGAACAAAGCCAGATGACTAGATCTCTCTAGATGAGAAGACGGGGGTGAAGACGACCCTGTAAGCCTTCTATTTCTCTTTCGCAAGTTTTTCTCACTAGATCCGTGAGATCCGACTTTTTTTTTGGATCTGATACGAGTACGCGACCGGACAACCAGCTATATTAAAAATGACCTTCGTTTATGACTACTCATCCAACCATAGTAAAAAATGACCTTGGGCTAACCTAGCGTAGTTGAGTATTCGAATAAGAAGCCAGTGTACACTGGTTTTACTACCAATGAAGAACGGCCTAGACACTAAACTTATGAAGAAAACAGATCGAAAGTCCTCTAAACAAGCTATAGAAGAATATTATTACTCACAGCACGTGCTGCATAGCCTGTGAAAGCTTTGACCTTCGATGTCGACCCTATCCTCAGCTTCAACGGGAAGGAAGCATCTCGCACAAAAACATTTCTTTGGCGGTTCTTGATCCTGAGTCTTGTCCATATTGATACGATCAGTAGACCAACGTTTTAATTTTGTTATACTTAAAAAAAAAACCTTAAAAATATAATTGAAAGAATCAGCAACTTTTTATTCCATGGAAGATGGTTGTTGGTTCGTGGAAAATGAGAATATAATAGAAGAATGTCGAATTCTAGCAGAATAGGTTGTTCGATTTTGAATTTTGGTGTTTTTGTAAGCGGACAGTTTTATTCTTTATACAACCATGTGCAACCTTTTTGCTAGAAATAAAATAAAATCTCTTTGAACAAAATACATGGTTAGCTAGAATTTTGTAGAATGTTGATCAAGTGCGAGTCGGACTCGCGTATGAAGGGTTCCGTCCATAGTAAGAAACAACAAAGAATAACGTTTGATGTATGGGAACCCGTCTTATTCGGTTTTTAGTTTTTTTTGGGATAGCAGAAACAGAAATAGGCGCAACCGTGCGACACACAATGTTAGTTTCAATTATATCTTGAGTTTTTTTTCTTTCTTTCTTTAAATACATTATCTACTGCACCTCACCAGCAACGACTGCATCTCTGCTTACCATCAGGTAGTATAGCTGTTAAACACTAGTTATTCATCATCATCATCATCATTTCTGTCGAAAGACGCCCTCTGCTGGACATAGGCTCCTTCCAAATGTCACCACAGCAACGACTAGTCAGTGCGTCTAGTTTATATTATTTTTAAAAATCTGTGTGGCAAAAACCATTTTTGCCAAAAATGTCACTTAGATCACTCTGGTTCTAGCATCGTCAGTTAACCTATCAATACCCGCGAAACGAGACAATAGTAGGACAATAACAACGCGGTCCTATGAGACCGGTCGGGGATTCATGAATTAAGGCCAAAGAGTAAGTATTTACACATTTTACACCTTTTACAATGCATTGCATGCTAAAATAACTGGGTAAGGAAAATAACAATGTAATATTGCCCTTTTAACTTCCTCGAATTGAAATTACCGTAGACATAACCAACAAAACTTCATGACTGAATTTCTATTAATTCCGACCTTTTCGAACAAAAATTCTTGCACCACCTAATTCAGAAGTTGACGCCGAGTTTAATAAGATATTTTTCATTTAAAGACGCTAGAATTTAATCTCAGCTAATTTAATGTATAGGCGGCCATTGTTCTTTCAAGTTCAACTGACTAGCTATTACGGTTCACGAGATACAGCCTGGTGGCATACAGACAAACAGATGAACAGAGACGAACGGACAGCAGGGTCTTAGTAATAAGTTCTCGTTTTGCCTTTGGGTAGGGAACCCTAGTTATAAATATAAAAGTATCTCGGTCTGTCTGTCAAGCTTTACAGATACTTGGTACGAAATAAAATTGAATCCCAAGAAAAGACAGGCTACTTTTATCTGGCGTCGACTTCATGTCTGTTATAACCAACATTCACGCGAACGAAGTCGTTGACAAAAGTTATTCTGAAATTACATTACCCATTTTGAGCAAATAAATATTTTATCATTCCATTTATTGTAGAGAAGTAGAAAACGTTAAGTAGATAAACATCAAAGTTAAGCAGCTGCAGCTTCCTTAGATAATTATTCCGTCAGTTCAGGGCAATGAAAAGGGAGAATCCCCAGACTAATATAAACGAAAAAAATATGTGTCATCCTTAATGCATACGCTACCTCCGTTCTTACACGGATATAAATACATTTAAAATATTAAACTCCGTAAAAAATCTGCTTTTAAACTTCTAAAATTAGTTTTATTTTTAAATTATCATTTAGTGTACAATCCGCAACATAGATGTCACTGTTACCAGTTACGAAAAATACGTTGTGTGACAACACTATGCAAATGACGAATTCCATCTCGATTGTCGATTGCAAAAAACGTAGTAGCGCGTCACTACTGTGTTGCCTATGTGTGGTGTGTAAAGTTGTTTGTGTTATCTATCATGTTTTTATCAAAAAAGTGATGTTTGTGAACTTGTATGGAAATAAATCTACGCTTATTTAGTGGTAAAGTAGATCTATTATCTTATCTTTATCAGTTCGTTTATATAGAATGTGCTAAAACAGAGTTAGCTTAGGTTATGACGAACATTGACCGTTGTGAACGTAACAACTCATGTTTTTACATTTTTATGATTGAAAAACGAATGTTTGAATGCGGATGGAGTTGTTAAACGATAAATCACCGATACAGTCACCGTATTAACAACTTCTGCTGTTGTTTGTTGCGTGATTCAAGGAAATATAAGAGTTTGAAAATCGCTACTGAATGTCAGTTGAGACATGGATAAACTTTTTTTCTGTGTCGAGATGACCCCGATGTTTACTGTTTGGGGCCTTCGTCTTAGGCTGTTCTAACTGTAATGCCAATAACATCAATACCTAAAAAAAAAACTTCGAAGAGTGCAAACTTTTTGTTTTTTTTTTGTTTGTATATATAGGTACGGTACTTGAAACTGTTGATGAATTCTTTGATGTGGATAAAATATGCCCCCTTTTTTTGTATATAAAAAAATACTGGCTAAAATAACATTGTAAATTGTAAACAAAGATATTTCTCTCTCAGATAGAGTAGATTACATTACTTGAATGATTGGTCCTTATCTATCGCATTTTTTGTTTGTTTTCATTGCAAAAGTAGGACAAAGCCATAAATTCTTTAGCTTGTTGTTGACTCAAAGAAAATAACACCATTCTTAATTTAATAGTTAAACTTGTATTAGATATCAACACGTATTTCTATTGACAACTTCTTGAAAAACATTCTACAACCATTTGTCAGAATTGAATCAAAATACACACAACAGTTTTTTAGATTGTAACCAACATACAAGCAAATATTTCTAAATAAATGTAAGTAGACTCTAATTAAATTAAATTGTGAACTCAACAAAACTAATATTGTGGAGAGGAACATACAATTGTTTGTTTTTTTTTTGTATGTGAAAACTAAAGTTCAGTTTTCAAAAATTCATTTTTTTTATTTTGTCTTTGCACAGATGTATAAGCCAGTGTCAAATTATAAAGTGTGTAGTTTCTGCAGTACATTGCGTTATATTAACCTATCAGATACCTGCAAAACAAGACACAATAGTAAGACAATAACAGCGCGGTCACATGCAACAGGCCAGGGATTCATGAATTAAAATGTATTTGTCAGCACATGTATTGAGTCAGCCTTCTTGGTAGGCTTCGCTGAGGTAATCAATTGTACAGTAAAATTCTCAGCACCATTTTACCTAGATCGCACCTTTTTCAATGATTTTACTCACGTACATATCAATGGTCCCTAGGTAAAGTATCGAAACTGAAAATCACTACTTTACAAGAGAGCGATTTAAAGTTTGTTTTTGCATAATTTTGTCACGGGTGATTAAATCTTTATAAAAATTAGGTCTCTAACTATCGGGAAACGAAGTTGTATTATAAAATATCCTTTAAAAAGAGCTCAAAACAGTAATAATAAAAAAGTGCTATTTTTTTGATTCGATACTTTACGTAGGGACCATCGATATGTTCAATTATGTAGACACTTGAGATACAAAAACACTAATGTTACACCACAATCAATATGCAAATAATTAAAAACTAATTTAAAAAAATCCTGCAAAGAATCCTGAAATATGAATTGTGTCCAATTTTTTTTATCCCAAACAAATTTTTAGTTCCTATTTGAGAGGACACCTCAGTGGCTTCAGTCACAAATATACCCATTAATACACATTTGTAGAAATAAGTTTATATTATTGTGTTAATTTTTTTCCCATGTTTTTGCCTGGTACTGAAATAGTATGCATAGTTTATTCCCAGACAACAATGCTAGTGACAGTTATGTCTATGTGTTACTTTTCCTAAATGGCAACCTAGTTTTAGCATCACCATTCTTGTATTTATGTAAAATAATTTTAAAGTATGTATTGTTTTTATTCTATACTAACTGCTGCCTGCGGTTTGGCTAGCGTCTTATAAGAATTCTATCTCAAGCGAACATACTACAAGGATAAAAAGTAGCCATAAAAACTATAGGCTTTTCTAGGACACAGTCTACCGGTATATCAAGTTTCATCAAAATCTATTCAGTAGTTTTTGTGTGAAAGAGTAACAAACATCAATACATAAAATATATAAAACTTTCGCATTTATAATATTACTTATGCTTAAGAATCACATAATTATACACAAAAAAATTATACTTACATACAAAATTAAAAAGTCCAAACTTAACAATATTTAATATATTTAAATGATGCAGTTTTAAAAAAGTTACTCTCAACTCGAAACTATCAGATCAAAGAATTTTTTTATTATTTACAATGGTTTTTGTTTGTTACAGAATGCATCTGGATGTTAAAAAAAGAAGAATGTCCCGCCATGAGAAAGCAAAAAGTGGCTTTGTAAGTAATTCATATTATTTTTAATCACGGAAAAGTGCTTCTACAGCATACAGATATTTTTTTTTTGTCACTAAGTTTGATTTGATAGTGTAACAATATAAACTTTTATTATTATACTTATAGTTTAGCCAAACTATGAATATGCCTTTAATATTGGTTGGAGTAGCCACGCAACTGTTACAGTAGCATGTTCTGTTGCAGGACATTTGTTGCTTGCAACATTGCATAGATTAAAAATGAAACAGTATATTTAAAATTATGGCTGGTACTTTTCTTTTATTCGGTTTTGTTGTAATAGGGCCGTGGTTCCCAATGTGTGGTTTACGGACCACTATTGCTCTGTAAGAGCTCAAATATAGTCCAGGATAAAATTTTAGTTTGAGCTAGGCTCATCAAATTGCTTGGGCCCAATAGGTGGGTATGTTAACTCCAGTATTGATGGCACTCATTAAATAGTGCAAAGTGCAGGTTAACGCTGTCCACCTAAGTCTGACCTTTTGTAGGACCGATAATATCGTAACAAATTATAATCCTATAGGATATTCTGACCGACATTTTTTAGGACGTGTGCGTTGCGGTATTACTATCAGTGTGTTCTATTTTTCACCTACAAAAAATCGGCCAGCGATTGTCGGTCGTGGGCGGGCAGCGTTATGGGCATTTGGGGCATTCAACATATGATTCATATCTTAAACAGGCGCATTCACAAAGAATGTCCTTTGCTAAAAACAAAGAAACCAAAGTACACCAGTATACAAGTCACTGTTTAAAAAAAAGTTGAGAACCACGGTAATAAAGTAATAAATAAGTAACATAAATATTATCTAACACAACTACTGTTTCTATAGCCTGACTTAGACTTACGACATACACATAAACAGTCAGCCATTGAAGCGTGTTAATTCTTCATTCACGCAGCCGACTTAGCGTGACATTAGGAAGATACTTGTACGGATAGCATAATAAAATAACGTTTTGCGATTCAAAATAGGAAATTAAAATGCCAAAATGGTGCTGTAATTGCGCGATAGTTGCTCCACAGTAGAGCGACAGTTGTGCGACAGCAACGCGACAGACAATAAGAATATTTATTAACTAATAATAATAATAATAATAATAGCGTTAGGCATCAATGCTGCTGACGTGAAGCGATCGTTGAAGGAGCGCTTCTTTGGCCGCCTGAATAAAGTACTGAATAGTCTTTTATCAGGCGGGAACAAGGTGCGCGCCTTCAACGGTTGGGTCATGCCGGTATTGATGTACTCTTTCGGCATACTTAAATGGACTCAGACGGAACTCGACGCCCTGGATAGGAGGGTCCGTTCACTACTTACTGCAAACCGGATGCATCACCCACGGTCATCGGTGATGAGGCTGTATATCCCGCGGAAGTGTGGGGGTCGTGGCTTTTTAAATGCCAAGACCCTGCATAACCGCGAGATATGCAGTCTCAGGGAATATTTCCTGGCTGTGGACGTGGGTATGCATCGCGCTGTAGTGGCGGTGGACAAGGGCTTAACCCCGCTCTCCTTGGCTAAGGAGAACTGGTGCAAACCAATAGTACTGGATACTAATGACCGCAGGGAAGTATGGCAGAGTAAGGAGCTTCACGGACGCTTTTACCGGGCCTTACATGGGCCCGATGTTGATCTATTAGCGTCCGTATCCTGGTTACGCTTCGGTGATCTTTTTGGAGAAACCGAAGGTTTTGTCTTTGCAATTATGGATGAAGTTATGATGACGAACAACTACCGGAAATACATTGTGAAGGATGGTACGGTTGACATCTGTCGGGCATGCCACCTGCCCGGAGAATCAATCCGACACATAATTTCTGGGTGTTCTCATCTTGCTAACGGAGACTATTTGCATAGACACAACCTCGTGGCCAGGATTATCCACCAGCAACTTGCTCTTAAATACAATCTTGTGGAGTCAGAAGTACCGTACTATAGGTATGTGCCCGACCCAGTTCTCGACAATGGCAATATCACGTTGTATTGGGATCGATCTATCATCACTGATAGGACTATTGTTGCCAATAAGCCTGACATAGTGGTGATAGATCGAACAGAGCGTCGCACAATGATTGTTGATATAGCGGTCCCTCATGACGAGAACCTCGTGAAAGCTGAGAAGGAAAAGCAATCTAAGTATCTTGACTTAGCTCGCGAGGTTGTCGACATGTGGGAAGTGGACACAGCAATCATTGTGCCGATAGTCGTGACGGCCAATGGCTTAATAGCCAAGAGCCTCGACGAACACCTGAGGAGGCTCTCGTTAGGCAGCTGGATCAAGGGTTTGATCCAGAAAGCAGCACTCTTGGACACGGCGCGTATTGTCCGGAGGTTCCTCTCTCAGGAGCCCTGACCGCCGGTGACTTGGACCCTGTTCCCGATGCCGGTGGGCCACTATTTTTTATATTTTTAAATGTTTTTTTTTAAGATTTTGTAAAAATATTTAAAAATGTATAAAATATGTATCAATGAAAAATAAATGAAATAATAATAATAATATGTTCCACAACTTTCACACAACGCCATCTAGTCCCAAGCTAAGCAGTGCTTGTGTTATGGGTACTAGACAACTGATAAACATACTTATATATTTCTAAATACATACATATTATAGATAAATTACACCCAGACACAGAACAAATGAACGTGCTCATCACACAAACATTTGTCCTGGGTGGGAATCGAACCCACGACCTACGGCATAGTAGTCAGGGTCACTAACCACTAGACCAACAGGCCAGTCAACTAAGAAACATACATTTTATTGGTTGAATTCCATCCTTATCTTGTAAATATTATCATTCCCAATCATCCTAATAAACGTGTGGCTTACTATTGTTTCTATTGCCTGACTTAGATTTACGACTAACACATAAACAGTCAGCCATTGAAGCGTGTTAATTCTTCATTCACGCAGCCGACTTAGCGTGACATTAGAAGATACTTACTTGTACGGATAGCAAAATAATATAACGATAAAACGTATTTTTACAAGACAAAATAGCAAGGTAAATTGTTCCAGCAGTGTACGATAATTGCGCGATAGTTGCTCCACCGTTGAGCGATAGTTGCTCCACAGTTGAGCGATAGTTGTTCCACCGTTGAGCGATAGTTGTTCCACCGTTGAGCGATAGTTGTTCCACCGTTGAGCGACGATAGTAAATAGGAATTATTAACTAAAAAACATACATTTTATAGGTTGAATTCCATCCTTATCATGTAAATAATATAATTCCTAATCATGTAAATTAACGTGTGGCATACTACTGTTTCTATAGCCTGACTTAGATTTACGACTTACACATAAACAGTCAGCCATTGAAGCGTGTTAATTCTTCATTCACGCAGCCGACTTAGCGTGACATTAGAAGATACTTACTTGTACGGATAGCAAAATAATATAACGATAAAACGTAGTTTTACGACACAAAATAGCAAGCAGCAGTGTATGATAATTGCGCGATAGTTGCTCCACAGTTGAGCGACAGCTACGCGACAGTAAATAAGAATATTTATTAAGGGCGCTATTACAATTTTTCTTAAATTTGAGCGTTTTGACAGAAATGCCATTACAACAGAAAAGAACTGGCATCATCTTATAGTAATTTTGACATTTCCTGTGTCAATATAGTCTCAGGGTATAAAAATCAGACGATAGGTAAATTAAACGACGGGCGGCAGCAGTCGCGCTCGATTTTTGCATTGCATACAAAAATTGTTTAAAAATATTATTTAACTTTTAAATAGCCCAATTTATTTTTTTCAAGATAATATATAGAAATACCACCTTAGTTGGTTCATTTTTTTTATTTTAGTTTGGATTATAATTTCGTAGATAAAAATTGTAGTTTCGTACGGAAAACTGTCAGTAGATCTTGGTTTTACAGAATTATTTTTGGTGTATTACTGTATGAATAGTAATAAAGTGGTTTCAGCACTCCAATGTAGAAGATACAGTTGTATTATAAACATTTTTATAAATGATTAAACTTTAATATCTTCGGTGTACAAAGGCGTCAAAAGATACCCAAAAGCAACATTTTATAAAACATCCTTTGCGGAGACAAGGATTTTACTGATGTAGGTAAACAAATTCAAATATTTATTTAAAGCACTCCCAAGATAAGTTATCAAACTTTCTTATCCATATTTTTGTTTTTTTTTTTTTTATGGCTATATCTAAAGCATCGTCACACGTCAAAAATCGGATAAAACGCTGAAATTCATCAAAAATTGCGACAGCCCTCTTAAGTAAAAATCATACAGTTTATAGGTTGAATTCTATCCTTATCATGTAAATAATATTATTCCAAATCATCCTAATAAACATCATAAACACGTAACCAATAAAGTACCAATTCAAATCTACCGGATTCTGTATTTCCCGATAGCTACCACTTAGGCGACTTTAAGTCAAGGTTGTGGCTCCATCGTCGACCATCAGTTACCATTAAACCGTTTTCACATATTCCGATCCGATATCGGTGTCGGACTCCGATACGATATCGGAGTAAGTAAAATGTATGAAATGCCGTGCTCCGATATCCGATATCGGGCCGGACAATATGAAAGACAGGTACATATTTCATACATTTACCTTACCCCGATATCGTATCGGCGTCCGATACCGATATCGGATCGGAATATGTGAAAACGGTCTTAGGTGAGATAGTGGTCAAACGGGGTCGCGATCTGATGGTGTAAGTATAATAAAAAAAGACTGTCACTGAACTATGGCAGATTTTCAGCCCAATTTTTCTCGTTCCACCCATAGCGGAAGGAGTTTTGATGGTTTCTCACCTCAATAAAATATTATTTACTACCTGTCCCCTGCGGTTTCACCCGCATTTTTCGTTACTGCTCCGCTCCCGTGGGTCGTAGCGTGATGTTATATAGCCTATAGCATTCCTCGATAAATGGGCTATCTAACGCTGAAAGAATTTTTCAAATCGGACCAGTAGCTTCAGAGATTACCCCCTACATACAAACTTACAAATTTTACCTCTTTATAATATTAGTATAGATTTCGGTTGAAATGATGACGATAATGATGTTCCCTTGGGACAATATTCTTCTTTCATACGAAGCCGCTGGCAGCAACTACACTATAATTCAGTTAGACAAACCGTCTAGATAGCTTGTTTAAATCATAACTACAGTAATAATGTGTAGTAGGCGTGTTTCATTGCGTCGCGTGCTCACTTCTAGTTGAAGGCGCGGTTATAACGTCAACGTGTAGGATTGTAGATAAAAGATACTAGGTATAGTGTGCAGAATAAGCTTATTTACTGTCGACACGAAATAGAAAAAAGTATTTGTGACAGCAGTGTGCTATAGTTGAGCGATAGTTGTTGAACTGTTGAGCGACAGTTGCGCGACAGTAAATTGTAAAAATAATATAATATAAATAATCAAGAAGGGAGGACTAAGTTCCAGTAGTGAGAATCCGATGGATGCGAGACGCACCGGACCGTTCATTGTGGCGACACTTGGGGGAGGCCTATGTCCAACAGTGGACGTCTTTCGGCTGAAATGATGATGATGTTTCCTTGGGAAAATTTTCTTCTTTCACACGGTTGAAGTCTTTGGCAGTAGCTATACATTGTGGAGGTTTGGTAGGCAGCCGCTTCTCGTAAAATACTGGTATTCAGCTAAATCCGGCTTGACTAGAAGCCGACCCCAATTTAGTTGGGAAAAGGCGAGGCAAATGATAACACAGGCGAAGTCTTTGGCAGTAGCTACACTATAATTCAGTTAGACAAACAGTCTGGATCGTTTGTTTAAATCATAACTGCTGTAATAACGTGTAGTAGGCGTGTTTCATTGCGTCGCGTGCCCACTTCTAGTTGAAGGCGCGGTTATAACATCAACTTGTAGGATTGTAGATAAAAGATACTGGTACAGTGTGCAGAATAAGCTTATTGACTTTCCTTGTTTCGGAGAAATGGCAGAATAAATGGTCAATTTTCTAATAATATGGGCGTATAGCCTCTGGTAGCAGATAGGCTACGAGAGGCTATATGCCCATCGCTACAAGCTAGAAAGCTTCATCTACTGCTGCTGTATTCCAGGCGCGCGTCAAAGACATACAGTCACCAAAACCGTAGAGGCCCAGTAATGCTGAAACCTCCATGGGCTTACGCACAAAAGAGGTACCCGTGATTCTAGAACGCAAAGGGTAAACAAGGAACATAGGATAGGTGTAGTTTTAGCCATTAAGTTTGAAACGCCCTCCTGCTCTACCTCAGAGCGGGAGAAGTCACTCGATAATTTCCCACCCTTAAAAGAAAATGAACTCAGGTAGGTTTTAGACGTCAAAATCCGCCACGCCAACATTTTAATTTTTTTTTTTAAAGTTGTTTGATGGTTTTCCACCTCTAAAATTTGCTTGCAGGAAAAATTACTGCATTAATCAACCGCAAAAAATCCTTAAATCATTCCCCCATCTTTATCCATTGAGTAATAACCACAAACAAATTCATCATCTGCCTAGCCTTTTCCCAACTATATTGAGGTCGGATTCCAGTCAAGCCGGATTCAGCTGAATACCAGTATTTTACGAGGAGCGGCTGCCTACCAGACCTCCACAACCCATTAACTGGGGTAACACGGTACTTCATGGCAAGACTGGCGTCAGATTTACCACAAACAAATTACGACATAATAAAATATTGGAACTGTACAAATATTAACTTTGTCTGCTATCGCTACTCGCGATAATAGTGTCGCTTGCGACACTTTTCAGTAACTTTTCAGACGTCCTTGTGACAAGGTTCAACAGTGATTTTTACAGTTTTCAGTGGGTTTTAAGTTAAAATTTACAAGTTTTATATTGATGTTTTGAGTTTAGAAGTGATTTTTAAAGGGGTATGGTGTCTTTTCGTAGTAAATAGCGATGGTTTTATGTTTTTCATGAAAAAAGGTTCGATATAATATATCACTTATTTCTTGTTGTTACTGTGATTTTTCAATAGTTTCAGGTTAAGTTTTACTATACATTGTATTGTACTGGTAAGGTTTTTAGAGGACACTGGTTTTTTTTTAGGTGGGTATTCATTAGAATGACTCCTCCCGCTTTTAGGCGGAGCGGGAAGGAGTGTTTGCCTTTCGTTCCGGGGCCTCCAGTTTACCTTTCAGAAACGAACCCAGAGGCTTCAAGAAGGACTGGGAGGTTTCTTCAAGTAGTAGTAGTTTTGTAAACATTTTTTATTCGTGAAGCACGAGACAGAAGTTTTTAAGTCGTTTGCATTTTTAAAGGTAGGTATTTGTGTGGTTTTTATGGCATTGTTTTTCTTTATCAGTGAGTGTTAAATAATTTAGCATTATGACAATATTATCAGTCATACAAGTAGTCGATAGGTATATAAAAGTTGGTTAGGTATGTGTTTTTTTTTTTAATTTTTACTTACCATAATTAATAATCTCCTCACCATCAACGATTGCATCACTGCTTACCATCAGGTGGGATTGCAGTCAAGTACTAGTTTATGGTATATATAAAAAAAAAAAATCAGGGTCATGATTTACTCGTCTTTCTTTTTGGAAGGTGGAAAATCATCAAATACTTTCTCTCGCTCTAGGTGGAGCGAGTGGGAGTGTCAGATTTTTACTGACTAAACCCCACCTGTGTTCCTTCGGCCTTTGGTGTTCCAAAATCGCGGCTAACTCGACTTGAAGTGCTCTTAGCTATCGACGATCCCTAAGGATTTGTTTAAAGGAGTCCAGTTCATATCGCCAAGCTAGAGTTGTATATAAATACTATTACATTACATAGATCTATTCAGATTATTTACGTAGTACTCCGGATAGTCAGAAGCCAGTAAATCTGACTCCAGCCTTGCCATGACTGATGTACTGTGTTACCCCAGTTAATTGGTTGTGGAGAGTGGAGGTCTGGTAGGCAGCCGCTCCTCGTAAAATACTGGTATTCAGCTAAATCCGGCTTGACTGGAAGCCGACCCCAATATAGTTGGGAAAAGACTAGGCAGATGATGATGACATAGTACTCGTATCCGCAGGAGATCCAAGGTTACCGACATAGTCCGAAGAATCGCGATGTTTTAGTTTAAAGCATACCAAAAAGGACATCTTCGATTTGAAAAACGCAGACGGCTAAGTTTTTGTGGGACATCGTCTGTGGGTAAAAAGTTAGGCGTAAAAAGTTTTAACAAACTATTTGAGTCGTACTTTTGTTATATCGTTTTACTTCGTAGAACTGTCTTTTGTGTGGTGTCTGCTATATTCCACCTAGACGGTGCGGCCAGTCACCTTACTGATACAATATGATCAGTCTTGCACCACCAAACAGTTGTCAGGTCATGTACTTTCAAAGCTATATGGTATAACACGCCGTATTATAAGAACCCGGGTTTATAAACGACGGCTACCTCGTTCAGCCGAATGATTTTTTTAGGGTGGTGAATCATCAGACCCTTCCGTTCTTGGGCAAAGCAGGAGGGCCTGTCAGACTTTAACTGACTAAAACCCACTTCGTTCCTTCTTTGCCTTCGTTCCAGGATCCCAAGGTTCATTTACACATTACCCATGGGTGGTTCATGGGTGAGTTTTAGTCAGTAAAAGTCTGACAATTTCTCTCCCTCCACTCAGAAACAGCAATTCAGGATAGTTCCTATGGTGCGACAAAGATGTCGCTAGAGAACTATTTATGTGAAAAATTAATTAACTTTGCAGAGCCTGAAGTTATGACATAATCACGATTGAAAGACTAACAAACTGTCATGGCTGCCAAGGCCGACAGCTGAGGCAGCTGAACTAATTACTTATTGTGTGTAGTTCAAATATTTACTGTTAGGCTTGCGGATGGCTGCTAGGACTGCAAGGTTGTTTATAAGAGTTACCGTGGCCCTGGAACGCAAATGGATACTATTGGTCACAGGTGTGGTTTTAGTCAGTAAAAGTCTTACACTCTCTCTTGCTCCACATTTGGATCAGAATGCTTTGACAAAGCATGGCAAGCGTGGATGCTGACAAGATAGAATGGAAAAAAACCTTGTTGCATCAAGTACTCAAAAATATGTCAGCAAAACTGAAGGGGTCTAGCAGAGCCGATGTTCGCCTAAGGACATCGGCCCTGCTGGACTGATTTCAGTAAGAAAGGTCATGGTCTTAAAACGCAAAAAGCACCTGTAGGAACACAGTTTTATTTTAGTCAGTAAAAGACTGACAGGCTCTCTCACTCCATCCTAGAACAGAAAAAATCATTGAATGATTTACAACGAGGAGCTCGTGGCTAGATAATAACAGCCGCACAGGTCGATCTTCAAGGTTAAGCAACGCTTGCCTAGGTTGGTCTGTGGATGGGTGACCATCTTAACATAACGAGTTTCCTCCGTGCCTCGGAAAGCACGCTAAGGAACTATACACACTTATTCAGCTCTATTCAGCTTATGTCCATAGAAAACAACGATTTTGTATGGAGACGCGTACGCATCCATTCAGCTTTCCGCGTTTATTCAGCTTTCGCGGCAAACAAGTATAAAATGAGAACAAATGTGTTTTTATTATGCGAGTGCTTTAGATAGAGTTCAGCGCTGTTCTGCTGCGTTCAGCGCTGTTCCACCGCGTTCAGCGCTGTCCCGCCGCGTTCGACGCTGAATGCGGCAGAACAGCGCTGCACACGTATGGTTCTCAACTCCTTGTCAACAAGTTGTGACCTGCATAGTTCCTGGATAGATTAGATTTATCCGAAAATGCTATTTAAATTTAATATTATTTTGTTTTAATTGGGATACCAATATCGCGATTTCTCCAACCAAATTTCTATTTACCCAAAATGTGTCGACCCATTGTTGTTCGCGTTGTAATTTTATGCGGTTATTTTTTTCTATTTCTTCTACAAGCAGCGAAACGACAAAAATATCGCACATAGAACCATCCATGTTTAGGACACAATACTAATTGAATAGCTGACCGTCTTCGCAGCATATTCATCGCCGTACGTAGTAGATAGAAGTATGTATTTTAGCGGAGATAACACTCTTACGCCGCTGTACGCGGCTGATAGAAGTAGAGCTGTATAAGTGTGACCAAAATCGTTCAGCGAAACGCGAATAGAGCTGAATAAGTGTGTGTAGTCCCTAAGCCGTTGGTCCCGGCTGTCATTTGGAGATCTTTGGCAGTCGTTACGGATAGTCAGAAGCCAGTAAATCTGACTGCAGTCTTGCCATGAAGTACCGTGTTACCCCAGTTAGTTAATGGGTTGTAGAGGTCTGGTAGGCAGCCGCTCCTCGTAAAATACTGGTATTCAGCTAAATCCGGCTTGACTGGAAGCCGACCCCAATATAGTTGGGAAAAGGCTAGGCAGATGATGATTTACAACGTTAAAAATGACCATTACTGTCTGACTGATGGCCTAGTGAGAATTATCGCGAGTTACTAAGTTTCATTGAAATCTCTTCGGCCGTTCGAGCGTGAAGAAGCAACAATATACGCACACTTACAAACTTTTGCCTGTATAATATTATTCCGAATCGTAAACATAGGAGTGGTCAGATTTAATCACCCCAAAATATTTTAGTATGTGTAATTAATTAACCACATTTAGTGTACATAATAACAGTGTAAATGTATAATTCTAGACCGCTCCCATGGCGTGATAACTAGACTGGGTTGGGCAAGGATTAGCTGGTTTAATTTCAGTTATTTCTGTAGGTAAAAGGTTTTTAAAATATCTGTTGCGTGTGTACAAAATTTGAGTGTTATCATGCCATTGTCACAGTGAAAAGCTGAAGGTTTTTTTTTAACAGATACTAGCTGTCCCCTGCGGTTTCACCCGCATTTTTCGTTACTGCTCCGCTCTCGTGGGTCGTAGCTAGTATATAGTCGTGATGGTATATAGCCTATAGCATTCCTCGATAAATGGGCTATCTAACACCGAAAGAATTTTTCAAATCGAACCAGTAGTTCCAGAGATTACCCCCTACATACTAACTTACAAACCTACAAACTTACAAACTTACAAATTTTACCTCTTTATAATATTAGTATAGATTAACTAGTGCTTGTCCGCGATCCCACCTCATGGTAAGCAGTGATGCTATCGTTGATGGTGAGGCGATGTTGGTATCATGTCATAAGTGACGGCGCTGTAAATGTCATACAGGCGGAATTCCGCTGCATCGGTTTTTTTTTATTGTGGTAAATTATCAGAATGACTTCTCCCGCTCTGGGCGGAAAAAAGGGCGTGTCAGACTTGTACTGCCTAAAGCTCACTCCTGTTCCTTCTTTCTCCTAATTCCAGGGTCCCGGGGTTCTCTTTCGTCAACTCAGGCCAAGATTGAAGGCTTGCACTGAAGAATACGATAGAGTGCCTCTAATGAATGCGTGACCTGGAGTTTTTGTATTAAATTTAATTGGCAACATTATTCAGCCGCAAATATAGGAAATAAAAAAAAAATGTTAAGTGTCAAGACATGATTCTCCTACTAGTTAGTAATATCACATACATTTTTTTTGGATTCAACCTCTTTTTCTCAGGTCGCGCTTTCATTAGACGGACTATATTGCTATCGTGTTTCTAAGTGACGAGTGTTAGATCAGTGGTTTCCAATCTTATTTTTAGTCTAGGAACACTTTGGATTATATTATTATAGTCTATAAAAACTTACGATGTTTAATTAAAAAGAACTTGATTATTTTTACAAGAACCAAAAATTTGAAGACTTGTGAAATCCACCAAACCGAATTGCGTCCACGTGCCGGTCTATTTCCTCCCCTTGAGATGATCTGATCAGAGTCTCAACTGTGATGATTATGCATAATTAGCACTTTGCCATCGACTTTGTTTGCGAAAATGTTTTCGTAAAAACATTAATAACCTTTAATTAGTATCTTCGAGAAACGTATGCGTATAATGACAGTCTATATTATCCATTTTGTTTAGAATTGGTGCTATGTTTTAATTTTATTAACCAAATAAATATGAATCTTCCATATGATCCTCTAAATTGTTTTAATGCCAGGATTAAAAACAAATAATGACAATAACAACCTTTATTTGGTAGGTCACTAGTTGTGCAAACTTTCATGTACTCGTACATTGGTACACATAATGAGTTTTTGTATTTAAGGAATTGCCCCATTTTCACTCTTATTTAGATTGAATTTACAAAAATCCCTTCTTAGTGCTCACCTACATCACAAAAGGAAACTTTATAGAAAACTAGCTGTCCCCTGCGGTTTTACCCGCATTTTTCGTTACTGCTCCGCTCCCGTGGGTCGTAGCGTGATGGTATATAGCCTATAGCATTCCGCAATAAATGGGCTATCTAACATTAAAAGAATTTTTCAAATCGGACCAGTAGTTTCCGAGATTACCCCCTACATACAAACTTACAAACCTACAAACTTACAAATTTACAAATTTTACCTCTTTATAATATTAGTATAGATTTAGCAGTCCTAGTCCAAGTAGCTGTGTGTTTCAGCTGTGCGTTGATATGTCAGTCAGTCAGATTCTCCTTTTACATTATAATGATAAACTAATATACTTTTTCAATACAAGTCAAAGAGGGAAGCTAATAAAACAAAGTCGCTTTCTCTGTCCCTATATCCTTTTGTATGCTTAAATCTTTAAAACTACGCAACGAATTTTGATGCTGGTTTTTTTAATAGTAAGAGTGATTCGAGAGGAGTTTTACATGCATAATATAGTAGAGTAAGGGCCTGTTTCACAATGTCCGAGTAGACACTACTCACTGAATAAATTCAAAAATTTGACAGAATTCGTATGAAATTTTCTGTCAAGTAAGATACTCGAAACTTAATCATAGGTGGTGAAACAGGCCCTAACACTGATAAATTTACACGAAGCCAGGGCGGGTCACTAGTCATGACATAATCTACACAAATGAAGCCAGTTTTCCTATAATTAACATCCCCTGTTTCAGCGTCTAGTTAGAACTCATAGACGCTAATTATGAAAGTACTCGCTTTCATAATTAGCTCTGATGTTTGTATGACGCCATGTAATTATGTCATGGCGCGTGTAGTAATGTGTATGGGATTATAAAGGCTAGTGCATAGTAGTGGTAATTTTAGCTTAATGAAGTCATATAGGTAATTAATTTATTAAACTAGTGCGGCGATTGCATCACTGCTTACCATCAGGTGGGATCGCAGTCAACACTATGTTATCATAAAAAAAATATAGCCTTATTTTTCCGGGTACATATTTTTCAATACTTTTTCGAGTAACCTGTCAAAACCTTTTTCTTTTTATTTTAATCATGAAAATAATGATTCCGCTCTGGGTAGAGCGAGCGAGTGTCAAATTTTTACTGACTAACGGCCGAACCCAATAACCTATCTATCACATATCGGAGATAGTAAAACAAACGATACAATACAAAAATTATACATGTTTGCTGTTGTTTCATTTGTTTTTCAATGCTGCCAGCCTTTTGGGTACATTACCAGTCGACAGCGATGTGGAGGAGTTTTTCGACGCCATTTTTTAGTTTACTTTTAGTTAGTTCTTTAGGGTTTTTTATTTTGTGTAAATATTTATTTGTAATGTTATTAGTTTTTGTGAAAGATAGGTTATTGGTTTCGGCTGTTAAGCTTACTTGTGTTTCATCAGTTGCCCAGTGCTAGTGACCCAAACGGTTTTTGAAGAGCACGTGCAGCGCTCAAGATTCATGCCGGTATCTGTAGATAGACTACTCCATTATGGAACTGTCCTCATATAAATATCGATATTTACTAAACATGAAGTCTAAATAACGCATTTCAACTAAACCTTACGCAATAGACGGTCATACTGTGGGTTTTGTTAGTAAACAGCCTAGATCGGTAGGAAAACTAGTGTGGAATCGCTTTTCAGTAAAACGGTGGTGTTTTAGTGTGAGATTTTCCGTTCCGGGTGAAAATTTTGTGTGTATTCTGACGTCATCATACTCGTAGTTATTTTAGCTGAAGGATGTCCACTGTAGGATATAGGCCAAGTGTCGCCACAACGAACGGTCCTGTGCGTCTCGCATCCATCGTATTCCTGCGACCCTTACCAGGTCACCGGTCCACCTTGTGGGAGGCTTTCCAATGCTGTGTCTTCTTCGGTACGTGGTCGCCACTCTAGAACCTTTCGTCCCCATCGACCATCTCTTCTACAAGCATGTGCCCTGCCCACTGCCACTTAAGTTTGTCGATTCTTCGGGCTATTTCGGCGACTTCGGTTCTTCTGCGGATATATTCATTCCTGATGCGTTCACGCAAGAAAAGCTGGAGAAGTTATTTGATGGCTTCCAACTTCCAAAAATGCTTCGGCTTCTAACCTAACCGTATACAGAGGAATATCGATATTTTATGTGATACGATGATTTATTTGATCTCTTCTGGAATACTGTCCGTATTGCTAACCTTCTTCTTCTTCTTGCCCTTATCCCATATTACTTGGGGCGGTCCAACACGTTTTTTTCTTCCGTTCTATCCTGACCGTTCACTCGTGTCACTATCACTAACGCCCTTTTCTTTCATATCACTCCTCACACAATCAATCCATCTTTTGGCTTCCCTCTCCTTCCCCTTCCATCTACATGTAAACCCAGAACTACTCTTTTAGTGACATGCGATTCATCCCTCCTCTTCACATGACCATACCAAGACAAACGATTTCCTTCCAACTTTTCTGTCACTGCTAATATAAATAACCATTTCAACAAAATTGATAATCCTTTGATCCATATCTCAATATCCACAGATAAACCAAATTAAAATAACATTTCCAATAATATCTCCAAACAAAAATCTCGAACGATAAACACACCGTGAAATCTAGATTAAAAATAATACCTTTCTGTACGATTCTCCTTATCTGTTATCAGTAGATAATATGGCAACCAATGACTTGTTCTATTTAGTTCTGCAAGTATTTTTAGTTGAACCAGACGTGTTTTTAGTGTACAAAGATTTTTGTGAAAACAGTGGTTCATACTGCAGTTATCCTATAGAAGATCCTCGTTGATCTAGTGGAGTGACTGTTGAACGTGGGGTCCTGGGTTCGTTTCCGCAGTAAAAAGTGCTATTAGATTTTTCTATTAGGAATTACTCTGTAACTGCCCGGAGTTTGGAAGTTGGTGGTGTGGTACCTACCCCCGTACCTCGGAAAGCACGTAAAGCCGTTGGTTCTGCGCCTGATCTTTCGTTAGGTCGGTTTGCTGTCCGATCCGTCTATGAGAGTAAAGGAATAGAGTGCACCTGTGTTTTGACACGCACTAGTGCGTACTTGGTTGATCTCTGTTGAGATTGGCCACCGTGATCGAAATTCGGTTGGGAGGATTATTATTATAGAAGATATTCGTCTTTAAAGGCATATTACACCACTCGTTTTTGCGAACGGTCTTAGTGTACATCGCGTAGGGTTATATTATAAGGAGGAGGAGGGTTATATTGTAAGACGGTGACAGTCTACGTAGACCGGTCGTAAACGGGTGGTGAAAAAGGCCTTTTCGTCTACTATTCTAAGTGCTAGTGAAGTTTGTCGAATTAGGTGTATACCTACCTCAATGAAGTGTTAATACAAAATGGTTGTCGTTGATTACGGACTTTGTTTGCTAGTTAAAGATAACGTTAATTATCATATCAATGTCATTGTCGTTTTAAAGTGTTATTCAGGTATTATGTTGTGGTTGACTTTAAAGTGTTGCTATTTTTTTTTCTCTTGCTCTGGTTGGAGCGGTAAGGGGTGTCCGACTTTTACTGACTAAAATCATTCCCGTCCTTGAGTTTCTTTTTCTGGTGCGGTCCTACGATTTTTTTTATATGTCATAAACTAGTGCTTGACTGCAATCCCACCTGATGGTAAGCAGTGATGCAATCGTTGATGGTGAGGCGCACTAGTTTATTAGGTTCCTATTCACTCTAGTCTTGTCTTGGTTATGCGGACATCTCTCTGAGGCGCGCGTGGAACAATACGCGCCATCGACGACTGGGATTCGGTTTTTACCAGACAGCCGGATGGTGAGCTACCCATTGCTCGTTGTCAGCAAGCCCGCGCCCACGCATTGTAGTATATTGTGGTCGATTTCAAAGTTTTGCTAGATTAATGGTTTTTTCTTCTCTTGAAATGTTCTTGACTTCTCTGTCTCTTGGTAGAGCGAGTGAAAGTGTCACCTGATTAAAACCGACCTGTGTTCCTTGAGGGTCACGGAAATTCTTTTGAATGATGTCGCAAGCTTGGTAGGCAAAGGCCTTGGTGCACCAGTGCCAATTAGTTATTGTAGCAATAGTCTTAAGGGTCTCCTCGAAATTCCTAAGTGCTGATTATATGACACTTTATTAGAAGCCTATTTCCAACAATAAAATGCAAATCGTTAAGTATAAGTGAAGATGTGTGTGTGGAAAGTGACTCAAAGAACTGTTATGTTATCTACATGTTTGATTATTAATACCATTTTTTTTTTGGGAATTCACCCAGTGACTTCAGCCGCTCTAAGGCGGAGTGGAAAGGTGTGTCTGACTTTTAGTGACTGAAACCTACTCCTATGTACGTTATTTGCCTTCATTCCAAGGCCTTGGGGTTCGCTTTTGCACAACACCACATTCCATAAGCTTCGACCCTGCTGGGAAACCCATGGTCCCATTCAATACGCTTGGACCCTGCTGGCCCTTACGGTTTTGCTAACATCTCCTTTAGGCGCGCGTGGAGTACTACGCGATGCCGTGTACGACTCGGGTTTGGTCCTGACCTATGTATGAGTCGTTGGAATCCGATGGATTCGAGATGCACAGGACCGGTCGTTGTGGCGACACTTTGGGGGGCCTATGTTCAGTTGTGAATACCTTTTGGCTGAACTGGTGATGTTGATTGATCATCCTCTTGTCCTTTTCCTCATATGTGTACTTGATTTTGGCGTAGGATATATGCTTCTTCTATAAAATTATTGTGCACAATGATTTCAACAGTTCTCACCTCTTTTTTGAGACAACATAATCTATCCGTCGATCTTCGTATCTTTATTATACTTTGTGCAATTTTATCAGGATTGGCGTTTTAAAATGGCCTTTAGAAGAAGGTTAGAAGGTAGTTAGCAGAGCTTTCCGCTGAAAAGAGAGGATCCTCCAACTAAACCGGTGTTGCATCTTAGTCTAGTCCTGGTAACTTCTTGATAGTTTTTTTTTATGGTTATAAACTAGTGCTTGATTGCGATCCCACCTGTTGGGTTCGGACTGTTGTGTACGTTCTATTACGAGGAAAACTCTAATACCGCGATGCAGGATTTCAAATTTTAGTTCCTTTGTGCCGTTATAGGTGTCGCTAAAAGTCCTTTCGTTGATGACTAGCATCTGTTAAATGTTAGTTTGTAAGCTAGGTACCATTCTCCTAAACGACTAAATCAATTAAGTCGTGTTCTAATTACTTTATCTTCAAACAGGTCTTCACATTATAAAGATCGTAACATTATTCTACTTAACTGACTACAGTTAGACAAACCATGTGTGTGAAAAAACATAGTGAGAAAACAGTTATCAAACTTGCAGTGTTGAAAATTGACAAAGAAGTGTTATAAAAAGTGAAATGTAAAGAAACAGTGTATCAAAATGAGTGATAAGAATTACACTACCTTGCCGAGAGTGAGGAGAAGGGACACATGGAAGAAGAAGGGGGTAAGCAGTATTGCTAGTGTGTGTTGGTGTTTTGTCGTTGGCTTTTTGTGACGTCACGGTTTTAGGGTGCCAGAGATTTATCAAAAGGATTCTATGTAGCTTAAAGGTAGAACTACATTGGGCCCACGTGGGCCAAGTATCAGGGCGCGTCGGTCTCCATACATTTTATATGGCAACTAGACTTGTAGAGCTACATTAGATCCACGCCACGCAACGCGACGCTACGACAACTCAAAGTAAAACTTCATTTGGCACACTAGAGCCAATCTGGGCGCGTTGATCGTCACACATTTTATATAGCAACTAGACTTGTAGAGCTACATTAGACCCACGCCACGCGACACGAGTTTACCTACTTTACTAGTTTACCTAGTTTACTCAGGCGTCGCCTAAGTGTGCGTCGGTGTAATATAGTTCCCATTTAAAGGAAGAACTACATTGGGCCCACGTACGCCGATCTGGGCGCGTTAGTTTCCATACATTTTATATGGCAACTAGACTTGTACAGCTACATTAGACCCACGCTACGCGACGCGGTTCTACGTACAACTCAGGCACCTACAACGAGTGTTTCTGTCTAATGTATGTTTTTCAAAATGCACTAGGTACTAAGGCTATTTCCTGGTTTTATTGTAGGAATCCTACTGCACTAATTTGCTGTTGTAATGTCGTTTGTTTGCACTAACTAACTTTATTGAAGAACTAGCTGACTCGGCAAACGTTGTTCTGCCTTATAAATTATATGTAACATGATTTTTTACACCTTGTGTCCGAAATACCCAAATATCTTACGGAACCCTATTTTTTCCAAAATAATTTAGCCTGTGTTACTCGTGGATAATGTAGCTTTCGAATAGCGAAAGATTTTTTTAAAACGGTCCAGTAGTTTTTAAGCCTATTCATTACAACCAAACAAAGTTTTCCTCTTTATAATATTCGTATAGATGAAACCGAACAACGGTTGGATGGGTCTGAGTCTCCAAAGCGATGAGCAGTGGTGGCCCAGTGGTAACGGCCCCGACTTACGAGTTGTAGGTCGCGAATTTAAACTCAGTCCACGTTACTTTGTGTAAGTAAGTTATTTAATTACCACTGCTTTCGAAATGGTGATGGAAAATATCGTGATGAAACCGCAATATCCTAGAAACCACAATTCGAAGTCCCGCGTAGTGCATTTCGGCCGATATTCAGCCTTCCTAAAGGGGAGGCCTGAGTCCCAGCAGTGGGAATATAATAATGCTGATTAAGTATGCTATGCTACAAGACGCATTGAATCCAAATAAACTATCACAGAAACAAATAAAATCTATCGTAGAGTCGTTGACACTGACCTACAGTGATTTCACAATGTTGTGATCTCATCGAATCAATATTAGATCTATTCGAGAATACGCTTAATATATAAATGATACATCATTATCTGCGTCTTTTTGTTGATATTTTGGGAAATTGAGTCATCGAATTTTACCCGACTGCGCCAGAAGGGATATGTAGATTATGTTTTTTGATTGAATGTAACCTAAACCCATTTTTTTTTTAAATGTGTCCATTAAGTTTCTTGCCGGTTCTTCTCCATAGGAAACGACCTATAGGAACCGTGCACTAGCTTGTGACGTTTTATAAGTGCCCATGTAGGTCCGTGTGAAATAAAACATTTTTTATTTTGATTTTGACTTGTTGCATTTTGACGCAGCGTTGGAAGGCCTCCCACAAGGTAGAACGACGACCTGGCGAGGGTCGCGGGAATCTAATGGATGCGAGACGCACAGGACCGGTCGCTGTGGCGACGCTTGGGGGAGGCCTATGTCCATCAGTGGACGTCTTTCGGCTGAGATGATGATGATGATGAGGTTGCATTTTAGCTTGAGAGGTAAGATTTGTCTTACATGTCATTGGCGATGGGGGCGCGCGTAATTTGTGTTGGGAATAAGAAGTCTGACAAGTTCACAACAAACTTCCCAGACAAGCTAAATGGGACAGTTGAATTATCACATAACAGTGTACAGGTGATAACAATTGACACAGATATCTATATAAAAGAATGCCGTCCGCTCTAGAGCTTACTTACCGACCTTACACAACAGATGTGTGCAGAATACTGATCATCTAGAATTGTAGTCGCTTGTCGCGCCTAGGATTTATTGTTTCTAAAAGTAGGCCAAGATGTTTCTTTTTTTTAAGAGTGCTATAGGCCATAATCTATTAATAGAATATTCATAGAAAATGAATAAAATTTCTTTAACTCAGACCGATTAGTAACTATCAGTACATTGGACAAAATGACAAGATAGATTCCGGATTCTAATGTTATATTTTTTTGTAATTGTAACAGTATTAGAGGAGCTTGTGGCTAGATAATAACAACTGCACAGGTCGATCTTCAAGGTTAAGCAACGCTTGCCAAGGTTGGTCTATGGATGGGTGGCCATCTTAACATACCGAGTTTCCTCCGGGCCTCGGAAAGCACGTTAAGCCGTAGGTCCCAGCTGTCATTTGTAGATATTTGGTAGACGTTACAGATAGTCAGAAACCAGTAAATCGGACTCCAGTCTTGCCATGAAGTACCGTGTTACCCCAGTTAATGGGTTGTGGAGGTCTGGTAGGCAGCCGCTCCTCGTAAAATACTGGTATTCAGCTAAATCCGGCTTGACTGGAAGCCGACCCCAATGTAGTTGGGAAAAGGCTAGGTAGATGATGATGCGTCTATGAAGCTACGCGTCTGTGTACAGTAAGCCAAAGTAGATACTGTTTTTGGCATGTTGGTATTTGTAAAAGGACGCTGCTACCCACGCCTGTGACATTACACATTACACATAGTAACATGATCAACTTTGAAATTACTGTCATTTGACGAAGACATAGTAACAGGATCAACTTTGAAATTACTGACATTTGACGAAAATAACTGCGGCTGACATTAACCTCTCAATATCGTCGGTCAGTGATTTTGGCTAGCTAGAACTTCGATGTTTAAAGACAAAAACGCAACTAAAATGGTTGTTTTGTAAGTTCGCTAGCTATGTCATGCTTTTTTTTACTTTGGAAATCGTTCAATGTCTTTTTCCACTCTAGGTCGGAGCGGGAAAGGATGTTAGAGTATTACTGACTAAAACCCACTCCGATGTTCCTTCTTCGCCTTAGTTCCGTAGCCCCGATGTTTCGCACAGTCCATGATCTAAACTCTAAACTAGTCCCAGTAGTTTCGGCTGTGCGTTGATATGTCAGTCAGTCAGTTTCTCCTTTAATATGTGTGGATAGGCTCTTAATAAACTAGTGCGCCTCACCATCAACGACTGCATCACTGCTTACCATCAGGCGGGTTTGCAGTCAAGCACTGGTTTATGCAATATAAAAAAAAGATGAAATTCAAATATAGAGGTAGTCATCCTTGACTATATTTTTAAAAGAAATGCACTAGCGAAACTAACCTAGCTATACACAAAAACGATTCAGTTTTGAAATGAAGGTCAAGATGTGTTTTCATTGGCGTTAGTACACGCGTATTTTAGTCTTTCTGGTGACAGACTAAGATATTTTTACTAGATTCTAAGAAAGCTCTTAAAAATATATTCGTAGATTATTTTTCTTGACTTTAATGTGGAGGACATTAAATAAAAATAAAGATGACCCCTAAATGCAATTTGAAAGAAGTTGCGACCATAAAGAATGATTTATGTGGCAATTATAGCTCAAGTGGACTCATTTCTCTTTGACCCATTTCTTATTATAATATCAATTCTTAACAAAATTTGTGCATACACTTCTAGTGTATATCTATACTTACTAATATTATAAAGAGGTAAAATTTGTAAGTTTTTAAGTTTGTATGTAGGGGAGTAATCTCTGGAACTACTGGCCCGATTTGAAAAATTCTTTCAGTGTTAGATAGCCCATTTATCGAGGAATGTTATAGACCATCATATATACCATCACGCTACGACCCACGGGAGCGGAGCAGTAACGAAACATGCGGGTGAAACCGCAGGGGACAGCTAGTCACAAATACATACACGTCTTACACTATGTCTCAGGTATCGATGAAAACACGTATACGTATCAATCAATAATTTTATTTGCGTAATATGGGTTTACAAAGATGTTTTACAGATGTTCATCATCATCATCTGCCTAGCCTTTTCCCAACTACATTGGGGTCGGCTTCCAGTCAAGCCGGATTTAGCTGAATACCAGTATTTTACGAGGAGCGGCTGCCTACCAGACCTCCACAACCCATTAACTGGGGTAACACGGTACTTCATGGCAAGACTGGAGTCAGATTTACTGGCTTCTGACTATCCGTAACGACTGCCAAGGATCCACAAATGACAGCCGGGACCCACGGCTTAACGTTCTTTCCGAGGCACGGAGGAAACTCGTTATGTTAAGATGGTCACCCATCCACAGACCAACCTTGGCAAGCGTTGCTTAACCTTGAAGATCAACCTGTGCGGCTGTTACTATCTAGCCACGAGCTCCTCCTGTCAATCAATCAATAATTTTATTTTCGTAATATGGGTTTACAAAGATGTTTTACAGATGTTCAGTTTCACCATATTCAGCATGTTTGCATGCAAATTAATAATGTAATGTCATAAAGAAATGCATTGATAAAAGTCAATCCTTAAAGAAATAAAAAATATCTGAATCATTAAAAATATTTTAAGTCAAAAGAAATAAATTCGGATTAGGTATGTATTATTATTTAATAGCTTTAGCCCGCAGCTTCGCCCGCGTACATAAAATATAGCCTATGTCACTCAGGAATACAGCAGCTTTCTATTGGTGAAAACAATTTTTGCAATCGGACCAGTACTTCCACAGATTACCTCATACAAACAAAAAAACAAACTTTACCTCTATATTATATTAGTGTAGATATTTTTGTTTTTGTTGTATTCTTAAAAATATCTTTCTATAAAATGAATATGCGATGCGTTGAACGCTCGATCAAACAAGCATTCGATATTTTGAACACTCGATGTATTGAGTGTGCGATGTATTGAATGTTCGATTTAATAACCATTCGATATTATGAACGTTCGAGTATTTATACGTTCGATTAATAGTGGTCGATCATTTGATATTCGATTATTTGTAATTCGATTTGGCATAGTACACCCGGTGTAAATATGCTTAAACTGCAAATGATTTTGGTATTACGTTTGTATGGATAATTCTAACGTCGCGGCCGCCTTAAGCCAAAAGAAATGAATTCGGATTAGGTATGTATTATTATTTAATTACTTATGTATCAAGCATAGTTTCATCACGTAGATTCAGTACAATGAATATGTTGCTCTCCAGTGGTGGGATTTTTGCTCAGCTAAACTTAAATACTGTACACAAAGTATACCGATAGAATTCACCTCGATTTCTCCAAGATCCCATCACCTCATGATAATAAGGGATGGAATGATGTGGCCGATGATGTAGCACGCTTGCCTAGAAGTAACCTATTCACTCTTGACTTAAAGTCCCCTAAGTTATAGTTATCAGGAAACACATTCTCCGAGTTCTCCGACAGATAATTCCATTTCTTAGGGATACCCAAGTTGTAGCTATCAGGAAACACAGAATCCTTAGCTGTAAGTTTAATAAATGTGTTCCGAAAACGCTTTGTAATAATTGTTGGGATGTCCACTATGTACGCAACCTTGGTTTCTGTTTTTGGACTCGTTTAAAAATCATATACATCAACAGAAAGCCATACTTAACAACAATCTATAAACTTACAAGCCCACTTCATTAAGTATGTTAATTAAAAATCGGAAGTTCATAGAGGAATGCCGTCAGCAATAGAAACTAGAATATTTTTTACGTCGCACCTAGCAGTGTGTACAAACAAACTTATTTATACTGAACTTGGCCGAGCCCCGTTAGGAGTTGACCTTAGATTGGTCACGAGTTTGTATGGCTTGTGTTCTGGCGATTTATGTAGTATTTGTAATACATATAACTTTTCCCTTTCGTTTTTTTCGTGTGTAGTGCCAGCCACATATGGGTTGGATATTTGTGCCGCAAAATGCTTATGGGTACTCTTGCGGATATCTTCATTTTTGATGCGAACCCATGGTCCTAGTAGGCTTTGGCCTTGCTGAGCGCGTCGCACCGTTCGCGAGCCGGGCTCGGTCCAGACGGTTACCGGATGGCCGGACGCCTAGCTAAGCTATCCATTGCTCTTCGTCCGCAACACACCGCCAACGGTAGCTAGAAATCGGGGTCGGGATTCCGGCGGCTGGGGCGTGCGGCCGCCTCCTTCGTTAGCACTACTGCTTCGCAGAAGAAGACAGCTGCCATTCTTCCTTGCTTCGGGCAATGGCGGCCTGTGCCAGGATCCGGCACGAGAGGTTGCCGTCACGTCTAAACTGCTAGAACGCAGTTTCGACTTCAAGCTCTGCAACATCGAAGAATTTCGAATCAGAAATATCCTCTTATACACAGTCAAGGCTGAATAACTAATTTGCAATGCAAGACCGTGGTAATGACCGATAACTTATCTCAAGGTCAAAGCCAGTGCTTATTGAATTAGATGTTTTGAAAACATAAAACAATCAGATCAGGTTGACACAGTCCTCTGCTGAATGGTTAGTAGATCTTATAGAGGTAATATGCCTAAGGCTAGGCGCACGGATCAGATAAAAGAGGTTATACGGTACAGGGTGTGAAGTCCCACATACCTCCATTGAAATAAGGGAGGATCCTCAAACCAGACGTTTGTTGTCATTGTTACCGTCATGCTGACATAGATGTTGCTACAGACATTTCCAAGGTTACGCCATATGACTTAATTCTTCATTTTTTGCATTCCTGGTGAAGATGCAATCAGGTTTATACTCGTTCCTAATGCTGTCTGACTTTGAAGCATCTTTAACGTTTGAATCCCCAACCGGTCCTATGAGACCGCGCTGTTATTGTTTTACTATTGTGTCTCGTTTCGCGGGTATCTGAGTAATTAAGTCCGTGAGATGGGCTGATTAGAATCTCTCCACCTTTTCTTAGGTAGCCCTCAGCAGCGTCGTCCATCTTCAGGCACCCACTTGGAGGAGACTCTTTAAGTATAGGCTAAATAAAGAAGAAACGATTTTAGTTATGTCTCTGGGAAGGCGAAGAACTTGCATCCCTTCTGGTATTGCAGATGACCATAGACTCTGTAAAAGACTTTTTATTGGACAAATCACTTCTGCAATATAGTCCCTCTCATTCATGATGTGTTCAGAAGCCTAATGTTATGTGTCTGCCTACCTTAATTCGTTTGTGTATGTGAAATATTAATAATTTGTAAAAAATAACTTACCTGTATTTTTATGTGACTATTGTATGCCCCAAGGGCGGGACGTAGCTGATCTATTTAATTTATTTAAGACCTGTATTATGTACCTACCTATGATCCACAATAAAGATATTGATTGATTGATTGATTGATTGATAGAAAGAAGCACAGGACCGGTCGTTGTGATGCTTGGAAGAGGCGTATGCCCAGCGGTAGACATCTTTCGGCTGAGATGATGATGCCTATAGGCGTTGTTGATTACTAAGGTCATACCAAGAGGTGACCCAGCCAACCAATAACACACGATAGTCACATTAACTAATAAAATTAAGCCCAATACTCGTAAACGTATATTACTATTATATCTTAACAGTGCCTTATCGCGATCACTAAGACCCAACCTCATTCCGCGATATGATAACAGTTTCCGCCTTATTTTGTCCAGATAATCCAACAATGCGCGTTGGTATGCACTCAGAGATTAGGGTTGCCCTAAATAATAATAATAAAAAACGTACACGCTGAATGCTTCTGCTTACCATAGGCCAAACACCTTATGATTTCTTAGCACAGAATTTCGACTTGTGAGACTGTGAAGTGTGCAACGAGTAGCAGGGCAGCTTTGTCACTCCTATCGAAGATCATGAGATAAAAATAGCCCTTTTAGCCGAAAGAAATAGGGAAAGGGATCGCCCGACATTGACCTGGTGGTTTAACACCGAGAGAAACCTCAAGAAAGTCCAATTGCCAAAATTGACGACCCAGGAGCCACCGTACTGATGCAGATTTGTTAGGAGACCTGGCAGGGACGGAGAAAGAAGACATGTGAGTGTAGTAGGCCGCCTCCCAGTTACTTAAAAATGGATCGAAAACCTTTAAGTGTCAGTTATGAGACTGAGATTAGACTGAGTTGATATAGACTCGCTTTTCACCACTAACTCAAGTGATGGTAAGCAATGATGTGGTTCAGAATAGAACACGCTTGCGTAGCACTAGCCTATTCACTCTTGTCTTAAAGACAACCTAGGGGATTGTAGCTATCAGGAAACATAGTCTCCAGCAGGGAAGTCCACTCTTTATGTCTCATATAGCGTATTTTTTTTAAGGTGGGGAATCATCGATATAACTTCTCCCGCTCCGCCCAGAGCGGGGCGTATCAGATTTCTACTAAAACTCACTTCTATTCCTTCTTTCCCTTAATTCCAGAGTCCCGGGGTTCTCTTTCGTGTAACCTAGGGCCCCAGTAGGCTTCGACCCTGCCAAGCCCCTACAGTTTGGTGACATCTCTCAGAGGCGCAGATAGTCATCATCATCTACCTAGCCTTTTCCCAACTATATTGGTGTCGGCTTCCAGTCAAGCCTGATTTAGCTGAATACCAGTATTTTACGAGGAGCTGCTGCCTACCAGACCTCCACAACCCATTAACTGGGGTAACACGGTACTTCATGGCAAGACTGAAGTCAGATTTACTGGCTTCTGACTATCCGTAACGACTGCCAAAGATCTACAAATGACAGCTGGGACCTACGGCTTAACGTGCTTTCCGAGGCACGATGGAAAATCGGTATGTTAAGATAGACACCCATCCACAGACCAACCTTGGCAAGCGTTGCTTAACCTTGAAGATCGACCCGTGCGGCTGTTATAATCTAGCCACGAGCTCCTCGACGAGCGATTGTCCTGACGGAGAGTTTTATATAAGTCTCGTCAGCCCTGTGCGCTGGATGCGATGACGTAATCCTTACAGGCTACAGCATCCTGCTCGCTCACGATTTTTACATCAGTAATAATTGAAGGCCGTTTGTGTTTAGTTATTCATAAATGATTGTTCCTATCAGTGGTAGGTTCTCTTATAGAACTCTACTAGATTTTTTTAAATAAAATAAACTAGGCGAGACGACTTGGATTAAGAATTGGCAAGAAGTGGCTCAAACCCGAGAACGTTGGTAGGGAGGCCTTTGTCCAGCTGTGGGACAGTATAGGCTAGCTATAATCTATATATATAAAAATGAAACCCGTTTTCCGTTGTCACGACATAACATGAAAACGGCTTGACCGATTTGTTCCTTGAAGTTCAGTGATGGTTCTTACGGGGAAAAAAATTCAAAAAAAAAAAGTTAGGTAAAGTAGGGTAGGTAGGGTAGTGTAGGGTAGTCATTTGACGGGAGCGAAGCCGCAGGTAAAAGCTAGTATCTAATAATAATAAACTAGTGCTTGACTGCGATCCCACCTGATAGTAAGCAGTGATGCAATCGTTGATGTTGAGGCGCACTAGTTTATTAAGAGCCTATTCACTCTAGCCTGAATGACACCCAAATGTATAACGACTCGACTGTCCTGTTGGTCTAGTGGTTAGTGGCCCTGGCTGCTATGCCAGACGTCGTGGGTTCGATTCCCACCCAGGACAAATGTTTGTGTGATGAGCACGATCATTTGTTCTGTGTCTGGGTGTGATTTATCTATAATATGTATGTATTTAGAAATATTTAAGTATGTTTATCAGTTGTCTAGTACCCATAGCACAAGCTCTGCTTAGCTTGGGACTAGATGGCGTTGTGTGAAAAAGTTGTGGAATATTATAAGCAGAAACTGATTGACTGACACATAACCGCACTTCAACTGGGGGGAGGCATTACAATGCTCTATTGGAATCCCTCAACACTAACAGTGGTCCATACTACACTAACGACCGTGCCAACTCACGGCGAATTAACCATACATTTTCACGGCGAAAAAACGTGTGTATACAAGAGCCTTAGGATCAGTCATTGTGGCGACGCTTGGTGGAGGCTTATAGCGTTTTCACATTATCCGATCCGATATCGGTGTCGGACGCCGATCCGATATCGGGGTAAGTAAAATGTATGAAATATGTACCTGTCTTTCATATTGTCCGGCCCAATATCGGATATCGGAGCACGGCATTTCATACATTTAAGACCGTTTTCACATTATCCGATCTGATATCGGTATCGGACGCCGATACGATATCGGGATAAGTAAAATGTATGAAATACCGTGCTCCGATATCCGATATCGGGTCGGACAATATGAAAGATAGGTACATATTTCACACATTTTACTTACCCCGATATCGGATCGGCGTCCGATACCGATATCGGATCGGATAATGTGAAAACGGTCTTACTTACCCCGATATCGGATCGATGTCCGACACCGATATCGGATCGATGTCCGACACCGATATCGGATCGGATAATGTGAAAACGCTCTTATGGCCAGCCGTGGACGTTTTTCGGCTGTAATTGCGAGGCCTAACAAAAGACACGTCATTTCTTAATTATGGTCGTCTTAGCTCATAGGTTAGTAGGCCACACCCACTTATAAATCGTTTGTTTACTTAAACTTTACTTGAATAGGTGGACCTCCACCTATTCAATTAAGCTTGCCTCCTCTTACGTCCGTTTTCAATAGCCTACCGCAATTCATAGATAGATAGCTATCCCCGATAAACAATAAGATTTTATAAGATTCTATCTATCAATCCACAACTTTTGGTAGGAAATGCTATCCGTCGGTAGGTTATAGGAAAGCCAGTAAGGGCAAAAGGATAGATTTGTTTATCTTTAGTAGCTGCAACTGTAGATAGATTCGTTATTAAAAACGGGCGTTAATATCGAGGCCTAACAAAATACACGTCATTTCTTAATAATGTTCATCATAGGTCACTAGGCCACACCCACTTATAAATCGTTTGTTTACTTAAACCGGTTTTATCATTAACACTACAAGGTCATCGCGGAAAAATGTTTGTAGTAAAGATTGTTCTATTCTGGGAAATGATTAGATTTATTTTTGAAGACCGATTTATATGGATTATTTTTTGTGTATATGGTAGGTATTTTTCACCCTTTTGCTCCCACCCCATTTTTAAATTATAGCAATATTTCTTTGATATGGCCGATCAACGTTTGCTAAAACTAATTACCTATGGAGAAACCTACTGTCACGCCGTCACGCCGGCGAAACCGCTGACAGGAGCTAGTCTAATATACATGTCGCATCATGGGTGGCCGAGATGCGAAACATCGGGTCTTCTTCATGATCCGACATGGTTCTTGATAGATGTGGGCTCTGACGTGGGTACTCGAACGAAAGAAGATTTGAATTTAAAATAACTTTATTCTCTAACGGTTTTTACACAAAATAGAAACAAACACGTGCGTTGGTACTGAGTGAATGCCAGGGCTGTCCGAGGTAGAATGCCGCTCCGCTTGGTCCTTCCTCCAGCCCTCGCTGCATCCCTTCCACCGACGATCGTGTCCAAACGGTAGGGCGCCGCTTGCGTTTCCGGGGACGACATTGTTTAGTTCTTAATTGAATTGATAGATGGCGCTGTCCGTCGCACCATAGCGCCATCGATCCACGACACGGCCATCACTGACTAGCACCCGTCCTCGGGTGTAGTATCTGTGGACAAAATATGCTCAGAGAGTAAACTAGCTCGGCTATCCTGCCAAGAGAAACAAAGGTGGCTGTTCCTCATTTGTACTTTATTTCTCCTAAATCTAAGTACAATAATCCACATTCATAACCTTAAATGCTTGGTAAATAAGCTTACGTACATACACGGGTAGTGCTCCCTGCACAATATCATTCATTGGACAAGATCCGATCAACAAGTTAAAAGAAATAAACAAGGTAATTCTAACAATACTGTTTCTTTACCATAATTATTAGCTATGCATACTCAACTCAAAGCTTACACTGTTTCTGTGCACCAACACAGACTTGAATCGCACCAACGATTCTTTACAGATCCATCGCCACATGTTACTCATGAGGTGCGGTCCAGACTGAAGTCGCACCAACGACTTCTTGCAGACCCATCGCCACATGTTACTCATGCGGTGCGGTCCAGGTTAAAGTCGCACCAACGACCTTTCACAGACCCATCGCCACATGTTACTCATGCGGTGCGGTCCAGATTAAAGTCGCACCAACGACCTTTTACAGACCCATCGCCCCATGTTACTCATGAGGTGCGGTCTAAAGTGCAATTGCACCAACAACTTATTGCAGACCCATCGCCACATGTCACTCATGAGGTGCGGTCTAGAGTGTCGAGTGTGAGTATACAAGCGATACTTAATCAGTGCTGGTTTCACTACCACTGTCATCAACTATGACATCTAATTCTCGAGGTACTTGGTGATCGGGAATCTTCACACGATCAAGGGGGACAGTAAATTAACTTTATGATCGATAGATGCGGTTGGTATTATTACAGGGAATCATCCTTTTTGGATTCATCCTCCTTCCTTGGCACCACCGCCACACCCTGTGGCCTTACCCTGTAGTCCGCCTAGCTAGATCAGTATGCAACTTCGCTAGGTATTTGTGAATCACAAATCATTCAAAACAGAGTCCATGTAAGAATGCGTTCGTGGCGCTGTTGCCAATAAAAAAAGAACCCTAATCACACGTCAACTTCAAAACTGACCCATGACAGAAGCAAACCACAGCAAACCGTAAGCAGTAAGCTACTAGGCCTATAAACTCTCCTAACCGACCTACGGCGGCTGCAAAGTCGAATATGCGTGACCTACTTACTACGATTTCGTACCCTAGTAACTGAAATTGCATGATACAAAACGATCAATTTCTCAAAACTTATGAAACCCGGCCCTTAGTCAATGTAAAACTACATCAGGTCTCTCAACTCAATAATTTCCGAAATAATTAAAACATCTTCAACGCAAACTATGACGTAGGTATTTATCAATTCGCCTAGAACATCAACAATAGTCCGTTAGAAAATCGTACACATTCTATCTCGTCACGAACTATCTATCACGTTTTTTTAAACTACAATAAAGTTCCCAATGAGCCCTTCAATATTTTCAAAATATGAACCACTCAACTATGACCTAAGTAATTACCGATTCACCAAAAATCGCGCCGAAAAACTAAGATCGCGCTTCGAAGCCCGTATGGTACAGAAAACTGTTCGTACTAGCCGTCCGGTACTATAAACTAAGTACGCCACGCTAGTCATATGAAAGCCTGATTACAATCCATCTCTGTAAAATAATGCGCACTAGTCAAACGATATTTGGTCTGAGATAGGTGGAATAAATACCGGATGGGTACAGGATTATTATTTAGTTTCCAGTAATCCCTGCATATTTAATTTAACGCTTTTTATTTCTTACACCAAAGACCTGAACTAAGAAACATCGAATTATTCTGTCAAATAATCTTTGCACACAACATAACACATCTACCCACTCAAACATTACTTTTTTTTTTCGCTTACGGTTTGTACCGTTTGTGCTTGTACCGTCAGTTCAACGAATACTAAGTTCACCTGTGTACAAACGTTGCGACATACTGGTAATAAAATGTCTGAATAACAAATCTACACAGAAACAACCGCAGCTTTATACCGGGTAAAATGGGGTGAATAGAAACGCAGGGGTGAATAGGAACGAAAATGGTTACTGGATTTTAACGTTATTTAACAGGTTTTTCCAGCATGTAATTACTCCTATTTATCCATTAATTGTAATAAAAGGCGATGCTTATACAGAAATGAAGATAAAATATTTAACCAAAGTAAAAATTAAAATCAAACTTTCGTTCCTATTCACCCCTGCGTTTCTATTCACCCCATTTTACGGTACTTCAAAACGTCAGTGCTAGCGTTAATAACGTCAAAATTATCTAAGGACGACTGTCACTGTCATATAAATCGGAACGGAATTTACCGGATCTACTGAGGGTAGTCAAAATTACAATTGTTTGCGTAAGCGTCATAAGCTATTACCAATTTTTTTAATATGTCGCGATAATACTAACTGAACCTAATACTTGTAACAATAGGTACCTCACGGTCTAAAATAATATTATTTCAGAAATAAATCTCGATTATGTCATTATCAATTTCGACCATTAAAATAATTGAACCGAGTACCCGAGACCTACGAGTACGTCGGACCAAATTGGACTGACTACCTTTCAATGATACCACTTTTTGCTTTAAATCTATCAGTTTTACATGACACCTTCATTTTAACGAATGAGCACTAGAATCCTAGTGAAATGGATGTGACTCACCAGTGTTTATCAGCGTACCGCTGGGATTGCTAACATAGCAAACTTCAACACGCCTCTCGTTGCTCGCCGTAGCTGCAGGTGCTGCACCGGAACTACTTGAGCCTCCTGCCGCGCCGGCGCCTCCACTGTTGCTTCGTGGACATTTCGTAGCAAAATGTCCGGCGCTGCCGCATCGGAAACAGATGACGTCCAAACGCTGCTTTGGTCCTGCAGAAGTTGATTCTGAAGTAACAGCATTGGTTGCCTTGCTATTCACCTCACTCCTGGAACGGCTGTCAGACGCTCGGTGGCCTAATTTACCGCAGTTGTGACAATTCAGCGTTGCCGACTGAAACTTTGATCTCTTGAACTCAGCCCGCAAACGATACTTGCGCCAGCCAACGTGAAGCATTGCCTTTCAGAACCTTGCTTAGGGTGATGATCAGGGCACTTCCTTGAAGCGGTACTTCTGATAGGCACAGATCCGCTGTAGTACACCAGGCACGTGCGTCTACGTCCGGCTTATCCGGGTCAAAGCTGGCAAAGATACATGCTTGGTACTTGCTGGGCCCTTGATGGCTTCTATCAGGGACATCATGTTCTGATTTTGAGCAGCCAGCAGCGTACGAAGTAGATTCCCGCCACCGCGTGACGTCATGGCTCCATTCTGCAATATTTCTTCGGTTTCTTCAGCTCGAGTGTATCCCAGTTCTGATGTCGCATCATGGGTGGCCGAGATGCGAAACATCGGGTCTTCTTCATGATCCGACATGGTTCTTGATAGATGTGGGCTCTGACGTGGGTACTCGAACGAAAGAAGATTTGAATTTAAAATAACTTTATTCTCTAACGGTTTTTACACAAAATAGAAACAAACACGTGCGTTGGTACTGAGTGAATGCCAGGGCTGTCCGAGGTAGAATGCCGCTCCGCTTGGTCCTTCCTCCAGCCCTCGCTGCATCCCTTCCACCGACGATCGTGTCCAAACGGTAGGGCGCCGCTTGCGTTTCCGGGGACGACATTGTTTAGTTCTTAATTGAATTGATAGATGGCGCTGTCCGTCGCACCATAGCGCCATCGATCCACGACATACATATAAAAATCTCGTGTTTCTTATCTCGTTTGTTATTGAACTCGTCTGAAACGGCTTGACCAATTTTCATGAAATTTTTTGTGTACTTACCTACCTATATTTGGTAGGCCAGAAATAGGACAATTATCTGGGATTTTTTTCCTTTTCATCTTCCTTTCAGTTAGTAAAATTGTTTTAAGATGGGAAATCATTCAGTGATTTGAATGGCGAATGATGAAGGGCGGTTTTTTGTTTAGCCTTTTACTGACTTAAAAAACCACACCTGAATCCTTCAGTTGGCCTTTGCGTTTTAGGACTAAAGGTGTCCTTTTAAAAAGAAACCCCGCATTTCTAGTTGTATTAAAATAAACGGGCCTAGCCTTGACCCGAATATCACTCACGTGAGTGACTATTGCAGTTAAAAATAGAGTCATAAATTCATAATAAATTTAATCTATAAGGAAAGATCAACAAATTAATTAATTATTGAATTCCAGTTCAAATCGTTTGTGGTTTGTTTATGTTTATATTCGCATCGCACTTGGCTGGCTTCTAGATGAGGAAGGAATTTACTAACCAGTCAGGGTCAGGACATTGCTATAGGCGCGAAATTATTTGCACATGGTGTTGGCATACTGTTCATATAGTATGTAACCATGACGTATTAAAATTACAGACGTGCGAGGGATGCAGCTAAACTATAGTATACTAGCGGTCCGTCCCGGCTTCGCACGGGGTAGACAATTATTTATTTTTGGAAAATTTTCTACACCTTCGTTTACATTATTCAAATTTTACCAAGAAATTTTTCAAATTGGAAGAATGTAGCATTCTATTGGTGGAATAATTTTTTAAATCGGCCCAGTACTTTTTGAGCCTATTCATTACAAACATACAAAAATAGGTACAAATCTTTCCTCTTTATAATATTAGTATAGATTTAGCTGCATCCCTTGCACGCCTGTAATTAACTCCATCTCAAAGTTTAGATCGTCAAATGAATCGTGTGAACAGGTCGTGTTAGGGCTTCAACATATTACTCGATTACTATTGACGCGAAATTATTAGCACATGGCGTTGGCATCTTGTTAAGGTGAATGCTTCAGCTAGCCCGCGAAATTCAAATTTTCTTACGTTTTTTGCATTTTGCAAGCCAGTGGTAGGTTGTATGAAGTTAAAAATACTTACGCGGCTGTAAAACGTAACTAGTTACATATTTATAACCATAAAAATCATCAATACAAGCCTCCAAGCTCACTTAGTTGCAGGAACGTTTTTGACCTCGAAAAAATCGTCCCTACACTTAGGTGAGCTTGGAGGCTTGTATTGATGATTTTTATGGTTATAAATATGTAACTAGTTACGTTTTACAGCCGCTTAAGTATTTTTAACTTCATACAACCTACCACTGACTTGCAAATTGCAAAAAAACGTAAGAAAATTTGAATTTCGCGGGCTAAGCTGAAGCATCCCCCTTAATATAGTGTGTAAACAAACCATCTATAAATATAAAAGAAGATTCTGACGACTGGTACCAAAGCACAGCCGAAACTACTGGGACTAGAAGTGTACAATTTTACCCAAGGTTCCTTTTTTGATGTAAGCACTAAGAGAGGATTTTTCAAAATTCACCCACTTAAATGTGCGAAAAGGGGGTCCAAAGTTTGCACGAAGAAAGTATCACTCAGGCGTAGCACAAGCTAGATAATAATAAAATCAGCAGGAGAACTTAACCTACTTATTAGAATGTTCTAATTTGGTTTTAGACAAAGATAGAATGCTATAAACTTCACTTCGTTGTTTACGTAAGTCTGAAGTTAAGTGGCTCTGCGAATTTTGGCGCTTGAAATATCGTACAAAAATAAAGGTTTAAAAAAATAAATGCTAATAAAATAACAGTTTTTAACAACAATAACAACTGCTAATTGCATTAATTTATTTAAAACCTTTATTTTTGTACGATATTTCAAGCGGCAAAATTCGCAGAGCCTAACTTCAGACTCGCCAACTTATAACGGCCGTACTGTAATTTGGTTTTAGACAAAGATAGAATGCTATAAACTTCACTTCGATGTTTACTAACTATACCTCCCGTAAGTTTTGCAGTCGCATTACAGCTTTCACAGTAATTAATTTAACGCCGATTAAAACTGATTAAGATTAGCAATAATTTCGTTAATCTTAGTTATTCTGATTATTGCGTAAAAATTGTTTTGAAGTTTGTGATTGTGTTTTGTTTATTTATGTAAAAGTGTTCTATAAGTATAAGGGCCTGTTTCACCACCTATGATTAAGTTTCGAGTATCTTACTTTGGCAGATAATTTCATACAAATTCTGTTCCATTTTTGAATTTATTCGGGAAGTAGTGGCTACTGGGACATTGTGAAACAGGCCCTTATATTAATAAACAAGTGCGCCTCACCATCGACGGCGACGATTGCATGTGTGGGATTGCAGTCAAGCACTAGTTTAAATAACAATTTAAAAAAAGTTAACACCGATTTTTTACGGATTCTATATTGGACGTATGATTCCGATTATTGCAAATAATTTTCGTATTGTGTATTGTATATTTATGTGAAAGTTTTCGTATAAGTTGAATCCGAATTTATTTGGTTTGAGTATTGGACATTTTGATCTTCTACTATCAGATGAAAACTTTTATAATGAGTCTAATGTGTGGTACTCGTGTTTCTTATAAGAATCTATCTTGTCAAGTAAGTGAAGCTTTGATGTATATTTCCTTCAAAAAATTTTTTTTTTGATTTTATTTAATTAATGAATATGCATGCATTTTTTTTAACTCTGGTAAACAAATATGAAAAACAAAAATTAAAATATCTTCATCAATAATCTATACTAATATAATAAAGTGATAAAGTTTGTTTTTTTGTTTGTATGGAATAATCTCTGAAGATCCTGGTTCGATTAAATTAATGTATATTTCATGAATCCCCGACCGGTCCTATGAGACCGCGGTGTTATTGTTTTACTATTGTGTCTCGTTTTGTAGGTATATGATAGGTTAAATTGATAGAAAGCTGCTTTCTTCCTGAGTGTTATAGGCTATATTTTATGTAAAAAAGTGAACTAAGTAAATTCAGAAAAACTTTCACGCGGGCAAAGCCGCGGGCGAAAGCTAGTGAAGTTATACAGCTACTAATAAGAAAGAGAAGTTTTATGTGGTTTGTCGTCAAAGGTCATGGCAGCCATACGGTTGCCATAGAAACGACCCGAGATCTTGGCGAGAGAGACAGATACAACTGTTTTATCTCGTTCATCTTGATTTTGATTCTCTACCAATTATGATATTGTTCTCACAATATTAATTAGTAGTCTATTTTTTATGTATTTTTTGATAAACTGGTTAGATGACAAATATTTTCTTCATGCTTAATAATAATAATAGTTTATATAGTTCAGACATCCATATCACAATGCATTAAAATTAAATTAAATAATAAAAATCCAACAAATTAATGTCATACCATAAAATTTAACAAGAATAAATTACAACTTGTAAAATCAAAATTAAATCAACTTTTAATAAGCTTAAGCTTTGTGCTATGTTGTTAACCTTTTTTTTGACGTCTATAGTAGACGTCAAAAAAAAGGTCAATAGGTAATTGTTGAAAAAAAAGGTCAATATGTACGTACGTTGATATAGTAGATAGTATGGTGGACTATATTTGTAGCTGTTCTAGTTAAAATTTGCGGGATTATGTCATACATAATTAAAGTGAGTAATTAAGTTGTCCCTCGTTCTAAATTAACGGGGCCGTATTTATAGTCTGGGTTTTTGACGCTTGGTCCCGAATTAGGGTTATATTATCCTAATAAAGTATAAAAAATATTAGAAAATTGCAATTCTTGGCACTATTAAAACGTCAATAGCTAGTGCAGGGTTCTGATTGATTTTTATTATGTATGGGCTATTATTAGAGTGCGTCTAATGAAAGCGCGACCTGGAGTTTTGTTTTTTAATTTAATTGGCAACATTATGCAGCCGCAATTATAGGAAATTAAAAAAAAATTGTAGTGTCAAGACATGATTCTCCTACTAATTAATAATACCATAAAAAAAATTTCTGTATATAAACTTTTTGATAAAAATATTGTATGTTTAAAAGTGCAAAGATAAATCGTACTGAAAGTCTTTCAGAAGCTATTGAACAAAGATAGGCGTTACAACAATCGCAGGGTATTAACTTCCTGTAAATGCATTCACGTGTTTTCTCGTTAGACATGACGTACGCGTTATTTACGTACCTACAACTAGAAGTTGATAAGTTATTATTCAGAATCATTTAAAGCTATTGCATCTTCAACAAGAAGTTGATGTCATAGTTTCTTAGATGTAACGATATTATTTTGGAGTTGATTTATTAGTAGGAAATTAGTGTTGACTGCCAAAATATTTATAGGAGAAACTGACTGACTGACATATAAACGCACAACCGAAACTACTAGGTCTAGGAGCGTGAAATTTTGCACGTGCTTTGTTTGTATGATGTAAGTAAGCACTAAGAGAGGATTTTTCAAAATTTACCCCTTAAAGAGAGGAAATGGGGGTCCTAAGTTTGTATGGAGAAACCTACTTTCAAGCTGGTGAAGCTAATTATTCATAATCTAAATAAATAAAATAAATACCTATTGCACCTTCAGCGAGAAGTTGATGTCATAGTTTCTTCTTGGATGTAATGATATTATTTTGATGTTAATTTATTAGTAGGAAATTGGCGTTGGCTGCCAAAATAATTCGGAGAAACTGACTGATTGACAATTTAACAAATCAACACACTCTTAGTTAGTTTCTACCTCGTTAGTATCGCTCCAAAAGTAAAAAACAATGTGTCAATGTGAAGGGGGGCCCCTCTAACTTTTGAACCATAAGTTTTAAAAAAGTATGTCAATAGTTAGGAAAATGGTTAAATCCACACTATGAATACGACTAAACCGGCGCCAGCGCACATGACTCATCGCGAATGCAGTGACCGTTCTTAATTCAAAAATATCGGTCGCGAACGATCCCGAGCGCCATAGCGTTCGGGTTCGGGAATTAACGGTTATTGGTGACGTCAGAAACGGAGGAGCTCGTGGCTAGATTATAACAGCCGCACAGGTCGATCTTCAAGGTCAAGCAACGCTTGCCAAGGTTGGTCTGCGGATGGGTGACCATCTTAACATAACGAGATTCCTCCATGCCTCGGAAAGCACGTTAAGCCGTAGGTCCCGGCTGTCATTTGTAGATCTTTGGCAGTCGTTACGGATAGTCAGAAGCCAGTAAATCTGACTCCAGTCTTGCTATGAAGTACCGTGTTACCTCAGTTAATGGGTTGTGGAGTTCTGGTAGGCAGCCGCTCCTCGTAAAATACTGGTATTCAGCTAAATCCGGCTTGACTGGAAGCCGACCCCAATATAGTTGGGAAAGGGCTAGGCAGATGATGATGGTGACGTCAGAAACGTGGATAGTGACGGTTTGGTTAGGTTAGGTCCAGTGTGTTCTTAATTCAAAAATATCGGTCGCGGAGGATCCCGAGTCATAGCATTGTGCGGTCGGGAATTAACGGTTATTGGTGACGTCAGAATTGTAGACAGTGACGGTTGGTTAGGTTAGGTCGGGTGTGTTCTTAATTCAAAAATATCGGTCGCGGAGGATCCCGAGTCATAGCATTGTGCGGTCGGGAATTAACGGTTATTGGTGACGTCAGAATTGTAGACAGTGACGGTTGGTTACGTTAGGTCGGGTGTGTTCTTAATTCAAAAATATCGGTCGCGGAGGATCCCGAGTCATAGCATTGTGCGGTCGGGAATTAACGGTTATTGGTGACGTCAGAATTGTAGACAGTGACGGTTGGTTAGGTTAGGTCGGGTGTGTTCTTAATTCAAAAATATCGGTCGCGGAGGATCCCGAGTCATAGCATTGTGCGGTCGGGAATTAACGGTTATTGGTGACGTCAGAATTGTAGACAGTGACGGTTGGTTAGGTTAGGTCGGGTGTGTTCTTAATTCAAAAATATCGGTCGCGGAGGATCCCGAGTCATAGCATTGTGCGGTCGGGAATTAACGGTTATTGGTGACGTCAGAATTGTAGACAGTGACGGTTGGTTAGGTTAGGTCGGGTGTGTTCTTAATTCAAAAATATCGGTCGCGGAGGATCCCGAGTCATAGCATTGTGCGGTCGGGAATTAACGGTTATTGGTGACGTCAGAATTGTAGACGGTGGCGGTTTGGTTAGGTTAGGACAGTAGTCAGTCCCACTAATCACTTGACCAACAGGCCAGTCCATGCTCATTTTTAAACCCAGTGTGGGTTCAGAAGCTCAAACAAAAATAAATACAGATTTAAACATTCCCGAAACGAAAGAAGAAGCAAATCCTGGGCATGGTATCTTCTATTCAGCTCATGATTACCTATCGAACGATATAACACACATGGCTATTGAAAGGTGTGCTTAGATTTCATAGAGTTTTTTTATGTAACGAACTAGTGCTTGACTGCGATCATTGATGAAGAAGTCATCATCATCATCTGCCTAGCCTTTTCCCAACTATTTTGGGGTCGGCTTCCAGTCAAGCCTGATTTAGCTGAATACCAGTATTTTACGAGGAGCGGCTGCCTACCAGACCTCCACAACCCATTAACTGGGGTAACACGGTACTTCATGGCAAGACTGGAGTCAGATTTACTGGCTTCTGACTATCCGTAACGACTGCCAAAGATCTCCAAATGACAGCCGGGACCAACGGCTTAACGTGCTTTCCGAGGCACGGAGGAAACTCGTTATGTTAAGATGGTCACCCATCCACAGACCAACCTAGGCAAGCGTTGCTTAACCTTGAAGATCGACCTGTGCGGCTGTTATTATCTAGCCACGAGCTCCTCAATTGATGAAGAAGTGCACTAGTTTATTAAGAGCTTATTCACTCTTGCCCTGAAGACACCTAAATTATAATTGTCGTTGGCCACATCGGCTCTTTCAGCCTAAAAATAATATTTAAACATAATTATGTTTTATAAATATTTTTGACCGATTTTACCATGATTCAATCTATCCAATAGATAGGATATTGAAAATGACCTTTCGCCAATAACCCTCATGATTCTCACACCTCTATCGTCACAATGACATCACACGTAGGAGTATTGGCAGAGAGCCAGGTCCAAGAGTGTGAGTAACGAAGACGAAGTAAGAGCTCAATAAAATGTATTGAACGCGTTTATAAGCTGATTTACAAAATAAACAGCCGATGTTTGTTGTTACTGTTCAACTATATTGAGTTGGCGATGCGTTTTGGAAGTGTATAAGTCTGTGTTTGTTTTTGTTTGAGCTTCCGAAAGCATTGTTTTTAAAATTAATATGGACAAAAGCAAAGCCTTGATCTTCTTCCTGCCCTTATCCCATATTACTTGGGGGTCGGCGCAACGCGTATTTTTCTTCCATTCTCTCCTGTCACCCGTCATCATCATCTGCCTAACCTTTTCCCAACTATATTGGGGTCGGCTTCCAGTCAAGCCGGATTTAGCTGAATACCAGTATTTTACGAGGAGCGGCTGCCTACCAGACCTCCACAACCCATTAACTGGGGTAATACGGTACTTCATGGCAAGACTGGAGTCAGATTTACTGGCTTCTGACTATCCGTAACGACTGCCAAAGATCTCCAAATGACAGCCGGGACCAACGGCTTAACGTGCTTTCCGAGGCACGGAGGAAACTCGTTATGTTAAGATGGTCACCCATCCACAGACCAACCTAGGCAAGCGTTGCTTAACCTTGAAGATCGACCCGTGCGGCTGTTATTATCTAGCCACGAGCTCCTCCTGCCACCCGTCAAACTATCAAAAAAGTCTTAGTAAACAAACAACCGCGTAGCACCCACTCTTATCAGGGCAGGCTATAATTATGGCAGTAAGTCCTCTCTTTGAGGGGTGGTTGGAAAAACGTTACGGTGTCCTCACCTTCCATATGACGCAGCTCCTCACCAGACATGGTAAGTTCGGGAGGTTCTTGCGTCGTATTCAGGCGGAAGAAACAGAACCAGAACCGAAACCTGATGCGGCCTCCCACAAGGTGGACCGATAACCTGGCGAGGGTCACGGGAATCCGATGGATGCGAGATGCACAGGACCGATCGCTGTGGCGACGCTTGGGTGAGGCCTATGTCCAGCGTTGGGCGTCTTCCGGCTACAGTTATGATGATATATAACAATATACATACACTTTTTATAAGCGGTTTGCCTCGTCGTTTATACCGTCTTTCCGTCCGATTATAATTTGGGTATCTTCAAGACTAAAGTGAATAGGCTCTTAATAAACTAGTGCGCCTCTCCATCAACGATTGCATCGCTGCTTACCATCAGGTGTTATTTCAGTCAAGCACTAGTTTATGCCATATTAAAAAAAAAAAACTTAGCCTTCACCCAATCGGATAAAAACATGTATGCAAAAGACATTGTTATTTTTGTCACCTTCATTTGTATAGAGATACTCGGTACGTGGAGGTCATTGCCTTCGCTATAGTGGCGGTATAATGGGCCTTAATGGGTTCTATATGAGGCAAATGAACCATTACAATGAACATTAAATATCTGATATCGGTATAAGTCAAGTTCTGAGGAGAAACGCCAAGGTTAAGCAACACTTGACAGGGTTGATTTTTGGATGGGTGACCACCGTCTTAATATGTCAAGATTCTTCCGTGCCTTTGTAAGCATGTTAAGGCGTTGGTTCTGATTGTTATTTGTAGATCTTTGACAGTCGTGACGGATATTCAGAAGACAAGAAAATCCGGGGGATTGTGTTAGCCAATTACTGGGTTGCGTAGTTGTGCATACCGGACGACGCAGTGTTGGAAAGCCTCCCACAAGGCGGACCGATGACCTGGTGAGGGTCGCGGGAATCCGATGCATGCGAGACGCACAGGACCGGTCGTTGTGGCGATGCTTGAGGGAGGCCTTTGTCCGGCAGTGGAAATATTTCAACTGAAATGATGATAATGTCGATGATAGAGGTCAAATAGGCAGTAGCTACATGTAAAATTATAATTAAAGATGATGGAATGAACTGAACTCTTCATCAGTGGCGAAGGGTTTATATTTTTATAGGGGAGGCCGTATTATTCTTATTAAGGCATAGACCGTCTTTGTACAGTATTACCTACTAGTGCATAATTTTTAGGAAGATGATGATTCGTTTTATTATTTGTTCTTGTAGTGGCAATGGATACTTAGACATACACTTTTTTACTAGACTACTTAAACATACACGTTTTCTGTGAAAACAACTCCTATCTCTTACGGTTTATGAGATACCTAACAGCCCTGGTAGACGGACAGACAGCCGGACAGCGGAAGCTTAGTAACTGTGTCTTGTAAGCACCAATCGTGTACGGAACTCTAAAACCGAGGCTGACAAAAACAAACATTATAGAAGCGACAGAAATAGAAGAATTACCTTCGCAATATCTTGTCAAGAACGAAAATACAATATTAGCAAGTGTTGGAAAGGTGACAAGTGCTCTTCATGTAGTTTAAATGATTTTATGGCAATGACCACATTGTCTTAAGTAGGTACCTTGTGAAGTGGCATCATCATCAGAGTTTATATCACGTTATTTTGGTTTTATTTTAGATGTGCAATCATATTAATGACTTCTCCCTCTCTAGGGTGTCTCCCACTCTAGGGCGGAGTGGGAGGTGACACACCCTCACGCCGATTCGCATTTGCCCGGTTATTTCTTTTAACTTTTCCCATTCTGGGTGGAGCGAGAGAGTGTCAGGTATTTACTGACTAAAACCCACTCCTGTTCTTTGCCTTGCGTTCCAGAGTCCCCGGGTTTATCTTTCAGAAGCAAACCCATGGCCCTAGTAGGCTTCGACCCTGCTGGGACTCTACAGTTTTGCTGACAACTCCTTGAGGCGCGCGTGGAACAGTACGGGCCGTCGATGACTTGGGCTCGGTCCAGATATTTGCAAGTGCTGTTCATGTAGTTTAAATAATTTTATGGCAATGACCACATTGTGTTAAGTAGCGAGTGATGTGTGGTGTCATCAGTGTTTATAATATAAGAATTCTTTGCCAAGCTTCGTGTTTTAGGTGGGGATCATCCAATGACTTCTCCCGCTCTGGGCGGAGCGGGAGGGCGTGTCAGATTTTTACTTTTTTATAGGGACTGTAGACTTGTGTTTTATCACTACCTCATCTGATGGCTGGATGAAGCGATGATGTGGCCGACGATGGAGCACGCTTGCCTAGAAGTTACCTTTTCAGTCTTTACTTAATAGTACATTACGATATTAGTGCGTAATGATGGTTATAACATGCGAGGCGGAATTTCAGCCCGAGCCGAAGGCGAGGGCGTAACTGAGCCGAGCATGTTATAACCAATACGCACGTATATTGTACGACGTTTTTTAACACATTTGCGAGGAAACAGAAAAAAAAAACAATTTTGTTAATTTTTAATTATTGAAACAGTTAGTGAAATTACAATTATTAAAATGATACTGTCTTTGGATATTGACGGCAGCAAGCTGTCGCATGCGGTTCGCGCTTCTGTTAGTATATCCGGTGGAGTTGAAGTAATATATGGCTCTTCTTCATTATTGAAAGTTGTCATATTTATATTTTTACAATACAAGTACAAAGAAAAGAAAATTTGAGAAAATGGCGCGAGGATTATTTTCTGCCATAGCTGCGTGAAAATGTTGGCAAAGACGTTAGAGACCATGCAGCCAAGTTTTTAAATTACCGAATAAACTGTTTTTTTTTTACTCACTTATTTCATGCAATTTCGTGTTTAAATAAACTATTTAAAACTTTACATATTTAACTAATTAAATCTTTTATCAAATTTGTATTTTCTGTTTATATGCAACCTCATTCATATTTTTTCTAAACCAATATATTTTTTCAAAATGGCGGTCATAGACTAGCTACTCTAGCTATAGCTAGTCTATGACCGCCATTTTTCGCGCATGCGCGCGTTTAAGAAAAGTCATTTTTTTGCCGCCATATTTAAAAATAAAATGCCGATTTTATAAATATGTCTACAAAAACTATTTATGAGGAAAATGATTTGTGCTGTACGCAAGAAAATCTATGTCATGGGACCACTATACAGTCAAAATAGTTAATTATAACTTTACTGACTGCACATTTACGAACTGTTTCTTTAGATAAACTTTTCGTATACCTACTAAATAAAGTTGATTTTTAATTTGTGTGTCGAATTTTTTTTTTTTATAAACTGAATCTGTCTGTGAAATCGCTGCCTACTGACTGGCGCCGCGCGGCGATTACTTCGAAATTTGAATTTGCTATTCAAATTTCGAACTAATCGCCGCGCGCGAAATGGCAAATAATGCTGTTATGGAATTTGTATGGACTATAACTTAACTATTTGCTTTGATAACACACGCGTTTTTTATGACCCGCTTTACATATTTAAAACCGGTGGAATTACATCAGCTTTACGAGCAACTGTGTTAAAAAAACCTTTACCTTAACTCAGAAACACAGACTCCGGCACGGAATGCCACTCCAGTGTTCAACTGTGTTTACTGACCTAAACTCACTCGTATGTTCCTTCTCTGTCTTTAGTTTAGTGTTAGGGCTTCCGGGTTTTGCTTTCAAAAGTAAATACATGGCCCCGGTTGGGTTCGACCTTGCTGGGCCTCTACGGTTTTGCTGACAACTCCTTGAAGTGCGCGTGGAACAATACACGCCGTCGACGACTTAGCTTCGGTCTGGATGGCTACCTGATGGCCGGACGAAGAGTTACCCAATACTCACCGTCTGCAAGCCCACGCTTACGGTGGAAGTACCGAGTAATATGGCATCATCATTGTTTATAACGTGGTTTTGGTTTGAGATTCTTTGCCAAGCGTTTTTTGCGTTTAAATGCAGATTTTTTGTCGAAAATTTGCTATTCTCTTCTACTACTGTAGGCGTCCAAATTTGCAAAGACGGTCATTGAACCACCTACCTACTGTTTATTTATTTGGGCACGCCATAATCATGGCGGTGAGTCCTCTCTTTGAGGAGTTGTTAGAAGTGTCACGGCGTCCTCATTTGCCGTATGACACAGGATGGCAGGTGGTCGCCTCCTTCTGCAAAGCAGTAATGCTATCCAAGGGCCGGCCGAATGCGTGAAGGAACAGACGTCCTCACGCTTCAGGCACCGGGATCCGGACCCCGATTTTCTGCCATCAGAGGCTTGAGCTTGCCGCCCGGACCAAACCCGACACATTGACGGCGCGTATTGTTCCACGTGCGTCTCAAAGAGGTGTCAGCAAAACCGTTAGGGTCATATAGCTGAATCCAATTGGGGCCATGGGTTCACTTCATATAGGAAACCTCCTAGAACAAGCAAGGCAAAACAGTTAGGTACCCGATACGCCCTCCTGCTCCGCCCTAGAGCGGGAGAAGACGGGATGATTTCCCACCTAAAATAAAAAGAGATGACTATTAAAAAATATACCAAAGGCTTTGTTAAGTCCACACTTGTGTGACATTATTAATAATGTATTATTCGTAATCCTGCCAGCTGATTGCACAATGACGCCATATTTAAATTAAGTCCATTTGCTTATAGTTTATGTCGCGGATAATTTAAAACAATCGGTTTTTCGCTAAATTCCTAGGATTTTTGCAAAATACGGATTTGTTGGAAACCGTCATCATCTTCAACCTCTGCACTTATGTCGTGTTACTTGGTGTCGTGCGCCGACACGTTTTTTTTCCCCTTTGAAAATGAATTTATTTGGCACAAATACAACCACTTAATCGTACAAACAAAAAAAAAATAGGCAGTGTACTTCACGGCTGCACCAAAATGGGTTCCATTCAGCATGTAATGCCTGCACTAGTGCCAGACGCTGGTTTTCAACCGGACCTAATGTTCATTTAGCTTACATAACCTATTTGAATGAGGGCTGCCGGATAGTTCGAATGAGTCACCGTGAGTCCGTGACACAGGAACCCAAAAGGCGAAAAGGTGGAAGAAACACGGGTGGGTTTTAGTCAGCAAAAGTCTGACAGTCCCTCTCGCTCCACCCAGAGCGGAAGAAATAAAAAAAAAGAAAGTCGTTATTTATGATTAGGAAAAAACATGAAATTTTGTACAAAAATTTCTTTTATGATGTCGTAGGGAAGGACTAAAAGGAGATTTTTTAAATTTACACCCAAGGGGGTATCCAAAGTTTTTATAGAGAAACCTACATATCGCGGAAGAACCCGCTGGCACAAGCTAGTTTGTGATAATTCATTCATGCTTTTTTTTATTGTGGGCTTTATCATATGACTACCAAAAACTAGTCATTAAGCACAAAAACTAGGATTTTCACGAAAAAACCAAATTTCTAACTACACTGCGACATACACTTCATTATTTTCTCGTCTCCAAGTATTTACAGAATTACTTTCAGTACGCGTTCAGACTTTGCGGTGATCGGGAGTGTTTAAAAGGCAAATAATATTATTATGCGATTTTCCTCTTTATTCGTAACGGAATAAGGTGCAATTTGTAGTGCAGTATTCTGATATTTTTCTAAGAAAATTGGCTGTAGAGGGCCAAATTTATATTGTTTTGTAATTTTCTGTTTTATCTATAAAAGAATAAGGTGCAGTTTTCAGTGCAGTGTTTTGGAATATAGTGATAATTTTCAAAGAAAATTTGGTCGTAGAGTTTTCTTGTGAAGTTGATCAATTTTGAGTCTTGTTTCCGTTGTAACAAGATTCGGTTTTCAGTGTAGTGTTTTGTTATTTCAAGTCCAGGGTTTACATTTTCAAACAATATTGACTGTAGAATTTTCTTGTGAAGTTAATCGATTTTGAGTCTTGATTCTTTAGTAATAAGATTCAGTTTTCCGTGTAGTGTTATTTTCTTCAAGTTCATAGTTTATGAACTTCGATGAAACAGCTGATTTTAATCCCGTGCAAGTTACTCACTGTTTGTTTATATGATGCGTTGATAAGGTCTTATCTCTGTTTAGCATCCGTATATCCGGCTAGGAAATTACTTAATTATCTGCTGCCGTGTTACCCCAGTTAATGGGTTGTGGAGGTCTGGTATGCAGCCGCGCCTCGTAAAATACTGGTATTCAGCTAAATCCGGCTTGACTGGAAGCCGACCCCAATATAGTTGGGAAAAGGCTAGGCTGATGATGATGATATCTGATTCCGCGTGATAGTAGAAATTTATCCCAAGGGAACATAATCCCGGGATGAAAAGTACCCTATGTGCTATTCCAAGACATGGTATAGGTACTCGTAGCCAAGTCGCCAAGTTTCATCAAAATTCATTCGGTAGTTTTTGCGTGAAAGAGTAACAACCTAAACATATAAACTTTTGTGATTATATTATTAGTAGGATTGATAAGTTTTTATCTCTGTCTAGCTAGTATATCCGTAGTAGTCTCGACTAGGAAATGATTCAAGATAACCTTCCCTCTTTTATCTAATACTAGCTTCTACCAGTGGCTTTGTCTGCTTAAAAATGAGTTTCTCTATACAAATTTTGGACCCCCGTTCTTCACTTCATGGGGTGGATTTTGAAAAATCCTCTCTCAGCGAAACCTTGCGCGAAATTTCACGCTCCTAGTCCCAGTAGTTTCGGCTGTGTGTTGATATATCAGTCAGTCAGTCAGTCAGTTTCTGCTTTTATACATAAATAGATATATTTTTTAAATCTTTATACACGTTGAAGTGCCCCAAGTGCCCATACATCTGCACTTTAGAGGATTTAATGAGTGCCACCGATGCTGCGGTTAACGTAGCCACTTACTGGCCTCAAATCATCATCATCATCATCATCGCAGCCGAAAGACGTCCACTGCTCGACATAGGCCTCCCCCAAGCGTCGCCACAGCGACCGGTCCTGTGCGTTTCGCATCCATCGAATTCGCATCGCATTCCCGAGACTCTCACTGGGTGCGTTTCGCATCTATCCGAGATGCGAAGCGTACAGGATTTTCGCGACCCTGGGCCCTAGGGGCCCAGGGTCGCGAAAAATTTAATGCAAATGATTTAATGAAATTACCGTCGGTTCGAAAAGAAGAAGAAGAAGAAATTACTGTGTCTAGAACAAACGAAAAGACATAATGACTTCATCAACATTATAAATGCCTGAAGGTGAAACTGCAATAATAAGATGACAGCATCTTGCCATTTAAATTTATTGGTAGCCATAAAATTTAAAAGGTAAACATGGACGGAAAACCTGTATATTGGTTTCATCATCATCATCATCTACCTAGCCTTTTCCCAACTATATTGGGGTCGGCTCCCAGTCAAGCCAGATTCAGCTGAATACCAGTATTTTACGAGGAGCGGCTGCCTACCAGACCTCCACAACCCATTAACTGGGGTAACACGGTACTCTATGGCAAGACTGGAGTCAGATTTACTGGCTTCTGACTATCCGTAACGACTGCCAAAGATCTACAAATGACAGCCGGGACCTACGGCTTAACGTGCTTTCCGAGGCACGGACATAAAGATATATTTTTTTAAATTACTATAGTTTTTTTAAATTACTGCATCTAGAACAAACAAAAAGACTTCATAATTACTTAATTCACATTAAATGCATGAAGGTGAAGCTGCAATAATAAGATGACAGCATCTTGCCATTTAAATTCATTGCTAGCGATAAAACTTAAAAGGTAAACATGGAAGGAAAACCTGTATAATTGTTGATATTATGGTATGAAGCACGTGTCTGTAAAGTGCCTTGAAAATTATGATACTTTGTTTCATGAGCTCGTGGCTAAATAATAACAGCCGCACGGGTCGATCTTCAAGGTTAAGCAACGCTTGCCATGGTTGATCTGTGGATGGGTGACCATCTTAACATACCGAGTTTCCTCCGTGCCTCGGAAAGCACGTTCAGCCGTAGGTCCCGGCTGTCATTTGTATATCTTTGGCAGTCGTTACGGATTGTTAGAAGCCAGTAAATCTGACTCGTCTTGCCATGAAGTATCGTGTTACCCCAGTTAATGGGTTGTGGAGGTCTGGGAGGCAGCCGTTCCACGTAAAATACTGGTATTCAGATAAAACCAGCTTGACTAGAAGCCGACCACAATATAGTTAGGAAAAGGCTAGGCAGATGATGAGCACGTGTGAATAATATACCTTAAAGACTATCATACTCCCATTTCTTAGTTGGCATTGCATTGCCCTAGTGTATAGTTTCCCAACCTTTAATAAACTACTGCCCCCTTTACTTGAAAATAAAATTCCAATGTTCCCCTTGACCGCGAACAAAGCCGCTGTCAAAAGCTAAAAAAAAAATCGATAAAATCGATTCAGTAACCGATTCTACCTCCTGAATACTACTTTCAGGATGTGAGATTATTATGAAACATTTTCATGTAATTCCCCTGTTTTTACATTTTGTTATAAAAGTAATAATTTTAGAGGATAGTTATAAATCAATTTTATTATACTTATCTAAGTATACTGTCATTGTTGACGTAATTATGTATCATTCTGGTCACTAAGTAAATGCCTTGGGAATCCCTTTTATCTTGAAAAAGTTAGTAAAATATTTAGTAGGAAATCTTATACAATTTTTATTCTTTAAAAGAATAAAAAATGTATAAGATATTGTTACGCCGTGAAACTTGAGTACGCTATATCTTCGACAGAACCAAGGGTAGCATCAAATAATTAAAACGCATTGCCGTGCGAAGCCTCTAGAATAGGAGTACATACTCAGGCCTGGCAAATTCCAGAAAAGTCCGACATGTACTATTGTTATTAGGTGAAATTCAGTAGGTAGTTATGTGGGCGGATAAGGGAATTTGTACCTTCCGGTATTAGCAATAGAGTCGAAATTCGCATGTAAGGTGGTAGATAAGTACCTACTTACGAGAGTAATAATAATGATTTATGACCTCCCGATGCGACTATTTTGTGCTAGAATGTCCTTGAAACGTCGGTATCGAGAACTTTCGATGGCTTCGCATATAAATACGGGTCCCCGGCTAGAAGCAGTTGAGTTTGATTTCGTCAACGATACAGAGCGAACTACCTAAGTGCTTGAAGTGATACCTAGCGACCTAAGCGATACTAAACGGAACTCTGAGTGTTTATAGTGATTGGTTATTTGTTGATTGGACTAATTTGTCATTGTTTTGTGGTGAATAAAGTTCTCTGCTAGTAAACCGGCATTTAATTACTCACGTTCGTAACAACTGGTGTCAGAAGTGAGATGCCATTACTACAGAGGGACGACGAACAGGGACCACGAACAAGGAGGCAAGTGGAGATGGATGCTGCACGTCAACGTCTGGAAGCGGAAGATCGGGCTGGTATGGGAGCAACGGCAGCTGCTGAGGCGCCAACAGGGCCATCCTCGGAAATGAACCTCGCCGCAGTGTTGGCCGCCATGCAAGCTAGTATGGAGGCTAACCAGCGTAAGCTCCAGGATCTAATCGCGGCTAACCAGGAAGAAGCCCGCCGCGAACAGGAAGCAGCCCGCCGCGAACAGGAAGCTGCCCGCCGCGAACAAGAGGCTAACCAACGTAAGCTCCAGGACCTAATCGCGGCTAACCAGGAGGAAGCCCGCCGGGATCAAGAGGCTAAGCAGAACCTGATCCTCGAAAAAATCGATCACGGTCTCATCACGTTGGGCGAGAAAGTGAAAAATCTCACCTTAGAGGTCAAGGAGGTTTCCGCCCGAGCTGATAGCCTCGAAACCAGAATGGAAGATCGCCTGCTGGACATCAACAAAAAAATTATCAAGCTCGAAGCACGCGAACCCGTTGCTGTTAGCGCACCATCGCACACCCACTGTGCATCAGCCGCAAAATTTGATATGCCGCGTTTTGATGGCACGTCGTCCTGGACGGCTTTTAAGTACCAATTCCAAACACTGGTCAAGACGAACCGCTGGGATGATGACCAGTCTTTCGCGGCGTTAACTTTGGCCCTACGAGGGGACGCTCTGCTGGTCCTAGAGAACCTTCCTCCAGACGGCAGGACGTTGGAGCGTCTAATGGAGGGACTAGACACTCGCTATGGTGACAAGCACCTCGAACATGTTTTCCGCGCGCAACTTCGCGAGAGAACGCAGAGGTCGAACGAGAGCCTTCAGCAGTGGGGAGTAGAGGTTGAACGGCTGGTCCGGCGGGCATACATGTCGATGACTCCGGAGATGGTGGAAGTAAATCTGGTGCAAGCATTCATCGACGGTCTACGGGATACTGAAGTCAGGGCTACGGTGCGACTCGGACACCACCAAACTCTGAAGAGTGCGATGGCCCACGCTTTGGAAGTGGAAGCCGTACGACAAGACTCACGTACGCACAGAGTTCGGGAAGTGGTGGTCTCACCTTCAGTGCAACCACGTCACCGAGAAGTGGCTTCGTCGGCAAAGTCCCGCTATATTCCGACGTGTTATGGATGTGGAGAAAAAGGGCACATTCGTACCGATTGCCCCAAGAGGAAGAGGGGAAGTGTGGACTCCGGAACTCAAGTTAACGAGGAGTCGTTAAACAGGGCCGCGGGGCGGGTGCTGGCTGGTCAACTGAAGGCCCCAACCATCACCATCAATCAAGTCCACAACGGAAATAGTTTGATCATCGAGGGAACGCTGAATCAACGTGCTTGCAACTTCACCGTTGACACCGGGGCGTCACGGACTATTATAAGACCTGAGTTGCTGAAACGCACCATCTTGTGGCAAACAGAAACCCCAGCCTACCGACTGCAGACAGCCACCGGCCAGCCAGTCTCCGTCCTCGGTGATACAGAAATCAAGTTTAAAATCGGTGATCAAGTGTACACCCATTCAGCGTTAATTGCGAACATTACCGACGATTGCATACTGGGTCTCGACTTCCTGCGGAATTACCGATGTGTTTTAGATATCGATAGAGGAGTATTGAAATTCCCAGACCAAGAAGTCTTCCTGCAAGGAATTAACACATGCAACCTCTATTGCTTAAAGGATACCACATTGGCTCCAAGAACGGAAACCTTAGTCGAAGTTAAATTTCCTAAGAAAATTAGGCAACGCAGATGTGTTATGGTTGAAGACATTGGCCGGCACCCGGAACTTATCACCGCGAGGACATTAGTTATGACGAAAGGAAGATCCAAGGTCAGGATTGTAAATCTTGGGAAAAAGGAGATCCAGTTGAAGAAAAACAGTGTTGTTGGAAGATGTGAAGAAGTGAAGTATCTCCGCCAAATCAACACATCTTCAGTAAAACAAGACGCAATAAAAGGTGAACCTGATCACATCCAGCAACTTCTGGAAAATTCTAAGAGTAATTTATCAGTTTCGGAACTACAGCAAGCCAAGGAATTTCTGCTACGGTTCCGGGGTATCTTTGCAACGGGAAAAGATTGCGGAAGAACAGGTCTCGTCAAGCATGAGATAGATACAGGTGATGCTAGACCAATTAAACAGAGACCGCGCCGCATACCCTGGGCTAAAGAAACTGAGGTAGCAGAAATGGTAAAGGATATGGCTGATAGCGGAATAATTGAACCTTCTACGAGCCCATGGTCTTCTCCTGTCGTTCTGGTGAAGAAGAAGGACGGCAGTACCAGATTCTGTGTAGACTACAGAAGGCTGAATGATGTAACGAAGAAGGACAGTTATCCCTTGCCTAGGATAGACGACACACTGGATATGCTCAGTGGTATGAAGTGGTTTTCAACCATTGACTTGAAAAGTGGCTACTGGCAAGTGGAAATTAGCGAGAAAGATAAAGAAAAGACAGCGTTCAGTACAGGAATTGGCAACGGCCTGTGGCAATTTAAAGTCATGCCTTTTGGGTTGTGCAACGCTCCAGCGACGTTTGAACGCCTCATGGATAGAGTCATGGTGGGCCTTCTTGGTGACGTCTGTCTGGTATATTTGGATGACGTCATTATAATGGGCCGCACTTTTAAGGAACACCTGAGAAATATGGAGAAAGTATTCACCAGGATACGGGGGGCTAACCTAAAACTAAGCCCAAAGAAGTGTGCCCTGTTCAAGAAGGAGGTCAGCTACCTAGGACATGTCATCTGCGCCGATGGAGTGAGAACCGATCCTGAGAAGATAAAGGCTGTCCAACAGTGGCCGGCTCCAAAGAACAAAACAGAAGTACGTGCATTTCTAGGGTTGTGCACATACTACAGACGGTTTGTTATGAGTTTTTCGGACATTGCAAAACCTTTACATCAGCTGACTGAAGATAAACGAGATTTTATCTGGGACAAGAACTGTGAGTCAGCATTCAACGAACTAAAGCAACGGCTATGTGAAGCGCCTATACTGGGGTATCCGAGCAGAGATGGAAGATTTGTTGTCGATACCGACGCCAGCAACACAGGAATTGGTGGAGTGCTGTCGCAGGTGCAAGAAGATAGGCAAGTCGTGATCGCTTACTTCAGTAAGGCACTTTCAAAACCAGAAAGAAACTACTGCGTGACTCGACGAGAACTACTGGCTGTTGTAAAAACTTTGCAACATTTCCACAAGTACCTCATAGGGAGACAGTTTACGTTGAGGACGGACCACGCTGCATTGAAATGGCTTCTACAGTTCAAAAACCCTGAGGGTCAAGTTGCAAGATGGCTAGAGCAGCTGCAGGAGTTCAACTTTGTGACGGAACATCGTAGTGGAAAAGGGCATAACAATGCTGACGCCCTGTCGCGACGTCCATGTAATGAGGACTGTAGACAATGCCAGCAAAATGAAGCCCGGGAACACGTGAACTTAATTAGGGCTGAAGGCAACTTTAAGAAGTCTCAGGAAGAAGATGACGATATTCGACCTATACTGGACTGGAAGCGTAGTGGAACTAGGCCTCAGTGGAATGAAGTATCGTCACATAGTCCTGTCACAAAGAGCTACTGGGCACAGTGGGACAGTTTAGTCCTAGAAAATGACGTGCTTTGTAGAAAATGGGAATCGAACGATGGCAAGGAGGTGACCACACAAGTGATAGTACCACGACGTGAAGTGGTCCCCCTGCTTCAGGAAATACACGATGGCGCTTCTGGTGGACACCTGGGAATCAAGAAAACTCTACTGAAAGTGAGACAGCGGTATTACTGGCTCAATTGCAGAGAAGACATAGAGCAATGGTGTCGGAAATGTACAGCGTGCGCATCCGTGAAAGGACCACAGACTAGGAGCAGGGGTAAGCTTCAGTTGTACAATGTAGGAGCCCCATGGGAACGCATTGCCATCGACGTTGCTGGACCTTTCCCAGTGACAGATGACGGAAACAAATACATAGTGGTGATACAGGACTATTTCACAAAGTGGCCTGAAGTTTTCGCCATACCCAATCAGGAAGCGACGACAGTGGCGAAAAAGGTGGTCGAAGAAGTAGTATGTCGGTATGGCGCACCTTTGGAGATCCATTCCGATCAAGGCCGCAACTTCGAATCTGCGCTGTTCCAGGAAATGTGCACTCTTCTGGGGATTTACAAGACACGCACAACACCTGCGCACCCACAGTCGGACGGAATGGTGGAGAGGTTTAACCAGACCCTGGAGAATCACCTGGCTAAGGTTGTCGATGACCATCAGAAAGATTGGGACCGGTATATTCCACTATTTCTGATGTCTTATCGATCAGCAGTGCATGATAGCACGGGCCATACCCCAGCAAGAGTGAATTTCGGCAGGGAGATGAGACTTCCAGTTGATACCATAACCGGCGTGCCACCTGACAAGACTAAGCCAGTTACGGAATTCGTAAGTGACCTCCAAGATCAATTGGATGAAGTGCATAAACGAGTGCGTGAGAATAGCCTGCACACCAGCGTTAAAATGAAAACCAGATACGACCGCAATGCCAACGCCAAGGGATTTGAGGAAGGTGCACTGGTTTGGCTCCACAACCCACTTCGACGAAAAGGGAAGTCGCCGAAACTTCAAGCTCGATGGGAGGGACCCTACACCGTGATAAAAAGGATCAACGACGTTACCTACCGCATCAAGAAAGGGTTACGAGGGAAACCTAAGGTAGTCCACGTGGATAGATTGGCGCCGTATCACGGATCTAATAATGCTCGGGACGAGCATGACTAAGAAGGGGGCACTGTTACGCCGTGAAACTTGAGTACGCTATATCTTCGACAGAACCAAGGGTAGCATCAAATAATTAAAACGCATTGCCGTGCGAAGCCTCTAGAATAGGAGTACATACTCAGGCCTGGCAAATTCCAGAAAAGTCCGACATGTACTATTGTTATTAGGTGAAATTCAGTAGGTAGTTATGTGGGCGGATAAGGGAATTTGTACCTTCCGGTATTAGCAATAGAGTCGAAATTCGCATGTAAGGTGGTAGATAAGTACCTACTTACGAGAGTAATAATAATGATTTATGACCTCCCGATGCGACTATTTTGTGCTAGAATGTCCTTGAAACGTCGGTATCGAGAACTTTCGATGGCTTCGCATATAAATACGGGTCCCCGGCTAGAAGCAGTTGAGTTTGATTTCGTCAGCGATACAGAGCGAACTACCTAAGTGCTTGAAGTGATACCTAGCGACCTAAGCGATACTAAACGGAACTCTGAGTGTTTATAGTGATTGGTTATTTGTTGATTGGACTAATTTGTCATTGTTTTGTGGTGAATAAAGTTCTCTGCTAGTAAACCGGCATTTAATTACTCACGTTCGTAACAATATATATAATTCTGAAATATGTACCTGTCTTTCATATTGTCCGGCCCGATATCGGATATCGGAGCACGGCATTTCATACATTTTACTTACCCCGATATCGAATCGGCGTCCGACACAGATATCGGATCGGATAATGTGAAAACGCTCTTAGGGTGATGATGTATATATAGCCTTCAGCCTTCTTCGATAAATGGGCAAAAAAACACTAAAATATTTTTTCAAATCGGACCAGTAGTTCCTGAGATTAGCGCGTTCAAACAAACAAACTTCAACTTTATAATGTTAATATCGATTGCTTTTCCACAATAGGAATAACTTAATGTATTGTTAACAAACATTAAAAAACATTGACTAGTCTTTATAACGTAAGTAACTTGCAATGAATTATCAACAGCTTTTTCTTTTATAAAATAGGTTTATAAAATATTAGTCTACCAGTACAGTGTTTCTAATTAAAAACTGAAGTGACTCCGCCACAGTTATGTGTTTTAAAAACTAAGTGAAGAGATGTACACGATCAAAAGTATGGGGGAATATGTTTTCTCGGTAAGTGTATATTTAAACAAATCGTCCCCGTAGAGCGAAAATTAACCAACTTGCAATATGCTAGTTTTGAGATATCGCCGTCTAAAGTTTGGAAAAAATAAAGAAAATCATAACTACAAAAATTAACGTGACAGAAAAAACTTTTGACTTAATTTCAATTGAATTTGTATATAGTTTTCTATTATTTATTATATGTTTTATATAACTTCTATGTGTAATGAGTTATTAGGTAAAATTCAAGTTAGTTATTTTTCGCTTTATTCGTTTCAATTTTGGTGCAAACTTAACATCCCTTAGTTAAATATTACTTGAAAAAATTTCGTTGAGAGTAATACTTGGGCAAGTTAGTTATTTATTAATTTGTATCAAAATTATAATTATGTGTATTTTCCAGTTATTAACCACATATAGACTCGTGTAGATAGATATCTATTGAGTCTTATCATAATATATTTGGTCACAAATGTCATGTAACAAGAAAAATCCTTTGAAAAAAAAAGTAAAACCAAAACTCGTTTTAAGGTCTGAGGAAACTTCAAGTCCTAAGAGCTGAAGGCGGTCGGTGCACTCCAGGGATACATTTCGGAATATAGTTGCCAAAATGAACGGGCTCTCTTTCGCAGTGAACAGACACGCATGTGTTTTTGGTTTTTTGTAACTTAGTCCGGTATCTCTTTATAACTGTGCTGTCATCTGCATACCCATACATACTGGGCATCAGCAGGTCGTTGCAGAAAGAGAGTTGCAGAGAGAACAGATATGACTCCTCATGGGTTCGGATGAGCATCAATAACTCGGCGAGATCATTTACTCAGGGACTCTTTGACCCAGGCAATCAGACCAGGAGAAATGCCGTATGCTGGAAGCTTACTCAAGAGGCTAGCGTGCCATACCCTGCCAAAGGTCTTCGAGATGTCTAAGGAAACTGCTAGTCCTTCCCCAATCTTTTCAAGGGCCTCGGCCTACAAGTGAGCGATATACACTAGTTAAGTAGGTCCCTGGTAGACCGATTGCGACGAAACCCGTGCTGTCTGTCACTGAGGAGATTGTTACCTTCCAGGTAATCATAATCATGCAGAGTATGGAGGTTACAGGAATCGGCCGATAGTTAGCAGAGTCGGCACGGCTGCCTTTTTTGGGCCCGGGTTGCACATTGGCAAGCTTCTAGGTCTTGAGCACTATACTAGTTCTAAATGAGAGGCGATACAAGCGTGTCAATACAGGTGACCACTGTGGCGGCGTCTTGAAAACAATCGTTGGTATACCATCTGGTTCACTAGCTATTCTTTATATTTATACGATTCAGCGCTCTCAGAATCTCTTTATTCCTTATGCGGACCTCGGGCATCGAATTGAAGCAATGAGGTAAAATCATTGGGGTAGCCCTAGACGTGAATTATTGGTGAAAAGAGATGTAAAGAGACCTGCCTGTCGCTGTATGAGCCAGTGTTCCGTCTGGCCTAACCAGTGGAGGCAGTGTGGATCGACAGAAGTTTGCCTCGACAAAAAGAATGCTCTACTGCCAGATAGTTGCGAAGTTTTTTGTCAATATATGTAATGCTATTGAAGAGAACTGTACTTGGTGCTTTTTGTAAGACTTAGCAGCATGGTTAAAGTGGCTCTTTTTTGAGCTCAGATCCAGAGTTTTGCGATAGCGAGAATCCACCCAGGTGAGAAACCAGCTTCAGCGCAGTCGGCGTTGAAGCGAGGGCAAGTTGAGCCACCGATGGGTACATTACTACAGGTGATAGAATACTCCATAGCGCCGCACCACATTGGATGTAGCATTCGCACAGCTCGACGGAGTTTCCGAAGATAAGCAGACCTGCTGCTAAGGATAAGATGCAAAAAAGTGTTGTACCTCATCTCAATCTGCTGATTTGTATCGCCATATTCTCAGTTCACTGCATGTGTCAGTGGGGAGAAGGACGATATAGACTTCAACAGACAGTGACCTGAAGGTCCTATTGGTGAGGAGACTGTTACAATACATCCAGGTCTGTGGTCAGCAGAAGATCCAGTCAATTGGCGGTATGACGAACTACATTAGGCACCCCTTGCTTAACCAGCTGGGAAAGGCATGGGCCCAGTAGCGTTGGCGCTACAGCGATGTTTTGTGTTTCCCTCCCAGCGTGATCGGTCCTCTGGTATGGGAAAATCCAATCTTGATGGTAGGCGTTAAAGTCTCCCAGAGCGACGAGCTGCGCATCTTCCTTTTGATAATGTTCTTCTTCCATTGGCTTGGATTACTTTTTTCCAACGTTTAGGTTGTTTCTTAGTCCTGGTTAATTTGAGATTTCATAGAGTACTGATCAACACCTGCTGGAGAGTCCATAATAGTTGTAACTACTTCGCTGCGGTATGGAGGCGTGAGTAACAACTACCCAAGATGCGTGACTCAACATTTTTTTGGCAAGTTGATTCAATTTAAGTAAATTATAAATAACTAAAAGATTTTGGTGATGCCAAAGCTAATGGATTTAGCAAGTTACTACGAGGAAAAACTCACTAAATGATAATAATTATTTATTACTCTGAAATTTTAATTTAAATTATCACTAAAACGACTTAATTAGTTGTCACTCTATTGACTTTACCCTACATTGACTAACTAAGATCACTTAGTGAATTTTCGATCTCAATATCAAAGCAATTCGTTTTTAATATGTCAGAGTATAAATAACTATGTACGCTTACGTATTTTTCTGGATAAGCATAGTTCATATTAGAAATCCCTAACATATTTTATTTAATATACCCCTCATACTTATTGTATGTTATTGCATGTTAGTTATTTTTCACACAACCTAACTTTCTGATAACGAACAATAGAGCTACGGCGGTTAGATAGAAAAATAAAGCAAAAAATCGTGATAAACATGGCATTCATAACTCATTTTACCTAAAAGTGTCACTTAGTTAATTTTCACTCTACGGGTACGAAATAACTATATAAGCGGCCTAATGGTAATGTCTCCGACCAAAAAAAAAAACGATGCCCTACACAAGACTACTAGAAGGATAGTTCAGCTAACCGTAGGCCATATAAATATTTTCCTGTGCGGGAATTGAATTCGTAACACGCAGCACAACAGTCAATTAACGACATCTATGCATCAACTGTGAAAAAAAATTAAGCTTTTTCAACATTAGTCGCCTCTGTTCATCAACTGTCCTATTTTATTTTTGTAAATGTTGTGTACAATAAAGAATGGAATGTTTTTTTATTAGTCTAGTTATGTTTACATTTTCAATAGCATAGGCAGAAGTTGGGAAAGCTCGCCAAGTTATTTAAAAAACCCTGTAAGAATAAAAGTTATGCAGGTTGGCTTAAAACAATCCCTAGAACGCAACCTCTAAACACGCTGGGTTGTACGAAAAAGAACTTCGGGGCCTTGGAACGAAGGCACAGGAGGTGGGGGTGTCAATAAAAGTCTGATACGCCCTCCCGCTTCGCCCAAAGCGTCATATTGATAAATTTCCCTCCTAAAAAAACTTCTAACAACGAATAACAGAGAAACTCGTACCATACATCTTCAGAATAAGTTCGTAAGCCACTTAATATTCAGAGCAGCATGATGACACAATAATGACATCACACGTGCATACAATTCGATAAACACTGACCTTGAACACACCACCACAGTTTATATATAAATACTATGTTTATTTATATACTATATGCTGATTCACTCTTAAATATATGAGGAATAAGTGGATTTATTTGATTTAGTACGGAAAATGGTAGTCGTCTAGACATAAGGTAGTGTGTCAGTTAAGTTTGTGGGTAATATATTGTTTAGTTATTGTTATTTTTTCAAAATGGTAAGTAAAGTTACCCTTGAACACACCACCACACTTTATATATAAATACTAAGTTTATTTATATACTATATGCTGATTCACTCTTAACATTTATGAGGAATATTTGATTTAGTACGCAAAATGGTAGTTGTCTAGACGTAAGGCAAAGTGTTAAGTTTGTGGGTTATTTTGTTATTATTTATTTTTCTGAAATGGTAAGTAAACTTATCTGTCTATTTGGAGATCTTTGGCAGTCGTTACGGATAGTCAGAAGCCAGTAAATCTGACTCCAGTCTTGCCATGAAGTACCGTGTTACCCCAGTTAATGGGTTGTGGAGGTCTGGTAGGCAGCCGCTCCTCGTAAAATACTGGTATTCAGCTAAATCATAGCATATATATAGTGGTTGGTATTGATGAGTACAACAACCCCTTTTAAGAAAAGCCCCTCTGTCGTACTGTGTTTATTTATATACTTACAGATATAATGCTGATTCACTAGTAAAATATATGAGGAATATGTCGTTTTATGTGATTTAGTACCTACGGAAAATTGTAGTTGTCTAGACGTAAGGCAGTGTCAGTTTAGTTTGTGGGTTTATTTCATTTTTGATTTATTTTTCTAAAATGGTAAGTGAATTTATAAACTAAGCCATATAAAAATGTGTAGACTGTGGGGTCGGTGCGTCTGTAGACACTCATATTTAAAACTAAATGTTATAATTATAGTAGCTTCTGCCAGCGGCTTCGCCCGCGTGAAACTAGGTTTCATACGAACTTTGGCTACTGTTTCATGCCTTTAGAGGGTGAATTTAGGGAAATCCTCTCTTAGTGCTCGCCTACGTCATAAAAAGAAACCTTGTGCACAATTTCATACTCCTAGGCCCTGTTGACTAACTAAAATAAAAAATAGAAATTAAGGGCCTATTTCACCACCTATGATTAAGTTTCGAGTCTCTTACTTGGCAGATAATTTCATACAAATTCTGTCACATTTTTTAATTTATTCAGTGAGTAGTGCCTACTCGGACATTGTGAAACAGGCCCTTAGTAATATAATGAAAATGAATTAGGAAAACTCTGAAAAAAAAAATCCACCACTGGGAAGTCCAGAATGATGTACTGAATCCACGGTATTCGTTTGTGCCTTGATACCTGACACACGGTTTGTACACGTCACCTATACAAGAGATTTCTAAGCACAGACTGATGACATCAGAAACACAAGTAAACATTTCGCAGGTAGCCAACCTTGCTTAGCAAGAACTATATCGAACCAGTTGACTTTGAACTAAGCTCTGATTCACTCTTGTTCATCATCATCATCCCAGCCGAAAGACGTCCACTGCTGGACATAGGCCTCCTCCAAGCGTTGTCACAGCGACCAGTCCCGTGCGTCTAGCATCAATCGGATTCCCGCGACCCTCACCAGGTCGTCGGTCCACCTAGTGAAACGCCTTCCAACGCTGCGTCATCCGGTACGTGGCCGCCACTCTAGAACCTTCCGTCCCCATCGACCAGCTGTTCTACGAGCAATGTGCCCTGCCCACTGCCATTTAAGTTTGGCGATTCTTCGGGCTATGTCGGTAACATAAGTTCCAACTGTATATGTTTTACCTATACAAGTGATATCTAAGGACAGACTGATGACATCAGAAATATAAGTAAACGCTTCGCAGGTAGCCAACCTTGCTTAGCAAGAAATATATTGCCTACATAAAGGGTGTAAAAAGACCCTTAACGAAAACGAAAACCCCATATTCTACTCATCACTGGGATAGTTTTTTTCTTCTAGACCATACCTGGGAATTCACTGGTTCTGGAGATATTGAAGGTCAAAGTCAAAAAAAAATTTCGTTTTTTTTTCAAAATCGTTTTCTAAGCATCGTTAGTAAACTTTCTTCCGAACAAACATTATCAAAATTATCAATTTTTCATAACAAATTACGCATTTGAAGTGTCAAAAATGCAATGAAAACTAAACACAACGAGCGCCTCACACACGCAAGCGTATGGTCGGTTCAACGACCAAGCGTGAGCGGCCGAACGCTCAGCTGATCGAAATTATTATTAATTAATTATTTTTTAAAGATGAAAAAAAAAAAGTTTTTTCCCAGCAATATTTTTTGGTCTAAGTTACTTAATTACGTGTAGTTATCGGCTTTGCGATCGGTCTTTTTACACTCTGTATATTGACAACTAGTTGACTTTGAACTTCAACAGCTCTGATTCACTCTTGTTCACCTATCTTAAATCATATGAACAGGTGTATTAGTAGTGACCAATGGAATTTGGGTTCTGAGAATAGTGATATCGGTATCCGGATATGAAATATGGCTCGTTGACTATTAGAAATAGGTTAAGCGAAAAAAGTTGGTTGGAGTGAGAGACAGTGTCAGATTTTTACTGACTAAAACCCAGGGCCATGGCAGCCCTTTTGGATAATCACGAAGCCCTGGCAAGCCCTACCTGGCCGTCCCGCGATTTCTCAAGAAGACTGAGCAACAATGGATGAATTTATGAATTTGATAAAATTATCCTCCCGAACGAATTTCGATCACTGTGGGCAATCTTTTACCAAAACTAGCGTATGATCCGAAGTGCCGTAACCGAATTTCTACTTTCTCATAGACAGATACAATGGGAAATGGCATCTGTACGTGTAAGTATACGGCTTTACGTGCTCTCCGAGACATGGAGAATAAGATAATGATGATATCACAGTACAGTCATGTCATGCACATTTTTATCACCATGACAGGCGAAAACAAACGTCATTTAACTCAAGTGACAGCGTTAGAACTGAAAAATGTAAACAATAGACATGACATGTATTAGCTGATGACATTCACACAGATGACATTTGGCAAGGATCGCTACCGCGTTACATCATGGCCTCCAGTCTGCTATTAGGATTGTCGATCATTGGCTTCATAATTGTGAAGCCAATGATCGACCAAGGTCCTGTGCCCTAGAGGGAGCAGTGCGTCGCTATCCCGTTCGGTCTTGAGCTTCGCGCTTCATTTCTGACTAGGAGTGCTGTTCATTAAGAAAACGGACTTGCCGGCACCATTGTGCGCAAGGCTGTTTTCTTAGAGAATAGTACTCCAGGTCTTCCGTATGCGATGACCGTTCGACGCCAAGTTTGCTTAGGGCGACCACGTTTACGCTTTCCTTGAGGAAAGTCACTACTGCGTTATACATATACTTTCAGTTGTTCAGTTACTGGATTGTGGAGGTCTAATAAACAGCCGCTCCATGTAAAAGGGTAGACCCCAAGCTAATAGAAGGACTAGGGAGAAGGCTAGAGAGTGATCTACGGCCCAAGAATACCACAAATAATAAATCCTTACTGTTGGGACTTGAAGTTGTATACCTGCAACCTCAAGCCTCCTCATGTTAAGTATGCTCACTATGCACCATGCAACCCCAGTGTAGGTTCCTATAAAATATATTATCCAACATATCCTTTAAAGAAGCACAGTACAAACTCGAACTATTAAATGAAGTAATCATTAGCCTTTTCCCAACTATATTGGGGTCTGCTTCCAGTCAAGCCGGATTTAGCTGATGACCAGTATTTATACGAGGAGCGGCTGCCTACCAGACCTCCACAACCCATTAACTGGGGTAACACGCTACTTTTTGGCAAGACTGTAGTCAGATTTACTGGCTTCTGACTGTCCGTAACGACTGCTAAAGATCTACAAATGACAGCCGGGACCTACGGCTTAACGTGCTTTCCGAGGCACGAAGGAAACTCGGTATGTTAAGATGGTCACCCATCCACAAACCAATCTTTGCAAGCGTTGCTTAACTTTAAGATCGACCCGTGCGGCTGATATTATTAAGCCACGAGCTCCCCACTTTCAAATGAAGTAATACTTAATAAACAAGCACATTTAGGACACAGCCCATTACGCATTGTACCATTGTGTTACTTTTAGGGACGTCATTCGATTCAGTATTGTATACAAAGCTGAATCGAGTCTTTCGTCATTGAATAATCGATTATTTTATATTAGTAATCGATTTGGCGTCGGTCCGTCCGTTTGTCGACATGCGGATTGTGTTGCGTAAATTTTTTCCGAAGGTCTTTTTGAATTTTCTTTTTTTTTTTTTGGGTTAGAGATGTGGGGAAGTGAAATTTTTGCCTGTGTCTGTATGTGATGGTGTTTTGTGTGTGTATTTGCATGGCTATGTTTTTATTTGTGATTTTTAAGTCGTTGGGATTTAGGAGAGGCTTATGGTCAGCAGGGTATTGTTTTTGGTTTGAGAAAGTTTAAGCCGTGACCTCTGGTTACTCGAATTATGTAGCTCAGGTGTCGGTTTCACCACCTCTTATAGCTGAGTATCCGTTAACTTACTTAGCAGAAAATTGCGTAGAAATTCTGTTCCATTTTTTTATTTATTCAGAATGAGTATGAGGATGAGGTTTTAGTGAAGCAGGCCCTAAGTGTAAAATAATCGTTCAAATAAAATGCTTGTGTAAAATCTGATGACAGGAAAAATTATATTAATTACAAGGTTTCATTGTGTTTGGACTGCCATATTTTGCGTATAAACTTCCGCATAGGCAATGTTTCCTTTACGGTCAGTATATAGTATATTCACTAGCTTCTGCCAGCGGCTTCGCCCGTCTGAAAGTGGAAAACATTCCTCACTCAGCGATATCATCTGCCTAGCCTTTTCCCAACTATATTGGGGTCGGCTTCCAGTCAAGCCGGATTTAGCTGAATACCAGTATTTTACGAGGAGCGGCTGCCTACCAGACCTCCACAACCCATTTACTGGGGTAATACGGTACTTCATGGCAAGACTGGAGTCAGATTTACTGGCTTCTGACTATCCGTAACGACTGCCAAAGATCTACAAATGACAGCCGGGACCCACGGCTTAACGTGCTTTCCGAGGCACGGAGGAAACTCGTTATGTTAAGATGGTCACCCATCCACAGACCAACCTAGGCAAGCGTTGCTTAACCTTGAAGATCGACCTGTGCGGCTGTTATTATCTAGCCACGAGCTCCTCCAGCGATATCATTGTAACAAAAAAGTACATTAAACTGGTGAAAGAATCTTTTGAATCGGACCCCGAAGTTTTTGAGTTAAATTCAGTGCAAACAAAAACTCGAATATTTTCCTGTAGTATTTAGTATTGATTTATTTATAATATGTATAGTACCACAAAAATTGCAAATCTTTCCTCCTACTCGAAATAGTACATTCATGAAATAAGTTTAGTAACTAAACAGGCTCATCATAAATATTGATAACTAGCTTTTACCCGCGGCTTCGCTCCCGTCAAATGACTACCCTACATATCCTACGCTACCCTACCCTACCTTCCCTACCTACCCTACACTACCCTACCTACCCTACACTACCCTACACTACACTACCCTACACTACCCTACCCTACACTACACTACCCTACACTACCCTACACTACCCTATCTACCCTACTTTACCTAACTTTTTTTTTTAATTTTTCTCTCCGTAAGAACCATCCTTGAACTTCAAGGAACATTTAAAAAAAAAAACAGCCAAATCGGTCAAGCCGTTTTCATGTTATGTCGTGACAATGGAAAACGGGTTTCATTTTTATATATATAGATATTTATTGTTATTCTATGGTTAGGTGACTAAAACGATCCCATTGCCCTTGACACACAACGACTGATAACTAGAACACAGACCACTGATAACTAGAAGACTACATGACCAAAATAAAATCCTGCTATTTCTTTATCATCATCATCTCAGCCGAAAGAAGTCCACTGCTGGACATAGGCCTCCCCCCGCGTCGCCACAATGATCGGTCCCGTGCATCTCGCATCCATCGGATGAAGACGTAGCGTTTCTTTATCTCTACTTAATAATTAACCCAAACATTTCCTTGCCCACAGCTGGACACATGGTTCGGGAGGCCGAAGAAAGGCGGAGGCCAGATCGAGCGCGGTTACGACACGGTGCCGCGGGGGGCGGAGCCCCGGGCTGAGGATGAGGAGCCCTCGGCCACCGCGGAGTATACCAGCCGGATAGATGCCTTGGATGATACGCAGCTGCAGAGACGGTTCGAGGAGATGCTGGTAAGTCAAGAGCATTGTTTTCTGACCGTTAGGTTCTTTCTGGAGTAATTGAAGAACTCCGCTGTATGAGTGTGGAATCGCATCAGATGATAGCTCAACTAGCAAGATGCGGGGCAGACAGACGGACAGACAGACAGGATCAGTCAGTTTGGACTTGAAGTGACATTGCACAAGTCCTAGGCCATGTGCTTTCATAGCCGTCGGACTACCACCGGGTTTCCAAATAACGGTAGGAGGAGTTTACGATGAAGTACCTAGGACTCGTCCTGACAGATGGTGAAATTTCGAGGAGCACTTCTGAAGTCTGGTTTCCAAAATAGAACGGGCTGCCTACATGCTCCTGTCCAATCTAAGTGGTCCAAACGCCTCTTCCCGGAGGCTCTACGTGGAGATTTTGTGATCTATGGCCCTTTATGGGACGTCGAAGCGTGCGCGGTCGCTGAGGAAGCGATGGACGGCTAAGCGTCCCAGAGGCCACAGCCTTGAAGATTTGCCACCGTGGAATTTAAGGACAACAGTCCTTATACACATATACGAGGAACTCGTGGCTAGATAATAACAGCCGCACGGGTCGGTCTTGAAGGTTAAGCAACGCTTGCCAAGGTTGGTCTGTGGATGGGTGACCATCTTAACATACCGAGTTTCCTCCGTGCCTCGGAAAGCACGTTAAACCGTAGGTCCCGGCTGTAATTTGTAGATCTTTGGCAGTCGTAACGGATAGCCAGAAGCCAGTAAATCTGACTCCAGTCTTGCCTTGAAGTACCGTGTAACACCAGTTAACGGGTTGTGGAGGTCTGGTAGGCAGCCACTCCTCGGTATTCAGCTAAATCTTGACTGGAAACCGACCCCAATATAGTTGGGAAAAGGCTAGGTAGATGCTGAGTCCTTACACACATATACGTCCGGAGCATAAGTTACGACGCCGCTGCCGTGACTAGAATGTTTCGGAAAATGGATGTTTTAGAAGTTCCTACCCTCGGTTACTCCAAATACCTTTGCCTAACGTATATTTTTCTCTTGCTTACAGGCGGACATGAATCTCAACGAGGAAAAGAAGGAGCCACTCAGAAAGTATCCGCGTGATCAGAAAAAGAAAATGCTGGTCGCGTACAAGTTTGTTAACACACAGGTTAGTATCGTTAAAGATCCTTTTGATGAAGAAACGTCCCTAACACTGTGAAAAGTACAGTCAGAGGTCAAATGTATGGAATGGAATGGATGTTACATCAATTCAGCTGAAAAACTTCCACAATTGGACATAACCCTCCCCCTAGTGACGCCATAACGATCGGTCCTGTGCTTCTCGCAATTTCACCTCAACTTCTCTCAAAACGATAAAGTAGATATCGTGAGAAAACCGGCATGTTCTAGGACCAACTTCGAAGACATGTGACATCCACCAATCCGCATTGGGCCGACGTGGTTAATTACAGCCCACTCCCTTTACAAGAGCTCCTCTGTTTTAGAGGGAGTGGGCCATGATTAACCACGCGCCTGAGTCCAAGCAATGGGAACACTATAAAACTGATTGTGCTTAGTCTAAATACAGTTTAGAAGGGCACCAGTCCCATATTTGAAACAGTTATCATGGCACTACTATGCAAAAAACACACGTAGGTTTTAGTCAGCAAAAGTCTGACACTCCCGGGCGCCCTCTCGCTCCACCCTAAAGTAGCAGAAGCCATCTGATGATTTCACATCTCAAAAAAAACTTCGTTGATTGCTCAATCGTTTTGTCGAAATCAACTTTGTTTACATTTTCCAAATAGACAATAGAAAAATATGTGTCATCGGTAGCACTGCTTAGTATAGTTACTTATATACATGTACATACTGACGACATATGAAGACAGAGTGAATGTTATGCAAGTGATATTTTTGGCCTTCCACAAGGTTGCGAGAATCCGATGGATGCGAGACGCACAGGACCGGTAGTTATGGCGACACTTTGAGGAGGCCTATGTCCAGCAGTGGTTGTCATTCTTAATTTTTTATGTTGTGTGGGACAGAGCTCTAAAAAGCAAAGGAGTTTCAGTAGCCCTCGTAAAAAGGGCGCCTGAAGTAATACTGTGGGTGTCAGTAAAAGTCTGACACTCTTTCGTACAAAAAAAGTTATTTGATGATCTCTTACGTAAACAAAAGGCCTGTATTTAAGTACCAGTGCTCGTCAGGGTCCATACCTGCCAGGGTTGGACCCTGGCAGACTGTTCGAAAGAGTCACCGTAGCTCTGGACCGTAAAGAACACCTGATGGATATCATAGCATAGCCCGCCATTCGGCAGTCCGGTAGCCGACCGGACTGTGTCCGAGTCGTCAACGTCTAGTAGATTTCCACGCGCACCTTAAAGAGATATCAGGAAAACCGTAGGGCAGCAGGGTTCAACCCTGCCTACTGCCTACTGGTGCCATGAGTCGACTTCCAAAAGGGAAACCTGAAGTCAGGACCTACCTATTTTCCTTTTATGCAAAGCGAAGAAGGAAAATAGGTGTGCTTTTAGTCAGTAGAAATCTGACACTCTTTTCCACTACGCCCTGGAGTGGATGAAGAAATTGGATGATGTCACACCTTAAAGAAAAGGAATATATCAAGGTATTAGTCAGTAAAAGTCTGACATGCTCTCTATCCTAGACTAGGAGAAGTCATAAAATGATTTCTCACCTCCCTAAACCGATTAACATAAACTTATAACCACAAAATCTTTCAGGAAGGCCGTTCAAAATTCGAGAAGCCCTCAGACTACGTGGCCTACCTGAATCAGCCGGAACTGTCGGTGGGCAAGCTGCACGGCTGCCTGGAGAACCTGAGGATATCCCTGACGAACAACCCGCTGTCCTGGATCGAAGACTTTGGGACTAAAGGCATTGAGAGTCTGTTGACTACGCTTAACCAGTGTTATACCAAGTGAGTTTTTCGTATTGTGCAGGTTGGTCATTAAATTACCCTAGGAAGATGAAGATGAAGAATCATCAAATGATTCTAGGTTTGTATGAAATTGCCATAGATTCTTTATAATATTGCCATAGGTTCTTCATGAAATTACCCTAGGTTCTTCGTCTAGTTGCCGTAGGTTCTTCATGAAATTGCCTTAGGTTATTCATGAAATTGCCGTAGGTTCTTTATGAAATTACTTTAAGTTCTTCATATAACTGCAGTAGGTTCTTCATCAAAATATCCTAGACTGGTCAACAAATGATCCTAGGTAGGTTTATTAATAAATAATCTGAGGTTATTCATCAATTACCCTAGGTTCTACATCAAATTATCGTAGGTTCTTCATGATATTGCAGTAGGTTCTTCATACAATTGCCGTAGGTTCTTTACTAAATTGCCCTTTGATCCTGCTTTGCCTATTATATCTTCAAACTTAATTTTATTCTTATTACATGCTGCTAGTGGGAGCGGATTTTATCGGTAAGTTTAAGTAGGTTCGTTCAAGCTATAGCATCAAAGGTTAAGCATCGCTTGCTGAAGTCAGCTTGTAGATGGGTCTTCTTCTTTTCCTGTCGATGCACGAAAAGAAGAAGACCACTTGTTAGATGAGTGACAATCTTAAATTACTCTGTGCCTCTGAAAACACGTTAACCTGTTCCCTATGACAGTTTTACGTTTAGTCGACTAGTGAGTCCAAACCCTATTTTTTTCACCCAAAGTGTGATCAATATCTATTTATGTCTGTTATATCTTTGTTCTATTTCTAAATATATCGTTGTTTTCAAAATACCACAAGAAATATTTGACATCATAATCACCCAAGAGCGGTTACATGGGAATAGAATAACAACTTTTTACACAATCCCTTTCCAATTCCAGCGACTCCCGCTACGACCGCGTCCAATACGAGTGCATCCGCTGCCTTTCGGCAATCCTCAACAACACAGTGGGCATCCGCACCATGTTCGAGTGCCGAGAGGCGCTGCCGGTGCTGGCGCGCAGCCTCGACGCCAGGAAGCCGCACTGCGCACTCGAGGCCGCCAAGGTACTGGTCCTCTTCATCATTACTGCTGAAAGACGTCTTCTGATGGATATAGGCCTCCCCCAAGCGTCGCCACAATGACGGACCAGGAACCACCTGGGCGCTAGGAAGCCGCACTGCGCACTAGAGACGGCCAAGGTTAGTTGTAGCACAGATATAGCAGATCTAGTGGAAGTATCTTGGATGAGGACCACAGGAACCCCTGATCTCATCATCATTCTAGTCGAAAGACGTTCTCTGCTGGTCATAGGCTTTCCCCCGAGCGTCACTATAAGGAGCAATCCTGTGTGTCTCGCATCCATCGGGTTCCCGAGACCTTCACCAGGTCATCAATCCACTTTGTGCAGTTTCCAATGCTGCGTGTTCCGATACGTGGTCGCTACTCCAGAACCTTCCGTTCCCTTTGACCATCTGTTGTGACGTCCAATACGAGTGCATCCGCTGCCTGTCGGCGATCCTCAACAACACAGTGGGCATCCGCACCATGTTCGAGTGCCGAGAGGCGCTGCCGGTGCTGGCGCGCAGCCTCGACGCCAGGAAGCCGCACTGCGCACTCGAGGCCGCCAAGGTACTGGTCCTCTTCATCATTCTAGCCGAAAGACGTTCTCTGCTGGACATAGGCATCGTCACAATGACCGCCCAGGACCCTGGATGCCAGGAAGCCGCACTGCGCACTCGAGGCCGCCAAGATACTGATCCTCTTCATCATTGCAGCTGAAAGACTTCTACTGCTGGATGTAAACCTCCCCGTAGCGTCGCCACAATGACCGACCAGGATATAGCCTGGATGCTAGGAAGCCGCACTGCGCATTAGAGGCGGCCAAGGTCAGTTGTGGTACAGATCTCACCATCATTCCAGCCAGGAAATAGCCTGGACTCAAGGAAACGTAGTTCAAGTGGAAGTGTCCTTGATAAGGTCCTCGTGGATCCCTTATACAGCGTTTAAACATTTGTGCTAACCATTCGCCTCGCCACTCGGCTCGCAACTCGCCACAGATGCTTGGAACTCGCCACACCATTCGCCTTGCCATTCGCCTCGTCGCTCGAGAAAACTTTTGTGTACTAAGTGCATTAGGCCAAATTGCGGTTTTAGGCGAGAATTGGGGTTCATGAACTTGGGTAAGCGCCGCCTCTTAGTCTGCTATAGTTTGTTCTTCTTATCTCTCAAAGGAAAATCAAACCAGCTTAGCTATAATTTAACTAACTTGTAATATTAGTTCATCATCATCTCAACCAAAAGACGTCCACTGCTGGACATAGGCCTACTCACGCGCGTCGTCACAACGACCGATCCTGTGCATCTCGCATCCATCGGATTCCCGTGACCCTCGCCAGGTCGTCGGTCCACCTTGTGGGGTTCCTTCTAACGCTGCGTCTTCCGGTACGTCCGTAATATTAGTTATCATTCAAAATATTAATCTCAAACATCATCTACCTTCCAGGTGCTAGCAGCAATATGCCTGATCCCCAACGGGCACGAGAAGGTTCTAGAAGCCATCACCATGGCGGGCGAGTCCAGCAGAAAGCCTCGGTTGCTGCCCATCATTGAGGGTTTGGAGACCAAGACGCCGGAAAGTTTGAAGGTAACCTTTTATACTGATAGCTTGACTATATTTCTATCATGAATCTACGTATATTTATACGTTTTATATTGAAAATAGAATACTAACTGAAAAAAAAATATAATTGATAGAAAACCAAAGAATAGATATAGCAAGTATAAAAATATATATTTGTCTCTCTCGCTAAGACTCCGTTTTCTATAGTCGTAAGGGCGTAATGTACTTTGACGTCATAAACCATAATAGAACTTCTCTTTCTTATTAGCAGACTTGAAGCTGTATAACTTCGTTGTTGATGATGATATTTTCGAAATTCTTTGATATTTGTGTAAAAATGACCTAATACAAATGAATGAACTAATTTAATTAATTAAAAAATTGCACGCCTATTTACAGCCGACCTTCAAACAATAATATCCCTTATTAACACCGTAATAAGTCACATAATCCCTTACTCAACATTCCAGACAGGCTGCATGCAACTGATCAACGCTATCATAACGGAACCAGAGGAGTTGGAGTTCAGACTACATCTCCGCAGCGAGTTTATGAGAACTGGACTCTATGATTGGATTGGTAAGGTTTATTTTACTTTGTATTGTGAAGTTAGATTTGACGGTAGATTCACTTTTTCACGAATGTAAAGTCACAGATTTTTTTTGTTGGTTTGGGTACTGAGTCCTTTAAGCCATGTTCTCGTATATAATTAGCATGCGGAAGTAACACATTCACATATGCATATGCTTTTGCAGTTTTTGACATCAAATTTCACGAGTCAGCCTTCTCGGTAAACTATGCTGAGTTAGATAATACTACAATAAAATTCTCATTTACATTTTTATTGAGATCGCACATGTTTTAACGATTCTATATATTGTCCAGTACCAATAAAAATCACGTGTAATAGTGTATAACTATTCCGAAACGGCTTCACCGATGTTTATGATCTTCTTCTTCTTATCGTACGGTTAGTGGCCAACCTGGTGTCAGAGTTCTCAAACCGCCCGAAGGTCTCTGACTTAGCTTAACGACTGCTATCAGTTGACTATAACCGGGACCGACGTTTTACGTACCCTCTGAAGCACGGAGGGATTATTTTATGTGTATAATATTCAGTATTCTGAGAATAGGTCGGCTATATTTTAAGACTCCTACATTATTATTGAAAATACCCGGTAGATGGCGCTGCAACCGGGTTCTCGCTACTTCTAATAATTTTTTTCCGGCAAAATGCCATCTTTTGGACCTTCTAGACCACTATTATAGATGTATTTCCTTGTATTACACAGATGAGCTCCGCACGGGCGCGGAAGGCTCGCGGCAGATCCAGATGACAGTATTCGACACCCACGCCGCCGCTGATCAAGACGAGTTCCTCGCCAAGTTCGATGATGTCAGGTTAGTTTGTAGTCACTAGAATAATCACACAAAACACACTAATGCCCGTTTTCACCAACAGCCCCTAAAATTTAAGTTTCTCTTAAGCCAATATAATCACGGTTTTTGCAAGTTATTATTCTCAATTAAAGTATGACATCTTTAAAAGTGTTCGATTTCATACTTTGATTCAGAATAATAACTTTATAATATGCAAAAACCGTGATTATATTGGCGTAAGAGACACTTAAATTTTAGGGGCTGTTGGTGAAAACGGGCATACTACCCACAAAAAAATACTGTTTTTTTATCAAGTTGAGAGAGAATCGAGTGTCCGTACAGTACGGCCGTTATAAGTTGGCGAGACTGAAGTTAGGCTCTGCGAATTTTGGCGCTTGAAATATCGTACAAAAATAAAGGTTTTTAAAAAATAAATTCAATTTGCAGTTGTTATTGCTGTTAAAAACAATTATTGGCATTTATTTTTTCCACTTACTATTTACTTTATTACGCTTACCATCATGTGAGATACTCGTCAAGCGCCTATCAATGATAAAAAACTACCCTAGAGCATACTCTTTAATGGCTACATATGTTCTACTTCCAGAGTGGACTTCCACGACGTGAACGAGTGCTTTGAACTGGTGAAGAACTTGGTGATGGACACCCCGGCAGAGCCTTACCTACTGTCGATACTACAACACTTACTGTTCATACGCGACGACGAACTAATCAGGTGAGAGAGACGATATATCTCTATCCCTTTCTGACGCAGAGAAGTAGACCATATTAGAGCGAGACAGATGACTTGTCTACTCCTTCTTGTCTCTTCCCATATTACTTGACGTCGGCGCAATAGGTTTTTTACTTCCATTATGCTCTGAGCTGGTGAAGAACTTGGTGATGGACACTCCGGCCGAGCCTTACTGTCCATACTACAACACTTACTGTTCATACGAGACGATGAACTTATCAGTGATATAGACAGTGGAGGTGTGCCCCGCTTGGGCGGAGCACCGCTGTGTCCTCGTGGAGGCGATCGGCGGCAGCGATCTTTCGCGCCGCACTTTGGTACAGGCTTTGTTCCGGAGCGAGGAGTGGCTAGCAAAGGAGGCGGGTGCACGCAAGAGGGCATGGCCCTCGCGCCAATGTCAGCAAACCATAGGAGCCTTGGAGGGCCGACATCTCCGGGGCCATGGGTTCGCTTCTGAAAGGAAAATCCGGGACCCTGGAACGAAGGCAAGGAAGGAAAAGAAGGGGGTTTTAGTCAGGAGAAGTCATTGGATGATTTTCCATTTAAAAAATAGCCTTTTAGGATAGTGGACTTGCCCTTTATGCCCCTTGAAGCAACTCACACTGGACCTACGTGGTGGGATTCAGACCGTGCTGCATTTTATATTCTTACTTACTTTATACTTTGCCGTTGATCCCGACTGTCATTTGTAGATCTTTGGCAGTCGTTACGGATAGTCAGAAGCCAGTAAATCTGACTCCAGTCTTGCCATGAAGTACCGTGTTACCCCAGTAAATGGGTTGTGGACGTCTGGTAGGCAGCCGCTCCTCGTAAAACACTGGTATTCAGCTAAATCTGGCTTGACTGGAAGCCGACCCCAATATAGTTGGGAAAAGGCTAGGCAGATTTACTTACTTTATACTTTATCAACTAGTCTGTCAAAGTCTGAAACGCCCGTCCGCTCCGTCTTGAGTGGGAGAAGTTATTGGATGATTTCCCACAAAAAAAGCCTTTTAGGGTTTAACGTTTGAATCCCCGACCGGTCCTATGAGACCGCGCTGTTATTGTTTTACTATTGTGTCTCGTTTCGCGGGTATCTGAGTAACTACCCCGCACTGAGCTCACGTGGTGGGTTACTAGAGTGCGTCTAATGAAAGCGCGACCTGGAGTTTTTTTTTAAATTTAATTGGCAACATTATTCAGCCGCAATTGTAGGAAATAAATAAACTTGTGAAGTGTCAAAATATGATTCTCCTACACCACAATTTTTAGGGTTCCATACCTCAAAAGGAAAAAACGGAACCCTTATAGGATCACTTTGTTGTCCGTCTGTCCGTCCGTCCGTCTGTCAAGACCCTTTTTCTCAGGAACGCGTGAAGGTATCAAGTTGAAATTAAAACCATATATTGAAATCCGCGGTCCCTTGAAGTTGTGCAAAAATCAAACTTGTAAGTTGACGGGAAAAAAAGATACGCCCGTTTATGTTTGCAAAAAACGTACATTTCGACACTGTCAAAGGAATCAAAACTCATAGGGTGCTTCCCGTTGACCTAGAATCTTGAAATTTGGCACGAAGCAAGGTATTATAGCACTAATATCGGGAAAAGTCTGAAAACTGAAAATTTTTAGTTACGTCACAAGAAAAAAAAATTGAAAAGTCTTCAAGACTCGATTCGAGAATTAAACTGTTTTTATAGGTAGGTTGGTACGAAACCCTCAGTGCGCGAGTCCGACTCGCACTTGCCCGGTTTTTTTTGGGTTTAACCTCTTTTTCTCAGGTCGCGCTTTCATTAGACGGACTATAATATAAACTATTCTACATTTTATATCCTTTTTACGCTAGATTAACGAATACTTTTCTGTTTCCAGGCCAGCATACTACAAGCTAGTAGAAGAGTGTATAACGCAGATCGTGCTGCACAAGAACGGTTACGACCCCGACTTTAGAGCGACGCAGCGGTTCAACATCGATGTGCAGCCGCTTATAGATGGACTTATAGGTACGTTTGTGTGGTGTTTTTCATAGGGCCGACTTTTGGATCAAAGATTTTTTATCTGCAGAAGGATAACGCCGTTGAGACTGGCGTAGGAAGAGGTGGCGCGATCATTTAGATGTGTATCGCGCTAACCGGTTAGAGACGGCGTGGTGTCTAAAAGGACTTTGGGGAAGCCTTTTTTCAGCTGTGGGACAGAAAGGGCTGGATAATTTTTTTTAGATACAATTGCTGTGTTCCAATGAGGGTTTTCTAAATGATGTTCACCAGGTGGGAACACTGAGTATTCAGGCCTAGGCACTTGTTAAAACGCTTACGTTAATGACATTAGTTAGACATCAACGTCAAACGTTAATTAAGAAAACCCCGGGACCTTGGAATTAGGGCAAAGAAGGAACAGGAGTGGGTTTAGCCAATAAAAGTCTGACAGTCCCTCCCGCTCCGCCCAGAGCGGGAGATATCATTTTGGTGACCCACGTTAGATGTCAATGTCATGTTTACGTTTTCAAAAGTTGTAGTCCTCTCGCCTAACTGGCGCCAACTGGTGGTGTGAATTTTCCTGAAAACCCTCACTTAATCAAGAAATCAAAACATTACCTAACATAAATTAATATTTCTAGAAAAATCACGCGCGGAAGAAGAAAAGAAGGTGGAAGAACTAAGAACGAAGCTAGAAGCGGCCATCGCGGCCAGACAAGAGGCCGAGGCAAGAGCGGCTCATCTAGAGGAGAGGCTCAAGAGTTCTGCCACCGCTACTGGACCTGGCGGAGTCACACACGGGAATATCGCTGCTATTGCTAAGGTGAGAAGGGTGGATATAGTGTGCAAGTTCTGTTAAGCAGTTGTGTTAGAAGACGATATAAGTTCAAAGTATACATATGATTATCGCCGATATTTCTAAGGGCAGAAGGGTGGATTTCCTATGGGATGAAATTGAGATAGTGGTGTATGTTAGAGGACGAGTTAACTACACGATTGTCGCCGCTATATCTAAGGTAAGAAGGTCTATATTACTGTAGCTATGTTTACTATGGAGGTAGAAGAACTAAGAACGAAGCTAGAAGCGGCCATCGCCGCCAGACAAGAGGCTGAAGCCAGGGCCGCGCATCTAGAGGAGAGGCTCAAGAGTTCTGCCACTGTTACTGGTCCTGGCGGAGTCACGCACGGGAATATCGCTGCTATTGCTAAGGTGAGAAGGGCTATATTACTGTAGCTATGTAGCTAAGAACTAAGAACGAAGCTAGAAGCGGCCATCGCGGCCAGACAAGAGGCTGAAGCCAGGGCCGCGCATCTAGAGGAGAGGCTCAAGAGTTCTGCCACAGCTACTGGTCCTGGCGGAGTCACGCACGGGAATATCGCTGCTATTGCTAAGGTGAGAAGAGTAGATTTTGTGTACAATGAAATGTGTTTAGAAGATTATTAACTTCCAAAGTATACGCTCGAATATAGCCGCTAAAACTAAGGAGGGGAGGACGATATTATTATAGCAATGTCTGCTGTAGAATTAGGAACAAGGGTAGTGTCATCTAGAGGATAAGTTCGTATGCCGATCTGGGCTTTCTTGGTATTTCATTACTGTTGCTCTCAAAATGATGAAACTGGCATGCTCTAGAATCAAAAATTCGAAGACATGTGACATCCACCAATACGCACTGGGTCCGCGTGGTGGATTACAGCCCATTCCCTCTCCCAGAGAGGAGGCCTGAGTCCCAGCAGTGGGAACATTATAAGGCCGATAATGCTTAATAAGGGGGCCGACAACTTTAACAATTATTTCATGTATTTAATAAGATTATTTTTTATATTCCAGGCGATCGGCAGTCCTGGTGGGCCAGCGCCCCCTCCCCCGCCTCCTATGCCCGGAGGTATGTACTTCTACATACTTACATATAAATAATTATTCTTGAAATCATAACTCTAAATAACATTTTATTTTAATATTCTTTTCTTGTCATTGTGTTGTGGACAAATTCTGTGAAGAAAAATATCTGTTTAATTCATGAATCCCCGACCGGTCCTATGAGACCGCGCTGTTATTGTTTTACTATTGTGTCTCGTTTTGCGGGTATGTGAATGTGATAGGTTAAAAAACATGGACCGATTTTTTAGCCGACTTCAAAAAAAGAAGGGGTTTCTAATTTGACTGAAAGTTTGTTTATTGGTCAGCGATATCTTCGTTATATGTCAGTAAAAGTCACTTTCAGCAAAAGTCTCTCCCTGCTCTCTAGAGTGGAGAGCAGAAGAAGTCCTTTGATCCTATCTCAAAAAAAAAGATGCTATGATGTTGATTATTTTTCTACTAACTCACGAGTGAAGACGCTGGCAGAAGCTAGTAAGCACAAACTATGTTGGCAGTGCAGTGTTGCCAAACATAAAAACGTATTCTGCAACTACAATACAATTACAATTTGCTTGCTTCACGTCCCATTATAATTTAGGCTCTTCAAGGCTAAAGTGGATAGGCTCTTAATAAACTAGTGCGCCTCACCATCCAAGATTGCAACACTGCTTACCATCAGGTGCTGTCGCAGTCAAACATTAGTGTATGTCTATTAAAAACAAAAAATATTGAGGAATACTACCCAAATGAAAGCAACCACAGAATTTGTCCATAACACTAACATTAAACTTTCACCCATACTACAGTACGCGTCAAATAACTATGCCGCTCTGAAGCTAGGCGTTCCTAACAACGGCGCAGGTACTATCGCGTAAAAAGTGTTCACTGACGTGAAAATTTTAAATTGTTTTATTTTATAATGAAAATAAATAGTGTATTTTTTTATTCACCTGATTTTAATATATCTAAGAAAATACGTTCGTTCGTAATTATAAGAATAAATAACAAAAAACAGCAAACATAAAACAGGTAGGTAATAATTATACGCGTAGCACTTTTCGCATCGACGACCGTTCGGTACTGTGCGAGCGGAACACAAGCTGGTATCGGACGTATACGAGCGACTGAGATAGAAACATAACACTGAGGTTCGTCTATTGCATCGTTAGCCGAGCATGCGCAGTGCTGTTTTTTTTCGTAAAATTGATTACTGCGCTGTGATTTGTAGCCAACTTCAGAGCGGCAGTTAGTTGAAGCGAACTGTATAATGAGTTACTACCAGAATGCCCTGTCTCTCTCTTACCCACGCATGTGACTATACCTGTCTCTGTCTGGTGTGGTTCATAGGGGCCGGCCCGCCGCCGCCGCCGCCTCCGCCGATGCAAGGTTAGTTACACAAGTCTTACTTAACATCATCATCATCATCTCAGCCGAAAGATGTCCACTGCTGGACCGATTACCTGGCGAGGGAAACGGGAATCCGATGGATGCGAGACGCACAGGACCGGTCGTTGTGGCGACGCGCGCGGGGAGGCCTATGTCCAGCAGTGGTCGTCTTTCGGCTTTCTTAACATACGCAACAATAAATTATTAATGTGAATTACTAATTGTGCTATGAAAAATAGTCTTCTGAGTAGTTTAATATAAAATAACTTCAAAAGGGATAACGGGGCCTGTGTTAGCTCGCTTCGCTCGCTCCTAGACCCCGCCATCCTCTTTTAACCTTACCTGTCCGAGTCGAGATGCCCTAATCCAAATAATTGTAAAAAGTCAATATTTGATGCACAATTAGTAATTTTAGTGAAGAATATGATTTTTGATCAATTGTTGAAAATATCCAATATCAATCTTGAATAATTGAAGTGTAGATAATACTAATGGGACTGTATATTCATATTATTACATATATATTATGTATATGTGTTATTTATGTTACGTTTTCTTTCTTTCTTTATTTTACTTTGGCTATGTATTTGAACAAAGTGTTGGGATTAATTTAAGGGTGATAATTGCATGTCTGTAACTCTAAAACGCATGCAGCTTAATAATTTTCTACCTTTCAGTCACATATTAAGGGAGTTTGTACCACAAATCACTACATATTTATATTCTACTAGCTTTAGCCCGCAGCTTCGCCCGCGTACATAAAATATAGCCTACTAGCTGCTCCTGCGGTTTCACCCGCATTTTTCGTTACTGCTCCGCTCCCGTGGGTCGTAGCGTGATGGTATATAGCCTATAGCATTCCTCGATAAAAGAATTTTTCAAATCGGATCAGTAGTTCCAGAGATTACCCCCTACATACAAACTTACAAACCTACAAACTTACAAATTTTACCTCTTTATAATATTAGTATAGAAGTATAGATAATAATCCTTCCACGCACTCAAAATAAAATAAACTAAAAATATTAAGGTTAGTGCTATCTAGCGAGAAAAATGGAAATTCGCAAAATTAACTCCCGAGTTGTTAATATAAAAACCTGAGTGAAGAAATTTGAAATTCTTTCACGCCGAACACTTTCGATGTGCAATTTTTCTAGAAATAATACTATATTTAGTAATTTGTGGTTTAAACGTATCTAACACCCGTTTTCAATAACCTACCGCAGTTCATAAATATACAGCTATCTCCGATAAACAGTAAGATTCTAGTTGTCAATGTCAAAATTTTGGTAGGAAATGCTAACCGTCGGTAGGTTATAGGAAAGCAAGTAAGGGCAAAAGGATAGATTTGTTTATCTTTAGTAGCTGCAACTTTATATGGATAGCTTATTGAAAACAGGCGTAAGTCGCGGATAGCATATTAATATCCGAACTGAGCGAAGGTTACAGAGGTTAAAGCCATAAAGTTAAAGAGGAAATTACCTTTAATGTGCGGGTAAATTAAGTAATAAAACAATTGTTTAATACTATATTCAGTGATTTGCGGGTTAACAGGGTATTAGCCAATAATTAAATATTTCTACTTAAGGTAGGTGCCAGATAAACTATCAAAATCCTTTACATTTTCCAGTATTGAAAAACCGTTCATTGTTTGTTTTTCTGGTACCTACGCAAAAATATTGGTACGCAATGAACTTTATTCCACGATTATCTGGCACCTTAAACAGGGTTGTCTAACGCCCGTTTTCAATAGGCTATCTATCAAAAGTTGCAGCTACTAAAGATAAACAAATCTATCCTTTTGGCCTTACTTGCTTTCCTATAACCTACCGACGGATAGCATTTCCTACCAAAAGTTATGGATTGATAGATATAATCTTACTCTTTATCGGGGATAGCTATCTATCTATGAACTGCGGTAGGCTATTGAAAACAGGCGGCAAATAACAATATTTGTCAGGGTGTTTCTAAGCATGCCACGCTACCTCACACGCATGTTCGCACTGAATAACACGGGGTGTGTGTTTCTAGGTGTCTCGAACGCTCCTCCACCGCCGCCCATGCCGACAGGTATGAGTAACGTAGCTCTTGTCTGCCGTCCAGCCCCTAAAGTGCAGTTGTCCAAACCTCTACGGTCCAGTGAGGTTGACACCGAGTCCCCCTCAGAACGAAGGCAACGAAGGAACGGGGTAGGGGTTTAGTCAGTGGGAGTCTGACACGCCCTCCCGCTCCGCCCAAGAGCGGGGGAAGTCATTCTGATGATTCCCCTACCAGAAAAAAAAAGAAAAAAAAACCTCTACGGTCCGGACTAAGCGTTTCGCCTCGTCGTTCTTACCGCGTACATCGAGGGACTGGAACAATTTGCCTGCTGCGGTTTTCCCATCCGATTATAATTTGGGTGTCTTCAAGGCTAGAGTAAATAGGCTCTTAATAAGCTATTGCGCCTCACCATCGACGATTGCATCACTGCTTACCATCAGGTGGGATCGCAGTCAAGCGCTAGTTTATAAACATAAAAAAAGTAAATAACGTTTTACTGCGCTTTAGGGGCTGGACGGCAGTTATGTTACGTTTGCACCTAGTTAGAACGTAGTCATACACAATAGTGTGCGTGTTGTGTGTTTTTGCGTGTAACTCAGTCGTCTCCATTTCGAACTAACTTGGTGTCAAAAGGATTTATTTCAAGTAGATCATTTACAGGCACTTTAGAATAGTCAAAATGTCGGTCAGACAAAAAAGTTGAACTAAATTGCACGTTCCAAAGTAGATATCCATAGAGAAAAACGCCCGTAACCTCATGTTTAATCGCTGGGACATCACAGCAGTAAAGTCACTAAAGAGTCATCAAATAATTCAAGAGCGGGATGGCGTATGAGAATTACTGACTAAAATAAGACTGATACCTTCTAAGATTGCGGAGATATACAAAATAATTACCGTGGCCCTGGAAGGCAGAAGGCGACTGAAAGTAAACGAATGGGTTTTAGTCATTAAATGTCTGACACGCCCTCTCGTTCCAACAACAGCGGGAGGAGACATTAAACAAAATCCCTCTTAAGGGGGATGTTCCAGCTTAGCCCGCGAAATTCAAATTTTCTTACGTTTTTTGCAATTTGAAAGCCAGTGATAAGTTGTATAAAGTTAAAAATACTTAAGCGGCTGTAAAACGTAACTAGTTACATAATTATAAACATAAAAATCATTAATACAAGCCTCCAAGCTCACCTAAGTGTAGGAACGATTTTTTCGAGGTCAAAAACGTTCTTGCAACTAAGTGAGCTTGGAGGCTTGTATTGATGATTTTTATTTTTATAATTATGTAACTAGTTACGTTTTACAACCGCTTAAGTATTTTTAACTTCATACAACCTACCACTGGCTTGCAAATTGCAAAAAACGTAAGAAAATTTGAATTTCGCGGGCTACCTGAAGCATTCACCTTAACCGGGTTACAGTATAGTTGGGTTTGTAGTGATTTCGGGCTGTAGTATGTGTTCAAATCGGGCTTAGTACTCTAATTTCTAATGTATGATTTCGTAGTTTAGTTCCTATGTTATACCATAGATGTCGCTACAAGTGTGCAACTGCTTGATATGATCTTTGTAACTCCAGGCTCATATGTGAATAAATATCGAAAATATGTGGATCCTGTGATCAGTTCTAAAAGGAAGTCTGTCTGTATGTTTGTTTTACTAAAATCTGTTGTTTAGTAGAGTAGTGTAGAACAGAATTATTGTATGTCTATTGGGGTAGTTAATTTTTTTTTTACACCACCTGCTCGATAATGACCCTATTATGTGTCATGTAACCTGCACTTAAAGCAACTCGTTATCACCTAGGGAGATAATACAATATGGCCGATCCCTAGGGCATAATGTTTTTTTTTTTAATTTAGAACATCAAATACGCCTTCAGTCATTTAAAATGTACGTGCATCAAACAAATTTATTAAAAAATGAAACTGGCCACTATAAAAAAAAAAAGAATAATAAATGTGGTTACATACTGAGGAAAAGGTTAATAAGGAGGTTCTAAAAAAGAGTAAAGTTATAGAGTAATATTGAAATATTGAATTTTGTTTGCTTCTAATTTCGAGTTGAGATTTACGTGTAAATAATGTTGCATATTTTTTAATTTATTTATAATTTGTTTTATACGATATATAGTACCTAGTTAATTAATCGTAGGAGACTTGTAATTATCTCATACATGGTGTAAAAAGTAGAGTATCCAACACGGGAATAAAGTTGTCTTTGTCTTGGACGCCTTTAATTCCTCACTTCACTCAGGTTTCTCTATTAACTAGTCTCTCTCTAGTTAATTATATAAATCCCTCACTAACTTTCGGGATTAAAACTTAGCAACCTTCGTTTTGTTCGGAATTCAACATGCCGCCCTCGCCTTAAAGACACTGCTTTACTCCCTAGTCACATAATCTACTATTAAAGAGCTATGCAATGTCAGAGTAAAAACGAAAGTCTCTGTTTTGGACTTTGCTTGAATTCTTGATATCACTTATGCCCAGTTGTTGTTTCATAGATTATATTTTATGATGTTAACATCTTTTGTATTTGTTGTTTTGTGGGTAGTTTTAACACTGGTGTTGGTTGTAGATTGTAAACGAACTACATATTGGCAAAAATCTCTCGTAACAAAAAAATAAATTGTATTTTACTGGTAATCTGTTATCTGTTAATTGTGTATGTTTATACTGGGTGTAAGGGACAGCCCTCCACAAATTAAAAGGGAAAAAAATTTCAGCCTCACCATACAAAATTATAAATTTTATTGGACAGTTTGTATGAACGACCTCTTCATACAAACTGTCCGATAAAATTTATTCTTTTTTCATTTCCTGAAAAAAATATTTGTGGGAAGATGTTCAGATTTGTTTACTGAGCTAGCCCTTAAAGTTAGTGGAGGGCTGTCCCTTACACCCAGTATAAATATGTAAATCATAATTACATGACTCAATTAAAATTAACAATTCAGTTCATCAATGCCAACTATCAAGCGTTTACCCCCACTTAAATCTCTTTCTCCCACCAGCAGGAGGAGGTCCCCCGCCGCCGCCGCCGCCTCCGATGCCGGGCGGTCCGCGCGGGCCGCCGCCGCCGCCCATGCCGGGCATGGGGGGCGGTCCACCGCCCCCGCCGCCTATGATGGGTGGGCCAAGGCCGCCACCGCCGCCTGGAGGGTTTATGCCTAGGATGGTGAGTGTGAATCGTTTTTGTACATGTCTGAGGGCCATATGACCCCTCATACCCTCCCGTTCAAGTATTACGTAAGCAAATTTTACGCAAATGTTGACCTTCCCTTGCCCTTATCAGCAAAAGTAAGCATAGGTTTCTTCCCTCCCCCCAATACCTACGTAAACATTGCAACATGCTTTTCTCAATTTGTTTCGTTTCGTTAATAATTAATGAGTTATAATAGAGCAAGAGCCAGCGGCCCGCAGACCTTCGGTAAAGTATAAAAGCTGTAAGTTTCTCAATGTATGTCCCCAACACAGGTAAGAACGAATCCCGTCTATGTATCTTGGGTCGCGGTGGCTTTCGCAGGTATCAGGTAATAAAGGTGTGTAAAATTGTGTGTTAGATTTGGTAAAATATAAAACTCAGTTTTTACATATTTTACTTATAATAATCCCAAAAGTCATCTTGCCGAAAGCCAGACACTTCGTACGGTTCCAACCCTCTGCCAGACACCCTTAAAGTATATTTAATTGTTACTATACTTACGGTATAGTATAAAAGCTGCAATTTATATATGTTATTTGGATAACTATAAAATAATGTTTTTTCAATAGCCAGACAGTTTCTGTGGTTCCTCTATGTTGCCAGGCACATAAAAAGTCTAATGTAGGTGCGAGCGCGAGGGATATATTAGTCAGCGGGTGCGACTGAAATAGCGCGTTCGGTCCATTGCGACGTTTTACTGCGCATCAGCTGTCATTTATTGTGTATAATGAGAACTATTTTTTAGATTTACTATAAAAATTCATTAATAAAATACATTAGTAAGGGTATAATAACTTAGAATCAACGAATAAATGTTTAGAAAAATCTTTTATAAAATTTTCGTGTTTAGGAATCATAAAATTAATAATCCAATAATATATTTAAATAACGTTACGTTCATTTCAACGGAATTTTCTTCAAAAATTTTTTCCACTGATTCAACATAAAGTTCATGTAAATATACCAATAAATAACAGCGTCCTTTTTTCATTACGTCGTCCTCGATGATGTTTCATTAAAAACTATTTTGTGATATTCTCGATGATGATGCCACTCACTTTTACTACTTGTTTTTTTAGGGTTCCGTACCTCAAAAGGAAAAAACGGAACCCTTATAGGATCACTTTGTTGTCCGTCTGTCCGTCCGTCTGTCAAGACCCTTTTTCTCAGGAACGCGTGAAGGTATCAAGTTGAAATTAAAACTATATATTGAAATCCGCGGTCCCTTGAAGTTGTGCAAAAATCAAACTTGTAAGTTGACGGGAAAAAAAGATACGCCCGTTTATGTTGCAAAAAACGTACATTTCGACACTGTCAAAGGAATCAAAACTCATAGGGTGCTTCCCGTTGACCTAGAATCTTGAAATTTGGCACGAAGCAAGGTATTATAGCACTAATATCGGGAAAAGTCTGAAAACTGAAAATTTTTAGTTACGTCACAAGAAAAAAAAATTGAAAAGTCTTCAAGACTCGATTCGAGAATTAAACTGTTTTTATAGGTAGGTTGGTACGAAACCCTCAGTGCGCGAGTCCGACTCGCACTTGCCCGGTTTTTTTAGAAGCTACACTGTTGTTAAAATTAATTCTACAATCAGTATGATAATAAACTTTTGAAGCAGATAAATTTGTCAAAGTAATAAACAGCTCATGATAATCTTCTACATCTTCAATAATAGGTATGACACTAGATTTAAAATGGTTTGTATCAGCTGCGTGGAGTGGAAGCATTTTTGATCGTACTTTTTTCTTTTCTTTTTTGCAAAATATACAAATGTTTACAGCATCTTTAATATGAACATCACTCTCAGCCTGGATATTTATACCCTGACTTGCATCATCATGTTCACTTACATGTGATGCTGAAACATCCGGATTTTCTGGATAAGATGTAGATTGTGATGCTCCTGATTCAAAATCAAAGGTTGGTTGTGATATTGAGAAAGATTCTGTAAATGAAGGTGGTGAATGAGACTGTTCTTGAGAAGTTGAAGGTTGTGGTTCCATTGATTGAGAAGATGAACTATGGTCTGATGTTGTTGGAGGTTCGGGTGTTGACTTTGTTGTTAATTCAAGTGTCAATGGCGTGGTAGCAGATGAATCGTCTGTAATTACACTAGTTGTTAGATTCCTAACACTTTTTTTTATTTTTGAAATTATCGGTTCTAAAAAATAATATTGGCTATGCAGTCCTGTGAATATTTATAACATTCGCGGTGATAACTACCGTCTGTATATTCATTTGGTAAAATAACGCTGTTATATTTGAGGTTGTGTATTTTCCTCGCCTTTAAAATAGTTTGACATTTTTTTAATGTTCCTTCAGAAAACAATATTATTTTTCCATCACTTTTCTTACACAGAAAACAAATTAATTGTCCTTCCATGATCACACTGATTTTCCCTAATTATTATTTTATAAACTGAACAAAACAATAATAAAACGCTTCTTGTACGTATGACTATTCACCACATAATACACAATAAATGACAGCTGATGCGCAGTAAAACGTCGCAATGGACAGAACGCGCTATTTCAGTCGCACCCGCTGACTAATATATCCCTCGCGCTCGCACCTACATTAGACTTTTTATGTGCCTGGCAACATAGAGGAACCACAGAAACTGTCTGGCTATTGAAAAAACATTATTTTATAGTTATCCAAATAACATATATAAATTGCAGCTTTTATACTATACCGTAAGTATAGTAACAATTAAATATACTTTAAGGGTGTTTGGCAGAGGGTTGGAACCGTACGAAGTGTCTGGCTTTCGGCAAGATGACTTTTGGGATTATTATAAGTAAAATATGTAAAAACTGAGTTTTATATTTTACCAAATCTAACACACAATTTTACACACCTTTATTACCTGATACCTGCGAAAGCCACCGCGACCCAAGTTACATAGACGGGACTCGTTCTTACCTGTGTTGGGGACATACATTGAGAAACTTACAGCTTTTATACTTTACCGAAGGTCTGCGGGCCGCTGGCTCTTAGACTATAATAGAAATAGGCTTTAAATAGAAAAACAAAACAAAGGTCATAAAAGTTGGCTTGGCATATTAACTCAAATGATTCATAAGACTCTCATATCTTCAAAGACATTCATTAAATGTTAGCTGCTCAGTGATTTTGTGAGTCTGCTCACGTTTGTGTAATTTTGCGATATGCACATCATAATCTTAAAAAATTTAATAATATTTACTACTGACGTAATCACCAAGTACAGTTCGCTTGAACTAACTTTGCCGCTCTGAAGTTGGCTACAAATCACCGCGCAGTAATCAATTTTACAAAAAAAGACAGCACTGCGCATGCTCGGCTAACGATGCAATAGACGAACCTCAGTGTTATGTTTCTATCTCAGTCGCTCGTATACGTCCGATACCAGCTTGTGTTCCGCTCGCACAGTACCGAACGGTCGTCGATGCGAAAAGTGCTACGCGTATAATTATTACCTACCAGTTTTAAGTTTGTTGTTTTTTGTTATTTATTAATGAAAATATGTTTTATCGCGAATGAACGTATTTTCTTTCTTTCTCCGTTTCTTAGATATATAAAATCAAGTGAGTAAAAAAATACACTATTTATTTTCATTATAAAATAAAACAATTTAATAATTTTCACGTCAGTGAACACTTTTTACGCAATAGTACCTGCGCCGTTGTTAGGAAAGCCTAGCTTCAGAGCGGCATAGTTATTTGACGCGTACTGTAGGCCTCTTTATCCCCCATGCCATCACATATAAGCAAAGCAGAAACCCCTCCACACTCCCTGTAGTACTTATTAAGCATTTATTTATTTATTGGTTTATCCTCGTATTGGAACGCCTTTCAGCAATTACACCAATGGAGTAGGTACAAGTCACAACAGAATCGGTTAGTTTCTAACAGCCTCCTAACAGCAGATGCACGGTGTAGTCTTCAAAGGAGCGGAGTGGTTACATACGCTTATCAGCCATCAGGCCAGTGCCCCTTGAGGATTCCATATCGCACACAATTTGAAATTTTAAAGATGAATTTTCAGTGTAAATTTATTTAAGTTGAAAAATACAGAAAATTTTAATATTTCATCTTGACGGTTGACCATAGACATGTAATACTACTACTACTTATGTAATACTTGAATGATCCCTGAATAAGTAAGTAAATAATTTATGTGTCTTCAAGGCTAAAGTGAATAGGCTCTCAATAAACTAGTGCGCCTCACCATCAACGATTGCATCACTGCTCACCATCAGGTGGGATCGCAGTCAACCACTCGTTTATATCAATAAAAAAAACTCTAATCTTTCTATTTTACTTTCCAGCCCGTCCCCGACGTGCTACCTCACGGCTTGAAGCCCAAACGCAAGTGGGAAGTGGAAGGCCCACTGAAACGTGCCAACTGGAAGACTATTGTGCCACAGAAAATGTCTGAAAAGGCTTTCTGGGTTACGGTAAGCTATATTAAGTGCTATTTTTAGGGCATGTGCAATAACAGCTGCACGGGTCGATCTTCAAGGTTAAGCAATGCTTGCCAAGGTTGGTCTGTGGTTGGGTGACCATCTTAACATACCGAGTTTCCTCCGTGCCTCGGAAAGCCACAGCTTGAAGCCCAAACGCAAGTGGGAGATCTTCAAGGTTAAGCAACGCTTGCCAAGGTTGGTCTGTGGTTAGTGACCTTCTTAACATACCGAGTTTCCTCCGTGCCTCGGAAAGCCACGGCTTGAAGCCCAAACGCAAGTGGGAGGTGGAAGGTCCACTCAAACGTGCCATCTGGAAGACTATTGTGCCGCAGAAGATGTCAGAAAAGGCCTTCTGGGTTACGGTAAGCTATATTAAGTGCTATGTTTAGGGCATGTGCAGATAATAACAGCCGCACGGGTCGATCTTCAAGGTTATCAACGCTTGCCAAGGTTGGTCTGTGGATGGGTGACCATCTTAACATACCGAGTTTCCTCCGTGCCTCGGAAAGGCACGGCTTAATTCATGAATCCCCGACCGCTCTCATAGGACCGTGCTGTTATTGTCTTACTATTGTGTCTCGTTTCGCGGGTATGTGATAGGTTAAGCCCAAACGCAAGTGGGACAGCCGCACGGGTCGATCTTCAAGGTTAGGCAACGCTTGCTAAGGTTGGTCTGTGGATGGGTGACCATCTTAATATAACGAGTTTCCTCCGTGCCTCGGAAAGCCCCAGGGTTGAAGCCCAAACGCAAGTGGGAGGTGGAAGGTCCACTTAAACGTGCCAACTGGAAGACTATTGTGCCACAGAAGATGTCTGAAAAGGCTTTCTGGGTTACGGTAAACTATATATTAAGTGCTATTCTTAGGGCATGTGCAGATAATAACAGCCGCACGGGCCGATCTTCAAGGTTAAGCAACGCTTGCCAAGGTTGGTCTGTGGATGGGTGACCATCTTAACATACTGAGTTTCCTCCGTGCCTCGGAAAGCCACGGCTTGAAGCCCAAACGCAAGTGGGAGGTGGAAGGTCCACTTAAACGTGCCAACTGGAAGACTATTGTGCCGCAGAAGATGTCTGAAAAGGCCTTCTGGGTTACGGTAAGGTATCTAATGATATTCCTAGGGCCTGTGCACATCACGGTTTTTTAAAGGCGCCGTTGACGCGCGTTTTAGAAACGTGCGTCCACGGCGGGGCCTGTGCACATCGTGGTTTTTAAACGCGCCGTTGACGCGCGTTTTAGAAACGTCCGTCTATGGCGCTTTTATCTTACAGAGCAGTTTGTTGTCGTTTTTATCGATGCACACGCGTAATATCGGAGCGTCGTTAGCACGCGCTCCTTCCCTATGGGTGGGGTTTCACCTTTGCAACACAAAAAATGGAATCTTCAGACGCAGAAATTTTCAGAATTGAAATTCAAAACCGTTCAATATTGCCAATGCGTTTGTATCGCTACACCACGCGTGTGTATAAAAAAGATGGTGTATACAGGCCCTTAGACCTACTGTCCACGTGTCCACGGACGCATGGCTTCGCGCTTTATACAAAACTATGAAACTGTGTGTGTGTATGTGTGTCGATAAAGCGTCAACGTTGTGCCGTCATATCGTCGACAGTTTTTCAATCAATCACTGCAATTTATACCTTAGGACAATGACAATAAAAGTAATTTTGTCCCAACAGGTACAAGAAGACAAATTGGCCTCTCCGGATATCTTAAGCGGTTTAGCACAGAAATTCTCAAGCAAACCCGTCGCGAAGAAGAATGAAGATGCTGTTGATAAGTAAGTTTTAATCATGCTAGCTTAGAAACTGCCCGTTGTAGCATAACGCATGGCTACCAACCTGATGGTAGTGTGGTACAGATCACGTCTCGTACCTACGACCCCTCTTTCCTGCAAAAAAATTAGCGCCTCTCTCTCACGCTCGCGCTCTGAACTCGTCTGTACTCCATCTTGTTGTGAAAAGTTGCTAAAATACATTAAATATATTAAACTTGCTTCTGCTAGCGGTTTCGCTCACATAAAAGTCATCATCATCATCATTTCAGCCGAAAGACGTCCACTGCTGGACATAAGCCTCCAGTAGGTTTCTTCATATAAACTTTTGGACTCCCGTTTCATTCCCTTACGGCCGAAACCAATAACCTATCGATCTCCAGTTTTGGCATACTGGAGATTGTAAAACAAATGATACAATACAAAAATTATCATGTTGTCTGTTGTTTCATTTGTTTTTCTATCTCCGATATGTGATAGATAGGCTGTTAGAGGGTTATTTTTTTTAAATACTCTCTTAGTGCTCAACTAAATCATAGAAAGAAACTTCGTGTAAAATTTCACGTGCCCGGTAGTTTCGGCTGTATGTTGATATGTCAGTCAATCAGTTTCTCTTTTATACATATACATATATGTCATAATTATATCGATAAAACCTTTACACAGTCCATTTTCATACCGACCCGCCTCAGCTTCGCACGGGTGTCAGGAATCTATGAAATTCTTGACTTTTCTTTACTTTTTTTATCTAAAACTACCTCATGAATAACTCTGTCTATTGGCGAAAATCAAATAAAAATCAAAAGATTTTTAGAGCTTATCACAAACACGGGCACAAAGAGACTGGCTTCCGTCATTTTATAAAAGCTGATAGTTTGTCAGTGCATGTCTCCAACGAGGAACTATGCCTTGCTATGAAGACTTAGTTACACAACCCGGAAATTGGGTGACACAATACCATCTACTATCAGCAGTGATAGGAATAGGTAGTGCCTATTTGCCTAAACTTCGAAGAACAGAGACAAGAAACGGAGACCTCCATAGGACTAATTTTTTTCCGAGACTCCCGAAATTTTGAGATGACACTTAAAATACATTAAAAAAATTGTTATGTGGATAAGTAATTTTTCAATTTACCAAAAGTTTGCGGCTATCATAATAAATAACATACACAATCGTTACAACCATAAAATTTTCAGAATTTTTTTATTTTGGGGAACATTTTGTAAATGACTTGTTGATTGTAATAGATATTACTTATTCCAAATAACATTTTTTTTTAATGTATTTAAGTGTTGTCTCGAAATTTCGGGACAGATGTCTCGGAAAAAAATTTAGTCCTAAGGAAGTCTCCGTTTCTTGTCTCTGTTCTTCGAAGTTTAGGCAAATAGGCACTACCTATTCCTATCACCGACTATCAGACTTAGAGCTTCTTACAGCATGCTTAGAAAACGCTTTGCCTCAATCATTACTCTCCAAACCTCACTCACACAAAAAAAAACTAACATCCCATAAACACCAAGACTGAATTCCAGGGTCCACACGCTAAAGAAAGTAAAAGACCTCAAGGTGCTAGACAGTAAAGCGGCGCAGAACCTCTCGATCCTGCTGGGAGGGTCCCTCAAGCATATGTCATATGAACATATAAGGACTTGTGTGTTGCGGTGTGATACTACTGTGCTGACTGCTAATGTACTGGATTTGTTGATACAGGTGAGTGGCAAAATAAAATCAATAGTTTTGTCTCTTCGAGGAGCTCGTGGCAAGTTAATAACAGCCGCACAGGTCGATCTTCAAGGTTAATCAACGCTTGCCAAGGTTGGTCTGTGTATGGGTGACCATCTTAACATACCGAGTTTCCTCCGTGCCTCGGAAAGCACGTTAAGCCGTAGGTCCCGGCTGTCATTTGTAGATCTTTGGCAGTCGTTACGGATAGTCAGAAGCCAGTAAATCTGACTCCAGTCTTGCCATGAAGTATCGTGTTACCCCAGTTAATGGGTTGTGGCGGTCTGGTAGGCAGCCGCTCCTCGTAAAATACTGGTATTCAGCTAAATCCGGCTTGACTGGAAGCCGACCCCAATATAGTTGGGAAAAGGTTAGGCAGATGAATGTTAAATGCGCAAAACCTGTAAGGGCCGGCGCCCACTGCCGGCATGGCATTGCATGGCACGGCATGGCATGCCCTGGCGTCTAGCGGCATGCCGTGGCATCTCTCGGCATGCCGTAGCATAGATATACTGTACCAGTGGTATCGAAATACCACAATAATAGTGGCAGCGCAGAACCTCTCGATCCTGCTGGGAGGGTCTCTCAAACATATGTCGTACGAACATATCAGGACGTGTGTGTTGAGGTGTGATACTACTGTGCTGACTGCTAATGTACTGGATTTGTTGATACAGGTGAGTGGGAAATTAAAATCAATAGTTTTGTCTCTTCGAGGAGCTCGTGGCTAGATAATAACAGCCGCACAGATCGATCTTCAAGGTTAATCAACGCTTGCCAAGGTTGGTCTGTGGACGGGTGACCATCATAACATACCAAGTTTCCTCCGTGCCTCGGAAAGCACGTTAAGCCGTAGGCCCCGGTTGTCATTTGTAGATCTTTGGCAGTCGTTACGGATAGTCAGAAGCCAGTAAATCTGACTCCAGTCTTGCCATGAAGTGCCGTGTTACCCCAGTTAATGGGTTGTGGAGGTCTGGTAGGCAGCCGCTCCTCGTAAAATACTGGTATTCAGCTAAATCCGGCTTGACTGGAAGCCGACCCCAATATAGTTGGGAAAAGGCTAGGCAGATGATGAATATGCAGCCCGCATTCAAATCGATGTAAGAAGAATACACCTGTTTTTAAATATTAATTTTCTATTTCAGTATCTACCACCAGCGGACCAGCTAAAGAAGCTAGCAGACCTGAAAGTGAATGCGGAAGAGCTAACGGAAGCGGAACAGTTCGCGGCCACCGTGGCCGATATCAAGCGACTGGTGCCGCGACTGAGGAGTTTGGCGTTTAGAGAGCATTACGCTGAGATCATCTCGGAAGTTAAACCTGTGAGTAGTAGTAATAGTTAGTTTTGTATAGTCCATAATGGCCCATCATGGCCCGTAGTGGCCCATCACGGTGCATTGTGGGCCAGCATGGGGTATAGTGGTCCAGCATGGTGCATAGTGGTCCATCATGGTGCATAGTGGCCCATCATGGTGCATAGTGGTCCATCATGGTGCATAGTGGCCCATCATGGTACGAAGTGGTTCATTATGGTCCATAGTGGCCCATTGCGGTCCATAGTGACTCAGCATAGTAAATAGTGGCCCATCATTATCCATAGTGGCCCAGCATTGGGCATAGTGGCCCATCATGGCACATAGTGGGCTACCATGGTGCATAGTGGCCCACCATGGTGCTTAGTAGCCCGTCACGGAAGAGCTAACGGAAGCGGAACAGTTCGCGGCCACCGTGGCTGACATCAAGAGACTGGTGCCGCGACTGAGGAGTTTGGCCTTTAGAGAGCATTACGCTGAGATCATCTCGGAAGTTAAACCTGTGAGTAGTAGTAGCTAAACATAATCATGGTATAGTGGTAAATAATGGTCCATTTAGTAGGCCATCATAGTACATAGTGGCCCATCATGGCCCGTAGTGGTCCATCATGGTGCATAGTGGCCCATCATGGGACATAGTGGCCCATCGTGGCGCATAGTGGCCCATTGCGGTCCATAGTGGTACAGCATGGTCCATAGTGGCCCATCATTATCCATAGTGGCCCAGCATTAGGCATAGTGGCCCATCATGGCACATAGTGGGCTACCATGGTGCATAGTGGCCCACCATGGTGCTTAGTAGCCCGTCACGGAAGAGCTAACGGAAGCGGAACAGTTCGCGGCCACCGTGGCCGATATCAAGCGACTGGTGCCGCGACTCAGGAGTTTGGCCTTTAGAGAGCATTACGCTGAGATCATCTCGGAAGTTAAACCTGTGAGTAGTAGTAGCTAAACATAATCATGGTATAGTGGTAAATAATGGTCCATTTAGTAGGCCATCATAGTACATAGTGGCCCATCATGGCCAGTAGTGGTCCATCATGATGCATAGTGGCCCATCATGGGACATAGTGGCCCATCGTGGCGCATAGTGGCCCATTGCGGTCCATAGTGGTCCAGCATGGTCCATAGTGGCCCATCATTATCCATAGTGGCCCAGCATTGGGCATAGTGGCCCATCATGGCACATAGTTGTCTACCATGGTGCATAGTGGCCCACCATGGTGCTTAGTAGCCCGTCACGGAAGAGCTAACGGAAGCGGAACAGTTCGCGGCCACCGTGGCTGACATCAAGAGACTGGTGCCGCGACTGAGGAGTTTGGCCTTTAGAGAGCATTACGCTGAGATCATCTCGGAAGTTAAACCTGTGAGTAGTAGTAGCTAAACATAATCATGGTATAGTGGTAAATAATGGTCCATTTAGTAGGCCATCATAGTACATAGTGGCCCATCATGGCCAGTAGTGGTCCATCATGATGCATAGTGGCCCATCATGGGACATAGTGGCCCATCGTGGCGCATAGTGGCCCATTGCGGTCCATAGTGGTCCAGCATGGTCCATAGTGGCCCATCATTATCCATAGTGGCCCAGCATTGGGCATAGTGGCCCATCATGGCACATAGTTGTCTACCATGGTGCATAGTGGCCCACCATGGTGCTTAGTAGCCCGTCACGGAAGAGCTAACGGAAGCGGAACAGTTCGCGGCCACCGTGGCTGACATCAAGAGACTGGTGCCGCGACTGAGGAGTTTGGCGTTTAGAGAGCATTACGCTGAGATCATCTCGGAAGTTAAACCTGTGCGTAGTAGTAGCTAAACATAATCATGGTATAGTGGTAAATAATGGTCCATTTAGTAGGCCATCATAGTACATAGTGGCCCATCATGGCCCGTAGTGGTCCATCATGGTACATAGTGGCCCATCATGGTACATAGCGGCCCAGCATGAGGCATAGTGGCCCATCATGGTGCATAGTGGTTCATCATAGTGCATAGTGGCCCATCATGGTCTATAGTGGCCCAGCATGGGGAATAGTGGCCCACCACGGTGCATAGTGGCCCATCATGGTCCATCGTGGCCCAACATGGTGCATGATGGCCCATCATGGGACATAGTGGGCCATCATGGTGCATAGTGGCCCAGCATGGTGCTTAGTAGCCCATCATGGAAGAGCTAACGGAAGCGGAGCAGTTCGCGGCCACCGTGGCTGATATCAAGAGATTAGTACCGCGACTCAGGAGTTTGGCCTTTAGAGAACACTATGCTGAGATTATCTCGGAAGTTAAACCTGTAAGTAGATAGTAGTAGATAGAGAAATAGATTTTAACAATTATCCAGAGTGGCCCATCATGGTGCATAGTGGCCCATCATGGTGCATAGTGGCCCATCATGGTGCATAGTGGTCCATCATGGTGCATAGTGGCCCATCATGGTCCATAGTGGCCCATCATGGTGAATAGTGGCCCAGCATGGTGCATAGTGGCCCATCATGGTACATAGTGGCCCATCATGGTGCATAGTGATCCATCATGGTCCATAGTGGCCCATCATGGCACATAGTGGTTTTCCATGATAATAATCGTGCTCATCATGGTCTACAGTCGCTGTCACCTACCTACATAACATGATTTACAAACAAACTCATCAAAATACTTTCGCACGTCGACATTTTCAGAAAAATTTCGCTTCAGAAAAAGACGCTTATTAAATTCATTACTAAATTATATTTTTCGCTCACTTATTTCTGCTATAATTGTGGCATTGTTTGAAAGAATCACCGTGTCACCGTGGCCCTAGAACGTATAGGGCTATTGAAGGAATACGGATGGGTTTTAGTTAATAAAAGTCTGACACTCTGTCAGACCCTCTAGAATGAATGAACCATTCGGTTTGGGGGTTATTTCCCACACCAAAAAAAACGGAGTGGTCCATAGTTTTTTTTTAAATATATGCAGAATCTTGAGCTATGTATGACGGTTAATATATTATAATTTATTTTCTCATTCCCAGGACATAGTATCCGGCACGGCGGCTTGCGAAGAAGTGAAATCAAGCGTCAAGTTCGCCAAGATACTGGAGCTCTTGCTACTATTAGGAAACTATATGAATTCCGGCTCAAATAACGCTGGCGCCTACGGATTTGAAATTAGCTTCCTTACTAAGGTGTGTAGTAGTACATAATTTAACATAAACTAGTGCTTGATTGCAATCCCACCTGATGGTAAGCAGTGAAGCAATCGTTGATGTTGAGGCGCACTATGGTCTGGGTGTCTTCAAGGCTAGAGTGAATAGGCTCTTAATAAACTATGGTCTATCGGTTTAGGTAATTAACTAAATGTAAACAATCTTGGCATGTTTTTTTATCTAAAAGTTGTCTAAAAATTATATTTAAAAATCTTTGCAAATAGGTATGTATTTACCTAAATCGATGTTAGCTAATAAACTAAATTTAAAAAAATGAGTACATTATATACGACCTCTTTAATATAAAAAGATATACCAAGATTGTTTACCTTTAGTTAACCACCTAAACCGATAGACCATAGTTTATTAAGAGCCTATTCACTCTAGCCTTGAAGACACCTAAATTATAATCGGACGGGAAGACCGATTCTGTAAGTATAGGTAGACTGGTAATATACTGAAACACGTGATTGTACTCGCGATAACAAAAAGCTATAGGACCAAACATGAAATAGCGAAAAAAATAATTAGTTCAGTACATTTATTTTTGCCTAGTAACTGGTCAAAATACTTACAGAAAAACTATCATCGATTTTACAAAATCTTACCAAAGCATAATTAGCCCTACTATGTTCCCACTGCTGGGACTCAGGCCTCTTCTCTAGGAGAGGGAATGGGCCGTTTTTCACCACGCGGGCCTAGTGCGAATGCAGAGGATTTGAAGTTATTAATTATTATTATTTTTTGTCCACAGTTAACGGCGACGAAAGACCTAGAAAACAAACAGACATTATTACATTATTTAGTAGAAACCATAGAGAATAAGTTCCCGGAAGTGCTGACGTTTGCAGAGGAAATGCCTCACATAGACAGGTAAAATCTTTTTTTTACATTCCTAATAAATATCTTCGATTTGTGTTTTTGAGACGGCATACTTTAATTTTGGGGTGCGAAATCATCCTCCCGCTTTGGGTGTGAGCGAGAGGGTTTCTTTTACTTCCACCAACTGTTTTCACTCAGGCCACTCTTTCGGACAATAATCCACAGCTGTAGTGGCATCAGCCCTAGTGGGGGCGGAAGGGTGACAGGGTGTGGTGATAGGGTTTTAGTCACTAACGCCCGTTTTCAATAAGCTATCTATCTGCAGTTGCAGCTATTAAAGATAAACAAATCTATCCTTTTGCCCTTACTTGCTTTCCTATAACCTACCGACGGATAGCATTTCCTACCAACAGAATTCTATCTACCAATCCACAACTGTTGTGGATTGGTAGATAGAATTTTACTGTTTATCGGGGATAGTTATCTATCTATGAACTGTGGTAGGTTATTGAAAACGGGCGTAAAAGTTTGATACTCCTTGCTACACACAGAGCGTCATTTCATGATTTACGACTTAAAAAAAGGTTATATAAGCAAAAACTCTTGTTGTAAGGCTGGACACACAGATTTTAATATTATTTTTTCATACTTATGTGTATATAATATTGTATTTGTTTATTTATTTAAACTTCAAGTACAGTGGTGGTACATATTTGACTGGGCAGTTGGTCTAGTGGTCAGTGGCCCTGACTGCTATGCCGGAGGTCGTGGGTTCGATCCCCACCCAGGACAACTGTTTGTGTGATGAGCATGATCATTTGTTCTGTGTCTGGGTGTAATTTATCTATAATATGAATTTATTTAGAAATATATAAGTATGTTTATCAGTTGTCTAGTACCCATAACACAAGCTCTGCTTAGCTTGGGACTAGATGGCGTTGTGTGAAAGTTGTGGAATATTATTCTTATTATTATAGGCGGACCTAATGGATCAGGGCATTCTCTACCAGTCAATCTTAGGGTTAAAAAGACAACACTGTGGTAGGTGTGGTATTGTGTAAGATTATTAAGGTACTATTCGTACCTTAATTTTCTTCCTTTTAAAAACTGACTACCATTCACCTTGACCGCCATTCTTCCTATAGATTTAAATTTATGTATAATTGACACAATTTTGGTGTACAATAAAGTTAATTTCATTCTATTCTTCCCCAGAGCGGCGCGCGTATCAATGGAGAACCTCCAGAAAGCCCTGAAGAAGATGGAGAACGACATCAAGTCGTTAGAGATGGACCTCAACAACTCTCGCGTGCAGCAGTGTCCCGATGATCTGTTCCACGAGACTATGAGTGTATCCTTTTGTTAATACGTTTAATATAATGCCTGAGTGCTATACCGGAGGCTTGCCTGAGAAATGATATGGAAGAAAAGGCAGTTAGGCATAGCGTGACGAGTGACAGGACAGAATGGAAGGAAAAAGGTCGTTTTGGAGTGTGCCTATTTTGTTAGACAATTTGGGCCCGTAGAAAAAAGTCGCGTGTCACGATTGTTTTACTTGAGTCTTAAGAACTACAATTACCTTTTCAATTTCTGAAAATCATTTTCTTTTTGTCACCCTAGTTTCAGAGAAATCTTCAGTTGTTGTACTACTCTTCTAAGGTCTGCTTAGTTTGGGCCTAGATGGCGTTGTTGAAGATTATTATGACTGGCCTGTTGGTCTAGTGGTTAGTGGTCCTGACTGCTATGCTGGAGGTTGTGGGTTCGATTCCCACCCTGGACAAATGTTTGTGTGATGAGCATGAGCATTTGTTCTGTGTCTGGGTGTACTTTATACCTATATAATATGTATGTATTTAGAAGTATTTAAGTATGTTTATCAGTTGTCTAGTACCCATAACACAAGCTCTACTTAGCTTGGGACTAGATGGCATTGTGGGAAAGTTGTCGAATATATTACTTCATTCAAAGCATGATTAGACATTTAAACAAATCTTTTTTTACTGTCCGTTCAACCGATTTTGATATCTATTCCGTAGGCATAAGGATTGCACTGAAAGCAAAGAACTGGTCACAATACCAGTTATTTGGTTGTGATTTGTAGATCTTTGATAGTCGGTACGGATAGTTGGAAGCCAGGAAATCTGACAGTAATTTTGCCAAGGGGTATAATATTAATAATGGGCGTTAGGCGGCTGGATCTGACTCCAGTCTTGCCATGAAGTACCGTGTTACCCCAGTTAAAGGGTTGTGAGTTCTAGTAGGCAGACGCTCCTCGTAAAATACTGGTATTCAGCTAAATCCGGCTTGACTGGAAGCCGACCCCAATATAGTTGGGAAAAGGCTAGGTAGATGATGACTTCATTCGAAGTATGATTAGACATTTAAACAAACCTTTTTTTACTGTCCAGTCAACCGATTTTGACTTTTATTCCGTAGGCCTAAAAGATATCATTGAAAACGCAGAAGTGGTTACAATACCAACTATTTACTGCAGCTGCCATTTATCATGATAAAAGTCAAAATCGGTTGAACGGGTCTCGAACGGAAGAAGTCCTTGAATGATTTCTCAACTTAAAAAAAAAGCTGCATTCAGTTATACTGTAAGCCGATTCTAAAATAGTAAAAAAAAAGCTCTGCAGATTGATAGTGTAGCGACATCTGAACTGAACTGTGAAATCCTGCATCACACAATTAGAGTTCTCCGTGTGATTTGAACATATAATCTGATATCATATCCCGGTTAGTTGCCCAAACCAGATATAGCATCCGTCGGGTCGGAGGATCCTCCCTTTTCAACGGCGGTTTGCGTGACTACACTCTGTTCCGCATACCTCTAAAATAGTAAGCAATGTTAAACACACTCCAAAACCAACCTTACTAGTTTAACTCTAAGTTTCAAAACCCACTACCACCCTTAACTCCCCACACAGTCATTCGCAGTAGAAGCCCGCGAGCAATGCGACCTCCTTCACTCGATGTTCCGCAAGATGGAAGCACTGTACACGGAGCTCGCTGAGTACTACGTGTTTGATGCTCATAAGTACACCCTTGAGGAGTTCTTCTCAGATATCAAGACCTTCAAGGACGCCTTCGTGGTGAGTAGCACTCGAAAATACACCCTAGATCCAAGCAAAAAAGAATAAAAGTCGCTTGAGCTATCTTCATAGTAAGTAACATACGATAATGGACTCAAAACTCAAGCGCACAAAGGTAGGAGAAGTGGAAAGTAGCTTGAACTTAATAGGCAGCCATCTTCATAGTAAGTATCATTCGAAAATAGATCCTAGACATAAGCCAATGTTTTATTTATTTAAACTTCATCTACAGTGGTGGTACACAGGCGGACTTAATGCATCAGGGCATTCTCTACCAGTCAACCTTAGGGTTAAAAAGACAACACTGTGGTAGCCGTGGTAGGTCTGCACAATAAATAATTAACAGATATAAAAAAAAAGTTTTAAGGATAAACTAAGCTCTAATTTATGTTGAAAGTACGAGTATGTCGTTGTGAAAACCGTTTTTAATTGCGTAAATGAATTGGTGAGAAATATTGTCGACCAATTAAAATTACATATTTATTTAAAAAAATAAATGTTTTAATGATAGCTATTTCATAAGGTTTTTTTTTAAATAAAACAAACGCGTTTTAATTTGACTTAGCTTTTTGACTAAACACAGTCAAAACTAGATTTTAACATTGCATCCACATGTTTTTCAAATACCAAATCGATCTTCAATGGACTTCAATTTTTAATATTTTGATCGCGCCGAACTTAAAAAATTACTTGTGCAGTCATTATTTTTAAGAAACGCTGAAGTTTAGAGTGGATGTACTGTACTCTACCGTGGCAAATATTTAATCGACTATTTCTTATTACTATTTTTTTTGTTTTATCCAACTTCTCCTTCCCCCCCAGGCGGCGCACCAAGAAGTAGCAGCAGCCCGCGAGGCGGCCGCGCGCGCCGCCCGCGCCCGCTCCGCGCGTGCCGCCGCGGAGAGAGAGCGCCGCGACCGCACGCACCGCTACAAGCAGCTGCTGGACATACACCAGGCGCAGGACGGCGTTATGGACAGGTATAATCTTCATCTGGCTAGAGAAGTTAGCTTGAGGTTAACTTCTGGTCTAACTGGATGCTGCAGAATATCCATATTTTACATGGAGCGACTGCCTATCAAATCAGACCTCTACAACCCGGTTACTGGGCAACACGTTACGATAAGACAAATTGGTTGAACTTAAAACATAACATTAATACCGTGATTCCTCCTAGCCTCGGAAAGCTCTTCAAGCCATTACTAGTGCTCTAATAATCGTTACAAGTAGCCAAAAGCCAGAAAATCTGATAGCAGTCTGGCCAAGGGCTTTTTTTTTAGTTTTTGAATGTTCAGGAACGTTAACACCACCAGTTAGGCCTACTTAGGCGTCAATTAAAACATATACATGACGTTGATGACTAACTAATGTCATTAACACAATCGTTTTGACAGTTGCCTGGACTTGATACTGTAGTGATGTCTGTTAAACGTTATTGTAGAACACACTTTACTGGGCGGTGGATTGTGGAGGTCAGATAAGCAGTCGCTCCGCTCCATAATATTGGAATCGGCCCCACGGACACATATCTTAAAAAAATGACATTTTATTTATTGTCTTACTAACTTAAATCTTCTCATTTCAGTTTAATGGAGGCGCTACAGAGCGGGTCTGCGTTCAGTCGAGAACGACCGAGGAAGAAAGCGAATCCGAGGGTAGCTGGAGGTAAGAATCTTTTACTACTTTCTTTAATAAAAAGTTTTGGACACGTCACTATTAAAATTAATATCACTTCGTCTGTAGTATGATAGTATAACACACGTTTTGTTTTTTACTCAGTCTTGTCATCATGAAAACACATTTAGATTTTTAATTTAAAAAAGTTAGGTTTTGTTAATTTATTCTTAAGTTTATTGATCTTAGTTATAATGATAAAGCTATCATTGAAATCACCTTTACCACACATTCAGAATGAGAGTTTCAAGTCATTACAACTTGTGCATAATTTAGAAATGGAGCCTAGAGTGCTCACGCGATGAGTAATTTGCCGCCGCACGCGTCTTGTGGGTAGTGATCGTTTCCTATCGTGGTCATTTGTGAACTGATTGTACTTAAACTTGCTGTAAAGAAGGATGGAGGGAACGAGCAGATAAAAGACTACATTTCGCTAAGGTTAATCGTGAAACATTCATAGTTTTGACAATATGTAATGTAATTGGTTTTTTGAAGGCGGTAAAATACTCATAGCGTGACCACTCAAGGGTCAAAAGATGTTTGTTTATACTATTCATGTCAAATCAAATCATTAGGGTTAAACTTTAATGTTAGCACGCGCTTTATGACAGACTAGTATGTTTTTGTGTGTTCAAAAAAACGTTCAATCATCCATTGTAGTGAAAAAAAGTTATTAATTGTAGTTTTCAAAACATCACAAATAGTCTATGGATCATAATTTTCTGTTTACTCAACACTGACTCACAAAGGGTGCTCATATCACCTCACTATTCACCTGAACACAAACCACCTAACACCTACAGTACCCACACAGCTTCTTACAGCGGCCTAGCCCGAGTGAAAGTAGAAAATATAGTATACATAACCTGTGTTACTCAGTGATATAATAATATTCTGGTGGAAAAAATGAAAAAATCAGTCCAGTAGCTTTGGGCTTATTCATTACAAAGTAAAATACAAAAATCTTTTTTCTTTACAAAGCTAACGAAAACGCTAGGTTATCCTGAGAAATTCAAATTATCATACTTTTTTGTATTATGTACGTTAAAGTCCCTAGTTCATTTTACCCCATCGAATGGGCAGTCATTTAATAGAGTAAGACGAGGCTGACTGAGAGTTGTATTAATTATTTTAACAATTCCGTAAATACCCGAAAAAAAGAAACAAAGAGTCATAGTTTAATCAACAGCCAACTAGACTCAGACGTTAGGTTACTAGGTACTCTTACGCCCGTTTTCAATAACCTACCGCAGTTCATAGATAGATAGTTATCCCCCATAAACAGTAAGACTCTATCTATCAATACACAACTTTTGGTAGGAAATGCTAACCGTCGATAGGTTATAGGAAAGCAAGTAAGGGCAAAAGGATAGATTTGTTTATCTTTAGTAGCTGCAACTTTAGATAGATAGCTTATTGAAAACGGGCGTTAGGCTACTCCACTCTTCTCATTGTTAAAACACATGTATGTTGACACACGCTATCACAGAGGAAGTAAGCGACGGAGAGGGAATTGTCCTCTCAATACTGCACCGATTGCAAGGTATGTCACTTGTAATGGCGCAATTACACTTGGTCATTAGTTTGTATTCGTGTCCACGAAAAATATTAGTCGAATTCGGGCACCCGATGCATTAATTACATTGTTTTACTTACGTTTGTTACTGGAACACGAGCCAACAACCCTGTCAACGCTGTACCTGCATTTAGGTTAAAACATAATGGCAAAGTGCTGCTTGAAAATTGAGAGAAAACGGTGTTGAGTAATCCAAACGAAAACTGCTCGAATACGGGCGTACTCGACTCCGTACATAATTTGTCCACTTATCGTCTGTTTTTTTATACCCTGAGACTAAAATGACATTACAACACAAAAGAACTGGCATCATTCCATGAACATTCATTCATTCATTTTTGATTCGTTGACATTACATGTGTCAATTTAGTCTCAGGGTATAAAAACAGGTCATAATAATTTGTTCATATTCCATAGGCAATCTATCGAATACAAGTTAGTGACCAATAGTAATTAAACGTTAACAGTGCACCAGGCAGTAATTTCAAGCGAGCGTAGTTAGATATGCTTTTCCTTTTTTGAAATGATAAAGTGCACCTCCAACGGGGTAAATACAAACGCTAAACTGAATAGGTTCCTAATAAACTAGTGTGCCTTACCATCAACGATTGCATCACTGCTTACTATCAGGTGGGATCGTGGTCAAGCACTAGTTTATATTATTAAAAAAAAAACGCAGGGGTAAACAGAAGCAAAACATTGATAGAGGTTTTTAGGTTGTTTAAAAGTTGTTTGCAGTATTTGAATACTAAAAATAATTATTGAAATATTAACTAAAAATATAAATAGTGACAAAGTAAACATCAAACTAATGTTTGTATTTACCCTTGCGTGCGTTTCTATTCACCCCGTTTGACTGTATGTTTTTGCCTCATTTTTTTCATTATGTTTGTATCACAAAATAAGTTAAATGAAGTATCTTGTACTACAAATATAGGCATACGCACCCAGTAAACACATCTGTTTGTAAACAATTGCTTTTTTTTTTGTACGAGAAAATAATATCCCTTTCTTATGTAATATTTAAAGTAATTCGTAAATTCATTTCATCTGTCCTCTAAACGCAATATTAATATACGGAAATTCACTTAGTTTTTGCTATATTTTATTAGAGCTTTCATCGTAGTATCCATCGTAGTTTAGCTACATATTTATTATTACTTATGATTATGTGCACGTAACTGTCGATATATTGGATACCATTTATAGGTGGTATTATCACCAACATTGTAAAATCAACCCTTTTTTAGGGTTCCGTACCTCAAAAGGAAAAAACGGAACCCTTATAGGATCACTTTGTTGTCCGTCTGTCCGTCCGTCCGTCTGTCAAGACCCTTTTTCTCAGGAACGCGTGAAGGTATCAAGTTGAAATTAAAACCATATATTGAAATCCGCGGTCCCTTGAAGTTGTGCAAAAATCAAACTTGTAAGTTGACGGGAAAAAAAGATACGCCCGTTTATGTTGCAAAAAACGTACATTTCGACACTGTCAAAGGAATCAAAACTCATAGGGTGCTTCCCGTTGACCTAGAATCTTGAAATTTGGCACGAAGCAAGGTATTATAGCTAGGGATTGCAATCCAGCAGTGTTTTCAATCCAGCTGGATTTTTGCTGGATTGACCTAAATCCAGCTGGATCCAGCGCGGATCCAGCAAAATGTGGAACGCAAATAAAAAGGCGACATTTATATTTTTTTATTAAGTAATTTGTATATTAAGTAATAACAGCCGCACAGGTTGATCTTCAAGGTTAAGCAACGCTTGCCCAGATTGGTCTGTGGATGGGTGACCATCTTAACATAACGAGTTTCCTCCGTGCCTCGGAAAGCACGTTAAGCCGTTGGTCCCGGCTGTCATTTGTGGATCTTTGGCAGTCGTTACGGATAGTCAGAAGCCAGTAAATCTGATTCCAGTCTTGCCATGAAGTACCGTATTACCCCAGTTAATGGGTTGTGGAGGTCTGGTAGGCCGCCGCTCCTCGTAAAATACTGGTATTCAGCTGAATCCGGCTTGACTGGAAGCCGACCCCAATATACTTGGGAAAAGGCTAGGCAGATGATATTAAGTAATTTGTATAATAACTTCTAACGATAATCTATGAAACCTTTCACTAATTTGCTTTCGTTTCTTAACCATTAGAGATCAAAAGAAACAACATAAAATTAAATAACATATACCCTTGTAGTGACATCTGACGTCACAGAATCCTGCATCACGCAAGCCAAGTTCTCAGCGCGATTTGAGAACATTATCAAAAGATATTATATAATTATTATTATTTATTATCTTTATCATTTGATTTGATTTGAGTAGATCAACAGCCCGAAATCATCTATCGGGCAGTTGCCATTACACAGTTGTCATCACATACAACAATTACGGATGCAATTCGAAACTAAACAATAGAAATTGATACGTTTGCGGATCCGCATCGCTGGATCCAGCACTATATGCTGGATCCAGCATATTTAAAAAGGCGCTGGATCCAGCTGGATTGCTGTATGCTGGATCCAGCAATTGCAATCCCTAATTATAGCACTAATATCGGGAAAAGTCTGAAAACTGAAAATTTTTAGTTACGTCACAAGAAAAAAAAATTGAAAAGTCTTCAAGACTCGATTCGAGAATTAAACTGTTTTATTGGTAGGTTGGTACGAAACCCTCAGTGCGCGAGTCCGACTCGCACTTGCCCGGTTTTTTTTTAAAGTAACCATCGACTTTCTTACTGGTTCTTCTCCATAGAAAACGACCTATTGAAACCACATCTCAGATAGGCCTAACCGTACGCTAGCTTATGATATTTGTTTAGTGTCCATCACTAAAAAAATTACCATAAGCTAGCGTACGGTTAGGCCTATCTGAAGTGTTTTTTTTTTAATTTACTTTAGTTCTAGATCATATTATACGAATCTTTGATATTCCCAGTCTCCCAGTATTCTTTGAGTATACTTTTAAACCTGTATATTAATATATTCTATTTATTTCCAGCGGAACGAAGGGCACAGCTCAGTCGGTCGCGGTCGCGTTCCGGTCTCACTGGAGCTATGACTACACGTGAACTAACTAAGTGAGTTATATTAATTTTCATCATAATCTATCTATGATTTTTAACTATCTGTTCTACGAAATAATGTTACATTATTTTTCGGTCTCCCTTAGAAAAGATAACACTATTTCCCTGCTTCTGTAAAAAACAGTACTATTGTTTTCATCTCCCAAAAAATACAGTAGTTTTTCTCTGCTTCCCAAAAAATACAGTGTCATTACTCTGTGATCAAAGTGAACAAAGTGTCTTACATTCATGTTCATCTGCCTATGCTTTTTACCTATCGGTTCTCACAAATAACGTTACATTATTTCACAGTCTCTTTAAAAAAACACAGCTGTCTTTTTTCTACCTTCCAAAGAATACTATTTTAATTCTTTGTGAGACAAAGAATTCTTTGTCTCATATAAATAATTGTGACACTACTTCTTTGTCTCCCTAAAAAATAAAGCACTATTTCTTGTGCCTCCCAAAGAATAACCATTTTAATTCTCTGTCACTCTCAAAAAATGCAACACAACGTCTTTGTCTCTTTCAAAATTGAAGTACTATTATTTTTGTCTCCCAAAGAATACAGCAATGTTTCTCTGTGTCACAAAAATACCATACTATTATACCTGTATCTGAATAGATACTGTGTGTGTGTGTGTGTGTGTGTGTGTGTGTGTGTGTGTGTGTGTGTGTGTGTGTGTGTGTGTGTGTGTGGTATTTTTACGGTAAAAAACTGATTAATTCCCACCCATATTCCTTTAGTTACTTTTGCATCCCAGAGTAACGCTATTTATTTCAACCCCGCAACTTGCAAATACATCGTTATTATAAGTATACACTACAACATTTTGTGGAGCATTTCTCTGTAATGTAACATTCTTACGAATGGTACAATACAGGCAAAAGCTCAGTCTCCAAAGCATTTTCATGTAATGTAACGTTCCTGCGAATGCTCGGCGTTATGTTACAGGTAAATGCTCACAATGCACAATGCTCATTTACCAACATTTCGTGGTACCTTGCGTTCATTCTTTTTATAATTCCTTCGACGAAATGTTACATCAATACGCTCGACGAAATGTTACACCAATACGCTCGACGAAATGTTACACCAATATGCTCGTTGGTTAGTAACAAAGAGGCGAGCGTGCTCGATGTGTAGTTCGTAAAAGGATGATACACTTGAACATATCATAGAGCGGCTCTGTTACAAGTAAATGTTGTAGTTTATACTCACCTATACACGAATATAAATAAAAATGTTTGTCCTTTTCCAGTGAATTGCTGAGCAACGCGTGATGAAACTCACACCAAGTGATATTAGGATCTTAATATGACATTACACTTGACAAAATTCACAGCTAAATGTATTATTTTGAAGATATTTATTGTATAAAAAAAACTTTTTTTGGCTGAATTTTGATGTATTTTAGGCTCAGGGAGTGGAAATATCTGTTTAACTTTCTCTCAAAAACACCAAGCAATAGTATTTTTGAGAAAACTTTTAGTAAATGAACTTGAGAATGTAGGTAAATATATGTCAGTGTTATTTTTTAGGTAAATATTTTTATTATAATTATTGTATAATTATTACAAAACGCTGTGAAATTGTCGAGTGCTCAATTGTATTTATATTGCATGAAGACTATAATGAATTACTGTTTACACAAACAAAAATACACTTTTTTTAAACTGAAATTATGTCTCAGGTCAGATATTAGTATATTTTTAGCTAATAATTCCGACAGAATTAATTTAAAAGACAGAGAAAACACTTTTTTGCGCCGATCTCAAGTATTACTGGGACTAGTGCTGATGAAAGATGATGTCAGAGCTATCAATTTGAAAGTTTTACCTATGTTGGATATATAAGTTTGATGTTTCCAAAGACCATAATGGATACAAGTAAGTTATTTTGGTTTTTATCGGTCCTGACAGACGTCCTGCCAGGAAGGTGACATTTCGTCAGAAAAAAAATATTGTATACCCGATTGCAGCGCCATCTATCAGGTTCAATTGTATACAAATCAGTCTAGATATTTAGGAGGAGTCAGGTGATAAAACAGAAGAATTAAATATATATAAAGATATTTGTACTTCTCTAATCAATTGATAAATCATCTTTTTGCCTTTTCCCAAATATCTCGAGTTCGGCTTTCAATTTACCCTAAAGCAGCTAAATGAACTAATTTCACGTTTACAAAACCATTTTAAAATAAACTAATAGTTTGTGCAATATAAATTCAATAACAATGATAGTAAATAAGTATGAAATAATAACAATAATGTAACGAAAAAGACGTAAGATACTTGCGTTAAAATAAAAAACATTATGAATTAAAGGAAAAACGTCTTTAAAGACTGTTTTAGTTAAAGATTTATTAACTTGGTCTTGTATGGGAGTAATTTTTTAACTGGTTTAGATAATGAAGAGGTTAGACGTTCGATTAAAACCTTTTTGGAAATAGTAGGCTGAGTCATGAGCGGCCATCTTTACTTATATTAATGTTTGAATCCCCGACCGGTCCTATGAGACCGCGCTGTTATTATTTTACTATTGTGTCTCGTTTCGCGGGTATGTGATAGATTAATTACGTCACATGCCTGAGGGGGAAGGGATTGATGGAGTTGTAAGTCTCAAGAGTATTTAACTAACAAATAAGTAATATATGGGTATGTTACAGCGATTTAAAAAAAACAAGCAATAAATGAATTATTAATATTATTATAAATATATTTGAGTATTAAAAGCCGCACGTAAAAAACAGAATCATGAAATTCATGTGATGTAACTTGCGACTAGCACAACAGGCACGGTTGGCGCAGTGGTTGAGCGATTGGCTGTTGCACTGCGTGTCGCGGGTTTGATTTCCGCACAGAACAAATACAAATATGGCCTATTCTGGGTGTCTTGTGTATGTGTGCGCAACTACGATACAGGATTGGTCTAAATTTTACTTTATCTCTGCCATCCCCTTCAGAGAATTTAAGTTAATGTTGTACTATATACCAAATTAATAAATCTTCAATTATACATATATTTGTCCACTTTTATGTCTGTATATATTGCTAATACGGTAATAACGAGTAATTTGTAAGTAGATGCTAAATAATTTGGTGTCGACGGCCTTATATAGCCTTATTAGCTTACAAGCCTTCAAGTCCATATTGGCCTTAGGCCTTAATGCTTAAGAAATAAGAGCTACATTCGCATATCACGGCCAATATCTCACCCATACGCACAAAATTGTTCTGGGAACTCATTCATTTTGCGTACAGCTAAGGAGTGTATTGACCCGGCAGGGCCGAAACCTCTGGGGAACACGGAAATTCCGAAAGGTGTGCCCATATCGCCCCAGATCGAAGGCAACAAAGGAACAGGGTGGAGTTTAGTCAGTTAGAGTCTGACACGCCCTCTCGCTTCACCCAATAGCGGGAGAAGTCATTCTGATGATTCCCTACTAGAAAAAAAATGCTAAGGAGTGTAATTCCCTGCCGAAGTCTGTGTTTCCTGATAGATACAACCTCCCTAGGTTGTAGCTATGTCTTTAAGTCAAGAGTGAATAGGTTACTTCTAGGCAAGCGTGCTCCATCGTCGACCACATCATCGCTTACCATCAGGTGAGATAGTTGTCAAAGAATGTAGCTCTTATTCTTACAATTTTATCTTTAATTCAAATAATTACGGCCTGACTACTAATCTTGGTTGCAATTTTATTATTGTAACATAAATATTTCATTGTTATGGGTTTCGATAATAAATGGTTCATGATTGGCAGTTATATGTATAAGACATATCAATTTACAATCAATATTAAAAAAAAGTAAAATATTCCGTAATAAAATATTACTTGTATCGTCAATACTCCCGCTATGAGCATTTTGCCGCTTACGTTATTATTTATAAAACTATGTAAAATTCACATTTAAATTTCATGTGACGTAGCCTGACTTTTCATTATTTACCTACTTGCAATTGCAAGTTTGAGTTCAATCATTTAACAGACCACCGACATAAGAAAACGATTTGTTCCTCCAGGCCACGTGCAGCGGCAAATTGCTCACTGCGCGAGTACTCAAGGCTAATTTTTTTTAACTTACCAACATGGACCATTGTCTACAATTGCAATTACAATCTAATTAATTCTCAAACACCATTTAAATTGTAACACAACTAAACTATGTCAATATATCTTGGGATCTACTTCTAGCAGATGCAGCTAAATACTGGCTGTTTTAATTGGAGTGTCCGTAACCCTCTCCACAACCCAGCAACTGGGTAACACTATACCATCTCTGTATATTTGAGAGTAGTTTGAGAATTAGACAGTAATACAAGTCGACATAATTTCTTCTGAAGGTACTTGCTTATCATTTACTTAAATATTTGTTTAATGTAAAAACTAAATATGAAAAGCTCATGAAGACCCCTTTTTTAACCGAATTTTTATTACGTTTTTTAGGGTTCCGTACCTCAAAAGGAAAATAACGGAACCCTTGTAGGATCACTTTGTTGTCCATCCGTCTGTCTGTCAAAACCCTTTTTTTTTATAATGAAAACGTTTTTTTAAAGAAATATGATTAATAAAATCAAGTCCCGCTTTGCCTTTACAAAGAAGATACAAAGGAGTGGGTTTTAGACAGTAAAAGTCTCACGCGCCCTCCCGCTCCGCTAAAGAGTGGGAGAAGTCGTACTGATGATTTCTCAACTAAAAAAAAGCCCTGTGTCAATTTACCCCAAGTTTTTTTAATTCTAAACGAAATATTATCAATTACTTTTTCTATATACTTTAGGCGTCGGAAAGTATTTTGAGCGAGCTAACTCATTTTTGTATAGAAAATATTAATTTTTATTTAGTTTTAACCATGCATTTGTTTCTACTACACACGAAAAGCAATGTAAATGTATTTGATTTTTTTTTTAATAAATATGAAATAAGTTTTTTTTTAATGTCTATAGGCGATAGTATACTGCAATCGGCGTCATAATATAATAATATTATTATTAACTCTTTTCTTGTTATTTTTGTCACAATTTACTTAAAATATCATTTCTGTGACTTTTCATTTTAAAATGTAATTTTTTTTCGTACTTTGAAGAAAGTTCCAACCAGAATAATCTACCTACATGAATTTACAATATTTATGATATCTTTTTGAGGTAAATAAACCTGTGTAATTTGTACTTATAACCCAGTTGCTTTTTAAGCTGGCTCCTCATGCAAGATAATAAACTAATGCGTCTCATCATCAACGATTGCATCACTGCTTACCATCAGGTGGGATCGCAGTCAAGCACTAGTTTATATTATTTAAAAAAAAGGGTGTATCGAGGTCAATATCTGATTTATTCAATATAAATAAATGCAAATTATGTCCCAGATTTTAAAATCAATTGAAAAAAAAAAATCATGAACTTTTCCAACTTTTTTAATATATTTTTCGTTATAGTACATTCGCGTTAAGAATGCATTAAAGTCATCATTGTCCGTCGGCCTAGCCCCGCCACCCTAACCAATCAAAGCTGTTTAAGTGTATTTTTATAAATTCATTAAACTTAGGGCCTGTTTCACAATGTCTGAGTAGGCACTACTTACTGAATAAATTCAAAAATGTGACAGATTTTGTATGAAATTATCTGCCAAGTAAGATACTCGAAACTTAATCATAGGTGGTGAAATAGGCCCTTAATCTTTTAAAATATAATTTGTTTGGATTTAACACCACTGTCAATACACCTTTATCTTGCAGTTGCACTGATAAATCATTGCATTCTTAACGCGAACGAACTATACGTCATTTAATATTTAAAAAAAAACATCACTATATGGCCCCAATGTCGTGTTTAAAAAGACATTATCATGCACAAAATATAAATCTTTATATTTAAGACAATATTGTAATTGAATGAAAACGCTTTCTCTATATTAATGTGTCGCTGACTGGACTAGTATATATGTATGATTACATGTAAATATATTTTTGTAAAATGTTACATTTTTACTTAATAATAATGTTTTTAAAACTATTTTTTGTTTTATTCGTTTGATACCTATTATAATATATCATAATAGCATTGCCTTGTAATGTTCCCACTGTTGGGACTCGGGCCTCCACTCTAGGAGAGGGAAGGGGCTGTAATCCACCACGCAGGCCCAGGGCGGATGCGGAATATCATAATAGGTGACTAAAATCACACCTACTGTTCCTTCAGTGAGTCTGCTTTCTAGGATCACGATTCACGGGTATCCTTTTCAGAAGCAATAATAATAATAATTTCCCGCCGGTTTCTTGGACCCTGTTCCCGATACCGGTGGGCTACTATTTTTTTATATAAAGTGTTTTAAAAATATATAAAATACATATGTGAAAATGTTGAATAAAGGAAATAATTTATTCAAAAGATGGCGTACAGAGTAGTCTTAAACACTGAAGAAAACTAGTCCAATTATTAATATTTACAGTTTGGCAAGGCTGCTAAAATGCCATGTGCGGGGGCACGTGGCATTTTACCATCCCCCCCGGTCTGAGAGGCCAAGAGCTCAGAAGAAATAAGATCTTTTTTTTATATTAAAACACAACGTGATGATTTTTCTGGAGCCCCATCTAATGAATTTCCCACGGGCCTCAAATGATATGGTTAAGGCACTATCGGCCGAACGCATAGTCCAGCTAATGGTTCATTAGCGTCTCTAATGTCCCATTAAAGTTAAGTATTGTCAAACCTTCACTGAAAAACAATGTAAAACTGTCAATGTGACAATTTCATAATAGATCGTTTAGAAGTTAAGTGTTGATTAACGTTAATGAATGTCCGTATGACTCATCCATCGCTACTCTAAATCTAAGGGGCGTTCAAATAATTAACACGTGACGCCATATGTAGGGTTGCCAGATCTTCAAAGCGAAAAGCCGAACAAGCCAACCAGTTCAGCCGGACATTTGATTAAAAAGGCCGATATTGATTTTTTGATGTCATTCCGGAAATTTACTTTTTACATTCTGATGAAATAAGAAGTAATTGCTGGTCTACTAACGCTTGCAATTACAAGAATATCACAAATCTATCAAAATGGTCAAATTTAAAAAGCCGGACTCCACTTAATTTGGAACAAATTAGAAAACACACAAGCCTGGCTAACGCTAACACTAGGTAAACATGTGACCCAAATGTTTACCTAGTTTTAGAAGTCTGCACTAGTAGGGGTCTGTTAACAATCAATCTGGGTTATATTGACTAGTGGCAGATTTTTCAATAGTCGGACAACTTTTAATTGAGGACTAAAAATGGCGATTTGACAGTTTTTGTGTAGAAAACATATCAAAAAGCCATATTTATTCTTCCGGTAAAAGTTAACTAGTTTGTTAATTGCTAGTTAGTCTACTGAAAAATCGGCCCTAAAACAAGTTGTTTTGAAACTCATGTTTAAAATATTAGGCCGAATAATTTGAAATACCCTACATTGAAAACCATAAAAAAAACACTGGTTTAAAAGAATTTTTTACACCACCTGCTCGATAATTACCCTATTATGTGTCATGTAACCTGCACTTAAAGCAACTCGTTATCACCTAGGGAGATAATACAGTATGGCCGATCTCTAGGGCATAATGGTTTTTTTTTTAATTTAGAACGTCAAATACGCCTTCAGTCATTTAAAATGTACGTGCATCAAACAAATTTATTCAAAAATGAAACTGGCCACTAACAAAAAAAAAGAATAATAAATGTACATATTGAGGAAAAGGTTAAGGAGGTTCTAAAAAAGAGTAAAGTTATAGAGTAATATTGAAGTATTGAATTTTGTTTGCTTCTAATTTGGAGTTGAGATTAACGTGTAAATAATGTTGCATATTTTTTAATTTATTTATAATTTGTTTTATACGATTTAGAGTACCTAGTTAATTAATCGTAGTAGACTTGTAATTATCTCACACATGGTGTAAAAAGTAGAGTATCCAACACGGGAGTAAAGCTGTCTTTGTCTTGGGCGGCTTTAATTCCTCACTTCACTCAGGTTTCTCTATTAACTCCCTCGCGATGCTCGGGAGTTAATTATATAAATCCCTCACTAACGTTCGGGATTAAAACTTAGCAACCTTCGTTTTGTTCGGAATTCAACATGCCGCCCTCGCCTTAAAGACACTGCTTTACTCCCTAGTCACATAATCTACTATAAACTGTATGTTTTACAAAACAAGAACTCAATGTTAGAGACGTTCCTCAAAAAAGATTTTTTCTGCTAGAAGTACTCTCATCATCTGCCTAGCCTTTTTCCCAACTCATTGGGGTCGGCTTCCAGTCAAGCCGGATTTAGCTGAGTACCAGTATTTTACGAGGAGCGGCTGCCTACCAGACCTCCACAACCCATTAACTGGGGTAACACGGTACTTCATGGCAAGACTGGAGTCAGATTTACTGGCTTCTAACTATCCGTAACGACTGCCAAAGATCTACAAATGACAGCCGGGACCTACGGCTTAACGTCCTTTCCGAGGCACGGAGGAAACTCGTTATGTTAAGATGGTCACCCATCCACAGACCAACCTTGGCAAGCGTTGCTTAACCTTGAAGATCGACCTGTGCGGCTGTTATTATTTAGCCACGAGCTCCTGCTAGAAGTATCCTCTGAAATAAAAAAAGATTTCATCAAAACCTGTTCACTTTTGGCGAAGATTCCATCGGACTAAGTGTAAAGGAACAGAATACGTAACCTACACCTTTATTTTTAGTTGTAATTTGAAATCTACAATGTAACTTTTCCCGCTCTGACTGGAGCAGGAGGACCTGAGTCAGACTTTTACTGACTAAAACCACACCTGCGTCTTTCAGTTGCCATTTTCGTTCTCGGATTAGGGGTTTCCTTTTCAAAAATCCCCCGTGTTTCAACCATTCCCCGCGACCTAAACTACGCCTGTGTTGGCGGACACGTTGGTACACTAAACTCCTGCGTACCTAGCTTTTTTACCCAACTGCAAGAACAGTTATTTACTGTAATGAAAATCAGTTAACATTTGGCGAAGATATTTTAAGGGTGGGGATCATCTAATGGCTTTTCCTGCTCTCGGTGAAGCGGGAGGCCGTGTCACTTTTCTGACTAAACCACACCTGTGTCTTTCAGTTAACCTTTTGCGTTCTAGGACTACAGGTTTCCTTTTCAGAAATTCTCAGCGAACTAACCTACGCCTGTATCTGGCTTTTTTATCCAATTGCAAGAAGAGTTATATACTGTCTACGTCCCAGTGGTCTGTCAGTTCCCCTTTTTTGTCAGGTCTACGTTAACTACTTCGAACAATCTGCAATCCTGACTGGCGGCAGTCCTATCTCGTCAGTTTTGCTAACATCTCTTTGAGGCATGCATGGAAAACACCACGCTACAGAAATGGTCTTTGCCAGAGCCAGGTAGCAAGCTAGCCATGGGGCAGCCCCACAGAACAAAGAAGTGGGCAGCCCCCTACACACACAGGCGAAACATCGCAAAAAGTTTTTAACAACATTTACAAATTACATTCAAGCTTGTTTCGCCTGGTCGCTATTGTTTACGTGACACCCTCAGTAAGAAGGGTCTAGCTACCTGCACTAGCGTATAGCTGGCTAGCTAGCCATAGCTCGCCGTCCGCAAGCCCTTTTCTTATATTTAATGTAAACTAGTGCTTGACTGCAATCCCACCTGATGGTAAGCAGTGATGCAGTCGTCGATGGTGAGGCGCACTAGTTTATTAAGAGCCTATTAACTCTAGTCTTGAAGATACCCAAATTATAATAGGACGGGAAGACCGCAGTAGGCAAATTGTTTCAGTCCTTCGATGTACGCGGTATAAACGACGAGGCAAAGCGCTTAGTCCGGAACGTGCAGGTTTCGACAACGTAAAGATGGATACTCGCCGTACGACGGCTTGTCCGATGGTAGAAAGAAGATGGCATTTGCCTAGGGCAGCCCCTTACAAACACAGGCGAAATATCGCTAAAATCCCACAGTGTTCCTTCAGTAGGTACCCCTTTTTTGCGAGATCTTCAAAGGACTGGAACAATTTACCTGCTGCGGTCTTCCCGTCCAATTATAATTCGGGTATCTTCAAGACTAGAGTGAATAGGAAACTCTGGCAAGCTTCGGTTCTATCTGGCCTCGTCAATTTGGTTGACATCTCTTTGAGGCGGGCATGTAAAACACCATGTTGCAGGCTTGTCTTTACCAGAACCAGGTAGCCAGCTAGCCATAGGGCAGTCCCCTACGCACACAGACGAAATATGTACTTATTCTTATTGCTAAAAGTTGCCAAAAATAAAGACATTTACAATTACACTCAAACCGGTTTCGCCTGGTCCCTATTGTTTACGTGACACCCTCAGTAAAAAGGGTCTAGCTAGGTAAGTACAGTCAGCATCAAAAGTCGATGAACAGAATCAACATTACAAAACACCTGTTCACAATAAAATGCCATAAGTTATAGTCGCAACTAGGAAACAAAATAGCCTGTACACCAGAAATTTACAAAAGTCGTTAAACACGAGTATTTCAAAAGTACATGTGCATTAGTATTTCAAAAGTACATGTGCACTAGTATTTCAAAAGAACATGTGCACTAGTATTTCAAAAGTACATGTGCACTAGTATTCCTAAAGTCGCTGTACACCATCAATCCAAATGTCGCTGAACAACATTGTATCAAAGTCACTAAACAGCTAATTTCACCTGACTAAACTAACTACTACTAAATATAGAAACTGCTGATATTGTTATTATCTTTATTATAGAACAACATCATTGTATCAAAAGTCACTAAACAGCAGTAAAGACAAAATTAGGTTAACAAAGTATATTTTTAATGTTGCCGTGTGTTAATATACTTTTGACGCTTATGTTGTTCAGCTACTTTTGGGACAGTGCTTGCTTGATCTTAATAATGTATGTTAACATGTTAGTATCTATTTCAATACTTATTTACAAAGCAATTATACACTGGAGAGCAATAAAATCGCACATCATGACTTGTTATGTTAAGGCAGATTTTGTCACGAATTTGAAAAGATTTTGAAAGAAATGCATACACAAGTTTAAACACCATTTCATTATCTTTCTATGATATGAAATACAGTGAAAAAAATACCCTTGAAAAGTTTTAGAGCACAATATCCAACATAAGGGTAAAATTACCAAATTTTGCTTAAGAGAGAATGACAGTCAAACTTAAAATTCTTGGTTAACCAGTTTATTAATAAAGTGTATTCCCTCTCATAGCCTTAATTACAGCTGTTAACCGATGCCTTATGGACCGTATTAATTTTACCATGAAGTTGTATGGTATAACCTTCCACACCTCGTCAATGATAAATTGACGCTCTTGGAGTCGCGAAGAAACAAGTTTTTTGCTGTAATTCTTCTTTTAAGATCATTCCAGATGTGTTCAATTGAATTAAGATCAGAACTACGTAGGGCTTTCAAACTCGGATAGTTACCAACTCCGGAGCTAGTTACGATGTTGAGCAACCAAATCCGGAACTCCGGAGTTGGCTCCGGAGTTGACAGCTTTCTTAGAAATTAATAAAAATGCCCTTTATTTTAATCAATAGAAGTTTTATTTGCAAAGGAATCGGTGTTTTTGTTTAAAAATTTACTGTCTGACCGACAAAAGTTATAATAGACAACCTAAACGCATTATAAAATATATTTTTTAAATAATATAATAATATTTGGTTGTAATGAATAGGCTTAAAAACTACTGCACCGTTTTTAAAAATTCTTTCACCGTTCGATAGCTACATTATCCACGAGTAACATAGGCTAAATTTTATTTTGAAAAAAAAAATAGTGTTCCTAAGATATCTGGGTTTTTCAGACACAAGGTGTAAACAATCATGTTAAATATAATTTTCATCCCACCATCTCGGAAAGAATATTTTTAATCTTCAATATCTGAAGTAGAGTAGAGTGAAAAAACTAAAATGAGTGATTCTAGCGACGAGGAAGTTTGTTTGACGCCAACAGAATTGACTGAAACTGTTAATAATACGCAAATGAGCTTTCTCCCTCAACAATCACGTGAGAAGTATTTAAAACAGTACGATTCAACACGTGGCGACTAACAAAAGGAGTCAAAACTTTCTCAGAAAACGTTTTTTTTTGCATCTAGTCATTTCCTCGCTGAGGTGGAATGAAAAGTTACGTGTTGCACTCGAGTGCAAAGATTTTTCACCTCGTGCTCTTTTGATACCCTCGCTAACGCTCAGGATTCCAATATTGAATCACTCGCTGCGCTCGTGATTCAATTTTAGAATCCTTCGCTTGCTCGGTCATCAAAATTGAACACGCGGTTAAAAAGCAACTTTGCACTCTTGTATAACAAATAACTATTATATGGCAAAACAACGTTTGCCGAGTCAGCTAGTTTTTAATAAAAAAGAAACTTTGGGTTTAAAAATTTACCGTCTGACAGTCAGACGTTTTAGTAGACAACTAATACGCATTATATAATATTAAAACAATCAACAATCATACAAAAATAAACATTTGTTCGGCAAGTAACAATATAATAATAAAATAGTAATCATGAACTTAAAGGAACCTATAAAATCTACTTTTTTGAGATCGAAGTTCTTAGTAATACGTTTTGAGAAACGATAAGGCATTTAAAGATGAGTCAAAAAGAGAACTTTTTACTACCGAATAATACCGAAGTGTTGTGCTAAAGACTTAAGAAGGAATCAAACAACGGAAAACGTACGCTCAAGAATTAAGATGCGTTTTTCGTCGTTTTGTAAATAATGTTTACATGATTTTTGAAAACCGGTTTCAACTCCGGTTTTCCATTTCAACTCCGGATTTAAAAAATGCTTAAAATCGCTCCGAAACTCCGGAGTTGCGAAACTCCGGAACTCCGGATTGAAAGCCCTAGAACTACGCACAGGCCTGACTATCGTGATGATTAAAATTTCAAAGTTTTCCATGTAGTGAAAAACTGTTCTAGCGACATGCGATCTGGTATTGTCATGCGTTAAGATTTTATTTTACCAATAAGCTACACCAGCAGCTTCACAGATTCACCGAGCATTTTTTTGACGTAACGTGAAGCCATCAACCCTCTCGATATCGGGCAGGTATTAGCTACAGTGTATGAATACAAGTCAGTTTTACTGTATAACATTATGCCACCCCGAAACGCCTCGAAAAGCAACATAATTTCTTATGTAGTATTGATAAAATTAGCCTGATGACTTTCTGTAAATCCTAAGAAGTCATGGGTGGTCATGGTCATGTAAGTCATTCTGAACTTATCAGAAAACACCATAGCCGGCCAATAGTCAAACACGTAATTTAAGTAATCCATGATAAATTGTCGCCGGGCTTGTCGGGGAGCTGTGGGCAGTTTGGTACCAATTGCTGGATGATATGCAGTCAGTCCTGCTTCATGTAGTCCTTTTCTAATTGTCCGCTGATTTATACTGACATTGCAAACTTCTAAAAGCTTTTGTCTCAGTTCAATCGCTTTCGATAGCCAATTTCTCAAAGTACTTGTTAAAACAAAGCGACCATTACGCTCTGAACCTATGCGCTACCGGCCAGGTCCTGGTCGTCGAATGTACCCACTGGTCTTTTGAAACCTTTGGTATACCCGAAGATCGGGGAAATGGCCCAATTTTGGCTGTTGAGAAACTTCGTTTGTTTTATGGCCTGTTTTGGGCAAGGTAATAACTTGAACAGCTTCTGCGGGCGTGGTATCCATATTTTTCCAGTAAATTCGTTTGTTTCCAATTGAGACGTTATCGCGTTGACGGAAACAGAGTAAAAATTAAAAAAAATACCCTTTTTGTAGCTTTGGGTAAAGGTGTAAGTTGAGAAATGCGAATGCGTGAATTTGGGGAATTGGATGTATGGTTGATTTTTGTGAATTACGTGAAGGTCAATGATCTTAATTTTGTGTTTTTGCAAAGTTAACCTTGTATGCTTTAATTTTGCTTAATAATTTATACTCCATTTCTTTACATTTAAGGGGATATCAGCATTAAACTAAATTACAAGCCATGTGCGATTTTTTTGCTCTCAAGTGTATTTTATTGTCAGTAATCATACCAATCTATAATATGAAATAACATAAACATAACCCTAATGATCTACGAAGCGATTATTTGCGAGATTATTTGCGCAAAGTAAATTACAAGTACCGACTTGTAATTTACTTTGCGCAAATCTTACAAAACCTTCCTTTAATTTTTACTTTTTGTAAAATATAAAAAAATAAAAAACCGAAAACTTGGTTTTTTGAATTTTTCACATAAATTCTGAGGTTATGTGAAAAAAGTTACCTACAACTTTGCCATTTGACTTTTTTCGATAGGACTTTTAGTTTTGCCGGAAATCGAGGAAAACCGTTTTTTACCCTTAAAAACTCACCCTCATCTCCTTCCCGACCTCAGATCGCCCGTAAATTATTTTTCCTTTCATTTTTATAATATTCCCCTTCTTTTCTAATGGGTTTCATCCTACTATTATTTTTTTTTGGTTTTAAAAATTATCGACCCTGGTCTATAAAATTATCACAAGTCACGTGAATAGAAATAATGAAGTAAAAATAAAAGGAAGGTTTTGTAAGATTTGCGCAAAGTAAATTACAAGTACCGTCACAATAATCGCTTCGTAGATCATTAGAGTTATGTTTATGTTATTTCATATTATAGATTGGTATGATTACTGACAATAAAATATAATTGCTTTGTAAATAAGTATTGAAATAGATACTAACATGTTAACATACATTATTAAGATCAAGCAAGCACTGTCCCAAAAGTAGCTGAACAACATAAGCGTCAAAAGTATATTAACACACGGCAACATTAAAAATATACTTTGTTAACCTAATTTTGTCTTTACTGCTGTTTAGTGACTTTTGATACAATGATGTTGTTCTATAATAAAGATAATAACAATATCAGCAGTTTTTATATTTAGTAGTAGTTAGTTTAGTCAGGTGAAATTAGCTGTTTAGTGACTTTTATATAATGATGTTCAGCGACATTTGGATTGATGGTGTACAGCGACTTTAGAAATACTAATGCACATGTACTTTTGAAATACTAGTGCACATGTTCTTTTGAAATACTAGTGCACATGTACTTTTGAAATACTAGTGCACATGTACTTTTGAAATACTCGTGTTTAACGACTTTTGTAAATTTCTGGTGTACAGGCTATTTTGTTTCCTAGTTGCGACTATAACTTATGGCATTTTATTGTGAACAGGTGTTTTGTAATGTTGATTCTGTTCATCGACTTTTGATGCTGACTGTACCTGCGCTGGTGGTACTTTGTACAAATGGGACCTACGGCTTAACGTGCTTTCCGAGGCACGAAGGAAACTCGGTATGTTATGATAGTCACCCATCCACAGACCAACCTTGGCAAGCGTTGCTTAACCTTGGAGGTCGACCCGTGCGGCTGTTATTATTTAGCCACGAGCTCCTTAACCCTAGCGTACAGTAAAGAATCAAAGTAAAGAATACCTAAGAAGTAAATCTGAAGCCCTGGCAAGCTTCGGTCCCAACTTCCGACAATAATTTTGCTGACATTTCTTTAAAGCGTGCATGGAAAACACCACGCTACAGGCTGGGTCTTTACCGAAGGCAGGTAGCAAGCTAGCCATGGCTCGCCATGCACAAGCCCGCCCCTGGGTCCCTTACGCACACAGCCAAAATATTGCTAAAAGTTGCCAAAATAAAGACATTTACAATTATACTCAAACCGGTTTCGCCTGGTCCCTATTGTTTACGTGACACCCTCAGTAAAAAGGGTCTAGTTACCTGCGTACACGCCGAACTCCCCCGCATCCCCACTTACATATTATCACCCCAGCTTCAGCAACTTTTACCTTATCTGTGGCTTCAGTCCCAAGCTTGACTTGCTACGTAGCGGTTGTGCTCTGTGCTATTAAAACTTTAAACTTCAACTGTAACTTTAAGTATTGTTATAATATAACAATACTTAAATAACTTAACTTTGTACTAATACTTACGCTGGCTTTTAATTTCTATTCGACGATGGATTGCCCACTAATTACTCCTGGAGGTAAGAAACTTTTAAATATTTACAAAAGTCTGTTTTTTAATTCATGAATCCCTGACCGGTCGCATGAGACCGCGCTGTTATTGTTTTACTATTGTGTCTCGTTTCGCGGGTAATGTCTGAAAATGACATTACATGGGTTGTCACAACACAAAAGAACTGGCATCATTATTATTGTAAGTTTGATATTTGCATGTGTCAATTGAGTCTCAGGGATTAAAAAACAGACTACCTGCTTTCGTTTTATTATATGCTTAGAATCGCAAAGTAGGTACACTAAAATAATGTATGTGTAACTCATAATAAAAATATTGAAGGTATTATAAAAATAAAATGGCCAAAATTGACATTGATATTCCGCGTTTCTAGTATTAGAGATTTACTTTTGAATTGTACATATTTCTATGTTATTTTGTGATTCTTGTGAAGGGTGTAGCAATTATCTGATATTAAATCTCTCATAAATTCAGTCATTAAATCTTTCACACATTTGTTATTAGTCTTTAGCATAACTTAATAAATGGTGCTGAAACTCTTACTAGTTACCTTCTTAACCCTAAGTTATATTTTGTCGAGAGAGACTAGATCCTGCGACACAGGGTATCCTAGTGCAGGATCTAGTGTCCCATATAAATTATGTAAACCCTGTATATTAAGAACAATAAACTATTATTATTATTATTATTATTTAAATGGCAGGTAATAAAACTGCTCATAATAGTGTTAAAAGTGATAAGTGTGATCTGATAACTAAAGTGGACTCAAGTTCTCAAATGTACCTTAAAATGTGTGTTACACTTTTCTTTTTTAGAAATGAGCCTCTCATTTTTGAGTAGTTTGAACAAATTATAACATGTTAAGGGATTTGTCACACTGGATGCGTTCTGCGGCCTGCGGTCCGGTCAACGTTGTCGGTCGGTCCCTCGCCTCCGCCCCGCCGGGCCAACATGCGTTCTTTGGTTGTGCTCGCGCGGTCAGATCGCATTCTATATAAAATATATTAATACCGACAATGCTGTTCATACATGATGCGGGCTGCGTTCGCTTTGACCTGAGAACGCATCCAGTGTGACAAATCCCTTAGTCCAAGGTAGATTACTGGCATGCCGAATAAATAAAATACCACATGCCTGCGTTGAAAAGAAATGATCCTATGACCACACAAGTGATATACACACATCTCGTTCGGGAACTAACTACACGATAATTGATTTCGGGCTGTTATTATTTGTATTTTAGATCGCTTTAGACAGAGATTTGGAAGGAAAATAAGGAGGCATTTGCCCAGCTGTGGGACACAATATATAGGCAATTAAAAAAATGTATTTTACGATATGATAGGTAATGTTTGACTATAAATTATCAAGAAATGACCATGCGTTTAGCTGATAGTTTCATTTTATGAAATGGCAAGTCACATCATGAAGTGATCAATTCTAATACATAGGAACCTATATTATAATTTTCTAATCGTGTGGAGAACTTAAATACCACGATACAGGATTTTTTTCGGCCTCCCAAATGCCTAAACAAGATAACATGTGTATGTTGACGAATGAAATAAAATAGCACGTGCCTCGTCCTGCCTTGTCTGATGTTTTGTGAGAGATAGTATGCAAGGGTGTCCATTGTTATATGTTAATTTGTATTATTATATTCAAACTTATTATTTTAATTTAAAATTACGTGTTATTGAAATTATTCTTTTATAATGATCGAAATCAATAAAATCCTGCTGGTTCGAGGTGGCTCGAGAAAAGAACACCTGGACGGAGTTTGTGGAGGCCTTTGCCCAGCAGTGGGACAGTACCTATAGGCTGAATAAAAAAATATCCTAAAATTCTATACCATTACTAACATTGTGTATAGTTTTTATCTTTTATGTTTTCACTGTAAATTTTTAAACTAGTAAAATAAGTAAAGTTTAGTTCCTATGTGACGTAATAGATGTCACTACAGCGCGAAGAAATCATAACTTATTTACATAAATTAATAATTTATTTTCCATTTTTCCAGGTTCAAATGCTGAAGAGATTTTCATTACTAGGAGGACGCTTATTGATTACTTCAGAGCAGCTCCTTCGATAACAGACTCCGAAAAAATGAAAATTCTATACATAATAATTCTATATAGAAGAGCACTAATCGCGCGGAAACAAAAGAAAATTTCATGGGACATTCTAATTGAGCTGCAAAAACTTATTTATCTATATAAACTAAAGCTAGATGAATATCAAATCAAATCAAATCAAATGTCATTTAATTGCGTAAAATGTGGTAGGTACAGAGGTCTTAAGTATAGGAGAGTAAGTGCAAGGACACATTCCGCCATTTAGTGATGGCATGCAAATCTTTAGAAGTATAATCACATGAGCAGATCTATACCTACATTATTTAAACAAAATGTTAAACACACATTAGGGTAACAAAATTATATGTGATTTAGGTAAATACTAAAGTAAAACATTGACACTGAACTTCATCACTGATTACAAAGCATTCCTGAAGTGGTAGGATTGGCATGTTTTTTTATTTAAAAATTCGCCTATTGAGTAAAAACTATGCGATAGCAACCATTTTTTTAAGACTACACAGAACTTTTTATAAGGCAATTTAGTAATTAATAAATTGTAATTTTAACCAGCTAGGCAATGAGTTAAATATAAGTGGTGCCATATATACGCAACTGCGTCTGAACATTTCAATTCTAGGTACAGGGATCTTTAATACGTACTGTGTAACTGTTCTTTTGTTGAAATTATTTTTTTCTTCAAAAAGAGAAAAATTGGCTTTAACAAATTTTGCAACTTCATAAATATAGATACATGGGGCGGTAAGAAGTTTATGTGATTTAAATACTGGTCTGCACGATTCGGTCCAGTCCATGTTAAAAATAGCGCGAATACATTTTTTTTGTGCTATCAGTATTCTAGACATCTCAGAGGAATTCCCCCAAACGATGATGCCATATGGCAGAAGATATGAAAGCTGTGTCGTTGAACAAAAGGAATGGTTTGACCAGTACGTCTGTTTTAACATCTCTCCAACGGAAAAGAGAAGGTTGATATGGTCAAATTTCTAAGTATTTTGAAGAACGGGCTAACTGGTATAGCATGCAAGAAGATTTTTTTTTTGCGAAAATGAAGAAAAAAATATTTAAGAAAATAATCAAAAACATCATTTTTAGAGGACTTACGTGGCATGGCACTGCGGGCATGTAAGCCAGAGTTTACCATCTCGGCTATAGAGAGACAACTTGAGAATATATGTGTAATATAGTAAATAAGATATCTTTGTAGTACCTAAGTAATATATAGTTAAGTATGTGTGTAATCAACAGTTGTTTAATTTATTTAACCCTACACTTATTATACACATCAACACCTACTGGACCAAAAAAGGACCGTACACTTAAGTACTCTTAAAACACCTATACACACCAACACCTATTGGATCAAAAAGGGCCGTACTCTTAACTCTACAACCTACCCACTGTTCACAGACGCGTAGTCGTCATTATAGGTACGCTTTGAGTATGACCGGCTCCGAGGTGAGAGTCAAAATGGCGGGCTATGAAAGAAAAGGGAGTTGATGATAGCATGACGGGTGATAGGACAGAATGGAAGAAAAAAACATGTTGCGCCGACCCCAAATAATTTGGGATAAGGGCAGGAAGAAGAAGAAGACTATTTAGTACCGAGGTCCAAAAAATCTGTAGTAACTCTTTCACAACGAAATTATTTAGAAAGTAAGTAATTTCGTTGTATTTATATAGGAAATTTTAATAAAATTATTTTATTTCGTTGTAAAATACAAGGAACTGGCTTGTAGTTATTAAAATACAAGCCAGTTCCTTGTATTTTGCCGTCAAAGTTATGACACTATCGTCTTGACTTTTAGCAAGATTATTCAAAAACGCATGCATGAAGCGTTTTGAAACTTTGTATGGTTATTATTAGCGTCAAGAAGGACCGAATACAGTTTTCAGCGAACTTATGCCTTGTCTCATTTAGGCGCTGCGATGTTTTTTCGGGTTTTCATAAAACCGCGATAACTTGAAAACTATAAATATTTTCTTAAATCTAATTGGGGCACACAGGGGCACACATTAGGAGCTACTCGTGTATGTTTATTCTACAGGGGCACATGCAATGGTTTTAGAGATATACGATTCATCAAAACGTTACTGCAGCAGGAAACGCAATATCTCGAAAATCTGAAGGGGCACAGATTTTATTTTTGGGGGCACATAGTGGCACACATATAAGCTCTCTGGCCATGCACAATTTTTCTCTCTCGGATCACTCGTTTAGAATTTTCCTGCTAGAAAAACGTTACCCCAGCAGGAATCGTTTTTCCGTTTTTTTTCCAAAACGACAGGGGGCACACATTTTTTATGTGGGGGCACATTTACACCAGATAAGGCACCAACTATACGTTCTACTCATATATCTCTAGGAGATACTTTCCTGTTGGGGTAACGCACACCTCGCCGTTCGCAAGCCCGTGTCTAGGGCGGCCCCCGACGCACTCAGGCGAAATAATGCTAAAAGTTGGCATAATATTAGGTACATATTTTCCTGGCAAAAAACACTCTGAAATAAAAAAATAATATTAATGAAAATCAGTTGACATTTGGCGAAGATATTTTAAGGGTGGAAATCATCTAATGACTTTTCGCACTCTACGTGGAGCAGGGGGGCGTGTCAGACATTATTACTGATTAAAACCACACCTGTCTTTCAGTTGCCATTTATATTCTAGGACTACGGGTTTCCTTTTCAGAAATTCTCAGCGAACTAACCTACGCCTGTATCTGGCTTTTTTACCCGACTGTAAAAACTTACTCTCTAAATCCCAGTGTTCTTTCAGTTTCCCTTTTTGGCGAGGCCTACAGTAACTACTTCGTACAATCTGCAGCCCCGGCAGGCATCAGCCCTAACGGTACGCGTACACCAAATCCGTCATCGGCCGAAGTATGCTCGGGCGTCATCGGCCGAACTCGGCCGATCAAATCAAACGTAAGTAAATGGAAGAGAGCGCATACACTGCTACTACCGACGTCGTCCGATGACGCCCGAAAACGGACGATCAACTGACGAGTCCGAACATGTTTGGATTTTTTGTCAGTTTTACCGGCTTCTTTCTGCGATCCGTTGATGATATACATTCCCGATAGTTTGTATTCTGCTTTGTAATAAGTGGTTCAACTGCGTTTAAAATGCATTGAAATGCACCATAACTCATTCTAAAATATTCAAAGAATTTGATGGGTAATCTTAACTCCTCAAAAAGGTGATGGATTTCGCCCAGTTGCTTCCTGTTTATAAGTATTTCACTAACCCACTCACGCCGACGTCGCCGACGTCAACTTCGATGTACAAAATTGCGGTATACATTTTCTAAGTTGCACAGTTCAGACTCTATAATTTCCACCAACAACGGCCGTTATCGTCTGCAGTGTATTCAGTTGAACGTCCGAGTTACTCGTCCGAGTAGTTCTGTCCGCCATCGGTCGACAAAATCGGTTTTAGTGTACGCGTACCGTAACTAGTCTCGACAATTTTGCTGACATCTCGTCGAGGCGTGCATTTTAAACACCACGCTGCAAGCTTGGTCTTTACCGGAACCTGGTAGCCAGCTAGCCATAGGACAGCCCCCTACGCACACAGACGAAACAGGTAGGTATGTATTGCTGAAAGTTTACAAATTACACTCAAACCGGTTTCGCCTGGTCCCTATTGTTTAGGTGACACCCTCAGTAAAAAGGGTCTAGCTAGGTACCTGCGCTGGTCTGACTTTGTACAAATGACAGCCGGGACCTATGGCTTAACGTGCTTTCCGAGACACGAAGGAAACTCGGTATATTAAGATGGTCATCCATCCACAAACCAACCTTAGCAAGCGTTGCTTAACCTTGAAGATCGACCCGTGCGGCTGTTATTATCTAGCCACGAGCTCCTCCGTGGTGTTTTCCATGCACGCCTCTAAGAGATGTCAACAAAATTGACGAGGCCAGATAGGACCAAAGCTTGTCAGGGCTTCAGCAGATTTACTTCTTAGGTATTCTTTACTGTACACAACATTTATACAAATAAAAATAGGACAGGTGATTGTTCGAAGGAGTAAACGTAGTTTTTTTTTATATACTTAACATAAACTTGTGCTTGGCTGCAATCCCATCTGATGGCAAGCAGTGATGCAGTCGTTGATGGTGAGGCGCACTAGTTTATTAAGGCCTATTCACTCTAGTCTTGAAGATACCCAAATTACCTATAATCGGGCGGGAAGACCGCAGCAGGCAAATTGTTCCAGGCCTTTGAAGATCTCGCAAAAAGGGGTACCTACTGAAGGAACACTGTGGGATTTTAGCGATATTTCGCCTGTGTGCGTAGGAGGCTGCCCTAGGCGAGGGCTTGCGGACGGCGAGCTATGGCTAGCCAGCTAGGCGCTAGCGCAGGTAGTTAGACCCTTTTTACTGAGGGTACGTAAACAATAGTGACCAGGCGAAACCGGTTTGAGTGTAATTTGTAAATGTATGTATTTTGCACACTTATAGCAATATTTCGCCTGTGTGCGTAGGGGGCTGCCCTATGGCTAACTTGCTACCTGGCTCCGGTAAAGACCAAGCCTGCAACGTGGTGTTTTCCATGTATGCCTCAGAGAGATGTCAACAAAATTGACGAGGCCAGATAGGATCGAAGCTTGCCAGGGCTTCAGATTTACTTCTTAGGTATTCTTTACTGTACACAAGGGTTAAGGGGCTCGTGGCTATATAGATAATAACAGCCGCACAGGTCGATCTTCAAGGTTAAGCAGCGCTTGCCAAGGTTGGTCTGCGGATGGATGACCCTCTTAACATACCGAGTTTCCTTAGTGTCTCGGAAAGCACGTTAAGCCGTAGGTCCCGGCTGTCAGTTGTAGATCTTTGGTAATCGTTACGGATAGTCAGAAGCCAGTATATCTGACTCCAGTCTTCCCATGAAGTACCGTTTTACTCCAGTTAATTCATTAAGAAAGAAAGAAAGAAAGAAGAAAGAAAAATGATTTATTTGGTACAGCACAAGACACAGATAATCAAATTTTAAAATTAATGAAACGAAACAAAAAATAAAAAGAAAACAGAAAAAGAAAAACAAATAGTTGCGTGCCTCATGGCTGCACCAAAATAGGTCCAGTTCAGCATGAATGCCAGACAACTAGTGCCTGACGCTGGTTTTCGACTGAACCCATGGCTGTGACGCAACGGACGCAAAGCAGTTTAAGTGTGTAATAGCGGTGATGGAATGGTGTGTTTGTTTAGTGTGTTTGTAAGTGAAAGTGTTTGTAACAGACATAAGATGGATAAACCAACAATGGAAGAAGATGAATAGCGAATGAATCCGAACAAAAATAAATTAAAGAAATACCAATAAGGAGGAAAAGAGCAAAACATTAACAGTGGAACAATGCTGACACCAACCACTAAAAAGTAGTTTAAACCATGGCAGGTACACGGGTACATTATATGATTGAGGTATTTTGAGCTACCATATCCAGCTTTCGTTGTGCATCAATTAGGTATTGCCGTAAGCGTCTCCTAAAGGTACCCATCGTATTGGTCACTCTGATAGGGGGCGGGAGGTTATTCCACACCTTAGAAGCCGCATAACGAAAGCTTCCCCTAAAAGCAGCTGTACCGCAGGACTGTGTCGAAAGTTGTTGTGAGCATTGCCTCCTTTCGCATTCCCGCCGGCTCGTAATCCAACTCAATTTATTAAATAAGTAGTCCGGTTTTTGATACTTAACTACACCGAACAGAAGGCAAGCTAAGTGTAGCTTGCGTCTGGACTTCATCCTCAGCGTAAAGTGCTTGTTAAGGTACGGCGTGACGTGGGTTCTGCGAGGAATGTTGTAACAGAACCGAGCGCAAGCGTTCTGCACCCTTTGGATGAGGCGATCAGTACGTGCTAATAGGCGAGGGCCATATACCGTATCTGCGTAGTTTAACCTAGAAAGAACCAGGGTTTCCACCAGCTGCTCCCGCAATGCTTCGGACAAGTAGGGTCGCATCTTGTATAAAACCTTCAAGCGATAGAAACAATTTCTAACGGAGTCTGCTACGTGTTTCTCAAAACGCAGGTCTTTATCCATTACTAGTCCCAAATTCTTCGCCTCATACACTCGCTCTATCTGCTCGCCCTTTAGCTTCAGATTGAATGACAAGGGTAGCTTAGCAAGTTGCTGTCTTGAGCCAAACACCAAATATTTAGTTTTAGTAGGGTTCAATGACAAGCAGTTTTCCTCAGACCATTGCACAATTCTCTGGAGGTCATCGTTAAGGTCTGTAATGGCCTTATCGTATTCGTCTGGTCTAAAAGATATATAAATCTGAACATCATCGGCATATATATGATAATTACATTTAAGGAGACATTTGATGATGTCTGCACAGTAAAGAATGAAAATAATCGGACCTAAGATGGAGCCCTGAGGGACTCCTCTCTCTACTGCAATGAGTGCCGATCTTAGAGTGGTGCCGTCACCCAAACGCAAATCGACAAACTGTTTCCTGTTGGTAAGGTAGCTGCGGAACCACTGCACGGCGCTAGGATCGAAACCATAATAAATCAGTTTGGATAATAATAGCGGAATATTTATTGCGTCAAATGCCCGGGAAAAATCAATCAAGACAAGTATTGAACACATTCCCTGATCCTGGGCAGCTAATATGTTATCAGTAACGTCCAATAAAGCAGTAGACGTACTGCGTTGCCTCCGGAACCCGGATTGTAGGTCAGGTAGAATGCTATTTAGCTCCAAAAACCGAGTTAACTGTTGGCTGACGACTTTTTCCATTACCTTGGATAGACAAGGTAAAATGCTAATAGGACGTAGATCTTTTAACTCAGTTGGATTAGATTTTTTAGGCAACGGCCTAACTGATGCAATTTTCCATTGCTCGGGAAAAGTTGACGTCACTATAGAGCAGTTTATTATTTCCGTTATTACATTTAACGTGTGCGGCAGAGTCATGTTAATCATATCCAAGGTAATGTTGTCGTGACCCTCGGCGTTACTTTTAAGGTTGCCAATGATTCGCGAGATGTCGCTCGGTTCTACTGGGGTAAGAGCAAAAGCAGCTTCACCGTGTCTGTTTTTATCATAAAACGTCATTAGTGATGTGCTAGCTGTAGGGTTACCAGGAACTATCAGAAAGTTGTTGTTTATAACGTCGGGATCTGTAAATTGTGACGGTAGGTCTTGCATATTTTTGAAAGGCAACAAAGTGGATTTTAAGTTTTTCCATAACAATTTTGGATTTTGTATTTTATTATTTATGTTATGTTTAAAATACGCAACTTTTTCACTATGTAATGAGGTAACCACTAATCGCTTTAGTTCCTTGTAATATTTTATTTTTGTTTCAGTTTTGGTTTTCCTACAGACATTTAGCGCGTCATCACGTAAACGCATCATAACTTTGATTGTATCCGTAATCCACGGATATGATTTTTCCTTAATAGTGCACGTCTTAACCGGGGCGTGAGCATCAAACAGGGCGATTATGTACGTGTTAAAGACTTGAACCATGTCAGTAACACTGTCCAGCAAAGAAATGTGCTCAAAAGAAAAACATGAAAGGTCTTCGATCAACCTTTCTGTGCACACATTTTTAAGAGGACGGAACTTTACCAAGTATGGCATGAATTTTTCACGCTTAATGTGGAATTCACCTATTACAATAGAATGACCACATAGAGTGCCAAGTGATTCCACAGAAACATACCTTGCTTTCATATCCGTACACAGAAGGTCAATTAAAGTCTCACTGGATGATGTGAAATGAGTGGGAGTAGTTACCAACTGCCCGAGATTGAGACAATTTAGAAATTCGTTAATTCTTTTCGTTTTAATACCGCTTGTATCAAGCAAATTAACATTAAAGTCGCCAAGCAGAATATAGTGGTCACAGTTACCCAGTGAACTGATAGCATCCGTTATGGCATCCAGGAATAAGATTAAGTCAAGCCACGGTGGTCGGTAGGCTGTACCCACGGCGACTTTTTTGCCGTTTAAAGTCAACATCAGCCACATTTGCTCAACTGATTCGAACCTAGGATCGATGGCCATAGTACAGGTACGCGCGCTCAGACCCCGCCGGAGATAAAAGGCGACACCGCCGCCGCGACCCGAGCGCACACTCGCCGGCCGCGGCGTGTGACGTAGGCGATAGCCCGGCACCACGGGAGCACGCCCCTCCTGGCCCGGTTGTAACCACGTTTCATTGATGGCCATAACGTCAAAGCAATGCCTGTCAATAGCTCCAATCAAGTTATCATGACCCGTACCCAATGATCCAGCGTTAAAAAAGCCAACTTTAAAAAACTTGTCTCTTTTATTTGTCATTATAATAATAAAAAACAAATCGTGTACATTTAGTCATTCCATAAAATAGTGGTATCGGAATCAGCCACAATACAATCCTCTCAAACTTTAGTGTATGACTAGTGTAAAAAATTAAGGGTAACAAGGAAAATGAGTTTTGATATATAAATTTGCTTGCAAATAGTGTACTAATATAAAAGTGTAAATAAATATGTGTACTTGTAAATAGTGTAATAATTAAATATAAATATTTATGTGTTGTAGCATGAAACTGGCTTACGTGTGCGACACTAAAAAGCGCCATGAGACAAACAACTATCGATAAAAAACACTGCAAACAATAGCGATATTCATATATGCACAGATATAGCAAAAAAATACAATCACAACTATCTAATAAAAAGGTTCTAATATGCCTACAACAACCCATCAAAAAGCAATATATGATTTTATAACTTATTTTGTATGTATTCGCACCTACGCATTTGTTTACAAACACACACAGTAAGAGTTCGCAATTACCCAATACAGAAGTTCCCAGTACAATATCTACAGAGTAAATAACAAACAAGTTATAATCAATTAGAAGTCGTGAATGCTTATACTTCAAACCGGTCCCTAACAAAAAATCCTGCCAATGTCGTCCTCACATCGGATAATTTCAGCCTTGCGGCCATCCTCCTTGCGTGCGAAGATTCTTCCATCCCTCGTCCAGACATACTTCCAACCACGTTGAGTCCCCGCCTGACGAGAGCGATAAAATAATTGGCGGTTTGTTCGCGTAAGTCGCTCATTGACGTACACACGGTGCGCCTGCCCGCTCAAATCCAGATCATGCGCAGTCAGTCCGCGCCGCACCCGGGCCGCGCGCAGTAGTGCATCGCGCGTGGCTCGTCTAGCGAAACGAATTGAAATGCTACGCGGCCGCTGCGCAGTGGGGTCGGCAGAGATGGTGTCGCTGGTACGATTACGGAACGTGGATCCGACTCGTTCCGCATGTACCACATCCTTCTCGTCAATGGTCACTCCGAGCTTTGTTCCGAGCACCTTCACCAGGTGCAGGGCGCTCTCCTCCTTGGACTCTGGAACACCCGAAACTTCGACGTCGTTGAGGAGCAGCTCCTGATCACGAGCGTTCAATTGGTACCTCAGCTCGTCGATGGTATTCTCCAGAAGCCCCCTGTCCGGAAGGACCTTTTGCTCCAACCTTTGCTCGAGGGAGCCTACTCGCGCTTCAAGGGTGTCCACGCGCTGGTCGGAAGCTTTAAGTGAGTCCTTGAGCTGTGCCATTTCTGTGCGCAATTGTGAGAACTCCCGGTGCATCAGCCGGAACTCCGAACGCAGCTCCTCTTTAAAGAGTCGCAACTCCGTCGCGAAATCCGTTGCAGAACTAGTGGAGTCCAGCGCCGCCTCCGTGCATGTGCTGGTGTCCATGAGCTGTCCAGAGCTCAAGTGCTCCTCTATTTGGGCGGCCCTCGCTCGAACAGGTGTGTCCGCCTTGTTATCTCTGACCCGATTTTTGTCGCACTCGGGGCAGCGCCAAGTGGGTTTAATAGAACGTCGTGAAGTCGGAAGGCAGACGCAAGCGCGATGATAAAAGCCATTACAATGGCTACACTTAGCGGCATCTGTCGGCGATAAAAATTTCGCGCAACCACCGCACTTTGCTGCTGGCATCATGTATCGATCGCTTTGAACGTTTACCCTAACCAATATACACAGTAGTTCCGTGCAATGTCCAGAGATGGCGCTGTGTGCAATAATAAATGTTTTGGTGCTATGCTGCCGCGCTAGCGATATTAGCAGTAAGTCAAATTTTTGACAAAATGAGTTAAATATTGATCCCGAATCAGCGCAATGAGCTCTATCAGATGTGCTGACACCTGTTTTGATAGCTTATCGGGAACCAGTAAATTTCGTTTAAAATAACGGCAGCTCTATTTCAGTTGTATCAACTAACACTAAATATAAAAGGAAATTCGTCATCTAAAACTATTCAAATATATATACAACCTTATTGAGTGAAGAATATAAAAGCGCTTTATTTGGGCTATACGTTTTAACCATCACAATTGATATAAACAAAATTTGTAACAAAAACTTTGCGCGTCAATTACTCAAAACTACGCAAAACGTACTTACTGCTCTTATCGCTAGCGCGGCAGTATGGTGGTCTATAGTATAACTAACACCATACAATTGTCACTAGCACGAATAGTATTCGAAGCGCACTCACAGGCGACACTACACGTAATGTTTATTTACAAGTTCACTTCAATGTTTTAATATTTGTAATGTTTAGGGTAGATTTTAGCCACTTTTGTTTAGTTTAGAGTTTAATTTATTAATTAACTCGCAAACACTGCACTTTAGAGCTAGATAACGCTTAGTGTGGAGAAATACTGTACGCTAAAACTTTTGGTATTAAAACAGTTCGTATATTATGGTTTAAAGTTTTTAAAACACCAAACACAACAACAAGGAGTACCGGTTAACTTAACGTCCGTGACGTCACTCTCAACTCATCTCTCACTTCATGATCATGATCATCACTCATGATCATGATCATGACGTCACTCTCAACTCAACTCTCACTTCATGATCATGATCATCCCCGACCGGTCTCATAGGACCGCGCTGTTATTGTCTTACTATTGTGTCTCGTTTCGTGGTTATTGATAGGTTAATGGGTTGTGGAGGTCTGGTAGGCAGCCGCTCCTCGTAAAATATTGGTATTCAGCTAAATCAGGCTTGACTGGAAGCCGACCCCAATATAGTTGGGAAAAGGCTACGTAAATGATGATCTCTTTGAGGCGTAACGTACATGGAAAACACCACGCCGCGGGCTTGGTCCTTACCGAAGGCAGGTAGCAAGCTAGCCATGGCTCGCCTTCCACAAGCCCGCGTCAAAAGCAGCCCCCTACGCACACAAGCAAAATAATGCTAAAAGTTGCCAAAATAATAACATTTCCAAATTACATTCAAACTTGTTTCGCCTGGTCCCTATTGTTTACGTGACACCCTCAGTAAAAAGGGTCTGGTTACCTGCGTACACGCCGAGCTCCCCCGCATCCCCACTTTACTTATGAGTATCACCCCAGCTTCAGCAACTAAGTATTACTTAGTTTGTGGGTTCAGTCCCAAGCTTGACTTGCTTCGTAGCGGTTGTGTTTTGTGCTATTAAAACTTTAAACTTCAACTGTAACTTCAAGTATTGTTATAATATAACAATACTTAAATAACTTAACAAATTTCTACTAGTACTTACGCTGGCTTTTAATTTCGATTCGACGATGGATTGCCTACTAATTACTCCTGGAGGTAAGAAACTTTTAGTATAAATATTTACAAAAGTCTGTTTTTTAATTCATGAATCCTTGACCGGTCGCATGAGACCGCGCTGTTATTGTTTTACTATTGTGTCTCGTTTCGCGGGTAATGTCTGAAAATGGCATTACGTGGGTTGTCACACTTGTCACAACACAAAAGAACTGGCATCATTATTATTGTAAGTTTGATATTTGCATGTGTCAATAAATTCAGTCTCAGGGATTAAAAAACAGACTACCTGCTTTCGTTTTATTATACCTATGCATAGAATCGCAAAGTACACTAAAATAAAGATTTCTTTGGGTAACTCATAATAAAAATATTGAAGGTAAGTATTATAAAAATAAAATGGTAAAATTGACATTGATATTCCGTGTTTCTAGGATTAAAGAGTTACTTTTGAATTGTATTTCTATGTTATTTTGTGATCTTGTGAAGGGTATCGCTATTTAAAGAGTAGGTACAATAATAAAAGTGGTCATAGTGTAAAAGTAATAACTAAAGTGGACTCAAGTTCTCAAATGTACCTTAAAATGTGCGACGCATTAATTTTTTAGAAATATGCTCATTTTTGCATATCTTGAACAAGCTTTGTGTAAATATAATCCTACCTAATGTAGTTTAGAGGTATGCGGTATAAATAAAATACCACATGCCTTTTTTTAAAAGGGATGGTACTCCGGCCAGATAGATGTTAGGTATGTCTCGTTTGGGCAATTACCCGATAGTTACCTATGTTTTTTTATGTAATTTACCATATAATCTGTCATGTTTTACTACTTATGACCATAATGAAATAATTATGAGTTTAGTTAATATAGCTACATTTCATGAAATGGCCGGTCACATCATGAAATTATCAATTTATTCTGAGATCTGGCCATGACATAATGTGTAGGTTAGGCACCTATATCATTTGTAATCGCGTGGAGAACTTTAATACCACGGCACTGGATTTTTTTTCGCCCTCCTGAATGGCGACCATAAACAAGATGCATGTGCAGGCATGTGTTTGTTTACGAATGGAATAAAATAACACGAGCCTACAGAGCAAACTCGTAATTTATTTTTTAACTAGGTAGGTACCTACATTATAGAATAAACAAATTACGTTTAGTAATAGTATCTTTATACATAATTGTGTCGAACAGATTGATAGTAATATTAATAATTATGTCCTTCATGAATCCCCGACCGGTCTCATAGGACCGCGCTGTTATTGTCTTACTATTGTGTCTCGTTTCGCGGGTATTGATAGGTTAAAACTAGATTAAGTAAATCTAGATTAGGGAGCTCTCAAAGAGAATAGTCATTGGGAGCTCTAGATTAAGTTTCCATGTGACGTCATAGATGGCGCTACAGAGCGAAGAACTCATAATCATAACTTATTTACATAAATTAATAATTTATTTTCCATTTTTCCAGGTTCAAATGCTGAAGAGATTTTCATTAGTAGGAGGACGCTTATTGATTACTACAGAGAAGCTCCTTCGATAACAGACTCCGAAAAAATGAAATTTCTTTATAGAAGAGTAGAAAATGCACTAAAATTAAAGAAAATTTCATGGGACATTCAAATTGTGCTGCAAAAACTTATTTATCTATATAAAATGAAGCTAGATGAATATGACAGAAGATATGAAAGCTGTGTCGTTGAACAAAAGGAATGGTTTGACCAGTACGTCTGTTTCAACATCTCTCCAACGGAGAAAAGGAGATTAATATGGTCCAATTTCTAAGAATTTTGAAGAACGGGCTAACTGGTATAGCATGGCAAAATTGCAAGAAGATTTTTTTTTGCGAAAATGAAGAAAAAAAATTAAAAAATACTTAAGAAACCAATCAAAAAAACATCATTTTTAAAGAACGCGGGTATATAAGCCAGCGTGCGTTTACCATCTCGGCTATAGAGAGACATCAACTTGAGAATATTATGTGTAATATAGTAGGTAGATAAGATAACTTTGTAGTACCTAAGTAAAATATAATTAAGTTTGTGTGTAATCAACAGTTGTTTAATTTATTTAACCCTACACCTAATATACACACTAACACCTACTGGACCAAAAAAGGACCGTACACTTGAGTACAGTTCGTCCACTATAAGTTGGCGAGTGTGAAGTTAGGCTCTGCGAATTTTGGCGCTTGAAATGTCGTACAAAAATTTATTTTCAGCAAGCAAGCAAGGTTTTAAAAAAATAAATGCAAATTGCAGTTCTTATTGCTGTTAAAAAGAGTTATTGGCATTAATTTTTTTAAAACCTTTATTTTTGTACAATATTTCAAGCGCCAAAATTCGCAGAGTCTAACTTCACACTCGCCAACTTATAACGGTCGTACTGTACATTTTAAATCGTTCCAAATTCTAATGTATTATTCCTTAGGGAAAGTCTTTACTACATTAGATTTAGGAACTTGGTTTACTTGGTTGACTTGGTTTAGGTGATGGCTGTATGAGTTGTTAAAAGACTTGAGATTTGAACTTTTCCGCTATATAAACATTAAACCGGTCATTTTTGTGCTTGAAGACTGTGCAATGTTTAGTGTACAGCATATTTCCACGCCACTGGATCAAGAGTTGCTGTGAGCGACCACGCGGACACCGCTTCGAAGTTACAGGTTGGTGTGTAAAATTTCTATCATTTTTTTTACTGTGTATAGGCTCGCGTTTGACCATTATCTCACCTGAAGGTAAGCGATGATGTGGTCGACGATGGAGCACGCTGGCCTAGAAGTAACCTATTCACTCTTGACTTAAAGACCCCTAAGTTGTAGCTATTAGGAAACAGACTCCGGCATGGAATTCCACTTCTTAGCTGTACGCACAATTAATGTGTGTGTGCATTGTGCACCTAAAAGCAGTACAAATAACTGCAAGTTTTCGAGTAAGTGTGTAAAAATAATAACTGTGTAGTGAGCAGTCAATTGTTCGAAGTTCGGAGCGGTCAAAATATTTCTACCATACTGTACCTGCTTACCGTCATAGTGTATGCTTAGGCCTTTGTACACGGCACGTAAGTACGTTGGCACGGTTGTCGAGGAGTTCATGGCTAGATAATAACAGCCTCACGGGTCGATCTTCAAGATTAAGCAACGCTTGCCAGGGTTGGTCTGTGGATGAGTGACCATCTTAACATACCCAGTTTCCTTCGTGCCTCGGAAAACACGTTAAGCCGTCGGTCCCGGCTGTCATTTGTATATATCTTTGCCAGTTGTTACGGATAGTTAGAAGCCAGTAAATCTAGACTCCAATCTTGCCATGAAGTACCATGTTACCCCAGTTAATGGGTTGTGGAGGTCTGGTAGGCAGCCTCGTAAAATACTGGTATTCAGCTAAATCCGGCTTGTCTGGAAGCCGACCCCAATATACTTAGTTGTGAATAGAATAGAATAGAATAGAATAGCATTTATTTGCAAATATGGGTTATACATAAGTAGGTAGTAAGGTTTTCATCAGAGTTCTGCCATATTTCACCATTCGGCATGCAAACATCATTATATAAAAATTTTAAAATTTAAATTCAAAAACGTTACATTAATAAATTAATTAAATAAAAGTATTTCTCACTAAATAAAATTGCAATGTTCATTAAAAATGTCAACTTAATTATTACATTATACATACGTCAAATAAAAATTGTCAAAAATTTAAATAGTCAGCATATACAAGAAATAATAATTACATATAAAAAAAAAATAAATGGTTGCCTGTAAAGTCGTTTTTACGGGCGAAGATTTTACGTGACAACGTCTTTTTCTCGGTAGAATATTTATTGATATGAATATAATTAAATTGCATAATAGGAACAAGGAATTGAATGAAAATAAGAATTGCACAAATTTTAACTATAGAAATATATTTTGTTTACTAAAATTCTCTAGTGCTGCGCGCGCGGCAGACCGATCATAGTTGAGTGGGAGAGAGACGCAAGGCATTCGGCGGGCCTCTCTCTCGTTCGGTGACTCATCGTAACGTTACCGAGCGTTACACTTTTTCATAAGTGACTCCCAGCCGCAACCTAATTTAAGACGTTGTCACGTCAAAAAAAAAGGAAAAAGATTATCGTGGTCGTGGTGTGAAAAGCCTAGGTAGATGATGTAGATGATGATGTAGGCACGGTTGTCCTTGTCAGTGTTATATGGATCACTGGGGGAGCTTGTTAACATACACAGTGTCCCTACGACACGGCACCACCGCCGTGTTTCATCAGTGTTGTATCGCAGTCTATGGCCTCTTGTACACATTAGCATTAGCATTATCGGCCTTGTAATGTTCCCACTGATGGGACTCAGGCCTCTTCTCCAGGAGAGGGAATGGGCGGTAATCCACCACGCGTGCGGATTGGTGGATGTCACATGTCTTCGAATTTTTTGTTCTCAGACATTTCGGTCCTCACGATGTTTTCTTTCACCGTTTTGACAGCAGTGGTGATGAAATAAATTACACAAAGTAATGCGCCTGGCTGGGTTTGAACCCACGACCTACAATTTGCAAGTTGGGGCAGTTACCACTGGACTCACTGCTCTTGTACACAGTACGTTTTATTAACCGTGCCTACACACAATCGACAAAGGTACCGTGTACAATTCGTCCGTTATAAGTTGGCGAGTGTGAAGTTAGGCTCTGCGAATTTTGGCGCTTGAAATATCGTACAAAAATAAAGGTTTTAAAAAAATAAATACCAATAACTGTTTTTAACAGCAATAACAACTGCAAATTGCATTTATTTATTTTTAAACCTTTATTTTTGTACGATATTTCAAGCGCCAAAATTCGCAGAGCCTAACTTCACACTCGCCAACTTATAGCGGACGAACTGTACAACAGGTCTTACAGCGGTGTCTGTTAATAGGATGAAGGCGTGGCCGTTTTCAATAATATAAATGATGTATTACGTATGAGAAAACTAAATTATTATGACAGAAGGCAACAAGGAGTCAATGGCAGTAGGATTACTAAAGGAGAATTTCTTATAACGGTTTATATTACAAGCAGCAGGCAGGCAGGCAGCATTGGCGCAGCTACGCTTGGATTCTTTATAGTATTGCCTATTATTTACATATTTTACGAGAACATTTTTTATTATTTTTCAATTTGAAAACCCGCTGTTATCCATACTACTTTTAGGCACGCAATGTAGTTACTTACTGTTTTCTACCCCTTGTGAAAAGTGCACAAGATCACTTCCGCCATCACCCACCCCATTTATTGTGTGAGGATGAGCGTTACTCCCACGAATCATCACGAGTCGCCAGTCAACCCCCATTAATTTTATGCCTTCTTAAGTGTATTGAAAAACGTCGTTTGATAAACACCTTCACTAAAGTTGCGGAAAACACCTTCACTAAAGTTGCGGCTCACAATAAAAAAAAATTCTCCATTTGTATCATAAAGCTCTTGCACCCACTGCTGCCATGTGTCCTCTACTGATGGGGTCGGCAACGGCCCTACAGGACCCCACTGTTGTTATGGCTGCAGGAACCTCTGAAACGGTAACCGTGGCCCTAAAATGCAAAGGATAACTGCAGAGCACAGGTGCAACACTGCTGGAATAGGTAGGTTTCCTTTTAAAATTGTGACTAAAAATAAAATTTATTTTCTTGAAAAAAAAAAATCCCCACATTTTCCCACATTGCCCAAACCTTAAATTCTGTCAACTAATCTGCTGTACACCCAAACCACTATTACCCACTGACTGGGCGGCGCATCACACCGGCGCGTGCCAAGCCCCGCCCAGCGGCGCGCGCGCATACATCGCGTCGAAGCCGCCATTAGCCACGCTCGCGGCTCGAAATAATAACGTATTAAGGTTACGGAACTATCATAATTATACTGATATTATGTTTTTGGATAAGACTGTAGGTCCTGGCAGTCATTTGTAGATCTTTGGCAGTCGTTACGGATAGTCAGAAGTCAGTAAATCTGACTCCAGTCTTGTCATGAAGTACCGTGTTACCCCAGTTAATGGGTTGTGGAGGTTTGGAAGGTAACCGCTCCTCGTAAAATACTGGTATTCAGCTAAATCCAGCTTAACTGGAAGCCGACCCCAATATAGTTGGGAAAAGGCTAGGCAGATGATGATGATGATGATCGTTTCGGTCTTACCGCGGTCGTTTACGTTTTTCAGGAATTTTTGAAAGGGATACCGTGACTCTGGAACTCAAGGGGCCACAGAAAGACACGTACATGTGAGGTTTAGTCAGTAAAAGTCTGACACGCCCTCTCGCTCCCTAGAGCAAGAGAAGTCATTTGATGATTTACGAAACTAAAAAACCATAGAAGTACAAATACCTACCATAATCACGTTGAAGTTGAAACTCATCAGAAGGGCTAAAAGATAGCCGGAGTTTTATTGCGTGATCGGATGAGGAATTAAGATATCCGCAGGAGAACTAAGTTTATCCAGCCTCAGCTTCAATTGCCTTTTGTAAGCGTAAGTAGGTATCAGGTAAACAAAAGACGCCGCAAGACGCTGCAACGCCGCCGCCGCGCCGGAGCGAAACTCCTCTGGACAGATTTCCGGCGGGATTTTATGTTTTTTTTGTTGTTTTTTTTTCTGGTAGGGTAATCATCAGAATGACTTCTGGGGTGTGTCAGACTCTTACTGACTAAACCCCTACCCCGTTCCTTCGTTGCCTTCGATCTGGGGGGACTCGGTGTCAACCTTTCGGAATACCACGTGTTCCCCAGAGCAGAAGCCCCAGAGGCTTCGGCCCTACGGCCTACTGTAGGGGCCTACAGTTTGCTGACATCTCCTTGAGGCGCGCGTGGAACAGAACGCGCCGTTGACGATTGGGCTCGGTCCAGATTATTACCAGACTGCCGGACAGCGAGCTACCCAGTGCTCGCCATCCAGAAACCCGCGCCTACGGTGGCCGGAAATCGGGATCGGGATCTCGGTGGCCACTCCTCAAAGAGGGGACTTACTGCCTCAATGACGGCGTGCCCCGGGATCTTATGGTGGAATGGCAACAGCGACTGTCGCAACACAGTATTGAACTTACTAAAATTATGCTGGTGTGGTGGCGAGGAGGAATGGCAGGCACAGCCTTCTTCTGCAAAGCAGTAATGTTAGCGAAGGAGGTGGCTGCACGTGTGAGCAAATGAATTTCCTCACGCTCCAGCCGCCGGGATCCCGACCCAGATTTCCTGCCACCGTAGGCGTGTGCGGCTGTCTAGTAATCACCCGGACCAAGCCTAATTCTTCGAAGGCTTACAGTGTCCCACGCGCGCCTCTAAGGCGGCCCCTAGACGATCAATTATATTGCGCAATATTGTGAGTTGTGCAATATAATTAATCGTCTAGGGCTAATATTGAAGAATGCGCAATGATTGAACGAAAGTTTGAGCGAGTCTAATTTTTATTGCACCATAGTTTTTCATTGCAACGTGTAGGGTCAGTGTTGCGCAATATTTTTCAGTCTGTTGTTCGTCATCACGAGGAATATACGCACTCCGACTGAACAAGAAAACATTGTGCTGTTGTGTGTATTGTGCAATATAATTGCTCGTTTGGATTCAGAGCGCCTTTCAATCTTATTGTACAATATAAAGTATTGTACAATGTTATTGTAGGTCTAGGGGCCGCCTAAGAGATGTCAGCAAAACCTTAGGGACCCAGCAGGCTCGAAGCCTACAGGGGCCATGGTTTCGATTTTGGATGGTAAAACGAGCTCTGGCGTGCAAGGCAAAGAAGGAACACAGAAGTGTGCTAAAGTCAGTAAAAGTTGCCACGCTTGCTCTGCCCTAAAGCGGGAGACGTCATAGAATGATTTGGCATCTAAAAATAGATAATAATAATAATATTCCACAACTTTCACACAACAACATCTAGTCCCAAGCTAAGCGGAGCTTGTATTATGGGTACTAGACAACTGATACACATACTTATATATTTCTAAATACATACATATTATAGATAAATTACACCCAGACACAGAACAAACGATCGTGCTCATCACACAAACATTTGTCCTGGGTGGGAATCGAACCCACGACCTCCGGCATAGCAGTCAGGGTCACTAACCACTAGACCAACAGGTCAGTCAGATTGAACAAAAGAAACTCCAATGATACAAAATCTCGTTTAATCTCAAATATTGAGCATAATAATTGTTCTTTCAATAAGCAATCTTTAAATACAAAATCACATAAATAAAATTAACACTAAGCCCTGCTATGTCTACGCACAGTACAACCCCATCATGTTACATAAAGAGTACCTATACTCCGTCGGTTTAGGTAGTTAACTAAATGTAAACAATCTTGGCATGTCTTTTAATCTAAAAGTTGTCTATAAATTGTATATAAAAGTCTGTGCGACTAGGTATTTACCTAACTCTATGTTAGCTAATAAACTAAATATAAATAATCTTTGTATATATTATAATTATACGACCTCTTTAATATAAAAAGACATACCAAGATTGTTTACCTTTAGTTAGATATCGTTAGTTTACCGATAGACCATAGTTGAGGGTTTCTTCAACATTGTCTGCTGCGGTTTCACATCGCACAGCATCTTTGGTTACCGTCACGTCTTTTGTTCCGTAGGTGATAAGTGATAACGTTATGTTATACAGGGTGTGTCAGATATCGACGCACAAACCAATACCATGGATCCAGTGCATGATTCCTCCCAGTGGAGAAATTTTTCGTCGCCTATTTCTGATTAAAAATATATTTTTTTTAAATTTGAGCTGTGTAAAAATATGAACATCTCCGTTTAAATATGCTAACTACAATTAAGTACTACGTGTTACGTTATATACGCAAAACCTGAAATATTTTAATCAAAATAACGAGCAGAATCCAAATGATTCTGCCCACCTATTAATAAATAGACAGGGCAAAATTTTTAAAGAATGTTTTTTGAAAAATGTACATCACGTGCGCAAACCCGCCATAATAGGTAAACAAACACAAATGGTGATCGTCAAATTAAACTTTCTCATACACAAGATAAAAATAGTTCTTATTTCAATGCAGATTCGAATCTTAAATATACTAAAACCAGAACATAAAATTAAAAAAAAAAATGTTTTCTTTCTTAGGATTCGGAAAATTTAATAAAAAAAAGTGGAGGTTTTGCGCATTTAACGTTACACGCGGAATAAGCCACGTCGCTTAAAACTACACTGTTATCTGTCGTCACTATAAATTGGGAACGCAGCGTGTAAGGGTAATTTCTGACTTCCTTATCGAACAAAATGCTGGCTACAATAGTCGATGTTGTGGTGTCATGGCGTGTCCTTAGTGTTGCTTGAGAGCGCTTGCACGATACATCGTAGCCTGGCGAGGCTGTTGACTCCACACGAGGTGTTGTCATCTGTAACAAAACATAGTTAAATTAACAATTAGCTATGTCCACACTGTGCCCTTTCATCTTCAACTTTCGTCTTTATCTTTGTATTCGACTTGCTTTAGTTGCTTTCAACAATTGAATGCGTTAAGGAACGCAACGCCAATATTGTCATTTAGTTCAGTAGTTGTTTGTCAGTTTGTGGAAACATGTGTGACGACAACATTTTACTTAGTGGAATATGTGCTGCTTACTTGGTCATAAGAAATTCCAGAAAAAAAAAGAATCAAGCGCTACACTGTCAACTGTCATTGCACATGCGTCAAAGGCATGCCCGACTTGCGCTGCTGACTGCGCTATGACGCATGCCCTTGTTGAACAAAAAAGGGCACAGTGTGGACATAGCTATAGTAGGGCGATCTCCAGCCACCGCCACCTTAGGCGCTTAGGCTTGCGGACCATCCGCCCATACATTATGGACTAAGTCCGAGTCATCGGCGACAGTGCGAATGTTGAACGTGAATTTCTTATATATAGACTGACTGACTGTCAGACTGATAGACTGGCCTGTTGGTCTAGTGGTTAGTGACCCTGACTGCTATGCCGGAGGTCGTGGGTTCGATTCCCACCCAGGACAAATGTTTGTGTGATGAGCACGATCATTTGTTCTGTGTCTGGGTGTAATTTATCTATAATATATGTATGTATTTAGAAATATATAAGCATGTTTATCAGTTGTCTAGTACCCATAACACAAGCTCTGCTTAGCTTGGGACTAGATGGCGTTGTGTGATAGTCGTGGAATATTATAGTGTACCAAGCGTGCCTCAAATAGATGTCAAAAAACCATAGGAGCCAAGCAAGGCCATGCCCGTTAGGGCCACGGGAAGGTCTGAAAAGGAAACCGGTAATCCTAGGTAGAACGCATAGGGCAATTGAAGGAATATACACATTACACGACATGCCCCCTCGCTCCACTCTAAAGCGGGTGCTTTTGTGGGCCTCTGGATGATTTCTCACCTCCCAAAAAAAGGCAAATAGATACCCACGTCTACGACTCGGCCTCGGTCCAGGCGGTTACCGAACGACCGTACGACGAGATATCGTCGTTGCGCGTGCATAACCGCGGAACAACAGTTGGTAAATACCGCGTATCGGGTTTTGAACGATTTAGCAGGAGGTGAAAAAAACTGAATATCTTAGACATTTGGCTATAGTTTACGGGTCTTATTTCTTAAATTTACGTTAACAGGTAAATCACGAAAAAAGTTAATACATAGTTCAGCCCGTAAAATATAGTCAAATGACTTAGATATTCAGTTTTTTTCACCTCCTGTAAAATTGTTCAATAACCGATACGCGGTATTTACCAACTGTTGTTCCGCGGTTATGCACGCGCAGCGACGATATCCATTGCAAAATGCTGTACTTACTACTAAGGAAAGGTTTCTCCTTTTCTGTCTTGGTCTCTCTCGTGTCGTATGATCGCTGTGATGTCACTGGCGACTCCATGTAGCTCTTACAGCTTTCTGACTCCAACTACAGAGGAACAGATGATGTGTTTAGTTAAGGGGTATAGTGTTAGCATGAAGCAAATAACCGGTGGAGTGCGCGTACGATGCTATTGCGCTCACCAAACATATGCTAAAACTAGTAGAAGCGGCAATCGCAAATGCAGTACGCACGTCACGTGCTCCCGATTTTTAAGCGAATCAAATTAAAGGTACACGACTTGACCTTGAACGGACCAATAGCAGCCGCGCATTTTTCTTCGTCCCCCGGCCCGACGTGGTGAGTTGTTTACTTAGAAGAAATCGGGCTATGCGCTCTCTAGTGGTTATATTCTCTATGAGTGTTAGTGACATCTATTAGATACTAAACACTTATTTATATTTATCCTTTTTTACACACCTATGTATTATAACAGGGAAAACTGACCGACATATCAACGCACAGCTGAAACTACTGGGCCTGGGTAGGAGCATCATCATCTGCCTAGCCTTTTCCCAACTTGTAACGAGACTTATTCGCCTCGTTACATGGAAAGGATTTTTGGTCGATTTTAGTCGATTTTGTCTATGTTTTTTGTCTGTGGTGCGGACCTTGAATGTCGTCTGTCAAAATCTGGACGTCACTCTCGATCCTATATCCATTCTCGATGGCCACGTAATTTTTCAATTTATATTATTTCCTTGTAATCGGCTATAATCGCCGTAATTTAAGCCATTTAGTGGCATCTATATTGCACAAAGACTTCATGGACGTAGTATAATGCCAGAGATTCCATTGATTTTACAGTGATTTGTCGCACGCAGCTGTTTTAAAACGCTGTGTCAGCGCACTGTAAGCTATTTTTGAGAAGGAAGACGCCGTCTAAAAGGCGTTTTCTTTCTTACTTCTGGTCTTTCCTTTGGCCTCTTTCTTCATCTTTTTCTGCGTTACCTCGAGCATACTTCGGGAAACTTGAAGCCTCGCATCCTACGCGTCATGAAGGATTTTGGAACAAATAACCTATAAGTAACATGTTAGGGATTATTCCGGTAGGAGAATTCCTTTACTATATTCTCTTTTGTTTCCAAGATGCAACAATAACAATAATTTCCATAATTCCCAATAACAGTAATTAATTTTTTTTTAAGTTATTAGTGTAGAATACAAAGTCATGTTTTGAAGCTTACGGGCAGAGACATTAAAAAGAAAAGACAGAAGTATTTTATCGTTTTATTCATTTTGATGTAGCCTCCCACCGGCAGATTAATTGTCCAAACTCTTCCAACTTCGCTATTCCGGTCAGTGTGACTCCCTGGCGCCCGAATTTTATATTTCTTTCTTATTCAACCTTTTTTTTATTATTTGGGAGATCACACACAAACATACCAACACATCTAGCTACCATCCAGATATACACAACCCAATATAAATTTTTATTTTTTTAATTTTTTATTATTACATTTGTCGCCTCGAACAGGACTTGAAGTGTGCTTCATGACTTTGTTTTTGGGATAGTTATTGTTGCATCTTGTGGTACATATATCTATTGTTTACAGATATTGTTTATTCTGTATTAATTAAATAATTATTGCTAATTGCTGTAAACAACATTCTTATGATATATTGTGAAAAACATACTTCTATTTAACAATATTGTACACTTGCTAGTACAATATTAATTATTTTTGTGTTTTGTTAACTTGTATTGTTACAGATTTACCTTTATACTTACATAAGCAACATAATTGTATGGTAAGACAGCTTTTGTTATATTTAAGTGCTCAACGGTGTAGACTTAGTGCGGTGAAACTTTTATATTTAACTTTTGGTGAACTTAACTTCAGTTTTACTTGTAAACTTAACTTTAAGAGATTGAAAACTCAATTGTAAGTTATTATTGCATCTTTTCACTCCTAAATACTTTAATATTTTCATAAAAAAGACTTAGATTTTTTTGAAAACCGGATAACCACATTTCAACTTAACCTCAAATATTTTTTTAACTTTGAACTTTTGCCTTTTGCTTTTATTTGGTTCATTGATCGTTTTGCCTTTTCATCATGGATAAGGAAGCTCAATTTTCTCCGCCTCTTGCTGAAAAGAATAACTTGGAGTCTGAAGGTGCTTGCACGGTTCCTGAAGCTATTGCACATGTGCCTGACATGATTAATTTGACAGATGTTCAACATCCTTTTGATCATAATGACAGGGTTGCACATTCTTCTTCAGCTCTTGCTACGCATGCCTTGCCTTCTTTTAATTCAATTAATGCCTTGGTTAATGAACACATTAGGAAAAACTTGCCTTCTGCACATAAATTGCCAGACTTAAAAAAGAGTAAAATTAATTTCAGTGGAAAAACCTGTGTCAGGGAATTTATTACTGAGGTTGAAGAATACTTTTTATATAAGAACTTCGATGAAATTGTATTAGTTGGTTCATTTACAGACTTGCTTAGTGATATTGCTCTTAAATGGTTTCGCACGGTTCGTATTCGTATTTCTTCATGGCATGAGCTTAAGCTTGCTTTACTTAAACGTTTTGACAGGCCGGACTTTGACTACTTTTTGGAACATGACCTCCGTACCAGGAAACAGAAAAGTTCTGAATCACTTCCGGACTTCATTACCGATATTATGGATATGGCTAGTCGTCTTTCTTTTCCATTGTTTGATGCGGTTTTGGTTAGTGTAATTAAACACAACATGTTGCCTATTTACACACCTTTTATTTTTGGTAAACACATTGACTCTGTTGAACAATTTCTTGATCTTGCAAAGGAACTTGAAGTTTTTGTCAACAGAAAGGCTTTGAAAGACAGTAGAACTGATAAATCCACAGCTAAGTTTAATGCAGTTTCAACAGATAATATAACCTGTTTAAAATGTAAAAAATCTGGTCATCATTTTAAAAAGTGTCCATCCATTCCTGGTGTTATTTGTTTTAAATGCCAAAAGGCTGGAGTCACATCTAAGAATTGTGACGTTTGTAATGTAGATAAGAAAAACTCTGATGAGTCAAAAAACTAATTAGGTCACATCGAGCCCCTGTTATTGATATAACTGCGAGTGTCTCGATGAACAAAAATTTAGTTAAATGTCACAAACCTGATGATGCTACTCGTAACAAAGAATTTGCGGATTGGTTAGATTACTTAAAAACATTCTTCAAAATTTATAAATCAGCTCCCGTTTTATTTGTTAAACATAATGATACTAGACCATATTTACAATTTTCTGTAGGTAAACATACTTTTTCTGGTTTATTGGACAGTGGTTCCAACAGTTGCGTTTTAGGCGCAAATTGTCATGAACAATTTTCACGTTTAGGTTATAAAATAAATTCCGTTTCTAGTTCTGCTTATACAGCTGATGGTTCTTCACAAAGAATTATTGGTACTATTAAATTACCTGTTACTTGTGATAATTTAACTAAAAATATTGATTTTCTTATTATACCTTCTTTTCAACCTGACATCATTTTAGGTTTCGATTTTTGGTTAAAATTCGATTTGGCTAAAGATTTATGGAAAAATATAACTTATGTTCAGAGTAATAGAGTCCAAGTTTGTACAGTCACATCTGCTAGTGAATTGTCTCCTTCTGAGAAACAGAAACTAAAGGATACAATTAAACTTTTTGAAGATATTTCTTATGAAAAGAAAGGCTTAGGTCTTACCCATCTCGTTCAACACAAAATTAATGTTACTAGCGAACCTTTTAAACAAAGATATTGGCCTTTAAGTCCTGCAAAGCAAAAGGAACTATTTGATGAAGTCGAAGTTTTATTAAGGGAAGGTATCATTCAACCTTCTAAATCACCTTGGTGTTCACCTGTCTTAGCTGTAGAAAAGAAAGATGGTAGTACCAGATTATGTTTAGATTCGAGACGTTTAAATTCAGTCACTATTAAAGATTCTTATCCTCTTCCTTATACCTCTAGAATATTAGATAACCTTGGTGGAGCTAAATATATTAGTACAATTGACCTTTCTAAAGCATTTTTACAGATTGCTCTCGAAGATTCTTCTCGAGAAAAGACTGCTTTCGTTGTTCCGGGAAAAGGACTTTTTGAATTTGTTCGCATGCCTTTCGGTCTCACTAATGCACCTGCTGAGTTGCAGAGACTCGTAGATAAACTTTTTGGTCCTGAATTTGATAATACTGTGTTTTGTTATTTAGACGATTTAATTTGCGTAAATTCGGATTTTAATTTACATATAGAGTATTTGCATAAAATTTATAATATTTTGAAAGAAGCTGGACTCACAGTTAATTTAAAAAAGTGTAACTTTTGTAAAGATAGACTCCGTTATCTTGGTTATATAGTAGATAGTAATGGTTTGCATACTGATCCTTCTAAATTAGATACAATAAAAAGTTTTCCACGTCCTGAAACCGTTAAACAACTTCGTAGTTTTCTCGGTCTGTGTTCATATTATCGTAGATTCATTTGTAAATTCGCTGATATTGCTTCTCCTTTAACTAAATTAACTGCTGGTAGTAAAAACTCTAAAAAACCACTTTGTTGGAATGATGAAGCTGAGATTGCATTTGATAATTTGAAAGAAACTTTGATTACTGCTCCTGTTTTGCAATGCCCTAATTTTGAAAAACCTTTCTTTTTACATTGTGATGCCAGTTCTGTTGGCCTTGGTAGCGTTTTGAGCCAAGAGGATGATAATGGGGATCAATATCCTATTGCGTTCTATTCTAGATCACTCAATAAATGTGAACGCAATTATAGCACCACAGAACGTGAATTACTTGCCATCTTAACTTCCATAGAACATTTTAGACCTTACATTGAAGGAATGAAGTTTACCGTTATTACTGATCATGCTAGTTTGAAGTGGCTTTTAGGCCTTAGTAATCCCAGTGGACGCTTAGCACGTTGGGCAGCTAGAATTTCTCAATTCACATTTGATATTGTTCATAAGAAAGGATCTTTACATTTAGTCCCAGATGCTTTATCGCGTATTGAAGTCGCCGCTATTGATATTTCTCAGAATAATTTAGTTTTACCTGACGATGATATTCATGATCCTTGGTATAAAAATGTATTTATTAATTGTCAAAAATCACCTTGCAGATATAGAAATTTTAGAGTAGAAAATAACACTTTATATAAATTTTGTAAAAGTAAATTTGATCCTAATAGTCGTCTTAATTGGAAAATAGTTATCCCTAAAGAACATATTTTAGACACAATTCGTTCTAATCATGATGATATTAATTCGGGCCATCTTGGCATTCATAAAACGGTAAATAAATTGCGACAACACTATTTTTGGAAGGGAATGTTTAAGGATGTTCAAAAATATATTCTAGCCTGCGATACTTGTAAAGCTTATAAACATACCACTCATTCTCCTTTTGGTATTATGATTAATCCTAAAAAAGTCGATAAACCTATGTTAATGCTATCAGTTGATATTATAGGTATATTACCTAAAGCTTATTCTGGTCATAAATATATTCTTTCGGTTGTTGATGTTTTCACTAAATTTTGCTGGATTTTTCCTATGATAAATGCTACTACTCGAGTAATAAATAAACTTCTTGAAAAAGAAATATTTCTTAAATTTGGTTGCCCCAAAATAATTGTTTGTGATAATGGCACACAATTTACTTCTAAACATTTCGTAGAATTCATGAAAGGTTTTAATATTACTAAAATATTTTATAACACTTTATACACCCCTCAAAATAATCCTGTTGAGAGATATAATAAAACTGTTGAAACTTGCATCGCTTGCTTTGTAAAAGATGATCATAGAACTTGGTCTAAATGTTTACCTCATGTTCAATTAGCTTTAAATAATAGTGTTAATCTTGCTACAGATTTCACACCTAATTTTTTGATGTTTGGTAGGGAGCTTGTTTTTGACGCTTCCTTACATCGTATTAGCGATTCTATTGAAAACTTAAGTGAACTTGAAGTTTCCAATAGAACTCACTATGCTGATTCTCTTAATTCACTTAGTGATATTTTTGCTAAAGTTCAAACTCATTTATTAAAAGCTTATCAGCGTAATGCTCGCTATTATAATAAGGGTCGTAGAGTCATTTCTTTTGATGTGGGTGATGTTGTGTGGAGAAGAAGTTTTGTTCAATCTCATGCACCTGCTTATTTTTCGGCGAAACTTGCTCCTAAGTTTATAAAATGTGAGATTACTGAAAAGATTTCGGATAACGTCTACGTTCTAAAAGACCTTAAAAAAGGCTCAACTGGGCGTTATCACGTTAAAAATATAATTAAATTTTAATTTGGTTCCCAAGTGTTGACTTGTTTTTTTTGATATTTTTGTTTGGAGAGTCTTTAATAGGTGATGTATGGTAGGTGATGGATAATAGGTATACTGACTTTTAAAAGAGATTTTGCTAGGTAAGCTTCAAGCGAATTTATTAGATTCAATTTAGCATTCTAAAACATAACTTAGGACATTTTAATGACTTTTTCACACCCACACATGCATTTTTCATATCAAAAGATCTTATTTTTTGTTTTTTTGTATACACTATTTTATACAGTTTATACAATTTTTTTACATTCTCGTATACAATTTTAAATAGCTACCTACTTATTTACACTTGGGTGCTTATTGTTATACTTGAATGTATGGGACTTGCTTCTAACATCCTGTTAGAAAGCAAAATCTTATCTTTTTGATCTGTGGATCATTCTGTTCCCCTTTTGTGGAAATGGTAATGATTTCTGCATTTCTCCTTTTTTGCAGTTTTGCTAGCTCTTTTTGAGTTGGTATCTTCTGTACATCTTCTTAGGGATTTCTTTACTAGTGGCGTTTGTTCTTGCTTGTAAGGATCTCTCCTAATTTTTGCTGATCTTGGTGTAATTTTTTTCCCTTGATTTCGCATTTTTTTTTTTTTTTGCTATTGTGCTCGGGAAGTCGGTGGTGTTATGCCGATTACAATATGCATCTTTTTGGAGATGTTTGTGCTCGGAAAATCGGTGGTGTTATACCGGTCACAATCTTCCTCTTTTGTTCTCTTGCATCCTTGCGTATGCAAAATTTTTTTTGCTATTGTGCTCGGGAGTTCGGTGGTGTTATGCCGATCACAGTACGCATATTTTTTAAAGATGTTTGTGTTCGGAAAATCGGTGGAGTTGTACCGGTCACAATATTCTTTTTTACTCTCTTGCCTCCTTGGTTTAAGAGATTTGATACTGTGTCTCACGGTTATATTTTGTTCCTGCTAGTCAGTGGCGAGGGTGCCTAACTGTACTCATATGGACATTTCTTTGGTTTTTTAAGACAGCGGCAATTGCGCCTAACTGTATCCAAATTAACATCTTTTATAGTTTATTTTACTTGCTAGTCGGTGGCGAGGGTGCCTAACCGTACTCAAGTTAGTCTTTATAGACATTTCTTTGATTTTTTTTTCTAAAACAGCGGCAATTGCGCCTAACTGTATTCAAATATAACATCTTTTATACTTTATTTTACTTGCTAGTCGGTGGCGAGGGTGCCTAACCGTACTCAAGGTAGTCTTTATAGACATTTCTTTGTTTTTTTCCTAAAACAGCGGCAATTGCGCCTAACTGTATTCATATTAACATTTTTGTTAGTTTATTTTACTTGCTAGTCGGTGGCGATGGTGCCCAACCGTACTCAACTTTGTTTTTGTTTATAACATTATGCATATTGGTCAGCGATGATTACGCTTGGCTGTACTTATGATATTTACTTGGATGTTGCTTGTTAGTCAGTGGCGAAGGTGCCTAACTGCACTCATGCTAGTTCTTGTGATATTGTAGGTCGGTTATGTTTGTGGTCTAACTGTACTTATTTTAACTGCATGTTGTTCTCTTCTAGGACGTTTTAACTCTTTTTTGGGGTTTATTGTTTTTGGAATTTGTATTTCCATTTTGTTTTTTTTTTAAGCTTTTGCTTTTGTCTTTTGTTTTTTTCTTAGCATAAAAGAAATTGCTTTCTTTTATTTTTTCGGGGAGGGATGTAATGTAACGAGACTTATTCGCCTCGTTACATGGAAAGGATTTTTGGTCGATTTTAGTCGATTTTGTCTATGTTTTTTGTCTGTGGTGCGGACCTTGAATGTCGTCTGTCAAAATCTGGACGTCACTCTGCGATCCGGACAGCGTCGTAATGGACACATATTTTTCAATTTATATTATTTCCTTGTAATCGGCTATAATCGCCGTAATTTAAGCCATTTAGTGGCATCTATATTGCACAAAGACTTCATGGACGTAGTATAATGCCAGAGATTCCATTGATTTTACAGTGATTTGTCGCACGCAGCTGTTTTAAAACGCTGTGTCAGCGCACTGTAAGCTATTTTTGAGAAGGAAGACGCCGTCTAAAAGGCGTTTTCTTTCTTACTTCTGGTCTTTCCTTTGGCCTCTTTCTTCATCTTTTTCTGCGTTACCTCGAGCATACTTCGGGAAACTTGAAGCCTCGCATCCTACGCGTCATGAAGGATTTTGGAACAAATAACCTATAAGTAACATGTTAGGGATTATTCCGGTAGGAGAATTCCTTTACTATATTCTCTTTTGTTTCCAAGATGCAACAATAACAATAATTTCCATAATTCCCAATAACAGTAATTAATTTTTTTTTAAGTTATTAGTGTAGAATACAAAGTCATGTTTTGAAGCTTACGGGCAGAGACATTAAAAAGAAAAGACAGAAGTATTTTATCGTTTTATTCATTTTGATGTAGCCTCCCACCGGCAGATTAATTGTCCAAACTCTTCCAACTTCGCTATTCCGGTCAGTGTGACCTCCCTGGCGCCCGAATTTTATATTTCTTTCTTATTCAACCTTTTTTTTATTATTTGGGAGATCACACACAAACATACCAACACATCTAGCTACCATCCAGATATACACAACCCAATATAAATTTTTATTTTTTTAATTTTTTATTATTACAAACTATATTGGGGTCGGCTACCAGTCAAGCCGGATTTAGCTGAATACCAGTATTTTACGAGGAGCGGCTGCCTACCAGACCTCCACAACCCATTAACTGGGGTAACACGGTACTTCATGGCAAGATTGGAGTCAGATTTACTGGCTTCTGACTATCCGTAACGACTGCCAAAGATCTACAAATGACAGCCGGGACCAACGGCTTAACGCGCTTTCCGAGGCACGGAGGAAACTCGTTATGTTAAGATGGTCACCCATCCACAGACCAACCTAGGTAAGCGTTGCTTAACCTTGAAGATCGACCTGTGCGGCTGTTATTATCTAGCCACGAGCTCCACGAGCATAGTATACCTACAGTATGTTAGTTTAAACGAGGGACATATTCAAACCCACAATAGTGTACGCTTACTTACTCGTACATGATACTAATAAAAATATAAACAAAAAAACACTGATAAATAACAGACAGAATCATATCAAAAGTTTCGCAAAAGTCTCGCAACGTGTAGGTAGGTTATACACCCTTGCGAAAGAAAAAATGCGTGGGTCAATGACCTTTAGTTTGAATCTATTTTCCTTTCATGCTTTAAACCTGTCTGGTGTTGTCACTAGTAATTTTCTTCTTACACTATTATTTCTTTTTAAATTACGTCACATATTAAGGTTATAAAGGGTGTAAAAAGACCCTTAACGAAAACGAAAACCCCATATTCTACTCATCACTAGGATACTTTTTTTCTTCTAGACCATACCTGGGAATTCACTGGTTCTGGAGATATTGAAGGTTGGAACATTTTTTTTCCAAAATCGTATTCCAAGTATCCTTAGTAAACTTTCTTCCGAACAAACTTTATCAAAATTATCAATTTTTTATAGTCAGTTACGCATTTGAAGGTACTAAAATGCATTGAAAACTAAACACAGCGAGCGCCTCACACACACAAGCGTGCGGTCGGTTCAACGACCAAGCGCGAGCGGCCGAATGCGCAGCTGATCGGAATTATTATTAATTAATTATTTTTTAAAGAGGAAAAAAAAAATGTTTTTTCCCTGCAATATTTTTTGGTCCAAGTTACTTAATTACACTTACAGAATGTGTAGTTATCGGCTTTGTGATCGGTCTTTTTACACCCTGTATGTTTGATACATATTTGGGAGCTACCGCCGTATCAGGCGTATCAATTACCTATACGAGGCTTAACTTAGAAGCTGTTTCCTCCTTAGGGGAGGATTTCGGAAACCCCTCCCTTCCATCATAAAAGGAAACCTTCACGGAAATTTCACGCTCCTATACCCAATAGTTTCGTTCGGATATGCTTCGATTAGTCAGTCAGTCAGTTCCTTCTTCTGGTCGGATTCGCGATAAAATAAATTTTATCTATACTAATATTATAAAGAGGTAAAATTTGTAAGTTTGTAAGTTTGTATGTAGGGGGTAATCTCTGGATCTACTGGTCCGATTTGAAAAATTCTTTCAGTGTTAGATAGCCCATTTATCGAGGAATGCTATAGGCTAATGCTATATGGTAAGTTGTCCCACATTGAACCTTCATGCTACAACCCACGGGAGAAGAGCAGTAACGAAAAATGCGGGTGAAACCGCAGGGGACAGCTAGTCGCAATTAAAAATGCTGGTTATAACGAGTGACCAACATTTGAGTTTTTAACAGAGATAGGCCATACCCCCGCTGGATACAATTCAGAAATAAACTACGCTTATCAAACAATGTGTCTCTTTCACAGACGCATTCCTCTATTATTAGCTTAGACCACACGTTCGCGCGAGTTCTTTACTCACCACAGAGCTAAGAAACACCTCGGCCGCCACTAGTTCTCAATTCTGAATTGAATTCAACGCCATCTAGTCCCAAACTAAGCAGAACTTGTGCTATGAGTACTAGACAACGCATAAACGTACTTATGTATTTCTAAATACATACAAACCTATTATAGATAATTACACCCAAACAGAACAAATGAGCGTGCATATCACGCAAACATTTATCCTGGATAGGAATCGAACCCGCTACCTCCAGCATAGCAGTGAGGGCCACTAACCAATAGACCAACAGGCTCGTCATACAATACAGAAACAAACTACAACGACGCGTATCAAACAATGTGTGTCTTTCACAGACGCATTCCTCTATTATTAGCTTAGACCACACGTTCGCGCGAGTTCTTTGCTAACCACAGAGCTAAGAAACACCTCAGCCGACACTGGTTCTGAATTCTGAATTGAATTCAACTTTCATACAACGCCATCTAGTCCCAAACTAAGCAGAGCTTGTGCTATGAGTACTAGACAACTGATGAACAAAATTTATTTCTAAATAGATACATATAGGAACCTAAATTACACCCAGACCCAGAACATGATCATGCTTATCACGCAAACATTTATCCTCGGTAGGAATCGAACCCGCTACCTCCGGCATAGCAGTCAGGGCCACTAGCCACTTTTTTTTTTATTATACATAGGCTCGCGTTTGACCACTATCTCACCTGATGGTAAGCGATTATGTGGCCGACGATGGAGCACGCTTGCCTAGAAATAACCTATTCACTCTTACCACTAGACCAACAGATCCGTCATACAATACAGAAACAAACTACAGCGTCGCTTATCAAACAATGTGTCTCTTTCACAGACGCATTCCTCTATTATTAGCTTAGACCACACGTTCGCAAGAGTTCTTTACTAACCACAGAGCTAAGAAACACCTCAACTGCCATTGATTCTGAATTGATTATTATTGACAGGCCGGTTGGTCTAGTGGTTAGTGGCCCTGCTATGATAATCTCTAAAAGCCATTTTCGGGGCGACGAGCTTGTCGTCGAGACAGCCGTCGAACAGCGAACGCAAATGTATGAAGAACTGCCATTATTTATAAATGTACTAATTGTGCAAAAATAAACACAAGATGTTTATTTTTGCACAATTAGCATTAGCATTATCAGCTTTGTAATATTCCCACTGTTCGGATTCAGGCCTCCTCTTCAGGAGAGGGAAGCCACTACGCGGGCCCAGTGCGGACTGGTTGATGTCAAATGTTTTCACAGTTGGGACTCAGTCCTCCTCTCCAGAAGAGGGAGTGGAGGGTAATCCACCACGCGGGCCCAGTTGGGACTGGTGGATGTCACATGTCTTCAAATGTTTGGTTCTAGAACATGCCGTTTCCTCACGATGTTTCCCTTTAACGTTTTGAGAGCAGCGGTAACGAAATAAATTACACAAAGTAATGCGCCTGGCTGGGTTTGAACTTGCGACCTACAACTTCCAAGAGTTGCAAGTCGGGGCGGTTACCATTCGGTCACTATATACCACTACTCTGCTTTTGCACAATATTTTGTACTAAACAAAACAACATATATGTACTAAACACTAAAAAAATAGAACTGATCCTGAAAACTGCATCTGCACACGTGTTAAATTTTTGACAATAAATAATTTGAGAAAAAAACAATGGAACGGATAATTTTTTTACGAGTTGATTTTTTCGTATGCTGTACATTCGAAAAAAAAAACAACTCGTTAAACAATTATGGACAGAATAACAGCGGCTGCATAATTGTTGTAAATCTCTTACACCTTTCTGTCCCTATTATTCCATACCAGAAACGGCCGGGTCGATTATTCCATGATTTACAACTACATATGATAGAAATTCACCTTGTGACAATTCTGTCTACGTTTATGACAGCTGAAACTTGTGGTTATCACAAATTGTGCAGATTGACATTCAAATCTGTACAGGGTATGTTTTAGCGTAAAGGTGTAACAAACACACATACATTAATATAGACTTCCATCTTTATTATATATATTGTTTTTGTAGTTTTAGTTCCGTTTGTTTGTATTAATGGTGTACTTACAATAAAGAATATAATAAATAAATAAATATATTAGTGTAAATGTCCTATCTAGTCGCTTCCCCGCTCTGTAGTTTGAGCGATTTCGAACCGTCGACCACTTTGCGTTGACGCGCGATCCTTTTGCACTTATTTACTATAATAACTCATCTTCTAGCTATGAAAACTGTGTACGATTGTAATGTGCGGATAGGTGTTATTTAGGAACATGTTAAATTATAGCTCGTTGAAACAGAATAGAATGGATACGAATTGAAGAGATTCTCTCTTCGAACGGCGATCTTATTTCATGAATCCCCGACCGGTCCTATGAGATCGCGCTGTTATTATTTTACTATTGTGTCTCGTTTTGCGGGTATGTGATAGGTAATAACAACTTTATAAAGTAGGTGTAAGGGAATGAATCTATGAATGAATTTTTATATATGTATAAGGTCAACCGGGGCATTTGCGTCTTTGGGGCTATTGCGTCTAATCTAAATAACTTAAAATCTGTTTGAAAACCAATCTCTCCTGCCATCTAGTTTTGTTTATCTATACTAATATTATAAAGCGGAAGAGTTTGTTTGTTTGTTTGTTTGTTTGTTTGTTTGTTTGAACGCGCTAATCTCAGGATCTACTGGTCCGATCTGAAAAATTATTTTACTGTTAGATAGCCCATTTATTCAGGAAGGTTATAGGCTATATAACATCACGCGAAGACTAATAGGAGCGGAGCAGTAACCAAAAATGCGGGTGAAACCGCGTGGTTCAGCCATAAAATTATAATAGTCTTTTCGAAGTAAAATTTTAAAACAGCGCCATCTATCAAACATAGAGAACAACTGCGTGCAATAACTTATTGAACATAGATATTCGATAGATGGCGTTGGCGTGTGACGTCATTTTTCTGAATCGCGATGTTTCGCTGCCCGCCCACAACCGACAATTGGTGAACGATTTTTATAGGTAAAACATAGAACACACTGATATAGTGCAACGCACACGGCCTACAAAAAATCGGTCAGAATCTATACTAATATTATAAAGCAGAAAAGTTTGTGTGTTTGCTTTTGAATAAAATCACAACTTATACTTTCAATAGATGGCGTCGTTCCGCACAATTTTAAAATATCAGCCATATTGAAAATAAAGCGTTTTTCGTCAAGCGGTGCCGCGCATGAGGGGTGATTAAAATCGTTCAGAAACCATGTTTTTTCTGAGTGAATAAAAGCCAGCTTACGCTTGACGAAGACGTTTATTAAAAAATAAACATGAGGGGGTCATGAACTCGCGGAAAATCTTAACTGCGTGATTCAAGTTTGTGACGTAATTTACTAACGCCATCTATCGCAAAAAAAGGAACTAATATTCAAAACATCGTTAAAAATATCAAATTAACTTCAAGATTCTACATTCCGCCCACTATGGACAGAATGTCCATTGTTTCCGCCCACCATGAACTGACTACATTCGAACAAATGGACTGTATGGTATAATTAAAAACAAGTTTTAAGTCAGTTAGACAGGGTGGCTAAAAACAAATTACAATAAAACGTTACAATATAAACATAAAACAAACAGATTACAACAGTAGAAACAATAAAAAATCATTAACATTCATAATATGATCACTGAGTGACAGGTAACACACACAGTTTAGTAATTGGTCGTTTAAACGTGGTACCTTTACATTTCAGAGTGACTACTCTCGTAACTTTGTCTGATCCAGGGTGTTTAGAAATAATTTTACCTAAAAGCCATTTGGCTGGAGGGAGTCCATCCTCCTTTACTAAAACTAAGTCTCCGATCTCAGGTTCAGGAGTTTTATTTGCCCACTTATAGCGATGTAAAAATTGACTCAAATACTCACTTGACCACCTACGCCAAAATTGTTGCAGCATTCTTTGAGTTAATTGCCAACGTTTTAATGATGAAATAGACGATGTTTCGTAATTATGCTCAGGTACTAGAATTAAAGATTCACCTATTAAAAAATGGCCTGGAGTGAGAGGTGTTGGGTCTTGAGAATTTGTGCTAATTTGTGATAGCGGTCGAGAGTTAAGGCAAGCTTCTATTTGGTACAAAAGCGTCGAGATCTCTTCGAAAGTAAGAGTCGCAGTACCGATCACACGAATAAGGTGATGCTTGGTGGACTTTATTCCAGCCTCCCATAGTCCGCCGAAATGTGGGGCATGGGGTGGGATAAAGTGCCAAGTAGTGCCGTTATTTGCCAAACACTCAGCGATTTCTGTCGTTATGGTCGACTTTTCTTGTGCGAATAAGTCTCGGAGTTCGCGAGCGGCACCAACAAAATTCGTTCCGTTATCGCTAAACAAGTCAGCGCAATGGCCACGTCTTGCAACAAATCGTTTGAAAGCTGCTATGAACCCTTGTGATGTGAGATCACTCACCGCTTCCAAATGTACGGCTCTTGTAGCCATACATACAAAAAGGCATTATATAACCTTTATAGGCTCGGTGGCCTCTACCTTTGGATGTTCGAATCTGTATGGGACCTGCGTAGTCCACACCACTTCGATAAAACGCTCGAATTGGTGTAACTCGAGCTGAAGGCAATTGTCCCATCAATTGGACCCTAGTCTGTGCTGCATGACGTACACAAATAACGCATTTACGGACAACCAATTTTGCTTGGTTCTTAGCATCAATGATCCAGTATTTAGTTCGCAGATAATTGATCATGAGCTGTGGTCCGCCGTGCAATGTGTTATGGTGAGCTTCATTTAAAATTAATTCAGTGAGGTGAGATTTTGACGGTAATATTATCGGGTGTTTTACATCAATTGTTATTTCTGCTTTCTCTAAACGACCACCAACTCTCAAGATGTCTGAATCATCTAGGAATGGATTTAATGACGTAAGTTTGCTTTTCTTTTGTACTATCCCCTTTCCTTTAATATCCATAATCTCTTGCTGAAAACTTACTGATTGACACTGTTTTACACAAATATGAAGAGCTTCATTCAATTCTAGACTAGTTAGCCATACAGGTAAGTTATGATCATGTACGTTTTTCGACTTTTTGATGAATCTTTTGCAACGTGCTACAACTCGAACTAATCTACGAAGAGACGAGAACTTGGTCCACAACTGCAATTGATCATTCTGCGTTATATGACAAACCTTTTTTGTTTTTTCTTCCATATTAGTGTCTGGTGTTAGACTTTTTTCCTGAGTTACAGATCTATGTTTCAACCATAGTGGTCCTGTTTTCCACAGTTCAAGCATCGGTAACTCTGATGGGTTAATTCCTCGCGACGCACAATCTGCCGGGTTATCAGTAGATGATACGTGTGACCATTGGTTTCTATCTAATATATTTAGAATCTCCGACACCCTATTGGCTACAAACGTTTTCCAACGTGTAGGGTGGCTGCTCAACCAAGCCAGTACCACGGTTGAGTCGGTCCAAGCACGTAGGTTAGTTTTTGGAACGTTTAACACCACTGAGACTTCCTGTAACAACTTAGCTAATAAGACAGCTCCGCATAACTCAAGCCTTGGTATCGATACTTGCTTAATTGGAGCCACTCTGGTTTTGGAAGTTACCAGATGAACGTAGACGTTTCCGAAATCATCAACAACACGTATATACACTACTGCAGCATAAGCTGCACTAGATGCGTCACTGAACCCATGAAGTTCCATGGTGCTACTTTCCTTGACATTAATCCATCGTGGGATTCGACATTTGGTAAGTTCAACAAGTCCTGCACGGTAAGTAATCCATTCGTCTAATAGTACAGGTGGTAGTTTATCATCCCATTCTATTCCTGCAAGCCAAAGCTTTTGAATCATAATTTTAGCTTTTATGATTGCTGGTGATATCCAACCCATTGGGTCAAACAACTTTGCAATATCAGATATTACCTTTCTTTTTGTTACAGGTTCCGATATTGATGGTAGCTGAACGGAGTACTCGAACTCATCGGTTCGTCGATTCCAGGTAAGTCCTAATATTTTTATTGTTCCACTTTCTTTCAGTTCTAGGTTGCTTGTTATGCTTTCTTTGCTTATTTCCTTATGTAATTGTTCATCATTACTTGCCCATTTTTGCAATTCAAAGCCTCCTTTGCTTAGTAGTTTAGTCATTTCTGAGAATATTCGTTTTCCTTCTGATACACTTTTACAACCAGTAATGAGATCATCCATGTAAAAGTCTTTTAATACTCTTCCAGATGCTAGTGGAAATTGGGCTCCTTCATCATATGCAACTTGGTGAAGCGCTCTTACCGCCAGGTATGGAGCTGAAGCAGTCCCAAACGTTACTCGTACTAAACGCAAATGTTGTATTTCTTCTGCAGGGTCAGGTCTCCACACAATACGTTGATAATCTGCATCTTGATCGGACACCTTCACCTGTCGATACATTTTTACGATATCAGCTACTAAGCAAATAGAATGAAGCCTCCATTTCATAAGAATGTGTCTAAGATCATCTTGCAATGTCGGGCCTACCATAAGGTTACTATTAAGTGAAACACCATTGTTATCGCGACTAGAAGCATTAAATACGATTCTGAATTTTGTTGTAGTTTTATCCTCTCTAACTACTTCATGATAAGGCAAGTAAACTGCTGGATTATCAATTTCGTTTTCAGGTATTATTTGTATATGACCGAGCTTTAAATATTCTGAAAAAACATCTGAATATTTAGTTTTTAATTCAGGTGATTTTATGAAACGTTTTTCTAATGAAAATAATCGCTTTACGGCAATATTGCGCGAATTGCCATATCTACAGCTTGGGTCATCATCTTTAAAGGGTAACTTTACAATATATCTACCAGAACTATCGCGTTTGGTGGTTTCCTTAAAGATTTCTTCACAGCGTTTTTCTTCTGGAGTGAATTGATTTTTCCTTAGATTAAAGTTATCAGATTCGAGCTCCCAGAATTGTTTAAGATTAAAATCTTCATCGCAAATGTTAGTATGCATGGAAATGATAGCACTATTGCAGCTCAAAGTATTGGTTTCACTATCACTTACTTTGCCAGATAAAACCCAACCTAACCTGGTGTTCTGTGCTATCGGTGTTCCTATTGGACCTCTAATCAATCCTTCAGTTATAATTTGGCAATAGACTTCGGCACCAAGTAATAGGTCGATTTTATTTGGTATGTTAAACTTCGGATCTGCTAACTTCATAACTGGTAAGTTAGGCCACAGCTGAACGACAATTTGTCTTTCAGGTAGAAATGAAGTTAATTTCCGAAGAACGTATGTTTTGACGTTCACAGTAAAATCAGGATCCTGGAGAGATTGTAGTTTAATATAAACCACATGTTTACAATTGAGCGAAGCGTTGTCTTCACCCCCCACTCCAGATATAACACTGTTGCATTTAACTCTCTTAAGCCCAAGTATTTGGACTGCAGACTCCGTTATAAAAGAGGCCTGTGATCCCTGGTCCAATAGTGACCTCAGTGTTATATAAGATCCTGTGTTAGTTTTTGCGTTTACTAAGGCTGTTGCTAATACAACCTGACAATTTGTGCTAGACATACAACTAGTCATGTTCCTTACCTCGGTCTCGTCTTTTGATGTTGTTGCAGCTTCAACAACATTGGTACTACCAACTGATGGCTTGCTTGGTTCATCAGTTGATTGGCTATTATTATTCGAATGCAGCAACGAATGGTGTTTCTTCCTGCAAATCCTACATCTTGTGGGCAAATAACAGGAAGTTACTACGTGATTTGCGCCTAAGCAATTGAAACACAAACCTGAATTTTGGACAAAATTACGACGAGCTAACAAATTTTCTTTCGCAAAATCTTTACAATTACCAATCTTATGACCGGTATTTGTACAAAAGGCACATGATACCGATGTTTTGTACTCGTTTACAGGTTTTACTAAATGAAGTGACTTTGTGTTAGTGTTCTTTACTGGGTTTGGACATAAAAATTCAAGAGACCTGAATCTATGCTCAAGAAACTCTAAAAAATCTTGTAATGATGGTAATTCCTTAGTTGAGCCACAGATCTTAGCTTCCCATTGTTTGCGAGACTCAGTATCTAATTTAGAACATAAGATGTAAATAACAATAAGATCCCAATTTTCGATATTAACACCTTCATTACACAGAGCATTTAGGCATTCGTTAGTTGTATCAAAGAGTTCCTTTAAAGAATTCGAGGATTCATTCGTTAAACATTTGAGACTAAAAAATCTTTTGAAAATGCAATCAGTTATAAATTTCTTATTGTTAAATCTACGTTCCAAAATGTTCCAACTAGTCATATAGTTATCACTGGTAATAGGTAGGTGTCGCAACAACTGTTCAGCTTCGCCGGAGAGATACGACTTCAAATAATGTAGTTTTTGCACGTTATCTAATGATTGGTTCTTGTGTATCAATGTTTGAAAAAGATCCCGGAATGATGTCCACTGAGAATAGTGACCTGAGAATGTAGGTATCGCTATTCTAGGCAATTTCACGTTAGTCTGAGTTACCAGGTTGTTGTTTCCCGTATAATCAGATGGTGTTTTCTTGTTAAAACGTTCTTTCAATTCGACTTTGTATTCCATATATAAATCTTCCGCTTGACCATACATGTCAGTTAAATGGTACTCAGACTTTTCGTATTCTTCCCTTTTAATTTCAGATATAATCTTGTTATGGGTTTCATCAAACATCGACCACTGTTTTTCTAAACATTCCAACCTTGTTTCTACGTAGCTAACGGTAACCCTCTCTTTAGGAGACTTTTTGAAGTTGATGTATCCTCTTTGCATTTTTTTATTGGTTTCAACTTGCAATCTTATCAAAGAATCCATTTTTGAAGTGTTTTCAAGAACTAAAGTTTTAGTTGCAAGTCCCAAATTCTTCAAAAATTTTCTAAGTCGAAACTTTTGGTAAATTTTCTAAGTGTTTGTTAACACTTTGCCGAAATTGGGCATGGATTCCCCGTCTAAACACACTTTTGCTTAGAAATTTTACAAGTCTATTATCTAGCTAATTTTTCTAAGTCACTTGTTATTCACTAACTTTAATTATTTTTAGAGTACTCACAGTTTGTCCAGTTATTTACACTTTGGTCACAACACTTCACAATTTTTACTCAATTTGTCCAAAACTTACTGCATTCGAAAATCCGACTCGATTGACCATGAATAAAAGCCAGCTTACGCTTGACGAAGACGTTTATTAAAAAATAAACATGAGGGGGTCATGAACTCGCGGAAAATCTTAACTGCGTGATTCAAGTTTGTGACGTAATTTACTAACGCCATCTATCGCAAAAAAAGGAACTAATATTCAAAACATCGTTAAAAATATCAAATTAACTTCAAGATTCTACACTGAGTTTTCCGTTTTTAGAATGAAATGTTCATACACAACATATTATGGCCTATTTATACCGATAGTTATTTTTTTTAAATCGTTTTATTTGTGGAGAAATGAAGATTTAATTATTTTACGTTAGGTCTGGTTTTTTGGGGTAAATGCGTCTACAGTTTCGGGGTAATTGCGTCTATATGACGCATTTGCCCCAAAACCAGAGATCTTAAACCTTTTTTTTTGTAGTCAATTTTATTTCGTGACTAAGTGTTTTCACAGCTTAGCATTGAATTTTCCTTTCTTAATTTTTTTACTTTTTATAGGTATAGTCCAGTCCAAGGGGGTTTTTACCCGGAACTTTTTACTTTGGATAGATTTTAAAAAGAATAACTGAGATGTGTAGCTAATAACAAGCTTAAAAAAGTTTACCTATTTAAAAAGAACTTGAAATGAAGAAATCCAGTTCAATTAGTATCTCAGGTAGGACCATCGAGTTCGAATTTAAAAATACTTATTAAAATTTTTAAATCTTATCTAACTTAATTATGATTAAACTTCTAAAATCTAAATGTTGCTTTTATTTAGCAACCAGTATTAAGTACTATACTACTAATTTTTATAAGAGAATTTATTCTAGTTTTACCTTAACAAAAATGTTCTGAACGTCTGGATTTGACAGCGGGTAAATGCGTCTAAGAAAAAATAGTCGCATTTTCCCAATTTTTGTAACATCGCTTCTGATGTAATAGTTATTTAATATTTTCTTAATTTACTGAATGATTTGTGTATAAAACTTTAGTTGAAGTAAAACATGTCAATTCCAGCCTTCCAACATCACAGGTTTAAAACTTATCTAATGAAGACACGTTTGCCCCAATAGGGGTAAATGCGTCTAAAATTACACGTTTTAAAAAAAAGTATATTTTCTCGTATTTATTGTACCTAATGAAAAAAACAATTCATTAAGGATGCACACAGATAATTTCTTTATACTTTTGCGTTAAGGATTTTTCCATAAAACTTAAAGTAATCTTCTATCTATATATATAAAAATGAAACCCGTTTTCCGTTGTCACGACATAACATGAAAACGGCTTGACCGATTTGGCTGATTTTTTTTTTAAATGTTCCTTGAAGTTCAATGATGGTTCTTACGGAGAGAAAAATTCTAAAAAAAAAAGTTAGGTAAATTAGGGTAGGTAGGGTAATGTAGGGTAGTGTAGGGTAGTGTAGGGTAGTGTAGTGTAGGGTAGTGTAGGGTAGTGTAGTGTAGTGTAGGGTAGTGTAAGGAAGGTAGGGTAGGGTAGCGTAGGATATGTAGGGTAGTCATTTGACGGGAGCGAAGCCGCGGGTAAAAGCTAGTTTTAATATAAATTTTTAAAAGACACTAATGTATTTTTATGACGCAATTGCTCCGGTTGACCTTACAATTGTTCTGTACGTGTGTTTGTCACCTAACTCTTCCTAAGCGGCTTAACCGATTTTTTTTGTGCGACACAAAAAAATTCATAAAGTGCGTTTCAAAAGAGTGATACTAAAATTTTATAATTTTTAGATTGCAAAGGCTGGCGGTTGACCACTAGCGATGATGTGGACGATGATAAAACACGCTTGCTTGGAACTAACCCTTAGGGCACCGCATAGGGAAGGAACATGGGCCGGTTTTAGTCGGTGAAAGTTTTATATTCCGTATCATATCGCCCTACCCGGAGCAGTAAAACTGATTTGTTAATTTCCCAAACCAAAAAAAAAAAAATCCTAGACCCGAACCATTGGTTACCCAGTGGTAACGGCCCCGACTTACGAGTTACTTAGGTCACGGTTTCAATCCAAGCTCATTGCTTGGTGTAATTTATATCATCACCACAGCTCTCATGTCCGGCCGGCATGTCTTAGAACAGTTAGAACCAACAAATAAAAGACATGTGACATCCACCAACTCGGATTGGACCCGCATGGTGGATTACATTCCATTCCCTCTCTTAGAGAGGAGGCCTAAGTCCCAACTGGGAACATTGCAAGCCCATCTTGAGGAGTTGGGATAGATCGAATGAAACATTACTCATTACTTCATTAGTCCCACCCTCCGTCCCTCGTCGTACGGCCAGTATCTATCCATCTTTACGTTGTAGAAACCTGCACGGTCCGGACTAGGGAATGCAAATCCGTCGTGTTTTAAAAATCCGGATTTTTTAAAACGAATTTTGGTTCCAATCCGGATTATCCGGATTTTACGGATTTTTCATAAAAATTAAACAAACCTACTTATATTAGTTTATTAACATGATGTTTCCCTTCACACGAACATCGTGAGGAAACCGGCAAGTCTTAGAACCAAAACTTTTAGGACATGTAGCACCCACACTGGGCCCGCCTGGTGAATTACGGCCTCTCCAAGAAGCCGTTTTCCCAACATGTAAAGACAAAGGATGTATATTTTTTTCATTTTTGGGTTGGAAATTATCCAATGACTTTTTTGTGACTAAAATCCACTCCTCTTCCTTCTTTGTCTTCGTTCTAGGGCTCCGGGTTCATTTTCACATAACCCATGGCAACAGTATATAGGCTTCGACCCAGCTGGGCCACTATGATTTGTATCACCTTGAGACACACTACGTGCCGTGGCGGGGTCGATGAGCTACCCATTGCTCGCCATCCGTAGGCCTGCGCCTACGATAGCTGGAAATCGGGTTCTGGATCCGGGAGCTGGAGCGTGAGGATCATTCCCTCGCACGTGCAGCCGCCTCCTTTGCTAGCATTACTGCTTCGCAGAAGCAGGCGACCGCCTGTCACATTCCTTTGCGCTCCGGTCCATGGGCCGTACCAGGACCCGCCGTGAGTGGTCATTGCCCAAACGGAGCATACCTTTAATAATAATCCTCCAGACCGAATTTTGATCACGGTGGCCTGATGCCTACTGAAACCTGGAAGCCTAATGTATACTGCAGATATTATAGTGCACAAGTGTGTACGCAGACACTGGCGCACTCTCAGTTCTTTTAATCTTATAGTCAGATGGGAAGGCAATTTGACACGACCGGAGAGAGATCAGGTGCAGGACCCACAGCTTGACGTGTTTTCAGAGGCATGGGGGTATCATACCACCAACTTCCAAACTCCGGGCAGCTATAGAGTAATTCCTAATGGAAATCCCAATAGCACTATTTGCTTGACCTCTAGTTCGAGCCCAGTACCCACGCTCAGCATTCGCCCTTACGAACCTAATGTTCGTCCGACAAGACAGTCAAACGTCACACCTTAACCATCTCCAGTCTTCCAGGCGATCCGCACGATAATGACACCTAGGCGTTTCTTTCGCACAAATCCGGCGCAGAAACCTCTCGAACTTACTACGTCCGGTGAGGACCTGTGTCATGTGGATGGTGAGGACGCAGTGACATCTTTCCAACCACCTCTCAAAGAGGAGACTTATAGCCATAATTATGGCGTACCCAAAGAATGTAGTAGGGTTGGTAATTAGTTCATATTTTTCTCTGTCAGCATGATGACGCTTGGCGCCTTAAGACATTCAGTCTTTTTTGGGCACGCATGCATTGCAGCTTGTCATACGGGTAGACCATGATACGATATTGAGAGAGATATTGGACCCACATTACGATATTTTTTTCTGATTTTACTTGGTTATCCGTCTTCCACGCGGGTGAAGCCACGGGCAAAAGCTAGTGCTAAACTAATGATAAAAGTAGGTAATATCATCGCGAATTAAAATTTCTTATTATTCAGAAAATCCGCGGATTTCATTTTCAAATCCGGACTTACAAGTCGAGTAAAAATGTGCTGCGGATATCCGGATTTTTCGGATTACGGATAGTCCGGATTGCATTCCCTAGTCCGGACTAAGCGCTTTGCGTCGTCGTTTATACCGCGTACCTACATCGAAGGATTAGAACAATTTGCCTGCTGCGGTCTTTCCGTCCGATTATAATTTGGGTTTCTTCAAGACTAGAGTAAATAGGCTCTTAATAAACTAGTGCGCCTCACCATTAATGATTGCATCACTGCTTACCATCAGGTGGCAATGCAGTCAAGCACTTGTTTGTGTTATATAAAAAAAACCGTACGCAAAATACGCGCTTTAGTCGTGGAGTTGTGGAAAGCACGTTAAGCCGCAGGTCCCGGCTGTCATTTGTAGATCTTTGGCGGTCGTTACGGATAGTCAGAAGCCAGTAAATCTGACTCCAATCTTGCCATGAAGTACCGTGTTACCCCAGTTAATAGGTTGTAGAGGTCTGGTAGGCAGCCGCTCCTCGTAAAAAACTGGTATTCAGCTAGATACGGCTTGACTGAAAGCCGACCCCAATATAGTGTGGAAAAAGGCTAGATAGATGGTGAGTCGTGGAGTTGCGGATACCCATTCCCTCTCCTAGAGAGGAGGCCTGAGTCCCAGCAATGAGAACATCTCTCGCGCCGGGCCCTGATACAGGCCATGGTCGCGAGGAGGGGTGGCGGGCGGTCGCCTCTTTCTGCGAAACAGTAATGCTAGCGAAGGAGGCTGCCGACCGCGAGCACGTGAGGGACCGGCCCTCACGCCACCGCTCGCGGACGGCGAGCACTAGGTAGGTCGCGGCACGTTCTTTTCCACACGCGCCTCAAGGAGATGTCAGCAAACTGTGGGGGCCCGGCAGGGTGGAGTTTAGTATGTAAGAGTCTGACACGCCCTCCCGCTCCGCCCAAGAGCGGGAGAAGACATTCTGATGATTCCCCTTCCGAAAAAAAAGAATTGAGAACATTATAAAGCTGATTTTGCTAACTTGCTAAGCTTATGTTATGATACTGAGAACTCGCCATGGCTAGTAAATCGATCGTGTACTGTAATGTCGCGTTCACATAAAGCATATAAACGCTTAGTTTGCACCTAGGGTTGCCAAGTTTTGTGAGAAATAAAGTAGGTTGCCTGGAAGAAATATCGCTGAGTGCGACAGTTTTGTAAGGTTTCCTATTGTAAATTCGAATCTTGGTGTACGTTGAAGTACATATCTTATTTGTTCTTAGTTTTTCGTTTAGTATCAAGAATTACCATGAATTTATGTTCGCTTATTTTGTCAAAATGTATGGAACAGCTGATTATTTTTTTCTCGATTTCAGGTTTGGTCCCATAGTAAAAGTTGTTCATAATGATGAGTACAAAGACCCCCCAAGAGGATGTGCGTTAATTATGTTACATGTTGTTATATGCCCTTTTCCAAGACCCTTTAACTTAATATTTAATTAGTTATATCAATTTTATGTGACAGTCTATTATCTATTAACAATCACAAACTAAAAATTAATTATCTCACTGTAGGTAATCGTGCTACTCGTGGTCGTGGGACCACGAAAAGCAAAAAAGGATCTATGGTTTAACCTATCACATACCCACAAAACGAGACACAATAGTAAAACAATAACACCGCGGTCTCATAGGACCGGTCGGGGATTCATGAATTAAAGTATTATATATTTTTTTTTATCTTTGATAGATTTGAGCTTGACCACTATCTGACCTAATGTAAAGCGACAACGCGAAAATACGTTTCCCAAAAATTTTATTTTTAATAAATACGTTATTATAAAGTAAGGTTGGCAACCCTGCCTGCCTGTCTATTTCCGTGAGCGAGCCCCGTCGACTAGGTTGTCAAATGTGCTCGAGATTCGCGGAGATACTCGGGCACCTGCTTTTAATTACTTAGAATAGCTATTACGAGAATATGAGGGCTTGTCTCAGTAAGGATTTACTTTTTTTAGGGTTCCGTAGCCAAATGGCAAAAACGGAACCCTTATAATTTCGCTATGTCAGTCCGTCCGTCCGTCCGTCCTCGCTTAATCTCTGTGACCGATAGTACTAGAAAGCTGAAATTTGGTACCAATATGTATATCAATCACGCCAACAAAGTAGTAATAAAAAAATTGGAAAAATGTTTCATTAGGGTAGCCCCCCTATATGTAAAGTGGAAAGTGTTTTTTTTAATTTCAACCCTAACGTGTGATATATTGTTGGATAGATATTCAAAAATGAATAGGGGTTTACTAAAATATTTTTTTAATAATATCAATAACTTCGAAAATAATCGCTCCAAAAGTAAAAAACAATGTTTCCTAACTTGTTGTCTAACTTTTGAACCATAAGTTTAGAAAATATGAAAAAAATCTGGGAAGTAGAGCTTTATAAAGACTTTCTAGGAAAATTATTTTGAACTTGAGGGGTCGAATAGGTTTTGAAAAGTTGGGGACACTTATTGTGACGGACGGGAAACTACGGAACCCTACCCTGAGCGTGGCCCGACACGCTCTTGGCCGTTTTTTTTTTAAGTATCTTCTTCTTCTTAGCGTGTCCTTATCAAAACTATTCAAATAACTGGCCTGGTACAGTATTCGGCCACGGCAATGCCGTTCACTGATGCTGTCATTAGGTCATGACGTGAACATGTTATAGGGCACGTGATGCAGGATGGAAGGTGGGACATGGTCAGTCATCTAATTACTTCTCCTGCTGCACTTTGGAACGTGTCAGATTTGTGACTAAAATCACTCTTATGTTACTTCTTTGCCATTTGCGTTCCACTTCCAGGCCACGGGTTTCCCTTTCAGAAGTAAACATAACCCCAGTAGACTTCGGCCCTGCTATTTTTTTAGTGGCCCCTACGGTTTTGCTTTTAGTTACTTTTCCAGAGATGTTCCTCTGGAAAAGTAAGTTTGTGAATACTGCGGTTGAAACTTTTCGCAGGCTTGTAGAAGACGAGAAAAGCCAGTAAATCGGACTCCAGTCTTGCCATGAAGTACAGTGTTACCCTAGTTAATGGGTTGTGGAGGTCTGGCAGGCAGCCGCTCCTCGTAAAATACTGGTATTCAGCTAAATCCGGCTTGACTGGAAGCTGACCCCAATATAGTTGGGAAAAGGCTAGGTAGATGATGATGTAGAAGACGAGAAATCGCTAGGGGTAGGCATAGGGTTGCTACCTGTACGTACCTATTATAATACACAGGGTGTATTAGAATCGAGATGCACAAACGAATACCACGGGTCCTGGACCCCAAATGATGGAATTTTACATCGGCTTTTCCTTAATAAAAAATACCTAAAAATTTTAAAGCGAATCTATAGGTACTTTAAATTATAAATCTGTATATTTTTTAATTAAAACTATGTATATAAGATCGTTATTAGAAAAACGAACTTATATCGGTTAAAATTTATATTTTAATTGAAAATGTCGTCAGGGTTGATGTTGAACGTTTTTATCAGCCCCGATATAATTCGCTTCAAATTATTTGTTGATTTTGTACCCCAACAAACTTTATCCTATTTTCAACCTTAACTTACTCAGTGCTGTGCTATGCTTATCTAGGTACGTTACGCTATGCCACGATACGCTATGCTACGATACGCTATGCTACGATACGCTACGCTAAGCTGGGTACTCACTTAGCAGTGTAGCACGTAACGTATCAGATACGGTATCAACCTGCAAGTGGGTACGGCTCGTCCACGGTCCTCCGCGTATCTAGCTACGAGCTGCCGGATCCGCAGTGCTCGCAACGACGTCACGCCGACAACCTCAATCGTCCGTTTGAAGCTCGCGCGTACGTACTCACTACACAAGCGGTTGTGACGCCGTCCACGAACTCACTGCGAGCCGCCTTTGTGTTCGCAGTGAAACCGCCACTCGGCGGGTCACTGCGAGCTTACAGCGCTCCACGCGCGAGCGGCTCGCAGCAGGCTCGTGCCTACGTACTCACTTGATACCGTATCTGATACGTTACGTGCTACACTGCTAAGTGAGTACCCAGCTCTACGCTATGCTCACCACAGCGCGCAGCGACAGCACTTACCGAGCGCACACACACATACACTATCTATCTACACACATATCTACATACATTTAAAGTGTGCCGCGATGTTAAATCGACATCTATGGATAGGTGAATGATAACGATACAATTCAATTTAAAACAAATACAGATTCGCTTAAATTTATTTGTTGATTTTCTACCCCAAAAATCCTTTATCCTACTTACTCTATACACACAGCTGTACTATACTATGTTAAGCTGCGTTACACTTTGCTGCGTTAAGCTTAGCTACGCTATTCTCACTACAGAATTAGCTAGCTAGCTTCAGCCTTATAATGTTCCCACCGCTGGGACTCAGGCCTCCTCTCTAGGAGACTGATCAGCATTAGCGCTGCTTGCAAAATAAAATATGTTTTTGATTACCTATCACAATATTCCCACTAAAACATCAACATCTAATTCCAACCACACACACAGCCACACACACTATCTATCTACACACACACATTACATCCACATTCGTTTACAGTGTGTCGCGATGTTAAATCGTCATCTATCCACGTCCGCGGATAATTTATCGCTACACGTGCGACTGTGCCGGCCCTAGAATAGATTACACGGAATCGCGAGATATAGACGAAGCTATCGTTTTAATTGCGGGCTTTTTTTTGTCGTTTTTTTTGTGTGGGGAGACTTTATTTATTTTTAGTAATTTAGTATTGATATGTAACTTATGTAATTACACTAGGCGTAGGCCGCATAAAACCGGGTTGCTTATAAACAAATGTGACAGTTTCTAGTTCTTCAGTCTATGGTAGGGAATGCAATCCGTACTATCCGTAATCCGAAAAATCCGGATATCCGCACATTTTTACTCGACTTGTAAATCCGGATTTGAAAATCAAATCCGCGGATTTTCTGAATAATAAGAAATTTCGTTCGCGAATTTAATTCGCGATGATATTATCTACTTTTATTATTAGTTTAGCACTAGCTTTTGCCCGTGGCTTCACCCGCGTGGAAGACGGATAACCAAGTACATTCAGAAAAAAATATCGTAACGTGGGTCCAATATAATTCGTGGTCTACCCGTATGACAAGTTGCAATGCATGCGTGCCCAAAAAAGACTGAATGTCTTTTAAGGCCAAGCGTCATCGTGCGGACAGAAAAAACTATGAACTAATTACCAATCCTCCTACTTTTTTTGGGCACGCCATAATTATGGCTATAAGTCCCCTCTTTGAGAAGTGGTTGGAAAGACGTCACTGCGTCCTCACCTTCCACATGACACAGGTCCGGATTTGTGCGAAAAAAAACGCCCAGGTGTCATTATTGTGCGGATCGCCTGGAGGACACGGTGGAGCTTATGGTTAAGGTGTGACGTTGACTGTCTTGTCGGACGAACACTAGGTTCGTAAGGGCAAATGCTGAGAGTGGGTAGTGGGCTCAAACTAGAGGTCAAACAAATAGTGCTATTGGCTTTTTCCATTAGCAATTACTCTATAGCTGCCTGGAGTTTGGAAGTTGGTGGTATGATACCCCCATGCCTCTGAAAACACGTCAACCTGTGGGTCCTGCACCTGATCTCTCTCCGGTCGTGTTGAATTTCCTTCCCATCTGACTATAAGATTAAAAGAACAGAGAGTGCGCCAGTGTCTGCGTACACACTTGTGCACTATAATATCTGCAGTATACATCAGGCTTCCAGGTTTCAGTAGGCATCAGGCCACCGTGATCAAAATTCGGTCTGGAGGACTATTATTAAAGGTATGCTCCGTTTGGGCAATGACCACTCACGCCGGGTCCTATGGGTAGCCATGGGCCAGAGCGCAAAGGAATGTGACAAGCGGTCGCATGCTTCTGCGAAGCAGCAATGCTAAAAAAGGAAGCGGCTGCACGTGCGAGGGAATGATCTTCACGCTCCGATTTCCAGCTACCGTAGGCGCAGGCTTACGGATGGCGAGCAATGGGTAGCTCATCGACCCCGCCACGGCGCGTAGTCTGTCTCAAGGTGATACAAATCGTAGTGGCCCAGCTGGGTCAAAGCCTACTGTTGCCATGGGTTATGTGAAACTTTTACATTATGTGAACCCCGGGGCCCTAGAACGAAGACAAAGAAAAAGAAGAAGGAAGAGGAGTGGATTTTAGTCACTAAAAATCTGATATCTCGCTCTGCCCAGAACGGGAGAAGTCATTGGATAATTTCCAACCCAAAAATGGAAAAAATATACATTCTTTGTCTTTACATGTTGGGAAAACGGCTTCTTGGAGAGGCCGTAATCCACCAAGCGGGCCCAGTGTGGATTTGTGGATGCTACATGTCCTAAAAGTTTTGGTTCTAGGACTTGCCGGTTTCCTCACGATGTTTCTCCTCGCCGTTTTGAGAGTTAATGCTCTCAAAACGGCAAAGGGAAGGAAACAACATGTTAAAAAACTAATATAAGAAGGTTTGTTTAATTTTCATGAAAAATCCGTAAAATCCGGATAATCCGGATTAGACTCAAAATCCATTTTAAAAAATCCGGATTTTTAAAACACGACGGATTTGCATTCCCTAGTCTATGGTACTAAGATTTTTTTTTAATTTCTTCGAACTTTCTTCTACAAAATCATTGAAATCAAAAATGTTTTTATTTTACGTCGGCCTACATGGGCACTTATAAAACGTCAGAAGCTAGTGCACGGTTCCGATTGGTGGCATCAGCACGTATAAATTTTAGTTTTTGATACAGATTACAGTCATTTTTTTTTGAGGTAAGATACTATACAATTTTTTCCGCTCTAGGGTGAGGCGAGAGGGTGTATCAACCTTATACTGATTAAGACCAAACCTGTGTCTTTCTGATGCCCTTTGCTTTCTAGGACGAGGTTATCTTTTTTGTTATTGATCGGTTAACGTTTGACCGCTATCTCACCTGATGGAAAGCGATGATGTGGTCGACGATGGAGCACGCTTACCTAGAAGTAACCTATTCACACTTGACTCAAATGTCCCCAGGTTGTAGCCATCATGAAACCGATACCAGAAATATGAAATAACGTAAGGAACATTTTTACGTTTTGGATTAAATGCCCTTACGTCTATAGTCGTAAGGTACACTTTAACAGTTTTGGTCTATAGTCGTAAGGTACACTTTAACAACTTCATATTTCTGGTATCGAAACACAGATTCTGGCAGGGATTTCCATTCTTTAGTTGTGCGCACAATGAATGTGTTGCCAGAACGTTTTGTCTAATACTCTTTCTAATACCCTCTCGTTCCACCCAGAGCGATACAAGTTTTCCTATATTTGATGATTCTATCCAATAAAAATCCCTAATTCACTCAGTATTCGGCTGTGCTAACTTAAGCTGCGCTTCACCATGCTTCGCTACGCTACGCTATGCTCACCACGGCAGCAGCTCTCAGCGCAGCCTGCAGCCTCTCTATGTGTTGCATGGCAGCTCGTAATATTTCCAGAAAAAGTTGTGGAATATTATTATTAATCACTACCCAATGAAAAGCCCTAACTCACAGAGCTATGCTGTGCTAACCTACGTTACGCTACGCTACGCTCCGCTATGCTCACCACGGCAGCCGCTCTCAACGCAGCCTGCAGCCTCTCAATGTGTTGTATGGCAGCTCGTAATATTTCCAGCTTGGGCAGTCTCCCGCTCCCCGCCCTGGCTCTGATCCGCAACTCCTCGAAAGCAGCGTTTACCTGGAAGAGAAAAAATATATATGAGTCATATATGTCAAAATTAAAAATGTTTTTATTTTACATAGGCCTGCATGGGCACTTATAAAAAGTCGAAGCTAGTGCACGGTTCCAATTGTTCGTTTCCTATGGAGAAGAACCGACAAGAAACTCCATGGTTACTCTTTTAAAAAAAATGATAGGGTTTACAATATTTCCTCATTACAATACAGACACATATGCGAGGATATACCTACATAGTTTCTTTTGACATCTCTCCTTAAATATCCTTACTATTCCTTCGACTTGTGCACTGCCATTGCTAGATCCAGTGCAGAAGCCAGTGGAACAAATTTATGGTAGAACTAGCTGCTGCACGCGTTGTCTGCGTGAAGGCTCTACAGCTCACAGCTCCTCCCCTGTAGGCGATAGCGTGATAATATGTAGCCTATATGTTGACCCGACCTCTTAGTAATATTCATGCAAAATTTAAAATAAATCCATGCAGTACTTTTTGAGTTTAGCCCGGACATACATACAGATAAACAGACAAAAATTCTGAAAAGTATATTTTTGGCTTAGATATCGATTGTAGATCACGTCCCAAGTATTCTTTTTAAAACATATTCAATGTACAGTTTTGACTTTCCTACGATTTTACTATATATACGTAGACCTACAGATGAAACCCATTGTAAATGATAGTGAAAATAGCAAAAATAAATTACGGGCGATCTGAGGTCGGGAAGTGGATGAAATTTTAAATTACAATGAGTTTCATCCTACTATAAATTTTTTCCCTTTCAAAAATTGTCTACCCTGTTCTATGCCCACAAACTACCATTTTAAATACTCAACTAAAAATATTCTGACCAATAAAAATACTTACTATATTTTTTTATAATTATTACAAAAACTAAGGCATTTATGAAGGGACAGTAGTTGAATGGCACGACCGGCGCCGGCCATCCACCTACTGCCTCTGAGGAGCGAGCTGTATGCACCCGGCTCGCCACGGCGCGGTGTGACCCGCGCATGCGCGCATTTTACTTGGCATCATACTAGTCTACAGACCAGTCCGCAGATAGATAGCTGAAAGTCTAGGCCACAAGAGAAATAGGTTCAGAAGGCAATCTACATACAAAGTGCGCTCGAGCTTGTCCGTTCTACGCCTCAGACTACCCGCTGTATTATTTTTCTTACGATCCATCTTACGGTATTCTAGCTTTAGCCCGCAGCTTCGCCCGCGTACATAAAATATTGTCTATATCACTCAGGAATACAGCAGCTTTCTATTGGTGAAAAAATTTTTGCAATCGGACCAGTTCTTCCACAAATTACCTCATACAAACAAAAAACAAACTTTATCTCTTTATTATATTAGTATAGATGGTGAACATTCCACCCATACGCACAAAGCGTTTTGGGAACACATTTATTATGCGTACAGCTAAGGAGTAAAATTCCCTGCCGGGGTCTGTGTTTCCTGATAGCTACAACTTAGGAGTCTTCTAGTCAAGAGTGAATAGGTTACTTCTAGGCAAGCGTGCTCCATCGTCGGCCTCATCATCGCTTACCATCAGGTGAGATAGTGGTCAAACGCTAGCCTATGCATCATAAAAAAAAATATCTTGAGGTTGTCTGCTAGATATCACTGTCAGCGATAAGACCGCCATTGTTGTATAAACTATACTATTACTTTTTGGTGTAAAATAAACTTTATTCTATTCTAATGTGAAACGGTCTTCAACATAGTCATTTCAGTCTAAAATCTATGGGAGATTTAAGCTTCTTCATAATTTGTTACTTCTTTTGGTGTACAATAAAGTTCCTTCTGTTCTATGTCTCGGACCATACGCGCTTGGACGGCGCTCGGACTGACCTAGTGTTGTAAAAAACTCAAGTCTCATTTAATAAGGCTTTACTTGAGCTATTTTTGAAGACTCAAGTCTTATAAATCTTACAAATAAAACTTATGAGCTCCAGTCCTTTAGAATTTGTATAAGGACTTGACCAGCGGTTTCGTCAGTATGAAAGTAGGTTTAGTGACTATGTTAGTTTGGAGAAAAAAAAAACAATGATGAGAAACATACATAGGTTTCTCCTTACAAACTTTTTACCCCCTGGTCCATCCCACTAGGGGACGAATTTTGGAAAGTTCTTTCTTAGCACCGGTAAAACGGGGTTTCTTTGAGAGCTAGGGTAACTTTGATGATAACAAAACTTGGTATGTTTTTTCGGATTTATTGTGTGATACTAACCGCAGTCAAAATTTTGTAAATTGTGTTGGCCAGACTGACAGATCGGCCTTATTTTGACAAAGCGTGACGAGTATTTGCTGCCGGAACTGTGTGAAATTATTTGTTAAGTTTTAGTCTCAGAAAGGTTGCCAAAAATGGTCTGAATAACTTCAGTGGTGCAGGCGAAACTATTATTGTTTGATTTGTAGTTTTTCACTGTTTTAATTAAACGTTTCTTTACGATTTAGACCATGTTTGCATTTTTGGTTATGGTCGCCATTTTATTTTGCAAAAACGTTTTAATGTCATCGGGGCTACATTGACAGGACATACGAGGCGACTTTGATAGTTTATATTAATTTCACCCCATTGGTTGTGGTACCCAATCTTACAAGAGTAATGTACAAATTATCAATTTAACCCCATTTGTTGTTTAACCCCATTTTTGTTTCTTAATTTTTTTTATAGCCGATTTATACAATTATGTGACTGTTGTAACAGTTTTAAGTATATCGGGGTGTCTTTGATGGAATGAATAAAATAGTGGGCAAGAAAGTAGTGGTTTTTTTTTTTTTACAAATTTGTATTTTTTTGTCACAATAATTAATTTACGTAATGAAAGATTCATTACGGTGTTTTTTTACATTTTTATCGTTGGAGTTGCAAGCGTATCGTCTATTTAAAATTAATCAATGTCACCCCGTTTTACGGTACTCACATTTTACACAAAATGTCACATGATTTCGGCAGTACAGATTAGATTTTTTTTTAAATGGGCAATAAAAATAAAGTATATGTCTGACACGCCTTCCCGCTTTTTCCTAGAGTGGAAGAAGTCATTTTATGATTTCCCACCTAAAAAAGGCACTCAGATAACTTTGTGAAACAAATATTTTCGTTTTCGATTTTACTGAAGTGACTATGTTGAAGACAATCCTACATTTTTCTTTTTTTACCAAAAAATATCAAGTCAGCCTTCTCGGCAGACTTCGCTGAGGTAGTCAACACTACAATAAAATTCTCAGCTCCATATTACCGAGATCGCTCCTCTTTAAATGGTTCCACATATTGTCCGGTTGCTCAGACACTTGAGAAACAAAACTACACCAATTTTACATCGCAATCATCCACTAGAAATCAATTTGCGAATAATTAAAACATGCTTTGTTTTTTGATATTACTCGCACTGAAGTGACTATGTTGAAGACAGAGAAGAATAAAAGAAAAATGTAGGACTACATTTTTCTTTTATTCTTGTAGGACTATGTTGAAGACATTTTTTTTATTACGCAAAACAGAACTACTTGTACAAAACAAAATGAATATAACCACAGAATAGCACTCGTTTACAATTAGACGACCGTTTCAGTGATATCATTAAAAACTGTAGAGGCTTGTAATTTATTTCAGTAGCTCAGGCTATTAGTACACCGACGGACGATCGTAAATAAACTAAATAAAATGCTGAAACTGTACATGAATTAGTTTTAAAGCCGAGTGTAGACTATGTCGTGAGTGGGAAAGATTTTTCGATGTATTCATTTCCGTGATGTATTTTTGGAGACAAAGTTAAATAAATACGATGTATTTATTTAACTTTGTCTCCAAAAATTATTATTGCTTTTAGAATTTAAATTGATTATAGCTTTTTATTTATTTACGAACTTTTTGAAGGAAAATGTTTTTTTTTCGCGTTTCGCGAAAAAAAGAAACTAAAATAATATAAAATAGTTTGTGGGACAAACTTGGCCAGAGATCGCCAAAGACAGAGGTTTGGAAGTAGAAAAAATACATTGCCCAGCCGTGGGATACAATATAGACTAAGTATCAAGTAATTTTATATTTTCGAAATGTTTTTTCAAAAAACTTGTGAGATATTACTTTTATTTTCAAAGATGACTTAGAGGAGGAGGTACTTTATAATAAAGTCATGATTTCCATGTTTAGAATTTGGTGCCGTGTGAACAAAATTACTGTATTGAATATTAATTATTGTTTTATCCAAATTGTTTATTAGAAACTGCAAGAAATGTCGCTTAGGAAATCGGCTGAAAATGTAATAGCTTATATCATGTGGAATGATTGATCGAATGATAATGATGTAGACCAATGTATTTGACAGTTGCAGTCATCATGTGCCAAGCCGCTGGCATCCCTTGGGATAAAAAGTGTTATATCCTGTGTACTATTCTAGAATAATACGGTCTACCAGCGTGCCAACTTTCATCGAAATTCATTCAGTATGAACTTTTTGCATAAAAAAGTACCAAACATTCATGCATACAATCTTTCGCATTTATAACATTAGTAGGATATATAAATTAAATCTCAACCCGAAGAAAGTCCCACAGTCTAAACCAGGATTTATAAACTAAAAATACACCACTCACCCGATAAACTCCTGAATATACGACATACATCTTAATTTCACATAAAAACGAATTTACTACGTCCCTCAAATGCGACGCGATTTATTTTTATATATATGTCCTTGTGTTACCAGCTTTAAATATTATGATAGTGTCACATAAATCTGTCAAAGTATCTGTCACTTTGACGTTTCTTGTGTTTTTTTTTTAAGTTATTACGAATAAACTATTGGGATATTAAAAATTGTATTATTGTTAGTAATTTATTTTGATTTTTACTCGTATATTTTATGTTTTGTTAGATTTTTACTTTTGATGTTTTTTTTTACTATTAAAAATTGGTACTTTTTATATAGTAGTGGACTTGAGGCTACCTCCTGAATCTAGTTTGCAAGCACAAAAAGCCAGAGTGGCTCAAAAATTACATTTCTGGCGAAACTAAATTGTACATATTCCGTCGACTATCTGTTGTGCGAGCAATGTGCCCAGCCCACTGGCACTTAAGTTTGGCGATTCTTATTTATTTAAACTTCATGCACAATGGTGGTACTACATAGGCGGACTTAATGCATCAAGGGATTCTCTACCAGTCAACCTTAGGGTTAAAAAGACAACACTATGGTAGGTCTGCACAATAAATAAATAACAAATATTTAAAAAAAGTTTTAATGCTATCTCTGTAACTTTTTTCTGAGGTGGGAAATCATCAAATGACTTCTTCCGCTTCTGGGGTGGAGCGAAATGGCGTGTCAGGCTTTTACCGACTAAAACTTTCAGTTGCCCTTTGTGTCCCAAAGTCACGCAATAAAACAATCAAAAATTCCCGCGGCCCTAATAATATCGGTAACCTTGATTCAAGCTCATACTTATGTTTCAACGAATAAAATCATCATCATCATCATCTACCTAGCCTTTTCCCAACTATATTGGGGTCGATTTCCACTCAAGCCGGATTTTAGCTGAATACCAGTATTTTACGAGGAGCGGCTTCCTACCAGACCTCCACAACCCATTAACTGGGATAATACGGTACTTCATGGCAAGACTGGAGTCAGTTATACTGGCTTCTGACTATCCGGCAATCTGCAAAAGTAAAATGCTCCATCGAAAATCTGTTCTGCCAACAATGCAATTCTTTGAGCTATCTTTGTAACTTTTTTTATGGTGGGAAATTACAAATACCGTCTAACGCTTTAGGGCGGAGCGAGAACCCGTGTCAGACTTTTACCGATTAAAACCTTCATTTCAAAAATTCCCGCGGCCCTAATAATATCAGTAACCTTGGTTCAAACTTATGTTTCAATGAATAAAATCAACAACAAATAAAAAAAAACCAGAGTTATGCAGCAAACGGCTAATTTTAAGCCAACACTGCTTATTAGGCACGGACCATTGACAACAGACGACCCGATATACCAGAGACAACATAAAAAACTACATTCAAACTCTTTGGTCTATTAATAAATGAAAGAGTTATTTTGACTGGGATGACATATTATTTTATTAATGTGTTAGTAAAAGATATCATTTTGTAGGTATTTTTATCCGACTGCGTTATATTTTTCGAGTGTTATCATTGTATCCCTAGCCTTTTCCCACCTAACTTTTTTTTTAGGAAAGGGAATCATCAGAATGACTTTTCCCGCTCTTGGGTGGAGCGGGAGGGCGTGCCAGACTCTTACAAAAACCCAGCCCGTTCCTTCGTTGCCTTCGATCTGGGGGACATGGGCTTACCTTTCAGTGTTCCCCAGAGGCTTCGGCCCTACCGGGCCCCTACAGTTTGCTGAAGGGGCTTGGGGTCGGCTTCTAGTCTAACCCGATGTAGTTGAATAAGTACTCGTATTTTAAAAGGAGCGATTGCTTATCTGACCTAAACAACTCAGTTACTGGGCAACATGGTAGGTACTATTTGGACATTATAGACTGATGGTTAGGCTTTATGACGTCTGATTGGACCTGTAGCAAGTGTCAAAGATCTAGGAATGACAAAGGCTTTACGTGCTTTCTGAGGCACGGATAATCAGTGTTGTCTTAGAAAAGAAGAACATAATTATATCATCATCCTAACCTAACCTTTTTCCCAACTATATTGGGTTCGGCTTCGAGTCATTCCGGATTTAGCTGAATACCAGTATTTTTACGAGGAGCGGCTGCCTACCAGACCTCGACAACCCATTAACTGGGGTAACACGGTATTTCTTGGCAAGATTGGAGTCAGATTTACTATCAGTAACGACTGCCAAAGATGTACAAATGACAGCCGGGACCTACGGCTTAACGTGCTTTCCGAGGCACGGCACATAATTATATGAATTTGAAAAATTCACTTTGGCATCATGTAACCTGGTTTAGAACCCCTACCAAAAAACAGAATAAAATAAATAGTTATTTGAGTGGGGTTCTTAAACAACAAACATGATTTCTACTGCCGTTTTTCCGGATCATCATCGTCATCCGGATTTTTATAACTAAGTAATCTCGAGCGGAAATACGCGAAATTCCACCAGATTTGTCCCTTGCCATAATCCTTCACGCTCATTACTGTTACAAAAGCTATATATTACTTAGTTTACAGCTGATCTTATTTGAAACATTGAAGTTGCCACAGAGTAAGTAGAAATGCAGAGGCCTTGGTTTGACCTTATTAGCGGAATAGGGAACATACTTAACGGATTTCGAAATCCGAAATAAAAAATAACCGAACCCGATATTTAATAAAAGTATTATGTTTATTCTTTCATGATGACACAAAATTGATGAAAAAGAAAACGAGATATATTAACTTTTACCCGACTGCATCAGAATGATCTCTGTCTCTTTACCAAAAACGCCATTTCATCTCGATCCGTTCAGTCTTTGTGCGTGAAGGAATAAAGACACTCACATACAGATTAAGAGATTAAGCATTGCCAATATTGCCATACAACGTGGCAATGCAGCCATTTTTTTGGGCACACTTCCAGTCGACAGCAATGCTGAAGAATTTTTTGATGTCATATTTTAGGTTAGTGTATATGTTACATGTTGCGTATTTAGTTTTAATAATTAATTAAGTGTTTTTATTTTCACGTTATATCAATGTTTAATAAAAAAATCTAAAATTAAAAAAAAATACTATAAACAAAATACCTTACACACTCTTAATTTATGAATCCCCGACCGGTCCTATGAGACCGCGCTGTTATTGTTTTACTATTGTGTCTCGTTTCGCGGGTATTGATAGGTTAAATATACAAACTTACACTTTTACAATATATACAATCTGTAACGGAAAGGGTGTATACAAAAAAATTCCAAGGGGTCTTTGAATGATAACAAACGATATTGCAAGGGTTTTTTAATCCTATCTCTACATGTTCATAAATTATGAGAATTTTTAACAAACAGATACCAGAAACCGAATGTTTTAAAATGGAAATAAATACATCACTAGCAATAAGTCAGCTGATCGGGGTCAACGAACTATTTGCGAGTAAAAATAAACCTCTTACTCCTGGTATTTCTGAATAAAGGGTTCCGTATGTTTATTTTTTGTTTACAAAATAATACTGACTTTTCCTAAACTAAGATTATGTTTGTGAACAAATCACAATACGTACCTTGTCTAGGTATCAAAATTAACGAAATAATATTTAGGTACCTATCTACATAGTAATTAATATTCCACCTTACCAACGTACACAGTAAATACCTACCTAATTTAATAACAGTATTCCTGTAAATTTACGAACGTTATCCTTTTTTGCTGGTCATAAGGATAAACGATGTTTTGTTTTACATCGATTTTTTATCCCGTGCAGCATGGAATTATACTCTTGACTCGATCTTCTCAAAATTGATAAACAATCTTAATAAAATAAATTAAACGACTCATAACAAACCCTTATTTTGTGATATTTTCAATTGTCGGGTAGGTTTAAACTTAAAAAAAAATGATAACCTTTCCGGCGTTATTCAATGATTTTCATTCAGATGGTACCTACAGATTTAGTCGGTTAAAATAACAATGACATTAAGTAATTCGAAAAATCGTCAGCTCGTATACTATTGAATTGATAATAAAATGCAATCGTTACGTGCATTCTACCAGGAATTGCTTAAATAAACATTATTATTTTCCATTAGACTAAGAATAGAAAAAGGATTTAGAAACATAATTTATCTCCAATTGAACCCAAATTAACATCTTTAGGCAACTTATGCATCTCCTAGTATAAATAAAATCACAATGGGTTCCGTTCATAATTTTTAAAATAAGGTCGTAATATTTTTTTCTTATTCGTAATGTAATGATGGAAAAAGTTTACTTTTTTAATTAAAAAATAATACACACACACATAATTACTATCTGTCTGTAAGACTAACCGAAAGAATTACCGGAAGTTTACGCTCTGGTCGCTCTGGCGGTGGTGGTTATTTTAATGGTTTGAGCCTTTGAGCACGTTTATTCAGTCTCTTTTCAAAGAGTTGCAAAAGAATGTCGTAAAAATGTACCGAACTGTTAAAAGAAATAAAATAAAAGTACTAGGACCGCATGAGTAACAGGAATTAATATTGCCGAGTTGAAAATCATTTGATCACAGAACCCCGATTACACACACATGATAATTTCGTCATAGTGTGTTATAACTGTGATGTAGGTTTAGGGCGCGCGTACCAGTTGTTGTCCTGTAGCTTAGATTACTCCTAGTAAATAAAACTTCAAATCCTAGATTTCAATATAACAATGTCTTTTGATTAAAGATTAATTTATGTTATTTTAAAATAAAAGCTCTCGGGTTCCGATTCTAACGTATTAATAAACGTACAACATAATAATATGATGAAATGTACTACATTAATGATCTTTAATGATTTTTGAATTAAGTACGTAATTAACTCTTGTTTTATTTATGCTCTGGTATGTGATTTACTTAAAAGATCATCGGAATTTAGTTGAATAATATTAAGATGAAATAATATTGAACAATATTTTTTAACCTGTCAGTGGACACAAATTGGGACAGCCACCCTATTACCAGGATAGTAGGGAATAACTTTATTTTGCAATTATTGTTACCTTGTCAGTCGTCAACTGTTCCGCGTGTAGTGCAGACTGCAGAATCGTTTCTATCCGTGTGATACCCGCATATTGTTTCGTGCGTGTTTTGCAAAATGTATTTGTCGTGGTGAATATTACGAAATGATGTTGTGTGTCGGAGCAGAATATCCGAGCTGCCCGAGAACTGTACTGTCATCGTTTTATCGACGCGAAGGTAGACCAGATCCTGAACGTCGCTCGTTCCCTTCGTTGGCGTGTTTTAGTCAGATGGTACATAGTCTGCGTCCCCAGACTTAACTCCGTTGGACTCTTATTGTGGGGGTACATGAAAAACATAGTGTACGCAGTGTAGTGTGATACAGTGGACCAAATAAAAGTGCGGTTTGATGCCGCTTTCATGACAATAACACCAGACACGCTACGCTCGTTTGTCCAGGTGTCCCTGAACAACCGAGCGGCCTTGTGCATACAATACCAAGGTCACCACATTGAACCCCATCTTTAAAATGTAAGTCAATTTACTAAAGTAAACAAAGCTTTAAGATTTTACTGTTTAAGTATTAATAAGGGATGAAACTAGTTATCCCACCCTAAGTTTTGATTTTTTACGTAAGTTTTGTTATCTCAGTTTTTACGTGAAATTTCTGTCTTGAAATTTTAAATCAATAATAATTGGAAATATGTAAATCAATAATTACCTACGTAATAAGTATTAATTCTTACTACAATTATTTTTACATCACGGTAAAGTAAGTAGGTATGTATGGCGCGCACGCACACACACTCGCTTAGCGGCGCGCGCCGCCGCCGGCGGCGCCTTTGTCAAACAACAAAGAACGCCGCCAGTGCGGTAGGCAGGAGGCTAGTAAGAGATACTAGGAGCGCAGAATTACGGAAGAGATTTATCGTGATATTATGCGTTGTACTTGTAACATGGAAAGTTATTGACCCGCGTAGTGCGGTGACACGTTTGTTATGATTTGAATTTAGGGAACATATGAAACCGGAAATTTGGTATCAATTCTTAGAGTATTTTATTTTGAGCTGAAACCCTTGCAATATCGTTTGTTATCATTCAAAGATCCCTTGGTATTTTTTTGTATACACCATTTCCGTTACAGATTGTATAAGTGTGAAGTATGATGGCGTTCTGTATTTGGCGCAACGGTTCTTCTATACTCTGTGACAAATACTCAGTAAAATATATCAACGTGAATTAAAGGGAGAATGTCGAGTGTGTTTTGTTTGCGTTAGTGTAGTGTCGCTTTCAAAGTTTTAAAAGGGTCATTTGTCTGATTTTATTTAGATATTTATTAGGCTCAAAAACAATGGTTAAAACTTGAAATTATTATAAAACTTGTCTAGTATATTTTTTTTACAGTTAAGCATCATATTATATGCTTAAATGTACTCAAACAAAATGATTATGTGCCAAACTAAACAAAAAATTAGACAAAAACAGTCAACAAAACACGTTTTCTGTTTGGGAGCCCTCAAATATTCATTTTATTACGTTTTTTAGTATTTGTTGTTATAGCGGCAACAGAAATACATCATCTGTGAAAATTTCAACTGTCTATATGCTATCATGGTTCATTAGATACAGCCAGGTCTGACAGATGGACAGACAGACAGATAGATAGATAGACGTACGGACTTAGGGTTTTGTATGTGGTATTACTAACTAGTAGGAGAATCATGTCTTGGAGGAGCTCGTGGCTAGATAATAACAGCCGCACAGGTCGATCTTCAAGGTTAAGCAACGCTTGCCTAGGTTGGTCTGTGGATGGGTGACCATCTTAACATAACGAGTTTCCTCCATGCCTCGGAAAGCACGTTAAGCCGTTGGTCCCGGCTGTCATTTGGAGATCTTTGGCAGTCGATACGAATAGTCAGAAGCCAGTAAATCTGACTCCAGTCTAGCCATGAAGTACCGTGTTACCCCAGTTAACGGGTTGTGGAGGTCTGGTAGGCAGCCTTATTCGGTTTGACTGGAAGCCGACCCCAATATAGTTGGGAAAAGGCTAGGCAGATGAGTGTAATGGTATTCTGACATTGGCACAGTGTTTCTTCTATACTCTGTGACAAATACTCAGTAAAATATATCAACGTGAATTAAAGGGAGAATGTCGAGTGTGTTTTGTTTGCGTTAGTGTAGTGTCGCTTTCAAAGTTTTAAAAGGGTCATTTGTCTGATTTTATTTAGATATTTATTAGGCTCAAAAACAATGGTTAAAACTTAAAATTATAACAAAATTCTTCTAGCTTTCTTTTTTTCTAATTATAATCTTATAGCTTTTTACTTACAAGTTAAATTTTGGCACAGCTTCAAGGGATCGCAGACCTTAGTTTAAGATTATAATTTCAACTCGATACCTCTACGCGTTCTCGAGATAAAAGGCCTTGACAGACAGACAGACAGACGGACAACAAAGTGATCCTATAAGGGTTCCGTTTTTCCCTTTTGAGCTAGGGAACCCTGTAAAGAACAAAAATAAAACTATGAAGTATACACTCAACTTCAATTAAAAGGAGATGTCGAGTGTATTCTATTTGCTATTTTAGTGTAGTGTTGCTTTCAAAGATTTAAAAGGATAATTTGTCTGACTTTAAGGCAATTTATAAAAAACTAGGAGCAGTGGTAGCGCAGTGGTAAGTAACTACCCCGAACTGACTGAATTTACTTTTTAGGGTTAGCCTCCCTGGACTACCCTAATAAAAGATTTCTTTCCACTTTACATGTAGGGACATGTAAAGTGGAAAGGGTTTTTTTTTAATTCAACCCTTGCTCCGTACCAGACCTCCACAACCCATTAACTGGGGTAACACGCTACTTCATGGCAAGACTGGAATCAAATTTACTGGCTTGAAACTATTCGTAACGACTGCCAAAGATCTACAAATGACAGCCGGGACCTACGGCTTAACGTGCTTTCCGAGGCACGGAGGAAACTCGTTATGTTAAGATGGTGACCCATCCACAGACCAACCTTGGCAAGCGTTGCTTAAAGTTGAAGATCGACCCGTGCGGCTGTTATTATCTAGGCACGAGCTCCTCCTTCAAAGTTACATGTAACGTCTACAAAAGTAACGAATTATACTCGCGCCTAAAATTAAAAGGGTGTCTCAATGATGCGCCTGCGTCTCTCGGGCGACTAATATATTGTGACAGTGACAGCCCCCCCTCTAGGGATCGATTGCACTTTAAGCACAATTAAATAAAGTGACAGTTCGGAGCTTTTAACAACTGTCACTTTCGATTTTCGGTGGCGTGAAATTCGGTAAATATAGATTTGTCGAAATGGTGTTAAATTGTACTATTTTTATTATTTTGTCACCTTAAATCTCACTAAAATTACAGTGAAATTTCATCCTAACTAATATTATAAATGTTATAGCGTGGATGTTTGTTACTTAATCACGCAAAAACGGCTGAACGGATTTGGATGAAATTTGGCATGCCTATGGCATTTGACATGAAAAAGAACATAGGCCACCTTTTTCCCGATTCTTTTTTGTTAAACTTATAATAACTCGCTGACGAAGTCGCGGGTAAAAGTTAGTCTATACTAATATTATAAAGCGGAAGAGTTTGTTTGTTTGTTTGTTTGTTTGTTTGAACGCGCTAATCTCAGGATCTACTGGTCCGATCTAAAAAATTCTTTTACTGTTAGATAGCCCATTTATTCAGGAAGGTTATAGGCTATATATCATCACGCGGAGTCTAATAGGAGCGGAGCAGTAACCAAAAATGCGAGTGAAACCGCGGGGTTCAGCAATAAAATTCGAAGTAAAATTTTAAAACAGCGCCATCTATCAAACATAGAGAACAACTGCGTGCAATAACTTATTGAACATAGATATTCGATAGATGGCGTTGGCGTGTGACGTCATTTTTCTGAATCGCGGTGTTTCGCTGCCCGCCCACAACCGACAATTGGTGAACGATTTTTTATAGGTAAATCTATACTAATATTATAAAGCGGAAGAGTTTGTTTGTTTGTTTGAACGCGCTAATCTCAGGATCTACTGGTCCGATCTGAAAAATTCTTTTACTGTTAGATAGCCCATTTATTCAGGAAGGTTATAAGCTATATAACATCACGCAAAGACTAATAGGAGCGGAGCAGTAACCAAAAATGCGGGTGAAACCGCGAGGTTCAGCTATAAAATTACAATAGTCTTTTCGAAGTAAAATTTTAAAACAGCGCCATCTATCAAACATAGAGAACAACTGCGTGCAATAACTTATTGAACATAGATATTCGATAGATCGCGTTGGCGTGTAACGTCATTTTTCTGAATCGCGGTGTTTCGCTGCCCGCCCACAACCGACAATTGGTGAACGATTTTTTATAGGTAAAACATAGAACACACTGATATAGTGCAACGCACACGGCCTACGAAAAATCGGTCAGAATATACTATAGGATTATAATTTGTGACGATTATCGGACCTACAAAATGTCTGTCGTGGGCGGGCAGCGTTAAGATGTTCCTTGAAAAAATGACCTTCGCCCATGTCTCCGAATAACGGCTTCTTTTGTAAAATTTTAGGTGCGTTTGTAGTTCTGTCTTTAAAATGGTCTTGACTTAATACTACCTATCGTTTAATTGTTTGATTATTCGTTATTCTAACTTAATAAAAAGGTTTGGTAGTATTCAGTCTATCTTTAAGGGTGCCTTTCCAGTTCTGTTTTTGGAAAGGTCTTGACTTGATAAGATCGTTAAATCTATACTAATATTATAAAGCTGAAGAGTTTGTTTGTTTGTTTGAACGCGCTAATCTCAGAAACTACTGGTTCGAATTGAAAAATTCTTTTTGTGTTGAATAGACCATTTATCGAGGAAGGTTTCAGGCTAAGGTTTTTTATTTTATATAACATCACGCTGCAACTATTAGGAGCGAAGAAAAAAGGAAAATGTGAAAAAAAAAACGGGGAAAATTATTCATCCTTGAGGGCTTCTGTTTCGTGCGCTGCGAAAACGGTTGAAGATACCAAAAATATATGTATGAAAGAATTATTTCTCTTGAATTGATCTAAAAAAATGTCTGCGACAGTATATGTCTATCTTTTAAGATTAACTCACAAGAACCGTTTTTATGGTAATCAAATTTGGTCGAAATTAATGCATTATTTGTTAAGAGTTGTATCAACGTAATAACATCTGTATCCAAATAAATGTGTTGTTCATTAAGAGTATTTAATTGTGAACAAAATTGTCTTTGACATCACTTAATTTTAATGAACATCTTAGAAGATATTACAATTTTAAAATAACACCGATAGAAAATTCACCCGCGCCGCATGACTCTGCAAGGAGGAGAGGCGTGGCTTGCCAGCGACGCGGAGAGGGGGGTGTAGCTATACGAGGTACCATGCCACGCGGCTTGCGATATAATAAATATCATCGTGTAATATAATAATACTTTTTAATGTTTGAATCCCCAACCGGTCCTATGAGACCGCGCTGTTATCGTTTTACTATTGTGTCTCGACAGGACCGGTTGGGGATTATACTATTTCATTTTGTTTTAAGGATAATATTTTGTTTCTAATCATTTCACATTTATTAACACTTTTTTTAAGTTTTGATGTATATAATATAATACAATAGGCGTTATCTACATAAATATTCTTATTAGGTTAGGTTTTAGTTCTAGCATACAGTTATCGTTTTACGGTTATTCTTTTGATATAATTATATTTTATCCGATTTACGTAAGTACCAAATACAGGTAAAAATAATTAGTTTCCTAATTATTTACCTTAAGTTTGTTTTTTTCTTGATTACGAGTTACGGTTTGGTTAAGTTTTTATTTCCTACGTTCTTTTTTCGTCACCTATATCTTTCGCCGTTACAATAAATAAATCACAGGGGCAAACATTTAAACACGTAGGAATTGATTTACGTCAACACTGCTTTTCACACGGCCAACTGTATGTCGCGTTGTCAAGATCAGGTTGTGGAGAAAACCAGTATGTTCTTCTGCCACTAGAAAATAAAACTAAAAATATCATTTACACAGAAGTACTTTAAAATAAATATGTTCTTTTAAAAACTTAAAAACTGAATTGTCTAAAATAAAAACAGATAATGACGCGGACAAAGTCGTGGGTAACAGCTATAATTTATAAAGGTGAGGAGGTTGTTCGCCAAAATAAATGATGCCCAAAATGACTATTCCACGCGGACGAAGTCGCGGGCACAGCTAGTATTAAATAAAACTAAACATATGAAAGCGATATAGTGTTAAAATTAACTCGTTTAATCTCGAGTGACGTGTGTGTACAAGTAATATACATATAAATACCGCGGCTCCGTCCGTTTGTCACGTACTAGAGATTATAGGATTAGGGAATACGCGATAGATGTAGGAGAATGTGGATTTAGATCTCCTACTTAATAATTTTAAAATGTTTAATTTCAGTTATACACAACACTCATCCGCCTAGGCTTTTTCCAACTATATTGGGGTCGGCTTCCAGTCAAGCCGGATTTAGCTGAATACCAGTATTTTACGAGGAGCGGCTGCCTACCAGACCTCCACAACCCATTAACTGGGGTAACACGGTACTTCATGGCAAGACTGGAGTCAGATTTACTGGCTTAGTTATACACAACACTGGAGCAGTGATTTCCCAGTGGTAACTGCCCCGACTTACGAGTTGTAGGTCGCAGGCTCAAACCCAGCCCGGTATTACCTATACTTTGTGTAATTTATTTCGTCACCACTGCGCTCAAAACGGTGAAGGAAAACATCGTGAGGAAACCGGTATGTCCTAGAACCAAAAATTCGAAGACATGTGACATCCACCAACCCGCACAGGGCCCGCGTGGTGGATTATGGCCCATTCCCCCTCCTAGAGAGGAGGCCTGAGTCTCAGTAATGGTTGGCTTGCCCATCCGGCTGTCCGGTAATCGTCCGGACCAAGCCCGAGTCGTTGACGCACCTCAAAGAGATATTAGCAAAACCGTAGATGCCCAGCAGGGCCGAAGCCTGTAGGAGACATGGATTGGTTCTCCGCCCAGAATGGGAGAAGTCATTTTGATGATTCCGCACTTAAATAAAAAAAAAGCCCTGGTTTGGCTGCCGGAAGCTTGGGGTAATGGAACACTAGGAAAAGAAGGAACATAGGAGTGGGTTTTAAAAGTCTGGCATAATAATAATAATAATAATTTAGTTCAGGAGCTCCATGATGTTTTACAATAATAAAAGTCAGCATAGGGGCATTCCCTATGCTCCGCCCAAAAGCGGGAGACGTTGTTGATGAATTCCAACCTAAAAAACGTCGTTTTTTAAATAAGTAAGTATTCCTCCTTTATTTGGTAAGTATTTCCAGTTGCTTTTTTTCAGCAGCATCTAGTTATGAGTACGCTTGAGGTTAGTTGCACCTCTATCTGTGATAATACAAGTATAACTTTTTACAACTTTTGACGGCACGACGGGCGCATTGGTTGAGGGGTTGTTCTCGTTCTCAAATTAAATAAATAATTTAACGGTTTAATTAATTTAAAAACAACATAACCTATAATATTTAAAATTTCTTTACACTGACTCTTAAACTAAACATGAAACGAGGTGCGGACGACTGGGAATGTGAGAATGTTGCGTTCTGTTCGTCTACACTGTGGACGAACGGAACGCATCATTCCCAGTCGTCCGCAGTGTGGACGACGGGGTGTGGACGAACGGGAACAACCCTGGTTGAGCAGTTGACTGTTACGCTGCGAGTCGCGAGTTCGAATTTTCGATACATTTGCGGAACAAATATTTGTATGGCCTGCAGATAGGTGCTCCAAGTTTGGGCAAGTCTGTCTGTCTAGCCTTTTCCCAACTATATTGGGGTCGGCTTCCAGTCAAGCCGGATTTAGCTGAATACCAGTATTTTACGAAGAGCGGCTGCCCACCAGACCTCCACAACCCATTACCTGGGGTAACACGGTACTTCATGGCAAGACTGGAGTCAGATTTTCTGGCTTCTGACTATCCGTAACGACTGCCAAACATCTCCAAATGACAACTGGGACCAACGGCTTAACGTGCTTTCCGAGGCACGGAGGAAACTCGTTATGTTAAGATGGTCACCCATCCACAGACCAACCTAGGCAAGCGTTGCTTAACCTTGAAGATCGACCTGTGCGGCTGTTATTATCTAGCCACGAGCTCCTCTAGTTTGGGCAAGTGTCAGGGTAAAATGCTTTTTTGAAAGAAAGAAGAAAGAAATTACTGTTTTGAAACGAAACTAAAAATATTTAAAATACGCTTTTGGACCGTGATAATAAAGTAGGGTGCTAAAACTATCGGTCTTTAGCCATTCTAACTTCTCACTTAAAATACTATCACGTAATTCTAAAGTTTACAAATAAAAGTCTGGAAAGCAATCGTGAGAGATGCGAGTCTGATACATTTAAAAAGATTTAGAACTTCGTACAGACGTACGAACTTAGACTTAAGTTAGGGAGCTTTCCATTTAACTTAGCTAAGTTAGCGATAAGTTTTAACTTGAAAATCAATAGTATTGTAGCCTAGTTGAGAAGGAATGAGGGAAATATATGTCTCATAAAGGAGTCTTCAAGTCAAGAGTGAATAGGTTACTTCTAGGCAAGCGTGCTCCATCGTCGACCACATCATCACTTACCATCAGGTGAGATAGTGGTCAGACGCGAGCCTATGCGTAGTAAAAAAAATGAAATGGTTTGAGGATAATTTTGGATATAGCATGGCATAGCATCAGCCTTATAATGTTCCCACTGCTGGGACTTAAGTCTCTTCTCTAGGAGAGGGAATGGGCCGTAATCCACCACGCGGGCCCAGTGCGAATTGGTGAATGTCACATGTCTTCGAATTTTTGGTTCTAGGACATGCCGGTTTCCTCACGATGTTTTCCTTCACCGTTTTGAGAGCAATGGTGTTGAAATAAATTACACAAAGTAATGCGCCTGAGTGGGTTTTAATCCGCGGCCTACAACATGAAAATCTGAGTTACCACTGGGCCGCCATCCACTGCTAACAGAAGCTTCATTTAATTACTCAGATACCCGCGAAACGAGACACAATAGTAAAACAATAACAGCGCGGTCTCATAGGACCGGTTGGGGATTCAAACGTTAAGTAAATATACCTACATACATACAAACACCTGCCTGTGTGACAAGTTTCATACAAATCCGTTTATCCACTTGAAATCGAAGCATTGAGAAATATACATACACTCTAACACATCTATATCTAGTGCGCCTCACCATCTAAGATTGCATCACTGCTTACCATCAGGTGGAATCGCAGTCAAGCACTAGCTTATATAATAAAAAAAAAACACTTTTGAAAATAGGGCACCCCTTCGGGGAGATGACCCTCACCGGTCATCGGGCCACCTTGGGTGGCCTTCCAACGCTGCGTCTTCCAGTACATGGTCGCCACTCCAGAACTTTTTGTCCCCATCGATCATCTATTCTGCGAGCAATGTGCCCTGCCCACTGCCACTTAAATTTGGCGATTCTTCGAGCTATGTCCGTAACCTTGGTTCTCCTGCAGATATTATCTTCATTTCATACAAACTTTCTCCTTTATGATATTACTTACTGTAATTAGATTAAAAACTAAGGGAAAGAGCGAGAAAGCTCCAACACTGAACTCCTAAACTAATTTCGTATATGAATGCAATAATTTGAAACTCAACTAACTTTTTAATTTAGTAACAATGTTGTATGTAACCTACTTTCTGAGGGTAGTGGTAGCCCAGTGGTAACGGCCTCGATTTGCGAGTTGTAGGTCGCGAGTTCAAACCCAGCCAGAGGCACATTACTTTGTGTAATTTTAGTATTACCATTACTCTCAAAACGGTGAAGGAAAACATCGTGAGGAAACTGGCATGTCCTAGAACCAAAAATTCGAAGACATGTAACATCTACCAACCCGCACTGGGCTCGCGTGGTGGATTACGGCCCATACCCTCTCCTAGAGAGGAGGCCTGAGTCCCAGAAGTGGGAACATTATAAGGTTGATGCTATGCTACGCTATGCTAACCTACTTTTCACATTGAATCAACGCAGGATGGATGAAATGGCGACAGGTCACGGGAACAACTTATGACCCACGGATGCCCCTCAAGTTGAAGGGTAAAATTTACAAGTCCATGATAAGACCTGTCATACTGTATGGATCAGAATGTTGGGTTGTGAAAAAGATGGATGAAAAAAGATTGCATGTAGCGGAGATGAGAATGTTAAGATGGATGTGTGGTGTGACGAGAATTGATGAAGTGACAAATGAGTATATTAGAGGAAGTTTGAAAGTGGCACCAGTGACTGAAAAGTTGAAAGGCAATCGTTTGTCTTGGTATAGTCATGTGAAGAGGAGGGATGAAACGCATGTTACTAAAAGAGTCCTATCTATATTATATTCAGGACTCTTTTATTAACATGCGTTGCATCTGGAGAGGGAGAGGGAGGCCAAAGAAAATATGGATGGATTGTGTGAGGAGTGATTTGAAACAAAAGGAAGCTAGTGATAGCGCGACGGACGATAGGACAGAATGGAAGAAAAAAACGTGTTGCGCCGACCCCAAGCAATATGGGACAAGGGCAGAAAATTATGTACATCTATACTTCTATACTAATATTATAAAGAGGAAAACTTTGTTTGTTTGGTTGTAATGAATAGGCTTAAAAACAACTGGACCGTTTTAATTAAAAATTCTTTCACCATTCGAAAGCTACATTATCCACGAGTAACATAGGCTAAATTTTATTTTGGAAAAAAATAGGGTTCCGTAAGATTTTTCGGACACTAGGTGTAAATCATGTTACATAAATATATTTTTTGTTTGTATGAGGTAATCTGTGGAAGTACTGGTCCGATTGCTAAATTTTTTTCACCAATAGAAAGCTGCCGTATTCCTGAGTGCCATAGGCTATATTTCATGTACGCGGGCGAATCTGCGGGCGAAAGCTTGTAATTTATATGGCGTATCAACGTTTGCCGAGTCATCTAGTTACAAATATATATAGGTATACACTAAATAAAAAAAACCCTTAAGAACTAACTAAAAGTAATCTAAAGAATGGCGTCGAAAAACTCCTCCGCATCGCTGTCGACTGGTAATGTATCCAAAAGTCTGTCAGTATTGCCACGCTGTATGGCAACGCTTATTCTCTTATATTTATTGGGGTCGGCTACCAGTCAAGCCGGATTTAGCTGAATACCAGTATTTTACGAGGAGCGGCTGCCTACCAGACCTCCACAACCCATTAACTGGGGTAACACGGTACGACTGTCAAAGACCTACAAATGACAGCCGGGACCTAGGGCTTAACGTGCTTTCCGAGGCACGGAGGAAACTCGTTATGTTAAGATGGTCACCCATCCACAGACCAACCTCGGCAAGCGTTGCTTAACCTTTAGCATCGACCCGTACGGCTTTTATTATTCTATAACCAAGATAAGAAAAGAAAATAAGAAGAGGTAACCTACTTTTCTTAACCGCCGTCGTTCCCTGAGTGTTGCCGCTTTCCGTCGATCAACAGCCGCCGTTTTCCTTTTACAGGCCTTGCAAGCCCACGCTAAGCATCTCCTACTAGGTCCCAAAACATGTTGGATATGGCTATCATCTTTATCTTCTAGAATCTCCCCGTTTTTGTGCTCGTTTTTAACTTGGCAACATTGCTCGTTGAGTATTTCTTTTTCTTCTTTTTGAAAATCGAAGTCTTGGTAATTGTTGTTGTTGTAGCTGTCGTAGATAGTGTTGTAACTCATTGTGCTTTTTTTAGTCGATTTTTTTGTAAATAAAAACTTTTTTATTGCTTTGATGGCTTTGGTTGACTACTCGAGTAAAGAAATCATTTTAACTTTAGCTAAACTAACAGTATTTTTGAGCCTTTTATTAGGAACTATAGTTTCGTTTTTTTTTCAGTCTATTTAACTAGGTATCACTATTTTCAGTTTCACACTTTTGATATTTTAGGAGAATTTTTCTAAAACTAAATTAAACTAAGGAGCTTTTACATTATCATAAAGTGAGACCGCATTCTTCATTTAATCCACTGTGTTAAATATTTCAACTAAAAACTATTTAAAGTCTCATTTCACAATTCTATCGCAATAATCGTCTATGAAAACCACACACAGGCCACTTCACAAACACAGCACTAAGAAAAAAAACGTTCTCAATTCGAAACGCGCGCCAAAATGTGACAGTTCACCGAATCGTAACTTTTTTTTTCGGGTGACGCGGCCGGCGACACAGGCGACACTGAATTCAGCCGAGGGTTGATCGCAGTCAGAGATTTACAAAATATGCTCGCTATTAATAAACTGTCTAGCTACACGGCTCCTAACGTCGTTGAGAGATGCCAATTTATTAGTGTTTGGATTGAAATTGATGCCGGCAATATATTCCCTTTAAATTTGTAGCGACGAAAGCTTTCAGACATTTTTATATGCGCATCTCATTTTCAAGTTTCGAATCGATTTTTAATGTGGCTTTTTCGAGTTCGTCGTTTTTTTTTAAGTTTATTTTTTTAATGTCGTGTTATATTTTAAAGGATGATTATAGAGTATAAATGGTTGATGATAAATCTCTATGGACCAATGGAGGTTGATAGGTATATGTGTTGTGGTCGTTTGTCTGTTCACAAATATACGTTTTTATGGAGGAATAAGTTAATAACGCAGCTAGTTAATTTTATTTATAAAGCTGTTCGAATTTATTTGATGTTTTTTTTTGGAAGGAGTTTGTTTGGTATTTCCTGCTCCATTTCAAAGACTAACTAGAGATTTGATAAATTCGTCAATGATACCTACAGGCTACAGAGTTCATCCCTTTTTTAGGGTTTCGTACCCAAAGGATAAAAACGGGATGTAATGCTACGACTTCGTTGTCTTGGTATAGTGATATGGTCATGTAAAGAGGAGGGATGCAACATGCAACGCATGTTACTAAAGCAGTTATGAATTTACATGTGGAGGGATGGAAAGGAAGAGGGAGACCAAAGAAAAGATAGATGGATTGTGTGAGGACTGATATGAAAGAAAAGGGAGTTGATAATAGCATGACGGGTGACAGGACAGAATGGAAGAAAAAGACATGTTCTGCCAACCCCAAATAATATGGGATAAGGGCAGGAAGAAAAAGAAGAATGCTAAGACTTCTATATCCGTCTGTCTGTCACCAGACGGTAACTTATGTCCCGTGACAGCTAGACAGCTGAAATTTTTACAAAGGGAAGTCATCATTTTCTACCTTAAAAAAAGCCGACGGTAACTAGTCTAACACTCGCTCCACCTAGAGTGGAAGGTATTATTAAATTATTTCCCACCTGAAAGAAAAGGCTTCAACACTTTTCACCATCAGAAAGGCGCTCCATGTAAAGAACAGGACAAACAACTGGACAGGTCTACTCAAATCTGCATGGTTCTTCCCTCAAAAAGTCATCACAGACACTAATCCACTCACTAATATTATCCTTTTAAAAGAGACTGTGACCTCTTATTTTGTTTCGGTGTTTCTTTTTAGGGTAGGCAGCTAGGAAACGCCGGTCTCTTCAGGTTTAGGTTGATGAAAACATTGATGTATTCTATTTTAGTACTAACAACTAATACCACTAGTACCTATATTGTTTGAATTCGTACCTATTTAAAAACATATTCAAAGCTTTGTAGGTTTGTAATGGTGAGACCGTTAATTGAAACATTAGCATTATCGGCCTTATAATGTTCCCACTTCTGAGACTCAGGCCTCCTCTCTAGGAGAGGGAATGGGCCGTAATCCGCCGCGCGGGACCAGGGCGGATTGGTGGATGTTACATGTCTTCCAATTTTTGTTTCTAGGACATGCCGGTTTCCTTACGATGTTTTCCTTCACCGTTTTGAGAGTAGTGGTGATGAAATAAATTACACAAAGTAATGCGCCCGACTGGGTTTGAACCCGCGACCTACAACTTGCAAGTCAGGGTAGTTACCACTGGGCCACCATTGCTCCAATTGAAAAATATCAGTTAAATCCGAAAAAAAATAATTTAATCCCGTATTATTACAATCACGTAAAAATACGAAAAATTTAATATTTTGGCCAGATATGACTCCGCAGACTGCATTATGTGCAGTCTGCGGAGTCATATCTGGCCAAAATTCACGTAACGACTGCCAAAGATCTACAAATGACAGCCGGGACCTACAGCTTAACATGCTTTCCGAGGCACGGAGGAAACTCGGTATGTTAAGATGGTCATCCATCCACAGACCAACCTTGGCAAGCATTGCTTAACCTTGAAGATCGACCCGTGCGGCTGTTATTATCTAGCCACGAGCTCCTCAACTCTGAGCTGTGTGTACATAATTATGCATGTGTGTCAAATAAATTATTGTCTTCCTCTCCTTTTATAGAAAAAGGGTAGAAAAAGAGGATCACTATCATATCTATACAATACACCTCTACACTACCCTTAAATACACGCGGATTACTATCATATCTATACAATACAATACACCTCTACATGACCCTATACTAAATACACGCGTAAAGATACAACTTAATGACATTAGACCTTTTGGTCACCCCAGCGCCTCTAGCGGCAGTTCTTGAAACTAACACATAACCAGGGGCGCCAAAACCTGTAACAGTCGCGGTACTAAAGTCCGCGCATGCGTAGTGGCCGCTAGAGGGAGCCTGCTTCACAGGGAAAGGTGAGGAGATGTGTTGTGGTTAAATATTTTGGATATTTATTTATTTATGTGCGTTTTTGAAGACATGGTAACTACTGGGTGTAAGGGACAGACTTCCACTAACTTTAAAGGCTTGCTCATTAGACGAATCTGAACATCCTCCACAATTTTTTTTTTTTAAATTCAGCTTCACCATACAAAATTATAAATTTTATCGGACAGTTTTTACGGAGAGGTCGATTTTTTTTTTCGTTTCCGGAAAAAAAAAATATGGGAAGATGTTCCGATTTGTCTACTGAGCAAGCCTTTAAAGTTTGTGGAGGGTGGTCCCTTACACCAAGTATATACTCATGTATAGTTGTTGTTTAGTTAATAAGATGTTTGTTAATGTAGCTTTAGTGTGGTTATTTATTATTTGTATTTAAAAGAGTTGTGGTTATCAAATCTATATTTCTATTATAATATTATATTTTTGTTCAAAAGTTCAGAGAAAATATTTGTATTTTTGTTCAAAAACCAAAGGATCGATTTCATATTTTTTTTGTAATAATATAAACTAGTGCTTGACTGTGATCCCCTGTTTTACTATAAAATTTCTTTTATTCGTAAAATGCTACTTTAATTATCGCTGAGTAGCATAGCTAGGAACGATATTACTATTTATATATTCACGCGTGTTGTGGAGGTCTGGTAGGCAGCCGCTCCTCGTAAAATACTGGTATTCAGCTAAATCCGGCTTGAGTCGACCCCAATATAGTTGGGATAAGGCTAGGCAGATGATGAATGGTAGAAGCTAGCCCTGTTCTAAAAAGGTTCACTAGAAGCATTTAAAGTTTTGTCACTGCTTACTATCAGGTGGGATTGCAGTCAAGCACTAGTTTTATCATAAGTATAAAAAAAATATTAGCAACTTGAAAGAAATGCAGTCGTATTATCTTTTTGATCATAATATAGAAAATAATAGCTCATTAAGTTACACACTAAGTATAAAAAAATAAGTCATTTTTTTTAATGGTTATAAACTAGCGCTTGACTGCGATCCCACCTGATGGTAAGCAGTGATGCAATCGTCGATGGTGAGGCGCACTAGTTTATTAAGTGCCTATTCACTCTAGCCTAATAATTAAAATTAATTAATTTTATTGAATTAAAACATTTTCGATACGTACAAACGAAAAAGCCACTCTTGATAGTAAAAAGTTATATATCAAAGTATTTTTATACCCCTGCCCTGCATACATGAGTAAAATCTCCAGCCCAAACATTTATTCACACACAAAAATCCACCCCAAGTCTTAACAATGTCATAAAAATATTTTTACAACATAATAACGACTCCATGCATTTCTTATTCCGTGAGAACAACATCCCTCACGATTGGGGTGTGATCCGCTCGCTAGGACACTTAAAACATTAAAATTAACAAAATAACACAATCTTGTAAATAAATAACACTGAAAATTATATTAAAAACGTTATAACAAATATATTTTGTTAATGTAATAAGAAAAAACTGTGTTTTTTGTGTGAGAATGTCACCTAAATGTTATAAGTTAAAATGTCGCCTGTGAGTAGTCAAGATTTTCTATTCGAACATTATTTTTAAAACGTTCTATTTTTAAATTCGGTTGTCTATTCGCTATTCTTTTTTTTTATTATGTCGTGTTTTATTTGAAGTGGTAATCTGGTGATTTATGAAACAAAGTGACGGAACAAGTTTCGGTGTTCATAACGTGGGTTTTTGTAACTGAATTCTAGGATAGGAAATTCCTACTCATCATTTGAAGTATTTGTCATGATATCGTAAGTATTTTTAATGTTTTATTGCTTATTATTTAGTTGTATTTTCGTTTTTTCATAATATTTGTTTTGAAAAATAATTTATTTTGGAAATTATAACGTAAAATGTAAATTGATACAAAAAAAAGTAAAGTAATAAATAAAAATGAGTTTTTAATAAAGTAGCACCTCTATAGACAAAAAATAAATTCTTATTTCAAAAAATAAAAAAAAAACATTACGTTAACAGATAAAAAGTCATAGATAATATATTTTTAATCGCTTTTCGTCTCTATAAAGCCAACGATTTCGATTTCATAATAGTTTACGCTTTAAAATGGCAATCGCCTGTGACCTATTTTCCTGGATGACAACTTAGACATGACCTAGGTCATACGGCCTGTCTAGATGCTGTAATAACGTTATGATAAAAATATTACTTGCTTGACACATTTTAAAATTGTGGAGTTGAACTTTATTTTTATTACTTACTTATCTACAAGATATAGATATCCAGTGTGTCTATACTAAAAAAAACACGTTTTGTTTATTAATTGGAAAAAAAGGATAAGTATTTGCTTTTTTTTAATGCGTTTATATAAAACTATTTTATATTATTGCCTTTATATATAAGTAATAAATACGTTTTGGGATATATTGGGTTGACGGTTTCAAAGTTTATAGGTCATATCGGACATATATTTTTGTGTGTTTTTTTATATAGGCACTACAACCTTCCGTCGCCTATAATATGTTTATGCAAAATATTTTTGTCTATGCGTAAAACACAATGATTTCAAATTGGAACCATAATTATTATTTCCCTGTAAAAAAAGTTTTTTGTTTATGCCAACGCGAATTATCATTGATATAACTAAAGAATTAAAAAAAAAACAATAAAACACAGTTAATTTTTTTTAGATAGGTAAGTGGTTTCATACGAAGACGTAAAATAAAAATGTCCGTAGAAAAAAATGGCAAAAAATTACGTTGGTGTATTGAACCCCCGCTTAAACATGTACCTACTTTTAATATTTGTTGTTATTGCAGCGACAGAAATACATAATATTTGTGAAAAGGAGAATGCCACGGGGCAGGTCCCTTTTGTGCTGTCGTGTACCTGTTTGGAATAATAACCTAAAAATATTATTTATCTTTTTGTGTGCAAATTATTTTCTATATAATTCGCGGTTTATGAGACATAGTCTCGTGACAGACAATCATGTGGCTAGATAATAACAGCCGCACGGGTCGATCTTCAAGGTTAAGCAACGCTTGCCAAGGTTGGTCTGTAGATAGGTGACCATCTTAACATAACGAGTTTCCTCCGTGCCTCGGAAAGCACGTTAAGCCGTTGGTCCCGGCTGTCATTTGCAGATCTTTGGCAGTCGTTACGGATAGGCAGAAGCCAGTCAATCTGACTCCAGTCTTGCCGTGAAGTACCGTGTTACCCCAGTTAGTGGGTTGTGGAGGTCTGGTAGGCAGCCGCTCCTCGTAAAATACGAATATTCAGCTAAATCCGGCTTGACAGGAAGCCGACCCCAATATAGTTGGGAAAAGGCTAGGCAGATGATGAGAAGACGACCGCAACCTTGCATGAACGAACACCATCACACCCCAGCCACCGCCACTCGCCACTATAGGCACGGGCAACGACGCGTAGTGTTCCTTCATTGCGTGCCTGAAAGAGATGTCAGCAAAACTGAATTTCAAAAGGGCAACTGATGGACAGAGAGGAAAGCAGTGGTTGCCCCGACTTGCAAGTTGTAGGTCGCGGGTTCAAACCCAGTCAGGAGCATTACTTTGTGTAATTTATTTCATCACCACTGCTCTCAAAACGGTGAAGGAAAACATCGTGAGGAAACCGGCATGTCCTAGAACCAAAAATTCGAAGACATGTGACATCCGCCAATCCGCAGTGGACCCGCGCGATGGATTACGGCCCATCCCCTCTCCTAAAGAGGAGGCCTGAGTCCCAACAGTGGGAACATTATAAGGCTGATGCTATACTATGTCGGCGACCTTGGTTCTCCTGTGGATATCTTCATTCCCGATGTGATTACGCAGGGACTCCTTACAATCATTTAAAGAATTTAACAGTGTCTAATGTACCTGTAACTAAGTTATACCGCGATACGTGGCCCGTTTCTAGGGTTGTCACCTTTTTTTGGAGAAATATAATACACTATGTAGCGACATCTTTGGCGTCAAATACGAACTAAATTATAAAATTCTGCATGGTGCAATTAGTGTTCTCATTCAAACATATATACGTAACCCGAAATCATATATTTGTGTTTGTGGTTTTGTGGGCAACTGCCCAAACCAGACATAACACCCGTCTGGTCGGAGAAATCTGTATTTTCAACGGAAGTTTGCGAGACTGACTTTACACCCTCTTTTCCATACAACTTCAGCGTTTCGAATAACTCCATGGTTAAACAACATAACATTAATTTAAAAAAAGAAACCCTACCGTGTTTGTTAGTCTGTATGAACGCAACAAACTCAAAAACTATTGAACGGATTTTCATGATGTGATCACTAACTAGCTTTTGCCCGCGGCTTCGCCCGCCCGCCCGTTACAAATATGATAATTTTATGACGGAAACATATTTTTTTTTAGATAAAATATATAGCCTATAGCAGTCAGGAAGAAAGCAGCTTTCTATCAATATATACATTTATGTAATCGAACCTGGATCTTCAAAGATTATCCCATACATTCATACAAACAATAAAACAAACTTTACTATATTAGTATTACTCTTTATTATATTAGTATAGATAGACAGAATAATTAAGTATATTAAAAATACCCTGAAAATTTTAAAGATTTGGAAATTACCCGTACGAAACTAAATACAAGTAAGAAAATACTAGCGAACAGAACAACTCCAGTTTCATACTAATTAAAAAAATCCGGACAAGTGCGAGTCAGATTCGCACACTGAGGGTTCCATATCAACTTACCTATGAAAACAGTTCAATTCTCGAATCGAGTCTTGAAGATTTTTCCGAACCGCATCTTTTTTTGTTGTAGCGTAACTACAAATTTTCAGTTTTCCAATTTTTTCCTATATTTGTGCAATGAGACCTTGCTTTCTGCCAAATTTCAGGGCGCTAGGTCAATGGGAAGTAACCCTTTGAATTTTGATTCCCTTGAGATCGTCGAAATGTATGTTTTTTGCGACAACCTCCTGAACCTCCAAACTTACAAGTTTAATTTTTGCACAGCTTCAAGGAACTGCAGACCTGAGATTTAATTTCAACTCGATACCTCTACGTGTTTCTGAGATCTTGACGAACAAAATCGGTATAATGATCGGTGGATATAATCTAGGTGGATATAGTGTCTAACTATCTAGCAATTTTGTAGTTATGACAAATATACAAGCCTGCACGGAGCAAACCCAGAAACTAGCCTCGGAGCAATTACATAAATGAAACTTACATACAGAATATGAACCAAATTGTGAAATCATATTAAAAAGTTGGAGAAATATGGGATACGAGATTCCAAAATGCATGAGTGCGCACAGCAAACTCAAAGATTTTGGTATCCCTCCAAAATGCAATTTATTAGATAAAGTTTTTGGCTTTGAATAGAATTCTAATAAATATTTCTCGATACTTGCATTATCGATGAACATCGTGGGAACGATCGATGAAGCTCGTGGCTAGATAATAACAGCCGCACAGGTCGATCGTTAAGATTAAGCAACGCTTGCCAAGGTTGGTCTGTGGATGGGTGACCATCTTAACATACCGAGTTTCCTCCTTGCCTCGGAAAGCACGTTAAGCCGTAGGTCCCGGCTGTCATTTGTAGATCTTTGGCAGTCGTTACGGAAAGTCAGAAACCCAGAACCCGGTAAATCTGACTCCAGTCTTGCCATGAAGTACCGTGTTAGCCCAGTTAATGGGTTGTGGAGGTCTGGTAGGCAGCCGCTCCTCGTAAAATACTGGTATTCAGCTAAATCCGGCTTGACTGGAAGCCGACCCCAATATAGTTGGGAAAAGGCTCGGTAGATGATGAGGTGGATGACTAAAATGATCGATGAACATCGTGGGAAAAGTAATAGGTACAGAAGTACGAAGTTATTGGAAGGTGGCTCCAAGGTGCATTTATCTTAAAAAAAAAATACTTAACCATTTTATTGTTGATTCGGGTCGAGATCACTAATAATAGCCTCTTGAAATGTTTTAGTAATTCAAAACTGCACCTTATATAATACTAGCTGGTACTACTGGCTTCGCCTTCGTGATAATAAAATATTATCCCAAGGGAATATGCTTCCGAGATAAAAAGTATCCTAAATTTTATTCCAGGTCATGGTTTACCTGTAAACCGAGTTTTATCAAAATCCATTTACCTAGTAGTTTTTGTGTGAAATAGTAACAAACATCCATACATACTAACTTTCGCGTTTATAATATTAAATTAGTAGGATAGTACAGTACGGCCGTTATAAGTTGGCGAGTCTGAAGTTAGGCTCTGCGAATTTTAGCGTTTGAAAACTCGTACAAAAATAAAGGTTAAATTAATAAATAAATAATAAAAAATGGCGGGCCCCACGAGGCTCCACAGGTTAAAAAAAATAAATGCCAATTACAGTTTTTAACAGCAATAACAACTGCAAATTGCATTTTATTTACGTATACAAACTTTCGCGTTTATAACATTAGTAAGATAGTACGTGTGGCAACCCTATGATGCCCCTTTCTGATATGTGATAGGTATAAGTAAGAGATCGATACAGCACCGATACCTCGTACGGCCGAGGCGCTGAGCCCTGTACGATGTTACGATCAGCTGATTCACTCAGAAGCGTAGATAGATAACCAAACAACATGGTTTTTAGGGTTCCGTACCTGCAAGGGAAAAAACGGAATCCTTATAAGATCACTCCGTTGTCCGTCTGTCTGTCTATCTGTCAAGACCCTTTATCTCGGGAACGCGTGGAGGTATCGAGTTAAAATTAAAACCTTTAAGTAGGTATATGGTTTTAATTTTAACTCGATATGTCCGCGGTCCCTTGAAACTGTACAAAAATCAAACTTGTAAGTTAACTAGAAAAAAAGATACGGTCGTTTATATCGCAAAAAACGTACATTTTGACACTAAGTACTTAATCAAAATTCTTCTCGATAAACACAAAACGCCGAAACCTGGAATCCCGAAATTTGGTATAAAGCAAGGTCTTATTTATAGCACAAATACATATACATAGGGAAAAGTCTGAAAACTGAAAATTGGTCGATACGTCACTAGGAAAAAAGAAAAATCTTCAAGACTCGATTCGAGAATTGAATTGCTTTCATCGGTAAGTTGGTCGGAACCCTCAGTGCGTGAATCCGACTCGTACCTACTTGCCTGGTTTTTGCTTTACTTGGGAAATCATCAATTAAACTCTGTGGTGAACGGTCTCGGGTGGAGTGGGAAGGAATGTCAGACTTTTACTGACAAAAATCCACAATTCCCTTCATTTCGGAGCCGCAAAACTCTTTCGGAAAATGCTATATATAGACCTTGCTTACTAGTTACTTTGCAAATATTGTATCTAATGAAATAAAAATCACCCGCCGTAAATTATATTTATTTTGCAATACGAATGATGTCACTTACGCCAAATGCAAAGCAATGGCTGAAGAGGGATGATACTCAAAATAAATGACACATTTATATAATATATAGGTCAATAAAAGCAATGTCTTGTGGATGGATGGAGAGGGAGGCCAAAAAACAGATGGATGGATTGTGTGAGAAGTGATATGGAATAAAAGATAGTTAGTGATAGCGTGACGAGTGACAGGATAGAATGTAGGTAAAAAACGTGTTGCGCCGATCCGTCGTTAATACTAAAAAAACCGGCCAAGAGCGTGTCGGGCCACACTCAGTGTAGGGTTCCGTAGTTTCCCGTCCGTCACAATAAGTGTCCCCAACTTTTCAAAAACTGTTCGTCCCATCAAGTTCAAAATAATTTTCCTAGAATGTCTTTATAAAGCTCTACTTTCCAGATTTTTTCATATTTTCTAAACTTATGGTTCAAAAGTTAAAGGGACACATTGTTTTTTAGTTTTGGAGCGATTATTTCCGAAATTATTGATATTATTAAAAAATGATTTGAGTAAACCCCTATTCATTTTTGAATACCTATCTAACAATATATCACACGTTAGGGTTGAAATTTAAAAAAATATCGCTTTCTACTTTACATGTAGGGGGGCTACCCTAATAAAACATTATTTTCCAATTTTTATTTCTGCACTTTGTCGGCGTAATTGACATACATATTGGTACCAAATTACAGCTTTCTAGTGCTAACGGTCGCAGAGATTAAGCGAGGACGGACGGACAGACATGGCGAAACTATAAGGGATCCGTTTTTGCCAATTGGCTACGGAACCCTAAAAACAGAATAAGATAATTATCTTAAAAGTGAGGCTCCCGTACAACAAACATGTTTTGCATTTGATTTCGTATTAAAACAGAAAGCAATGGTTTACCTATCTACTTAAATACGGGGTCACTTTGACCTCGTACCCCTACTCGTAGCTCTGTACGTCTTCAACGCCCCGTACCGCAAGAATGGAAATAATATAAAAATAATGTGTAACCGGTCTAACTTATAGACAGGCAGGCACGTTGGCACTGTCATTACAACCCATTTCATCGAGTTGACAGTTTGAGAACACACGTCATTTTATCAGATTCAACCGGAAGGCGATGAAGGTATACCCGGGTACACAGCGGGTATACCCCGATATAAGATGTCCCCTATCTTCTGTAGACACGCGGAAATGTGGTTTACAATATTATGGTGTTTAGTAGAATAAAATTTTATAACAAATTGCGCTAGCTATTAACCTATCACATACCCACAAAACGAGACACAATAGTAAAACAATAACACCGCGGTCTCATAGGACCGGTCGGGGATTCATGAATTAAGAAATGAAATGTAATTTTTTGAAATAAATAAAAAAGCTTTTGCTAAGTAAATGTGTTCACATCATAAATGAATATTTAAATGGCTTTGTAAATATTGAAATCTCATTTCACCTTCAGCCAAAAACTTACGTCACGAAACCAGGATAAAATAAATAAGACATTCCGAATAAAATACCGGTGTAAAGTTCAAGATATTTACAAAAGCCAGACGCCTGAGGAATCTTTGAATATTATCAGCTCAATCTAATAATTGCGTTCATTCTTTGCCCTCGCATTCAAGATAAGTAGCTTGATGTTGAGGCCTGTAAGTGACGAGGATTGCATCACTGCTTACCATCAGGTGGGATCGCAGTCAAGTACTAGTTTAGAAAACTTAAAAAAATCTGCAATTTGCAACGAGTATCGACTTCTAAGTCGATAGTGTTCCTCAAAGAGATGTCGGTAAACCGTAGGAGCCTAGCAGGGCTGATGCCTTGTAGTACTAGAACGTAAAGGGCAACTGAACGACACAGGTGTAGTTTTATTCAGTAAAAGTCTGACACGAGTAGGAGAGCTACTCCAGCCAGAACGGGAGAACTCATCGGGGATATTAATTTTCCTTATAAATGGTTCAGCACAGTCAAATCAAAAACTTAGCTATATCACGAAACAAGGATAAAATAAACGCCTGAGGAATCTTTGAATATTATCAGGTCGATCTAATAATTGCGTTCATTCTTTGGCTTCGCATCAGCATCTTCCTGCCCTTATCCCGTTTTACTTGGGGACGCCGCAACACGTTTTTTTCTTCCATTCTGTCCTGTCACTCGTCACGCTATCACTAACTCCCTTCCCTTCCTTTTCTTTGCTTTCGTATTTGAGATAAAAGTCTTGTGGTCGAAGTCTGTTAGTGACGTGGATTCTGCAATTTGCAACGAGCATTTTACTCTTGGGCCTCATCAGAAGGCTTAAAGTCACCCAAAGAGCAATGGAAAGGGCTATGCTCGGAATTTCCTTGCGCGATCATATCAGGAATGAAGATATCCGCAAGAGAACTAAGGTTACTGACATAGCCCGAAGAATCGCCTAACTTAAGTGGTAGTGGGCAGGGCACATTGCTCGTAGAACAGATGGTCGATGGGGACGGAAGGTTCTAGAGTGGCGGCCACGTACCGGAAGACGCAGCGTCGGAAGGCCTCCCACAAGGTGGACCGACGACCTGGCGAGGGTCGCAGGAATCCGATGGATGCGAGACGCACAGGACGGGTCGCTGTGGCGACGCTTGGGGGAGGCCTATGTCCAGCAGTGGACGTCTTTCGGCTGAGATGATGATGATTTTACTCTTCAAAGCCTCCTCGAAGCCGACGATAAATTCTATCACCGGGGCGTCCAGCGTGTGCAGCAGTAGATCTTCAGCTAGCATTAGCATTATCGGTCTTGTAATGTTCCCACTGCTGGGACTCAGGCCTTCTCTCAAGGAGAGGAAGTAGGCAGTAATCCACCAAGCGGGCCCAGTGCGGATTGGTGGATGTCACATGTCCTTCGAATGTTTGGTTCTAGGATATGCCGGTTTCCTCACGATGTTTTCCTTCACCGTTTTGAGAGCAGTGGTGATGAAATAAATTTTACAAAGTAAAGCGCCTGGTCGGGTTTGAACCCTCGACCTACTGGGCCAACGCTGCTTCACAAAAATTATAGCAATCGGACGTGATTAAAGACAGTTTTGCTTCTCCATTGCTGATCTAATACTAAACAGAAGCGGCAACAGAAATATTGTAATCTGTTTAAATTTTAGTTGTCTAGCCATCACTTTTCAATCATTATGCGTGCCGTAGTCGGTGTTTCCTGATAGCTATAACATAGGGGTCTTTCAAGACAAGGGCAAATAGGTTTCTTCTAGGCAAGCGTAGTCTTACCATCAGGTCATCTCGTCGTCGTCGTACGGCGAGTATCCACCCTTTCGTTGTCGAAACCTCTAAGGTCTGGACTAAGCGTTTTGCTTCGTCGTTCATACCGCTTACATCGAGGGACTGGAACAATTTGCCTGCTGCGGTTTTCCCGTCCGACTACAATTTAGGTGTCTTCAAGGCTAGAGAGAATAGGCCTTTAATAAGCTAGTGCGCCTCACCATCAACGATTGCATCACTGCTTACCATCGCAGTCAAGCACTAGTTTATAAAAAAAAAAAAAAAAAATTGAGATAGTGGTCAAACACTTACAAATAATAATAAAAAAGATATAGCCTGATGACAGAGAGACGGACGGATAGTGGAGTCTAACGCCCGTTTTCAATAACCTACCGCAGTTCATAGATAGATAGCTATCCCCGATAAACAGTAAGATTTTTTCTGTCAATCCACAACTTTTGGTAGGAAATGCTAACCGTCGGTAGGTTATAGGAAAGGAAGTACGGGCAAAAGGATAGATTTGTTTATCTTTAGTAGCTGCAACTTTAGATAGATAGCTTATTGAAAACGGGCGTTAGTAACAGTTAATCACCTTTTGCAAACGGAACGCTAATTTAAAAGTAATTTCCCCGCGTCACTGCTTTCACAAGTTACCTTACTAAATCTATCTCATCTCTCATCTGCCTAGCCTTTTCCCAACTATATTGGGGTCAGCTTCCAGTCAAACTGGATTTAGCTGAATACCAGTATTTTACGAGGAGCGGCTGCCTACCAGACCTCCACAACCCATTAACTGTGGTAACACGGTGCTTCATGGCAAGACTGGAGTCAGATTTACTGGCTTCTGACTATCCGTAACGCCTGCCAAACATCTACAAATGACAGCTGAGACTTACGGCTTAACGTGCTTTCCGAGGCACGGAGGAAACGCGGTATTTTAAGATGGTCACCCATCCACAGAACAACCTTGGCAAGCGTTGCTTAACCTTGAAGATCGACCCATGCGGCTGTTATTATTTAGCCACGAGCTCCTCAAACGCTTACAAATAATAATAAAAAAGATATAGCTTAGTGACAGAGAGACGGATAGTGAAGTCTTATGGTCTATCGGTTTAGGTATTTAACTAAAGGTTAACAATCTTGGTATGTCTTTTTATATTAAAGAGGTCGTATATAATACACACAAAGGATATTTAAATTTAGTTTATTAGCTAACATCGATTTAGGTAAATACCTATTTGCAAAGAATTTTACATACAATTTATAGACAACTTTTAGATAAAAAGACATGCCAAGATTGTTTAAATTTAGTTAACTACCTAAACCGACGGAGTATAGTCTACTATCTCTCTAACTTAAACGTTAATTCGGTCTGCTGAGCGGCGGCACTTAATATGTGCTGCCTGCAAGCGATCTATAAACAGCCTGAGAATCGATCAGCCTCATTCGAAACTTCGAACTGAGCCTTTGCACTAAGCTAGTGCTTATGCAAGTAAAGTACACCAAAATGATGCAGTTCAAAATAAAATATGAAGTAATTCTGTTTTGGCACAAAGTTTTACGGCACCAAAGGTTTCGACACCCAAGCCATTCCCGTTTCGGCACCAATAGGTAATTTGGATTGTAGTAACCATACAAAATACCAAACTAAAATAAAATATCGTTGCAAATATTGAAAAAAATCGAAATCTAACTACATATTTATACGATGTAGGGACGACAATACAATATTAAAATTAAAACGCTGGTAATATCTTAATTATATTTTTTTTACAGAGGAACTTACACAGAAATCGCAAAAAAATAAACAAACATAGTCACATTAGGTACTTTTATGTTTGCGTAAGTCGACAAAATGTACAGGACAGCTGATTTTTTTTTACGATTTCATTGCTGGTCAGGGCCAAAAATTTATTCATGATGATCAGTATTGCCAGTGTTTTCGTTTATTGTGATCTCCACATTGTATACAACACTGAGCCCATTCTGAGTGAGAGTTATGGGATATTATTTTCTTTTTCGACACACTTGCTCATAAAGTGGCTATTATTGCACTGCACTTAGGTATATAAAGGGGCTCGTTACCAAACTGTGACATTTTGATTACTATTATGCACATGTGCGGTAATGTAGTTACAACCTTTTTGTTTAACCTCTTTTTTATCAAAAAGAGTTTTAAGACAAAAAAGAATAAAATTTGTTATTGCGTTCAATGGCAGAAATTAGTGTTTTACTAACTTATTTCATGCAATTTCGTGTTTAAATAAACTATTTAAAATTTTACATATTTAATTAATTAAATCTTTTATCAAATTTGTATTTTCTGTTTATATGCAACCTCATTCTTATTTTTTCTAAACCAACAGCTAGAGTAGTTAGTCTATGGCCGCCATTTTTCGCGCATGCGCGCGTTTAAGAAAAGTCAATTTTATTGCCGCCATATTTAAAAATAAAATACAGATTTTATAAATATGTCTGTAACAACAACTATTTATGAGGAAAATGATTTGTGCTGTACGCAAGAAAATCTATGACCACTATACAGTCAAAGTAGTTAATTATAACTTTTCTGACTGCACATTTACGAACTGTTTCAACTTTTTATATACCTACTAAATAAAGTTGATTTTTAATTTATTTTCTTCACAAGTGTGTCGAAAAACGTCGTATGATACACGTGAGTAATTGGTCATTATCGTTCTTGGTTCTCTTAAGACCCTCGCCATGGCTCGGGTCTTAATACCACCGCGACGATAATGCCCCACATTACACACTTGTATCATAATGTACTATAATGAGAAACTTTTCTCTCGTTCTAGATTAGGGGAAACAAAAAGACATTAACTAGTAGGTTTTAGTTAGCAAAAGTCTAATACGCCCTTTAGTGGGAAAAGTCTAACTTTGAAGTTTTTTTACCTAAAAAAACAGAGACAACAAAAAACAATTTTATTTCATTTATAGTTAACTAGCCTTTGCCCGCGACTTCGTCCGCGTGAAATAATAATTCCCGTTCCCGGGGGATTTCCGGGATGAAAACTATCCTATGTCCTTTCTCGGGTCCCAGGCTATACCTGTACCAAATTTCATTCAAATCGGTTCAGTGGTTTAGGCGTGAAGAAGAGACAGACAGACAGAGTTACTTTCACATTTATAATATTAGTAGGGATTAAAACGGTACATGCCTACTTACAAAAACTATCTAAGTACAAACTAATATTATAAAGGGGAAAACTTTGTTTGGTTGTAATAAATAGCTTAAAAACTACTGGACCGTTTAAAAAAATTCTTTCACCATTCCAAAGCTACATTATCCACGAGTAACATAAGCTAAATTTTATTTTGGAAAAAAATAGGGTTCCGTAAGATATTTGGGTTTTTCGGACACAAGGTGTAAAAAATCATATAACATAATTATCATTTATATGGCAGAACAACGATTGCCGAGTCAACTAGTATTCTATAAAGCTGAAAATTTGTAAAGTGTGTAAAAGTACTTGTATGTTTGACACATAGGTAGACTATGTCCTGAAATAGCACATAGGACACGTTTTATCCCGGAGTAAGTTTCCTAGGTACAACTTTCAATGTTTGCCCATTTGATAGTGCTGATAAAAGCTAAAACATCTAATATATCAGCAGTTCAATACATTTATGTTTTTCACAAACAGTTTTATGTAAATAGTATGCATGAAGGTTTCCTGATCAGTATTCGTGGCGTGCCCCATGCTAATGCCGTTCATTTATCAGGGGAACGGAGGCAATTTGTGATACGGACATAAGTTTGATTCTCCGGTCATGTAAGAGTATTAGGTATATGGCTTACATGCAGAGTTGTACTAATTATAATATTTGTTCTGAATAATTACGATTTATTTCATCACCATTGCTGTCAAAATGGTGAAGAAAACACCGTGAGGAACCAAAATTCGAAGATATGTGACATCCACCAATCCGCACTGGGCCCGCGTGGTGGATTACTGTCGATTCCCTCTCCTGGAGAGGTGGCCTGCGTCCCAAAAGTGGAAACATTATAAGGCCGATAGTGCTAAAAAAATTGAAATCGCTCTAGCTTGTAGTTTCTTAAATATTACGGGGTCTAAAAAGCCCCGTATCGCACGAATGGACATAATATTAGCTTTATCATTATCGGCCTTGAAATGTTCCCACTGTTGGTACTCAGCGCTCCTCTCAAGGAGGCGTGCCCAGTACGGATTGGTGGATGTCACATGTCTTCGAATTTTTTGTTCTAGGACATGCCGGTTTCCTCACGATGTTTTCCTTCACCGTTTTGAGAGCAGTGGTGATGAAATAAATTCACTCACGTTACTTGTAAGTCGGGGCAGTTATCACTAGGCCACCACTGATCTCAATAGAAATGTTACATGTAAATAATTACATGTTTCGAACAATTACAATCGCTTTAAAAAGCATAAATTATATAACGTCCCATTTTGTCGTACTGTAGTTCAATCCACCTCATGCTATATGACATAATATGTTTTAAAATTTATGAAAATCCGCTCTTAGTTCTTGCCTATATTATAGGCGAGCACTAAGAGAGGATTTCCATAAATTCACCCTCTAGTGGTAATCGAAAATATTTTGTTTATACAGGAAAAGTTTTTAACCACTGCGTAAATTTTTTTTGGTGGCTCAGGGCCTGTTTCACCACCTATGATTAAGTTTCGAGTATCTTACTTGACAGATAATTTCATACGAATTCTGTCACATTTTTGAATTTATTCAGTGAGTAGTGCCTACTCGGACATTGTGAAACAGGCCCTTTGTGTAAGTAATAGAACACAGGTCGATCTTCAAGGTTAAGCAACGCTTGCCAAGGTTGGTCTGTGGATGGGTGACAATCTTAACACAACGAGTTTCCTCCTAAAAAAATGTTTTGTTGTACTAAAATGAATAAAATAAATAAATGTATAAGCTAGTAGTTTCATAATGTAGGCAAAGTTAGGCCGAGTTCATATTTTAGTCACAACCTTAATTTTGGCAGGAGTTCAAAATTCAGGTCGAAGAAAAACTATACCTGCATAGGTACGTAATATGGACCGAGTTACATTATTGACTAAGTATTTACATTTTATTTTCGTATAGCCCTTTTTTGAGGTGGGAGATCAATCAATGACTTTAGACTTTTATTTACGAAAACCACACTAGAGTGCGTCTAATGAAAGCGCGACCTGGAGTTTTTTTTAAATTTAATTGGCAACATTATTCAGCCGCAATTGTAGGAAACAAAAAAAATACGAAATCATGTCTTGACATGATTCTCCTACTAGTTAGTAATACCACATACAACATTTTTGGATTTGACCTCTTTTTCTCAGGTTGCGCATTCATTAGACGGACTCTATACTACAGTTACCCTTTACAATATAGGACCATGGGTTTCCTTTTCAAGAATTCCCTGTGTCCTCACACATGTCCTTTGCCAGCATTACTGCTTCACAGAACGAGATATAGCCGCATCCTATTCCCTCTTGCTCCGTACTTGAACAAAGACTCTACACGCCGAGTCTTTGTTCAAGTACGTTTTTTAGTTAGTTTGCCGCCGCCGATCGCTGTTACGAGGACACGATGGTGCTCCGCCTAAGAGGGGTACACCTCCGCCGTGTGCTTCACCGTATCCTCCGGGTAGACCACACAATGATGATACCCTAGTGTTTCCTCCGTCTGAATCCGGAAATTCACCGTCGGTTTCTCTGTTAAAAATGGAGGATTTTCCGACCAAATAGGTATTATGACTGGTCCGAGCAACTACCCGATAGTTGATTTCGGACCGTTGTTTATAAATTTTAATCGTGCGATACTCTAAAACCGCGATGTTGATTTCGTATGGTTAGTACTTACATGGCGTCATAGATGTCACCACGATGTTTTATTAAAAACATATTTTCTTTCTTTGCAGATTTTAACCACAATACAAGATGGCTGCCAGCAGTGTTTTAACAATGAAAGAGGGATCTTACATTAGTCACAATTACTCTTAATCAGGTAAGCATTTCTATCTTCTACACAAAACTGCAATGCGATGCGATAGGACGCAGTATCGCAGACACAAAGACTAGGGGCATAAGATCAATTTGATTTGTCATAAACATAGGAATTGCTTCGATGTAATTTCGTGCGGCAAAGTATAGGTTCAGGTGACTCATCATCTGCCTAGCCTTTTCCCAACTTTATTGGGGTCGGCATCCAGTCAAGCCGGATTTAGCTGACTATAGGTACAATGTAAATTGTGGTACATACATACCATACGAAGTTCTTGCGATTTTTACGATGCGATGTCGCATCGCAGTTTTGTGTTTGGGCTCTTAAACTACCAACCAGCTACTCCTCAAAACACAAATAAAATATTATATTTACATATAAGCAAGAAATAAATACCCTTCTAGAAATAACAAATTTAAAAAATACAGTTTGAAATATATAAATGAAAAAGTCGATGAATAAACTATCCTTGTGGTCCAGAACCGTGTACTGGATCCATGGTATTCGTTTGTGCGTTGATGTCTCACACATGATATACAGCATTCAAAGCTGAACTAGTGCTTGACTGCGATCCTACCTGATGGTAAGCAGTGATGCAATCGTTGATGGTGAGGCGCACTAGTTTATTAAGAGCCTATTCACTCTTGCCTTGAAGACAAGTAAATTGTATTCTGACGGGTAGACAGCAGCAAGCAAATTGTTCCAGTCCTTCGATGTACGCATCTATTAACGTATATCTGTCTCCCTCTTTCGCAGCTAGTGAGCGCGCTGAGCGAGCGAGACAGCGCGATGCATCCAGCCAGTAGGTGACGCTGTCGCTTACACCCGCGGAACATGTCATGGGACTCCATCGAGTCGCGCGACTTCCTAGGGTAAGTTACCGGAGACTAGATAGATGTATCTGTCTCACTCTCCCGCAGCTAGTGCGAGCGAGACAGCGCGATGCATCCAGCCAGTAGACCCGCTTCCTAGAGTAAGGTAGGTACTGTAGACTAAATAGATGTCAAACGAGGAAAGTTTGTGTACATAAAGCCTCAGGTAACATGACAAGGTTGTGGAACATATTGTCCCCTCATCCGAGTTTTAGATTATACTACTTTAATTCATGATTTTATCACGTTAATTGTGGATCGATGTCTAATACGCCTCGTACGGGTCCTTTCACACTGACCGGCTCGGAGAGGAGAGCAGATTTTTTATCACGTTGAAAACAGAGCTTTAAGTATTTGTAGTAAGGTTTATTTTTGCATGTGCACTGCGCGTTCAAGCATTCTTTATGACAAAACAGTGCACATGCAAAAATTAACTACCATAGATTTTTAGATTACAAAAGAGATAATAGTCCGGTCAATTTAGACATCCAATGTTACAATAATTCGCACTTGGCTGAATATTAGTACGATTTTTCAATACACTATTATAAAGGAAATGTGAAAAATCCTCATCGATCTGGCACGTCCAAAAAAATTACTCGGGGTCAAAGGTCACAAAAATGGGTTTTTCGCGATTTTCAGCAAAATGGTAAGTTTTATCATAAAATTAGCTCAGACGATAATTGTAGATCAGTCAATTATCTATAAAAAATATCCTACCAATATTCAGCCAAGTGCGAATTATTGTAACCTCACCCCGATTAATTAGTCTAATTTGACCGGACTATAAATATATTGAAACAGAATGCAGTGGTTTATCTTCTTAAATACGGGGTCACTTTGACCTCGTATTTGACTCGTATTACACAAAAAAACTTCGAATTTCATAAACATCAAATTGCAATATTGTAGTCTTACATTGTGGCGTCTATTCAGAGGGACATAACTCAACAAAAACCCGTTGGGCAATATTTTTTTTTATATTACATTAACCAGTGCTTGACTGCAATCCCACCTGATGGTAAGCAGTGATGCAGTCGTTGATGGTGAGGCGCACTAGTTTATTAAGAGCCTATTTTTAAAACAAATAAATATTTTCATTCCAACCACTTCTGTCGTCGATCGCAACCGAAACATTTCAAATTAAAATTGTTTTATTAATTTTGTGCAAGTTCTAATTTTCTTTCTTTCTTTCTTTGCAGCGGGGTGCCGGCGCACCAGTTGTCGGCGACACGTCTGCTGAGCTCACCTGACCCTTCCAGACACCACCTCGATGAGCCGCAAGGTAAACCAGCACTGATATATATCATCTGCCTAGCCTTTTTCCCAACTATATTGGGGTCGGCTTCCAGTCAAGCCGGATTTAGCTGAATACCAGTATTTTACGAGGAGCGGCTGCCTACCAGACCTCCACAACCCATTAACTGGGGTAACACGGTACTTCATGGCAAGACTGGAGTCAGATTTACTGGCTTCTGACTATCCGTAACGACTGCCAAAGATCTCCAAATGACAGCCGGGACCAACGGCTTAACGTGCTTTCCGAGGCACGGAGGAAACTCGTTATGTTAAGATGGTTACCCATCCAAAGACCAACCTAGGCAAGCGTTGCTTAACCTTGAAGATCGACCTATGCGGCTGTTATTATCTAGCCACGAGCACTGATATATAATTAAATATATAATAATACTAGCTGACCTGGCAAACGTTGTTTTGCCATATAAATATTTTTTGAAAAAGAAAATAAAGAAAAATATAGATGTTAGCCGATTCTCAGACCTACTCAATATGCTCACAAAATTTCATGAGAATCGGTCACGCCGTTTCGGAGGAGTACGGGAACGAACATTGTGACACGAGAATTTTATACAATGTGGGTATGACAATACGATCATAAATGAAAACACTGGCAATACTCATCATTGCGAATAACCTTTTGTATGGCATCAATATTGAAATCGCGAAAACAAATTCAGGTGTCCCGTACCTTTGTCGACATACGATATAAATGTACGGGACACCTGAATTTTTTTCCATACCCACATTGTATAAACTATCTCATAACTAAAATTCATGGTTTTGGAGACCCAGCCAGAGATCTTTTTTGAGCGAGGCTTTTATTGTAATTGACAAGTTCGCCACTGACCTAGGCTCGCGTTTGACCACTATCTCACCTGATGGTAAGCGATAATGTGGCCGACGATGGAGCACGCGTGTCTAGAAGTAACATATTTTATTCACTGTTGACTTAAAGACTCCCAGGTTGCAGCTAGCAGGAACACAGACTCCGGCAGGGAATTCTATTCCTTAACTGTACGAATAATTAATGTTTCCAAAACATTTACGAATTGGTGGGATGTACACCTTGTACCGATGGCGTCTAGTAGTCCGAGGTAGTTCAAAAGAGTAACTGCGGCTCATAAACGCAAATATTTGCCCGGAGTAAAGCTAGAAATTGGTGGTGTTAAATCCCCGTGCTTCACGTTGTAAAATCACGAAAAAACCGTTGCTGCTGCGCCTGATAGTTCTCCAGTGGTGTCGGATTGCCGTCCCATCGGGCTATGAGAGTAAAGGAATAGAGAGTGTACCTGTGTTTGCGCACACACTTGTGCACTATAATATCTCCTTCGCACTTGGCTGGCCAAGAGCTTAACAGATCAGTTGAGATTGGTGAGCGTAATCGAAATTCGGTCGGGAAGGTTGTTACATTTATTATTGTAGATGTCCTGTCTCCAGAACTCTTTTTGTTTGGGATAGGAAATCATCAAACAACTTGTCCTGCCCCGGGAGAAAGAGTCACATTTCTACTGCCTAAAATCTACCTGTGTTCCTTCAATAGCCCTCTGCTTTATTTGAGCGCCTATAGGGCACCGGATATAATTTAATTGAATACAACTTAAATTTAAATTCTAAGTGCTCGTATGCTTTTATCTTTACTATCACGCGTGCTAAGCCGCTGGCAGCAGCAAGAGTTTAATATCTTCTCTGTCTCCCTTCCAGAAGTCTTTCCGTTCGCGGAGGACTACCGCAGCGGCGGCGGCGGTGGCGCCGGCGGGTCGGGCCGCAACGGCACGCTGCGGTGGGGGGCCCGCTTCGGCCCGGCGCACCGGCCCCCCGCCGCAGGCCTGCTCGACTGCTTCCGCGCCTGCCGGTCGAGGCTCGACCAGTACCTCGCTAGGAGAAAGGTGGGTCTAATAGTGGATGTGACAAATATACTCATCTGCCTAGCCTTTTCCCAACTATATTGGGGTCGGCTTCCAGTCAAGCCGGATTAAGCTGAATAGCAGTATTTAACGAGGAGCGGCTGCCTACCAGACCTCCACAACCCATTAACTGGGGTAACAAATACATATACTGCCGTACCAAAAATTACGGTTAAAATATGGAAGGGCAGTGGGAGAGTGAAACATAGTTTACGGCATATCCTCATTTATCTCCCAAATATAAAGAAAAAAACATTTAAATCGGTTGAGCTGTATCGGCACGCTGCGTTGGGGGGCCCGCTTCGGCCCGGCGCACCGGCCCCCCCCCGCAGGCCTGCTCGACTGTTTCCGCGCCTGCCGGTCGAGGCTCGACCAGTACCTCGCTAGGAGAAAGGTGGGTTTAATTAAAACTTGACGCTGCAAACGTTCTGCTGTACTAAAATCATCATCTACCTAGCCTTTTCCCAACTATATTCGGGTCGGCTTCCAGTCAAGCCGGACCAGTATTTTACGAGGAGCGGCTGCCTACCAGACCTCCACAACCCAATAACTAGGGTAACAGGGTACTTCATGGCAAGACTGGAGTCAGATTTACTGGCTTCTGACTATCCGTAACGACTGCCAAAGATCTATAAATGACAGCTGGAACCTACGGCTTAACGTGCTTTCCGAGGCACGGAGGAAACTCGTTATGTGAAAGGAGACGCTAGGAGAAAGGTGGATACGAAGCTTCAAAGAGAAGAAACGAGGTGGTTAATACTAGAATCCGGAACCAGTGCAAATTTCTCAGCGAGAGATAGACAGTAGTATCTTCTTCCACCTGGCGTTAATCCCGGCTTTTGCCAGGGTCCGCCTTCCGGCATAGCTTGCTCCACTTTGCTCGATCTTCTACATCCTTTTCAGTAAGGCCTTTGGCTCTCATGTCGGACATGACGACCACAAGACCTAGCGCTAAGGACAGCCATATTCATGCATCTCCAGCCAACGTACTCCATAGGGCGGCGTATGATGTGGCCATACCATCGCAGACGACACTCTTGCAGTTTTTCCCCCACGTCACGGACACCAAGACTACCTCGGATGAATGAGTTGCGTATGCGATCGGATCGCGTTACGCCGCTCATCCACCTCAGCATCTTCAGAGATAGGCAGTAGTATAATAGTGATGAACTGTTGGCGATGGGGACGAAAGGTTCTGAAGTAGCGACCACGTGCTGGAACACGCAACGTTTAAAGGCCTCCCACAAGGTAGACCAAAGACCTGGTGAGCGTCGCTGGAATCCCATGGATGCAAGACACTTGGGCCGGTCGTTACGGCTACTACGTCTTTCGGCTGAAATTATGATGATGATGGTTAGTTCATTTTTTTTAATGTTTATAGTGTGTCTTGACTTACTTGATTTAAAATCAGAGGGTGTCCACAGTAGTCATTCATCGCGACTGGTGTATCTTGCTCCCCAAAAAGTCCCTTATTGCCCCATTGCTTATTTATTTCTTTAAACTTCATGTATAGTGGTGGTACATAGGCGGACTTGGCATCAAGGCATTATCTACCAGTCAACCTTAGGGTTAAAAAGACAACACTGTGGCTTCGATGTCTTTACAACCGGAGTTATATTGAATGGCCCTTGAAGCTTAAACACGAAGAGAAGCTCCCTCAAACACCTCACCTTAATCTGTCCTTCAAAAAACTAACCCAGGAACTTCTCTCATCACCAGATCGAGCGAGGAGTCCGCCTCTACGGCCAGAACGAGCAGCGACTAGCAGTGAAGGTGTGGCTCTCAGCGCTCCGCGGTGTACGGCATAGAAGCGACAAGTTCGCACTGCTCGGCCATCTGTACCAGGCGTACATGGATTTTGGGAAGTATAGGTAAGACTAGTAGCGACATCTGACGTCACAGAATCCTGCATCGCGCAAGCAAAGTTCTCTGCACAATTTGAATAGATACAACAGCCCGAAATCATCTAACGGACAGTTGCCCTCCAGATATAACACTCGTCTGATTGGAGGATCCTTCCTTTTCAACGGAGGTCGGTGGGACTTTACTCTCTGTTTCACATACCTCTAAAGACTAGAAGAATACGTAAGGATTAAGGATAGTCCCGTTAAGACAATAGTGACTTATCATACAGACGTAGTATTATTTATATACATACATCAGATGATGTCTGATGAATAAAAAGTACTAGGCGCGCATAGACCTTAGCTAGTGTGGCTCTCAGTTCTCCGCGGTGTACGGTATAGAAGCGATAAGTTCGCGCTGCTCGGCCATCTGTACCAGGCATACATGGACTTCGGGAAGTATAGGTAAGCCTTAGTACAGTACCCGGCACGTAACTTGGCAAGATTTTGACGGGTAAATTCGCGCATGGTGCACAAAAAAGCGAATGAGCGAATGGGACGTAGACGTAATGCGGGGACAAAAGTCGACTAACGCACCAATCATAGACTACTATTATAATACTGCACCAATCGCGCGCCGGATCGGCACTACCTCATACTCCGTGGCCCGCTTGGCCACCAAATAGATCTAAAAAACGATTTCTGCGGCAACTTACGTGCCGGGAACTGTAAGTACTGTCTGCCTAGACTTTTCCCAACTATATTGGGGTCGGCTTCCAGTCAAGCCGGATTTAGCTGAATATTTTACGATAAGCGGCTGCCTACCAGACCTCTACAACCCATTAACTGGGGTAACACGGCACGGCAAGACTCTTGCCTTATCTGGACTGGAATCAGATTTACTGGCTTCTGACTATGAGAACTGTAAGTAATCTAACTATAGTAAAAATGAATAGTAAGAAGGAATATAGTCGAGTCGTGTTAAGACAATAGTGACTCATTAGTACAAAGTTAAGTCCCGCGTCGAACTGTCCGCACTACTTCTCGCGCCCGCGTAGCGCACGTATAACTGTATAACATATACATGTATAACTCACTGTCAGGGACGTGCAAGCAATACATGTAAAGCCCGGCTTTAAGTCAATGTGGCCACACGTTATACAACATGTAACATAAAATTAACGTACATCCTCTTGGGGGGTCATTTTACTCATCATTATGAACAACTTTTACTATGGGACCAAACCTGAAATCGAGAAAAAATAATCAGCTGTTTCATACATTTTGACGAAATAAGCGAACATAAATGTAGGGAACAGCTGATTATTTTTTCTTGATTTCAGGTTTGGTCCCATAATAAAGTTGTTCATAAACAATGTGAGTACAATGACCCCCAGAGGATGTGCGTTAATTATGTTACATGTTGTATATGGCGTGAGTTTGCCGACTAGAATCTTTTTCTTTCAGCTTGTACCAACATTTATGGTGCTACCTATGAATTAAACCATAAAACCCTGCATTGCGCAAAGAATTCTCCAACTGATTTGAACAGATACTGCCTTAAATCATCTATCGGACCTTTTATTAAAACTAAAAAAGAATTAATATAAAATAAAGCTACTGGCAGAGCAGTGGTGGCCCAGTGGTAACTGCCCCGACTTACAAGTTGTAGGTCGCGGGTTCGAACCCAACCAGGCGCATTTCTTGGTGTAATTTATTTCATCACCACTGCTCTCAAAACGGTGAAGGAACATCGTGAGGAAACCGGCATGTCCTAGAATCAAAAATTTGAAGACGTGTGACATCCACCAATCCGCACTGGGCCCGCGTGGTGGATTACAGCCCATTCCCTCTCCTAGAGAGGAGGCCTGAGTCCCAGCAGTGGGAAAATTATAAGGCCGATAATGCTAAAGCTACTGGCAGCCAAGAGACCACCAGTCTCATCTGACAGCGCCTGTCAAACTAATGTTTAACTATTACAACAGGATGGTTTACAAATGACGTTACAAAGGTGCTCAATCAACAGTTGTTTACTGTGAAGTCACTCCAGAAATACGACCCACCCACCGAAACGCACGTGCAAACTCGTAGTTCCATTGCCAAAAACGTAGCAATTATTATTGTGAATTAGACCAGTGCTTCGCAAACTGTTTGTGTGTCTAGGCAACCAGAAAATTTGGGAATACAGCTATACCACACACCACACACAGATTTTTAACAAAAAAAAAAAACAAAAAACACTTGCTGAAAAATTAATTTTAAAGTGCATAGAGCATTGTCTCGAAACAATCGAAAAACATTAACATTATTTTGTACAACTGTGACTCGATAACGATTTCAATCTGGAATATGCATGCATTTTTTTTATCTACAAAAGTCGACGAATAATTCTATCACCGGGGGGTCCAGAATCATGTACTGGATCCATGGTATTTGTTTGTGCGTCGATGTCAGACCCACCCTGTATTTATTTGAAACGGTTATATCTTGTTTGCTTAGCTACTAATTTCGTTTTAACAGTTAGGGCCTGTTTCACAATGTCCGAGTAGCCACTACTTCCCGAATAAATTCAAAAATGGAACAGAATTTGTATGAAATTATCTGCCAAGTAACATATTGGCAACTTAATCATAGGTGGTGAAATAGGCCCTTAGTATTCTATTTTTGTATGTTTATTGATAAAAAATGGTTAGATATATATCTCTCAGTGTACATCTTGGAGTTTTACATCGCTAGAACACACTTTGCGGAACACTGTGCTACCCGACAGTGATTGGTGCACTAGCCCCCCGCCCCGGCTTTGGCTCGCAAATCAAATGACGAGCCATGTCTCATGCAAATGTCACACATTAGATACACCCACCAGCGCATTGATCAACAGTTTATTTAGACGGTTGTAAACACTTCTGTTTTGGTCTAATTAAAGACTGTGAAACAATTTAGCGTTTTTAAGTCTGACATGTTCTCTAAATTTATAATAAACTAGCAGCCCGTCCCGGCTTCGCACGGGGTAGACAATTATTTATTTTTGGAAATTTTTCTACACCTTCGGTTACATTGTTCAAATTTTACCAAGGATCCCTATTTTTTTTTCAAAATGAAATGTAGCCTATGTCAAATTGGAAGAATGTAGCATTCTATTAGTGAAAGAATTTTTTTAAATCGGCCCAGTACTTTTTGAGCCTATTCATTACAAACATACAAAAATAGGTACAAATCTTTCCTCTTTATAATATTAGTATAGATTTAGAGAACATGTCAGACTTCTACTGACTGAAACCCAGTCCTGTTCCTTCTTTGCCTTAATTCTAGGGACCCGCGGTTCTCTTTTGTTCAACCTAGGGCCCCAGTAGACTTCGACCCTACCGGGCCCCTATAGTTTGCTGACATTGTGTCTTTGAGGCGCGCATGGAACAATATGCGCCATTGACGACTTGCGCTTGGTCCGGACTGACCAAAACAGATTTTGCGTCTAGTATTTCTTTTCTAAACTTCACGAGTAACCGCAAAACTGTAATGGCAACATCATGATAAATAGTATTCCACTACGCCGTAGTTTTACCACCGTAGGCGTGGGCTTGCGGACAGCGAGCAGTGGGCAGCGGCAGTGTATCACGCGTGCTTTAACCTATCACGTACCCGCAAAACGAGACACAATAGTAAAACAATAACAGTGCGGTCTCGTAGGACCGGTCGGGGATTCATGAATTAAGGAGATGTCAGCAAAACCGTAGGGACCCAGCACAGTCGAAGCCTATTGGGTCCCTGGGTTGTACGAAAGAAAAGCCCAGGACCCTAGAACGAATTTGAAGAAGGAACAGGACTGGGTTTTAGTTAGTAAAAGCCTGACGTCCCGCTCGTCCCAGAGTGAGAGAAGTCATCATTTACCTAGCCTTTTCCCAACTATATTGGGGTCGGTTTCCAGTCAAGCCGGATTTAGCTTTACTGGTATTCAACTGCTGAATACCAGTATTTTACGAGGAGCGGCTGCCTACCAGACCTCCACAACCCATTAACTGGGGTAACACGGTACTTCATGGCAAGACTGGAGTCAGAAGTGATACTTAGTGATGATTTCCCACCTAAAACACACGTTGCGTCTATTATTTCCTTTACAAACTTCCCCGTGTTACCACAAAACTGTAATGTTGCCATCATAATAAATAGTATTCCACTACGCTGTAGTTTTGGCAGGCTGTCAAAAGAAATAGCTCGATTATACTGTGTATCAGTTTTTATTTGGAGGGCTGCCAGAAAAGTTTAGTAACGGGAAAAGTTGGATTTGATTATTTTATTAGTATGATTTTGTTTGTTGAATGGAAAGGAGATTTGTGTGTGTTTTTAAAAGGAGAGTTTTGTTACAATGGTTTGTGTTGTTATAGTCCTATTTTTTGCATGTTTTTTTTTGAAGTAGGTTATAATCATCAAATAATTTCTCCGAATTTAGAAAAATATTTGTATGTTTATCAGTTGTCTAGTACCTACTTATAGCACAAGCTTTGCTAAGTTCTTTTTTTTTAATTGTTGCTGCAGTGGGTGCACGGGTTCGATTTTCGCGCGGAACAGACATAACTTATGATTTAGGTACAGACAGTTCCGGGCCTTGTAAATACAATAGTCGATACAAGAGTAATTCCGAGTGTGGGGTAACTTCTAAAAAAATCACATCAAAGCCTACTTAATATCTAATTTGTGATGTAAATTCTTTCATAAAACCTTTTATAATTTTATTGTTGATAAACTTCTACTAGTCATTGGCCCAGTTACCGAAAATTCCTGCTAACTACAATTGCTACTTTCAAGCCCATTTTTTTTTTCAGAGAATCACTGGAGTTCGCCAACCGACAGCTGGGCATATCTGAAGAGTTGGACTCCGCGCCGATGAGGGCTGAAGCGTATCTCAACCTGGCTAGAGCGCACCAGACCTTGGGAGGACTTGACAGGTAAGATAGAAAGATAGACGTCCACTCTTAAATATAAGTTTCCTCATGTTTCGCTATAAGGACCATTTCTGTGCGTCTTGTATCGGACGCATCCTTACCAGGCCATCAGTCCACCTTGTGGGACTGCCAGTGCTGCGACTTCCAGTGCGCGGTCGCCAATCCAGAACCTTTTGGCCCCATTGACCATCTGTTCTGCGAGCAAGGTGCGATTCTTTGGGCTACATCGGTAACCTTGATTGTCCTGCGGATATATTCATTCCTGATTCAATCACGCAAGAAAGCTCCAAGAACAGCTCTTCTTATTGTCCTTTAAGCGACTTTAAGCTTTCTGATGAGGCTATCATCATCTTCTTCTTCTCAGCGTGTCGGTGGCAGAACTAATCAAATACCTTAGCTGACCCAATATTCGGCCACGGCAATGCCGTCCACTGATGCTATCATTAGGTCCTGACGTGAGCAGGTAACAGGTAATCATCATCATTTCAGCCAAAAAACGTCCACTTCTGCATATAGGCTTCCCCCAAGCATCGCCACAACGACTGATCCTAAACGTCTCGCATCTGATGAGGCCCATTCATCATCTGCCTAGCCTTTTCCCAACTATATTGGGGTCTGATAATTTCTGATAAGGCCCATTAGAATAATAATATTCTGTAATAAAATTCTTCTTTTTAAATTTCAGAGCCCTCTCCTACGCTCGCCAAGCGCTCTACAACGACTGCGGAGGCGGTTCAACAGCGGGCTGCGTCCATCTCACAGTAGCAGCCGTCAGTCTAGAACTAGGCGCCTTCTCCAAAGCTATGGACGCCTTCCAGAAAGCGTTGGCTGTGGCACAAGCGCAGAACGACAACACTTTACTGCTGCAGGTCAGTCAGAAGTGAGGGAGAGTAGAACATCATCATATTAGCCGAAAGACGTCCACTGCTGGATATAGACCTCCCCCAAGCGTCGCCACAACGACCGATCCTGTGCGTCTCGCATCCATCGGATTCCCGCGACACTCGCCTGGTCGTCGGTCCACCTTGTAGGAGACCTCCCAACACTACGTCTCCCGGTACGTGGCCGCCGCTTCAGAACCTTCCTTGATCCTTCCTCATCGACCATCCGTTCTGCGAACAATGTACCCTACCCACTGACACGTAAGTTTGGCGATTCTTTGGGCCATGTCAGTAACCTTGGCTCTTGCGGATATCTTAATTTTCGATGTGATCACGCAAGGAGACTCCGAGTATAGCCCTTTCCATTTTCGTTTGAGTGACTTTAAGCCTTTTGATGAGGCCCATTGTGAGAGACCACGTTAGAGTGAATAGGCTCTAAGTAAACTAGTGAGCCTCATCATCAACCACTGCTGCGGCGGTTCAAGGGCCGGCTGCGTCCATTTCACAGTGGCAGACATCAGTCTAGAACTAGGCGCCTTCTCCAAAGCCATGGACACCTTCCAGAATGCACTGGCTGTTGCACAAGCGCAGAACGACAACACTATACTGCTGCAGGTAAGTCTGAAGTGTGTTAAATGAAAAATTAAACCCAACAGCCAATTCTTTAGGTAGAGCAATGTTGTGGAAACGCTGAGACACTGTAGTTAACATCTTCATCACCTACCTAGCCTTTTCCCAACTAGGCATATTGGGGTCGGCTTCCAGTCAAGCCGGATTTAGCTGAATACCAGGATTTTACGAGGAGCGGCTGCCTACCAGACCTCCACAACCCATTAACTGGGGTAACACGGTACTTCATGGCAAGACTGGAGTCAGATTTACTGACTTCTGACTATACATAACGACTGCCAAAGATCTACAAATGACAGCCGGGACCTACGGCTTAACTACTGCTATCCGAGACAAGGAGGAAACTCGGTATGTTAAGATCACCCATCTACAGTTCAACCATGGCAAGCGCAACTTAGAAACTGTAGTCACTAGGCAATAAATAACTAAATAAACAGAACAATTTGTTCAAATGTTTGGCGCCCACCGTGGGACACTAGTGTCCTAGTTGGGCGCCAAAATCTCCATTGACTAAAGTGCTGATGCAAGTGACTTTGTAGCTAGTAGAATTGTTTGAAATTAAAGAGCAGTCGTCAGTTTAGAAGTAAGAAAAAGCCTTCGTCGTATGGACGCTTTCCAGAAACCGTTAACTGTGGCAAAGGCGTAGAATGAGAACCGTCTACAGCTTCAGGTAAGTTGGTAGCTAGTATTAAAACTACTCTACTGTGTCCAGTGACAGCGTTCTAGCTATTAAAACAGAAGAGAAGTGACTTTTTCAAGGACAAAATGAAATATTCATGTTTAATGAAAAAGCTTTTGACACTGTTGGGACACTGGGGCCCAGTTGTGTGCCAAACAACTTAGGCACACCTTTTTTTTTTTTTTTGTTGTCGGGGGGAAACCTTCAAAAGGCGCCTGGTCTTTTGGGGAAAAAAGACCAGGGAGTGTGGGATTCTTACCTCACTAAAACCACCCCGGTGATCACCATCTGCACATAGAGAGGGCCCCGTGTCCTCTTAAAAGACCACCCCGGCACCCCCTCTGTACAACTTAGGCACACCTACTATCATGGGTCACACTAAATTATAATGCAGGTATTTTCGCAACATGTTATGAAGGTTCTACGTCAACTGAGTGGTATAGCTCATCCTGATGCAATTTAGCCTAGTCGTAGCAAAGTAGTCTTATTTTTTTTAGCATAATTATCGGCCTTATAATGTTCCCACTGCTGGGACTTAGGCTTCCTCTCTTGGAGAGGGAATGGGCCATAATCCACCACGCGGGCCCATTGCGGATTGGTAGATGCCACATGTTTTCGAATGAAATTGATTTGAAATAAATACTTTTGACTTGATTTTATTATTATTTTCATCACCAACTCACAACTCTCTCTCTTCCCTCCCCAGGTATACGTAGGCCTCTCGGAACTCTGGCGGCGTCTCCGCGACGCAGAGCGCGCAGTAGCCTGTGCAGCACGAGCCTGCGACCTGGGCCGCGGTCCACGCTCAGCCGACCTGAACACCAGGCACCATCGGACGGCGTTACTGCAGATGGCGGCGGCGTTGAGAGCGAGGGGAGAGCTTGGAGATGCGCATGATTATTGTAATGTAAGATGGTTTTGTTTTACTAACTACCTGCTTTTTTATTTAGTTGGCTGGTAGAGAATGCCTATAGTACATTCGCGTTAAGAATGCAGTGAGTGATCGTTGTCCGTCGGCCTAGCCCCGCCCCGCAAACCAAATTTAAACTTTTAAGTGTATTTTTATAAATTCATTAAAGTTTATCTTTTAAAATATAATTTGTTTAAATTTAACACAATTGTGAATACACTTTTATCTTGCAGTTGCACTGATGACTCTCTGCATTCTTAACGCGAACGAACTAAATTATATTAAGTCCGCCTATGTACAGTCAGATACAAAATTGCTTGGCTATCCATGCAATTACAAATACTACAAATACAGGAAAAAACTCGTGTGAAGCAATGAGAATTTTTCAAACACTTGAACTCAAACGTTCACGGGAAAATAGACATTAAGGTTATACAAATTGCATATATATCTATATGCAATTTTGCATCGTATCTTAGTTTATGTTGCATGAAGATTAACCAAATTAACCTTAAAAAGATACCCGGACTTTTGGCGATAAATCCGGAGAGTGTAGGATTTTTACCTCACTAAAACCGCCTCTTTGATTTCCATCAGCACAAAGAAGGGGCCTCGTTACTTCTCAAAAGACCATTCCAAAACCCCCTCTGTGCAACGCCTGTTATGGCGCATCCCTGAGGGTATTTTACGACCTACAAATTTAGCTTAAAGGGGTATTAGCTTTTGGAGGCGAACAGAGTGAGAGTCCTTTTACTCACTCATCATCATCATCATCTGCCTAGCCTTTTCCCAACTATATTGGGGTCGGCTTCCAGTCAAGCCGGATTTAGCTGAATACCAGTATTTTACGAGGAGCAGCTGCCTACCAGACCTCCACAACCCATTAACTGGGGTAACACGGTACTTCATGGCAAGACTGGAGTCAGATTTACTGGCTTCTGACTATCCGTAACGACTGCCAAAGATCTCCAAATGACAGCCGGGACCAACGGCTTAACGTGCTTTCCTAGGCACGGAGGAAACTCGTTATGTTAAGATGGTCACCCGTCCACAGACCAACCTTGGCAAGCGTTGCTTAACCTTGAAGATCGACCTGTGCGGCTGTTATTATCTAGCCACGAGCTCCTCAGTCCTTTTACTCACTCTTGTACCGTAATTTGCAGGAAGCGTTACGCCTGGCGGCAGTAGCAGGTGATCAGGGATGCTACGCGCGCGCGGTGCGCATCGCAGGCGACGTGTACCGCAGGAAATGTGATATCGGGAAGGCGTTAAGGTATGCTTTTTATTTTATGAAGGTAAGGTAGTTTTACAAGAAGTTTTTTTCACCTGTTGGGCCCGTATGGTTAAATTACAGCGCATTCTCTCACCTAGAGAGAAAGCCTGAGTATCGTAGTGGTAATAATATTTATAAGGCTAAAAAAGTTATCTTTTGATTTAATACTTTTGACTAATACCTTTGTGTAATACAGTCGTGTTGATACCTATGCGAACCAACTTCATCATCATCATTTCAGCCGAAAGACGTCCACTGCTGGACATAGACCTCCCCCAAGTGTGTGCCATAACCACAGGTCCTGTGCATCTCGCATCCATCGGATTCCCGCGACGGCGGGTCATGAGTTCGCCTTATGGGAGGCCCTCCAACGCTGCGTCTTCCGGCACGTTTTCGCCACTCCAGAACCTTTCATCCCCATCGACCATCAGTTCGGCTTACCACCTTTATTAAACTAATTTCAACTTAATTCTCCCCCTTCTCACCAGACACTATGAAGTAGCAATGGGCGCCGGCCAAGCGTTGGGCGACCGTCTCGCTCAAATGGAAGCCATGGATGGGGCGGCGCGCTGTCTGGAAGCTCTTCGACTGCAGGGCAGGATCTGTAACTGTAGACCGCTGGAGTTCAACACGAGGTTACTGGAGGTTGCCACTTCTGTGGGAGCTAAGGTGAGGACACTGCGCTGGTGCGAAATCACAGCTAAAATGAGGTTATTTTTAGCCAGATGCGGTTTTTCGAAGCGGGGCCGTGGGGAGAAAAGATTATCAACCTGGCTGTGGGTAATGTACCTATTTTCAGGATCTGGGGACGCGTCTAGATTTGGGCCTGATCGGCACGCGAAATCTTGATGATTCAATTTTATTAGAAGCCATTATAATTACCAAAAATTAACATGTATTTCATCAGTCGCATTCGCATCACTATACTGAGTGAGTACAGTGTTTTCACAATCACACTAAGGACGATGTATTACGCCTATTACCTAGTATTAGTACTATCTAGAAGCTCTTAGGCTGCAGGGCAGGATCTGTAACTGTAGACCGCTGGAGTTCAATACCAGGCTGCTAGAGGTTGCCACTTTTGTTGGGGCTAAGGTGAGGACATCAAGGTTTAGGGATTGTGCTGGTACAGTCACAGCAGAAATGAAATTATTTTAGTCTAGGAATAGGGATTTAAGAACTGCGCCGGTAAAAAATCAAAGCGCGATAAACGGGTCTTTAAGGAGCGGTTCGAAAAACGCTACGGTGTCTTTACTTTTTGCCTGACGCACATCGAAAACAGTTGTTTTGGGAGGTTCCTGTTTTCCTATTTAAACAGAAACCTCCCGAAACAGTCATGTCATCCCGACCCTAAAGTCCTATACCTTTAGAAGGCATACAAGAGGTCGAAGCTTCTATAATCGCAATTCCATTTAGAGACATTTATTACGCGATATGCAAGTGCTGCCAAACACAACCCTCGTTTGGTGGGAAACTATTGTGTAAAATAGAAAATAAAGAAAGGGTTATGGTTTAAGAAAGCTTACGTGGACTGTTTATCAAGACTATGGCCTCTGCCTTAATAATGTTGTGGCCTACAGATGCTACCAACCCAGATTACGGCTCCATTCCCTCTCCTAGAGAGCTGATTCCCAACAGCAGGAACATTATAAGGCAGACTACAATGACTAAGTTTTATGTTTCAGATGCTGGTCCGTCGAGTCCGGCTGCGCCTGGCAGAGATCTACACGGGTCTGGGCGACGCTGAGGCGGCAGCGCGGCAAAAACGCGCGGCGGCAGCGTGGGCGGCGCCCGCGTGCGCGCGCTGCCGCGAGCCGCTGGCGGACAGACCGTCGCCGCTCGCGTCGCTGCCGTGCGCGCACATCGTGCACCACGCGTATGTATCGCACAGTATGTTACACGGCGGCGTGCGCGAGCCGCTGGCGGACAGACCGTCGCCGCTCGCGTCGCTGCCGTGCGCGCACATCGTGCACCACGCGTATGTATCGCACAGTATGTTACACGGCGGCGTGCGCGAGCCGCTGGCGGACAGACCGTCGCCGCTCGCGTCGCTGCCGTGCGCGCACATCGTGCACCACGCGTATGTATCGCACAGTATGTTACACGGCGGCGTGCGCGAGCCGCTGGCGGACAGACCGTCGCCGCTCGCGTCGCTGCCGTGCGCGCACATCGTGCACCACGCGTATGTATCGCACAGTATGTTACACGGCGGCGTGCGCGGACAGACCGTCGCCGCTCGCGTCGCTGCCGTGCGCGCACATCGTGCACCACGCGTATGTATCGCACAGTATGTTACACGGCGGCGTGCGCGAGCCGCTGGCGGACAGACCGTCGCCGCTCGCGTCGCTGCCGTGCGCGCACATCGTGCACCACGCGTATGTATCGCACAGTATGTTACACGGCGGCGTGCGCGGACAGACCGTCGCCGCTCGCGTCGCTGCCGTGCGCGCACATCGTGCACCACGCGTATGTATCGCACAGTATGTTACACGGCGGCGTGCGCGAGCCGCTGGCGGACAGACCGTCGCCGCTCGCGTCGCTGCCGTGCGCGCACATCGTGCACCACGCGTATGTATCGCACAGTATGTTACACGGCGGCGTGCGCGGACAGACCGTCGCCGCTCGCGTCGCTGCCGTGCGCGCACATCGTGCACCACGCGTATGTATCGCACAGTATGTTACACGGCGGCGTGCGCGAGCCGCTGGCGGACAGACCGTCGCCGCTCGCGTCGCTGCCGTGCGCGCACATCGTGCACCACGCGTATGTATCGCACAGTATGTTACACGGCGGCGTGCGCGAGCCGCTGGCGGACAGACCGTCGCCGCTCGCGTCGCTGCCGTGCGCGCACATCGTGCACCACGCGTATGTATCGCACAGTATGTTACACGGCGGCGTGCGCGAGCCGCTGGCGGACAGACCGTCGCCGCTCGCGTCGCTGCCGTGCGCGCACATCGTGCACCACGCGTATGTATCGCACAGTATGTTACACGGCGGCGTGCGCGAGCCGCTGGCGGACAGACCGTCGCCGCTCGCGTCGCTGCCGTGCGCGCACATCGTGCACCACGCGTATGTATCGCACAGTATGTTACACGGCGGCGTGCGCGAGCCGCTGGCGGACAGACCGTCGCCGCTCGCGTCGCTGCCGTGCGCGCACATCGTGCACCACGCGTATGTATCGCACAGTATGTTACACGGCGGCGTGCGCGAGCCGCTGGCGGACAGACCGTCGCCGCTCGCGTCGCTGCCGTGCGCGCACATCGTGCACCACGCGTATGTATCGCACAGTATGTTACACGGCGGCGTGCGCGGACAGACCGTCGCCGCTCGCGTCGCTGCCGTGCGCGCACATCGTGCACCACGCGTATGTATCGCACAGTATGTTACACGGCGGCGTGCGCGAGCCGCTGGCGGACAGACCGTCGCCGCTCGCGTCGCTGCCGTGCGCGCACATCGTGCACCACGCGTATGTATCGCACAGTATGTTACACGGCGGCGTGCGCGAGCCGCTGGCGGACAGACCGTCGCCGCTCGCGTCGCTGCCGTGCGCGCACATCGTGCACCACGCGTATGTATCGCACAGTATGTTACACGGCGGCGTGCGCGAGCCGCTGGCGGACAGACCGTCGCCGCTCGCGTCGCTGCCGTGCGCGCACATCGTGCACCACGCGTATGTATCGCACAGTATGTTACACGGCGGCGTGCGCGGACAGACCGTCGCCGCTCGCGTCGCTGCCGTGCGCGCACATCGTGCACCACGCGTATGTATCGCACAGTATGTTACACGGCGGCGTGCGCGGACAGACCGTCGCCGCTCGCGTCGCTGCCGTGCGCGCACATCGTGCACCACGCGTATGTATCGCACAGTATGTTACACGGCGGCGTGCGCGAGCCGCTGGCGGACAGACCGTCGCCGCTCGCGTCGCTGCCGTGCGCGCACATCGTGCACCACGCGTATGTATCGCACAGTATGTTACACGGCGGCGTGCGCGGACAGACCGTCGCCGCTCGCGTCGCTGCCGTGCGCGCACATCGTGCACCACGCGTATGTATCGCACAGTATGTTACACGGCGGCGTGCGCGAGCCGCTGGCGGACAGACCGTCGCCGCTCGCGTCGCTGCCGTGCGCGCACATCGTGCACCACGCGTATGTATCGCACAGTATGTTACACGGCGGCGTGCGCGGACAGACCGTCGCCGCTCGCGTCGCTGCCGTGCGCGCACATCGTGCACCACGCGTATGTATCGCACAGTATGTTACACGGCGGCGTGCGCGGACAGACCGTCGCCGCTCGCGTCGCTGCCGTGCGCGCACATCGTGCACCACGCGTATGTATCGCACAGTATGTTACACGGCGGCGTGCGCGGACAGACCGTCGCCGCTCGCGTCGCTGCCGTGCGCGCACATCGTGCACCACGCGTATGTATCGCACAGTATGTTACACGGCGGCGTGCGCGAGCCGCTGGCGGACAGACCGTCGCCGCTCGCGTCGCTGCCGTGCGCGCACATCGTGCACCACGCGTATGTATCGCACAGTATGTTACACGGCGGCGTGCGCGAGCCGCTGGCGGACAGACCGTCGCCGCTCGCGTCGCTGCCGTGCGCGCACATCGTGCACCACGCGTATGTATCGCACAGTATGTTACACGGCGGCGTGCGCGAGCCGCTGGCGGACAGACCGTCGCCGCTCGCGTCGCTGCCGTGCGCGCACATCGTGCACCACGCGTATGTATCGCACAGTATGTTACACGGCGGCGTGCGCGGACAGACCGTCGCCGCTCGCGTCGCTGCCGTGCGCGCACATCGTGCACCACGCGTATGTATCGCACAGTATGTTACACGGCGGCGTGCGCGAGCCGCTGGCGGACAGACCGTCGCCGCTCGCGTCGCTGCCGTGCGCGCACATCGTGCACCACGCGTATGTATCGCACAGTATGTTACACGGCGGCGTGCGCGAGCCGCTGGCGGACAGACCGTCGCCGCTCGCGTCGCTGCCGTGCGCGCACATCGTGCACCACGCGTATGTATCGCACAGTATGTTACACGGCGGCGTGCGCGAGCCGCTGGCGGACAGACCGTTGCCGCTCGCGTCGCTGCCGTGCGCGCACATCGTGCACCACGCGTATGTATCGCACAGTATGTTACACGGCGGCGTGCGCGGACAGACCGTCGCCGCTCGCGTCGCTGCCGTGCGCGCACATCGTGCACCACGCGTATGTATCGCACAGTATGTTACACGGCGGCGTGCGCGGACAGACCGTCGCCGCTCGCGTCGCTGCCGTGCGCGCACATCGTGCACCACGCGTATGTATCGCACAGTATGTTACACGGCGGCGTGCGCGGACAGACCGTCGCCGCTCGCGTCGCTGCCGTGCGCGCACATCGTGCACCACGCGTATGTATCGCACAGTATGTTACACGGCGGCGTGCGCGAGCCGCTGGCGGACAGACCGTCGCCGCTCGCGTCGCTGCCGTGCGCGCACATCGTGCACCACGCGTATGTATCGCACAGTATGTTACACGGCGGCGTGCGCGAGCCGCTGGCGGACAGACCGTCGCCGCTCGCGTCGCTGCCGTGCGCGCACATCGTGCACCACGCGTATGTATCGCACAGTATGTTACACGGCGGCGTGCGCGGACAGACCGTCGCCGCTCGCGTCGCTGCCGTGCGCGCACATCGTGCACCACGCGTATGTATCGCACAGTATGTTACACGGCGGCGTGCGCGAGCCGCTGGCGGACAGACCGTCGCCGCTCGCGTCGCTGCCGTGCGCGCACATCGTGCACCACGCGTATGTATCGCACAGTATGTTACACGGCGGCGTGCGCGGACAGACCGTCGCCGCTCGCGTCGCTGCCGTGCGCGCACATCGTGCACCACGCGTATGTATCGCACAGTATGTTACACGGCGGCGTGCGCGAGCCGCTGGCGGACAGACCGTCGCCGCTCGCGTCGCTGCCGTGCGCGCACATCGTGCACCACGCGTATGTATCGCACAGTATGTTACACGGCGGCGTGCGCGAGCCGCTGGCGGACAGACCGTCGCCGCTCGCGTCGCTGCCGTGCGCGCACATCGTGCACCACGCGTATGTATCGCACAGTATGTTACACGGCGGCGTGCGCGGACAGACCGTCGCCGCTCGCGTCGCTGCCGTGCGCGCACATCGTGCACCACGCGTATGTATCGCACAGTATGTTACACGGCGGCGTGCGCGGACAGACCGTCGCCGCTCGCGTCGCTGCCGTGCGCGCACATCGTGCACCACGCGTATGTATCGCACAGTATGTTACACGGCGGCGTGCGCGAGCCGCTGGCGGACAGACCGTCGCCGCTCGCGTCGCTGCCGTGCGCGCACATCGTGCACCACGCGTATGTATCGCACAGTATGTTACACGGCGGCGTGCGCGGACAGACCGTCGCCGCTCGCGTCGCTGCCGTGCGCGCACATCGTGCACCACGCGTATGTATCGCACAGTATGTTACACGGCGGCGTGCGCGAGCCGCTGGCGGACAGACCGTCGCCGCTCGCGTCGCTGCCGTGCGCGCACATCGTGCACCACGCGTATGTATCGCACAGTATGTTACACGGCGGCGTGCGCGGACAGACCGTCGCCGCTCGCGTCGCTGCCGTGCGCGCACATCGTGCACCACGCGTATGTATCGCACAGTATGTTACACGGCGGCGTGCGCGGACAGACCGTCGCCGCTCGCGTCGCTGCCGTGCGCGCACATCGTGCACCACGCGTATGTATCGCACAGTATGTTACACGGCGGCGTGCGCGAGCCGCTGGCGGACAGACCGTCGCCGCTCGCGTCGCTGCCGTGCGCGCACATCGTGCACCACGCGTATGTATCGCACAGTATGTTACACGACGCGAGATAGGTGAGCCTAACTTGACCACTATCTCACCTGATGGTAAGCGATGATGTGGGCGACGACGATGGTTGCACGCTTGCCTAGAAGTAACCTATTCACCCTTGACTTAAAGATCCCTAGATTGTAATTCAAGAAACACAGGCTCCGGCTGATAATTCCACTTTTTAGCTGCACGTATAATAATCATCATCATCTGCCTAGCTTTTTCCCAACTATATTGGTCAGAGTACGGAGTCAGATTTACTGGCTTCTGACCATCCGTAACGACTGCCAAAGATCTACAAATGACAGAATAAAGACATGTAATGAAATATCCTCGTGCAATGTGTTCCAGCTGCATGCCGGAGTCCTGGTCGCGTCGCTCCACCCGCAGTCAGAGCGGGGTGGACTGCGCGGAGTGCGCCTCACCTAAGGCACCGAGAGCGCCCCCACCCGCGCCGCCGGCACCCAGGACTTTACCGACACAGGTATAACTTAACCATTTTGTATTGTTTTCTTGGGAGAAATCTTCAAAAGACGCCCAGACTTTGGGAATAGAGTGCGTCTAATGAAAGCGCTAGTAGAGGTTTTTTTTTTTAATTAATTGGCAACATTATTCAGCCGCAATTGTAGGAAATAAAAAAAATTATGAAATGTCAAGACATGATTCTCCTACTAGTTATTAATACCACATACATTTTTTTTGGATTCAACCTCTTTTTCTCAGGTCGCGCTTTCATTAGACGGACTATAACTCCGAAGAGTATAGGATGCTTTCATCACAAAAACCACCACCCCAGGCGTCTTGTGTAGGCTTACGGATGACGAGAAATGCATACCTCGCCATCCGATAGTAACCAAAACCAAGGCAATGGCGTGCTGTGTTTTCGCGTATCCTCAAAGATATATTATTATTAATAATAATAATAATATATTTATTTTCACAAAAAAGTGGTACAGTCTAAAGTTACAATATTTAGTGACAATTAAAAGGTAGTAGAAGATTGTCCTGGCGTCCTAACTAGGTTACACAGTAACCTGTATTAAGGTACGCCAGCCCAAGATCCCATTATTGCAAGAATACAGAGAGACTGCCTACGATAGTGATACATGATTATTATTAAACACGTTTGCCATCGTATACATAGTGTATGTTGTATGTGTGTTTTATATGTCTAATGTAGAGTAGTGTGTGTGTGCGTGTGTGTGTGTGTGTGTGTGTGTGTGCGTGTGTGTGTGTGTGTGTGGGCGCGTGTGTGTAGACGGTGTAAATAAATAGTAATATTATGTCAGTAAAAGAGATATCGACCCTACCGATGTTTGGTAAGTCTACGGGAAAGTTCGAAAGAGTAGGTAATCGTGGCCCTGGAACGCAAAGGGCAACTAAAGAAACACAGGTGCGTTTTTAGTCAATAAAATTCTGACACTTTTTGATTTATTCCCAGGATTGCAACCACAAAACTAACAAAGGGGTCAACAATACTTATAGGGAGTTATTTGTATATTGCAGTTTCAGGATTGCAATGTGTAGAAGCTAGGAAGATTGTAAATGATACTGCTGCTAAAATAGTTAATTTAAATATATTATTCGGACCAATAGTTTAGAATTATAAAGGAGCGAGGGAGCACACGCGGTGACCGCTAATCGTGTACTGAAGGCTTGACTAATTTATAATTGTAAGGTAAAAATGCAAGAAAAGCAATAGTGTATGGTTTCACCGTACATGCTCCCGGGCCAAAAAGATACAAAAATGTTACACGTCTTCTAATCTAAAGCGACACGTTTTTATAGACTTAAATCTGTACTTAAATTATATTTAAATGCAATTTTCCAGGACTTCCCATTAGGAACACCACCAGCGCTTCGGGAATCAGATCTAAATTCCATAATATCAGATCACAGCAGTCAACAGGCGACATCTAGCGTTTAAATTACTATTTAATTTAAATAAAATAAAAACATAAAAACGATTTAATTTAAAAAATAAATATTACATGTGGCAACACTGAAATCAGTTATGTCAAGAACGCTTTTTAAATTCAGAATACACGCAAACGCTTAAAAATATAATGCCTATCATTTAAGCTTTGATTTTATTAATTTATTAAACAAAATAACGAATTTACTGTAGACTATAGATATATTTGGAAAACATCAAATTATTCTGATTTAAAGGATTATGCCAACAACTATTTCTGACGCGTAAAATATGTAAGTATGCCATTTTGCACAGATACTTAGTTCTGTGCATTCTGGCCAAAGTGCACAAACTGCAATTTGTTTTTATTTTTGTTAACGTCATCGTATTTTCACACTACGTTGCATTATTTCAAACTGTGCTATAAATTAAATACAAAATCAAAGCTTATCTCATAGGATTAATACAAAAAAAATACTGCCGCGAAAAAGTTATTAGTTTTTGAGTTCACACTAACCAAATATTATTAAAGAAAATGAACGAAAATTTACTATGTATTGTATTATATTGAATTTAAATTCTATGAACATCAAGCTCGCTATGCGAAGCAGTATAAGTAGAGTATTGTCGTTTTTGGTGCAATAAAAAAATATTGATGTCTAAAAATTATATTGTTAATATTAAATAATTTAAAAAACAGTGGTTTTAATATGTGGTTTCTGCAATAAAGTTGAAAATCTCTAATTTAAGCAATATTTTTGCAGAAAGCAGAAATATTTTTGCTTTTAAAACCACATTATAAAACTACCAAAGATTATTGTAAAAATTAACATTTTGAATGAAAAGAATGAACTAAGTGAAGGTTATACAAGGAATGATTATAATGAACGAATGTCCATATCCTTATTGTAACTCTATGTATAATTATAATGTTTGGAAGTCTGTAAATTGAACGAGAGATGTTACAGAAAAGACTTGAGATAAAAAACAAAGCAATTTCATGTTAATTTAACTTATTGCTTAAAACTATTATTAAAAGAACTGTGAACTTGAGTGATATTCTCATTTGCATTTGAGAAGTGAATTACGCTTATTTATTCTTAGGTTTATCACATAAAAATGGAGCAGAACTGAGTCTTAGAAAAGTAAATAATACTTAATTCTTATAGAAATAAACTTCGAACTGTAGCTAAACTGGTATGATCCATCGTCGACCACATCATCGCTTACCATCAGGTGAGATAGTGGTCGAACGCGAGCCTATCAAATAATAAAAAAAAAATAGTAATGCTCGCTGCGGAAATATTCGAAAGAGTAACGTAGATTGCAAAGGACAAATTAAAGAACAACAGGTGGATCTCAGTCAGTAAAAGTCTGACACACCCTTTTACTCCATTCAGCAGTGTCAGCAGATATTAAATTATTTTCCATCAACAAAGATCTTGCTCATTTAAAAATATATCTACCAAAAGAGTGAAGAAAACAAACAGAAAAGCTGAGATACGTTAAAAACTTAACCAACGGCTTTAAACGGTGAAGAAATAATTTGATGATATAACACTTCAAAAAAAATATATAGGTACATACAGTCAAACATAGAATCTCCTTTTGGACGTCGGTTAAAAAAAAAGCATGCTTAACGCTTGGAAAGTGGGAGATTAGTTTAAATATTTTATTATTTACTTTTCTAAGACTCACAAAATCAAAAGAGGGTGAAAAATCAAGGGAATACGCTATAAAATAACTAGTTTACCTATAGATCGTGTATTTAGGATATTGAATCCTTTAAAAATACGCTTTATTAATGTGGGGTCGTTTCTTTTTGTACGAATTATGACGATGTATTATCTAATATTAAAGGCCTATATACACCACCCGTTTTTACGACCGGTCTACGTAGACTGTCGTTGAGTCTACGTACAAGTAATATACCGTCTTACCCTTATTACACTACGCGACGTAGACTAAGACCGTTCGTAAAAACGATTGGTGTAATAGGCTTTTTACAAATATGGGTGTTATTCCAACTCGTAATGGCTATTTGTAACTTATTGTCGGTCTGTATGGCAATATGTATATTTTTAATTGTTTTTTAACCTTTAATTTGGCAAGTGTACTAGAGGGCACATGAAAATAAGATATGAGTTTCGGCATGTGACCCATAGAGCACACGTCCATTTATAGAGAATACGAAAAAAAACTTTTTTTTTTACCAGCTGTTACTACAACATTTGTAACCTTGAACAAATACACATTTTCAATTAATTCCGTACACTATACTGTATGGACTGGCATACACGTCCGTGTAAAAGTCATTAATAATAAATAAAGAGAAAAAAATAATTCCAACAAGTTTAGTACACTTGCCAAGTTAAGGGTGTGCCAAAAAAATATTTTTTTTTATATATAAAGTTGAAGCAACACAAAAATGTAAAAAGGCAGATTTAATGCCTTAAGCATTCTCTACCAGTTAACCAAGAGTGGTGGAGAAAAATCATGGTTTATTTTTTTTTTCTATTTTTAAATGCTATCTAAATCATTTACAGCAAGCTATGAATTAAATGTTTCGTGTTGTGATTAGTATACAAATGATCAGAAAGCAATAAAAGATGATCACACCGATTTAGGGTTTATTCACACGCCACAATCACACCACATCGCAGTGACAAAAAATGGCCGCCCAAATAATTTTCAACATTATAATTTTTAATTCCTTAAACGGGACAGCTCATAATTAAACAACTTAACATTTCTGAACTTAAAAACAGAAACACGTTTAAATTTTCTTTTTTTGAATTGTCAAAAATTCGGTCCGTCAAAAATAAGAGTGAAGCTAAATTATACGTTCCAAAGTTTAAATATTTATGGAGAAGAACGTACAAGAAACTCCATGGACACTTTTATTCTAAATTATTAATCAAATATTTTTTCTTAATGAAGCAATATGACATACAGGCTGGCATAAAAGAAATTGTGATTATACTTTTTTTAGAAGGAATATATACGCTTGTATAGCAAGAATATATATGTTGCTGTTTATATACTATGTTATAGTATGTAGTTGTATATTTCTAAGTCTTACGGAGATATATTTAACTAACAGAATAAATAAATGAATCCTGAAAGAAGTAAAGATGGAAAATGGCGGTGCCAATATAATCAATGTTTGTATCTATATTTTGCTGTATTGGGCCCATCTTCTGAGTATTGAGAAAGCCTCGATGGCCACTGCTGGAGAGTATTCAGCGAAACCTTTTAAAGAAGTCAAATGTATAAGTGACTGTCACTATTTACTCTTACTTTAAATGTTAGTCCTTGATTATTCTGACTCTTGGCTGTGACAACCATAACGCATTTGCAGCCTCAAATATAATTCATCGTGTCCCCCAGATCGATGGCAACGAAGGAACGGGGTAGGGGTTTAGTCAGTAAGAGTCTGACACGCCTTCCCGCTCCGCCCAAGAGTGAGAGAAGTCATTCTGATGATTCCCATACCGGAAAAAAAATGCCTCAAATATACTCGTAATGCATAAATGTATAGTTGCTGCCAGTGTAGCGTTGTGAACTCTGGTTTGCAGGCCTAGCCAAGTTACAACCGTCTCGTATCGAATTTCTCCCTACAATTCTTAACAAGCGTAAGCGATATAAAAAACGATAAGTTGGTCATTTCGGTAGCGCTTGTCAAAGTTCAAAAATGTTAACACTTAGACCGTTTTCACATTATCCGATCCGATATCGGTATCGGACGCCGATACGATATCGGGGTAAGTAAAATGTATGAAATGCTGTGCTCCGATATCCGATATCGGGTCGGACAATATGAAAGACAGGTACATATCTCATACATTTACCTTACCCCGATATCGTATCGGCGCCCGATACCGATATCGGATCGGAAAATGTGAAAACGGTCTTATAATACCATAAAAGAAACGATTACATTTCATCCTATCATTTTGAACGATATAAACTAGATTACGAATTTTCTACTCGAAAGACCGATTATAGATTATCAACTTGGCTAAGCCTGCTGATCTATGCATTCTATGCACCAAAAGTTGTGTTCCTTAAACCCTTAAAAACTTCTATACATATATCGATATACCTATTTTGTCAGTAAAACAAAACATATAGAGGCGTGAAATCAAAGAATTACCTCACTGATTGGCCATCGAGGATCGGAAACCGTAAGCCTAGAAAATAAATCAGCTAATCTAATTAATAAATCTGGAATTCAACATATTCTAAATTCATTATTAACTGCCAAATTTCTAATCGTCAATTAAGCATAAACATATAAATAAATAAAGATCATTAATAAACAGTATATTAGAAGCACTGGTTTGTCGGGCACATCAAATGTAAGGGGATGAGTGGAAAAAGAAACAAAAAAATATATAGTTAGTTACTTAGTCTTTATCCTTTCCAATGTCAAAAAAAAGATTTTAATTATTTTTTTACTGGTGAAGAGTCAAAACGTTTAAAACAGGTCTGAAAATTGCCATCTGCTCGAAATAAACATTAAAATAATATATGTGACGTGTCTATCAATCTAAAGCACAATGCTACCACGAGATAGATTCCACTCTATTCCAGTTAAAATACGCTTAACTCTCAGCAGAGAGAGCTCGCACTTCTTGGATGATTATGCTCATAGGTAAAAAGAGCGCGATCCATTTGACGACCCACACTGAACTGTTAAAGAAACAGCTATACCAGCATCCCTCTTTCTTGATCACGCGCTTGTTTTTTTAACACGTCATGGTAAGGCCTTTGAAGCTTATTACGTCTACCTATATACCTTAAACTTCATTAATTACTCCGATACCCGCGAAACGAGACACAATAGCAAAACAATAACAGCGCGGTCTCATAGGACCGGTTGGGGATTCAAACGTTAATATTGGATACAGCAGTTTGACGCTAAAAATTTTCTACCTATCAGGGTAAAAAATTAGAAATTCTATCATTATTTATGCTCTAAGTACGAAGTCAGAGAAAATCAAATGATACTTACTTCTTCCACTCATCCTCCGAAACTAAACACTGTTGAATAGATAAGCAAACATATAGAGAACGTTTAAAATATATCCAATAATAGTCCAAAGTCTATTGTCGTTACTTACTATAAGATTTATATAAATAATGTTGTGTTTCTGATACCTATGTACCTTGACTTGTCGTTTGTGGAAGTATTGAGGCTATAGTTGCTTTTCAAACAATAGCTTGGAATTATATCGTATAGTTCCACGCACTTCAAAGAGATATCAGCAAACTGTAAAGGCCCAGCAAGGTCGAACCCTATTAAAAACACGCTTTGGACACGGATTGGTTCTTTTTCTTAAATTAAAATAATATATAATAATAATTCCTTTATTATCAGGCAACTAAGGCCCATAGAAAAAAAATACACAAATAATCTTACATAATTATAAACTTATACATCATATAAAATACACTATTAACCAATTATAAACTATTGCACACGAAGTGACGGCGTCGTGATTCGCTGCGAGGTCGGTATCGTTCTACGAAATCGTCGATACACAACACCCTTCGGCCAAAACTCTCCTTTGAGGAAGGTCTCTAAATGGTGAACGGCACCCGCATCATATCACATCGTTGGTTGGCTTCCAGTCTGGTCGAATGTAGCCCAAGTAGCCTGTGGTAATGTTCGAAAGAGTTACCGTGGCCCTAAAACACGAAGGCCAAAGATGAAACACCGGTGTGTTTTAGTCAGTAAAAGTCTGACACTCTTTCACTCCAATCGGAGTGAGTGTTTCTCACTTCAAAAAAAAATACCAGTAAGTAATTTATTTTTAAAAGTGTCAACGCTTACTAGGAACTACCCCTGTATCGTGGGAGTGATCACAATCATTTAAATTGACACAAAGACACCCATATCGATGGTCCCTAAGTAAAGTATCGAATCAAAAAAATAGCAATTTTTTATTATTACTGTTTTGAGCTCTTTTTAAAGGATATTTTTTAATACAACTTCGTTTATCAACTATGTTTATCCTAATTTTTATAAAGATTTAATCACCCGTGACAAAATTATGCAAAAAATAAACTTTAAATCGCTCTCCTGCAAAGTAGCGATTTTCATTTTCGATACCTACTTTACCTAGTGACCATCGATATCTGGAGCACCTATCTCTAGGCCATACAAATATTTGTTCCATGCGGGAATCGAAGCTGCGATCTGCAGCGTAGCAGCCGATAACTGCACCAACCGTGTCATGAAATTTAACATTGAGCGACCAGAAAGACTGACTGTCAGACTTCCTGGACTTTCCTGACTTCAAAATAATAATTAGCCTTAATACTTCTACAAACGTTTTCTACTTATAAAAACACTGAACTAAACCTCATTTCGTCCTAACAGCTATATCTTATATTTTAGCTAGACAAACTGATTTAGACTAATATTTTAGTTAGGGCACATAGAATGAGCATTAAGTTTAGATGGGATACATTTATGATATTTTAAAGATTTAAAAAATGGAAAAATATTTATTTGGCACACATAGACGCAGACAATGTAGAATATAACATATAACAAACATATTAAAAAAGAAAGAAAAAAAAGAGAAGTAAAGACTAGCACAGTGTGTGTTAAAAGATAAAAAATACTCTAAAACAATGTGTGATTGTGTCGGAAATAATGAAATTCAAGTATGACAAAATAAAATACCGTATTACAATCTGTTCAGCCTTTACTGCGGACCGGGAGCAATGTTTAGCTCGCTGTCCGAACGTCCGGTAACAGTCTGGGTCAAACCCATATCATCGACAGCGCATACCCGACCGTTCCACGCGTGTCTCAAAGAGATATGAGCAAAGTGAGGCCCTTTTTTTCTCGGGCACAGGCGCAGGTTTTAGTTAGTAAAAATCTGACACGCCCTCCCGCTCCACTCAGAGTGGGAGAAGTTGTAATAATGATTTCCTACTTAAAAATATAAAGAAATACCTGACCTCTACAATCCAGAAACTACTAAAACTTATCCTGCAAAATACATAAATGTATTCCATCCCTAAGCAAGCATTTAAATAGATAGGAATTAAATTTTAGTTAGGTATTATTGAAATCGTCTAAATAAGTCAGTCTAGCTAGTTTTTCTTGGAAATATCGTAACAGGCTTTTTTGTAATGAAATGCTTTAATAGAGAACTGTGACACATAGACTTTTGCAATTGCTTAAAAGGCTCATTAGAACATAGACTATACTATCTAAATACTGTCCTAAAAACTATAGAAAAGTAATACAATAATAGTTTCAGTAGATAGAAAATAAATAAACTGCTCCTTGATTCCGTCTTATTTGACTAAAAAGCCCTGTTACGAAATTTTCAAAAAAAACAACGTGGAAGTTGGATTTTTAAAAAGTCTTCTAAGTATATATGAAAGACGTAAATTCAACTTTCGCCAAATCTTGGTAAAACTTACTGAAATATTTAGAAGAAAATTATATTATTGTAATAAAAAAAATATAGTATTATTATATATCTTATCTTTATAATATGTACCTGCACATAATATAATAAACCTGTGCACAATGGTTCGCGTTACTTTTAAATCGTCCATAGACGAATTTGTTTATTATTTTATTGCAATAAATACGCGAACCTCTTTGCACAGGAATAAAAGTACCTACTACTTGTTAATACCTGCCTCTGAAAAACTATTTTAATTAAACTATGAAATTATATTTGTTATACTTTTAAAATCAGTCGACTTTTCTTGATGAGATTAAATCACATATTTAACATTATAAAGCCTTAGAGAAAAGTCGATGATTTTGTTAATCTTGTTTTGTTACATGTAGTTAATGGAAAAATATAGTATCATAACTTGATCATAAAAAGATAGTTAAAAAAAATAAGAAAGCCATGTTGCACAGAAACCAGAGTGCACAAATTCATTCTGCACAAATAATTTTAAGCCACAGTGCACAGAACTGGACAAACTCCTTTAAGATACCATTAATTTCCATTGACAACAAGTAACAGAAAAAAAAACTCTATCAAGAAAATATATTTCGTTGAAAAACTAAGTCTATACTGTCTAATGTTCTAAGAACTAAAATTTCACACTAATACTAGCTAACCGTAGATAGATTGCACTCTATTTATTAGAATATTTACAATTTTATTTATTTCATAAGTAGCAATAAGTATTCGTCTCGTGAAATGTACCAAAACTTGTTTAAAAAAAAATATCGCAATAATATGTGTTGTTTATACTCTTTGTGCTTGTGTGTTCTTTTTTTGAAAAGGTCGTAAGTCGTAGATCGTTATTTTTGCATGTTTTTATTCAATGTTGCATTAGGAACATTATATACCGGGATTTTAACTGAAAACTGGTTTTTGCGCCGTTTCCTGTCAAACCGTAAGAATTTTAACTTATTTCCGAAATTACATATATCATCTGAAACATTTTTTAAATTACCTAATATCTACTATCACAATATTTTAACCGAACTTCAAAGGGTTTAAGACTGCGCTAGTCGATAATTCTTCGCCCAAATACTAGATACGACCTTTTTAGTTTATCTATTACTCAATATTGTTTCATAATGATATTTATAAAAACTGTGCCAAGACGTTCCCATTGTGATTCCAAATAATTATTGTTATACTGTAATATAAAATAAAAATAAAATTGTAGTTGTGAAAATCGGCGTTGTGTTAATCAGTCATTATTAGAATAAAGGTTGAGAGAATAAATGATTGCTCGTTATATTTTAAAATTTTAATTGAAATATATTAATTTCAAAATGGGTTTGTTTTATTTCCAGTACTTATTTAAATATCCTCACAAAAGGTCATAATAACAAAACTTACGATGAATGGAGTGAAGACTACGAAGGTCTTGAAATTATTGAATGACAAAAGCAGCAACGAATTTAAATAAAAGATAATAAATAAAATATAAATTAAATTAAAAGTTAAATAACCCGCCACAACTCGTGGTATACTTTAAATATTCCCGCCACATTTTGGTTTGAAGTGACAGTTTGGTTCTCGTCCGGAAATTCGAGCTGTCACTTAGTATTCATTTCATTTCAGCTTTTACAGCGATTATTTATTTAAATATGTTAATTTTAGCCAATCATACCAATAAAACTAATTCAAATGTAAAACTTGTTTTAATTAATCTGCCCTATTTTATTAATAATAGCGCAGGAAAAGATTTTATAAAATAAATGACAACCAACGGTGGCTGTATGTAGATAAGTTTGTGCCCGTCCGTAAAACTACAAAAAGTTGTTTATAAAAAAAAACTTGCATTTGTATTGATTTTCGCAGTACTATCCCAGATTTTTCCCGTGAAAATACAGCTGCAATTATCACTAAACATTTTTTTTTGTCTTATAGACACAAAGAGGCGGTGGTATAGCTTAATCGGGGCAATTTTAGTGGACATTAAACCTACTTTTACGCTGTGTAGCCACCCGTAACGATCTTTCTGAATATACTTTACATTCTACTTGTGTTTTTCTGAAAAGTAAGGTGTTTTAGATAAAAATGAGTGCTATAGCGCAACAAAAGGTCCTCGTTAAGGAGGGTTTATTTCAGTTTATTACCAAACATATCCCTAGTGCGGATCTAAATGTGATCGACGATATTGTGCTGAATTACGTTCTCTCGATCCTGGAAGAGGCTTCCCAGGACCCTTGCTTCGACGTAGAAGGTAAGAAAAACATTAGAAATAATTTTTAATATCTAATTTATAAAATTTATTCGCCCAGCTAATTTTCTGACCTAAATAAGGGCATTCAAAGTGGAATCTTACTTCAAACGTATCATATTGCTCATTTTTCATTGTTTTTCGTAACTCCACTGTGTCTCGATTCAAATTACGTCGTCGCATAACAAAACACGCTCGCCTTCATAGATTCATTCATAAATAAAACAAAGGAATACCTAAGGTTACTTTTTCAGTGATAATATATTGTTGTTTATGTTAAATATTTATTTTATTGTAGCTGTTTTTAGATTTTATTTTTAAATTCAGCACCATTTAAATAATTTTCTATGTAATGAATTTATTGTTACACATTGCATACAGGGTTCCGGATGGCATCCAAATGCACAACTATCTGTTGCATTAAAAAAATAAGTGTACGCGCTAAATTAGAATAATAATATACTTCAATCTAATTAGATTGCAAGACGGACTTAAAATACCCTTGAATTTAATATTGTAAGCATAATCAGCCTCCTGCGGGACTGTTTGAAAACGTGAAACACTGTAATGCAAACGGCTATTGAAGCCTGATTTCATACATACCCTCTTATTCCACCATGGAGCAAGAAAAGTTAGTTTTTTATTTATTTAATCTGTTGAGCCCCGAGCAGTAACCGGCATCCGCACACCTATTGTCTTTCTATTTTGTCTCTAATTATGGTACTTGAAGGATTAATATAAACTAATGCTTGACTGCAATCCCGCTTGATGGTAAGCAGTAATGCAATTGTTGATGATTGCTGTCTGCAACCCCACATCCAAAGCAAGTATTTTGTGTATGGGTAAGATAAGAGTATTATTTAATCCTTCGATTCAATCTTTTCAACAAGAACCAGTAATGCCTTAGTGTTACTCACTTCATAGAGGGTTTTATGTAAAATTATGGTACTCAAAGGATTAATATATACTAGTGCTTGACTGCAATCCCGCCTGATGGTAAGCTGTGATGCAATCGTTGATGGTTGCTGTGTGCCACATCCAAAACAAGTATTTTGCGTATGCATAGGATAAGAGTATTATTTAATACTTTGATTCAATCTCCTCAGCAAAATCCAGTAATGCTTTAGTGTTACTCACTTCACAGAGGGGTTTTGTGAAGTTTATATTTATGATATACATAATATTATGGCGAATGCAGCAAAATCAATTCCAAATCTCAGTTACTACTAATCTACAATATCTTCGCATCACATGTACTGTATCTTGCTCTGCCTTCCACATTCAATTTATTTACAAAGCTTTTAGGAAGCTTCTGTTTCTCTGGGCAGACCTAGGCTAGTAATAAATTAACCTATCACATACCCACAAAACGAGACACAATAGTAAAACAATAACAGCGCGTCTCATAGGACCGGTTGGGGATTCATGAATTAAAAGATTCTAATAAGAATCTCATTCAATGTCCCCACACAGAATGGATCTAATAGGAAAAGCTCATTTGTTTCTGGATTAACGTTTGAATCCCCAACCGGTCCTATGAGACCGCGCTGTTATTGTTTTACTATTGTGTCTCGTTTCGCGGGTATCTGAGTAATTAAACAATTGTGAGTTACTAATATTATTTCATAATCACAGACAACAAAAACAAATGCTATTCTTAATTCTTGTTTGTACTTAATTACAAATTATTATAATAATAATATAATAATCATTATAGGTTTGTAGGCTGTAGGCTTCGTAGCCTACTGAGACCATGGATTGTGGGTTTTTGTCAGTAAACGTTTGACATATCCACTCGCTCCACCGAAGAGTGGGGAAGATATCATTGAATGAAAGTCCTTGCGAACTCCACCGCCTCTGGGGCTATGGGTTCACTTCTGAAAGGAAAACGCTGGGCTATGGAACGAAGGTGCACTAGCATCTGAATAAAAACCTTTTTGACTTGGTTTAATGTTTGAATCCCCGACCGGTCCTATGAGACCACGCTGTACATTATTGTTTTACTACTGTGTCTCGTTTCGCGAGTATGTGACAGATTAATTTGAAATCAAATCCTACAAAGGAGTGGGTTTTAGTCAGTGAAATACTGACACACCCTTCCTCTTTGCCCAAGAGTAAAAGAAGTCATTCTGATTAATATCTCACCTAAAAAAAACCCTTATCCTCAAGTAATATGACCTCATTTGGTGGCTAGTATTGATCAAATTAAAAATGTAAATCTTACTCAAGTCAGCCATATCATTTCGTACACGAATATGATTTAATTATGCAACAGCTTGTAAGCTGTGACTTACTATGCGGAGGCGTTGCATGCATGCATTTTAAATGGGCAGCCATTCTATCATTCTACATAGCATTTTCTTCTGACTCGTTGACCTAGTAGTTGGCAATTCGTCCGCTAAGTATGGCTTTTTATATGATACTAGCTTCTGCCAGAGGCTTTGCCCGCTTCTAGAGTTTAGTCTACGCGTAATGATATATAACCTTCCTCGATAAATGGGCTATCTAACACTGAAAGAATTTTTCAAATCGGACCAGTAGTTCCTGAAATTAGCGCGTTCAAACAAATAAAATCTTCAGCTTTATAATATTAATAATATAGAAGCTTTATAATATTAAGTAGCATTTTCCAAACTGTGTTAAAGGCCTATTACACCGCTCGTTTTTACGAACGGTCTTAGTCTACGTCGCGTAGTGTAATAAGTGTAAGGTTGGTCTGTGGATGGGTGACCATCTTAACATACCGAGTTTCCTCCGTGCCTCAGAAAGCACGTTAAGCCGTAGGTCCCGGCTGGCATTTGTAGATCTTTGGCAGTCACAACGGATAGTTAGAAGTCAGTACATCTGACTCCAGTCTTGCCATGAAGTACCGTGTTACACCAGTAAATGAGTTGTGGAGGTCTGGTAGGCAGCCGCTCCTCGTAAAATACTGGTATTCAGCTAAATCCGGCTTGACTGGAAGCCGACCCCAATATAGTTGGGGAAAGGCTAGGTAAATGATGGTCTTATACGTAGACTCAACGACAGTCTACGTAGACCGGTCGTTAAAACGGGTGGTATATTAGGCCTTTTAGTGTAAGCTGAAGGCAAGATTGACTCGGTGACCTAGTAGTCGGAAGTTCGACCGTTGAGCTTGGCTCTAATTCCCAGATTGAGCAAAAACCAGTGTGTTTTTTTATATGATACTAGCTAACCCCTGCGGTTTCACCCGCATTTTCCGTTACTGCTCCGCTCCCGTGGATCGTAGCGTGATGGTATATAGCCTATAGCATTCCTCAATAAATGGACTATCTAACACTGAAAGAATTTTTCAAATCGGACCAGTAGTTCCAGAGATTACCCCCTACATACAAACTTACAAACATACAAACTTACAAATTTTACCTCTTTATAATATTAGTATAGATAAAATAGTGGTAGACTGCGATACCACCTGATGGTAAGCATGATGCAGTCGTTAATGTTAGTTCATGAATCCCCGACCGGTCCTATGAGACCGCGCTGTTATTGTTTTACTATTGTGTCTCGTTTTGCGGGTATGTGATAGGTTAAAGCGCGCTAGTTTATTTAGAACCTATGCAGCATAATTTCATCAACATAATCTAACTTATAATCGGACAAGAAGACTGCAGCACGCAATTTTTTTCTGTCCTTCGATATAGGTACACTGTGTAAAAGACAAGGGAAAACGCTTAGTCCGGACCGTAGAGTTGTCAACAATGTAAGGGTAGACACCATTGAACAGATAGAATCATCTGTTTTCTGGTAGACACTTACCGTATAGTGGGTTGTTCAATGGTAGAAAGGTGATGGCGAAATCACGTCATGTAATTCCCGCGCACACTCATCACAAAATGCGTCGTATAGAATACTGAAAGGCTTATTTTCAATACGGAGAGTGCGCGGGAATTACACGAATTGATTCCGCCATCCCCTTTTTACCATCGGAAAAACCGTCGTATGGCGAGTATCCATCCTTACATTGTTCAAACCTCTACGGTCCGGACTAAGCGCTTCGCTTCGTCGTTTATGCCGCGTACATCGAAGGACTGGAATAATTTGCCTGCTGCGGTCTTCCCGTCCGACTATAATTTGGGTGTCTTCAAGGCTAAGTGAATAGGCTCTTAATAAGCTAGTGCGCCTCACCATCAACGATTGCATCACTGCTTACCATCATGTGGGATCGCAGTCAAGCACCATATACCTACAACAATTTAAAAAAACTTATAGAATACCGAAAGGCTTATTTTCAATACGCAAAATTTTATTTCTCAGTAAAGATTTAGAAATTACCAAAACCCGAAGTGTGCACGCTTTATTAACCATGAAAATAAGCTCCGAACTGCCTCGTAAAACGACCAAATGGCCGATATCAAAAAATGTCGCGGTCTACTTTCTGATTTGGCCTTTACTGGGTCTCTGCTTCGTTTGCCTCAAGGTTCGTAAAGATTCTACCACTCAAGAGCAGGTGTGCGACTGTTTCCTTCGTCTCCAAGCATGATCTGCACAAGGGACTATCTGTGAGGCATCCACATCATCATCATCTGCCTAGCCTCTTCCCAAGTATTTTGGGATCGGCTTCCAGTCAAGCCGGATTTAGCTGAATACCAGTATTTTACGAGGAGCGGCTGCCTACCAGAACTCCACAACCCATTAACTGGGATGACACGGTACTTAATGGCAAGACTGGAGTCAGATTTACTGGCTTCTGACTATCTGTAACGACTGCCAAAGATCTACAAATGACATTTTCCAAACGTAGATGAAGTCCTGAAACCCACTAGGATTCAATGTGTTGTGGGGTCCAATCTCTTTCAATTGATGTTGCAGTAACCTTTTAATAAGTTAACTCATTGTGTTAAGGGCTGTTTAAATCTATATTCTGCGTGCCAAACCTCTATATTATGTACTAGCTGTTGCCCGCGACTTCGTCCACGTTAAGTTCGTAAAACTGCACAAAAGTTACCTACTTATAACTAATCCTATACTTCCGAAAACATCTGATTAATTAATTTTACATAAAACTGTTTAAGTTAAAACTCCAATTAGTACTTTTTTTAGTTGGGAAATCATCTAATGACTTTCGCTCTTCTGTGAAGCGGAAGTGCGTGTCAGATTATTACTGGCTAAGACTCACTTCTATATTCCTTCCTTGCCTTACGTTCCAGGGTCTCCCTTTCAGATGCGAAACCATAGCCCCAGTAGGTTTCTTGTTTATGTTTTATAATTCAGATGGGTAAACATCAGAATGACTTCTCCTGCTGTTAAATGGAGCGGGAGGGCATGTCAGACTTTTACTGACTAAACGCCACCCCCGTTCCTGTGTTGCCTTCAATTTTGGGACACCGAGCTTATCTTTTGGAATACCGATCCACGTCCCCAGAGGTTTCGGCCCTGCCACGGGCCCCTACAGTTTGCTGACATCTCCTTGAGGCGCTCGTGGAACAGTTGACGACTTGACTCGGTCCGGGTTATTACCGGACTGCTGGACGGCAAGCTACCCAGTGTTCGCCGTCCGCAAGCTTGCACCTACGGTGGTCGGAAATCGTTCTCGTGATCCTGACGGCGGCGGGGGCGTGAGGGTCGTTCCCTTTCGTGCTCGCGGTCGGCCGCCTCCTTGGCTAGCATTACTGCTTCGCAGAAGAAGGCAACCGCCATACCTCTACCGTGTGCTCCACCGTGTCCTCCGGGCGGTCCAGTCAGTGCGCCCAAGTCTGGCTGGGGCGCCCTTTTCCCCTGAATCCGATGCAGGAGCCTCCCGAACTTACCGTGTCTGGTGAGCACCTACGGCATACGGAACGTGAGGATCTCTTTCCAACCACTCCTCTAAGAGGAAACTTACCGCCGCAATGACGGCGTGCCCAGGTTTCTTGTTTAGGTGGAAAATCATCAGAATGACTTCTCAGAAGGTGAGTCAGACTTTTACTGACTAAACCTTACCTCGTTACTTCTTTGCCTTCGTTCCAGGGTTCCGGGTTTTCCTTTCGGAAGCTCGCCTATGGCCCTAGAGGCTTCGAACCTGCTGGGCACCTATAGTTTGCTAAAATCTCTTTGAAGCACGCGTGGAACAATACCCACGGTTGACCGTCTGGATTATTACCGGACAGCCAGATGGTAAACTACCCATTGCTCGCCATTCGCAAGCCACTCCTACGGTGGCTCTAAATTGGGGTCGGAATCCCAGCGACTGGGGCGTGAGGGGGGGAGTAGTGGCAAGTAGTACTTGCCACTACTCCTCGCTCTGGATCATGGCCTGTACCAGTGCCCAGCGCGAGAGGTTGCTGTCACCGATCGTCCCCACAAGGACACGGTGGTGCTCCGCCTAAGCGTGGCCCACCAGTACTTTATGCTCTAACGTGTCCTCCGGGCGATCCACCCAATGGTAACACCCGGGCTTTTCTTCCGCACGACGTCAATTGCCTTAAAAACATCAACGAAGTACAGAGCCGCAGAGTTCGCATTCTAAATAGTTGCCTACTCTATGGGTAAAGTCGTTAGTTTAGTTCATATTGCGATAAAATCAAAATTAAAATTATTTGTTCTTCAAAAAACCAAATTAGGGCAGATAACCGCCTTTAGTATTTGCCTCTTTTTTTGTTGGGTAACCACCAAATACCTTCTCCCACTCTAGGTGGACCGAGAGAGAGTATCAGACTTTTACCAACTAAATTCCACAGTGTTTGGCACACCACGATTATTACTATTATAAATTCACTCTTTAAAGAGAGACTACAGAGTCATGACGTCCTCACCTTGCGCTTTACGCAGATCCTAACCGAACATGAGTGTTTCGGGAGGTTGATGTTTTAGATTCGGCGGGAAGACACGATGGACCTTACGATCGAAGTTATCCCGCTAGGACGGATTACCGCCGTACCTACTGTTTGCGGGTCAAAATCAGAATCCTCCTGCCCTAGTTCAGATCATGGTATGAGCTGGGAGGAGGAATGGAAAGCAGTCACCTCCTAGAGTGAAGCAACGTGGCTGAAACCGTGCGAAACAGGACATCCTTAGGCCCCTCCCATCGCCATTTGGACACTTCCCAGGTGTCATATGTATAGGGCGTTTACCGATCACCATCATTTTTTTGTGTTTATATGACCTGTTTATTGAGGCAGGAATTTTCTGGTGCGGTATTTGACTGATGACACCCTAATACACCAAATAAATGTTTTTCTTTAGTGAGAATAATAAACGAATTCTTGTGTCCGAGTATTTTCACCTAGCCGACTTCACATGCTGATGATCAAACGCAGTCTGTAAACTCTCGATTTTTACGGGTAGAGCATGCAGAGCAGTAAAAAATACCCACTTTGTTCCTTTAGATGCCCTATACGAACAATTTTCCAGCTATCGAATCCCGTTAGGGCCGTTCGCTTATGGTATCTCTTTTAGGTGCGCGTGGCACATAACGCAACGTCAGTCGACTAAGAGCAGTCTTTATTCAACAGCGAAATGCCAATAGTGCACCGTCCAAAACTCCGCGCTAACGGTAGCATGAAATCGCCCTGCGACTCGTAATGCCAAGGGCATCATATTTGCGCTTTCTGCTACCTTCTTCGCTTTATTTGCGGAAGGAAGTGATGACTGCTTTCCATACCTTCTTTCTCTATACCAGGACCGGACGTGAGAGGTCGTTACTGCTGATCACCTCCATCCGGAGTCCTGGAACGCAAAGCGAAGAAGGAACATACAAAGGTGTGGGTTTTGGTCAGTGAAAGTCTGACATCCCCTCGTGCTCCTTTCTAGAGTGGAAGAAATCACCTAAAATATAAATAGCCTTTAATTAAAAAAAAATAAATGGATGTTTGTATTTTGAAAGGAAATCGTTTGTCTTAGTGTGGTCATGTGAAGAGGAGAAATTAAAAGCACGTTACTAAAAGAGTTCTTGAGAATGGAGAGGGAGAGGAAGGCCAAAGAAAAGATGGATGGATTGTGTAAGGATTGATATGAAAGAAAAGGGCAGATGATAGTGTGATGATAGTGTGACGGACGATAGGACAGAATGGAAGAAGAAAACGTGTTGCACCGACCCCAAGTAATATGGGATAAGGGCAGGAAGAAGAAGAAGGATGTCATTGTTTGTATTTTGAAAACGGGGTGCAACTCCGCAGTTGTAAAATTTGTCTCCATCGGTTTTTTTTTTGTTAAACAATAATAATAATATCTTTTGGTAATATTTTTGTTAAAAAAATTGTGAGAATGCAAAAATATGTGAAAAAAATGTTACATAAATAAAAAAAAAGCTTTTTCTAAAACACCTCTTGGGATTCGAACCACCACCGTGTTACGTCCCAGTCTAGTCATTAATCGATCGCGCTGCAATGTTCGATGAAAATTAAGCAAAATAGACGTTCTCATATAAATGTCATAAATGACTGCCCCGCTCTTCGTCCATGATAGCGTGATGATTTTCATTTCAGTAGATAAATTGGCAGCTAAATGGACTAATGTAACATTGCTGTATGTGAATTTCGTGGACGCTTGGATTTTATAACGTGTTTTGATTAGTTTTTACAAAATATTTGGGAAAAATGAAATATGAATGTTGATTTTCTTATGAAAAAATGGTAAAAGTATTTTTTTTTTCCAAAAACAATAAGATAAAACATTGACAGAAATATAAATTGTAGGTGGGATTCGAACTCGGGGCAACTCGTTCGAAACCGACAAAATGCAATATTGCTCACCCCCCATAGCAAATAGCGTGATAAAATATAGCCTAAATCATTAAGGGTCCTATAAGGATTATGTATGCAAAATTTGAACAGGATCGGTTCAGTGGTTTTTGCGCTAATTAATGCTAACAATGTACAATTTTACTGTTTTATTATATGTAATAATAATAATATAGAAAACTTTTATCTAAGCTAACATTATCTGTATGTACTTAACCCACCAGGGGTCTTTAAGTCAAGAGTGAATAGGTTACTTCTAGGCAAGCATGCTCCATAATCGACTACACCATCGCTTACCATCAGTTGAGATAGTGGTCAAACGCGAGCCTATCAAATATTAAAAAAAGAATGATATTTAAAATGCATCATAAGAATAACAGCACAAAATAAGATTTCAATATTACCAGCAAATCGAATAGAAAGCTGAAAAATATGGCGTTGGCAGAAATAGGTCAATCCTCGCTCCCTCGCTCCCGATACAATGTGTACTGTACATGTTGTAAGAGGTAACGGAGGGATTAGCCCTCGCCTCCGTAAGGTGAGAAAGCTTTTACAGCTGTTGAATCTTATGATGTTCATGTTATGACTTTTTTGGAGCTCGTGGCTAGATAATAACAGCCGCACAGGTCGATCTTCAAGGTTAAGCAACGCTTGCCAAGGTTGGTCTGTGCATGGGTGACTATCTTAACATAACGAGTTTCCTCCGTGCCTCGGATAGCACGTTAAGCCGTAGGTCCCGGCTGTCATTTGTAAATCTTTGGCAGTCGTCGTAACGACTGAGACCTGAGACTAACCGTAGTTAGTCAGAAGCCAGTAAATCTGACTCCAGTCTTGCCATGAAGTACCGTGTTACCCCAGTTAATGGGTTGTGGAGGTCTGGTAGGCAGCCGCTCCTCGTAAAATACTGGTATTCAGCTAAATCCGGCTTGACTGGAAGCCGACCCCAATATAGTTGGGAAAAGGCTAGGCAGATGAGATGTTATGGCTTTTTTTGAGGTGGAAGATCAACCAGAGTTGGGAATTCTTCCGATCTAGGGTGGAACGAGAAGGTGTCAGACTTTTAAAACCATACTTGTGTCGTACAGTTGCACTGAGCGTTCCAGGACCACGGTACAGTGTCAGTCTCGGTACAGTCCCGATACAGAGTCTACTGTGCATGTTGTGAGAGGTAACTTGGGGATTAGCCCTCGCCTTTGTAAGGTGAGAACGCTTTTACAGCTGTTGAATCTTGTGATGTTCATGTTATGGCTTTTTTTTTTGAGGTGGAAAATTATCCAATGATCTTTGGAGCAAGAGGGCGTGCCAAACATATACTGACTGAAACCATACCTGTGTCCTTAGGTTGTCCTTAGTGTTCCAGGACCACAGTTTCCCTTTCAGAAATTACCCAGTAGCCCTAGAGGGCATTGATCTTAGTGGGTCCTTATGGTTTTGCTGATATCTCTTTGAGCCCGTGTGGAATAAAAATAACTAAGCGCTGTCGATAACTGGGGCTCGGTCCTTACCGGACAGAAAGCTGCTACCCTTTACTTGTTGGGTAACCGGTACTGTAGACGGCGAGCTATCCTTTACTCCTCGCGTGTCTGGGAATTGCCCTGCGACTCCCTACGCCCAGGGCGTCTCCTGTAGCGGTGGCTGGAACGTATGGACAATGGACGTCCATACCCTCACGTTTATTTATTTATTTAAACTTCATGCAACATAATGGTACAGAGGCGGACTTAATGCCGTGGGCATTCTCTACCAGTCAACCAAGGGTGGTGAAGAGAAAGCATGAGTTTGCATACATCTCCATCGCTAGCATTTTTGCCTCACACGATGCAACCGCATCCCATTCCGTCTCGCTGCGGACCATGGTTCATGGCCTGAATCACGGCCCGGCGTGAAAAGACGCCCATATATGGAAGACAGGTGACTTCAGTAAAAAAATAATAACGAAACGAAAAAAAGATAAACAAAACAATAATATGAAAATAGCTCACATTCGTGTCGGCGCTTATGTAAGCTTGACGCAACCGCGCAACTTGCCCGCCAGACATGTTATCACCTTGATAAATAAATTATGATTATTTATTTCTAGCCTGTATTGTTCTACTACTGGACAAAGGCCTCCCTCCGCTTCTTGCAATGATTTTTCGCGTATCCATTTCCAATTCTTAAGGAAGACCTCGGAATGCACGTTAAGCAGTCCCGGCTGTCATTTGTAGATCTTTGGCGGTCGTTACGGATAGTCAAAAGCCAGTAAATCGGACTCCAGTCTTGCCATGAAGTACCGTGTTACCCCAGTTAATGGCTTGTGCAGGTCTAGTAGGCAGCTGCTCCTCGTAAAATACTGGTATTCAGCTAAATCCTGCTTGACTGGAAGCCGACCCCAATATAGTTGGGAAAAGGCTAGGCAGATGGATGGAAGGAAGACATCCAAGTCACCCTGCTATCTCCTTGGTAGTCAGCTGCAGCCCTGAGTCGCTGTATCAAGATACCAATCGTATGTTTTATGTCAGGTATACAGCAGACAGGTCCTGCCCAGTCCCATTCAAATTGGGCAGTCTTTTGAGTCACCACTTTGATTTATACCCTGGCAATGGCGTGCATTTTTTGCCAGGGTAAATATCTAAAATCCATGTCGATTTCTTGTTCATATTGATAGAAAAATCATCAGGGCCTGCTTTTCCAAATATAAAGAAAGAGAAGATGCTCGAAGATTCCCTGCGTCATCATATCAGAAATGAAGATATGGGCAGGAAAACCAAGGCTACAGACATAACCTAAAGAATCGCACAGAAAAGATGATCGATGGGGTCGATACGTTCTGGAGTAGAGACTGCGTACGGGAAGACGTAGCAATGGAAGATCTCCCACAAAATAGACCGATGACCGGTTTAGGGACGTTGGAATCTAATGCATGCGAGACTCACAGAACCGGTGTTTTGATAACACAGCATAGCATATCATCACCCTTATAAAGTTCCCACTGCTGGGACCTAAGCCTCCTCTCCAAGAAGAAAGAGGCCGTAACCCACCATCTAGCCCAGTTAATCCACCACGCGGGCCCAGATGACACGTAGTTACTCAGATACCCGCGAAACGAGACACAATAGTAAAACAATAACAGCGCGGTCTCATAGGACCGGTTGGGGATTCAAACGTTAAAGGAGATGTATATCCAGCAGTGGACGTCTTTCGACTAAAATAAAGATGATGACTTCCAAATAGAATATATAGAAACTAAAAACACGTAAGAAGAGAAAGCAAAATAGCTGTGACCTCGTATTATAATCTAGTTCCAAGGCAGGGAACTGTTGCCGTGCCTCGGGGAAAATAGGTCAATCATTATCTGTTAGAAGTCTGAAAGGGACACAGATGGAAACGAAATACAAGTGTATATTATTATGTGTAGGTATATATTATATACTAGCTGACTCGGCAAACGTTGTTCTGCCATATAAATTATATGTAACATGATTTTTTACTCCTTGTGTCCGAAATACCCAAATATCTTACGGAACCCTATTTTTTTCCAAAATAAAATTTAGCTTATGTTACTCGTGGATAATGTAGCTTTTGAATGGTGAAAGAATTTAAAAAAACGGGCCAGTAGTTTTTAAGCCTATTCATTACAACCAAACAAACGAAGTTTTCCTCTTTATAATATTTATTATTAGTATCTAGATGTAAGACACATATTAAAAATTGTGAAGGAAAACATCGGGAGAAAACCTGCATGTTCTAGAACCAAAAATTCAAAGACATGTGACATCCACCAATCCGCTCTGGGCCCCCGTGGTGGATTATGGCCCATACCCTCTCATAGAGAGGAGGCTTGAGTCCCAACAGTGGAAACATTGATAATGCTAATATATTATATTAAATACATGTATTATGTGTAGGTATTATCATTATCGGCCTTGTAATGTTCCCAGTATTGAGACTCAGGTCACCTCTCTAGGAAAGGAAATAGGCCATAATCCATCTTGGGACAATTTTATGGTCACATTTTAAATAAGACTTTTTGCACAGAACCATAATTCTTTTTCTAAGATAAAATCAGTTTGAGTCTGTGTTTCCTGATAGCCACAAACCTGGGGTCTTTAAGTCAAGAGTGAATAGGTTACTTCTAGACAAGCGTATTCCACTGTCGACCACATCATCGCTTACCATCAGGTGAGATAGTGGTTAAACGCGAGCCTACCATAATAAAAAAGAGGCCTACGTTAATCCATAAACCATCAGCTATCTACCAATGAAAGTAACGTCTAAATCTCTTCAGCCATTTCTGAGACGAGAATGAACAAAAAACTTTAAAAATTTCACTTTAGTTAGAATATATTTTCATACACTTTGAAAAAAAATGTTATTTTGATATTACAGGCAGACACCACCGTACTTTTATTTATATGTAGCTTGTACGTCTAGTCATGCTATACCTACGTACATGTAAATTAGGAAAATACATTTCAATACTAATACATTTTAATAAAAACGGCGAAGGAAAACATCGTGAGGAAACCGGCATGTCCTAGAACCAAAAATTCGAAGACATGTGACATCCGCCAATCCACACTGGGTGGATTATGGCCCATTCCCTCTCCTAGAGAGGAGGCCTGAGTCCCAGCAGTGGGAACATTATAAGGCCGATAATGCTAGCTAACATTTTAATAACGCAGATATAATTTGAATACTGCCTGTGTTGCCTGCATTATGCCTATTTCCTTTGAAGGGGAAGGCAGCCATTGCATTACTTGTGTACGTTATGACTAGGTTCTCACGCAGCTTCGCATTAAAAAGTGTCCTTTGTCCTAAGCCAGACTTTGGCCTGCTGACTTTGTTTTTTTTAATTTATTATAATCTAGTGCTTGACTGCGATCCCACCTGATGGTAAGCAGTGATACAATCCTATTCACTCTAGCCTTGAAGACACCTAAATTATAATCGGACGGGAAAACCGCAGCAGGCAAATTGTTCCAGTCTTTTTTCAGAGGTATACCTCGAAGCGCTGCAGTTTTGAAGCGCACCCAATCGGGAGCTCTACTGAAAGTGCGCTACGAAGAATAAAAATGGTGCGCTTCAAAACTGGTGCGCTTCGAGGAATACCTCTTTTTTCAGGGTTTATGAAATCGTCCAATAACTTCAGGCTTTGACTGTCAAAAACCCAACCGTATCTCTTCGTCTGCCCTTTGCTTTCCAGAGCCGTGGTAACTGAAGGGTGGGTTTTAGTCACTAACGCCCGTTTTCAATAACCCACCGAAGTTTATAGATAGATAGTTGTCCCTGATAAACAGTAAGATTCTATCTATCCATCTACAACTTTGGTAGGAAATGCTGTCCGTCGGTAGGTTATAGGAAAGCAAGTAAGGGCAAAAGGATAGATTGGTTTATCTTTAGTAGCTGCAACTGTAGATAGCTTATTGAAAACGGGCGTAAGTCTGTCAGAGAGAGAGGGATCGCTTCAACAAAAGCGGGAAGAGTTATTTGATTATTTCTCGCTTCAAAAATCAAAAAGTACAATAGCGTTTGCGAACACAAAACTAAAGACACAGAAAGCTCTTTTCAAACGCTTCTTCATACCGCATTTCAAAAGTCGAAAGAGCTTTTTTGACCCTCCTCCCAGGGAAAGAATAAGGCTTTGGGAGGAACATAGTCTTCCACCATCCAACTTCTTGAAACCCCAAGAACATCTCCCGCCTAGACGTGAACTGCAGTGGCCTGTATGGAAAGCACTGAATCGGTTGCGCACCCAGGTAGGTCGCTGCAAGCACAATTTGGCCAAATGGGGTTTTATAGACCCGTCGGATATTCAATGTGAGTGCGGTGCTTCTGTTCAAAAGATGAGTTACCTTTTGAGGTGCCCCAAGTGCCCGGACACCTGTACTTTGGAGGACTTACTGGGCCCAAATAATTTGACGAGTTTACCTTCGATTCGAAAAGAAGAAGAAGACCGCATTTACAGTTCGTCCACTATAAGTTGGCGAGTGTGAAGTTAGGCTAAAAAAATTTTAAAACCTTTATTTTTGTACGATATTTCAAACGCCAAAATTCGCAGAGCCTAACTTCACGCTCGCCAACTTATAGTGGACGAAGTGTACACATTCGTGCTCGACATTCGCCTCATCGTTCGACGAAACGATTGTATACAAAGAGCACAAGGCGAATAGCGTGGATTTCCCTGCCGGAGTTTGTTTCCTGATGGCTACAACCTAGGAGTCTTGAAGTCAAGACAAGGTTACTTCTAGGCAAGCGTGCTCCATCGTCGGCCACATCATCGCTTACCATTAGGTGAAATAGTGGTCAAACGCGGTGTCCGTTTCGACTGCTCGGCCAAAGTGTCGTAGCAGAATAACGAATATGCCAGCAATTCGAAGGAATTTGTGAAATACTAACAATAAAAGTCGCAAATTCGTAGATTCAGTATTCAGGAAGTTATAAAGGCTTAATCTATCACATACCCGCGAAACGAGACACAATAGTAAAACAATAACAGCGCGGTCTCATAGGACCGGTTAGGGATTCAAACATTAATCATAGCCGCGCGGTCAAGACGTGGAGAACCGCGCAGCCGTAACATTTTAGGTTCTGTAGGTGGTGAAATTCAAACATTAGGGCTTTATTCTTGCTATCTACATTTTCTTCGAAATCGTAAATGATTAGCAAAAAGAATGGGGCTTGACTCAGATTTAATGGCTTTTGACTATCCGTAACAACTGCCAAAGATTTACAAATGACAGCCGGACCTACTTCTTAACGTGCTTACCGAGGCACGAAGGAAACTCGGTATGTTAAGATGGTCACCCATCCACAGACCAACCTTGGCAAACGTTGCTTAACCTTGAAGATCGATCCGTGCGGCTGTTATTATCTAGCCACGAGGTACTTTTATGGTTTGCTCTTGTATTTATATCATTTTGGAGGTAGCGGAACAGAGAGTCAAGTCCCACATGCCTCCGTTGAAAAGGGAGGATCCTCCAGCCGGACGAGGTGTTATGTCCAGTGGGTTTCTGCCCGATAGATGATTTCGGGCTGTTGAATCTATACAAATCGCGCGGAGAACTTTGCTTGCGCGGTGCAGGATTTTGTGACGTCATGTGTAGTAGACCGTAGTCGGTACATCATAAACAGATATTCTTGGCTTACAATACCCAACCCTATAAACGGCACATTAAGTTTTATAAATAGCTTGGCCTTGAAGAGCATCGTATGCAATTGTGAAGCAGTCCCTAAGGGGCCCCGTATAATAAAAAAGGGGACCCTCTCTTTTTATCTGATTGCGGTTAGGGTTGCTAGATCTTCAAACCAAAAAGCCGGACAAACCAAACAGTTTAGCCGGACATTTGAGTAAAAAAGCCGACTTTTTAGGGTTCCGTACCTCAAAAGGAAAAAACGGAACCCTTATAGGATCACTTTGTTGTCCGTCTGTCCGTCCGTCTGTCAAGACCCTTTTCTCAGGAACGCGTGGAGGTATGAAGCTGAAATTTATATCAATTACTCAGGTCTACTGTCCCTTGAGGCTGTGAAAAAATCAAACTTCTAAGCCAACGCAATCAAAAGATACAGCCGTTTATGCCGCAAATTTTCGACACTTGCAAGGGAATCAAAACCTACAGGGTACTTCCCGTGAACTCAGAATCTTGAAATTTGGTACGAAGCAACGTCTTATAGCATAGATAAAGGAAAAATTACGAAAACCATAAATTTTTAGTTACATCACATAATATATATTTTTTTAATAATTTTAAACTTACTACCCATTTCCTCATAAACGCGTAGAGGTATTAAATTGAAATTCATACCAAATACTCAGGTCTATAATACCTTTAAGCTGTAACAAAATCAAACTTCTATGTCAACGCAATCAAAAGAAACAGCAATTTAAGCTGCATATTTTGAAACTCGCAAGTACTCGCAAGGGAATCAAAACCTAAAGGGTACTTCCAGTCGACCTAGAATCTTGAAATTTGGCATGAAGCAACGTTTTATAGCACTCATATAGGGAAAAGTCTGAAAACTGAAAATTTGTTGTTACGTCACAAGAATTATTTTTTTGAAAAATCTTCAACGCTCGATTCGAGAATAGAACTTTATTCATAGGTAAGTTAGAGGTATTGAGTTGAAATTAACACCATATAATTGGGTCTGTGGTCCCTTGAAGCTGTGCAAAAATCAATTTTCAATTCAATTGGTAAAGTGACGGGAAAAAAAGATTCGTCCGTTTATACTGCAAAAAACGTACATTTCGAGACTGTCGAATTGTTCGATTGAACTGTTTTTATAGGTAAGTTACTACGGAACCCTCAGTGCGCGAGTCCGACTCGCACTTGCCCGGTTTTTTTTTATACCATGCACGGAAGTTTTAATTTTAACATTCTAATGAAATAACAAGTCATTGCTGGCCTGCAAACGCTTGCAATTGCAAGAACAAATGAAAAATCTAAAACCTGATCTAATTTAAAAAGCCTAACAAAAGCCGGACAGGCCGTACTCCGCCTAATTTGGCCGGACACACAACCAAAAAGCCTGACCGTGTCCGGCTTTATCCGGACGCCTGACAACGCTAATTGCGGTAAAGCTCAATGCTCAATGGCTTTAGGTATCCCTTTTGCAGCAGTGATGCAATCGTTGATGGTGAGGCACACTATTTTATTGCGAGCCTATGCACTACTTGATTCAGGTGTAAACAATTCGGGAACATCTCCCTTTTACCATCGGACGAACCGTCGTCGTACGGCGAATATCCATCCTTAGGGCGCTTGTGCACTACACGGAATTTTACTGTCCGGCAGTCCGATTTCTTACAATTGTCAATGAATTTCAATAAATTCTCAATGAAAGTGATGTAATCTGACTGCCGGACAGTAAAATTCCGTGTAGCGCACAAGCGCCCTTACGTTGTCGAAACCTGCACGGTCCGGACTAAGCGCTTTGCGTCGTCATTTATACCGCGTACATCGAAGGACTGGAACAATTTGCCTGCTGCGGTCTTTCCGTCCGATCACAATTTGGGTGTCTTCAAGACTAGAGTGAATAGGCTCTTAATAAACTAGTGCACCTCACCGTCAACGACTGCATCACTGCTTACCATCAAGTGGGATTGCAGTCAAGCACTGGTTTATGGGATATAAAAAAAACAGGTTGAATACCTATGTTTTGGAGGGTATCCCAGGAGCAGACGAACAGTTGTGTCGGCGAATCGTTGTCGGTGAAAGATGCTTTCGGCGAAATAATGAAAAGTGAAAGATTCTGTCGGTAAATCGATCGCCAGTGAAACGTTTTCTCGGTGAAATAATAAAAAGTGTAGGGGCCCCGCAGGGCCGAAGCCTCTGGGGAACATGGGAAATCCGAAAGGTGTTCACCGTGTCCCCCAGATCGAAGGCAACGAAGGGACGGGGTAGAGGTTTAGTCAGTAAGAGTCTGACACACTGATCTGATAAAAAAAAACGGTGAACTATTAAACGGTGAAACGAATGTCAGAGAAATGTTTCAAAATCCCAGCCCCTCTTTATAAAAAGCTCGGCCTCCAAGAGTGTCGTATGTCACTCAAACCCGTCTGACACTCTATAGGGGTCGTTGTATCATGACAATAACAACGCCCAGGTATTGTAATTATATTATTCGCTCCCCCTGGAAATGAACTTACGGCGCTAAGCCACAAAAAATAAGGGTAAAGAAGGTCAGGTCCATAGAAAGTAATATAACATACTTACGGGTTTTTGGAAAGAGTTACTGCAACCCTGGAATGAAAAGGGTAACGGATGAAAGTCGGGTGGGTTTTTAACAGTAAAAGTCAAGACACTTATCTCTCGTTCCACACAGACTAGGTGGCAAAATCTTCAAGAGCGCCATATATCACTGAAACCACCAACACCACTCGTTTTTACGAACGGTCTTAGTCTACGTCGCGTACTATAATAAGGGTGAGACGGTCTTCGACGGGGTCGACGTATCGAGTAGTGTAACAGGCTCTATAGCGATGCGAGATGGTTCGTATCGTATTCGTATGTCACTCAAACCTGTCTGGCACTCCCTATAGGGGTCGATGTATAATAACAATATCAACGCTCAGGTATTGTAATTATATTATTCGCTCCCCCTGGAATTGATGGTACTTACGGGTCTGAGCCACAAAATCAATGAGCGAAAAAAGAGTTACCGTAATCTTGCAACGCCCTTTACGTTGCAAGTTTGTAATGGATGGAATACAGTGGGTTTTTAGTCAGTAAAAGTCAACCATTACGGAGATGTCAGCAAACTGTAGCAAACTGTAGGGGCCCGGTAGGGCCGAGGCCTCTGGGGGGAACATGTGGTATTCCTAACGGTTGACACCGAGTCCCCCCCAGAACGAAGGCAACGAAGGAACGGGGTAGGGGTTTAGTCAGTAAGAGTCTGACACGCCCTCCCGCTCCGCCCAAGAGCGGGGGAAGTCATTCTGATGATTCCCCTACCAGAAAAAAAAAAAAAAAAACTCGTTCCACACAGAATGGATGGCAAAGGCTTTCAAGAGCTGTCGTATGTCACTTAGCGATGTGAGATGACGAAAGCTTTAATTCGATTGTTCCCATTGTTCGAATAGCTCGATTTTTCTCGATTGTTTGACTTTACTTCGAGTCTGACTCGGTCTGTTATCGCGACTGGCGCATAAAATAAATAAATAAAAAATGTTTTTAATTTACATAGGCCTACATGGGCACTTATAAAAAGTCGAAGCTAGTGCACGGTTCCAAATTGGTCGTTTCCTATGGAGAAGAACCGGCAAGAAACTCCATGGTTACTCTTTTCAAAAAAAATGATTGGGTTTACAATACTTTCATATTACAAAACAGACACATATGCGAGGACAGTGTAGACCAATCAAAATTGTAACCCAAATAAAAATAGATTCAATCAAAAACTGGGTTTAATTAAGTAGTAATTAAAATTCGTAGTCTACAGTGTTCTCTCATTCACACTTTAAGAGAGAGGCTATATAAATATGAGAGAAAAAGAAAATCAAAGCTATCAACAAATTAGTTTTTATCAAAATGAAACCACGACTTAATGAAATCAAGGTGATATCCAAATAATATAAAAATATTGCAAAAGCAACGTTTTGAGTAAAAATTAAATTTATGAGTGATAATATTTTATGAAATAAAAATAAGCCATTCGCGATGTTCCTCGATAGTTTAGAGTTGCGAGTGAGAGTGTCTGATGCAAACAATTACTGTAGCAGTCGACTCCGTTGATTCGAAACAATTAAAAACATTTCGATTATTGTGTAGAACGGCAAATCGATGGTTTACTTCGATCGCTAGTCTGGCACTCTATACGGCTCGATGTATCATAACTTCATAACAATATCAACGCCCAGGTAATTATATTATTCGCTCCCCCTGGATTTGTACTTACGGCCCTGAACCACAAAATGTATGGGTAGAAGGTCAGTTCTGTGCAATGAACGAAAACCTGATACGAGTAGCGGGCTTGTTTTTTTTTATATATTATACATAGGCTCGTGTTTGACCACTATCTCACCTGATGGTAAGCGATGATGTGGCCTACGATGGAGCATGCTTGCCTAGAAGTAACCTATTCACTCTTGACTTGAAGACTCCTAAGTTGTAGCTATCAGGAAACACAGACTCCGTCAGGGAATTCCACTCATTGTTGCAGTTACCGCAACCCTGAAACACAAACTGCAGTGGATGGAATACTGTGGGTTTTGGTCAGTAAAAGTCTAAACATTATCTTTCGCTCCACACAGAACGGGAGTAATTTGATGATTTCTACCACCAGAAAAGGAAAAAACAAAACATGTTCACTTTTGCGGTTTACGCGAATTCTACGCGACGCGGCGGCTTTGGCCTAAATAAGCGCGAAGTCGACGCTTCAACCACAATTAATTTAAAACAAGCCATAGTACATTCGTACGGCAAGAGTTAGGGTGAAAATATCAAACCTTCATTAACAAATATAAACTGATTGCGCCCGCTTCGCTTTACTCGTCGGTACACCACATCCACGTTACGTGGTTGGTTACGTAGGCGTATAAATTATTTGTTCCAACCGCGCCGCATTGCTTCGCGATCGCGTTTGCGTTGAATCGTACTTAATTCTAAGTAGGACATCGGTATACATCGACGCGTAGGTATCATCATCATTAGCCGGAAGACGTCCACTGTTGGACATACCGACATAGTCCTCTCCCAATTGACCCCACAATGAACGGCCCTGTGCTTTCATATCATACTAGCTTTAACCCGTAGCTTCGCCCGCGTACATAAAATATAGCCTATGTCACTGAGGATTACAGCAGTTTTCTATTGGTGAAAAAATTTTTGCAATCGGACCAGTACTTCCACAGATTACCTCATACAAACAAAAAAACAAACTTTACCTCTTTATTATATTAGTGTAGATGAATGTTCAGGTGGACCGATGACCTGAACGGCTCCTGCTCTTCCAGCGCTGCATCTTCCGATACGATGTCCAAAACGTTTCGGCCTCAATGGCCATCAGTTCCGCGAGCAAGGTGCCCTACCCATCATCATCTGCTTAGCCTTTTCCCAACTATATTGGGGTCGGCTTCCAGTCAAGCTGGATTTAGCTGAATACCAGTATTTTACGAAGAGCGGCTGCCTACCAGACCTCCACAACCCATTAACTGGGGTAACACGGTACTTCATGGCTAGACTGGAGTCAGATTTACTGGCTTCTGACTATCCGTAACGACTGCCAACGATCTACAAATGACACCCGGGACCTACGGCTTAACGTGCTTTCCGAGGCAAGGAGGAAACTCGGTATGTTAAGATGGTCACTCATCCACAGACCAACCTTGGCAAGCGTCGCTTAACCTTTAAGATCGACCCCTGCGGCTGTTATTATTTAGCCACGAGCTCCTTACCAATGTGCCCTGCTCATTGCCACTTAAGTTAGGCAATTGAAAGAATCCAGAGGACCTTCCACAACCTCTTAACTTTGAGGTGAATGCTTCAGGTAGCCCGCGAAATTCAAATTTTCTTACGTTTTTTGCAATTTGCAAGCCAGTGGTAGGTTTTATGAAGTTAAAAATACTTTAGCGACTGTAAAGCGTAACTACAGTCGCTGAAGTGTGCAAAAAATATAAGAAAATTTGAATTTCGCGGGCTACCCTGAAGCTTCCCCCTTAACGCGATTCATTTTACGAACTTACATAACTTCATTTACAATAAGGCTTCTCTTTATGACGTAGGCGAACACAAAAGTGTTTTTGAAAAATCTATTTTTAACAGGGTGAAAAGGGGGACATTCGTCTGTTTGTAAAATCGTATTCCTTGATAAAGAAAAATCTCCGAGATTCCCGGTCTTGACAGACAGACAGACGGACAACAAAGTGATCCTATAAGGGCTCCGCTTTTCCTTTTTGAGTTACGGAAACCTAAATCTATACTAATATTATAAAGAGGTAAAATTTGTAAGTTTGTATGTAGGGGGTATCTCTGGAACTACTGGTCCGATTTGAAAGATTCTTTCAGTGTTAGATAGCCCATTTATCGAGGAATGCTATAGGCTATATACTATCACGCTACGACCCACGGGAGCGGAGCAGTAACGAAACGAAAATGCGGGTGAAACCGCAGGGGACAGCTAGTATAATCTAAATAGAGATAATAAAATAGTCACTGGCAGCTAAGACTCTCGGGTCTCGATTAAGAGGGCTCTTCAACGCATGCATGGAGAGGGTTCAGTTCCCCTTTCGCTGGAAGCCTGGCCCTAGGTTGAACTAAAGAGAACCCCGGGACCCTGGAACGAAGGCAAAAAAGAAACAGGAGTGGGTTTTAGTCAGTAAAAGTCTGATACGCACTTCCGCTTCACCCAGAGTGGAAGCAGCCATTGCACGATTTCCCACGATAAAAAATATCCTTAGGACAGGAAGTCATCATCATCTGCTTAGCCTTTTCCAAACTACATTGGGGTCGGCTTCCAGTCAAGCCGGATTTAGCTGAATACCAGTATTTTACGAGGAGCGGCTGCCTACCAGACCTCCACAACCCATTAACTGGGGTAACACGGTACTTCATGGCAAGACTGGAGTCATATTTACTGGCTTCTGACTATCCGTAACGACTGCCAAAGATCTACAAATTACAGCCGGGACCTATGGCTTAACGTGCTTTCCGAGGCTCGGAGGAAACTCGATATGTTAAGATGGTCACCCATCCACCGACCAACCTTGGCAAGCGTTGCTTAACCTTGAAGATCGACCTGTGCGGCTGTTATTATCTAGCCACGAGCTCCTCAAATATCCTCACAGGAAGTGCGCTGTCGTCTGTGTTGTCTGTCCTTCTGTCCCCGTCTATATTATGCTTGAACTTAAAAGGGACGCCGCGATACACGTCAGGGTAGCTAAATTGGTTAATTGAATCGTGGCTTGATGTCGCGTCGAATCGATTGGTTTCAGTCGGTAATTTTGAACCACGGTGTACTGTACTGAGAAATAATAGCACTGAAAGCTGTGTCTACTGTAATGTAGAACTTACAAGAGTCTGTACCATGTTTGTACGGTCAAATCGAGTAAGTGATTAGGATCGCAGGGTTGAATATAGTCCATCTAATGCAAGCGCGACTTGAGAAAGAGGTTGAATCCAAAAAAATTCAATCATGTCTTGACACTTCACAATATTTTTTATATCCTACAATTGCGGTTGAATAATGTTGCCAATTAATTAAAAAAAAAAACTCCAGGTCGCGCTTTCATTAGACGCACTCTAGAGACAATTCTGAGGGAAGTTATACATTGCCTAACAGTTTTTCCCAGTATTTAAGTACTCCAATTTATTCATTAAATGTAATAAAAGTAGCTGCTTTTAAAAGTTGAACCATCCAAATCGTTACGTTGTCGTTCAGTACCCAAAACACACAGTGATTTGATAATTCATGTTCAAAAGCGATCTAACTCAACAATGAATCTTCTCCCAGCAAACCTTTGAGTGACAGAGAGAGAGATCACACTCCGGATCACAGGATCCTGAGTAGAAAAAGTAAAATTAAGGTAGATTTTATCGGTAAACAGTATAATAGTTTAATTCGCTGTGGTATACCCGCCATTTTAACTTACTAATAAACTATTGTGCTTCACCATCAACCATGGCATCACTGCTTACTATGTATTAGGTAAGATCGCCGTCGGGCACTAGTTTGTATCATTAAAAAAAGAAATATAAGAAAAAAAGAAAGAAACATATTTTATTGGAATTGTTACATAAAATAATCAATATTAAGTATACCTAATTAAAACACTTATAAAAGCTCCTTTCTCGATCAAAAGTACCAGGCCCGCAGCAATAAGTAGGAGCTTTATATTTAGCCGCAAGTTCACTCGAGGGCCATCCGTCGAGCACGCTACAGTGGCGCCCCCCGTCCTTTATTATTAATGCCCTATTGGCCACGAATGCCAAATAAGGTCAGCCCAAGGGGCATTTATAGACTTTTTTTTATAAATAGATGTAAATGCATTGAAAGAGTGGTGAAAACTGGTTGTTTTGATAAAGGCTGTCTGCGAGCAGGGATGCTAGCGACCCCTTCGCTAGCATTCATTACTGCAACCGATAACAATTCTGACCTGCAAAATGCAAAAACATTTGCATTTCATGTCCCGTTTTATTTTGGGTCGGCGCAACACGTTTTTTTCTTCCATTCTGTCCTATCACTCGTCACGCTATCACAAGCATCCGAGTTTAATTCTTGAATCCCCGACCGCTCTCATAGGACCGCGCTGTTATTGTCTTACTATTGTGTCTCGTTCCGCGGGTATTGATAGGTTAATATTAGTAGGAAATCAAAGCCAATCATCATCTGCGCAAAGCGTAGGGTAGCCAGCCTATCGGTATTTAACAGGATGCATTTCGGAGAGCGTGCGCGGAAATTGCATAATTTGATTCTGTCATCCCCTTTCTACGATTGGACAAACAGTCGTACAGCAAGTATCCATCCTTACGTTGTTGAAACCTCTACGCGCTCAGTCGTTTATATCGCGTATATCATAGGACTGGAATAATTTGCCTGCTGCGGTCTTCCCGTCGATTATAGTTAAGGTGTCTGCAAGGCTAGAGTGAATAGGCTCTTAATAAACTAGTGCGACTCACCATCAACGATTGCATCACTGCTTACCATCAGACTCTTAATAAACTAGTGGGCCTCACCATCAACGATTGCATCACTGCTTACCATCAGACTCTTAATAAACTAGTGGGCCTCACCATCAACGATTGCATCATTGCTTACCATCAGACTCTTAATAAACTAGTGGGCCTCACCATCAACGATTGCATCACTGCTTACCTTCAGGCGAGATTGACAGTCAAGCACTAGTTTATGTTACATAAAAAATATTTATTATTCTTAAAACTTTTGTTTTTTGTAATGTATGTTATTTATTTATTGTGCAGACCTACCACAGTGTTGTCTTTTTAACCCTAATGTTGACTGGTAGAGAATGCCTTTATGCATTAAGTCCGCCAATGTACCACCATTGTACATGAAGTTTAAATAAAAAAAATAATTTGAATGTTGTATATCTATTGTCTCCAGGTTTCATAGAAATGATGTCGGGCTACGTGCCGCAGTTCGGGCGCATAGACGCAGGGCTGGTCTGCACCTGGGTGCTCGAGTTAGAGGCTGAGCTCAACCCAAGGGATGATACCGACTCGATCTCCAACCCTGGTCAGTATAATACCACCCTTTATGGCCATTTCCGACCACCGTAGGCGCGGGTTCGCGGACGGCAAGCACTGGGTAGCTCGCCGTCCGGCAGTCTGGAAATAATCTGGACCGAGCCCAGTCGTCAAAGGCGCGTTCTGTTCTACGCGCGCCTCAAGGAGATGTCAGCAAACTGTAGGGGCCCGGCAGGGCCGAAGCCTCTGGGGAACAACTTGTATTCCGAGAGGTTGACACCGAGTCCCCCCCAGATCATAGGCAACGAAGGAACGGGGTAGGGGTTTAGTCAGTAAGAGTCTGATACGGCCTCCCACTCCGCCCAAGAGCGGGAGAAGTCATTCGTCATTCTGATGATTCCCCTACCAGAAAAAAAAGCCCTTTATGACCACTCTCTCTCATATCTATGGAAAATAATGTTCAAGAAACTCCGTGGACACACTATCATGTTATATATTACAAATATTTCGTGATAACTAAGAATTACAGCAGTAGTGGCCCATTGGTAACTGCCTCGACTTACAAATTGTAGGTTCGGATTCAAACCCAGCCAGGCGCATTACTTTGTGTAATTTATTTTATCACCACTGCTCTCAAAACGATGAAGGAAAACATCGTGAGGAAACCGACATGTCCTAGAATTGAAAATTCGAAAACGTCATGTGACATCTACCAACCCGCACTGAGGCCTCTTGCTGGATTACGGCAGATTCCTTCTCCTAGAGAAGAGTCCCAGCAGTGGGAACATTACAAAGCCCATTATCGACTGATAAAATGTTAAAATAAGATTTTTTGATAAATTACTTACTATATAGTGATTACTCTTGTTCTAGATGATTCGGCTAGCAGCGATAGACTGAGCTTGACTCTGCAGAACCTAAGCGAGATGCTACCTCCTATGACCAAGAACAACAGGTAAGTTTATTTCATTTTAGACACGGACTTATATTCCGACCGAAGATTCTGTATGTCCTGTAGCTTGATTCACTTAAAGTCAAACAAACTTTCTAGAGTGCGTCTAATGAAAGCGCGACCTGAAGTTAACGGAAACTAACATTTGTTTGGATACAAGACATAAACTGATCACTCACCTTTCTTTGCTATTTTTTGTAAGTAACAACAATGTACCACCGTTTTCAGGTCCCATTCCAACTCCGAATCATCGGAGAGCGTGGAGGGCAACCGTCGTCCCCTTCTAGAGGAAGACGTGCACGCTGACCAGTGCCAGGCTTTAGCCGAGATGTTTCCCAATACCTGTGCTATGGAGGTAAGATATTTGTGTCTATAGCCACATCTATGGAGAGCAGTGGTGGCCTTCTGGGGCCTGGGTTGACGAAAGAGATCCCCGGGGCCTCGGAATTGGGGCATGGAAGGGACAGGAGTGGGTTTTAGTCAGTAAAAGTCTGACACGCCCTCCCGCTCCGCCCAGCACAGGAGAAGTCATTTTGATGATACCCCACCTAAAAAAAAAAGTGGTGGTCCAGTGGTAACTTCAGTCCAAGTATCTTCATGAACCAGTAAAACCGTATCATCAGCATATGCAAAAAATTAAGAAATTTTTAAGAGAAGGGGGGCTGGGGTATATATGAGAAACAATGTTGGGCCGAGAATGCTACCTTGGGGCACCCCGTATTCCATTTTAGCCTCTCTACTAATCTCATTATCTATCTTTACATGCTGAGAACGATCTTGACAATAGCTCTCGAAGAGTCTCAAAGCATGCCACGAATCCCGATATTACACATCTTTGCCAAAAGCGTAGATGCAGAAACAGTGTCAAATGCCTTGCTTAAATCCAGGAATACACAAAGGCATTTCTTCTTACTATTTAGATGCTTAGTCACAGCAACAGAGAGAGTCGAACTTTAGCTGAGATGTTTCCCAATACCACCTTTGCTATGGAGGTAAGATATTTGTGTCTGTATCGACATCTATGGAGAGCAGTGGTGGGCCAGTGATAACTTCAGTCCAAGTATCTTCATGAACCAGTAAAACCGTATCATCAGCATATGCAAAAAATTAAGAAATTTTTAAGAGAAAGGGGGCTGGGGTATATATGAGAAACAATGTTGGGCCGAAAATGCTCCCTTGGGGCACCCCGTATTCTATTTTAGCCTCATTACTAATCTCATTGTCTATCTTTACATGCTGAGAACGATCTTGAAGATAGCTCTCGAAGAGTCTCAAAGCATGCCACGAATCCCGATATTACACATCTTTGCCAAAAGCGTAGATGCAGAGACAGTGTCAAATGCCTTGCTTAAATCCAGGAATACACAAAGGCATTTCTTCTTACTATTTAGATGCTTAATCACTAAAACAGAGAGAGCCGAGCTTTAGCTGAGATGTTTCCCAATACCACCTATGCTATGGAGGTAAGATATTTGTGTCTGTATCGACATCTATGGAGAGCAGTGGTGGGCCAATGATAACTTCAGTCCAAGTATCTTCATGAACCAGTAAAACCGTATCATCAGCATATGCAAAAAATTAAGCAATTTTTAAGAGAAAGGGGGCAGGAGTATAAATGAGAAACAATGTGGGAACGAGAATGCTACCTTGGGGCACCCCGTATTCCATTTTAGCCTCTCTAACTAATCTCATTGTCTATCTTTACATGCTGAGAACGATCTTGAAGATAGCTCTCGAAGAGTCTCAAAGCATGCCACGAATCCCGATATTACACATCTTCGCCAAAAGCGTAGATGCAGAGACAGTGTCAAATGCCTTACATTAATCTAGGAATACACAAAGGCATTTCTTCTTACTATTTAGATGCTTAATCACTGCAACAGAGAGAGCCGAGCTTTAGCTGAGATGTTTCCCAATACCACCTATGCTATGGAGGTAAGATATTTGTGTCTGTATCGACATCTATGGAGAGCAGTGGTGGGCCAGTGATAACTTCAGTCCAAGTATCTTCATGAACCAGTAAAACCGTATCATCAGCATATGCAAAAAATTTAGAAATTTTTAAGAGAAAGGGGGCTGGGGTATATCTATATACGAGAAAGAATGTTGGGCCGAGAATGCTCCCTTGGGGCACCCCGTATTCTATTTTAGCCTCATTACTAATCTCATTGTCTATCTTTACATGCTGAGAACGACCTTGAAGATAGCTAACAAAGAGTCTCAAAGCATACCCACAAATCCCGATATTACACATCTTCGCCAAAAGCGTAGATGCAGAGACAGTGTCAAATGCCTTGCATAAATCCAAGAATACACAAAGGCATTTCTTCTTACTATTTAGATGCTTAGTCACAGTAACAGATAGAGCCGAGATGTTTCCCAATACCTGTGCTATGGAGGTAAGACATTTGTGTCTCTAGCCACATCTAAGGAGTGGAATTCCCTGCCGAAGTCTGTATTTCCTGATAGCTACAACCTAAGGGACTTTAAGTGAAGAGTGAATACAACTCGGTCACATTAACTTGACGTTTGGCGTCGATAAAATAATGTCCAAAAACAATATAACAACAACTGAGAACTGGCCATATTATCGACGCGCGTATCGATAACAAAGATGCTGACTATACCTGTCACTTGCCGGGCGAGCTAAGGGAATGCGGGGGGAAGCGAGCATTTCAGAGATGCGTCAAAATTATGTGACCGGATTGTGAGTTAAGATCGCCTGTGTAGATACTGCGTACAGCTGACCTATTTTCATTGTTATGTAAAATTATGTGTAAGAATATGATTTTCGAGGTGAGGATTGACGTTCTATAAGCCACGTGTAAGTTGCCGTTCAGAAACCCTATCATGAGCTATTAAAGGGAGTGTGAGGGATCACAGTGCTCGGGAGTTAATTATATAATAATACTCTCACTGCAGTCGGGATTAAACCTTGGCAACCTTAGTTTCTTTGGGAAATCGACATGCTACTCTCGACTTTTAGACACGGCTTTATCCTCTAATCACATAATCTACTATTCCATTTGGTTTGTTCTTCGTTCGTCTCACTGCGTTCTGTCCCACATAAAAAATTCCTGGTTTGTCCCAACTCATATGCTTCGTTTGTCCCAAACTATTATTTTAATTATTTTATTCTCGATTCGACCCAGTTCATATTCCTTATCTGTCCCATATTTTTTTTGTATAGGCTTAATTGACGTTTTTGTACAGTCAACAAAACGGATATCTAACTATTTTATTATTACTATAGCTCTTACCAGCGGTTTCGCCCGTGTGATAATAGCAAATATTTACCTAGCTATCTAGTGGTGGAAGAATGTTTAAAACCGGTCTTGTAGTTTTATGTTTTATTACAACTTAATAATTTGTTTTTTTTTTACCAAAATACATTTTTTTTCTCTTTATAATATTAGTATAGAAATAAAGATTTAACGTCAATAAACTATTTAAATAATCGCTCCTCATTCGGATAGCGGAGGTATACATTAAAATTTAATGAAATATTTAATATCTCATCTGTAATTTTATAACATTCGTGGGTAATTCTAAAAGTTGGAGTAGAAGTTAGAAAAAAAAATTGAATAAATGTAGGTCGCAATGATACCGAAGTGTATGTATAGAAGTAAATGAATGGATGTATGTTTGTATACATGCGTACGTATACATATAAGTGTAAAGGAGTGTATGTTTCGTGGAATGGTATCTGGTGATTTTTTACGCAGTGGATTCAAATAATAGTTCCGTATTGTCATAATTCAATGAATTTAGAAGGTTAAAAATTTCAGTTTTAGAAGCATGTTTATTAAGATGGCGAATTTGAGTCAAGTAGTACGACTGTCATCACTGGAATCTGTGTAGAAGAGTTTACCTTCCCTAATGGTCAATCCCTTTTTTATTGCGTCTTTTGTTTTTTTGCTTGTAATGACTAATTTGATCAATAGTATTATTATTCAGCTTCAACTGAAAAGTGCTTCTACATTATGCAATATAATAATACTCTCAATTTTAAAACAAAAGTAATTGAATTGATCCAGGTTTTCTTTAATATGATAATATTTTTATCTGAAGAGTTGTTATTAATACAATGCTGCAATGCTTCTAACGTTTTATAAGTGCCCATGTAGGCCTATGTGAAATGAAAAGATTTTGACTTTGACTTTTTAACTTGAATGAAAGTTTATTTGTACGTAATCGTTATTATATTACTTACTAAAGCAAAAAAAGATGCAAACAATTCAAGATACATAAACAAATTTATCATTTAGAAATGATGTGAGTTTATGCTACTACCTACGATTTAAAAATCAAGTATCACAGAATTTGAATGTTTGATACTTAATACCCGCTTTTTAGGATAAGTGAATTTACTTGATTTTTCGTTTAAATCGGCTTATGCTTGTGAGGAGCTCGTGGCTAGATAATAAAAGCCGCACGGGTCGATCTTAGAGGTTAAGCAACGCTTGTCAAGGTCTATCTGTGGATGGGTGGCCATCTTAGCACGGTAAGCCGTAGGTCCCGGGTGTCATTTGTAGACCAGTAACTCTGGCTCCAGTCTTGCCATGAAGTACCTACTGTGTTACCCCAGTTAATGGGTTGTGGAGGCCTGGTAGGCAGCCGCTCCTCGTAAAATACTGGTATTCAACTAAATTCAGCTTGACTGGATGCCGACCCCAATATATTTGGGAAATGAGAATTACAAATGAAGAGAGATGATGAAGAATTACAAATAAGTACTTACGTGTTTTAGTTGACTGTACTTTTAAAAAACTTGGAATGTGGGACGAAACACCACATCAAAAGTGATGTGGGACATACAAGGAATTTTTTGGAATGTGGGACAAAAATTCGGGACGAACGAAGAACAAACCTTCCATTTCATTATTTAGTGTATTTTTAGATTACTTTTAAGATTTTTTCGATTTAAAAAGAAGACAATATAGGCCATTTTCTTTCTTTTTTCTTACTTCAAAAACTAAAATCTTGTTTTTTCTATGCCCAGATCAAGCACTGCGTCTCAATCGCCCACGGCGACGTAGAACGCGCCGCCGCGACGCTGTTACACCGTCGCGAGCAAGGCCAGTCGCTGTCCGCGGCCGCGCTACACACCGCCGCGCGCCAGCCGCTCTGTGATGACCACGAACTGAAGAACAGGATCATTGCTCGGTGAGTGTAACCGTTACCAACTAGTAGCCTCATTCCCACTTTGGAAGGTAGATGGAACAGAGAGTAAAGTCCATACCTCCGTTGAAAAGGGAGGATCCTCCGACCGAACGGATGTTATGTCCGGTGGGCTACTGCCCGATAGATGATTTCGGGCTGTTGTATCTATTCAAATCACGCGAAGAACTTTGCTTGCGCAATGCACGATTCTGTGACGTCATATGTAGTAGATCGTAATCGCTACAGCACTATGTCGTAACACAGTTAATTTATCGTCCAACAACTATCGTCTGTAGCTGCTGTTCCCATTATAACAACTTTTTGGACGTGGCCACGACAGATAGTCGCAACAACGACACGTAAAAAAATTATGTTGATTTATATTAACACTAGCCTTTACCCGCGGCTTCGCTCCCGTCAAATGACAACCCTACATATCCTACGCTACCCTACCCTACCTTCCCTACCTACCCTACACTACCCTACCTACCCTACACTACAGTACCCTACACTACCCTACACTATCCTACACTACCCTACACTACCCTACTCTACCCTACACTACCCTACCTACCCTTTTTTACCTTTTTTTTTTTGAATTTTTCTCTCCGTAAGAACCATCTTTGAACTTCAAGGAATATTTTAAAAAAAGAATCAGCCAAATCGGTCAAGCCGTTTTCATGTTATGTCGTGACAACGGAAAACGGGTTTCATTTTTATATAATTATATAGATTCTCCACAAACGCTGCGTCTTCCGGTACGTGGTCACTCCAGAACCTTCCGTCCCCATCGACTATCTGTTCTGCGAGCAATGTGCCCTGCCATTTAAGTTTGACGATTCTTCAAACCTGCCACAAGATGGACCAATGGCCTGGCGAGGGTCGTGGGAATCCGATGGATGCGAGATGCACAGGACCGGTCGTTGTGGCGACCCTTAGGGTGCGTCCACAGTGAATGCGCGGTGGCGGGGGCCTGTGGCGGGTGCGACAAGCGATGCGGTATGGTGGCCACATTGACGCGCGAGCTGTTGTAGCTTTTGGACTTTATTCAGGGGTATTATTATATTACCATAATCGGCCTTGTATTGTTCCCACTGTTGGGACTCAAGCCGCCGCTCTAACGCCGAGCGATAAGACCGAACTGGGTTGATATCACCGCTACCCGCGCATCAGATCGCCTGTTGACTAGGCCCGTAGTGCGGCCATAACGCGCGGATAGGAACGTTGGAAAACTACGCGCGCTAACTCGCTCATGACCGTCGCGCTAGGCTCCCGTCTTAGTCACTGCACTATGGACGCAAAGGGGCGTTTCATATGTTTGATATTTCGCACCCGTCATCGCAACCGCGTTAGGCTTACAGTGTGGATGCGCACTTAGGGAATGTCTATGAGATGTCCAAAGTAGAAATGATGATTTTTTTTGTGTAACATAAACTAATGCTTAACTGAATGACTGGACTGGTGGATGAATGGAGAGGGAGAGGGAGGCCAAAGAAAAGATGGATGGATTGTGTAAGGACCGATATGAAAGAATTAGTGATAGTGTAACGGACGACTGGACAGAATGGAAAAAGAAAACATGTTGCGCCGACCCCAAGTAATATGGGATAAGGGCAGGAAGAAGAAGAAGAAACGAATGCTTAACTGCGATTCCACCTGATGCTAAACAGTGATGCAATCATTGATAGTGAGGCGCACTAATTTATTAAGAGCCTATTCACTCTAGCCTTGAAGACACTTAAATGATGAACATTTTTCACTTCATCTACCTAGCCTTTTTCCAACTATATTGGGGTCGGCTTCCAGTCAAGCCGGATTTAGCTAAATACCAGTACTTTACGAGGAGCGGCTGCCTACCAGACCTCCACAACCCATTAACTGGGGTAACACGGTACTTCATGGCAAGACTGGAGTCAGATTTACTGGCTTCTGACTATCCGTAACGACTGCCTAAGATCTCCAAATGACAGCCGGGACCAACGGCTTAACGTGCTTTCCGAGGCACGGAGGAAACTCGTTATGTTAAGATGGTCACCCATCCACAGACCAACCTAGGCAAGCGTTGCTTAACCTTGAAGATCGACCTGTGCGGCTGTTATTATCTAGCCACGAGCTCCTCATGGTATCCTATGGAGTACCCTTTTCTAAAGACACAAAACTTGCCAAAATGGACACGAAAACGCCTGCATGGTTTAAATAAATAAAAAATCCGTTTTCCACTTCAATAACCATAACATTTCTGCTTCCAGCTACTCCTACGTAGACAAGAACTCTGACCAAAAGGAGCACAAGCCGTTAGCTCCCAAGATCGAGCCGAAGAAGATGGTGCGCTACCGGGACAACAAGATCGTCTCGCTCAAGGGGGAGCGCTACACTGAGGTATGTTAGAACTCATACTAGTCTATTTTTTAATCCCTGAGACTAAATTAACACAGGCAAATGTCAAACTTACAATAGGAATGAGGCCAGTTCTTTTGTAAAAAGTGTTTGTGACAAGTATGAAAACCTGCGTAACGTCATTTTAGTCTCAGAGATTAAAAAACAGACTTTAGGGGCGTAGCTACTGCCATGTCAGACGGATACGGGGCCCCTTGCTGTCAGGGGCCCCAACTTATCCGAAGATCAGCGGCAGCCATCGTGTGTCAAGTGTCACTATAGGTTGACAGCTGCAGTTACCTCTGGTCACTGGTGTTGACATTCGGCGAGTGTGCGTTACCCCATCCTTGTAGAAAGAGAGGTTCCTCTACTAAAGCAAGAAGATTTTTGATTGCTCCTTGATTGTCCGAAGGACGGTCACTAACAGGCTTAGACAAAAACGACTTTTCTGGGTTCCTGCCAAATGTCAATGTGACATGAGATCCGCTTCACCGCCTATCGCGGCCTTGCGCGGTGCCGTGTATTAATCGCCTTACTATTAAATACTATAGTCCGTCTAATGAAAGCGCGACCTGAGAAAAAGAGGTTAAATCCAAAAATTTTGAATGTGGTATTACTAACTAGTAGGAGAATCATGTCTTGACACTTCACAATTTTTTTTATTTCCTACAATTGCGGTTGAATAATGTTGCCAATTAAATTATACAAAAAAAACTTCAGGTCGCGCTTTCATTAGACGCACTCTATACAGGATGTGTCAGACATTGACGCACAGATTAATCCCATGGATCCAGTTTTTTGAACAAAAATCTGTATTTTTTTTTAATTTAAACTTTATAAAATCATGCACGGTGTATACTACTGATTATTCAAAAAACAACTTTCAGGTACCCAAATCTGGAGCCGACGAGGAAAACTTAAAAAAGCCCAAAAAGCATCATTGCCCTTAACCATTAAGTGTATGTCAGTACAGTGGACAAGCGGCCCCCGCGCCCTCTCCTCCCCTTGCGCACCTCCCGCGCAGTTCCCTCCCTCTCCGCGCACGCTCGTCCCTCCCACTTCGCGAAAACCGGAATATTCGATCTTACCCTAATGTTCGGTCTTACCCGACTATTCGGACTAGCTCTAAAATTCGGACTTACCCGACTGTTCGGTCATACTGGAAAGTTCGGACTTACCCGAAAATACGGTCTTACCCGAACATTCGAACTTACCCAAAGGTTCGGTGTTACCCGAAGATTCAGGTTTTCATGAATCACCGCGCCAATCCCAACGTAAATCAATGCGTAATTGTAATTTTAGTCTCGACTACACTTTTAAAGTGTTTTAATGTATTCGTTCGTAGTGAATTAATATGTAAGGTTATATCATATTCGATTCGATGTAGTTTCGACGCGAGCGCAACTAAATGTGTCAAATGTTATAGAAGAAATCGCGTAAAAAGTCGCGTTTCGACGGCATACGCTCAAAATTTTGAAGACAACTCAAAAAATACGTCTAGTAGTGTCGAAAATTGCGTGAAAACTACTCGTGTACTTTATTACCTATTTATAACTTTAATCAATTGTGATTTCGACATAAATTCCAGTAGGAATAAACTCGTAATTCCGTGTAATTTCGACAGTTATCGTAAGATATGCGAGCGTGCGTCAGTGTGTGCCCGTAGCGTAGAATTAGACAAAGTGCGTGATTCGTATAAAAATTACTTTTACCCGCTTTATTCCAGTACTGATTTTATAAAATTATTTAAATTTAATACGTCACAATTTAAACGCATAGACTGTAATTGTTTTATTATTATTAATAATTTAATTTCAAATGTATTTATTTTTAATCGTAAGCTTTGTAGGCAGCTCCGCAGTATTACTAATTCTTTGGCATGGAGTGAGAAATATCACTGTGTTCAAGATAGAAAATGTAAGGTATGTGAAATGGGAAGAAAGTATGCCATGAAAGTGAGATTCGGAGCGCTAAAATGTCGCTCGGCCACGTACGACTACGTTCGCCACGTTGCAAAGCGACATTTTAGCGGCCCGGCCCGCCATTTTGAATTTCCAATAGTTTTAAGTAAAAAGATCTGTTTTACTGTGATTTCGTACTTTTATTATAATTTTATTATCATTAAAAATGTGATTCCTAAGATAGATTTAAAGTTTTTACATACATCTGTGATCGCATTGCCATTTTATTTGATATTTTACCCTGTAAGCGGTTTTTATAGACATTTAAGTTTCGACAATAGTTATTATTCACATTCGTTTGAAAATAGACGGATGTTTCTTTTGTGATGATGTTTTTATTTAGTTTTACTGGTAATATGATAATGATTCGGATTCGTGTACGTTTGTATGTCTTTTGCAGATATCTCCAAAACAAAGTATACTCTTAGAATTAAATTGGTGTTAAGTGTCTATAATCACAAAATAGTTGACTATTATAATATTAATTTACGACATCACTATATTTGATGTCGATTCCTATATAAGTACTAAAATAAATTAGTATTTAGTTTTAACCGACCCGGTAACCAATGTGTTCTCAATAACTGACTAGTCAGAAAAGTCTGTTACCAGAAATACAGACTCAACAGAATCTCAGATTTACGAACTATTTAAATCAAGGCTGCAAATTAATACGTCATCATCATCACCATCATCATTTCAGCTGAAAGACGTCCACTGTTGGAGATAGACCTCCGGGTAAGACCGACATAAGTCGATCTTACCCGAATGTGCGTTACTTAGCCGAGCGTAACTGCTCAGTCTCATTCAATACCCAAAACAATCATCATCTCACTCGAAAGACGTTCACTGCTGGACAGAGGCCTCCCTCAAGTGTCGCCACAACGACCGATCATGTGCGTTATGCATCCATCAGATTCCCACAACCCTCAGGAGGTCATGGGTCTACCTTGTGGGAGGCCTTCCAACGCTGTGTCTTCCTGCACGTGGTCGCCACTCCAGAAGTTTTTGTTCCCATCGACCATCCGTTCTACGAGCAATGTGCCCTGCCCACTGCCACTTAAGTTTGGGGATTCTTCGGGCTATATCGGTAACCTTGGTTCTCTTGCAGATACCTTCATTTCTGATATGATTACGCAAGGAATCTCCGAACATAGCCCTTTTCATTACCCTTTGGGTGACTTTAAGCCTTCTGATGAAGTCCATTGTGGTTGACCACGTTTCGGAGCCATACCCACAACATAATACAAATTCGTAATCGTTCGGGTAAATACGACCGAGTCGAGCCGATCTTACCCGAACGCGCCGAGAGTGACGTCCCAATCTCACTCAATATTCACTTCAAAAAATTACTGAATCATTATCAAATTATCGGAAGTTAATTTAATAAATTATTTAAATAGGTTTGTGACATAGACTGATTTATTTACTAACTAATTATCTCATGGAATGAGATATAATTATTATTGTTTTAATTTTCGTATACAGCTTGGCTGTATATCGTCTCTCTATTTTGTTATTATTTATTTGGTCTCTTTTGCAAATCTTTTGTAGGATTATTTTAATATTTTCGTTATGAACCAAGAATCTGAAAAATAAATAGTCTAGTAAACTAGATAAACAATTTTATTAGTCAATGACATGTCTACTGCTGGGACTCAAATCTACTACACGGGCTCAGTGCGGAATGTCACATATCTGAATTTTTGCACTGATCCCACACAGTGCTCGGTCAGACTGCAAATGCAAATGTTATACGAAGAACACGACACGACACGGGGCGGCGGCAGCCGTCAACACTTCCACGGCAGCCGTCGACGCGTCAGCGGCAGCCGTCGACGCGGTAGCAGCAGCCGTCGACGCGTCAGCGGCAGCCGTCGAGGCGGTAGCAGCAGCCGTCGACGCGTCAGCGGCAGCCGTCGAGGCGGTAGCAGCAGCCGTCGACGCGTCAGCGGCAGCCGTCGAGGCGGTAGCAGCAGCCGTCGACGCGTCAGCGGCAGCCGTCGACACTTGAAATACACGACTGCTGCCGCTGATCTTCGAAGTTGAAATGTCGACGGCTGCAGTTACCTCTGCCGTTGGGAACATGCTGCATGTGTGTAAGCGCTCTAACACACAACATAAGAACTTTGTGTGTCCATAGTACACAACATAAGAACTTAGTTTGAGTGTTCATGGTACACGGCATAAGTACTTCAATTGAGTGTCCATATATATATGTCTGAGTATTGAGTGTCCATATTCAATTGAGCGTTCAATTGAACATCATAAGAACTTCATATTTGTGTTCATAGTACACAAAAGAATTTCATTTGTGTGTCGATAGTACACAACATAAGAACTTTATTTGAGTGTCCATAGTACACTACAAAAGAACTTTGAGTATCCATAGTACACAAAAGAATTTCATTTGTGCGTCCATAGTACACAACATAAAAACATCATTTGAGTATCTATAGTACACAAAAGAACTTCATTTGTGTCTATGAGTACACAAAACTTGATTTTATATGCGTCTATAGTACACGACTTAAGAACTTTGTGTGTCCATAATACTTAACATAAGAACTTTATTTGTGTGTCCATAGTACACAACATAAGAACTTCATTTGTGTGTTCATAAAACACAACAAAAGAACTTCATTTGTGTGTCGATAGTACACAACATAAGAACTTTATTTGAGTGTTCATAATACACAGCATAAGAACTTCATATGTGTGTTCATAGTACACTACATAAAAACTTCATTTGAGTTTCTACACAACATAAGATCTTCATGTGTGCCCATAGTAGGCACACAGCCAACTCGTGTCATAACTGATTCATACCGCGTGACCATAGCGAGTGCCCAACCCACAGGGTATCTCAAACCAGTGCCGTAACTAGCCTTTTATGCACCCGGTGCGAGCTTTCAAAACTGCGCCCCTGAAAAATGCTCTAATCAGGCTTAGTCTGGTCATTTCTGCGCCCTGTGTCTGGGCACTGCTCGCACCGCCCTAGTTACGGCACTGTCTCAAACTAATTGGAACTAACCGCGCGCGTTGTTATGATGTCTCGACTGTGTATAGGTACCTACTCTGCTCCCTACTCAGCGCTGCCAGTCCAACCGAACACTGATATTCAATAATACAAGCTCTAATATACCAAACTCATAAAAAAATAACGAAAATATTAAATTAATCTTACAAGGACCAGCTTATTTATTTGGGCTTTTAATTAAATTAAATAATACTATTGGGATTGTTTATAATACTGTGAAATGAAAATTTCATAATAATCTGAATTTACAGCTATGGGATTTTTTCTTAGGGCCAATCTTCCAATAGTCGAATAACTTTTAAACTGAGAAATAAAAATGACAATTTGACAGTTTTTGTATAGAAAACATGTCAAAAACAGCCATATTTATTCTGCTGATAAAAGCTATCCGACTATTGAAAAATCTTTGTTGGTTTGCAGAATTAATCCTCAGATATATTTTGGGACAAAATGTCCCCCAACTTGACGGACAATGCTATCACAATATCCAACGACATGTTCAAAGCGGAAACTACATTAGACCGTCATACACGTGGGCCACGCCTGATTTGTACGTAGAACAACGTCGCGTGGCGTGAATCTAATGTAGCTCTACAAATCTAATTGCCATATAAAATGTATGGAGACCGACGCGCCCAGATCTGCGTTCTATCTTAATGCATCATAAAAGTTGCAGAACACTGGGCAACGTTGCAGAGTTTCGTAGCTTTTTAGAGTTGCGCGGCAAGTTGGGGGACATTCTGTCCCCTAATGTATTTGAGGTGTTAAACTTCTGGTATAAAAAAACAAACCGGTATTTTAACAATTAAAATGCATTATCACACCTAAATATAAATTGCATGGTTATATTTTTAAAACAGTTATTTCACAGTATTATTCATAAGAACTTGTATTAAAAAAAATGATATTTCGCCAAAATTTGGTGCTAAATCAAATTAAAAAATGAAATTGCCAAAACGCATAGTTAAAAAAAATCTCGATTTTAAATTGTTAGGAATATTCTATGTACCTTCTTTGAAGCTTTGCTTAATTTTTTTGACGATATTAATTTTATTAGAGGACGACTTTGAAAAATGTAGCAAAAATATTATATCTGCAAGAATACAAGTTAATTTATCTTTGAATGGCAGCCGGTACCTACGGTTTGACGCGCTTACCATGAAAAAAAGCAATTTCGACATGTCACTGTGGTCACCCATCGATAAATCGACCTCGGTGAGCGTTGCTTAACCTCGGAATCAGACTCAAGTTTGTGGAGCATCACTATGATAATTTATCTCATTTTGAGCCTGTATAGGCTAAAAGAAATATTTATAAAAAGGAAATTTAAAAAATCTACCTTTTAAAAAAATCATTTTTTTTAAACTTGTCCTTTAATATAATTAATTGACTATTGTTGAATCTCTGAAACGAATCGTTTTGAATTTTACTTGTCAGTATTATTTATTAAAAATGAATTATTTACAAAAAAAAAATCAAATTCTAGAAAATTGCAGCTTATTTTAAATGGCGGTCTATATTATTCATAGATATTTCTTTTTATTCAAATTCCATAATTAAAAAAGGAAAAAAAATACATATGAACAAATAAATAAAAATATTTTGAATGCCATAGAACAAAAATACATATTTAAAAATCTATGAATGATATAAGCTTACTCTACAAAACGCCGTATTAAAACGATATTCATTTTTTTTTCTATCAAAATTGTGTATTTCTGTCATATATGTTATTAAAAATTTGCCGCATAAAGTGAATTCTTGCCATAATGAAAACATAACAAAATGCTTGAATTCCCTAATGGTCTTTTTTATGGGGAATGATCAAAAACCTTGTAAGAACACACCAAATTTAACAGAAGAATTGACTGTGACTATGTTGAAGTCAACTGTCTTCAACGTAGTCAGTCTTTTCTACGGGCAGAAGCAGTAACTAAAATAAGCACACTTGGTACACTCTTTTTTTACTTGAGCAATCATCACATGCTTATCCCGCTCTGGATGGAACGAGAGGGACTTAAGGTATGATTCTGAACTCGGGAACATGCAGCAGTGCTGTTGCTGTAGTGCTGTCGCGGCACTACTGGTCCCCATACAATCTCTATAAGCTTATATGAGATTACATTCCGAGCTAGGCAGCAATGTAGCGGCAGCACTGCTGCGCGTCAGTGTCACCCTACTGCCGCGACAGACCAGTAGTGACGCGTCTGCCGTCGCAACAAGATTAAAAAAGAATAAATTTCTCTGATTCAGAAGAGAAACAGAGCGACACTGCCGCCTTGCTCGGAATCAGCGCGGCAGGCAGCACTGCGGCAACAGCACTGCTGCTTGTTGCCGAGTTCTAAAAACCAACTGTGTTCATTACATTCCATGCCCTTGGTGACTCTTTCGAACAATCCCACAGCCCTAGCAGGCATTGGTTCTAGCGGGCTCCGTCACCCGAACAAAACGTGCCATCTTACCGGACGAAGGGACGGCGAGCTACTTTCTGCTCATCGTCCAACTAGCCCGTCAGGTTAAATGTGAAATTTTTAGTAGTTAGAAAATTTTACAGACATACTAGCTAAATATAGTATGTTACATTTCAAAATATTTGGAAACTACCTACAATTTTAGTCAGTTAAAATAACATAGACATAATATACAATTTTGATGTCAACCTAAAATCCGAAATGGCGGCAATCACAGATGCAATAAAAACTCTAAATCTCTCACCGCATTTATTTTCTATGTTTTTTTTTATTATTATTATTTTAATTATAAGTATAATATGATTGTGTATAGTTTTAATGAATTTTTGTAATCAGTGCCGGCTTTAGTTTTGCCAAAATCAAATTATTTATTAAATTGGTATTCCAATACATTTTACAATGTGAATTTGACATGTCGCCCTGTTTAGGGCACTATTTGAAATCATTTTACGTCACTCCTAATAATATAGGGTAATGTTTGCCGAAACTAATATAGGGTACAGTTTGACGACACTAATATAGGGTACTTTTTGACGACATGGCCATCCAGGGCATTATTGCCGACGACGTGCCTTTATAAGGCAGATTTTGAAGACATTAAGCATGTCATGTAAAGGAATATATTTGGCGACATTGATATATTTGTCGCCACAACTGAATAGATTTATTTACTATTTGACGTCACCTGAGCCGTTTTTTGACATGCCAATGAAAGGCTTTATTTGACGACACTGCTATATTTGTCGACACACCAAAATAAATCACTATTTGACATCTCCAATGAGCCTTTTTTGACGACATCCCTGATGTAAAGCACTATTCGACGTCGAACCCTAATTTGTGGCACTATACACCTTATATACACCATAGTAGGGCCCTTCCTTGAAGCACTGTAACAACGTCATAACCAGTAGGGTACAATTTGACGTATTATTGATTGTAGGGTACAATTTGACGTATTATTGATTGTAGGGTACAATTTGACGTATTATAGATTGTATCACCTGAAGCCGGCACTGGTACCTGCGATGATCACGCTCTCGTTGTCATATCTAAGTCCAGTGTGAACAATTGTACTGAAATATATCGTTAATATCCCTAAATGTGTGTTTTATTTTACCTTAGTCTATAGTGCTCTAAACAGGGGCACTATTTAATAAAATTTGACGTCACCCCCAATACTATAGGGTACTGTTTGATAACAGTAATATAGGGCACACTTTTTGATGACATACTAGTAACTAGTAGGTATAAGGTATTATTTGACGACACGCCGCTATAAGGCACAATTTGACGACATACTAGTATAAGGTATTATTTGACACACTGCTATATTTGTCGACACACCAAAATAAATCACTATTTGACATCTCCAATGAGCCTTTTTTGACGACATCCCTGATGTAAAGCACTATTCGATGTCGAACCCTATTTTATGGCACTATACCTTACTCAGGGCCCTTTTTGAAGCACTGTAATAACGTCATACCCAAATAGGGTACAATTTGACGTAATATTGATTGTAGGGTACAATTTGACGTATTATAGATCATATTAGCTGAAGCCGGCACTGGTACTGCGATGATCACGCTCTCGTTGTCATATCTAAGTCCAGTGTGAACAATTGTACTGAAATATATCGTTAATATCCCTAGATATGTGTTTTATTTTACCCTAGACTGTCTTTCGTAGATGCTGCAGACATGCGAGTAGCTTATACAATGAGCTTAACACATATAAGCCTGTAGCCTATATCATATCACCACATAGGAACTATACAGCAAATATTTATCAAAGTTAAAGAGATATCAAAGCAATAAAAACACCTTATATTACTATCAAGGTATGTATATTCGTGGGTAAAGACCCAGGGCCCTTTGAAGGATTGTAATGACGTCATCCCCAATTATTACTACTATTTAACGTATTATAGATTGTAGGGTCGCCTCGGAAAGCACGTTAAGCCGTAGGTCCCGGCTGTCATTTGTAGATCTTTGGCAGTCGTTACGGATAGTCAGAAGCTAGTAAATCTGACTCCAGTCTTGCCATGAAGTACCGTGTTACCCAGTGCCGTAACTAGGGCGGTGCGAGCAGTTCCCAGGCACAGGGCGCAGAAATGACCAGACTAAGCCTGGTTAGAGCATTTTTCAGGGGCGCAGTTTTGAATGCTCGCACCGGGTGCATAAAAGGCTAGTTACGGCACTGGTGTTACCCCAATTAATGGGTTGTGGCGGTCTGGTAGGCAGCCGCTTCTCGTAAAATACTGGTATTCAGCTAAATCTGATTTGACTGGAAGCCGACCCCAATATAGTTGCGATAAGGCTAGGTAGATGATGATGATGATAGATAGTATTAGCTGAAGCCGGCACTGGTACCTGCGATGATCACGCTCTCGTTGTCATATCTAAGTCCAGTGTGAACAATTGTACTGAAATATATCGTTAATATCCCTAAATGTGTGTTTTATTTTACCCTAGACTGTCTTTCGTAGATGCTGCAGACATGCGAGTAGCTTATACAATGAGCTTAACACATAAGCCCGTAGCGACATCTATACCATCATTTCGGGCTGTTGTATATTTCTTAATTGCACGATGCAGGAATTCGTAGGTAGTTTAGTTTAAGCTAAGAGCTCGACGCTACTGCCGCGGTCGGTGTCACAGCACTCACGATGGGGCTGGGTTCCGGCGGCGGCGAGGCGAAGCTGAGCGGCGAGGCCGGAGGTGGTGGGTGGGCTCTACGAGCTGCAGCTCTTGTCAACATCTTCTCTTATATGTAGTCGCTACAAGTCTGAAGTCTACTGCCGGGCAGTTGTACGGACCTACGAATCCTCCGTTTTCAATTAAGTTTTATAGAATTTTACACCCCTGTTCCGCATACCTCTGACTTATAGGCCAAGTTGTATGTAAGCTAGCCATGTTTGCCGAAGGACGGTTAACTAATGGAGCTGGTAAGACTTTGAGCGAAGGCAACTTAAGCTGGATACAGGTTAACAACGAATACTGAACACGTCATTGAATGCTAGTATAGTATAGTATAACGGGCTGGTATCCGCAACTCCACGACTAAAGCGCGTATTTTGCGTATGGGTGGGGCAAAAGTGTCATTCGATCCACCCCAGCTCCTCAAGAAAGGCCAGCAGCGCCTTGGTGTTACTGACCGTATCACGGAGGGTACCTGGGTCTCCGAAGTGCTTTGCCCTGTAACCTGCGACTACTGGGCAGCTTAGCAGCAAATAGTCATTAAATGCTTTATTCGTACGCGTAGTGAGCACTCTCCGCTAGTGATGGATTAATTAGCATTAGCATTCATTATTAGCATGCGAATGCTCATTTAGCATTTAGCAAATGAAATGTAGATGGGAAATTCTGTGAACTGCGAAGTGAATTCATTGCTTCGTATTTCGTTTATAACTTCATGCTATTGATATAAAAGGTTTCAATTGTTAAATATTTTTAATTATAATATTATGATCATTAATTCATTATCTTAATCGCAACATAAGTAATGCAAGTGTGCCAGCAGAAATAAAATGTTATCGGCGAGCAAACTAAACGCACGTTATTGACGAACGCGCTTTTAATTCGTATAATAACAAAATTCATATAAATATTTATTATCATTTATCGTTATATTAGCAAATCGCATAGCAATAGCAATTAACGTTTGAATCCCCAAGCGGTCCTATGAGACCGCGCTGTTATTGTTTTACTATTGTGTCCCGTTTCGCGGGTATCTGAGTAACTACCATGCTAAGACTTACGAATTCGCATGCTAATGAAATTTATGCGAAATAGCATTAATTCCCATCACTACTCTCCGCACATGCAAATCGTCCACACTATGAAAAACCTGAATTACACATCTCGTCCACGCAAAAAAACTGGCCTGCGGACAAAATGTCAAATGGGTAGATTCGCCCGGACTTATTGATCCTTCGAGTACCGTAATTAGAGACATAATACAAAGACAATAGGTGTGCGGAGTTCAACAGATTAACCCGCAAAACGAGACACAATAGTAAAACAATAACAGCGCGGTCTCATAGGACCGGTCGGGGTTTCATGAATGGACACAACACACCCACTTTCGACGAAATTATAATATTGAAAAGCTCGCGCTTGACAACTATCTCACCTGATAGTAAGCGATGATGTGGTCGACGATGAAGCACACTTGTGTAGAAGTAACTTCACTCTTGACTTAAGACTAAGGGCCTGTTTCACCACCTATGATTAAGTTTCGAGTATCTTACTTGACAGATAATTTCATACGAATTCTGTCACATTTTTGAATTTATTCAGTGAGTAGTACCTACTCGGACATTGTGAAACAGGCCCTTATGCCTAGTTCGCACTAAGCTAGTAATTTAGTTTAGTAACGAGTAATTTAGTAGCTAAACGCGTCTGAACACCAAAAATTTAGTCGACTAGTTTAATAAAGAAACTAAATAGCTACTAAATTATTCGTTACTAAACTAAATTACTAGCTGAGTGCGAACTAGGCATTAGAGACTATTTTTACTTGCCATTAAAAACCCCAGGTATTGAAAAAATTCTTATTGAGGGTACTTTTGATATTTTTTTAAGCTGTATTTATATTTGACAGATAGTGCCTATCTTGAACTCTAGTCTTTTAGGATCATGGAAAAAAGTCGTAGTCAATGTGAGTTACTAAAGTGCCTAATGAAAGCACGACCTGGGGTTTTTTTTTTAAATTTAATTGGCAACATTATTCAGCCGCAATTGTAGGGAATAAAAAAATTGTGAAGTGTCAAGACATGATTCTCCTACTAGTTAGTAATACCACATACAAAATTTTTGGATTTAACCTTTTTTTCTCAGGTCGCGCTTTCATTAGACGGACTATAGTGCATTATGTTTGTAACTAATAGAAAATAAAACCATTAGATTACTACTTAATATTATTTATTTTAAATTTATAATACATATGTAAATACATTTAGCCGACCTTTGGCCTCTCAATTAAAAGTAAAAATAAATAGTATTCGCTAGTGAAACTTATCAAAAAGTATAAAGACGCAATTTGCGTACTAGTCAGATTAAATTATAATATTATTATTGATAGGCTCGCGTTTGACCACTATCTCACCTGATGGTAAGCGGTGATGTGGTCGACGATGGAGCACGCTTGCCTAGAAGTACCTATTCGCTCTTGACTTAAAGATTTAGAAACTCTGTATTGCAATTAAAAAACCTTATAAAAAAGGTATTGTCAGAACTACTTTGAATTGGGTTTTTTTTCTAATCTTTTGTTATATTTGACAGATAGTGATTATCTTGAACTCTGGTCTTTTGAGAAACGATTTTTTTTTTATCCTGTGCAATGAATCTTAACAAGATTTTTAACCAAAGATTATTATTGTATTTATTTATTGACGTTGTTAATGGAAAGAAACCTTATTCTTCATGTACAGGTCGATGTTATCTGAAACATAAAATACACAATATGTAATCAATCAGTCACCATTTCGTTCCAAGTTAAAAACATAAATATCATAAGCGTCCGTCCAAATACTCAAAACTACATTTATGAATAAACAACTGCAAACATTATTATTGGGTTGCAAATTATAGCAATCTATTTTTTTTTTTTTACTAAAATTACTGTTGCTGGGTTGCCACTTTATCCTAATGACCCAATTATTTTACTTTCATAATTATCGTTTGAGTATTTGCAGAAAAAACATTAACAAAAAAATATTAAACTTAATAAAAATACTACATACCATTGTAAGAATTTACTGAAATACAGCGTGCATTAAGTTAGGGTTCACTGTGTTAATATAGCACAAAAATTAAATTGGTAAAAATAAATAGAAAGTGCAAAAAGACATCTTAGTGCAGTGGTGACACGGTGAACGTATTAGCAGCACTGTGAGAGTATTAGCAGCCCAGTAAGAGTATTAGTGGCCCAATGAGAGTATTATGCCCGTTTTCACCAACAGCCCCTAAAATTTAAGTGTCTTTTAAGCCAATATAATCACGGTTTTTGCAAGTTATTAATAAGTTATTATTCTGAATTAAAGTATGACATCTTTAAAAGTGTTCGATTTCATACTTTGATTCAGAATAATAACTTTATAATATGCAAAAACCGTGATTATATTGGCGTAAGAGACACTTAAATTTTAGGGGCTGTTGGTGAAAACGGGCATTAGTGGCCCAGTGAAGTTATTAGTGGCCCAGTTAGAGCAGTGGTGACTCCAGTGAGAGTAATGGTGATCCAATGAGAGCAGTGGTGACCCAGTCAGAGCAATGGTCACCCAGTGAGAGCAGTAGTGACCTGGCACGTGTATTCCTGGTAGTGGCAATAGTATTGCCCTCGTAACAGCAAATGCAGTACTTGCAAAATGGCGGTTTCGAGAAAAACGCGTTTAAGTGTTTTAATTAAATCTCTACTTTCACTGATATAAATCTCATATGTTTTGTTCCCACCATAGAAAACAATAAAGAAAAAAAATTACATATAGCTTAACTCTCCATATGTAATTTATGATAAACGGAAAGTCGCCAAAATGTCGATTACTGCATTTGCTGTTACGAGGGCAGAGTAGTGACCCATTAAAAGCCGTGGCAGCCCAGTGGCAACGGCCCCCACCCTCGAATAGTGGGTTCAAAACCAGGCAGTCACTTTGCAGTTTAATTCATCACCACTGCTCTCAAAAACGGCGAAGGAAAACATAGTGAGGAAACGTGCATGTGCTAAGAACTAAAAAATTCGAAGATATGTGTCATCACCAAATTAGTTGGTCTACCTACTCTTATTGATATTATTAAACACAGATTTAACATTAGGAAAACACAATATTAAATAAAAAAGTCGTGAAAGTGTGGGGAAACTATACATTTGTGGAAAAAAATGTAAAATCAAAAAAACGTGAGGGTAAAAAATTAAAAACAAAATTAATATATTGTCCCTTACGACCCTTATAATAAAATGTCACCTAGTAGGTATCCTTGAACACCGAGTGCCACAACGCAAAAAGTATATGTAGAAATGGTGTTTGTTGGTTATACAAAGTAGTTCCCGGTTTAGTGCCCCGCAACGTTTAAAAAAAACTCCTTTCGCTATGTGTGAAGTAGTCCTTTTGCGGTCCAGGGCCATGGTAACTCTTTAGAACTCATTTCATATCATAGTTTTAATATTTGCATGCCAACTTATGGCGAAATGTGTCCTTGCACCAATATATATGTTACCATCTCATGTACCACATTTAATGCAAATAAATGGCTTTGACTTTGACTTAACAATCTCAAAACCTTGGCAGGCATCGGTCTTATCACCCGCTGTGATATGAAACACTCTTGGAATATCCACACCCACCATTAACTTTAATTAAAGCTACAGAACTAAATAAAATCAAGTAGGGTATCTATAGTCCATTTGCAATAAGATTAGATAATTAAACCAACTTTTTTTTACTGTCTGTTTAACCGATTTTGACCTTTATTGTATTGGTGGCAAGATAGTCGACTGGAAGAGATCGCGGAATGCGACAAGACCACCAATTGTATGTGTTTTAGATAGCTTTTTTTATTATGTATCTTTTTCTAAGTACAATAAAGTATATTTAAAAAAAAATAAGCTTTGCAACCTCATTTTTGCATTAACTGCCTGATACCTACGGAATAGAAGTCAAAATCGGTTGAACGGATAGTAAAAAAGGTTTGTTTAAATTTCTAATCCTATTACAAATGGAGTGTACTACACTAATCGCCAAGATTCGTAACTGTCTCGGTCATATGCAAGCGAGTAGGACTATGTTAAAAAATATCGCCAAAATCGGACATTTTACTTTAATGAATCAAGTCAAATTAATAATCAAAGCCAGTAAATCTGACTCCAGTCTTGCCATGAAGTACAGTGTTACCCCAGTTAATGGGTTGTGGAGGTCTGGTGGGCAGCCGCTCCTCGTAAGATACTGGTATTCAGGTAACGTCCCCAACTTACGAGTTTTTAGGTCGCGGGGTTCAAGCCCAGTCAGGCACATTACTTTGTGTAAATTATTTCCTCACCACTGCTCTCAAAACGATGAACGAAAACATCGTGAGGAAACCGGCATGTCCAAGAATAAAAAAATCGAAGACATATGACATCCACCAACCCACACTGGGCCCGCTTGTTGGATTACGGCCCATTCCCTCTCCTAGAAAGGAGGCCTGAGTCCCAGCAGTGGGGACTTTATAAGGCTGATGCTATACTAAATATAATTTCATCTCACTCTAACATTTTATGACCGTGACAGTGACAAACCTTAACGTAAACTAACATGCAGAAGAAATCTAAAAATAAAAACGAGCGAAGAAATAAAAATTAACCAATTTATTTAAAGTATAATATTAGCTACAATAAATATTAGATCTAAAAGTTTTTTAAGTGAAAATTTCTTTAGGCATAAGCTTCGGAGGTATAGAATGAAACTGACGTCATGTTCGGTTTTGTAACGCATCTTCGGGTAACATCGGCTAGACTCGGTCGATCTTGCCCGAACAATTACGAATGTAAATATATTACTACCCTCGCCCTGTTGAAATTTTCACTTCTGTGTATGTAATAGCACACAGTTTTTAATAATACTATTTTTTTTTGTACTTTTTTTTTTGTTATAAAAAAATGTTTTCGATGTTACTTGAAGACGTGGTAATTTTTTTTTAGGTGAATAATACTTCGTTGTTTTAATACTCTTATAATTTATTAACTCTTTCAACGCCACAGTCCAATATAGGTGACAAAAAAAAATAGGTTAAAAGAATTTAAAAAAAAAAGATTTTGATTATTTGGTCAAAAGAATTTTAAAAAAGATTTTGATTTTTTTGGGGAGTGGCGGTTGGTGATCGATTTTGATTTAAAGACCGTGGTGTTGACAGAGTTAAAAAAAATGATTTTTCATTTTTTTGTAAAGATTACATAATTTTATGCATATAATTATGCTTCTAGCAGATAATAATATAGGAGCAGAGCATATAATTTTTTTCTACTTAAAACTTAGGTTTTTTTTCATTAATTTAGAATTTTAAGTTTTTGGAATGCAATTTTGAGCAATTCGTTAGAAGGGATATAGCTTGACTGGAATTTACCTGTTTTGTTGAGCCTTTGCCCGTTCTGTGTGGAGCGAGAGGGTGGGTCAGATTTTACCCGACTAAAATCCAACCGTAATGGTTCTTTTAGTTGCCCTTACCTTGTAGAGTTACACCCAGACAAAATAATTTTAACTCATATGTGTAAGGATAACCACACCCATTTATATTATTATATTAACGCCAATTATATCAAGTTAGTAAATTTGACATAAACCAATGAAAGTTAGTATAATCTCAGTCATATTTATGAGTTTTTTTTCTTTCACTTAATATAATAGTGAAATATGATATAGAAAGCGGTGCAAAATACTGTTATTCCAAGCTGTGCCCTTCAAAATAACCAATTTTGTTAACAAAATAAAATACCAATTAATAGGAATGCCAATTAAAAGAATAATTAAACCCAAATGTCATCTAATGTAATATATGCTGTTATATTTAGAAGGTTTATGAACTGTGTTTCCATCTATACTAATTTTATAAAGAGGTAAGATTGTATTTAGGAGGTAATCTCTGGAACTACTGGTCCCATTTGATTTTTTCTTAATCTGTTATATCGGCTATCTAACACTGAAAGATTAAATTTTTTCAGTGTTAGATAGCCCATTTATCTAGGAATGCTATAGGCTATATACTATCACGCTACGACCCACGGGAGCGGAGCAGTAACGAAAAATGCGGGTGAAACCGCAGGGGACAGCTAGTAATATATGATTTAATTTTAACTCTCCTACGGTCCGGACTAAGCGTTTCGCCTCGTCGTTTATACCGCGTACATCGAAGGAACAATTTATCTGCTGCGGTATTCCCATCCGATTTTAAATTAGGTTTGGCAGGCAGGAGACAAACATTCTATATATTTTTACTGCATTCTCAAGACATACATTTTCTAATTTTACTGTGTTCTAAAGACGCATTATTCTGTTTTTACTGCGTTCTTAAGACACATAGTCTATATTTTTACTGCGTTCTCAAGACACATATTCAATATTTTTACTGTGTGCTTAAGACACACATTCTATATTTTTAATGCGTTCCCAAGACACAAATTCTATATTTTAATGTGTTCTCAACTCACAAAATCTCTTTAAGGGAAGGTTACATCGGAATCCTACCGTCCTTTTCACCTATTTTTTTAGGTGGGGAATTATCAGAATGAATTCTCCCGAACCTGGGTAGAGCGGGAGGGCGTGTCAGACTTTTACTGACTAAACTGACAAACTTGATTTCATGTTACACCAATACTGTTTCACCTTTTTTTTTTAATTGAAGAATCATCACTTCCCCTGCTCCTGTAGAAAGCTGGAGAGAATCAGACTTTTAGAGACTAAACTGACAAACTTTAGATAGGATATAACACCAAAAAAAAAACTACAAAACACAGTCCATAACCTCCTAAACAGCCCAGCGTACCCAAAAAAAATAATATCTGCTCAATTAATGCTGCATATTACCAATAATAGCCTTAACAACATCTGTAGAGGAAGCGGTGCCTCCAATGTCCGGAGTCATGATCTTGTCAACGTTGATGGTCTTGTCAACGGATTTCCTGATGAGATCTGCGTGGAAGTGGTGTCCGAGGTGCTCCAACATGTCTACGGAGGCATTGATCATGGCTATCGGGTTGGCTATGTTCTTGCCTGCGATGGCCGTACCTGGAATTTTGGGTAAGACAAATGATAAATTTATTTTGCAGGTTTATTTCGCTCCTTATAAAATACTGGTATTCAGCTAAATCTGGCTTGACTGGAAGCCGACCCCAATATGGTTGGGAAAAGGCTAGGTGGATGGACTTGAAAATATGGGTGAAAGTTATAATAAAAAATGCCGACTCCATAATGCAAATAGGCGAAAGTTGTAATTAAAAAAGCCGACTCCAAGCTAATTAGGAAAAGACTAGAAAGATGATGACATACAAAGTCGGGAACATTAGCTTGAGTTTATAACAAATTGATGGTGATAAATGATATTTATTTTTGAAAATATGTTTTTTTAAACACTTTTTTTTAACACCGAAAAAGCACCGAAATAAACTCAGGAGTCAGTCAGTATCTTTTAAAGTTCTCGACACAGTTTACTTTGTGGTATACTGTGGTGGTCAAAAAATTAACCTAATGTCAGTCATGTCAAAATAGCAAAGCAAATGCTCAGCGTTAAACTATAAGGGCCTGTTTCACAATGTCCGAGTAGCCACTACTTCCCGAATAAATTCAAAATTGGAACAGAATTTGTATGAAATTATCTGCCAAGTAAGTTATTGGCAACTTAATCATAGGTAGTGAAACAGGCCCTTATTCTTTAATCTGTCATGTAGTCGTGACCGTGGCGCACGGGGCACATTTAGTGTTACTCACCAGTGTTCCTAGTGCCAGGTTCAAACACGGCGTAATGGTCGCCGTAGTTCCTGCCGGAGTGTAGACCCGCTCCGCCCATGAGGCCGCACACCAGGTTGGACACGATGGAACCGTACAGGTTCGTCATCAGCATCACGTCGAATTGATGGGGCCTGGAAAATTATAACAATTTCAGGATTAGAATAGCATAGAAATATTTTTATTTGGGACCGTTATCTATACTAATATTATAAAGAGGTAAAATTTGTAAGTTTGTATGTTTGTAAGTTTGTATGTAGGGGGTAATTTCTGAAAATACTGGTCCGATTTGAAAAATTCTTTCAGTGTTAGATAGCCCATTAATCGAGGAATGCTATAGGCTATATACCATCACGCTACGACCCACGGGAGCGGAGCAGTAGCGAAAAATGCGGGTGAAACCGCAGGGGACAGCTAGTGCTGCATAAAACGGTTACTAACACAAAGAACAAGTTTGATTTTTGCACAGCTTCAAAGGACTGCAGACCTGAGTATGATTTTTATTTCAACTCGATACCTCCACACATTCCTGAGATAAAGGGTCTTGATAGACACACAGACGAACAAAGTGATCCCTTTTCTCTTTTTTCCCTTTTTTCCTTTTGAGGTATGACGTGCCCGCAGCGAAATGGTGACCACCGCAACCATAGCTGGGCGTCAGACACCCAGCGCTGGTTTTCGGTTGGTACCCCGCAAGAAACTCGGATGAGGGTAAACAAAAAACTGAATTGAGTTAAATATTACAGATCGTCCGTTATAAGTTGGCGAGTGTGAAGTTAGGCTCTGCGAATTTTGGCGCTTGAAATATCGTAGAAAAATAAAGGTTTTAAAAAAATTCATGCCATTAACTGTTTTTAACAGCAATAACAACTGCAAACTGCAATAATTTTTTTAAAACCTTTATTTTTGAACGATATTTCAAGCGCCAAAATTCGCAGAGCCTAACTTCACACTCGCCAACTTATAACGGACGATCTGTACGATTCATTCGTGTATCTACCTACTTGTATACTCGTATAACTTTATTGAACAAAAATCTCGCGATATCGAGAGATTTATTTCGATTGTTCGAACATTTCGATGGTTCTCGATGTTTGACTCGAGTCTGACTCGGTCTGTTATTACGTTTGGCGTATGGTTCTTTCATTCGTGAGTTGTTCCTCGATATCGAAGTCTCCAAGAACAAACCAATACGACTACTTACTTAGCAACGAGCTGCATGCAACAGTTGTCGATGATCATGTCGTTGTGCTCAATATCGGGCTACTCCTTGGCGAAGTCTCCAGGAACACAGCCGGACGGCGAGCGACCCATCGCTCACTACTTACTTAGCAACGAGCTGCATGCAACAGTTGTCGATGATCATGTCGTTGTGCTCAATGTCGGGCTACTCCTTGGCGAAGTCTCCAGGAACACAGCCGGACGGCGAGCGACCCATCGCTCACTACTTACTTAGCAACGAGCTGCATGCAACAGTTGTCGATGATCATGTCGTTGTGCTCAATGTCGGGGTATTCCTTGGCGATGCGCTTCGAAGTCTCCAGGAAGAGACCGTCGGATAACTTCATGATGTTGGCCTTGTGGATTGTGGTCACCTGGAATGAGAGAACATTTGGTTTATTGTGGAGTTTATAGGGGAGACTTAGGGTCTGTTTCACAATGTCCGAGTAGCCACTACTTACTGAATAAATTCAAAAATGGAACGAAATTTGTATGAAATTATCTGCCAAGTAAGTTACTGGAAACTTAATCATAGGTGGTGAAACAGGCCCTTATACAATTATACCTAGCCTATACTGATACTAATACTATATCCACCAATCCGCACTGGACCCGCGTGGTGGATTACTGCCCACTCCCTCTCCTAGAGAGGAGGCCTGGGTCCCAGCAGTGGGAGCATTACAAGGCCGATAATGTTAATGCTAGCCTATACTGTCCTGCTGGGTAAAAGCCTCCCTCTATTCCTTCCATCGTTCCTGGCTTTAAGCCATTTCTTGCCAAAGAAAAAAGGCAAGCTTATGAAATTCACATTTTTTATGATGAAAACAGTTGTAGTTTACAAATGCCAACTCAATCCACTATACAGGGTTACTTGTAAAACACTGACAACCTCTCAGGACTAAATTGACACAGGCAAATGTCAAATTAACAATAATAATGATGCCAGTTCTTTTGTGTTGTGACCAGTGTGATAATAGCCTATGTGATGTCACTATAGGGTCAGTTCACAACGAAACGCGAAGATGCAGGAAGAGGCCAGATGTCAGGCTTCTACTGTTTAAAACCCACTCCTGTTCCTTCATTGCCTTCATTCCAGTGCCCCGGAGTTCTCTATCTAAGTTAATCTTAAAGTTCCATCTACCGTCATCTTACCCAGCAGGGCCGAAGCCTCTGGGGTCATGGATCAGATTTCCGAAAAGTTAGCTCGGTTGCCCCCCGGTCACCAGTCGCTATGGCGACGCTTGGGGGAGGCCTATGTCCAGCAGTGGACGTCTTTCGGCTGAGATAATGATGATGAGCTCAGTGTCCACCGATCGAAGGTAACACAGGACCGGGGTGAGGTTTATAGTCAGTAAGTCCTGCTCCGCCCAAGAGCGGGAAAAGCCCCCATTTGAAAAAAATATCAGCCGTCATCTCATCTTCTTCCTACCATGCTTCTTGGCGTTGACCCTCTCTGAGTTGCTCGCCGTCACCACCTTCATAGCCTTCATTCCAGGGTCCTGGGCTAAAGCTGTCTATCATCTGCCATCATTCTTACCTTCTTCCTACCATGCTTCTTGGCGAACTCGAAGGCGAACCTGGCGACCCTCTCGGAGTTGCTAGCTGTCACCACCTTCATAGCCTTCATTCCAGGGTCCTGGGCTAAAGCTGTCTATCATCTGCCGTCATCTTACCTTCTTCCTACCATGCTCCACAACTCATTAACTGGGGTAACAAGGTGCTTCATAGCAAGACTGAAGTCAGATTTACTGGCTTCTGACTATCCGTAACGACTGCCAAAGATCTACAAATGACAGCCGGGACCTACGGCTTAACGTGCTTTCCGAGGCACGGAGGAAACTCAGTAAGTTAAGATGGTCAACCATCCACAGACCAAGCTTGGCAAGCGTTGCTTAGCCTTGATGATCGAACTGAGCGGCTGTTATTTTCTAGCCACGAGTTCTTCCTCCTGATTAAATCTCATTCCTGTTCCTTCCAGGTTCCTTCCTTCTTCTTTATTCCAGGGGATCTCTAGTTATCTCTTCTTTTTTTTTATTATACAAAGGCTCGCGCTTGACCACTATCTCACCTGATGGTAAGCGATGATGTGGCCGACGATGGAGCACGCTTGCCTAGAAGTAACCTATTCACTCTTGACTTGAAGACTCCTAAGTTGTAGCTATCAGGAAACACAGACTCCGGCAGGGAATTCCACTCCTTAGCTGTACGCTACTCGTATCTATATCTATAAGTAAATATCAGCCGTCATCTTACCTTCTTCCTACCATGCTTCTTGGCGAACTCGAAGGCGAACCTGGCGACCCTCTCGGAGTTGCTCGCAGTCACCACCTTCATGGACTCGATGACGCCGTGCACTGATTCGTGCTCCAACATGGCGTACTCGCCTTCCGTGTTTTGTCTGCGGAATGAGGGTAGATGTTGGTTAGAATGGTTTTGGAGGAAATGCGTGATGTAAAGTGGGAAATTGATCATGTAAGGTCCCACCCCAGTTTTGCATGGGTGTGTTAAGGTGAATGCTTCAGGTAGCCCGCAAAATTCAAATTTTCTTACGTTTTTTGCAATTTGAAAGCCAGTGATATGTTGTATGAAGTTAAAAATACTTAAGCGGCTGTAAAACGTAACTAGTTATATAATTATAAACATAAAAATCTTACAACTTTATACAACTTACCACTGGCTTTCAAATTGCAAAAAACGTAAGAAAATTTGAATTTCGCGGGCTAACCTGGAACATCCCCCTTAAACATTCACAACACAGAAATCAGAAAATCTCGGCAAATTCCTACTATAATATGCATGTATCATAAATTACTCTGGCTATTTGTGAAAACTGTATAGCAATTCAGAACAGAGAGACAGACGGCTCAAAAACCGCTTGACCAATTTGTTTTTTTTTTTTGCTCTTATACAGGGGTAACGTAAAAGAAAAAAAAAATAGGAAAATCCCATATTACAAAAATCTTATAGTTAGTTTGTTTCACTTTTAGATTGTGGGTATTATTTATTACTGTAATCTACAGTCTGTCAAGCTGCATATTTTTCCAAAAAATTTAAAAACATATGATAGTGTCGACGTTCTCTGAGATTAGCATAACAAAGCATCTCTGCATAGCTTTGTAAAATTAGTAATGGAATATTTAACATCCTGTGTATTGGACATTTCAAACAATTTGTCTTAAATTCAAGCTAAAGTTTCCGACTTTATGTCGTCATCTTTCAAGCCTTTTCTTAACGTTTGAATCCCCGACCGGTCCTATGAGACCGCGCTGTTATTGTTTTACTATTGTGTCTCGTTTCGCGGGTATCTGAGTAACTAGCATGGGGATCGGCTTAAGTCGGTTTCTAGTCTATGGGCCCTCGCTCACGTTGACTTTATTGGCGCCTCCTTCGCTAGCATGACTGCTTCGCAGAAGGAGGCACCCGGAAAGCACGTTAAGTCGTAGGTCCCGGCTGTCATTTGGAGATCTTTGGCAGTCGTTACGGATAGTCAGAAGCCAGTAAATCTGACTCCAGTCTTGCCATGAAGTACCGTATTACCCCAGTTAATGGGTTGTGGAGGTCTGGTAGGCAGCCGCTCCTCGTAAAATACTGGTATTCAGCTAAATCCGGCTTGACTGGAAGCCGACCCCAATAAAGTTGGGAAAAGGCTAGGCAGATGATGAGAAGGAGGCACCCGCGAGCCATTTCTCGCTCCGGACCATGGCCTGTACCAGGGCCCGGCGCAAGTGGTCTTTGTCGCCAAGAGGCACGGGGTTGCAGTAATATCCTAGACAAACTTAGAAAAGTGTGTGACTGTGATTATTATTTTCCTTTAAGACTAGCTGTCCCCTGCGGTTTCACCCGCATTTTTCGTTACTGCTCCGCTCCCGTGGGTCGTAGCATGATGGTATATAGCCTATAGCATTCCTCGATAAATGGGCTATCTAACACTGAAAGAATTGATCAAATCGGACCAGTAGTTCCAGAGATTACCCCCTACATACAAACTTACAAATTTTACCTCTTTATTATATTAGTATATAGTATAGATGAAAGCATGTGCACAAGAAGTTGGCAGAATCATCACACCTTTAATTGGTCGGAGTCGTTTTTTTCTCTCTCTATAAAATTGTTTATTTATATGTATTTATGTATGCATTGATTACCTATTGTCTATTGTAATTATGTGTCTATTTATAGTAAGTTTTGTTTCTGCACCATACTAAGGGCGACTGGTATAAAATGCCTAAGGCATTAAATCCGCCTTTGTACCTACTAGTGCATAAGCCCGGTGCTTTTAAAGTGTATTCACCGGAGCTTGAGCCACAAGGTAAACAAAAAAATCATTTTTTCAATATGGCGGGTATAACCGGACCGATGACAAAACGTCACATTTTAATGTAAAATGTTCCCAGTATCTGTGGTCTACAACTTAGTAGTATTAAAATGTCATTTTAGGTTCTTTTACATGTGAACTATTTAATGCATAATTAATAAAAATTAAGAAAATAATTTAAGGCATTTATAATGTTTGATCTATACTAATATTATAAAGAGGTAAAATTTGTAAGTTTGTAGGTTTGTAAGTTTGTATGTAGGGGGTAATCTCTGGAACTACTGATCCGATTTGAAAAATTCTTTGAGTGTTAGATAGCCCATTTATCGAGGAATGCTATAGGCTATATACCATCACGCTACAGCCCACAGGAGCGGAGCAGTAACGAAAAATGCGGGTGAAACCGCAGGGGACAGCTAGTTTCAAATAAATCTGAAAGGATAACATAAGTTCCACAGACATCATTCTAAAATATAATTTCTAATGTTGTCAGTGTAGTTATTAATTCCATACTTATTTTTATATGTTCATTACATCAATCGTGACATATAAAGAACCCTTTTTATGGTTTGTTTACCTTTTGGCTCAACCCTCGTTGAATACCCTATAGGTATGCAGACGACAGCACTATGGCTGAGAGATACGTGTCCGACGCACGTGCTAGTGCATAAAGTTTTAATGAATAAATAAAATGTCATTACCTGACAATATGAATATCGATATCCCTATGCCGTGTGTCCACTCCTGGGAAGGACTTGCAGTGCATGACGTAGGCGTACATGTCCAACTCGTTGCGGAGAGCCACGTTACGGGACGTCACGTACGCTGCCTCGCTCTTCGTTTCGATGTTACCCTGGTAGGAAGAAAATAAAGTTTACTTATATGATCTGAGATTTGTCCTGTCATCCTGGGGAATGAGCCGAATCTCACATGGTCATGATGTGTCCACGGCTATTTTTGGCTGAGGTCTACCATAGAGATAGTAAGCCCAAAATGCCTGATCATTAGCATTATCGGCCTTATAATGTTCCCACTGCTGGGACTCAGGCCTCAGGCCACCGCGCGGGCCCATTGCGGATTGGTGGATGTCACATGTCTTCGAATTTTTGGTTCTAGGACATGCCGGTTTCCTCACGATGTTTCCCTTCACCGAAATGCCTGATCATCAAAACCTAATTCAAATAATGCTAAAATAATGGATATGGCTTCTCCCACTGTGGCCACACTGGGAAAACGTGTCAGACTTCTACTGACTAAAACCCACTCCTGTTCCTTCTTTGCCCTCATTCCAGGGTCCCGGGGATCTCTTTCATTCAACTTAGGACCCCAGTAGGCTTCCACTATTGTTTGCTGACACTGTCTCTTCGAGACGCTCGTGGAACAACAGGCGCCATCGCGTCGACGATGTGGGCTTTGTCCGGACTGTTTCCAGACTTCCGGACGGCGAGCTACACCCATTGATCGCCATCCACAAACCTGCGCCTACGGTAGCTGAAAATAGGGATCAGGATCCTGCCGGCTGGAGCGCAAGGGCCAGAACCTCGCTCTTCGCTAGCGTTACTTAGAAGGAGGCGACTTTGAATTTATTTAATTAAAGTATTGAATTCAACACACAGGACCGGTCGTAGTGGCAACGCTTGAGGAAGGCCTATGTCCAGCATTGGACGTCTTTCGGCTGAAATGATGATGATGATTGGCTTACCTTAAGACAAACACCGTTCCTCTTGATGGTGGTGATAGCGTACTTGACATCCTCATCGTTGTCTACATTGGGGTCAATGTGTACAATCTCGAAGTCAATCGGGGCTCCAATGTACCTGGAAAGAAATTAAAAAATATTTTAATCCTTTTTTAGCATTTCTTTTTGTTTGGGATTTTAGCTTTAGCGTTATTGACCTTATAATGTTCCCATCGTTGGGTCTCAGGCCTCCTCTCTTGGAGAGGGAATGGGTCATAATCCACCGCACGGGACCATTGCAGATTGGTGGATGTCACAGTCATGTGTTCGAATTTTTGGATCTAAAACAAGCCGGTATCCTCACAATGTTTTCCTTCACCGTTTGATTGAGATAGTTCTTTGTAAATATAAAAGGATTTATAAACTCTTTCTTAATTTCCGAGATTAAAATGATATTACATGGGTTGTCACACTTGTCACAAGTCACAACCCAAAAGAACTAGCATCATTATTTGGAAACTCGGTATGTTAAGATGGTCACCCATCCACAGACCAACCTTGGCAAGCGTTGCTTAACCTTGAAGATCGACTCGTGTGGCTGTTATTATCTAGCCACAAGCTCCTCTGAATGACACTCGAAATTAAAACAACAAAATTAACAAGAATATTATGACATGACATTGACTAGCCTGTTGGTCTAGTGGTTAGTGGCCCTGACTGCTATGCCCAACGTTGTGAGTTTGATTCCCATCTAGGACAAATGTTTGTGTGAGGAACACAATCATTGTCTGGGTGTAATTTATCTATATTATGTCTGTATTTAGAAATATATAAGTATGTTTATCAGTTGTCTAGTACTCATAGCACAGATTCAGCTTAGTTTGGGACTAGATGGTGTTATGTAGAAGTTGTAGAATATTATATTATAATATTGATCAGATATACATATAAGGCTAATTATGCTACTTATGGAGGTCAGGTAGACAATCACTCTAATTAAAATACTAAGGGCCTGTTTCACAATGTCCGAGTAGGCACTACTCACTGAATAAATTCAAAAATGGAACAGAATTTGTATGAAATTATCTGCCAAGTAAGATACTCGAAACTTAATCATAGGTGGTGAAACAGGCCCTAGCACCTACATAGATTTGGTTAGTATGGAAACCATACCTTTCACAGTACCAGGCACAGACATACATACAAACATTAGCCTTCATAATATTAATGTGAAGTGTAATTATTATTATCTCCACTTAATACAATTAATGCTAATTGGTTTGAAGTCATTTTAATTGAAGTAAGATAATAAGTGAATGCAATTTGATCTATCCATAACAAATAAATAATTATTAATATTATTACAAGAATATTCTAATCTTTTGTCTGTAGCAATAAATAATAATTAATAGTAAATTCTATCAATTATTATGCTGGCAAGTGATTTAGGAAAATAAAATGATATTAAAAAAAAAAGCTGTTTCAGCAAGGAACTCATGAAAAACTTCTCCCATTCTGGATAGCGAGAGAGTATCAAGACTTGTACAGACTCAATTCCACCCATGTTACCCCAGTTGCCAATTGCGTTCCAGAGCCACAGTAACTCTTTCGGACTATATAAAATGGTTAGATAACAAATATTTTTCCATACATATACACATATATTCCCTATTAACTCCAGGCAAGCCTATTCTATCATTGACTACATGACCACATCACCAGTTACCATCACATGACATGGTCAAATTAATATACAAGGATTTTTTTTTGTTAGCATATCAATGACACAAAATATCCTCTTGTATATTTGCACTTTAAATATAGAACTATAGTGCTAATAAATGACTATTTAAGTACTGGACCATATTAGTCAAACATATTGTTTATTTTGTCTAGTATTAATTAATGGTAAATAAAAAATACACATGAATCTGAAGTGTTATATTATAATAAGAAGAATATTCATTAAATTGTACTTAATTTCGCGCATAATTTAGAGAAGAGTTAAATAAAAACAGAAGAAAATCTACTACGTTTTATTTTTAAAAATAAATCAGCTGCTTTCTTTCCCTCCCCACAATCCTTTATGGTTCCAACAAAAAGGTTATAATACTAACTTGAAAATGTCCCGGACGTAGCCCATACACTCAGGGCCGATTCCTCCTCCCTGGAGCATGGTAACAGCATGACGACCTCCATAGTGGGCCTTAGGAACCAGATGCTGTTTCCTTACAACTGGAGTCTTATGCTGAACATCGAAATCTGATAGCGTAGCTGGCGCTGCCGCAGAAAAGTTCACGACACCGCGGAGTTCAGGCTTCACGACAATTCGTAACTCAGGCCGAGCACTAAATCTACTTAATAATCTCGCAGCCATCGCGATTTTTGCGCAAATATTTCGGCTCAACTGTTAAATAATCACAGGAAGAGGAAAACGGAAAATCATAGAGGATAGTAATGGAAATTGCACTCAAAAAAAGATACCATAGCCAATACTCCTATGTGACAGTCGACGCTAGCGCCATAGTTTGCAAACTGAAATAAAATAAGATATGCGCGGGAAATTGGAACTGGAAGAATTCAGATTTCAGAAATCAGCGTTAACGTATTTCTTTTTTTGCTGTTTTATTTAAAATAACATGGTTCTACCTAGGTAGAACTCGGTTCTCAGATTGTTTGCGAAGGACTGGAGATTTCGACTGATAGGGTTGCGACTTGCGACCAAGATAGTAAATAGCCGTGTCGTCGGCGAAATGAAGTCACTGGACGTTTTTATTTTTGGGGATATGGCTAGTGAAGAACTAATAACTCTGAGTGAAGAACTAATAACTCTGGCTAGAATAAAGAGGGGGATGAGAATTCTCCCTCGATACATAGAGTAAGATGCTATTCGACATGATAATGTTTATTTTTATTATGTTTTTGGGTACAATATTGTCTGGTCTACACTGTCCTCAAATATATTATATCTGTTAATATTGTACTCGTAATACGGAAATATTGTAAACTCTATGTTTTTAAATATTAACCGTGGAGTTTCTTGCCGGTTCTTCTGTAAGTAACGACCAAATTGAAACCGTGCAGTAGCTTCTGACGTTTTAATAAGTGCCTAATTAAATAAAAGTTTAAATACAAAATTATGTCAAGTGTCATAGCGAGAAGAATATTCATTAATTACAAATAATTTCGCGCATAAAGGTTTTGTAGTGTAATGAAAACAGAAGAAAATCTACTAAGTTTTATTTTAAAAAGTAATTCAGCTGATTACCTCCCTGACAAAGACCTACCCTCCCTGTGAAAGATGTAAAAAAAAATTTTTTACATCTTTCACACAACGCCATCTAGTCCCAACCTAAGCAGAACTTATGTTATGTAAACTCAAGGTTAAAACAATACTTAGAAACCAAAAACATTTTGTCACCTAACCAATATGGTTTTAGAGAAAAAAAATCAACAGCACAAGCAGTAGAAAAGCTGACATCCTTCATTGCTGAAGGAATGGATAGGGGTGATAAAACAATTGGAGTCTTTCTAGATCTAGCTAAGGCTTTCGACACAGTTTCTGTTCCCATACTACTTAAAAAGATGGAAAATATTGGCATAAGAGGCATTCCCCTGCAATTGTTTGCAGATTACTTATCTAACAGGGCACAGTGTGTTAGAGTGGCCGTAGGCCTAAGTGCTTATGATGAGGTAAGGTTTGGGGTTCCACAGGGCAGTATTTTAGGGCCCACAATGTTCCTAATTTATATAAACGACTTGTGCTACCTAAATCTAACACGTGGAGAAATCGTTACGTTTGCAGACGACACTGCACTACTGTTTAGTGGAAGAACGTGGGGTGAGGCAAATCAATTAGCCAACGACAGTTGCTCATTAGTTAGAAATGGTTAGACCAAAACTTACTTACATTAAATGTAAAAAAATCCCATTACATAACATTTAGTATCAGAAACAACACTCAACCTCCCACAGATTGTGTAAATATTATAGTACATACTTGCGAAAAATCTAGTCCATGCCACTGCTGCGCTATGACCAAGGCGTCCACAATTAAGTACTTGGGTGTAACAATTGACCAAAATCTCAACTGGAAAGATCATATTACCTTGGCGGCGCGTGTTAGGAAACTAGTACACATTTTCAAAAATATTCGAAACATTTGCGAACCGAAACTCCTGTGATCAGTTTATTTTGCCCTGTGTCAATCCATACTGACATACTGTATTACTGCATGGGGTGGTACAGGGAAGACTACCTTGTTAATTCTAGAGAGAGCGCAACGTCTAGTCTTAAAGGTTATGAACTTCAAAAGATTTCGATATCCTACTCACTGCCTGTATAAAGATATGTCGGTATTTACTGTTAGGCAATTGTTTATTAAAAATGTTATATTACTGCAACACAAAAAACCTCCTGATTACATTAACAAACGTAGAAAAGATTTGGTTTATTTGGTTCCGAAATGTAAAACATCATTTGCTAAGAAGTTTCTTAACTATCTTGGCCCTAATCTGTACAATAGGGTATCTAAATACATTCATTTACGTGATCTGACCGTTCGTTTATGCAACGCCATATTGGAAAAATATCTCTTAAATCTTAGTTACGAGAACACGGAACGGCTATTGGCAACTCTATCATAGAAGACAACACAACACAAACAAATATATTGTTACCAGATATACTACACAAATACACATTTATAATTACTGTAAGTTTTTTTTTTCGATTTCAGTTTTAATTTCAGCATGCTTTCTTAATATTGATGTTTTTTATTATTATTATTATTATTTCACTCTATTGGCAAGGCAATCATAGTATAGTAATGATTTTGTCTGAATTTCTTGCATACACTAAAATATATTTCGGTCTACCTACATTGCAACTAAAAATATGTAGGGTCGGGTGTCACACATTGAACCAGGCAGCTACATTGAACCACCGCCGAATCTCAAAAATGCGACATTGCCAAACCGCACTAATATGAGTGAAAGAGAGGTATTTACGTTCCATTCCTGCCTACTAGTTTGCGTGGCGATCGCGTGCAAAGTGGTTGTGTGAGGAGTATTCGAAAGCAAACTGACTCAAAAAGTAAATATTTTTTGCCAATTTCATTCTCTTTTAGCTTTTTTCGTTTAAATAATATCAATTTATTTATATGTATACTGTTTTCTATGGTTATTTAGCAATTAAAAGAGCTATAATTCGTGATTTTAAGAGATTGATTTGCCGGCAAAATTTTGAGTTTAGTGATCAAAACGTGGTGTGTCTCACATTGAACCACCTGAGGGTGGTACACATTGAACCACGGTTTACTGTGTACACCCCAGTCGTTAAAGGAGTGTTTTTTACAATTATTTTAATTTAATTTTAATTTGTTATATTATGGAAGGTACTTTTGTTTTTATAATGAAAAACTGTTACTCTTGTTTTTATTATTAAAATATGATAAGAATTTGACTGAAAAGGTTTTGTGATGTATAAAACTAAGACTCTCGGTTTAATTACATATGATTTAAAGTTATTTTTATAAATATAAGGCTGATTTTTATTATTACTGTTTATTATTATTATTATTACAAAGTATTTGCCTTATAAATTGAACTAGAAGACATCGTTAATAAGGTGTCTCAATGTGGACGATACCCTGGTTAAATGTGTACCACCTGTGGTACACATTTAACCAAAAATCATTTTTCATAAAAATCTGTTTGGGGGTGATTGGGGTCCGTTTACATCTTAAGGACCCAAGCCAACCTCACCTGCTAGCGGTGCACCCTGCTGTTCAACGGACGAGGCTCTGGCGATCCTGGTTTCCCTCTCGTAGGGTTGTGGGGGTCAGACGGCTGGTCGCCCCACGTAAAACCAACTTCAGTCACATATTCATGGATAAGGCAAAGAATAATGTGGGTACTTGGACTAGGGCGTCGCCGAACAACGACGCGCAGGCACATCGCCTTAAACCTGCGATAAGTGGGCTAGGGCTACCGTGTCAAGTACGGGCACGGCTAAAGAAGTCAGTACCCAAAAAGAAGCTCCGCTTTGCCACCTGGAACATTGGCTCTCTAACTGGACGTTGCAGAGAACTCGCGGACGTACTTGCGAAACGTCGGGTCCAGTGCGCCTTCCTTCAGGAGACGCGCTGGAAGGGGAATAAGTCCCGTGACATCGGGCAGGGGTACCGGCTAATGTACACCGGATCACCATCGGGCAGGAACGGAGTAGCCGTAGTACTGTCTAAGGACCTTCAGGATGGACTTCTTGAAGTAGACCGATACAGCGACCGGTTGATGCGAGTTAAGGTGCTGATCGAAGGGTCGGTAACGAACTTAGTCAGCGCCTATGCTCCTCAAACTGGCTGCTGTGAGTCTGAAAAGGAGGCCTTCTGGGATGAGTTCGAGGACGTAATGCGCGCTATTCCGAATTCTGAAGATATTTTGGTTGGGGGGGATCTCAACGGTCACGTAGGTCAGCGTGCTGGAGAGTACGGACGTGTTCACGGTGGTTTTGGCTATGGCCAACTAAATGCAGAGGGAGTCAGCATACTCAGGACCTGCGCTGTGTCGGACCTAGCCATCGCGAATACGTTCTTTCAGAAGAAGCCCCAGCATCTTATTACGTACCGTGGTGGCTCATACTCAACCCAAATTGATTACCTGCTGGTGCGACGGTGCAACATTGGCAAGGTTACCAACTGTAAGGTTATCCCAGGCGAAAGCTTAACGGCTCAACATCGCCTCCTTGTCATGGACCTGGCGATCGTATCAAGGAAAAAAGTGACCCAGAAACGCAATCCCCGCACCAAGTGGTGGTTGCTTAATGGTCCTAAACTGTCGGAATTCATCGCGGAGGTCGAGCACCTCGAGATCAGTTCTCCGCATGAGTCCGCTCAGGAGATATGGAGTAGGATTCATTCAGCAATCACCGCCGCGGGTAAGCGCGTCCTTGGCACTTCTCGTGGTGGTCGCACCATGGACAGGGAGACGTGGTGGTGGGATGACGGGGTGCAGGAGGCGACCCGGAAGAAGAAGGTATTATTTAAGAAGTGGCAGGGGTCCAACTCTCCGGAGGACAGGGAGGCATATGGAGCGGCTAAGCGCGCTTGCAAAAAAGCAGTAGCCAGAGCCCGCAGCAAAAGTTTGGCGCCCTTGTACGACAAGCTGGAAACTGCGGAGGGGCAAAAGCTTATTTTTAAGCTGGCGCGTGCCCGGGAAAAAGCTACACGGGACATTAGCAAATGCCTCTGTGTAAGGGACGCCCAGGGTAAGCTGCTCTATGATGCCCCCTCTGTTAAGGAGAGATGGTGCACATACTTCGAGGAGCTGTCTAACAAACAGCATCCCCATAACCTTCCTCCCGAACCGCCTCCTAACCTTGGTCTTATTTCCCTTATTTCCCCCGACGAAACTCGCATTGCTCTTCGCCACATGAAGAACCGGAAATCGGTCGGGCCTGACAATGTGCCAATCGAAGTGTGGAAGGCCATGGGCTCACATGGTGTGGACCTTCTGACGGATCTTTACAACCGCATCCTGACCACCAAGGAAATGCCGAACCAGTGGCGATCAAGCCTCATTATTCCTATTTATAAAGGCAAAGGTAGCGTACAGGATTGTAGTAACTACCGCGGTATTAAGATCATGTGCCACACCATGAAGCTCTTCGAGCGCATAATTGACACAAGGCTCCGTAGCGAGTGCACTGTCTCTGAGTGTCAATATGGATTTCGGGCGGGCAACAGCACCATGGACGCAGTGTTCGCCTTGCGGACTCTGACTGAGGCTTACAGGGAGAGAAGGAGAGCTCTGCATATGGCCTTTTTAGACCTGCAGAAGGCCTTCGACTGTGTTCCTCGGCAGTCCATCTGGTGGGCACTTCGCTTCAAGGGTGTGCCCGAGGCCTATATTGACATTATCAGAGACATGTATCGCGATTCCGTGTCCTCTGTCCAGACCGCTGTTGGCGAATCCAAAGTCTTTCCAATATCTGTTGGCGTTCACCAAGGATCGGCTCTCAGCCCGTTCTTGTTTAACGTTGTGCTCGATGTAGTTACGGCATGCATCCAAGATCAGCCTCCATGGCTAATGATGTATGCCGATGACATCGCCCTCGTTAGCCAGAACAAAGCCCAACTTGAGCGGAGGGTCAACATTTGGAAGGACACGCTGGAAAACGGCGGTCTGAGACTAAATGTGGCGAAGACTGAGTACATGTCCTGCGGCAGCACGGATTCAAATACCATCCGAATAGGTTCGGACCGGATCAGAAGCTCGGATAAGTTCAGGTACCTTGGATCCGTGCTGCACGAGTCTGGCAACGTGGACGACGATGTCCAAGCACGTATAGGCGCGGCTTGGTCGAAATGGCGAGAGGTAACTGGCGTTGTATGCGACCGCAAAATGCCTCCGAAGCTTAAGGGACAGATATATAAATGCATCATACGTCCTGTCCTCCTGTACGGTGGCGAGTGTTGGCCAGCACTAGGCAGACACACCCAGGAGCTTCGCGTCACGGAGATGAAGATGCTGAGGTGGATGAGCGGCGTAACGCGATCTGATCGCATACGCAACTCATTCATCCGAGGTAGTCTTGGTGTCCGTGACGTGGGGGAAAAACTGCAAGAGTGTCGTCTGCGATGGTATGGCCACATCATGCGCCGCCCTATGGAGTACGTTGGCCGGAGATGCATGAATATGGCTGTCCTTGGCGGTAGGTCGCGTGGTCGCCCTCGCAAGCGCTGGCTGGACGTCGTCAAGTCCGACATGAGAGCCAATGGCCTTACTGCCAAGGATGTAGAAGATCGGGCAAAGTGGAGCAAGCTAAGCCGGAAGGCGGACCCTGGCAAAAGCCGGGACTGACGCCTAGTAGAAGAAGATTTGCCGGCAAAATTTTGAGTTTAGTGATCAAAACGTGGTGTGTCTCACATTGAACCACCTGAGGGTGGTACACATTGAACCACGGTTTACTGTGTACACCCCAGTCGTTAAAGGAGTGTTTTTTACAATTATTTTAATTTAATTTTAATTTGTTATATTATGGAAGGTACTTTTGTTTTTATAATGAAAAACTGTTACTTTTGTTTTTATTATTAAAATATGATAAGAATTTGACTGAAAAGGTTTTGTGATGTATAAAACTAAGACTCTCGGTTTAATTACATATGATTTAAAGTTATTTTTATAAATATAAGGCTGATTTTTATTATTACTGTTTATTATTATTATTATTACAAAGTATTTGCCTTATAAATTGAACTAGAAGACATCGTTAATAAGGTGTCTCAATGTGGACGATACCCTGGTTAAATGTGTACCACCTGTGGTACACATTTAACCAAAAATCATTTTTCATAAAAATCTGTTTTACACCGAAACTAAAAGGAATATGAGAAATTAATGTTTTACAAAATTGAAGCTAAATAAATATGCTAACTATACACAAAAAATTAAAGGCATTGATGGAACATCCAGCCCACTATGAGACTTTGAAATTTACCTGGTTCAATGTGGGACAACTTACCATACTCACTTATTGAACTGGAAGGTAACTCGCAATTTAAAATGTATAACGCTTTGTTGTTTTTAAGATAAGTTCCGAGTTTAAACCTTAGATAATATATTATTAAGTATGATAACCATGTGTTGTGTTGTGAGAGTTGATGAAGACTATCCTACCGTGATACAGTGCATACTAGTACGGAGGACAGTGTGAATCTGTTCTAAACAACCAAACACCTTGTCCATGTAGTGTGCAGAACAATAGTTTGGTCGTTTTGTTAATTTGTTTTTGTTTTGGTTAATAAATGGTTAAATGGTTATTATGGGTACTAGACAACTGATAAACATACTTAAATATTTCTCAATACATACATACTATAGATAAATAACACCCAGACACAACAAATGATCGTCCTCAACACAAACATTTGTCTTGGGTGGGAATCGAACTCACAACTTCTGGCATAGCGGTCAGAACCACTAACCACTAGACCCAAAAGGCCAGTCACATTCCTTTATGGTTCAAACAAAAATATTATTTTATAATACTTACCTCAAAAGAATATCGACGTGGCACAAACATTCAGGGCCGATTCCTTCACCGGGGAGCATGGTAACAGTATGTCGACCTCCATAGTGGGCCTTAGGTACCTTAGGATATTTCTTACAAACTGGAGTCCTATGTTGAATTTCGTATTGTGATAGCTCTGGTGTTTTTAGTGGACAACGTCGACGTGAATAGTTCAAGACACTGCGGAGCTCAGTTCGAATACTCAATCTATTAAATAATCTTGTAGCCATCGCGATTTTTGTGCAAATATTTCGGTTCAACTTTTAAATTATCTCAGGAAGAGGAAAACGGAATAATATCATAGAAGATAGGTAGTAATGGAAATTGCACTTTATAGCAAAAAAAAAGATACCATAGCCAACACTACTAGGTACATGACAGTTGATGTTCGCGCCATAGTTTGCAGACAGAAATGAAATAAGATATGCGCGGGAAAATTCAATTGCAATGTGGAAGAACTATTTTATGGTTAGCAGTTTAGCAGTATGTCCAGTAAGGCAACATCATAAGTCAATTAATAAGCATTTCAGGATATTTTTTATCTTCAAATTGTAATGAATGCATAATCACGTTTCACATTCACCGGGTCATATTCCGGGCAATTGCAGGTCAATTTGTGGCGTCATTTTTATTAGGGAGCAGTGGTTAGGTTGTCAGAAAATCACGTAGTCCGCCCTGTGTCACAGACTAATTGAGATGCGACTTATGCTTGTTAAAATATTGCTTTGTGAATTAAAAGCGAAGAGATTTTCATTTCTGCACTTTCAACCATTGCACTATTGTGGTTGTTCGTCTCTTTTATAACCAGTGCTAGTTATGAGGTCGTATACAACGCGGAAAAAATCCATGTTATCCCCGATACTCGTTTCTTTTCGTCGCTAAATTTGTAAGAAAATTGTGGAAATAGGTAAATGGAATAAAAAATATTATTTGTCTTGAAAAGCCTGTCAAATCCGAAAAACAAAATCATGTTCTGACAGTTTGAAAAAAAGAGATGGGCTGGTTTAAAGAAATCGGTTACCTACTATAATATCTGATTCTTAAGATTCGTAATCGATTAAAGTTTTACAGATTTATGTGTTACTGTAAAAGCCCGATATTGGTATTTACTAGTAATTTTTAGGACGTAGCAACGCGTGTAGGAAAATATTAGACTTTTACAAAATTATTGATTTTGAATTTTGTAAACTATATACGCGATTGTATATCTTATTAGGCCATTGTGCCAGACTTTGCCGAAAGCCGCCGCGCCGCCATGCCAAAAAACAATCGACTAGTGCTGTGATCGTGTTATGCTAGAAAACAACGCTTATAAAATAATAGACTGGTTGGATATACAATTGATCGGTTCGAAAACCAAACTGCTTATTCAGAAACAGTATTTTTTTCATCAGTAGAGTAGGTACGGACCCCAGCTTAGGACAATTGTACACGGCATGTCATTTTTCGCCGTGTTTATGTACGTTCATTCCCACTAGTTCGATCGTCGAACTAGTGAGATTTTTTTTTCTCATTTGTTCGACCGTCGAATTTATAAGATTTAAATGTAGTTCTTCGCTTGGTTCGTTAAAAATATATATTCGTGTACTTATATTTGTACATCTATAGCATATCTTTGATCAAATAAACAGTTGAAAACTTATAAATTATAAGCTGGCTTCCTCACCAATCAAAATGCACTTCGGTACCATGAGGTGCCCGCCTACCTCCGTCGTTTGATCGAGGCCTACCTGTCGGATAGGTTCATCATCTACCCCGGTCACCAGGGAGAGTGGAGACGACGAGAGATGTCGTGCGGTATTCCGCAGGGATCGGTACTAGGACCGCCCCTGTGGAACATGCCCAACGGTCGAAGCTTACTTCGACGTGAGGACGAAAAGGTAGCGGCCTGTTTTGCGAAGAGTGCTAGAGTTTTCCTACGACTCTCTTCATCATCATAATCTCAGTCGAAAGACGTCCACAGCTGGACATAGGCCTCCCCCAAGCGTTGCCACAACGACCAGCCCTGTGCGTTTCGCATCCATCGGATTCACGCGATTCTTGCCAGGTCATCAGTAAAGAATCATCATCATCATCTCAGCCGAAAGACGCCCACTGCTGGACATAGGCCTCCCCCAAGCGTCGCCACAGCAGCCGGGCCTGTGCATCTCGCATCCTGGCAAGGTTTGCGGGAATCCGATCCGATAAAGGATGTTTTTACATCATTTTTATGGGTATAATTTTATTAATTGTACGAGTTCAAAAATGAGAAAAAAAAAACAATTATTTCCTTAAAAATATAATATAATACCTAAAGATTATGCTATACTACGCTACACACACACACACATAAAACACGAAAGCTTTACAATTTTGACTATGGTTCGGTACTTAAATGTCTATGGGGTATCTTTAGTATTGGGTGGGTCCGCCAGAAATGCGACTCCTACCAGATATTTAAAGCGTTTATGGGCCTCCTCTCAGGGAGAGGGAACAGTGGTGTTAACAGTGTACTTCAATACAACTGGTCCTCTCAGATGCAGCTAGCCAGGGCAGCACCGAGATATTATAGTCACATAATGCCCTCTAGGTTAGGCAAGCTGTATGTGCGTGACCATAATCCTGCATAATGACAAAATTGTTTCACTCTTTGTGAACGGAAAATGTCAATTTTGAGATTGGATCATGAGTGGTAGAAGTTATACTTTTATCATTATTTGGTAAGACACACTAGCAGTTATTAGCTGTTGTGTGTTTGGAGATGTTTAGTCTGTCCATCCCATTTTTAAAGCAGTTCAATATGGGAGCTTTCACATTTACCGAGACTCTGTTCCAACTCGGTTAGGCAGAAACTGCTTCAAAGGCTTCTTTCCTTTAATTCCTTTAATTAATGTCCTCGTAAATGTTTAGAGTACCCTCGTTAAGAATTTAGAAACCAATGGGTGATGTTTGTCTGGGGTATACGCTCCTAGCAGATTTTTAAAGAGTTTATAACCTCTTGTTGACTGCAGTGCCTCAAGTTCTTCAGGCATATCGTCCGTAAAGAGGAATCGATGGAATGATCGACTGCGAAGAAAACTGCAGTGTACTTCGTCTGATCTTTATCCTGCATAAGGACAAAATGGTAATTTTGAGGTTGGATCATGAGTGGCAGTAGTTGCAGTATTATCATTATTTGGTAAGACACTAGCAGGTATTAGCTGATGCGTGTTCCTCTTCAGTTCCGCACAGTCTGAATGTCTTCGAAAAGTTTTCAATCAAATGTTTGTTTGGGGTAATCGATCCTAGCAGATTTTTAAAGCGTTTATAAGCCCGTGCTTTACTGCAGTGCCTTCAGTTCTTTGAGTTCAAATAACGAAGAAAGTCGTGCACTCTTGACAGAGTGGTCGCGACCACTCTAGGCGTCGTATCGCGAGAGAGGCGGTGGCATTGGATTCGACCGAAACATTACCGAAGAAGACTGCAGTGTAGTACTTCCTTCACTATAGCTTTCTTTTAAGCTCCTATTCAATAGTTCCCTCGTAATGTTCTGTTGGGTCGAACTCAAGGCTCATTGAAAGCCAACAGATAAATTAGCATCAGATGCCCTGTAGATTAGGCAACCCTTTGGGTCAATTCGACAGTGAGCTCTTCTGCGTTCTCCACCTCTGTTGGCAAAACTCTGAAAGGTCACGAAGATCCTGAATGCAGAGTACTTCATTTGCTACAAGTCTTTTAGGCTTCTGTTCAATTAGTCCCCCTAATGTTCTGTTGGTTCGAGCTCAGGGCTTATTGCTATAGTAGCACAGAGATATTATAGATAATAGCAGCACTCCTAGCATATTTTTAAGGCGTCTATAAGCTCCTGTTAACAGTGTAGCATAGCATGCTGGGACTCTGGGACTTAGACCTCCTCTCTAGACTCTCCCAGATAGGAGTTAACACCACTGTTCCCGGAAGAGTGTACTTCACTACGAGTTTTTTTGGAGCTTCTGTTCACTAGGTCCCCTTAGGGCTCATTGCCAGCTGCAGTGCGGGAACTTCATCCGAAAGGTTTTCTATCAAATATGTAATGTTTTGTCTGGGGTATTCGCTCCAGCAGATTTTTAAGGCATTTATAGGCTCCTGTTGACTGTGTAGCATAGCATGCTAGGACTCTGGGACTCAGGCCTCTTTTCTGGGCTCTCCCAGAGAGGAGTTAACACCACTGTTCCCGGAACAGTGTACTTCACTACAAGTTTCTTATGAGTTTCTGTTCACTGGGTCCTCTCAAAGTCTTGTCCGAAACGTTTTATAGCAAATATGTGATGTTTGTCTGGGATATTCGCTCCTAGCAGATTTTTAAGGCGTCTATAAGCTCCTGTTGACTGCAGAGTCATCATCATCATCTCACTCAGTGGCTAGGCGCTGTAATCGGTTTGGGGCATACGCGGTCGTCAGCCAAAAACGGTCCTTAAGACAGGGGCAATTTACAATGCCGCACTGAGCTGCAAAGCGTTGCGAAAAACAGTATAGTTAGCTTCTGTATTGAAATGCCAGTGAGGAAGCACACCGATTTTATCTTAAAGATCTGATGGCAGCCATGGTCGCCTTCTGAGGTCACAATGACAAGAAATCAGAAACTTCTATTTCAAATAGACCGTTTACAGGCACTATCAATTCTCAAAATGACGGTCAGTCAAAAAAAGTGAGGCTAAATTGCCCATTCCAAAGCGTAGATCTCTATTGAGAAAACCGTGGGAAAAACTCCACGGATATCATGGCATGTCATAATATTGTACACCTCTAGGGCGAACTTTGAAAGTACCACACATATACTCATTTCTTTTTCTGTCCAGTCTAGATATTCTACCAGCCCAATGGACCTTCTTCATCTCTGTGCTATGTATTTTCTGTTTATTTCACTTTTTCATCGACTAACACTTAGATCCATATAGTTGAGATAGTCTGGCTACTCTTAAGGCTCGGCTAGTTAGATTCGTATAGTAAAAGAGTTGGTCTTACTACTCTTTTATAGACTTTGATATATTGTCTTCTTTGAGTTGCAGCTATGTAACGCATCCAATTCAAAACTCGTCTATCCAAACCTGGCTGAAAATTAGTATCTTTCAGCAAGGTTTTCAGCTGGCACTCCCTCTGTAAAAAGAAAATAACAATGTTATTTATTGGCAATCCATGCCTCATCTGTGGGCACAGTGGGCAGTGGTCTCGAATTTACCGATTATTCGGTATATTAGTTTTAAAGACAAGTGCAAAATAATAATCAGGGACGTTTTTTATGAAAGAGACTGATTTACGTTTCGAATACCTCATGGTCCAAATAACCCACGATTCAAATAGTACCGATTTTATTTGGTGAATCATCAATTTCGCATTTGACATTCGAGACCACTGCCTGCGGGGGTATTGCCCATCTCTGTTGACAGCTCAAATGATGATCACTCGTTTTAACCACCGTTCCGAATCACGATAAAAATGACAATATCGCGAAGCCGAGCAAAAATAGTCATAAAATATTAGGTCCTTATGAAATTGGCGTTTTGTACGGGAGAAATATAGTATTTTTTTTTTTTGTAAAATACACACATCAAAAGTGTCTAGGGATCAACACATATTTTTGCAATAACTTTTCTCCTGATTGATATTAATTAAAATTTTCTTTAAGGATTCATCAAATAAAGTGTTTTCGTTTGTCACAGTAACGATAAACCAAGTCACCTTTGCATTAATAAAGAAATTTGCCATTTTCCTAATAAAGGGATTTTTGACATTTGAACCACTAACATTCGAAAAAAAGACTGATATAAAAGTTTTCTTTAAAATTTTATTGGGTAACTTAAACAATTAATAATCCGTGTTTCTACCGCGAACACTAACAACACAAGAACATCGGTTTGGCATACTCAAAATGAGTTCATCCAAATCACGCTGTGGAATGGCCGCCCATGTTCGTTGCAACAACAAAAAACCGGGCAAGTGCGAGTCGGACTCGCGCACTGAGGGTTCCGTAGTAACTTACTTATAAAAACAGTTCAATCGAACAATTCGACAGTCTCGAAATGTACGTTTTTTGCAGTATAAACGGACGAATCTTTTTTTCCCGTCACTTTACCAATTGAATTGAAAATTGATTTTTGCACAGCTTCAAGGGACCACGGACCCAATTATATGGTGTTAATTTCAACTCAATACCTCTAACTTACCTATGAATAAAGTTCTATTCTCGAATCGAGCGTTGAAGATTTTTCAAAAAAATAATTCTTGTGACGTAACAACAAATTTTCAGTTTTCAGACTTTTCCCTATATGAGTGCTATAAAACGTTGCTTCATGCCAAATTTCAAGATTCTAGGTCGACTGGAAGTACCCTTTAGGTTTTGATTCCCTTGCGAGTACTTGCGAGTTTCAAAATATGCAGCTTAAATTGCTGTTTCTTTTGATTGCGTTGACATAGAAGTTTGATTTTGTTACAGCTTAAAGGTATTATAGACCTGAGTATTTGGTATGAATTTCAATTTAATACCTCTACGCGTTTATGAGGAAATGGGTAGTAAGTTTATAATTATTAAAAAAAAAAATATTATGTGATGTAACTAAAAATTTATGGTTTTCGTAATTTTTCCTTTATCTATGCTATAAGACGTTGCTTCGTACCAAATTTCAAGATTCTGAGTTCACGGGAAGTACCCTGTAGGTTTTGATTCCCTTGCAAGTGTCGAAAATTTGCGGCATAAACGGCTGTATCTTTTGATTGCGTTGGCTTAGAAGTTTGATTTTTTCACAGCTTCAAGGGACAGTAGACCTGAGTAATTGATATAATTTTCAGCTTCATACCTCCACGCGTTCCTGAGAAAAAGGGTCTTGACAGACGGACGGACAGACGGACAACAAAGTGATCCTATAAGGGTTCCGTTTTTTCCTTTTGAGGTACGGAACCCTAAAAAAGGTCTTCTTGCGACTGGATACCCTCCATATTCGGCAGAGCTCTTCTCTGTAGCATATCCCATGCATGCTCAATCGGGTTCAAGTCTGGCGACTGAGCAGGCCAGGGCAGGACATTGATGTTAGCTGCGGCGAGAGTCTGTCTTACAACTCTTGCGGTGTGCGGTCGTGCATTATCATGCATTAACTGAAATAAGGGACCAATTTGCACTTGTAGAGGAACGATGACGTCTGATACAATCGTCTCAGCATAAATTTGAGCGTTGAGGTTGCCTCTGATCCAAATCAACTCAGTTCTTCCGCCGATCCAAATACCCGCCCATACCATGATGGTTCCACCACTATAAGGATGGACTTCCTGGCAGGGTTTTAATCGCTGTTGGCGTCCAGGGGTTCTCCAGTGTCGTATACGTCTTGTATCCGGTCTCATACCAAAACGAGACTCATCAGAAAAGCACACGAAACGCCATTGTTCTTCTGCCCAATTTCTGTGTTCAAGAGCCCATTGATATCGAATCCTACGATTGTGCATTGCTATAGGTGGTACCCGTAGCGGTCTTCGGGAATGAAGGTTCACTTCATGCAAGCGGTTTCTGACTGTTTGGTCGCTAATTAAGTTCCCTGAAGAGTGATGAAGCCTCACGACTAACATCATGGCGGTTATTGTTGGAGCTCTTCGAGTTAAGATTTGAATGTATCGGTCTTGTCTCCGTGTGGTGCAGCGATACCGTCCTCCATGGCGCTCAGCCACGGTACCAGTGCTTCGGTAACGTGTCCAAAGTCGACTGATAACACTCTGACTTGTATTCAGAGCTAAAGCCACAGTACGTTGCCGGGAACCAGCTTCTATCATTCCCACGGCTCTGAGCATTTCTTCCCTGCTTAAATGACGTCGCCGCTCCATAATAACGTTGGTTTTAATCAGTAGTAGGGAAACAGTAGCACTAATAATGTCTTCAATGCGTTGTATGTTTTTATAGGGAAAATATTGACAGCTGATTTTCATCTTTTACTCGAATTTGATTCACAGTTCCTGATTCAAATTATGAAATGCACCAAAAAGGATCCATATAAATTTATAAAATCATAAATTTATTACAAAGCCACATCTCAATCTCAAGAAATCCGCATAAAAATGCTTGATCCCTAGACACTTTTGATGTGTGTATATTTGTCGGAGAAGTCAATAGTATGGAAGCCAGCTAGAAAACAGGACAACAGTGGATACGTCACACCGCTTCGACAGTCAGGGCGTCGCCATAATGCGGCGAGTGGGGCAGAACCCGCTAGGACAGCGAACACTCTTAGTTCAACCGTCGCTCGTAGCGTTAGGTCGCTTTGAAACCGTTCTACGTTTTGTTGTCTGTACTGTACCATAAAAAAACCGACTACATCGAGCTTGCAACAAGGGAAGGTGAACGGGACGAGGCCGCGTGGCAGATCACCGATGCGATGGACAGACCAGATCAAGGCGGCTGTTGGCAGCCCATTGAACATGAAGCAAATAACCGGTGGAGTGCGCGTACGATGCTATTGCGCTCACCAAACATATGCTAAAACTAGTAGAAGCGGCAACCGCAAATGTAGTACGCAGGTCACGTGCTCCCGATTTTTAAGCGAATCAAATTAAAGGTACACGACTTGACCTTGAACGGACCAATAGCAGCCGCGCATTTTTCTTCGTCCCCCGGCCCGCCGTGGTGAGTTGTTTACTTAGAAGAAATCGGGCTATGCGCTCTCTAGTGGTTATATTCTCTATGCCATTGAACGATTACACCCGGATGACTGCCAGAAGGCAAAAGTAGCGGGAAGTTGTGCGGCGTACCCTAACATTTTCCGGAGAGCCGCCCTCATGACAACCACGACCACACTGCCAAGAGTGTAACGACACAGAAGAAGAGACCATTAAAAAGTGCACTGTATCAAATTAAAGTTATAATTGAAATCTCCTAGCCGTTGTTATTTATTGCACGATACCTACGTATGCCCACCTGGTTCTGCATCGTAGCTGGATACCATCCTGGGCAATCGCACATATTTAATCAATCAAAGTACGCACCAAGTAGATGAATGGAGAGGGAGAGGGAGGCCAAAGAAAATATGGATGGATTGTGTGAGGAGCGATATGAAGGAAAAGGGAGTTGGTGATAGTCTGACGTATGACAGGACAGAATGGAAGAAGAAAACATTTTGCGCCGACCCCAAGTAATATGGGTTAACGTTTGAATCACCGACCGGCCCTATGAGACCGCACTGTTATTGTTTTACTATTGTGTCTCGTTTCGCGGGTATCTGAGTAATTAAGGGCAGGAAGAAGAAGAAAGTACGCACCGTCGTCGTTATTTATGCATTGTTGCCATCTCAAGTGCTTTTATGATAGACCCGCTTCCTTTAATTCTTCATTTTCCACTTTGGTCTCCAGTAAAAGTCTGTCACGCCCTCTCGCTCCGTCCAAGATCGGGAAAAGTCACTTTGATGATTCCCCACCTACAAAAAAAAAAGGGCTGATGAGATAATGACAAACTTCGATTCAAACTCTTATTTAACGTTTGAATCCCCAAACGGTCCTATGAGACCGCGCTGTTATTGTTTTACTATTGTGTCTCGTTTCGCGGGTATCTGAGTAACTACACCCGTTTATTAGTATCGACGGTACGTTTAATTATACAACTCGGACCCAGTACGTAGCTGAGAGCGGAGGAGCTCGTGGCTAGATAATAACAGCCGCACAGATCGATCTTCAAGGTTAAGCAACGCTTGCCTAGGTTGGTCTGTGGATGGGTGACCATCTTAACATAACGAGTTTCCTCCGTACCTCGGAAAGCACGTTAAGATGTTGGTCCCGGCTGTCATTTGGAGATCTTTGGCAGTCGTTACGGATAGTCAGAAGCCAGTAAATCTGACTCCAGTCTTGCCATGAAGTACCGTGTTACCCCAGTTAATGGGTTGTGGAGGTCTGGTAGGCAGCCGCTTCTCGTAAAATACTGGTATTCAGCTAAATCCGGCTTGACTGGAAGCCGACCCCAATATAGTTGGGAAAAGGCTAGGCAGATGATGATGACCCAGTACGTAGCTAAAGCTGCCTAAAGGAAGAAATAAAAAAGAATCTTTTGTTATGCATAAACAATTTTTTAAGGTGATATTTTCAAATGTATTTAAGGGTTGTCTCGAAATTTGGGGACAGGTGTCTCGGAAAAACATTTAGTCCTAAGGAAGTCTCCGTTTCTTGTCTCTGTTCTTTGAAGTTTAGGCAGCTAGGCAGAATAGGCACTACCTATTCCTATCACTGGTTATGAAGTAACTTCCTGGAAACCTGAAGTGGATTTTTCCCTATGGATCTATTAAGGTCTATACTAGTGAGCTTAATTAGTAAGCTAAAACCATAAAATCCATGATAAAATGTACAATTTACTTGTAACTATGTTTCAAACATTTGTAAAATCTTTGACCCTAATGTCCGTAAAAAAAGTAAATGTGTAATTATTAGTGATTGGCGTAGGTAGTGCCATTCCGGGATTTTGTGACTGTTATGTTAATATGGATATGCCGTCGAGTTCCAGGAAATATTTTTTTTTATATTTATAGGTCCATGAAAACGGTTCTCTCATTTTTTATTAATGCATTTATACCCTATATGTAACATAAGAACTAATATTACTCGATTGTTCAACAGCATTGAATAAATACATGGAAATATTCTTCAGAATCCTGGGAATCCCGGGGCATATCCATGTTAACATTAATATTCAAGTTCATTGACCCTAAATGGCACTACCTATGCCGATCACTAGTCATTATACTACTAGGTGAGCGATATTTGTTGCTTAATTCAAGCTAAAAACTACTGAATGAATTTTAATGAAACTTAAACTACTAACTACTACTATTGTAAGTAAACTGTATCACCATGCGGCTGAAACCGCAGGACGCAGTTAGTAATTACATAAAATTACTCTAATGGAGGAATTTACATGAACAATTGTAAAAAAAGGATATTTAGCTTTTAGGGCCATGTACACCGACATAAGTTTAAGATAACCATCTGATTAACGTCAATAACCGACGATAAGGAACAGGAAATATTGTTAAAACAGCCGTTTTAATATTAAAACAGTTGATTTGGTGTCGGTGAACATCGCCCTTAGTCTTCTAGCAAGTATTTACTTGGCCTCACAATCCTCCGCGAAACAAGACACAATAGTAAAAGAATAACAGCGTGGTCTCATGCGACTGGTCGGGGATTCATGAATTAAATAACAAAATAGTGCGCCTTGAAGACACCCAAAATGTAAACAGACGGGAAGACCACACAGCAGGCAGATTGTAACGCAATATTCTTGAATTTACAAGCAAATATGTAGTTTTATTCATTTTTAGACTGGTAATTTATTTTTCCCCATACTGTATACTAAAAACTTCACATGAAAACGTAATAATTTATTAAAAACATAGACCGTTTAATCCTTCGCGACACTGTATCGAACGGTTACATTCTTCTCACTTCAAAAAAGAGCGAAACTTACTCGAAAATCTGTTCAATGGAGCATGCACACTCTGGGCCAATTCCTACACCAGGGCACTTGGTGACAGTATTACGACCTCCACAGCGTGTCCCTGGGAGCGAGAACTGCTTTCTCACAACTGGAGTCTTATGTTTTATAGCAAAATCTAATAGCTTCTGCTTCCTCACAACTGGAATCTCATGTTCAAAATCTGTTGACAGATTTAGGTGCCTTAATACTATAATTTTTCACAGGCAGTTCGGCCTGAACACTCAATTTATCTAACAAACACAATCCTGAAGCCACCGTGAGTTTTAAATTATCCACAGGAATACGGAAACCGAAAATATCAGATCAATACAAATGAATTATTAAATTTACACCGTCAGATGGCGCTTTTATGTCAAATTATTTGAATAGATGGCAGCATTCGAGTTTGACAGCTGCCCTAATGAATTCTGTTTGTAAACATGAAAGAACTTTAGTGCTTTTTAATGAAAATACGTATTATTTAATTACGAGATTTATACTGGACTTTGAGCGATAGTTAATATATATATAATAGAATTCAGTTTAATTTTAAGATGCTTTGTTTTGGTGAAATTAATTGTGAAAGAACGATGTCGGGAATTTTACAATGGCAACATTGGGTATAGATTTTTTTTTCTAAATGACGTGAGTGTTGCTTTTCCTTTCTCAGTGGAGTTTGTAAGTACGAGCGGCTGGAGAACGGGCGTCCATTTTGCTTCGCCATATTGAATTTGGTCGGACATCTTTGGACGCCATGTTTAGTCGGACATATTTTATAAACATTTTCGCGTAAATTTCAAATATTTTTGAGCCTAAATATCGAACTTTTTTTCACTGAAAACTGTGGCACTAGTTGCGGTAAATATTACGTTGGAAAATTCCGTGCCAACGCATCTGCCCATATTTGTCTCCTGGTGGCCGTCGGTGCTTTTGTTACTGGATAAATACAGGTAAATTATTTCTATCGAAAACATAGTACTTTTTGACGTATCGTAACAAGTGTTTTCTATTTTCTATGAAATTACGCGTTTGGTCGATTAATTGAGGGTGACAGAATGAAGGTCATTTTATAAGGTATCGATGTGTGTAGCGTTTGGCGTGGTCATTTTATAATTATCTAAAAAATCGTCTGGGTCGCGGGCCCGGCCGGTCGAGCTACGCGGCCAGTAGAGTCGCACCTGCCCCGAGAGATAGTTGTTTGACTCCAATGCACCATAATGCGGCACAATAAAAGCTAAAAAAATGATTTTCTCTGTGGGAGGCAACGAATACTCGACGAAACTGGTACCCGGACGAGTGACGTTCTGACACTATTTACAATAAAATCACAACAGTTTATGTATCACGATACGTTCTAAAAATAAAACATGAAAAACAAATCAATTGTGCTCGAATAAAATGATAATGAACTGTTTTATTTACATATGTACATCTGTAATCCAGTGTTTTTTAATCTGAACATAGAGAAACGATTGTTTTCTTGTCAGCTTATCATGTAGGTAAATGGCAAAGGTATGTGTGTGTATTCTGCCTAACTATTGTTTTTATTTTTTTGTTATATTATTTTGAGTATGGTGGGTATGTAAATATTAATTAAAAGGAGCTTATTAATAAAGAAAGAGGTTAATTAAGTCATTCTGATAACTGTATATGTACAGTTTTCTTGATAATATTGAGGTCTGTTCAAACTATAAAAAAAAACTTTCTCAATACAATAGCTCATTAAAGTAATTATTTCATTTAAATTGTTTATGAAATCATGCAATGCATGGTTCTATTTTTTAAATTGATATCCTATTTGAAATACTTACTGGTACGTACCTACTACATTTTGGTTCATGATCCAAAACCTGTTTTTATATAAAAAAAAGTGTAAACAATGGATGCATAACACCAACATCTATTATGAAGTCTTAAGTACAGTCTTGAATAATTCCTTTGCAAAAATGTGGAATAGGGCTAGTATCCTCTCTCTTGAACTGGCAACATCTCTAAAAATGTCATTACTATCTTTAAAAAACTAAAAAAAAATGAAACTAAACTTTTTTTTTTTTAAGTTTTTTACGGACTAGCTTCATTACAGAAATCCTTCTGCTGAAAATTAAGTGCCAATAGGTATAATAATATGCTACACAGGGTTATTTGTAAAACACGGACAACCTTGCAGGACTGTATTACTGACTTTATAAACAACAACTATTGTTCTATTACATTTTACAAAATATAATACATTTATTAAAAACAACCCTGTATCATCATCATCTACCTAGCCGTTTCACAACTTTATTGAGGTCGGCTTCCAGTCAAGCCAGATTTAGCTGAATACCAGTAATTTACAAGGAGCGGCTGCCTACCAGACCTCCACAACCTATTAACAAAACAACCACTACAGTATATGCCACTCTTATTCAACTGACATACAAAAAGCACATTTAATAAAAAAAAACTTGTTTTTGTATCTGTTTGTTAATTATTATCTCTGAAAGTTTTGATCTGATTATGAAAATTGTATTAGTAATTATTCTATTTATTCGGGAAAACCACATATTAATATTTTTAAACAACAAATTTCACTAAAAGGAAATCATTTTCTGAAAATAACATTATAAACAAACACATTAATAAATGACGTAACAATTAGCATTTTAAATACAGGGTGTAAAAAGACCGATCACAAAGCCGATAACTACACATTCTGTACATGTAATTAAGTAACTTAGGGTGTTTTTAATATCGTGCGGATATCATCACGCGTGCGGGATTGCCCCGCATGCGTAAGCCCCGCAAATGTCCTTTTCATAAAAGTATTTATTATAATGCGTGGAATACGGACGCGGGACGCGGGATTATAATAAATACTTTTATGAAAAGGACATTTGCGGGGCTTACGCATGCGGGGCAATCCCGCACGCGTGATGATATCCGCACGATATTAAAAACACCCTTAGACCAAAAAATATTGCTGGGAAAAAACTTTTTTTTTTCATCATCAAAAAATAATTAATTAATAATAACTTCGATCAATTGCGCGTTCGGCCGCTTGCGTTTGGTCGTTGAACTGATCGCTCGCTTGTGTGTGTGAGGCGCTCGTTGTGTTTAGTTTTCATTGTATTTTTGTGACTTCAAATGCGTAATTTGTCATGAAAAATTGATAATTTTGATAATGTTTGTTCGGCAGAAAGTTTACTAATGATACTTGGAAAACAATTCTGAAAAAAAAACGAAAAAAAATTGTTGACTTTGACCTTCAATATCTCCAGAACTAGTGAATTCCCAGGTATGGTCTAGAAGAAAAAAACTATCCCAGTGATGAGGACTATTTGGGGTTTTCGTTTTCGTTAAGGGTCTTTTTACACCCTTTATTAGTTTGAGGAAGAGTGAGGGTGTGGGGGGTATAATAATAAATCAAACAACACTAGTGTTTACTTTTATTGACTAAATCCAACCAGTTTTTAAATTTTCCCTTTACATTCTAAGGTCACTCTTTCAAATGTTCCCACAGCCCTAAACTCTAGTACTCTACGAGCCCAGCAGGGTCGAAGCCTCTGGGGCCATGGGTTGGCTTCTGGAAGGAAAACCCTGGGCCCTGGAATAAAGGTAAAGAAGGAATAGAAGTGGGTTTTTGTCAGTAAAAGTCTGAAATGCCCTCCCGCTCCGCTCAGAGCAGAAAAAGACATATTGATGTTTTCACACTTTAACGTTTGAATCCCCAACCGGTCCTATGAGACCGCGCTGTTATTGTTTTACTATTGTGTCTTGTTTCGCGGGTATCTGAGTAATTAAAAAAAAATTAAGTAAATAAAACTGTGAGTTAAAATATTTTACCTAATCATCAAATAAATAATGCAGTGCGGATTGGAGGATGTTTTAGCATTTTTAGTTCTAGAATATGCCGGTTTCCTCACGATGTTTTCTTTTACCGTTTCAAGAGCAGTTGTGATGAAATAAATTACTCAAAGTAATGCGCCTGACTGGGTTTGAACCCGCGACCTACAACTTAGAAGTCGGGGCAGTTACCACTGGGCCACCACTGCTCTCATATCATTAATTCTTTAATCAGCTATGTTTATATTATATGTATAGATGACTGATTATGATAAAATAGCTAAACCCCGCGGTTTCACCCGCATTTTTGGTTACTGCTCCGCTCCTATTAGTCCTCGCGTGATGTTATATAGCCTATAAACTTCCTGAATAAATGGGCTATCTAACAGTGAAAGAATTTTTCAGATCCGACCAGTAGATCCTGAGATTAGCGCGTTCAAACAAACAAACAAACTCTTCCGCTTTATAATATTAGTATAGATGTATATTGATGACCCGTTATCACTAAGTACTTGTCACAGAAATATCATTGTTATTGTTATGAAAACAATGCATAATTTCCATTGAATAGTAATCGTCGTCATTGACTAGCCTTGTTCTATTCGCTGTTGAGTTTAAGCCTCCTAGTTGTCATGAGTTCCTGGCTGAGGAGCTTCTACTTCGTCTCGATTCGACGGTAAACTCGCTAAATTTTTTGGGCCCAGTAAGTGGCCACGTTGATAGCTGCATCAGTGGCTGAGGAGCTCGTGGCTAGATAATAACAGCCGCACGGGTCGATCTTCAAGGTTAAGCAACGCTTGCCAAGGTTGGTCTGTGGATGGGTGTCATGGGTGACCATCTTAACATAACGAGTTTCCTCCGTGCCTCGGAAAGCACGTTAAGCCGTAGGTCCCGGCTGTCATTTGTGGATCTTTGGCAGTCGTTACGGATAGTCTGAATCCAGTAAATTTGACTCCAGTCTTGCCAAGAAGTACCGTGTTACCCCAGTTAATGGGTTGTGGAGGTCTGGTAGGCAGCCGCCCCTCGTAAAATACTGGTATTCAGCTAAATCTGGCTTGACTGGGAGCCGACCCCAATATAGTTGGGAAAAGGCTAGGCAGATGATGATGAGTTGTCATGAGTTCCTGGTCACATCTTTGTTGTGTGGTATCATCTCAACTAGCATACCACAAGGTTCAAGGCGATAGTCTAGATGCCCAGTGCGCGTTGCCAGTGATGAAATATAGCCCTGAAACACTGTCTACTGTGATCTGGCAAGTTTCCCCGCGAACATGATCAGCTCGTAACATCACTTCCGCGGTCGACCTCAACGGCGTCGACTTCCGTCAGGCGTCCAGTGAGCACAATCCTCGCCCATCTGTCCGGGTGCATTCGTAAGGCGTGGCCAGCCCACTTTCACTCCAGCCTGGCTGTTACATCATCTGCCTAGCCTTTTCCCAACTATATTGGGGTCGGCTTCCAGTCAAGCCGGATTTCGCTGAATACCAGTATTTTACGAGGAGCGGCTGCCTACCAGACCTCCACAACCCATTAACTGGGGTGACACGGTACTTCATGGCAAGACTGGAGTCAGATTTCAGCTGTTACATAGTTAGCCTATTACGTCCAACTGCCGGGCGACGTCCCCTTTTCCACACGTCCTCCCTCTATCATTGCGAGCGAGTCCCTACGGTAGTCCAGCTCATCTCTCCACATTTGCCTTGGTCTGCCACGATGTCGCCTTGCGTTTAATGAAGTCCAATAAGTGCCTCTTTTAGCCCACAGCTCATCTGACATCTGGCAGACATGTCTGGCCCAATCCCACTGTAGAGTAGCTTTTAAACTATCAATACCCGCGAAACGAGACACAATAGTAAAACAATAACAGCGCGGTCCAATGAGACCGGTCGGGGATTCATGAATTAAGGTATCATTTTGTATCTTAGTTTTGGCGCGCAGTATTGTGTTCCTCACGCGGTCGGAATTGCGCTCCCTGGCTCGCTGACAAACCTCGAGCTTCGTACGTAAGTTTAGGGAGAATGCATATATCTTCCTGCCCATTTCCCTTTTATTTAGGATCGATTTTTTCTTCCACTCTGTCCTGTCACTCGTCACGCTATCACTAACTCCCGTTTCTTCCATATCACTTCTCACACAATCCATCTATCTTTTCTTTGGCCTCCCTCTCCCTCGCCACATTTAAACTCTTTTAGTAATATGCGTTTCATTCCTCCTCTTCACATGACCATACCAAGCCAAAAGATTCCCTTTCAAGTTTTCAGTCACTGGCGCCACTGGATACTTTCAAACTTCCTTAACTCCCCTACTGCATTTGTCTTTTAGTCGATCTACAATTGACATCTTTACGTAAGAATTGAATTCATTAAGAAAGTGAAATTATTTATTTGCCCTTGAAACACCCTCTTTATTTTAATTGACCTACTACTGCAATGATAAACAGTTGATAGGAATTTTCTTTAAAGAATACCAATGTTTATTTATTTATTTACTTTAACTCTTTATGCACATATAAGTACAGAGGCGGACTTAATGGCTTAGGCATTTTTTACCAAACTTTCAATATTCGTACCTCATCATCTGCTTAGCCTTTTCCCAACTATATTGGGGTCGGCTTCCAGTCAAGTCGAATTTATCTGAATACCAGTATTTTACGAGGAGCGGCTGCCTACCAGACCAATTCAAATTCTATGATTGTACCTGTTTTATTTAAAAGTAATAATAATTAAAATGAATGAATTAATGATGAAGGAAAACATCGTAAGGAAACCGGCATATCCTAGAACCAAAAATTCGAAGACGTGACATCCACCAACTCGCACTGGGCCCGCGTGGTGGATACGGCCCATTCCCTCTACTAGAGAAGAGACCTGAGTCCCGGCAGTGAGAACATTATAAGACTGATGCCAATGATTATAATTTAGATGTCTTCAAGGCTAGAGTGAATAGGCTCTTAGTAAACTAGTGCGCCTCACCATCAAAGATTGCATCACTGCTTACCATCAGGTTGGATCGCAGTCAAGCACTAGTTTGAATAAAAAAAAAAACTAGAAAATTATCCCAAGGGGAACATACTCCCGGGATAAAAAATATCTTTTGTGTTATTTCAAGACATAGTCTACCCTTTTGCCTTATTTCATCCAAATACGTTTAGCCGTTCGAGTGTGAAAGTAAAAACCGTCACACACACAGAGACTTTCACCTTTATTAGTCTGATAGATAATAATATGAACTATATCTATTACTGTTACAGACATATTATACCACTGATATCAATTAAGATAACAAAATACAGATTTTAAAACAAAGCATTATTTGATTTATATGTTTACTAATTTGGTTTTCAATTTAATTACTATAACATAATGGCAGTATTTTGGAGGAGCTCGTGGCTACATAATAACAGCCGCACGGGTCGATCTTCAAGGTTAAGCTACGCTTACCAAGGTTGATCTGTGGATGGGTGACCATCTTAACATAACGAGTTTCCTCCGTGTCTCGGAAAGCACGTTAAGCCGTAGGTCCCGGCTGTCATTTGTAGATCTTTGGCAGTCGTTACGGATAGTCAGAAGCCAGTAAATCTGACTCCAGTCTTGCCATGAAGTACCGTGTTACCCCAGTTAATGGGTTGTGGAGGTCTAGTAGGCAGCCGCTTCTCGTAAAATACTGGTATTCAGCTAAATCCGGCTTGACTGGAAGCCGACCCCAATATAGTTGGGAAAAGGCTAGGCAGATGAACATAATGGCAGTATTCCTCGAATTTTTTTTATGGTTCCGTACCCAAAGGGCAAAAACGGGACCCTATTGCTACGATCCCACTGTCTGGGCCAGGCCACGCAGTGCGGTGCGGCTCCGGCGTGGCGCTGGAGCGGTGCCACTACGGATTCCTACATATAAAAATGTATGGTATGCTATACGGTACGTTTGGCACCGCTCCGGCGCCGTACCGCAGACACACCGGACGGACGGCGCGAGGTAGACGAGGCGGGGAGGGGTGCAAGCAGTGTTGTGCCGCAGCGGCGCCGCTCGGTTGTTTATACGGCACAGGCAAGAGTGCACGCTCATTGATTAACATTAGGGCAAACCAAGCCAAGCCTGTTGCGGTGCCGCAGCGGCGCCGTAAGAACATTGCGACGCCGCACTGCTCTTGTGGCCGCCAGCGCGGTGCGGAGTAGTGCGGTGCGGTGCGGTGCCGCACCGTGTGGCCTGGTCCTCTGTCTGTCTGCATTCTAACAAATGAAGATCAGCGGCAGCCGTCGTGTATGTGAAGTGTCACAATAGATCGCCGATGTGTCGACCGCTGCAATTACCTATGCCTTTGGCAATACGTGTCAGTTGTCTAACGCCCGTTTTCAATAACCTATCTATCTACAGTTTCAGCTACTAAAGATAAACAAATCTATCCTTTTGCCCTTACTTGCTTTCCTATAACTTACCGACGGTTAGCATTTCCTACCAAAATTGTGACATTGACAATCTTACTGTTTATCGGAGATAGCTATCTATCTATGAACTGCAGTAGGTTATTGAAAACAGACACTAGGCTTCTTGTACGCAGTACGTTTTAGCAAACCGTACCTACACACGGTGAAAAACGGCCGTATACTTGACTGATGAAACTCAGCGGACGCTGTGCCATAGCGCGGCTGTGTATGTCCACAAGCTCCCCTAGTGTTTCATACAACACTAACAACCAGGTTTTTGAAAAGAACCATGGAGTTTCTTGCCGGTTCTTCTCAATAGGAAACGACCAATTTTGAACCGTGCACTAGTTTTAGACGTTTTATAAGTGCCCATGTAGGCCTATGTAAAATAAAATAAATTTGAATTTGAACCGTGCCTACGTAAGTGTTGTGTACAAGAAGCCCGCGGCCGGTTATTGATAACGATCATTTCAGAAAACAAATCAAAAGAATTATCTTCAGCCAATTGCTTCAGAAAAAGGAAGAGTATTTCGATATTTTTTTGGGCGCTCTCTCTTGTTCTACCCAGAATGGGCGTCGCTTTTCGATGATAACCTAACACAAAAGAGAATCCACACAAATCAAAGGGTCTCAGATCGTGTTCCAAATAACGTTATTGGAGTGTTATCGATTATGGGCAAAGGTTAGGTCAAAAATGGGCAAAGGGAGGGTAGCATTACCATTATCGGCCTTATAATGCTCCCACTGCTGGGACTCAGGCCTCCTCTCTTGGAGAGGGAATGGGCCATAATCCACCGCACGGGCCCATTGCGGATTGGTGGATGTCACATGTCTTCGAATTTTTGGTTCTAGGACATGCCGGTTTCCTCACGATGTTTTCCTTCACCGTTTTGAGAGCAGGAAAGGGAGGGTATTTGGATATTTATTGACCATGACACCTTGTTCCAGTTGACATCAGCCAAGATGATGAACCAGGAGATCATGTGCGAGGTGGAGATAGGCACCCACGGCTCCATAGTGGAGATGGAGGGAGATGACCAGGTTGGAGTCAAGGTAAGCAGAAATAAGCTAGTATACAGTGTGATAAACTGAAACAAGATGATGAACCAGGACATCATGTGCGAGGTGGAGATAGGCACCCACGGGTCCATCGTAGAGATGGAGGGAGATGACCAGGTTGGAGTCAAGGTAAGTAGCTGTTTGAATAGAAATTACTACAGTCTTGTCAGCCCAAGACATCGATCTACGTGCTTCTCAAAGAGATGTTAACCTTAGTGGCCTAACAGGGCCGATGCCCGGGCGTAGGACCGTGGGGATTTCCAAAAAGGAAACCCGTACCCTTAAATGTGGTTGCTGACTATAAGCCTTACCAGAAGGCTTAAATTCTTATGCTCGTAGTTTCATTGCGTGATCGTTACCGACATACATCTGTCATACTGCTACCGTTTTTCAAAATAGCCATTTGGAGCATCCACCTTTAGGGGGTCTAAAACACTTAGGGCCTATTTCACCACCTATGATTAAGTTTCGAGTATCTTACTTGACAGATAATTTCATACAAATTCTGTCACATTTTTGAATTTATTCAGTGAGTAGTGCCTATTAGGCCCTTAGACAGAGCGTTCAGTAACGCCGAGTTTAGCCGACTGATCCTTTGACCAAAATGAGTACTAAGAACTCATACCCGACCAAAAACGCTGATGACGATGAAAAGAAAAGAAAACCTCCTATTCTTAAGTAAAAGGACAGAAGTACAGAAAGCACCGAGCGTGTTCGTACCGAAAGGGTGACCATTTCAGTATTTACTTGGCTTCAGATATCCAATGACTCTGTATTGCCTGATGGCTAGAACCTAGGGGACCCTAGTAAGAACTTTCAAGCCAAGTTAAGGTGAATGCTTCAGGTCTGTTGGAACGATTTTTTCGAGGTCAAAAACGTTCCTGCAACTAAGTGAGCTTGGAGACTTGTATTGATGATTTTTATGGTAATAATTATATAACTAGTTACGTTTTACAGTCGCATAAGTATTTTTAACTTCATACAATCTACCACTGGCTTGTAAAATGCAAAAAACGTAAGAAAATTTGAATTTCGCGGGCTGACCTGGAACATCCCCCTTAACCTAACACATGTTCCTTATTTTACAGTACGAAGAGATAGAGGCTGGTCAATACGAAGAATACATCACAGATGATCAGTATGAGGAAGTTGAGGAGCAAGTCATTGGTATGCAGCATCTGGAGGAAGGTAAGAAGTCATCATCATCTCAGCCGAAAGACGTCCACTGCTGGACATAGGCCTTCCCCGAGCGTCGCCACAACGACCCGTCCTGTGCGTCTCGCATCCATCGGTTTTTCATAACCCTCGCCAGGTCATTGGGAGGCCTTCCAACGCTGCGTCTTCCTTTTCATGGTCGCCACTCCAGAACCTTCCGTCCCCATTACCCGTCAGTCATTTGCCTGAAAAAAAATTACCGTCCATTCAACCGATTTTGACTTTTATTGCATTGGTGGCATGACAAATGACGGCTGCAGTAAATAATTGGTATTGTAACCACTTTTAATGTCATCCTCATGTCTACGGAATGGAAGCCAAAATCGATTGAACGGACAGTAAAATAAGTTTATTTAAATGGTCACATTAACTTGATGCATCTCTGTAATGCGAGCATCCCCCGTTTCCCCCCGCATTCCCTTAGCTCGCCCGGCAAGTGTCAGGTATGGTCAGCATCTTTGTTTTCGATACGCGTGTCGATAATTTGGCTAAAGTGCGTCTAATGAAAGCGCGACCTGGAGTTTTTTTTTTAAATTGATTTGGCAACATTATTCAGCCGCAATTGTAGGAAATGAAAAAAAATTGAAGTGTCAAAACATGATTCTCCTACTATGGTCTATCGGTTTAGGTGGTTAGCTAAAGGTAAACAGTCTTTTTATATTAAAGAGGTCGTATATAATATACACAAGGATTATTTAAATTTAGTTTATTAGCTAACATCGATTTAGGTAAATACCTAGTCGCAAAGATTTTTACATACAATTTATTGACAATTTTTAGATAAAAAGGACATGCCAAGATTGTTAACATTTAGTTAACTACCTAAACCGACGGAGTATAGTTAGTAATACCACATACAAAATTAACCTCTTTTGTCAGGTTGCGCTTTCATTAGACGGACTATAGTTCTTTGTTATTGTTATACTGTTTTTGGACATTATTCCATCGACGCCGACGCCAAGCGTCAAGTTAATGTGACCGACTTATAGACACTATTCACTCAGCCTATTTTACAACTCCTCAAAAAACCATGCTCATCGCACACATCAACACTAACATGATCCCCCATGTCGGCTATGCTGACAGACTATAAAATTTCAGTGGGCAGTGAAGAGGTGATCTTACCTGGTATCTCGGGAGAGGAGGTGCTAAACGCAAGTCCTGATACGCAGTACGACCCTCTGTACCCTGCCCCCGCTTCTACGAGTAGCAGGTACTGTTTTGAGACTATATTTAAAGATTTATTTATTAACACTTCATGCAACATAAGGGTGCTCACCCACGACCGACAATCGGTGAACGATTTTTTGTAGGTGAAAAATAGAACACACTGATAGCAATAGTGCAACGCACACGACCTACTAAAAGTTGGTCAGAATATACTATAGGATTATAATACGTGCCGATTATCGGACCTACAAAAAGTCGGTCGTGGGCGAACACCCTAAAGGTACATAGGCGGACTTAATGCCTTAGGCATTCTCTACCAGTCTTCTTTAATTTTTTGTTAGATTTTTGAGTAAAGATTAGAATAGGTAGAGTATTGATTTAGCTAAACTTAGTGGAAGTAAGTACTATAGAGTTAGGGCCTGTATGATTAAGTTTCAGATATCTTACTTGGCAGATAATTTCGTAGAAATGCTGTTCCATTTTTTAATTTATTCAGGAAGTAGTGGCTACTCGGAAATTGTGCAACAGGCCCGATACCTCCTCTAAAATTCCGTAACTATAACAATGCTAATATATTTCATACTCATCATCATCTGCCTAGCGTTTTCCCAACTATATTGGGGTCGGCTTCCAGTCAAGCCGGATTTAGCTGAATACCAGTATTTTACGAGGAGCGGCTGCCTACCAGGCCTCCACAACCCATTAACTGGGGTAACACGGTACTTCTTGGCAAGACTGGAGTTAGATTTACTGGATTCAGACTATCCGTAACGACCGCCAAAGATCTACAAATGACAGCCGCTAATATATTTCATACTATGAACTCCTAAAGGTGCATTGCGCATACGTGGGCCACGTACGCCGATGTAGGCACGTCGGTCTCCATACATTCTATTTATTTAATAATTTATGAATCAACAAAAAAATGAAGATAAGAAGAAGGAAGCAGAAAAATAGGTACAAAAGTAATCCTTATTTCTAAAGAAATCTAGGTAAAGCAGGACTAGATTTGTAGAGCTACCGTACTAGCTACCGTATTTTATTGATTCGATACTTTATGTAGGGACCATCGATTTGATCCACGCGATGCGATTCTACGAAATTTGACGTCGCGTTGCCCACGTGTGCACGCCCACGGTCTAATGTACTTCGCCGCTTCAGTCTCACTTATCACTTCTTTCCATCTTTTCTTAGTCGAAAGAATATGATAGATATTGGATAACTTCATACTTATGGAATTCCTTACCTTTAAATCAGTTGGAGTTTAACCAAGTCACCAGGACGAAAAACCACAGGGTCAAACGGAGGAGGGGCTTGACCTTTTCCCCTTAGGGGCCGCCAACCTTCACACCTAGATATAGGATAATTCAAGGAAAATGACAATTTTATCAGCCTATGGTCGTTTAAGGAGGAGCTCGTGGCTAGATAATAATAGCCGCACAGGTCGATCTTCAAGGTTAAGCAACGCTTGCCTAGGTTGGTCTGTGGATGGGTGACCATCTTAACATAACGAGTTTCCTCCGTGCCTCGGAAAGCACGTTACGCCGTTGGTCCCGGCTGTCATTTGTAGATCTTTGGCAGTTGTTACGGATAGTCAGAAGCCAGTAAATCTGACTCCAGTCTTGCCATGAAGTACCGTATTACCCCAGTTAATGGGTTGTGGAGGTCTGGTAGGCAGCCGCTCCTCGTAAAATACTGGTATTCAGCTAAATCCGGTTTGACTGGAAGCCGACCCCAATGTAGTTGGGAAAAGGTTAGGCACATGATGATGGTCGTTTAAGGGTAGTTACACCTTCATTGATATCGACCACAGTACAGCATTTGTTCAGCCACGAGTTTGGTATGGAATTGTTCTTCATCTAACACCTGGTCACTTTGTTTCAGAAGAGGTCGCGGCCGACCTCGCTCCAACGTCACCAATAGTGCCAGCAACATACAGCATCTGATGCCTATCGGTAAGTTGTAGCTCTTTAGCCCTACTGTCCGCAAACCGAAAGGGCCCAGCAGGGTCGAAGCCTCTGGGGCCATGGATTAGTTTCTGAAAGGTAAACCCGGCAGGGCTCTCGAACGAAGGTAAAGAAGGAACGTAGTGGGTTTTAGTCAGTAAAGAAGAAGGAACGGAGTGAGTTCTCTCGCTCCGCTTAAGAGCGGGAGAAGACATTCTGATGAGACATACTGTCCACGGACGCGTAGCTTCATAGACGCGTATACGTCATTATAAGTATGGTGTAACTGTAGACGAAACTTTTTTTTACATTTGGATATCATCTAATGACTTCTTCCGCCCTAGGTGGAGCGGGATACCTGTCAGACTTACTAACAAAAACCACTTCTGTGTCCTTCAGTTCCCTTTTGCGTTCTAGAACTACGGGCTGTCGACGAAACTAATATAAAGTCTATAAATTTTATATTAGTTTCGTCGTTTAATTACGCATCTGTAGACAGTAGGCCTAATACAGCAACTTCGTGCGCAATCCTAGTTTGATTCTGCTCAAATATATCATATCATCACAAAACAGTTGAATAACATTAAAATTTACTGTCTTCCAGGAGAAGTACCAGTAGGACTAATGGACGGCGTATCAGGCCGTGGTCCAGCCAGGAGATGGGAACAGAAGCAGGTGCAGATCAAGACGATGGAGGGAGAGTTCTCCGTCACCATGTGGGCTACCGGCGAGGATGATGGTGAGTTACAGCGCAGTGGGCTTCTAGTCTGACTAGGTGGACGGCGTAGCGGGCCGCGCTCCAGCCAGGAGATGGGAACAGAAGCAGGTGCAGATCAAGACGATGGAGGGAGAGTTCTCCGTCACCATGTGGGCTACCGGCGAGGATGATGGTGAGTTACAGCGCAGTGGGCTTCTAGTCTGACTAGGTGGACGGCGTAGCGGGCCGCGCTCCAGCCAGGAGATGGGAACAGAAGCAGGTGCAGATCAAGACGATGGAGGGAGAGTTCTCCGTCACCATGTGGGCTACCGGCGAGGATGATGGTGAGTTACAGCGCAGTGGGCTTCTAGTCTGACTAGGTGGACGGCGTAGTGGGCCGCGCTCCAGCCAGGAGATGGGAACAGAAGCAGGTGCAGATCAAGACGATGGAGGGAGAGTTCTCCGTCACCATGTGGGCTACCGGCGAGGATGATGGTGAGTTACAGCGCAGTGGGCTTCTAGTCTGACTAGGTGGACGGCGTAGCGGGCCGCGCTCCAGCCAGGAGATGGGAACAGAAGCAGGTGCAGATCAAGACGATGGAGGGAGAGTTCTCCGTCACCATGTGGGCTACCGGCGAGGATGATGGTGAGTTACAGCGCAGTGGGCTTCTAGTCTGTCCTCATCATCATCTACCTAGCCTTCAACTATATTGGGGTCGGCTTCCAGTCAATCCGGATTTAGCTGAGTACCAGTATTTTAGGAGCGGCTGCCTACCAGACCTAGGGTAACACGGTACTTCATGGCAAGACTGTAGTCACATAATCAGATTTACTGGCTTCTGACTATCCGTAACGACTGCCAAAGATCTACAAATAACAGCCGGGACCTACGGTACTCGGTATGTTAATATCTAGCCACGAGGTCTTCTCCATGTAAAACACTGCATCTTCGATATTATTACGAGTCACAGTGCAAGCAAGTTGGTTGGGTTTTAATCAGTAAATCCTGACAATTCCTCTTAATTCACTGTGAGCGATAGGATTAATTTTTTGCACAAGAAAATTAAAATTCTTTAGCATGGCAACATATGTATATTTTCCAAGTAGATGTTATAAACGCCCACAGGCGGTAATAACAATTTACTTACTAATAAGCAGCTTACCTTACCATGACGTGTTAAAACTGTGAGTCGTGTATATGAGATAGAGAAATGGACTTACGCCCGTTTTCAATAAGCTACCTACAGTTGCAGCTACTAAAGATAAACAAATCTATCCTTTTGCCCTTACTTGCTTTCCTATAACCTACCGACGGATAACATTTCCTACCAAAGTTGTGGATGGATAGTTAGAATCTTACTGTTTATCGGGGATAGCTATCTATCTATGAACTGCGGTAGGTTAGTGAAAACGGGCGTTATACACCGTATTTATCTCTATCCCTTTAACAATTCAGTTTATGAAATAAACTTGCCACTGACCTGCCAAATACAATTTGAATTTCGTTGGTCACCTTGGAGGATCACTGTTGAGAAATCCTAATATTTAAAATAGGCGTTTACCCTTTTGCAGATGACGGCTCAAATCCGGAACCGGATCCCGACTACACGGAGTACATGACCGGCAAGAAGAGTATATTAGGAAGTGAAACTATTATGCCAGGTACGTTTATATTGTTGTTTTTATATTTCTAGCAGTTTTATAGCACTGGTGCAGTGGTTAGGCGATTGACTGCTGCGCTACGCGTTGTGGGTTCGATTCCCGCACTAAACCTTTAGCTGTATGCCATTGCCTACAGATCGTTGTTCTGGGTCTGAATAGGGTAGGTGGGTGGGGGGGGGGGATGATATTATAATATTAGATTTCGTCATTTCAATACCTTTTTTTTTATTAAAAGTAATGTTCCCACGTATTCAGGATATTTATTCTGAAGCTTTTGTAATATAAAAGCTTTTATAATATAAAAGACTAGCAGCCTGTCCCGGCTTCGCACGGGGTAAACAATTATTTATTTTTAGAAATTTGGATATAAAACACTTTTTTTAGTGACTTAAGACTCATTTTTGTACACCTTCGGTTACATTGTTCAAATTTTACCAAGGATCCCTAATTTTTTTCAAAATGAAATGTAGCCTATGTCAAATTGGAAGAATGTAGCATTCTATTGGTGAAAGAATTTTTTAAATCGGTCCAGTAATTTTTGAGCCTATTCATTACAAACATACAAAAATAGGTACAAATCCTTCCTCTTTATAATATTAGTATAGAAGAAACCGACTGACTGACATATCAACGCACAGCTGACACTTCTGGGATTAGAAGTGTGCAATTTTGCACAAGGTTTCCTTTTATGACGTACATAGGTTAAAACTAAGAAGATTCTAAAATTCGCTTCTTGAAGGAATGAATTTAACAAGTGTATAATAGGGAATATGCATAAAAAATAAAATGGCCTGATTTTTTTTTTCCTAAACTTTTAAGGTCGTAGTAATACACTCAATTCGTTATTTTCTAATTTAATATGCACTTAGTTATTTAAAACGTAAATCAAAAAGTGAAAAATTTACGAGCGAAATTCAAATTTGTAAAACCATTGGTCGTATGAAAACGACCAATGGTGAGACGACGACGGCGACGACTTTGACGTCACAGGGCACAAAACTGACAGGAATGGTGAATTTATCTGGTGTACTTTTTATAGTGTTATACACATTGGTATCATGCAATATCTATAAAATGGCTTTTTTCTTCTTCCATGATTATTACGCGACTAAAACACTTTGTTATATATCAAACTAACTCACAATGCAAACAATAAACTGACAGGACGTAACCTATGACGTCACGCCTCAAGCGCGCGAGAAATAGTAGCGTTTGAACTCGTCAAATTAAACCAATATTTTTAAGATTTTATAAAAATGTAATTACTACTCTTACGGCTATGGTTTATTTTTTTTCTACATCAAAATGAAGTGAATATTGAATAAAAAAAATAAAAAAATTGCCTGCATATTCCCTATTATTATTGGTGTAGTACTACAATAAATATTTACTAGTTGAGAAGGCCTGTGAGCTCCAATGTGATTGCTCACGGTGTTTCACGCACATGTCAAGTGCCGACATATTTTTTTATGCAACTACAAAAATGAGGTTTTCTAAATCTTCCAGTATTAATATCGGATCTCTAATACAAAACTTTTCAATTCCAGGTTTAGACTTATCAGATCCCAAACAGTTAGCCGAATTCGCGAGACCCGGACACAAAATTAGACTAAAGAAACCTATGCCGGAATCCTCAGACAGAACTATAGGTAAGTTTTATTTTTTTTAATTATCCGTTGAGGTCTATCCTGGGAGTTCGAATTTCCGTCCACGAGGAGCTCGTGGCTAGATAATAACAGCCACACAGGTCGATCTTCAAGGTTAAGCTACGCTTGCCAAGGTTGGTCTGTGGATGGGTGATCATCTTAACATAACGAGTTTCCTCCGTGCCTCGGAAAGCACGTTAAGCCATAGGTCCCGGCTGTCATTTGTAAATCTTTGGCAGTCGTTACGGATAGTCAAAGGCCAGTAAATCTGACGCCAGTCTTGCCATGAAGTACCGTGTTACCCCAGTTAATGGGTTGTGGAGGTCTGGTAGGCAGCCGCTCCTCGTAAAATAATGGTATTCAGCTAAATCCGGCTTGACTGGAAGCCGACGCCAACATAGTTGGGAAAAGGCTAAGGAGAAGAAGTTTTTGAGATTTATTTTCGCCTACTAACTGGTCAAAATGAATTAAACAGCAGATTTTTTTCATGATCAGGTTTGGTTCCATAGTAAAAGTTGTTTTTAGGGTTCCGTACCTCAAAAGGAAAAAACGGAACCCTTATAGGATCACTTTGTTGTCCGTCTGTCCGTCCGTCTGTCAAGACCCTTTTTCTCAGGAACGCGTGGAGGTATGAAGCTGAAATTTATATCAATTACTCAGGTCTATTGTCCCTTGAAGCTGTGAAAAAATCAAACTTCTAAGCCAACGCAATCAAAAGATACAGCCGTTTATGCCGCAAATTTTCGACACTTGCAAGGGAATCAAAACCTACAGGGTGCTTCCCGTGAACTCAGAATCTTGAAATTTGGTACAAAGCAACGTCTTATAGCATAGATAAAGGAAAAATTACGAAAACCATAAATTTTTAGTTACATCACATAATATTTATTTTTTTAATAATTTTAAACTTACTACCCATTTCCTCATAAACGCGTAGAGATATTAAATTGAAATTCATACCAAATACTCAGGTCTATAATACCTTTAAGCTGTAACAAAATCAAACTTCTATGTCAACGCAATCAAAAGAAACAGCAATTTAAGCTGCATATTTTGAAACTCGCAAGTACTCGCAAGGGAATCAAAACCTAAAGGGTACTTCCAGTCGACCTAGAATCTTGAAATTTGGCATGAAGCAACGTTTTATAGCACACATAAAGGAAAAATTCCGAAAACCTTAAATTTTTAGTTACATTACAAAATATATATTATTTTTTTTATAAATATAAACTTATAACTTTTTTCCTCATGAACGCGTAGAGCTATCAAGTTGAAATTCATATCAAATACTTAGATCTAATTGCCTTTAACCAGTGAAAAAAAAAAAATTGCAGGTTTGTACGGAACCCTCGGTGCGTGAGTCCGACTCGCACTTGGCCGGTTTTTTTATCATAAGTACAATCACATGTTTAAGCATCGGTCACTAATTACCAGTCATATGTATTGTTATTATATCAAATGTTAAAGATTAAAATGTTACTGATTTTAGATAAAAACAATATAAAGGTAGCCTTTCGAGCGTCTATAGCGTCAGTGCCGCCGCGACAGTAATGAACGTATATATAAAATTGAAGTTTAGTAATAGTCACATTATATTGAATTTTGCCTGGACCTGCGCGGCGTCAATGACGTCACTGACGCGGCGTCACTGACGCTGGGTTCGAAAGTCGTTCCCTAGAATTTCATACATTTGCATAGAACATCTATCTGTCGCTCTGTCGCGGCGTCACTGTCGCGGCGGCACTGACGCTATAGACGCTCGGTTCGAAAGCCCACCTTTAAGTCACGAAAGGTCAAAATAGTGACAACTCCATAATTTTGAAAACCTTTTTTATTCTGGGTGTAACTTCCTTTGGGACATAACTATGACTCAGGCGAAGCCGCAGGGAGCAGTTAGTTTTAATAAATAGTTTTTCTGTTTAAATTTCAGCGTGTCCACATAAAGGCTGCACCAAAATGTTCAGAGACAACTCGGCGATGAGGAAACATTTGCACACGCACGGGCCCAGAGTACACGTTTGTGCTGAATGCGGTAAGTCACAATTACTATTTAATACTATTTTATTGATTTAACCCTTAGAGATCCTTAAGGATTATTGTTAAAATAATTCTTTATTATCAGGCAGCTAAGGCCCACAGATAATCACAGATAATCGGCACAAATAATCTTAGAAAAGAATAAATCTGTACTATACTCCGTTTGTTTAGGTAGTTAACTAAAGGTAAACAGTCTTGGTATGTCTTTTTATATTAAAGAGGTCGTATATAATATACACAAAGATTATTTAAATTTAGTTTATTAGCTAACATCGATTTAGGTAAATACCTATTTGCAAAGATTTTTACATACAATTTATAGACAACTTTTAGATAAAAAGACATGCCAAGATTGTTTACCTTTAGTTAACTACCTATAGCGACGGAGTATAATATTATAAAGAGGAAAGATTTGTACCTATTTTTGTATGTTTGTAATGAATAGGCTCAAAAACTACTGGGCCGATTTAAAAAATTCTTTCACCAATAGAATGCTACATTCTTCCAATTTGACATAGGCTAAATTTCATTTTGAAAAAAAATAGGGATCCTTGGTAAAATTTGAAGAATGTAACCGAAGGTGTAGAAAAATGAGTCTTAAAATGTCTTTCGTCGAATGCGCTGCCGAAACTATTAGCGTTAGAACAAAATAATGTAGAACAATATTGAAGAACATCATAATGTCTACAAAAAACTCCGCGGTAGCATATGTCCAACTATTGTAGTTATGTCACTACAACAACTTTTTTCAAAAATAAATAATTGTCTACCCCGTGCGAAGCCGGGACGGGCTGCTAGTTAATACATATAAAAGAAACTACACCACTAATTTTTAATTAGTATGAATACTTAAGGACTTATTAGAAAAGGTTTCATTCACTTCAAAACTTGGACAATTTTTAATCAATAAAAGCTACTATTCGTTTAATAAATATTTAAATGATAGACTTATAAAGTCATAATTTTAGTACCTAGACGAAAATTAAAAAATACTACATCCCTCTTATAAATACCTATTTACTTATATTTTATACTGTTAATTTTTCTTACAAAGTACCTACCTACTACTTAATGAATATAAATTAAAAGTCCTGTCCTATTTAATGTCTGTAAAAATATCTGTGTACAATAAAGAATAAAGGGTACTTCCTCTCTCCTAACTCATTTTGCTGTGCCCGACAGGGTCCATGTGATCTAATTATAAGTAAGTTAAGTTTACAAGTGGAATGCAATTAAGTTTTGAGTATTCAGTAAGGTCTGGTTGTTATAATATGTAAAGAGTCAAGAAATGTTATTCATAAACAGCAAAGTTATTAGCGTTTGTTTATGTCCAAAAATGTCATTCAATTTATGAAAATATTGGGTTCTCATAACAATGAATTATGTGCAAAAATTAAAACACCACTTTCTCAATTGCAGGTAAAGCGTTCGTAGAGAGTTCAAAGCTAAAACGCCATCAACTAGTCCACACCGGAGAGAAGCCGTTCCAATGTACCTTCGAGGGCTGCGGGAAGCGGTTCTCCTTAGATTTTAACTTGAGGTAAGTATGGTCACCGGTTTTATCATCATCTGCCTAGCCTTTTCCCAACTATATTGGGGTTGGCTTCCAGTCAAGCCGGATTTAGCTGAATACCAGTATTTTACGAGGAGCGGCTGACTACCAGACCACCACAACCCATTACCTGGGGTAACATGGTATTTCATGGCAAGATTGGAGTCAGATTTACTGGCTTCTGACTATCCGTAACGACTGCCAAAGATCTACAAATGACAGCCGGGACCAACGGCTTAACGTGCTTTTCGAGGCACGGAGGAAACTCGTTATGTTAAGATGGTCACCCATCCACAGACCAACCTATATGGAAACCGGTTTTATATAGGTAGACTATCGTCTGTTTTTTAAACCCTGAGACTTAATGACACAGGTAAAGTCAAAATTACTATAGAATTAATGCTAGATCTTTTGTGTTGTAATGTCATTTTAGTCTCAGGGTATAAAAAACAGACGTTTCGCACGGGTGCAAATTTATCAGTGTAGTTCAAAGCTAAAACGCCATCAACTAGTCCACACCGGAGAGAAACCGTTCCAATGTACCTTCGAGGGCTGCGGGAAACGGTTCTCCTTAGATTTTAACTTGAGGTAAGTATGGTCAGCTTATTTTAATTAGATAGACTCCATTCGAAATATAAGAAAGGAGGGTGTGTCAGACATCGAAAGAAATAGCCGACGATAAATTCCATCAATGGTTCCACAAATGGAATGGAATCATGTACTGGACCCCTGGTATTCGTTTGTGCGTCGATTTCTGACATTCTGTATAATTGTATATAATCCTTCCGACCGAATTTCGCTCACGGTGGCCAATCTCAACAGAGATCAGCCAAGTACTCGGGAGATATTATAGTCCACAAGTACGTCCCATAAGTGTTTTTGTGTGTGTGTGCGTGTAACTTTCCTATACTCCATTCGCAATAAGTTAAGACGAAAAAAGATAGTTTGTATTGTTACCTCCCTTTTTTTGCTTTGAATGCCATCCTTATACCAATGGAATAGGAGTCAAAATGGGTTAATAGGACAGTTAAAAAGGCTTGTTTAAATAACTAATCTTATTGTGAATGGAGTATTGGGAGCTTCTTGAAAAATGAGAATGAAGTGGTCCATAATTTAAGGATAATTTTTGAAAGATAAACCGTGGTCCTGCGTGGAGAATACAAAGGGCAACTAAAGGACACAGGTGGGCTTTAGTTGGTAAAAGTCTTAACTTGCCGTCCGAACCGACCATGAGTCGAGCGGTCGATAGCGCGGAGTGTCGGTAAACTTGTAGATAAACTTTATAAAAGTTCCTGCACTTAGGATTTAATGAGTGCCACCAATGCTGCAGTTAACGTAGCCACCTACTGGGCACGCAGTTTAATGTGTGTAACAGTTTAACGAGTTTACCATCGATTCTAAAAGAAGAAGAAGGCTTAAAAGTATTTATTACGTATCATACTTTCCTAATATCACAATATAACTTGTATTTCCTCAACATTGCAGGACCCACGTGCGCATCCACACCGGCGACCGTCCCTACGTGTGTCCGTTCGACGGCTGCAACAAGAAGTTCGCGCAGAGCACCAACCTCAAGTCGCACATACTCACGCACGCTAAAGCCAAGTCAGTATACAATAGTGAGATAAGGTAGAACTAAAGTCTGTTTTTTAATCTCTGAGAATAAAATAACATAGTCTAGTCTTCCTACAAGATTTGAATTATGACGACACCGAAAAACTACTTGCTACCTTAGTGTAATACTACTAATGTAAAAAACATACCTACTCACTCACACTCACACACACACACATCATCACACACACTCACCACCACACACATACAAAACACACACACATAGTAACAAAAATTTGTCAATAACTGTTTATTGTGTTCGTGTTCACCGATCAAGATTCAATGTATAACATCTAAAATAATGCATCGAGAAAATTACTATGTTGAGGGCGGAGTCCTGGTGTCCTGAAACACAGACTTGCAGTCTAGTTTAGGCACCAGTCTCCCACAATAGTAATAAGCTTGTTAAACTATTCCAAATGATGTATTGTTAATATTGTGGTGAGAAATAAACATATTTTATTATTATTTATAGTACCCGGCGATAAAAGAAGCACATCGACGAATGAGAAAATGGGCTAATTTAGTAGATAGATAGGTTAAAATATGAACATAAGAAAGGATTCTATTAAGTTATATACTAAAATAGAATTTGTACTAAGATTATAATGAGAAAACAGTTTGTAATGAATAATCTCAAAATCTCATGAACCAATTTAAAAAAAACAATCTTACACCAATGGAATGGTACTTGATCATTTTATTATTTTCTAGTTTAGTCTATACTAATATTATAAAGAGGTAAAATTTGTAAGTTTGTATGTAGGGGGTAATCTCTGGAACTACTGGTCCGATTTGAAAAAATTTTTCAGTGTTAGATAGCTCATTTATCAAGGAATAATAATACTATATACCATCACGTTACGACCCACGGGACCGGAGCAGTAACGAAAAATGCGGGTGAAACCGCAGGGGACAGCTAGTAATATATAATTTAGTAACCAATTTATATTTCTCAATTTCCAGATCAAGAAATTCCCTATCACGTAACGGCGGCAATTCCTACGAATCGGCGCGAACAACGCCACAGTACGTCCAGTTAGAAATGTCGCCTGACGACTCTAACCCACAACTAATCTTCTACACGCACGAGTGAAGAAAAGTGACGCAAGAAACGTGAAAAGTGATGCAAGACACGTGAAAAGTGACGCAAGTCACGTGAAAAGTGACGCAAGAATCGCGCAAATTAACCAAACACAGTGTAATAGTGCTAAAATAACTACATAAGTGATGCAAGTTCGAATAATTCAATTATGATGCAAGACTTTTTAAATAGTGGTGTAAAGTATATAAGCAGACGCTAAGTTAAGTGCTGTGTTAGTTATATCGAGGCAAGACTTTTGAAAAATGGATGCAAGAAAATTGAAAAATGCAAGACTGTTGAACAGACTTGCAAGTGAAAATAAAATTTTATTTTCTATATTTTAACTATGCTTTGGAGTAGACCAAAGGAATTTTACGTTTAAAAAGTAATTTTAGTTTGGCAACACTGATTTTTTCAGTGTTGCGTCACTAACAAAATTGTATTGGCACCTTTTGTTTAAGTGTTTGCACAGTTTTTTTACATTTAAATAGTTTGTCAATAAATGGCCACAGCTTAGAATGTTACAAAAATGAAATAATTTACAGAAATTATCTATTTCAAAATCTGGAGAAGATACTATCAGCTTCTAACTACCCTTCAATTGATTACAGCAGGTTTAGGACCAATGAATTTTTATTAGCGTTCCCGTCAAATGCTACTGGTACAAAAAAATACGTTAACGATATTACCTGCGGATAAGTCATGTGACGCGATTCGTCCTGAAGAAGATCGATTTTTGATTCGATTCGAATCGAAATCGAAGCATTAATTCAGAAATCAATCGAGTCTTAGACAAAACGCATCAAATCAGAATTTAAGTTTCTAAAATCGATTACCAGACTCGATTCTTTGTTTCTCGATTTAAAAATCGATTTTCTTGACCTATTAAATCGATTCTTCGATTATTCAATCTCATATCGCTATCCCTGCCATACATTTTGTAGCATTTAGTGGTAAGACTACAAGAAAATTGATTTTTCTAAGCCTGTAAGTGTGATATTTATAATATTTCTATGAATAAATAAAACTCCTAAGCTGTGACTTATCCTAAAAACATTGAAATCACAGTAATACATTACATAATTTTTTTTCTTTATTCTTTAGTCTATGACTTGGCGTGAAAAGTAACTCGCGAATAGATCCTGTTTGGAGGACAACCTCTTTTTAGTTAGAAATACGAAACAAGTCTACAAGGTAAAATCGACACTATGAACAAATGCACAAAGTTGATAATTTTTGACAAAAACTATGAGATATCTTGTTTTATTTCTTAATTATTTTTTGTTTTGGTTTCGCAAAAGCGTTTACCCAATAGATTAGTATCAAGTTTCGAAACGATTTACTTTTTTATATACAAAAAATAGAGTCACTTTGTCAATATAATAATATAATAATATTTTATTCCACAACTTTCACACAACGCCATCTAGTCCCAAACTAAGCAGAGCTTGTGCTATGAGTACTAGACAACTGATAAACATCTTATGTATTTTTAAATACATACATAGGATAGATAAATTACATCTAGAACCAGAACAAAAGATCACCATCAATTTGCGATTAATTTATTAGTAGCTTAAGGGCCTGTTTCACCACTTATGATTAAGTTTCGAGTATCTTACTTGGCAGATAATTTCATACAAAATCTGTCACATTTTTGAATTTATTCAGTGAGTAGTGCCTACTCAGACATTGTGAAACAGGCCCTTAATCTATCACATACCCACGAAACGAGACACGAGTAAAACAATCACCGCTGTCTCATAGGACCTGTTGGGGATTCAAACATTAATTAATTGCAAATTGATGATGATCAGCATTTTTGTCACCTATGCGACTTTAGCATCGATATCTCGATGTTTTATCATGTCAAAAATATCTTGAAAAGTAGGAGCAAATCGTAAGACCTACTGTCCACGGACGCATAGCCTCAAAGACCCGTATTTGTCAATATACGCCTGCGTGAGGTTTACGTACAAAACTATGATACTCTGTCGACGAAGCAGCAACTATACGACGTTAGTTTTGAATGCTAGCTTCATGCAGGCGTAAATCTAGCGTATAATAAGAATAACGAATACTTCGACTGGCCTGTTGGTCTAGTGGTTAGTGGCCCTGACTACTATGCCGGAGGTCGTGGGATCGATTCCCACCCAGGACAAATGTTTGTGTGATAAGCATGATCATTTATTCTGTGTCTGGGTGTGATTTATCTATAATATGTATGTATTTAGAAATATATAAGTATGTTTATAAGTTGTCTAGTACCCATAACACAAGCTCTGCTTAGCTCGGGACTAGATGGCGTTGTGTGAAAGTTGTGGAATACTTATTTAAAAAAAAAAAACGCGTCTATGACACTACGCGTCCGTGGAAAGTAAGCCTTTCTTATAAAAAGAGGTTGTTTCCAACCAGGATAGAAATTTGTAAATTTTGTACCATATAAATGCCAAATAATATTGTAATATAATTTTTAATGTTAAGTCTAAGGGGAATTCTTATAGTTTATGGTTTTCATCTCCTAAAGTGTTCATTCTTCTATACTATTATAATATATGACTTCCATAGTTTTAATGTTTTGGTCTGATTTTCTGTAGCATATAGTTATGGTTATTCATGAATTTATTCCTTGATATATATTTAATTGGTTAGTTGACTCATTTTTAGGGTTCCAAACTCTGGGTTGGCTTCTGAAAGGAAAACTAGAACTCTAGAACGAAGGCTAGGAATAAACTAAGGAGTGGGTTTTAGTCAGCAAAGTCTGACACGCCCTCCCGTTCCGTTCAAGAGCGGGGGAAGGCATTGGATGATTTCCCGACTAAAAAAAAAACAATTAACTTAAACTGGCTCAAGATCGAGAAGAGTGGAAGAATGGAAGGGAGGCCTTTGCCCTGCAGTGGGACATGACGGGCTCATAATAATAATAATAATAATATTTTTTTAATTATTTTTGTAAGAAATATTTAAAAATATATTTAATATGTATTTTAAAAATAAATAAAGAAATAATAATAATAACTTAAACTGTTTTATGTAAAAGTAAAATGAATGAATATGATGCTTTCGGAATTATTCGCAAAGGTAGAATTAAGTATTGGTTACTTTTGTGCAGTTTTACGAACTTTTCAAAAGTAGAAGTTTGACACGCCCTCCCGCTCCGCCCAAGAGCGGGAGAAGTAATTCCGATGATTTCCTACCTTAACCTCTCGAACGTTCGCGAACATTCACCCAAAATGCCTCAGGCGTCGAGGATTTTTCGTTTTTGGTTTGACCTTGACAAGGGGCACTCAACTCTCTCGTAAACCCGTGTGTACGAGAAACGGGCGAGAGGTTAAAAAAGCCCAAGGGATAATGGGACCCTATAGCTATCACTCCCTGTCCTTAGGTCTGCCACCAGGTTGTATCTCATGAACCATGATAACTATACAGTTGAAATTGTCACAGATGATGTATTTCTGTTGCCTCTATAACAACAGATCATCTTCATCATCATCATCTCAGCCGAAAGACGTCCACTGCTGGACATAGGCCTCCCCCAATCGTCGTCACAGCGACCGGTCCTGTACGTTTCGCATCCATCGGATTCCCGCGACCCTCGCCAGGTCTTCGGTCCACCTTGTGGGAGGCCTTCCAACGCTGCGTCTTCCGGTACGTGGCCGCCACTCTAGAACCTTCCGTCCCCATCGACCATCTGTTCTACGAGCAATGTGCCCTGCCCACTGCCACTTAAGTTTGGCGATTCTTCGGGCTATGTCGGTAACCTTAGTTCTCTTGTGGATATCTTCATTTCTGTTGCCTCTATAATAACAATTAAAAACAGAACAGGGCTTGGTTTGTATGGTAAGTTTTGATTCTGGCGTCTAACAGCCACTGAGACGTTCCGTTACTTTGTCTATGTAGGCAAAACCTAGGTTTCCTATCTGTAGAATCATCATCTACCTAGCCTTTACCCAACTAAATTGGGGTCGGCGTCCAGTCAAGCCGGATTTAGCTGAATACCAGTATTTTACGAGGAGCGGCTGCCTACCAGACCTGCACAACCCTATCTGTAGAATATTCAAAAGAAATTATTTATCTTTGGTAGACACCAGAGGCCTTACCAAGACGTGGCAATGGGCGATTTCGAGATGTTTTAACAATCGAAAGAATGGCAGTCGTTAAAATGATTTCTCGATTCGCCATTCTACAAAATAATTGAGATGTTTTTGGTTGTTTCGAGTCAACGGAATCGGCCGCTAGTTTTCGATCTTTCAATCATTTTAACTCGAAAATCTAAACTATTGAGGAACAACTCGCGTATGAATGCTCCATGCGCCAGTCGTAATAACAGACCGAGTCGGGACAATCGAGAAACATCGAGATGTTCAAATAATCGAATACCTAAAACCTCTCTCCATCGCGCATTGCTATTGCTACCATGATGTGTTAAAGTGACAGTCGTGCGAGCGAGAAACAGGGATGGAGCTATACATAATGACGGTCGTGCGAGCGAGAAACAGCGATAAAGCTATACAAGTATATCATCATCATCTCAGCCGAAAGACGTCCACTGCTGGACATAGGCCTCCCCCATGCGTCGCCACAGCGACTGGTCCTGTGCGTCTCGCATCCATCGGATTCCCGCGACCCTCGCCAGGTCATCGGTCCACCTTGTGGGAGGCCTTCCGACGCTGCGTCTTCCAGTACCACCCGGTATACAAGTATATACCCTATATGTATAGCTCCATCCCTTTAGCAGTTCAGTTTAGGTCGTCAAATGTCTCGCGTTAAAAGCTTGTGGTAGAGCCTCAGGATCTTTCCTTGCGCTCAATTTATATTCCGTCGAGATTTATATACTATCCATACTAATGTTAATTATGCGAAAATGTTCTATCTATCTGTTTGTTAGCTATTCCCGATGTAACTTATAAAACAGGGTTGCGGAATTCCTAGAAAGTGTTGACGCAAAAAGCAACTGCAGGAACACGGGTGGGTTTTAGTGTGTAAAAGTCTGATACTCTTTTGATCTTGGTCCATCCAAAACGGGAAACGGTATTTGGTGATTTCCTATCAGAAAAAAAAGGGTATTACATACCCTGCAGAATAGGGCCATAGGATATCCTAGAGTGTTTTTATCATGGGAGTATATTCCTTCGAAATAGTTATTTTACTATAAAAAATAATTATTGTTATCTATTTATAATTCCTGTTAGGCTTTTGTAGTTCTAGCTTGTCAAACTTTCTTTCTTTTTTATCTTAAAATTATAAAATATTTATTCTAGCTGACCAAGCAAATGTTGTTCTGCCATATATCAAACGAAAATAACAGACCGAGGGTAGGAGAGTATAATCCTACGATCTATTCTCAGACCTACCCACTAAACATGAAAAAAAATCATAAAAATCAGTCAAGCCGTTTTGAAGGAATTCAATAATTAACACTGGTGACACCAGATTTTTATATATTAGAAGTTTCTTAATTATGTATTTTACCTTGTTCACATTACATAATAATTTTGTTACTGATCTTATAGTAGCCCTAATCAATAAACATAGGAATTCCCCTTATTTGTATGTGTGCAAAAATATCTATTCTTTTTTTATACTAATTTTATGGCGAAATAATCTTGATACTTTAAAAAATATTTTAGTCAACTAGATCTACTTATTTTGTGCAATATAGTAGAGTTGTCAAAAAATAATAGGCCCGATTTGACGAAGAAATGGCATGGTACTGTAAAGTAAGCGCAAAAATAATCATCATCATCATCTCAGCCGAAAGACGTCCACTGCTGGACATAGGCCTCCCCCAAGCGTTGCCACAGCGACCGGTGCTGTGCGTCTCGCATCCATCGGATTCTCGCGACCCTCGCCAGGTCGTCGGTCCACCTTGTCGGAAGGCAAAAATAATAATCGCAATATATTCCATCATTAAATTAGCGTTAATATGATGGAATATACATTGCAAGTATTCTTTTTGCGCTTTTTAGTAGTAGCATAATTTCTTTAAATGTCAAAACAGGTCAATTATTTTTTGAGAACTTTAGTTAGCCAAGCTACAAGTGAAAATTGATAAAAAGAGAACTATTTTAAAAATGATTTTTCTGAATATCTTTGCATGCATACAGTGAAGTTAATTTTTAGTTATTTTTTTATAAGTTTAGGGAGTTTAAAAATGTCGACGCTTCCTCTAACAGAGAAAGATGTAAGCAGTATTTTTTTTACAAAAAAAAAATGTTAAATTGGTTTTGAAAGGTTCAAAATATATTTGTTAAAGTTGATTGTACAACTACAGATTGGAATTCCCTGCCGGAGTCTGTGTTTCCTGAGAGCTACAACCTAAGGGTCTTTAAGTCAAGAGTGAATAGGTTACTTCTAGGCAAGCGTGCTCCATCGTCGACCACATCATCGCTTACCATCAGGTGGGATAGTGGTCAAACGCAAGCCTATCAATAGTGAAAAAAAAATCTTTAAACTTTATATTACTGCTTACATCTATTTCTGTTTGTCGTTATTGTATATTTAAGGATTTTTTCTAATAAACGACTGATGCGATTGTATATATTATTATTTTCATGGTTCTGTAAATGCATTGCTGTATTTGACTATAAAATAAATAAAATATACGTTAGGAAATTATTGTTGTAGTCAAAATTAAAAATGGATTCTTGGAAAATGGCGCATCTTTATGGATAGCTTTTTTTTATTGAGGTGAGCCATTTATCTATGAATTATAGTGTGATAGCTACAGTTTTAAAGTTGGTCAAGTTATTTTTTATACCTTCCGTTTTTTTTTAATGCTTGTAAACTTGTGAAGAAATATTACTGTTGATATGTTAATGTAAGCATTTTCTTAACTTGATTGACTTCAAAATTGTGTAGTTAGTATTGAAAGTCAAAATACAGCAGTGTATTGTACGAGTGAGCTCTCCATCGATGAGACGAACGAATAAAATGTAAATATTTATATAAAACACGCGTTTTATTTATTTCTCCTTGTTAAAAATCTTTGGAGGTTTGCGGAGCAAAAAGTAAAGTCCCGTAAAACCTGTTGGAGAGGGAAGATCCTCCGAGCAATCCGCATTGGGCCCTCGTGGTGGATTACCGCCCATTCCCTCTCCTGGAGAGGAGGCATTGTCAATCTTAAGGCCGGCGCCCAGTGCCGGCATGTCATGGCAAAGGATTTTGTTAGGTACCTACTAATAAAGTTATTTTGAATCTTATTCAATTGAGTTTAGAATTCATATTATTTTATTTCGATACCGAGACGCTGCAGCATGACATCTCATGCCGTTCTTCCACGGGATAGCGCAGCGCCCCGTTTGCATGCCGCGAGACGGAATGGGTCAATTTGTATCGAGGAATTATGATTACTAAATTAGTTGAAATATGGTTGAAATTTGTGAATCGGTTAGGCGGAATGCCACGATATGCCGGCCGTACCGTGTCATGCGTGTGCAAGTGGGCGCTGGCCCTTACAAGGCCAATAATGCTTAGGGTCTGTTCACACAGACCGGTTCGGAGAGGAGAGCAGATTTTTATGACGTTTAAAAAAAGAGTTTTAAGTATTTGTAGTAAGGTTTATTTTTGCATGTGCACTACTTTTGTCATAAAGAATGCTTGAACGCGCTTGGTGTGAAATAATAAGAGGAGCTGACCGGCTCCGATCGTGTACTTTTCTCGCTCGCGCAGCCGATCAGCTCCGATTGCGTGCGTGCCGAAACAAAACTTGGACTGCGTGGAATACTGGTACTGCCTTTGTAGTGTATCCACCCGGCTCCGAGCGCATCTGACCAGCTGCGAAAGCATCTGACCGGCTGCGAGTACATTCGACCGGCTGCGAGCGCATCTGACCAGCTACGAGCGCATCCGACCGGCTCCGAGCGCATCCGCTTCCAGCCGGTCTATGTGAAATAGTTGGCGGCTCCGCTCCGACCAACTCCAAGCGTATACAATCCGGTCTGTGTGAAAAGAAAAATGCGCGCCGATGCTCTCCGAGCCGGTCTGTGTGTACGGACCCTTATGCGGAACAGAAAGTTAACTCCTCTAAAACCTACGTTGGAAAAGGAGGATTCTCGGACCAGACGGATGTTTAGCCTGGTGGACAACTGTCCGATAGATGATTTCGGGCTGTTGTATCTATTCAAATCGCACCGAGAGAACTTTAATTGCGCGATACAGTATTTGTAGTTCTTATGTGAAGCCATAGATGTCGCTACAAATCAATGTATTGGCAATCAAAACTTATGATAGGTATCCGCAGGAGAACCAAGAATATCATCATAGCCTGAACTATCGTCTAAGTGGCAATGGTCGATGGGGCCGAAAGCATTCCAGAGTGTTGATTACGTACTTCTTCGCCACCTGAAAAACCCTTCGGAAACCTTTCGTCCCAGAGTTCAAAGGGTCGCGGGATGTGATGGATGCGAGAAGAGAAGAAGGGTAGAAAAAAAACATTCTAAGTTTGAGGAGTTGTCGTTGCTAGGGTAAATACTTATAAACGGAAAATTATCAAAAATTCTAAAATTGTGCTCGATTAGGGTTTCAAGATATACCTACCGTATCGTTCGTGAGCTGGCATTAGTTAAGGTGACATATTTTAATTTCAAGATTTCCCAATTTTTTCCTAAATTTATCCAAAAGTACTTAATAAAAGTAGATGTGATCAATATTTCAGAATAATCTAGATACCAGCAACACGTTTTTTGCATTTCATGTAATATGAAGTACGTTAAGAATTCGGAATGCTCTGCTACTGAAACATCGAACTACTGGAAAAAACAGTGACTATCCCAGTTTTACCATAAATAAAACTGATCATGTGGATATAATTTCTACAAGCATCTTTTTATAGGTACCTCCCTACTTCAAGTCATCGTGTTATTTCACCGTAATTCTGAAACTGACTAGAAGAAACTGAAAGCATAACCAATTTTTCCAAGTCGGTTAAAACTGAACCAGTTGATTAAAACTGAGCCGCTTTAGAATTCTAGTTGATAAGGGAAACATAAATAAAATTATCACATCCTTTACGAAGCCTAAATATTATTTTATCGCAAATTATGATAAAAATAATATCCTGTTAACTACGAAAAGTAAAACGAAACGCATTCCTATTAGCTTGACAGTGACATTTCATCATCGACATAGTTTCAAGTGACGTGTAAGCTGCATTCGTCGGCACCATACAATTTCCTTCTTGGAAGCCCAAACAAGCTCAAAATGAGCTTCAAACGCGACAAAAAGGAGGAGGAAGACAGCGGCGGCAATCCCTACCAGAACCTGGACAAAACCATCATCCTCCAAGAAGCTAGATACTTCAATCAATCGCCCGTAAATCCGCGAAAATGTTCCCTGATTTTGACGAAAATTCTGTATTTACTGAACCAGGGGGATCAGAAATTCACGACTCAAGAAGCTACGGAAGCATTCTTCGCGACTACGAAGCTGTTTCAGTCAAAAGATGTGATGTTAAGGCGTATGGTGTACCTTTGTATCAAGGAGTTGAGTACGTTGGCTCAGGATGTGATTATCGTGACGTCTTCTTTGACGAAAGACATGACGGGCAAGGAGGATTTGTACCGAGCGGCAGCTATACGAGCTCTGTGCAGTATTACTGACAGTACGATGCTGCAAGCTATTGAGAGGTACATGAAGCAAGCGATTGTTGACAAAAACCCTGCTGTGAGTTCTGCCGCTCTGGTTTCAGCGTTGCATTTGTCTTCGACTGCTCCTGACTTGGTGCGGCGATGGGCGAACGAGGCTCAGGTTAGTTCTTTTGTGATTGGTTTGTTTTTGTACTCTTTTTATGAACTACCCCAGTCCAGTTGCAGTTTCCACATAATTTATTATTTCTTTTGGTGTACAATAATGTTTATTCTAGTCTATTCACCCCATCACCCTATTTCCTTCATATTTTTTTTGGTAAATTTGAAATAACAATGTACAATTTTTTTATTATCACTGATAAACATAAATCTTGTTTATGGAGCTATGATAATTTTAAATAATTTTGAGTGTTAATTTTATGTGACTCGATTCGCAAAACTAGTGATTTCACATAGTTTTAATAAGATTTTTATGGTATGTGGTGCATCACTAGCAAGAGGATAGAGTAGAGAATTATTGAGAGAGTTTGAAGATCCCAGTCTCTTTTCGTTCTTTTTTTGCAGCCATGTAAATAGCTGTAACATGAACAGCTTTAAGTCTGAAATTTTGCAAGTAAATTGTAAAAAATCTAGATGGCTGATATCACTAATTTTGCATTTAAAAGTACCTTTATACAATATACGTCTAAATAAAACTAAAATTGAGGCTCTACGTCTTATACATTTTGTTATATTTATATTTGAATGTAAAAGTCAGGTCTTTTGTTCAAAAAACTTTAAAAAGTCGATGAAAAAAATTCCATAGGACATGTGTAGTGTTTAGGGGTCTGAAAGGATAGCAGATGACCCCTCCAGTGGACCATATCATTTTGGCACACGATGAACCAAACAACCTGTATAAAGAAAGTAACATTATCCAATTGCTAATTACAAGTCTCCTTAAATAGATAAAAATAAAACTATCTAAAGAAACTTTTATAGTGTGTTACAGAAAAAATAGAACGCATAATATCAGCCATGCACTCTGTGCATGGCTGATATTATGCGTATATATATGTATATGTATATATATATATATATATATATATTATGTCTTTTTTAAATAATTTACTTAGTTTGTTGAAAAATAAATAACATACAACAGCTGTACATATACACTATTGCATCATGTACAATGCATGTTAATTAGTACTAGAAATTATGCATAACCAATTAACCTATCACATACCCACAAAACGAGACACAATTTAGTAAAACAATAACAGCGCGGTCTCATAGGACCAGTCGGGGATTCATGAATTAAAAAGGGCTACATTAGCATGCACTCTCAAGCACTCTAGACTAGCTATGAGCGATTTCGAGATGTTTTGTTCAAGCATCCTAATAGTTCTTAATTATTATTTTGATTGACTCGAGTCTGACTCAATCTGTTATTGCGACTGGCACATGGCGAATTCATTCGTGAGTTGTTCCTCAATTGTTCAGAGTTTCGAGTTAGAGTGACTGCTTCATACAATCAAAAACTTGCAGTAAATTCTGTTGACTCGGAACATTTGAAAAGCATCTTGATTATTTTAAAGAACAGAGTTAATGGTTTATTTTAACCTATCACATACCCACAAAACGAGACACAATAGCGCGGTCTCATAGGACCGTTCGGGGATTCATGAACTAATGACTTGACTCCGATTCTTTAGATTGTTTAAAACAAGTATTTGCCTAGCGCTAGTCTAAACCAACAAAGTAATCAGAAAATATGGGGCAGGAAACTACAGTCAAATTTTAATTGTTTTGTAAATCATATCATAATGTAACATGCTTATCTTTTTTCATATATTTGATTCTTATCAGTTACATACTTTATCAATTCATTTTTTATTAACTATTTCTGATAATGATATTATGAAGTACTCATTTGGTTTTGTTAATGTTACTTCCACCATTATTTAACTGTTAAAAAAATATGATACACACACATCCGTCGTGTATGTGTGTTTGTAACATAACAACTCCTAAAAGGCTTGACAATTTGAAAGTAATTTTGTTTGTATGACTTGAATGGATCTCTTGAGTGGTTTGGTTTTATAATTGGACCCAGTAGGTTGCGCTGCAATCAGGTTCATAATTTTTTTTTCTTACATCATGTCATCTATGGTGCAGGACAAAGTCTACTAGTACGGCTGGTAGAATATTATATAAATATAGCCGATAATATAGTATTAGCATTTTTAATTGATAACAATAAAAGGATATTTACTTCCTTTTAAGTTGATAGTAATCAGTTCAAACATGTAGACAGTATCCACCAGAAACAATAATATTTATGTAATTTTTAACATAGTTGAGTAAAGACTGGACAAATGGATTGCTGTATGCCTGAACAGGCTTATGTTGACGAAAGAGATTCAAATCCCAAGACTAATTAATGCTGTACGTTTGGGCAGTCCTATATCTAACTATCCAGCATTATAATACTTGAATCATAATAATAATGTAAAAACGAATTTTTTTATGTATGTTTGTTACTATTTGACATTGAAACGGCAGAACGGATTACGTTGAAATTTGGAACACAGGGAGACTATGTTCAGAAATAGCGCATAGCATTATTTTTATCCTAGTAGTAAGTTCCTTTGAGATAGTTCTCTACTTGCAATGCGGGAATTCACTGGTAGAATATATATTACTAGCTGTCCCCTGCGATTTCACCCGCATTTTTCGTTACTGCTCCGCTCCCGTGGGTCGTAGCGTGATGGTATATAGCCTATAGCATTCCTCGATAAATGGGCTATCTAACACTGAAAGAATTTTTCAAATCGGACCAGTAGTTCCAGAGATTACCCCCTACATACAAACTTACAAACATACAAACTTACAAATTTTACCTCTTTATAATATTAGTATAGATTATCGTATTTCATGATGAGGACCCGACACCCATTTGCATTTTTAGCGACTATTACACCAAAGAAGCAGTAAATATATTAATTGATAAACTACGTACTACTGTACTTTTGTTCTGTTTTTACATTATGATTGTAACCACTCACTGTACTGTCTGTCCATAATAAAAGTATTTCTATTGTATTCTATTTCTACATCACAATTTTCTCCCGTTACAGGAAGCGATCAGCTCCGACAACGCAATGGTCTCCTACCACGCATTAGGAGTGGTCGCCGGCTCCAAGAGAAACGACAAACTATCCACCGTCAAGCTGGTAACCCGTCTGGCTAGGGCTCCTTTAAAGTCTCCCTACGCCCTTTGCCACCTCATCCGTTTAGCCGCCCAGTTAGTAGAAGATGATGATTCTGATGCTGCACAACCTTACATCGAATTCATAGAGTGCTGTCTCCGTCATAAGTCAGAAATGGTCATCTATGAAGCGGCTCACGCGATTGTCAACCTCAGGAAGACTGCTAGGGACTTGGCTCCAGCCGTTTCGGTGTTACAGCTCTTCTGTGGATCCTCTAAAGCTTCATTGAGACTTGCTGGGGCCAGGACTTTAGCTAGATTGACTGCGAAACATCCTACAGCCGTTGCGGCTTGCGCAGTTGATTTAGAAAATTTAATTTCCGATCCCAATCGCTCTGTAGCCACTTTGGCAGTGACCACTCTGCTTGCTACCGGCGCTGAAAGCTCAGTCGATAGACTGATGAAGCAGATATCGAGTTTCGTATCTGAAATCTCAGATGAGTTCAAAATTGTTGTAGTGAGAGCTATTAGAAGACTGTGTACGAAATTCCCGAGAAAACATCAGTCGCTCGCAGCTTTCTTGGCAGGAATGTTACGCGATGAAGGCGGTTTGGAATACAAGGCAGCCATAGCCGATGCCATCATTGCGCTGGTAGAAGAAAACGCCGAAGCGAAGGAGACTGGGCTTGCCCATCTTTGTGAGTTCATTGAAGATTGCGAGCACACGGCTCTAGCCGTTCGTATCCTCCATTTGCTAGGACGTGAAGGTCCAAAATCGCGTCAACCGTCAAGATACATACGGTTTATTTATAACCGAGTAATTTTGGAGTCTGGGCCGGTTCGCGCAGCTGCTGTTTCTGCTGTTGCTCAGTTTGGAGCTCAAAGACCAGAACTGCTGCCGAATATTAGAGTTCTACTCGCTCGCTGCCAACTAGATGAAGAAGACGAAGTAAGGGACAGGGCTATATACTACAGCGCGATTTTAGACACTGGCGATCAACAGCTTATCAACGATTACATCGTGAATGTGCCGAAACCGAACCCTGTCTTACTCGAGAAGGCTTTACGCGACCATTTAGCGACAACACCAGATGAGCCTTTCAATCTGTTAACAGTTCCCGCTGAAGAGGAACGTAAGGAAAGTAAAGAGGCTATAGTCGAGATCGAAGTCCGCAAACCAGTGCAAATGTCGATCGAAGAAATATACGCTGAACAGTTAGCTGTGATCCCAGGCATTGAGCGTCTTGGACCGGTGTTTAAAACGAACACACCAGTTGATTTGACTGAGGCAGAGACTGAGTACAGGGTCCGTCTGCTAAAGCATGTGTACGCTCGCCATGTGATCTTGCAATTTGAATGCGTTAACACACTAAGCGATCAACTTTTAGAGCAAGTCCACGTTAGATTAGACGTGCCTCCTGAATATGAGATCAAATCCATAGTTCCTTGCCAGAAATTAGCTTACGACAAGCCTGGTAGCGTCTTCGTCATAGTGGAGTATCCTTGCGCTTTCTTAGACAGTCTAGGCACATTTGGAGCTACATTAGAATTTGTAGTCCGCGACTGCGATCCTAACACTGGTATTCCGGATCCAGGCGAAGGTTATGCAGATTCCTATCCTTTAGAGGAGTTCGAAATGGGTTGTTCCGACCAAATCCGTGCTAGGGCAGGTTCGGACGACTGGGAACAGACTTGGGAGCGAGCGGCTAACGCTCCAGAAGCTAGTGATACCTTTGTTTTATCCCAGAATGATATTAACGAAGCTGCCAGGGCGGTTTGCGAGCATTTAGGCCTTCCTAAGGCTGCTGTTGTCGGGGATGCAGTTAAGGATATAAGAGGAGGTGGTATCTTCAGGGGCGGAGCTCCCGTGTTAGTTAGGGCTCGCCTTGCGGCCGCTGGTGGAGGGGTAACTATGAAACTTGCAGCCAGGTCGCCGAGAGAAGACGTGGCGCAACTATTGTTGGCAGCAGTTGGTTAGAAATAGGATTTAGATGTAATTCAATGATTCCATGTCTCTGTGTATTAGTGCAAGTTTTTTTAAATTATGTATTTGTGTAGTGTTTTAAGGGCGATCGTCAATCTTGAAAGGGTATTCGCGAATGTATTAAAATTTCTACGATTCGGACTGAGCGTTTCGCCTCGTCGTTTATACCGTGTACTTACATCGAAGGACTGGAATAATTTGTCTGCTGCGGTTTTCCCGTTCGGTTATAATTTAGGAGTCTTCAAGGCTAGAGTGAATAGGCTCCTAATAAACTATGCGCTTTACCATCAATGATTGCATCACTGCTTACCATCAGGTGGGATCGTAATTAAGCACTAGTTTAGGTCGCTAGTTTTTATTATTTTACAGAATATTATTATTTTGCATTTTAATCTGCAAAAAAATACACAAATAATATTAAATTTTTCGTAAAAATAGTAAGAAAATATAGTCCATCACTGCCCTTTTTTAGGATTGATAACCGCCTTTTAAATACTTTTTAATTTTGTCAGACAAAATAATGCGAGTGATTTTAAAATCAATCTTACCAGATTTAAATAATGTTTATTAAAAAATTATGAAATTTTGGTTGCGAAAACTTATTTAAAAGTGAAATTAAAGAAATTATATTCGAGAGTTTTGGCATAGAGAAGCATTTTTTTAGGATATTTGAAATTAATTAATATATTTTATTTTAAGGTGCCTATTTTTAGTACTTTGTATTATTTTACATTTTTAATTAAATATTCTGCATTAGAAAGTACATACCTACTTAAGACATTTTATCAAAATATTCAAAAATAAATATTAGTGTCGCCAGTTAATGTATAAACTGTATTGCCATTGTTAAAAATATATTAATCGAAACTATAGTATTACCAGTAAAAAAAAAACTTTGCTGCAGTTAAATTGTATTGAAATTGTAATTCTGCTATCTAATATAACCAAGGTATTAAAATAAAGTACTACGTATATAAAATAAGCATTTTTATTTTTATCAAATAGATAAAAAGGAGTTTGACTTAGCTATCTATATATATGTATATAAAAGAAGAAACTGACTGACATATCAACACATAGTTGAACCTACTGGGACTAGGAACTCTATAAAGGGGAGCCTATAAAGGGGTGAAATTAATTTGTATGAAAAATCTCATTTTATGTACCAATATACTTGAAAGTAAGCACAAATTGTAACCTAAGTATAGTAATTAACCTATCACATACCCACAAAACGAGACATAATAGTAAGATAATATCAGTGTGGTCACATGCGACCGGTCGGGGATTCATGAATTAATAAAGGTTGTTACTTCTGAAAATGAATAACAGTGGGTGGTGGGTGGGAATAATGTTCCTACATTATTCTATTGGGGCCTGGACCCAATACTTCTTCTTCATTATTACAATTCTTTAAAACCTCCTGGTTTTAAAGAATTGTAATCAAGATGAACAATAAAAACTCTAATTATTGGTTTTTCAAAACTACCCTCAAAATTCGATTTAAGGGTATTAGTTTTGTTTACAACATTCTCACGAACAAAGTCACTGGCAAAGTGCTATTATATTGTTACGAACGTGAGTAATTAAATGCCGGTTTACTAGCAGATAACTTTATTAAACACAAAACAATGACAAATTAGTCCAATCAACAAATAACCAATCACTATAAACACTCAGAGTTCCGTTTAGTATCGCTTAGGTCGCTAGGTATCACTTCAAGCACTTAGGTAGTTCGCTCTGTATCGCTGACGAAATCAAACTGACTCGCTTCTAGCCGGGGCCCCGTATTTATATGCGAAGCCATCGAAACCTCTCGACACCGACGTTTCAAGGACATTCCAGAACAAAAGAGTGGCATCGGGAGGCCATAAATCATTATTATTACTCTCGTAAGTAGGTACTTATCTACCACCTTACATGCGAATTTCGACTCTATTGCTAATACCGGAAGGTATAAATTCCCTTATCCACCCACATAACTACCTACTGAATCTTAAATAATAATAGTGTATGTCGGACTTTTCTGGAATTTGCCAGCCCTGAGTATGTACTCCTATTCTCGAAGCTTCGCACAGCAATGCGTTTTAATTATTTGATGCTACCCTTGGTTCCGTCGAAGATATAGCGTACTCAAGTTTCACGGCGTAACAGTGCCCCCCTCTTAGTCATGCTCGTCCCGAGCATTATTAGATCCGTGATACAGCGCCAATCTATCCACGTGGACTACCTTAGGTTTCCCTCGTAACATTTTCTTGATGCGGTAGGTAACGTCGTTGATCCTTTTTATCACGGTGTAGGGTCCCTCCCATCGAGCTTGAAGTTTCGGCGACTTCCCTTTTCGTCGAAGTGGGTTGTGGAGCCAAACCAGTGCACCTTCCTCAAATCCCTTGGCGTTGGCATTGCGGTCGTATCGAGTTTTCATTTTAACGCTGGTGTGCAGGCTATTCTCACGCACTCGTTTATGCACTTCATCCAATTGATCTTGGAGGTCACTTACGAAGTCCGTAACTGGTTTAGTCTTGTCAGGTGGCACGCCGGTTATGGTATCGACTGGAAGTCTCATCTCCCTGCCGAAATTCACTCTTGCTGGGGTATGGCCCGTGCTATCATGCACTGCTGATCGATAAGACATCAGAAATAGTGGAATATACCGGTCCCAATCTTTCTGATGGTCATCGACAACCTTAGCCAGGTGATTCTCCAGGGTCTGGTTAAACCTCTCCATCATTCCGTCCGACTGCGGGTGCGCAGGTGTTGTGCGTGTCTTGTAAATCCCCAGGAGAGTGCACATTTCCTGGAACAGCGCAGATTCGAAATTGCGGCCTTGATCGGAATGGATCTCCAAAGGTGCGCCATACCGACATACTACTTCTTCGACCACCTTTTTCGCCACTGTCGTCGCTTCCTGATTGGGTATGGCGAAAACTTCAGGCCACTTTGTGAAATAGTCCTGTATCACCACTATGTATTTGTTTCCGTCATCTGTCACTGGGAAAGGTCCAGCAACGTCGATGGCAATGCGTTCCCATGGGGCTCCTACATTGTACAACTGAAGCTTGCCCCTGCTCCTAGCTCCTAGTCTGTGGTCCTTTCACGGATGCGCATGCTGTACATTTCCGACACCATTGCTCTATGTCTTCTCTACAATTGAGCCAGTAATACCGCTGTCTCACTTTCAGTAGAGTCTTCTTGATTCCCAGGTGTCCACCAGAAGCGCCATCGTGTATCTCCTGAAGCAGGGGGACCACTTCACGTCGTGGTACTATCACTTGTGTGGTCACCTCCTTGCCATCGTTCGATTCCCATTTCCTACAAAGCACGTCATTTTCTAGGACTAAACTGTCCCACTGTGCCCAGTAGCTCTTTGTGACAGGACTATGTGACGATACTTCATTCCACTGAGGCCTAGTTCCACTACGCTTCCAGTCCAGTATAGGTCGAATATCGTCATCTTCTTCCTGGGACTTCTTAAAGTTGCCTTCAGCCCTAATTAAGTTCACGTGTTCCCGGGCTTCATTTTGCTGGCAATGTCTACAGTCCTCATTACATGGACGTCGCGACAGGGCGTCAGCATTGTTATGCCCTTTTCCACTACGATGTTCCGTCACAAAGTTGAACTCCTGCAGCTGCTCTAGCCATCTTGCAACTTGACCCTCAGGGTTTTTGAATTGTAGAAGCCATTTCAATGCAGCGTGGTCCGTCCTCAACGTAAACTGTCTCCCTATGAGGTACTTGTGGAAATGTTGCAAAGTTTTTACAACAGCCAGTAGTTCTCGTCGAGTCACGCAGTAGTTCCTTTCTGGTTTTGAAAGTGCCTTACTGAAGTAAGCGATCACGACTTGCCTATCTTCTTGCACCTGCGACAGCACTCCACCAATTCCTGTGTTGCTGGCGTCGGTATCGACGACAAATCTTCCATCTCTGCTCGGATACCCCAGTATAGGCGCTTCACATAGCCGTTGCTTTAGTTCGTTGAATGCTGACTCACAGTTCTTGTCCCAGATAAAATCTCGTTTATCCTCAGTCAGCTGATGTAAAGGTTTTGCAATGTCAGAAAAACTCATAACAAACCGCCTGTAGTATGTGCACAACCCTAGAAATGCACGTACTTCTGTTTTGTTCTTTGGAGCCGGCCACTGTTGGACAGCCTTTATCTTCTCAGGATCGGTTCTCACTCCATCGGCGCAGATGACATGTCCTAGGTAGCTGACCTCCTTCTTGAAAAGGGCACACTTCTTTGGGCTTAGTTTTAGGTTAGCCCCCCGTATCCTGGTGAATACTTTCTCCATATTTCTCAGGTGTTCCTTAAAAGTGCGGCCCATTATAATGACGTCATCCAAATATACCAGACAGACGTCACCAAGAAGGCCTACCATGACTCTATCCATGAGGCGTTCAAACGTCGCTGGAGCGTTGCACAACCCAAAAGGCATGACGTTAAATTGCCACAGGCCGTTGCCAATTCCTGTACTGAACGCTGTCTTTTCCTTATCTTTCTCGCTAATTTCCACTTGCCAGTAGCCACTTTTCAAGTCAATGGTTGAAAACCACTTCATACCACTGAGCATATCCAGTGTGTCGTCTATCCTAGGCAAGGGATAACTGTCCTTCTTCGTTACATCATTCAGCCTTCTGTAGTCTACACAGAATCTGGTACTGCCGTCCTTATTCACCAGAACGACAGGAGAAGACCATGGGCTCGTAGAAGGTTCAATTATTCCGCTATCAGCCATATCCTTTACCATTTCTGCTACCTCAGTTTCTTTAGCCCAGGGTATGCGGCGCGGTCTCTGTTTAATTGGTCTAGCATCACCTGTATCTATCTCATGCTTGACGAGACCTGTTCTTCCGCAATCTTTTCCCGTTGCAAAGATATCCCGGAACCGTAGCAGAAATTCCTTGGCTTGCTGTAGTTCCGAAACTGATAAATTGCTCTTAGAATTTTCCAGAAGTTGCTGGATGTGATCAGGTTCACCTTTTATTGCGTCTTGTTTTACTGAAGATGTGTTGATTTGGCGGAGATACTTCACTTCTTCACATCTTCCAACAACACTGTTTTTCTTCAACTGGATCTCCTTTTTCCCAAGATTTACAATCCTGACCTTGGATCTTCCTTTCGTCATAACTAATGTCCTCGCGGTGATAAGTTCCGGGTGCCGGCCAATGTCTTCAACCATAACACATCTGCGTTGCCTAATTTTCTTAGGAAATTTAACTTCGACTAAGGTTTCCGTTCTTGGAGCCAATGTGGTGTCCTTTAAGCAATAGAGGTTGCATGTGTTAATTCCTTGCAGGAAGACTTCTTGGTCTGCGAATTTCAATACTCCTTTATCGATATCTAAAACACATCGGTAATTCCGCAGGAAGTCGAGACCCAGTATGCAATCGTCGGTAATATTCACAATTAACGCTGAATGGGTGTACACTTGATCACCGATTTTAAACTCGATTTCTGTATCACCGAGGACGGAGACTGGCTGGCCGGTGGCTGTCTGAAGTCGGTAGGCTGGGGTTTCTGTTTGCCACAAGATGGTGCGTTTCAGCAACTCAGGTCTTATAATAGTCCGTGACGCCCCGGTGTCAACGGTGAAATTGCAAGCACGTTGATTCAGCGTTCCCTCGATGATCAAACTATTTCCGTTGTGGACTTGATTGATGGTGATGGTTGGGGCCTTCAGTTGACCAGCCAGCACCCGCCCCGCGGCCCTGGCGACATTTAGTTTAACGACTCCTCGTTAACTTGAGTTCCGGAGTCCACACTTCCCCTCTTCCTCTTGGGGCAATCGGTACGAATGTGCCCTTTTTCTCCACATCCATAACACGTCGGAATATAGCGGGACTTTGCCGGCGAAGCCACTTCTCGGTGACGTGGTTGCACTGAAGGTGAGACCACCACTTCCCGAACTCTGTGCGTACGTGAGTCTTGTCGTACGGCTTCCACTTCCAAAGCGTGGGCCATCGCACTCTTTAGAGTTTGGTGGTGTCCGAGTCGCACCGTAGCCCTGACTTCAGTATCCCGTAGACCGTCGATGAATGCTTGCACCAGATTTACTTCCACCGTCTCCGGTGTCATCGACATGTATGCCCGCCGGACCAGCCGTTCAACCTCTACTCCCCACTGCTGAAGGCTCTCGTTCGACCTCTGCGTTCTCTCGCGAAGTTGCGCGCGGAAAACATGTTCGAGGTGCTTGTCACCATAGCGAGTGTCTAGTCCCTCCATTAGACGTTCCAACGTCCTGCCGTCTGGAGGAAGGTTCTCTAGGACCAGCAGAGCGTCCCCTCGTAGGGCCAAAGTTAACGCCGCGAAAGACTGGTCGTCATCCCAGCGGTTCGTCTTGACCAGTGTTTGGAATTGGTACTTAAAAGCCGTCCAGGACGACGTGCCATCGAAACGCGGCATATCAAATTTTGCGGCTGATGCACAGTGGGTGTGCGATGGTGCGCTAACAGCAACAGGTTCGCGTGCTTCGAGCTTGATAATTTTTTTGTTGATGTCCAGCAGGCGATCTTCGTGGCCATCAATTCTGGTTTCGAGGCTATCAGCTCGGGCGGAAACCTCCTTGACCTCTAAGGTGAGATTTTTCACTTTCTCGCCCAACGTGATGAGGCCGTGATCGATTTTTTCGAGGATCAGGTTCTGCTTAGCCTCTTGATCCCGGCGGGCTTTCTCCTGTTCGCGGCGGGCTGCTTCCTGTTCGCGGCGGGCTTCTTCCTGGTTAGCCGCGATTAGATCCTGGAGCTTACGTTGGTTAGCCTCTTGTTCGCGGCGGGCAGCTTCCTGTTCGCGGCGGGCAGCTTCCTGTTCGCGGCGGGCTTCTTCCTGGTTAGCCGCGATTAGGTCCTGGAGCTTACGTTGGTTAGCCTCTTGTTCGCGGCGGGCAGCTTCCTGTTCACGCCGGGCTTGTTCCATACTAGCTTGCATGGCTGCCAACACTGCGGAGAGGTTCATTTCCGAGGATGGCCCTGTTGGCGCCTCAGCAGCTGCCGTTGCTCCCATACCAGCCCGATCTTCCGCTTCCAGACGTTGACGTGCAGCATCCATCTCCACTTGCCTCCTTGTTCGTGGTCCCTGTTCGTCGTCCCTCTGTAGTAACGGCATCTCACTTCTGACACCAGTTGTTACGAACGTGAGTAATTAAATGCCGGTTTACTAGCAGATAACTTTATTAAACACAAAACAATGACAAATTAGTCCAATCAACAAATAACCAATCACTATAAACACTCAGAGTTCCGTTTAGTATCGCTTAGGTCGCTAGGTATCACTTCAAGCACTTAGGTAGTTCGCTCTGTATCGCTGACGAAATCAAACTGACTCGCTTCTAGCCGGGGCCCCGTATTTATATGCGGTCGAAACCTCTCGACACCGACGTTTCAAGGACATTCCAGAACAAAAGAGTGGCATCGGGAGGCCATAAATCATTATTATTACTCTCGTAAGTAGGTACTTATCTACCACCTTACATGCGAATTTCGACTCTATTGCTAATACCGGAAGGTATAAATTCCCTTATCCACCCACATAACTACCTACTGAATCTTAAATAATAATAGTGTATTTCGGACTTTTCTGGAATTTGCCAGCCCTGAGTATGTACTCCTATTCTCGAAGCTTCGCACAGCAATGCGTTTTAATTATTTGATGCTACCCTTGGTTCCGTCGAAGATATAGCGTACTCAAGTTTCACGGCGTAACAATATAATTCTTCTGTAGATACGTGTGTTTGTCACCTTACTTCTAAACGGCTTCACCGATTCGGATGAAATTTTGTGAACATATTCAACATTATTATTAGTATATGCGAAACACCAAATACGTGACTAGTATTTTTATGTAAAGAATTATGTACAAAATTCTAAAACTGTATCATGCAAAACCACAAAGTTATAAGCTTGTTATGTTACCTGGTTGTCCGTAGAAATACATGGGTCACCGCGCAGCGCGCCCGTGCCATCTAAACCCTCCGTCTCAGTCCGTAATTACCTAGGTAAAGTGCGTCTAATGAAAACGCTACATGCGAGTTTTTTTAAAAATTTAATTGGCTACATTATTCAGCCGCAATTGTAGGAAATAAAAAAAATTGTGAAGTGTCAAGACGTGATTCTCCTACTAATTAGTAATACCACATACAAAATTTTTGGATTTAACCTCTTTATCTCAGGTCGCGCTTTCATTAGACGGACTATAGTGATAACAATTCCCACCACACTTGCAGGCTTTGGACTGTCGTGTCTGTGGTCAAGTGTAGGTAGATATGATTATAGGTACTTTATTCGTAAAAGCAACAGTAAAAGATAAAATGTAGTCTGTGCGATTTGTTGCAACTTATGCCAAATAAAATTCAAATTGGATGAAAGGTGTTAAACACAGAACAGTTAAAAGAAGTTAGAATGGCCTTGTAGGCGGGGCAGGCGTGCCTCAATGTACGACAAATTGTCATAGTTCAATTTTGGTTCAACCGAAATTTGATTGACATCGGTCGTCAATCGCGATCTTACTGTTATTGTGTATGAAGCTCCGTAAAACATATCAGTTATGCCGACTTGCGCTATCGCAACGTGTCGTAAAAAATACCAAGTGTGTAGTGTAGCCCCAGAAGGGATTTCTTTTCACCGGTTAGTCTAAAAACCGTTAAATACAATTGATATTTATAATTATAATGATAATATTATGGAATTTGTACATTATAACGATAAAATCGCAATGACTTGCAAAATTATACATTGTGTGCAATTCATTGGTACAATCTTGTACTGAGTAAACAAGCGCGCAATGTAATGTGTTCATTGCGATATCACGTGTGGAGAACTATGTCTTGAATTTGACAACTTCACTCCATGGACATAGTGTTGTACCAAGTTGTAACTGTAACCATTATCGATCTATTAAAATAACTTGGTTTCTTGTAGCAGTTATTATTTTTTAAATATTTTTTTATGAGTGCTATAATGTAGTGTAGTTAAAACGGTTTTGTTTTGAACCTATTTGTCCTCGAACAGAGTTTTAACACTAATCAATAGATTATTTTTCATTCAATAGTATAAATTAGTGTCTTATTTGCAATTTTTCATGCAATTTCGTCCAGTTTAATACAAATAAAATTTGTTTTACTTTGTGGTCTATGGCCGCCTTTTAAGAATGCCCGTGATTTTTGGCGTGATATATTTGAGCGAAGTTTGGCGGCTGTATTAATTAAATTGAATTATATACAACAAAAACATAGAAAATGTTACGATTTTATTCTATTGTCACTCTGAAAGACGTTAGGTATCATAAAAACTTTTTACGCAAGTGTAAACGTAAAACTAGGTAATATAATCAAAAGACTATAAGTATCTTAATTTTGATGTACGCATAAGAAAACAAATTTCATTTTTTACCACTATGTTACGATTCTTTATGCTAGTTTTACTGTTGTGTAATGTAATAGTTAGATAAATTGTTTTTTCTCACAAATGTATTGAAAAACGTCGTATGATACATGCGAGTAATTAATTGGTGATGGCCGTTCTAGGCTCTCTTGTGGCAATCAACAGTATTGTATTCAACACACTTGTATGTTTAGCAAAAGTATGTTTATCTGTTAATATACTATAGGCTACAACTTGTTTGACATAAAAAAGGCATAGTAATTGAGAGTTTGTTATGCTTACTCAAATGTCTCGGAGAGTGACTAGATCATTCCATTGCTTTAAAAAGGTTGAACAGAGTGTTCCTGAGCATGCGTCTTTTACTTTTTTTTTATTTATTTAAATAATAAAAACCACAAAAGAGAGTAACCGAGATTACGGAGATACGGAGTTTCTTGCACGTTCTTCTCCATAGAAATATACGCTTTGGAATATGTAATTAGCATCACTTCTCTGACTGAACAATTTTTTGATAAATAATTCAAAAGTGCCTGTAAGAGGTTTTTCGGAACCAAATGTTTTAATTTTAAAATTTTTTTTTTTTATTATTTGTTCTTAATATAACAATTATATTACTTTTTTAAAAATCCATCGTATTGGTACACCACCTTAAATTATAACGATAACTAGTCGACAATATTATCCGTTATTTTTAAACTTTATCGATTTGAATTATCGACCTTTTAGTCGCCCTAAATTGCTTTTTTGCATGTGTGATACAACCAATAGCAAACTTGCGATCTAAATGTGCATTGTCTACTAGTGTGCGTAATGCGCGTCCGTATAGGTGTCTTGCCTGTAGTGGAGTTAAAGAGTGGGAGACAAACGGCGACACGCGTTCCGATACAAATTACGAACTATTTCCTTTCTAACTTCCTTTATATGTTCTGTGGTGTTAAACACCCATAGTAGGGTGTGAGCACAAATAAGAACTTTCTACATTTAACCATCTTGGCGTGTTTAAAATGTTAATTTACAATAATTCACTTAATTACTACTAATAATGTCTTAATACCAATCACTGACTAGGTACTCGCCTCACACTCACAGTTACACGCAGTTTGCAACTCGGTCACATTAACTTGACGCTTGGCGTCGATGAAATAATGTCCAAAAACAATATTACAACATCAGAGAACTAGCCAAATTATCGACGAGCGTATCGATAACAAAGATGCTGACCATACCTGACACTTGCCTGGCGAGCTAAGGAATGCGGGGGGATGCTGGTATTTCAGAGATGCGTTAAGGCGCCTTAAGACGAGGTGGGCCCAAATTTTAGTTTTTTAAAACAATCTGAGACAAAAACTACAGTGTTTTAAATTTAAAAAAAAAAATATGTTTTAGTTAAGGATCTTATCTAGTTAAAATCGCATTCAGTTGCAAGACCTGATGAACTTCACTCGATAGAAAAAAATCGCAAAGTTACCCCTTTTTAAAACGTTTTTTCAATATTATGACTATATTACTGATTTGTTACGTTTCATTTTTGTACTATAATAAAGAAACTAATTAGTTACAAACAAATTCGCAGAGTTTGAATTGATAAAATGATTTTCTTAATTACTATGTTTTAATAAGAATTAAAAGCGGTCGCGGCGGCTCAGACAGGTCCGGGTGCTAGCTACGGCCCGATCGCGCGAGGTCGCTGGCAAATTGTATCGCCTTAAGTTAATGTGACCGGATTGTAGGTTCACTCACTAACACTGTCAACCCTACCTACGGCGTGGTGGACCGCTAGTTCGTGCGAAACGCATGCGCACGGACGTGTGTATCATCTGGCGGCGTTTTGTCGACTGAGGGTAGCGAAGGTTTTTTTAAAGGAGGGAAACCTTCAAAATGACATTACGTGGGTTGTTGTAAAAGAACTGGCATCATTATTATTGCAAGTTTGACATTTGCCTGTTCAATTTAGTGTCAGGGACAAGGGTAAAACAGACTTCCGGTGAACCGGGAGGGGTTGCAAACTTCTACTGACTAAAACCCACTCCTGTTCCTTTTTTGCCTTAATTCCAGGGTCATGGGGTCCTCTTTCGTTCAACCCAGGGTCCCAATAGGCTACGACCCTATCGGGAAAGGTAGAGAGAGGGGTTGCTCTGGCGGCGGTATTTAAACGGCGCTGTGTCCAGATCCGCGCCGCTCGTAGTTACTCAGATACCCGCGAAACGAGACACAATAGTAAAACAATAACAGCGCGGTCTCATAGGACCGGTTGGGGATTCAAACGTTAATTACTCAGATACCCGCGAAACGAGACACAATAGTAAAACAATAACAGCGCGGTCTCATAGGACCGGTTGGGGATTCAAACGTTAACTCCACGATGTATGATGCCCTTCACAACGCCAAAGATAGGAACAGATGGAGGAACATCGTAAGGGCTAAGGTGATAAAGCAGGGAGGTCACGACCCTCAGCATTGAGGAATACGACGCAAGGAGGAGGAGGAGGGGTGTTAAACTTAAAAATATTATTGAGAAAAAATATAACATTGTGAAAAAAATATTGTAATCGATTAAGTTAACGATTCTGAACTAACTATATTCAGGTTTCGCATACTTAATCCAAAAATGTTGTTGTATAAAATGGCCCATTAAAGATTAACGCCCGTTTTCAATAAACTACCGCAGTTCATAGATTCTATCTATCGGTCCACAACTTTTGGTAGGAAATGCTATCCGTCGGTAGGTTATACGAAAGCAAGTAAGGGCAAAAGGATAGATTTGTTTATCTTCAGTAGCTGCAATTTTAGATAGCTTATTGAAAACGGGCGTTAACAATCAGCTGTTTATCCATATCTGTTACATTTTAAGGGGAAAACGTACTAGGGTAACCCGAAAAAATGTTTAATTCTTCGAAGTTTTTTTGCATTTTGGAAGACGTAGGTAGATATCAAGTTCACATACACACACATAGTAAGTTTATTGTTCACATAGTTTGAAAAGACTAGACTGATTTAAGGATTTAAAAATAAAACAATACACATAATTAAATATATTTGTATTAAATCAACTTCTTATAAACAAACGTAGTTTAACAATATTTCTAAACAATTAAACATAAAAAAATAACGATATACTAATCAAATTCTTACAAAACTATTAAATGCCTGATTACTGAACTTTCCAAGGCGAGATCTACATATATGTACTTTTCATAGAAATATGGACTTTCTTTTAAAGGAATAGGGTTTATAATCGTAGGAATGCTTTTATTTAAGATTCTAGAGCCTTCAGGCGTCACTTATATTCTTATTAAACAAAATTTATGGAATGTAAGCAGTGTTGTTAGGCCTATTGTGCACTGACGCGTAGCTTCATGGTACAATTCGTCCGTTATAAGTTGACGAGTGTGAAGTTAGGCTCTGCGAATTTTGGCGCTTGAAATATCGTGCAAAAATAAAGGTTTTAAAAAAATTAATGCCAATAACAGTTTTTAACAGCAATAACAACTGCAAACTGACTTATTTTTTTTTAAACTTTATTTTTTTTGTACGAGTTTTCAAGCGCCAAAATTCACAGAGCCTAACTTTAGACTCGCCAACTTATAACGACCGTAATGTACGAAGCTACGCGACCGTGGACGGTAGACCATAGTACGCATTTTATACATACCTACGTATAGGTACCTCTAAGCTAGGGTTGATAGCTTTTTAATGATTATGACTCTGGTAATATCATTAAATCATATTTTCCTCTCCAAGAGTGGAGGCCTGAGTCCCAGCAGTGGGAACATTATAAGGCCGATAATGCTAATAATACATATTTCTAAAGGCTTCTTTGGAAATTGTCATAACTTGTGGGTAGGACCTCACTCAAGTTAATAATCACATCATCGCTTACCATCAGGTGAGATAGTGGTAAAACGCGAGCCTATCAATAATAAAAGAAAAATCAGCTCTTAGCTGATTAACTAATATTTTAAACGAACGAATTCGTTAATTATAACAGCCAAAACGCGATCTTATCATAGGAGAGTGAGACGACTTAAAATGAACAACGTTTAATATGAGACAAACCAGAAATTGCAATAAAAAAACTACTAATTTCGCGATTTTTGGTTTTTAGCAAAAATTCAAGGGTTTTAAGCTACAGTCCGTCTAATGAAAGCGCAATCTGAAAAAAAGAGGTTAAATCCAAAAAAAATATTATGTGGTATTACTAACTAGTAGGAGAATCACATTTTGACACACCACAATATTTTTTTTGTAGCCTATAGGCTAAATTATGTTCCCAATTAAATTTAAAAAAAAACTCCAGGTCGCGCTTTCATTAGATGCACTCTAGTGATGTTATTATGGATATGAAATATCATATCTGAATACTAGATTATAGGAACAATAATATACCAGTTACCGACATAAAATTATTTCGCTTACGGATATTAGAATTATAAAAATAAAATGCTAATAGATTTGACTTTTATTTCTAATTATCGTCTGTTTTATAAACCCGGAGACTAAAATGGCTTTTCAACACAAAAGAACTGTCGTCATTCCTATAGTAAATTTGACATTACTTGTGTCAATTTAGTCTCCGGGTTTATAGAACAGACGATAGATTACACAGGTCTACAAAAAAACAATTTTTTTTTTTGCTGGAAATCCCACATTAAAATTTGATGAATTACTTGATATTAGATCGTACTTAAGTAGAAAAACGTCAAAGCTACGTGTAGTTTTAAATTACACGCATCGGAAAAAAAATCCCATTTTGTTGTGTTTACAGTGTTCGCATTCTGCCAATATTTGTAATTATTGGATAATAGCATTATGTCGTCGTCTAGGAGGAGCTGATTAAATGACCCTAATACATTTTGCTGGGTTTGCGACGAATATCTGGCGAAAAAAAATTAAAAACCTATAAAGACCTTCGTAAAAAAGGCATATTTTGACTATTTCAAGACCAAATTTAAGGATTCAGACCAGCCATGGGTACCAAATATCGTATGTAAATTGTGTAATGAATATTTAAGACAGTCGTAGAGTGGTAAATGAACCCAAATGAAGTTCGGTGTACCTATGATATAGTCAGAACCAAAAAACCATTTTGACGTTTGGTTTTTTTGTTTAGTGAAATTACATAGGGTAAATAGAATAAAACGACATATCCTGACCTCCCCTTTGCTAGAAGACCTTTGCCACACTCAGACGATACTATAAAGACAGTGCCATCAATTTGTCGGACATAGATATGATGGAGGCTTCTTCAAATGCACAGACAATGAGTTTGAATCATCGGCGGTGCCTGTACTCTTTACACAAAATGTAGAGAAGCTAAAAGCTGGTATATTCGATGGGCCTCAAATAAGAACTTTGATAAAAGACAACGATTTCATCAATACAATGAATAATTTGGAATCAGCAGCTTGGAAATCTTTCGTCAAAGTTGTCCAAAATTTCTTAGGTAATGAAAAGCCAAAAAAAATCGTAGAATTAGTTCCGGAGCTTCTGGATAACTTTAAAAATGTTGGTTGTTACATGAGCATAATACTGCACTGTCTGTACAGTCACTTGGACAAGTTCCCTGAAAATCTTGGTTCCTATAATAAAGACTAAGGAGAGCGATTCTATCACGATCTAAAATGGATGGAAAATTGGCACCAAGGTCGCTGGGATGTGCATATGATGGCAGATTACTGTTGGAGTATCACACGGGAGGATTATAATACTACACATTCTAAAAAAACTGCAAAAAGAAGCTTCTTTCCTGTAAAATAATGAATCAAATGTTTAAAATTTAATTATTTTGTTCATTTTTTACATATCTCATATCTCAAAAACTACACGTAGCATTAAAAAAATAAGTATGCAGTTGTGATTCAGGGATCTAATATACTAAAAATCTGTTATAGTTTTGTCGGCAACAAAATCACTGTAGACCTGTGTTATCGTTAGTTTGGCCAGCAAAAGCAAACAAAAACCTGTCATTTAGATGCGACCGTTAACCAATAAACAATCCGTGATACTTTTATTTCGGATTTCGGTTTCGGATATTTTTTTAATTACGAAGCGCCATAATAACCCTGTTTTAAACTCACATCGTATGGTTTTGTAAATCCCAATATTCGTTGTCTCGCATACACAATTTATGACCGCGATTGATATCTTTTAATTTTTTAACTCTAAATTAACAGATCTAACACAAAGGCGGTGGTTTGTATTTTTATGGTAATTCTAGACTAGAATTTAATAGGCTTATTATTCTTATGACACTTTTAAGGTAGCCTTTCGAACCGAGCGTCTATAGCGTCAGTGACGCCGCGACAGTAATGAACGTATATATAAAATTGAAGTTTAGTAATAGTCACATTATATTGAATTTTGCCTGGACCTGCGCGGCGTCAGTGACGTCACTGTGACGTCACTGACGCCGCGTCAGTGTCGCTGGGTTCGAAAGTCGTTCCCTAGAATTTCATACATTTGCATAGAACATCTATCTGTCGCTCTGTCGCGGCGTCACAGTCGCGGCGTCACTGACGCTATAGACGCTCGGTTCGAAAGGCTACCTTTAGATGATCACAACCCAGTATTATTTTATGCATCGATGTCTGACACACCCTGTATGTATGCATATTTTTTATTTGCTCTTTTAACTCATTTTTCGCTATAATAAACAAATGTATAAGATTTTTTGAAATATCTTCATCAAAACCCAAAGAGAAGATATATTTATAGAGCTTCAAAGCTGCTATAAAGAAAGAGAAGTCTGTGGATAATGACGTCATAGTTCACGCCCATACGCCATAGAAACACTATCTATGAAATCTTCCTCCCGTTTTATTTGGGGTCGGCGCAACATGTTTTTTCTTCCATTCTGTCCTGTCACTCGTCACGCTATCACTAAGTTCCTTTTCTTCCATATCCCTTCTCACACAATCCATCCATCTTTTCTTTGGCCTCCCTCTCCCTCTCCATCCATCTATCTTCATGTAAACTCATAACTCTTTTAATAAACACTCATCATCATCTGCCTAGCCTTTTCCCAACTATATTGGGGTCGGCTTCCAGTCAAGCCGGATTTAGCTGAATACCAGTATTTTACGAGGAGCGGCTGCCTACCAGACCTCCACAACCCATTAACTGGGGTAACACGGTACTTCATGGCAAGACTGGAGTCGGATTTACTGGCTTCTGACTATCCGTAACGACTGCCAAAGATCTACAAATGACAGCCGGGACCAACGGCTTAACGTGCTTTCCGAGGCACGGAGGAAACTCGTTATGTTAAGATGGTCACCCATCCACAGACCAACCTAGGCAAGCGTTGCTTAACCTTGAAGATCGACCTGTGTGGCTGTTATTATCTATTGTTAATAAACACTATGAAAACAAAATCGAAATTAGTAGAAAACAAACGAGATATAACCATTTCCAACAAATATATCTGTCCCTCTCGCCAAAACGCCACTTTCTAAGGCCGAACGGGCGCAATGTAGGTAATATGACGTCACATTACATTTCGGACTACTCTTTCTTATTAGCAGCTTTGAAGCTTTATAACTTCGTTGTCGATAAAGATGTTTTAAAATATTCTTTCATATTTATTTACTAGAACTGAAAGTGTATTAAGTTAGCAGATAAGTAAGTTATCGAGTCTGAAGTTCTGCGAATTTTGGCGCTTGAAAACTCCTACAAAAATAAAGGTTTAAAAAAAATTTATGCATTTTGCAGTTCTTATTATCGTTAAAAACTGTTATTGGCATTTATTTATTTAAAACCAATATTTTTGTACGAGTTTTCAAACGCTAAAATTCTGAGAGCCTAACTTCAGACTCGCCAACTTATAACGGCCGTACTGTATATTCCTTATTTCAGGTAAAATTATATTCTTTCTAGTCTGATACTTAAACTAAGTATTACCTACAAAAGGCTGATGATTAGGTTCAAAAATATTAAAATAACGGAAGTCCGGATGTAAATTCTCAGTGTTGGTAGATAGAGCGTCAAAGTCCCCAATTGTCGTAGAAACGATTATTTTTAAAGCACTTTCCAGTATTTTTGCTTGCTCTAAACATTTGATGACGATTGCCCTGAAAAATTAAAGAAAAACTGTATTAAGTCCAGCTTCGTTTGAGTAGCATGAATAAATAATTAATAATTAGGACAATTGTAGAGAGCATTGCGGAAAGCAGTGGTGGCCCAGTGGTTAACTGCCTTGACTTGCATGTTGTAGATCGCGGGTTCAAACCCAGCCAGGCGCATTACTTTGAGTAATTTATTTCATCTCCACTGCTCTCAAAACGGTGAAGGAAAACATCGTGAGGAAACCTACATGTCCTAGAATCAAAAATTCAAAGACATTTATTTCACATCCATCAACCTAGGCCCGCGTGGTGGATTACAGCCCATTCCCTCTACAAGAGAGGAAGCCTGAGTCCCAGCAGTAGGAACATTACAAGGCCGCGTATTAACGCGAGTGAAGCCGCTGGCAGAAGCTGACTAACTGAACTGAGCTATAAATTCAGACGTGGAGTAGTAACATTTATTCATTACAGTGATTGGCTGCTGGCACGCTTTGTATGGTCTGCAGACAATATACTTTTTTCTTTCTTCTTACCAAGAGTTCCTAGGGGTTATTTGCTGATATCCTAACCTAAAAAAATGTCTGTTTAAAAAACTAACCCTATTTCTGATACAGTCGGGTAAAACTTACCTGTATCGCATCATCCTCTTGTCGGCAGCGGCCTCAACGCCAGCGTTTCGTAATAACATCTTCAATACTGTATCTTCTGGCGATTCCCTTTTGATGATACTGAAAAAGTAAAACATTATTTATGGCATCGAATATTTAGACTCTAAACCCAATTCTAATCAAGGGGCGGAGACGCCCCTGAACATCAGAAGTCTCAGAACTCATTCTGGCCATCATAAGCACGGGCTTGTAGACGGCGAGCAATATTGTTATTATATTATTTGACTGGCCTGTTGGTCTAGTGGTTAGTGACCCTGACTGCTATACCGGAGGTCGTGGGTTCGATTCCCACCCAGGACAAATGTTTGTGTGATGAGCACGATTTGTTCTGTGTCTGGGTGTAATTTATCTATAATATGTATGTATTTACAAATATATAAGTATGTTTATCAGTTGTCTAGTACCCATAATACAAGCTCTGCTTAGTTTGGGACTAGATGATGTTGTGTGAAAGTTGTGGAATATTATTATTATTATTATTAATAGGTAGCTCACCGACCACCGTCGACGGCGCGTTATGTTCCAAGCGCGCCTCAAACAGGTTTTCGCAAAATTAACGGGGCTATACTCCGTCGGTTTAGGTAGTTAACTAAAGGTGTGTTCACTCTTGGTATATCTTTTTATATTAAAGAGGTCGTATATAATATACACGAAGATTATTTAAATTTAGTTTATTAACTAACATCGATTTAGGTAAATACCTATTTGCAAAGATTTTTACATACAATTTATAGACAACTTTTAGATAAAAAGACATGCCAAGATTGTTTACATTTAGTTAACTACCTAAACCGACGGAGTATAGTTACGGCTCACTGGCTGTGAATTTTTCGAAAGAGTTATCACAGCCCTCGCCAAAAAGAGAGCAACTGATAAAACTGAGTTTTTCTCACGTTTTGATTGTTCGCTGTTTCCACCAATAAACAGAGGTATCATAAATGAGGAAGGTATAGGTGTATGCAGGCATATTGTAAAGCCGAGAATTTAAATGATTTGTAGCTTCCATACGAAGCTGGGGCGGATTGCTAAGGTAGGTCAAATAAACTTGGAATTAAATATTGACTTTCCTACATTTATTGACATTGTTAATTTCAAAAACGCAAATAATGACAAAGCTGACTTGGTTTTTCATGAATATGTATATGCATTTATGTTTTTCATTCTTGGAAATTGTTTTTTTTCATACACTAGCTACCCGCTCCGGCTTCCCCTACCTACCTTCCTTCCTTTTTTTCCATCCTTTACTAATAATAATAAAAGTTGACTAAACTTACGCTTTCAAATGGTTGATAATAGCCACCATGTCCTCCAAGGCTTTGCTGGCCTGATTATGATAAACATTCATCTGTTTAGCTGATAGTTCAGTCTCGCTGATTTCATCTATGAATTTGTTTCTGAAAAAATAATAAAATATTTTATGTTAGTTGACATTAAATGTTTGACGTATTTAACTAAAAACAATTAGTTAAGTGCGAGCCGGACTCGCGCACGAAGAGTTCCGTACCGTCCGTAGCAATAAAAATGGCAAAAAGATAGTGTATGGTAAACCCCACTTAAATATTTTATGTTTTTAATGTGTGAAAAGTTCAACGTCTAGCTATCACGGTTCATGAGAAGCAGCCTGGCGACAGACATACGGACCGACAGATGGACGTACGGACAGTGGATTCAAATATTAGTTGAAAAAAAAAATAGATTTTATTTTTGTTCTTCGAGCAATGTGCCTGCCCACTGCCACTTAATTCATGACTCCCCAACCGGTCCTATGAGACCGCGCTGTTATTGTTTAACTATTGTGTCTCGTTTCGCGGGTACGTGATAAATAAATAATTTTCATATTAACGATTAAGAATAATCAAGAAAACTCCCGAGGTTTTTGATAAGGCTCGTTGTGAGGACCATGTTTCAAAGCGAAATTTCACATGTCTTCGAACTTTTGGTTCTAGGACATGCTGGTTTCCTCACGATGTTTTCCTTCACCGTTTTGAGAGCAGTGGTGATGAAATAAATTACACAAAGTAATGTGTGTGCATACGACCGTACGTCGTATGTCGGGGCAATTACCACTGGGCCCCCACTAAACACAAAATAGAGTGCGTCTAATGAAAGCGCGACCTGGGGTTTTTTTTTTTAAATTTAATTGGCAACATTATTCAGCCACAATTGTAGAAAATAAAAAAAATAGTGAAGTGTCAAGACATGATTCTCCTACTAGTTAGTAACACCACATACATTTTTTTTGGATCTAACCTCTTTTCTCAGGTCGCGCTTTCATTAGACTTACAAAAATGTATACTCACATAAATGTATGTATAACTGTAAATGTCGAACATAGTTCTTTTAAAAACACTTTCAATAGTGTATGTGCGTATGTGCTATCATTCTCAAAACCGGAATCATTTATACTATCATCTTGAACCGTTTTTCCGGAATTTTCAATATCATAATTATGAGTTCCAGAATCATAATTACGAGTTTCAGAATTGTCTAAATTTTTTTCAGAAATATCATTTTCGATACAACTATCGTTGTTAGAATTCTGTTTTTCTGTAAAAGTCTCACTTTCGATTTCGGAAATATTTTTTTCAATATTTTCTTCTTTATTTGTGCTTGTAACATTATTATTTTCTGTTTCTATATTGAAGTAAGAGCTGGTAACATTGCCAATAGAATTTATGGTTTCTATTGATTTGTTTATTTCTGTAATTTTAGAATCATATATATTTTTATTATTTTTATCTGATTCCGGACTAAGAGAAGGAGTAATATAAAAGTCTTCTAAAGTGAAAACCGGAGTTTCAATATCACAATTAATAGTATTATTGACTTCAAAATTATTATCTTTCACAGTCTTTTCATTCGTTTCCGATAAAACATCAAAATCTACATTTTTATCTATAGAAGGTTCATAGATTTCTGAGTAATCCAGTAAGTCTAAGTCTAGGGGTTCTCTTGTCACGATTTTATTTTCAAATTCTTTAATCGTTTTAGCATTTCTTATGACTTTTGTATCATCTTTTTCCATATTTTCTTCTACAAAAGTGTTTTCATGCCTGTTATAATTAAAATCATCGTCTTTCGATTCTAAATTCAGTTTTTGTTCAGTAGTTTTATTTACTGGAGATATTTCTTGGTTTTTAGTAAAATTTTCTTCAGAATTATACTCGAAAATGATTGGATTTTTCTCTTTATCGTTTAGTCTGATTAATTTAGTTTCTATATTCGTTTCAGTTTCCACATTTTCATTATTAGCTTCTATTAGATTATTATCTAGTTGTCTCATAATTTTGTATTCTTGTTCTTTATTAAGTAAATCTTTTTCTTCAGTTATGTTAGTGAGAGACATATTCTTCAGTTTGTCGAATTTTAGTAGGTTTAGGTTTTTGCCTAGTGTCCTTACTACTGTGAAGTCTGTGTGCTGTAATGTTAGAAAACAATAATTATTACAGTGAAAGCTAAGTCAATATTCTTAGTTTGCTTGCGGACGGCGAGCAATGGGTAGCTAGCCGTCCGGACGTCAAGTAACAGTCAGGACCAAGCCCATGTCGTCGTCGGTGTGTATTAGCAAACTATACGGCAGGATCGAAGCGAACTGTGGCCCTGGGTTGAACAATAGAGAACACCGGGACTCTAGAATTAAGGCAATGAAGGAATAGGAGTGGGTTTTATTCAGTAGAAGTCTGACACGCCCCCCGCTCCGCCCAGAGCGGGAGAAGTCATGTTGATCATTTCCCACCTTAAAAAAAAACTTTGTTTTGTTTTTTTTTGGGGGGAAAAAGATCACTTCTGCCGCTCTATGGCGGAATTTTACCTACTAAAACCTACTTCTATATTCTTTATTTGCCTAGCATTCCAGGACTCCCGAGTTTTCCTTTCAGAATCGAACCCATGGCCACAGTAGGCTTCGTCGCTTCCGATTTTGCTGACATTTCCTTGAGGCGCGCATGGAACACTACGCTACGGTGACGACGCGGGCTCGGACCAGTTACCGGATAGCCGGACGGCGTGAGAGTACATATTTGCTAAACTTCAATGTTCTACTTATTGAACTTAGGTCAAATTAGCACATTGTCAAACCAAAACCTGCTATAGTCCGTTTAATGAAAGCGCGACCTGAGAAAAAAGAGGTTAATTCCAAAAATGTTGTATGTGGTATTACTAACTAGTAGGAGAATCATGTCTTGACACTTCACAATTTTTTTTATTTACTACAATTGCAGCTGAATAATGTCGTCAATTAAATGTAAAAAAAAAACTCCAGGTCGCGCTTTCGTTAGACGCACTCTACTTATTTTCATATAGAAGAAATTAATAGAGTGGGATAAAACTTACATTTTCAATTTTATGATTTTGTTCATCCGAACGTTCTTGGTACGTTTCCCATTCTTTGAAATGTTTCTTTAGATAGTCTAACACATAAGATGGGTTTTTGAAAACTGGAAAAAGAAAATTCATACATTTTAATATTATAATCTTAGTACATAACTAAAAATCGGAAAAGACAGAGTATAAATATTTACGTAACAGAATAATCAAATATTATTATGGAAAAAAATTGTGTGCGTTGATGCTCATTATTTTCCTACTATTCATCTCTCCTCTTCTTCTTCTACCTGGCGTTTAATCCCGGCCATTGCCAGGGTCCGCCTTCCGACTAAGTCTGCTCCACTTTGCCCGGTCGAAAACATCCTTCCCAGTGAGGCCATTGGCTCTCATGTCAGACTTGACGACGTCCAGCCCGCCCTCGGGGGCGACCACGGGACCTAGCCCCAAGGACAGCCATATCCATGCATCACCGGCCAACGTACTCCCTAGGGCGGCGCATGATGTGGCCATACCATCGCAGACGACACTCGCGGCAGTTTTTCCCCCACGTCACGGACACCAAGACTACCTCGGATGTATGAATTGCGTATGCGATCGGATCGCGTTACGCCGCTCATCCACCTCAGCATCTTCATCTCCGTGACGCGAAGCTCCTGGGTGTGTCTGCCCAGTGCTGGCCAACACTCACCGCCGTAAAGAAGGACAGGCCGTATGATGCATTTATATATCTGCCCCTTGAGCTTCGGAGGCATTTTGCGGTCGCATACAACGCCCGTAACCTCGCGCCACTTCGCCCAAGCCGCGCCTATGCGTGCTTGGACATCGTCGTCTACGTTGCCAGACTCGTGCAGCACGGATCCAAGGTACCTGAACTTATCGGACCTTGTAATCAGGTCAGAACCTATCCGGATGGTATTCGAATCCGTGCTGCCATAGGACATGTACTCAGTCTTCGCCACATTCAGTCTCAGACCACCGTTTTCCAGCGTGTCCTTCCAAACGTTGACTTTGCGCTCAAGTTGGGCTTTGTTCTGGTTAACGAGGGCTATGTCATCGGCATACATCATTAGCCACGGAGGCTGGTCTTGGATGTAAGCCGTAACTACATCGAGCACAACGTTAAACAAGAACGGGCTAAGAGCCGAGCCTTGGTGAACGCCAACAGATATTGGAAAGACGTTGGATTCGCCAACCGCGGTCTGGACAGAGGACACGGAATCGCGGTACATGTCTCTGATAATGTCAATATAGGCCTCGGGCACACCCTTGAAGCGAAGTGCCCACCAGATGGACTGCCGAGGAATACAGTCGAAGGCCTTCTGCAGGTCTAAAAAGGCCATATGCAGAGCTCTCCTTCTCTCCCTGTACGCCTCAGTCAAAGTCCGCAAGGCGAACACTGCGTCCATGGTGCTGTTACCCGCCCGGAAGCCGTATTGACACTCAGAGACAGTACACTCGGTACGGAGCCTTGTGTCAATTATGCGCTCGAAGAGCTTCATGGTGTGGCACATGATCTTGATACCGCGGTAGTTACTACAATCCTGTACGCTACCTTTGCCTTTGTAGATCGGATTCATCATTTCAACCGAAAGACGCTCACTATTGGACATAGGCCTCCCCCGAGCGTCGCCACAACGACCGGTCCTGTGCGTCTCGCATGCATCACATCCCCGCGACCCACACCAAGCCATCGCTCCACCTTGTGCTCGCCGCGCGCACCGGTACGTGGCCGTCACTCTAGAACCTTCCGTCCCCATCGACCATCTGTCCTACGAGTAGTGTCCGACCGATGCTTCGGCTTTGGCTTCGGCTACGGCCACACCTTCGGCTTCGACCAAAAAATAGCCGAAGCTTTGGCCGAAGCCGAAAGTTTACAAATTGTCAAAATTTGATATTTAATGAACGATGCTAGAGCGAGACGGAGAGTGCGCAATGCAGAGCAGCGTTTCGCAGCACCATTGCACTGGCCTGAACGCATCGCAGTTAGTAAACAAAACAAGTCGAAACAAGTTTGAGAGCGCGAATCTAATTTAGTCAAATTTACTGTCTTTATCATCATCTTCGGCTTCGGCTTCGGCCGAAGCAGAATTGCGCCTTCGGTCAGACACTACCTACAAGTAATGTGCCCTGTCTACTACTAAGTTTTGCGATTCTTAAGGCTATATCGGTCGACCATGGTTCTCTTACTGTATATTTTACTGTATAACTCCTCGTTCGTGGCTAGATAATAACAGCCGCACAGGTCGGTCTTCTAGGTTAAGCAACGCTTGCCTAGGTTGGTCTGTGGATGGGTGACCATCTTAACATAACGAGTTTCCTCCGTGCCTCGGAAAGCACGTTAAGCCGTTGGTCCCGGCTGTCATTTGTAGATCTTTGGCAGTCGTTACGGATAGTCAGAAGCCAGTAAATCTGACTCCAGTCTTGCCATGAAGTACCGTGTTACCCCAGTTAATGGGTTGTGGAGGTCTGGTAGGCAGCCGCTCCTCGTAAAATACTGGTATTCAGCTAAATCCGGCTTGACTGGAAGCCGACCCCAATACGACCGACGACCGGTCCTATGAGACCGCGCTGTTATTGTTTTACTATTGTGTCTCGTTTCGCGGGTATGTGATAGATTAAGTTTTATACTGTCTTATACTTAAGATTGGCAAGAAATATAAGAGTTTTAACTCACACGGAGGTCGAATCTCCTCATCATTCTTGTCAGTTCTGCTAGAGTAGGGAGACTTGACCAGCTCGGGGTCGGACTCTTTGGCGTAACTCTGCAAGTTATTGTGTAACGCCTTCAGACGTGACTTCGCTTCTGCCAAGTCTTCGTTTAGCGGGAGAATGTCCTAGAAAAAAGAAGCATATGTTTTCAATCTTCGTGGCCTTCCAGGTTCTTCAACCTTCAAGGTTAAGCAAGGCTGATGATGATGAAACAATCACTACTCTTTAAAGGTGTGTCCGTGGATGGGTGACGAACCAATACTTACCGAAACTCCTCTTCCGTGACTCGGTAGGCCGCAGAAAATCTTACCATCAGTCTATTTAAGCAGTAGCGTCATCATCTGCCTAGCCTTTTCCCAACTATATTGGGGTCGGCTTCCAGTCAAGCTGGATTTAGCTGAATACCAATATTTGACGAGGAGCAGTTGCCTACCAGACCTCCACAACCCATTAACTGGGGTAACACGGTACTTCATGGCAAGACTGGAGCCAGATTTTAGACTATCCGTAAAGACTGCCAAAGATCTATAAATGAGAGACGGGACCTACTACGGCTTAACGGGCTTTCCGAGGCAAGGAAGCAACTCGGTACAAAGTCAACAGTCCAAAATATTGTCAGCAAGCATTGCTTAACCTTGAAGATCGATCCGTACGACTGTTATTATCTAGCCACGAGCTCCTCAAGAGTAGTGATTATTTGATAAAGTATAAATTACCTCTAATGCTTGAACAAGTAGTACACCACATCCGAATATTTTCATGAAGTCTTCTGGTCCTACTGGCATTTTGAATTGTCCTGAAAAAAAAAACTGCGTTGAGTATATACAACTGACATACAGACAAACAGTTTCGCGTTTATTCCACCAGGGTCGCACATTACATTTATAAGTTACTAGCTGTCCCCTGCGGTTTCACCCGCATTTTTTATTACTGCTCCGCTCCCGTGGGTCGTAGCGTGATGGTATATTATTTATTTTTCAAATCGGGCCAGTAGTTCCAGAGATTACCCCCTACATACAAACTTACAAATAATTATTACCTCTTTATAATATTAGTATAGATAATACGTTTTATAAGTGGTAGGCCCGTGAGAAATAAAAACATTTTGAATTTCAATTAGACAAAAAGAGCATGCCATTTTGCGCTTTGAATCCTTTCAAATAAGGTTCATAATTGTTTTTATTTTACAATTCCTAATGTGTTTAAATATAATAATAATATTCCACATCTTTCACACAACGCCATCTAGTCCCAAGCTAAGCAGAGCTTGTGTTATAGGTCCTAGACAACTGATAAACATACTTATATATTTCTTTATACATACATATTATAGATGAATTACACCCAGATACATAACAAATTATCGTGCTCATCACTCAAACATTTGTCCAGGGTGGGAATCGAACCCAGGACCTCTGCAGTCAGAGCCACTAACCACTAGACCAACAGGCCAGTCAAAAGAGCATATATCGATATTTTGTTTAGACTTTTTTAACACAGTTGCTCGTAAAGCTGATGTAATTCCACCGGTTTTAGATATGTAAAGCGGGTCATAAAAAACGCGTGTGTTATACCAAAGCAAATAGTTAAGTTATAGTCCATACAAATTCCATAACAGCATTATTTGCCATTTCGTGCGCGGCGATTAGTTCGAAATTTGAATAGCCTCATCATTTTATCATTTTTTGTAATTTTTGACACTTTTTGTCATTTTTGTCGCTTTTTGTCACTTTTTTGTCACTTTTTGTCACTTTTTGTCACTTTTTGTCACTTTTTGTCACTTTTTGTCACTTTTTGTAACTTTTTGTCACTTTTTGTGATTTATTGTCATTTCAGTCACTTTTTGTCAACTTTTGTGTTTTATTGTCAATTCAGTCATTTTTTGTCACATTTTGTAATTTTTTGTTACTTTTTGTCATTTTTTGTCACTTTTTGTCATTTTTTGTCATGTTTTGTCATTTTTTGTCATGTTTTGTCACTTTTTGTGATTTATTGTCTTTTCAGTCATTTTTTGTCATTTTTGTCACTTTTTGTGATTTATTGTCATTTCAGTCACTTTTTGTGATTTTTTGTCAACTTTTGTGATTTTTTGTGAATTATTGTCAATTCAGTCATTTTTTGTCACATTTTGTAATTTTTTGTTACTTTTTGTCACTTTTTGTCATTTTTTGTCATGTTTTGTCACTTTTTGTGATTTATTGTCTTTTCAGTCATTTTTTGTCACTTTTTGTCATTTTTTGTTACTTTGTGTCATTTTTGTCACTTTTTGTCATTATTTGTGATTTTTTGTCAATTTTTGTCATTTTTTGTCACTCTTTGTCATTTCAGTCATTTTTAGTCATTTTCGTCATTTTTTGTAATTTTTGTCATTTTGTCATTTTACCAAACAATATTTGCGTTCGATTTCTTTGGCGCCAAACACTAAGATGTTTAATGTTTTTTTTTTCTGTTTCCTCGCAAATGTGTTAAAAAACGTCGTACGATATACGTGCGTATTGGTTATAACATGCTCGGCTCAGTTACGCCCTCGCCTTCGGCTCGGGCTGAAATTCCGCCTCGCATGTTATAACCATCATTACGCACTAATATCGTAATGTACTATAACACACTACTTATAAGGTTCATATTTCAATATAAAGAGTGTAAAAAGACCCTTAACGAAAACGAAAACCCCATATCCTACTCATCACTGGGATTCCAAGTATCATTAATAAACTTTCTTCCGAACAAACATTACCAAAATTATCAATTTTTCATAACAAATTACGCATTTGAAGTTACAAAAATGCAATGAAAACTAAACAAAACGAGTGCCTCACACACACAAGCGTGCGGTCGGTTCAACGACCAAGCGCGAGCGGCCGAACGCGCAGCTGATCGGAATTATTATTAATTAATTATTTTTTAAAGATGAAAAAAAAAGTTTTTCCCAGCAATATTTTTTGGTCTAAGTTACTTAATTACATGTACAGAATGTGTAGTTATCGGCTTTGTGATTTGTGTTTTTACACCCTGTATAGAAAAGATTTCTTACCTTGGACGCCAATCATATATTTGTCCAACAATTCCGATAGTTTATTGATGACATCTCTCACTTTTGTATGGGCGTCATACAACATTTTAATACAATTCAAAGTGTCTTTTATTGTTAACGGTGCTACAGTATTTTCCATACACATTTTGTTTTTCTGTAAATAAATAATTGTTATTGAAAAAGAGAGAAACGCCAGAGATCGCCAAAGACACAGAAGTTTGGAAGGAGGAAGAGCAGGCCTTTGCCCAACTGTGGGACAAAATATGGGCTAAAATAATAATAATTGATAAACGATATTTTCTTATAAGACTAATTAGCGTTTAAGTCATGTAGTCGTGACTGTGGCGTGTCGGACACAAGCAATATATGACTGTTGCAGTTAAAAGAAACTAGAAAATATGTAGTACATTTTGTGCAAGTGGAGAAAGTTTGTCACTGTGACCGAAGCGGAATTACCCGAGCCGCTGGCAAGGGTATAAGGAACCAAGTACTGTAGTGACAAATTTCTACGTGTATCAAACGATGTTTTAAAACGACGCGTGACTCGTGTAGGTCGCTTACCGTCCAGCCTGATACGATAAAATTAAATATAGTGTGGTGGTAAGTGGCGGGGCGAGCGCCACCACTTTTCCACACTAGTGGGGAAAACAGTAAATTGCGTGCCTAAAAGCAGATTAGAGCGGAATTTCGAGTAAGTGCCTGTTTCACAATGCCCGAGTAGCCACTACTTCTTGAATTCAAAAATGGAACAGAATTTCTATGAAATTATCTGCCAAGTAATATACCGGAAACTTAATCATAGGTGGTGAAACAGGCCCTAAGTGTATTAAAAAAATCTTACCTGCAATAGATTTACTAAAACATCCTCCAAAATCTGCATATAAGTACATGTCCATTCTTCGCTCCGAGTATTTAATTTCGCTCTCATAAACCTATTATTTATTCTAAACTTCTTAAGACTCTGGTCTACAGTATCTATGGTATTGTTCGTTCCAATTTTGACATTTGCATTCGACACTTCACCGAGAACGGACTTGTTTTTTGTTTTATTTTTAATCGGTAGCAGTTTAGGTATTTTAAATACTGCTGTGGTCTCTTTTGCGTTAGTGTTATAACTATCAAGTTGATTTTTTGGTAAAGAATCAGTGTTTATAGCATTCATGATTTTTTCTATTCGTACTTGTGAAGGATTTCGTATTGTTTCTTTCAAAGTTCCAAGCGCTGATTGGCGTAATTTTAAACATTTATTAGAATTTTCAGATACTGAATCAGCTATATTCGTAATAGGTACAGAATAGAATTCGTCCTTATTTTCAAAATTATAATCCAAGTAATCGTTTTCGAAACTATTACTAACATTTTTCATCGAATTTTCGTTCGGAATTTTGATTTCTAAGTTATTCGTTTTAAAAACGGCGTTAGGATTAAGTATCCGTTTTTCGAAGTTAACAAAACCGTTTTGTAGGTGAAACGGGTTTTTAGCTACGTTTTGTGGTTTTAGAACCTTTTTGTCGTTAAGTTGTATGTTAGATATAAATATATCTGAAGTACAATCACTGTCAATGGAGTTAGTGTCGTTTTCAATATTTTCTATAGATTTAGGTTTAGTTATATTAATTAAAATATCATCACTAGTAACCGTTTCACTGTCGCTACTCAAACATAACGGTTTTATAGGACTTCTAATATTTTTATTCATTTCCGCGGACATTTTGATGATTTTTTCATCAGACTTAGAATCAATTTTAAAATTACTAAACAAATCTCCTTTTTGGTTTAATAGTTTTTCTGTATTAGTTGCAGTATTATTTACAGTGTTTGTCTTTTGGATATTTTTCTGCTCTAGTGCTTTAGGGCTAATATCGACGCCATATTGTATTTCGTTTAGTTTGTACGCGTGTATGTTTAATGTAGTTGCTCTGATTAGAAGATGTGGATCGTTGGTTATCAGGACCTGTAAAAAAAATATAAAAAATTAAAATAGGGTTACGATATTGGTGCCGTATTACAGATATGATCCCAACTCAGTTTTTGATAATGGTCATATCACTTTGTACTGGGATCGGTCCTTCATCACTGAAAGGCCTGTAGCCAACAAGCCTGATATAGTGGTGGTGGACCGAATCGAGAGGCGTGCAAAGATTGTTGATATAACCGTCCCGCTCGACGAGAACCTTGTGAAAGCCGAGACAGATAAACAAATCAAGTATGTTGACTTGGCTCGCGGGAAGCTTGTGGGAAGTGGACTCGGCGATCATTGTGCCGATAGTCGTGTCCGTTAATGGTTTAATAGCCAAGAGCCTCGACCAACACCTTAGGAGGCTCGCGGTGGTTGGATCAAAGGCTTGATTCAGAAAGCGGTCCTTGTGGGCACGGCTCGTATTATTAGGAGGTTCCTTTCTCAAGAACCCCGACCGCCCGTAGCTTGGACTCTGGTCCCGATACCGGTGGGCTACTGTTTTTTATATTCCTAAGTCTTTTTTTTAAATATTTTTATTGAAATATTAGCACAACAACGTATATACATAGTACATAAAGACCCACATCATCTGCCTAGCCTTTTCCCAACTATATTGGGGTCTGCTTCCAGTCAAGCCGGATTTAGCTGAATACCAGTATTTTACGAGGAGCGGCTGCCTACCAGACCTCCACAACCCATTAACTGGGGTAACACGGTACTTCATGGCAAGACTGGAGTACATAAAGACCCACAAACTTTATAGTATAAGAGTGATTATTACTTACCACATAGTAATTCCTATTTAAAGCCTTCATACAGCAATGCAGAATGCAATCAGTAGTCACGAAGAGATCGCCATTTGAAGTTCGAGGCTCAACTGTGGACAATATATACATTTTGAGAGGTATAGTACAATCCGGTCATATTAACTTAGTTCTTATAAAAAGATCGGGAGGACGTATTTGTTGATTTTTCAGGAAACCCATGGTCACCAATCATAGTTGTAACCACAAGATGTAAATTAAATGATATTTACTTTACAAATACTCTTCTTTAAAGTCCATACAGCAATGCTGTAGCGACCAATCATATGAGAACCATACAGATTACTCTATGAGGTAGTCTTTTGAGAGGACCTACTCGTATCTAGTCAGTGCAAGCATTTGTTAGTATTCATATAACTTCAAGTAACGTGTAAGTCAAGAGTAGGTTACTTCTAGGCAAGCGTGCTCCATCGTCGGTCGGCCACATCATCGTTTACCATCAGGTGAGATAGTGGTCAAACACAAACCTATCAAATAATAATAATAAAAAGACTTATTTCATGAGCTCAACGACTACTTACCTATACAATAAGGAGGCGGTGTTGCCAGCTTTCTCGTGAGCTGTCTCGCGTTGATGACTCGCTGTTGTCCGCGACAGTCGCCCAGACATAGTGCCTCTATGTCGGACACTACCATGTGTGGTATCACTAGTCTGCATTTTGGGTCTGGAAACAAAACAATTCGGGGTGTAATTTATGTGTTATTATTGTATTTTATAATAAGTTTTGTGTACAATAAAGAATTAAAGGAAAAGTAAGTGGTTTGTAGGGACAATAAACGAATAAGGCTCATCATCTTCCTGCCCTTGTCCCGTTTTATTTGGGGTCGACGCAACACGTTTTTTTTCTTCCATTCTGTCCTGTCACTCGTCACGCTATCACTAACTCCCTTTTCTTCCATATCACTTCTCACACAATCCATACATTTTTTCTTTGGCCTCCCTCTCCCTCTCCATCCATCCACATGTAAAATCATAATACTTTTCATGGTTTTTTTTTTCAGTTGGTGAATCATCAGAATGACTTCTCCCGCTCATGGGCGGAGCGGGAGGGCATGTCAGACTATTATTGACTAAACCCCACCCCGTTCCTTCGTTGCCTTCGATCTGGGGGACACGGGCTGACCTTTCGGAATTTCATTGTTCCCCAGCGGCTTCGTACAGTTTGACATCTCCTTACGGCTCGCGTGGAACAGAAAGCGCCGTTGACGACTAGGCTCGGTCCGGGTTATTACCGGTCTGCTGGATGACTTTTGAATAGTTGACAAATTCCAAATTAAATTGTTTTATGTGATAAAATATTAATTATAAGCCTCCCACAAGGTGGATCGATGATCTAACGAGAGTCGCGGGAATCCAATGAATGCGAGACGCACAGGACCGGTCGTTGTGGCGACGCTTGGGGGAGACCTATGTCCAGCAGTGGACGTCTTTCAGCTGAGATGATGATGATGTAATAAAACTCCGTTTATCATTAATACTAGTCTATACTAATATTATAAAGAGGTAAAATTTGTAAGTTTATAGGTTTGTAAGTTTGTATGTAGGGGGTAATCTCTGGAACTACTGGTCCGATTTGAAAAATTATTTCAGTGTTAGATAGCCCATTTATCGAGGAATGCTATAGGCTATATACCATCACGCTACGACCCACGGGAGCGGAGCAGTAAAGAAAAATGCGGGTGAAACCGCAGGGGACAGCTAGTTAAAAATAAAGTTTTACTCACCAGATAACACAAGTTTTTCAATAAACTCATAATCCAGTAACAACACATCGGTATCAGCAACAACATACCAAGTTGTATTCTTAAAAGTTGTTGGCTGGTTGGTAGCAGTTGGCTGAAAAGTTGATCCTTGGTTGGTAGCATTTTGTTGGCTAGTTGGCAGTTGTTTCTGAGCAAATTGAAAAGTTGGCAGTTGGTTGGTAGAAGTTGGTAGATGGTTGGTTGAAGTTGGCTGAAAAGTTGATGGTTGGTTGGTGGACGTTTTTTGGCAAGTTGGCAGTTGTTTCTGAATTAGTTGGAATGTTGGTTGTTGTTTTGTGGGTATTGGCGGAAAAGTTGATGTTTGGTTGGTAACATTTTGTAGGCCAGTTGATGTTTGTTTCGTAGTAGATAGTTGGAATGTTGGTAGTTGTTTTGTGGGTGTTGGCAGAAAAGTTGGCCCTTGGTTGGTAGTATTTTGTTGGCTAGTTGATATTTGTTTCATAGCATTTAGTTGGAATGTTGGTAATTGTTTGGTAGGAATTTGCTGGTAATTTGGAGTCAAGTCTTTTACATTTAGTGGAGGAGTCTCATAAGTTTCTTTTACAAAAGATGGTGGGATTTTATCTTTTAGTTTAAATGGAGATTTTGGTGATTCTATAGTGCTCCAACTGAGATTCGGTGTCAGAGGCTGAAAAAGAAATAAATATTATGAAATTAGATTAAAATATATGTAGAAAACTGTGTGACGTTGTCAGTGAACTAACACTAGTGTGAATAGGGCTCTTAATAAACTAGTGCCCTTCACCATCTACGATTGCATCACTGCTTACCATCTGGTGAGATTGCAGTCAAGCACTTGTTTTTTTTTTTAAACAAGGGTAAATTTTAGTCAGTAAAAGACGAAGTAGCTATTTAGTAATCTGTGGTAAAAGTGTGCCACATATTTTCCTTTCAGAAGCATACCCATACCAGTCCCTACGATTTTACTGACATATCTAATAATAACAGCCGCACGGGTCGATCTTCAAGGTTAAGCAACGCTTGCCTAGGTTGGTCTGTGGATGGGTGACCATCTTAACATAACGAATTTCCTCCGTGCCTCGGAAAGCACGTTAAGCCGTTGGTCCCGGCTGTCATTTGGAGATCTTTGGCAGTCGTTACGGATAGTCAGAAGCCAGTAAATCCGACTCCAGTCTTGCCATGAAGTACCGTGTTACCCCAGTTAATGGGTTGTGGAGGTCTGGTAGGCAGCCGCTCCTCTTAAAATACTGGTATTCAGCTAAATCCGGCTTGACTGGAAGCCGACCCCAATATAGTTGGGATCGGCATCAAGGCTAGGCAGATGATGATCTTTGAAGCGCGCGTGGCACACTATGCGCCGTCGACGATTTGAGCTCGGTTCGGACGGTTACTAGCGAGCTGCTCACTACTCGCCGTCCGCAAGCCCGCGCCCAAGGGCGTCGCCAGCTTATGACAAAGGGGGGGGCAATGGGGCAATATTATGGATGATAGAAATTAATATGAACGCCGAGAGCATGAAATCTTTACCTCGATGACGATTTTTTTTTCAACTGGGGAATCATCAGAATGTCTTCTCTCCCGCTCTTGGGCGGAGCGGGAGGGCGTGTCAGACTCTTACTGACTAAACCTCACCCTGTTCCTACGTTGCTTTCGATCTGGGAGGACACGGGCTCACCTTTCAGAATTTCCGTATTCCCTAGAGGCTTCGGCACTACCGGGCCCCTACAGTTTGCTAACATCTCCTTGAGGCGCGCGTAGAATAGAACGCGCCATTGACGACTGGGCTTGGTCCAGTTTATTACCGGACTGCCGGATGGTAAGCTTACCCAGTGCTCGCCGTCCGCAAGCCCACGCGCCTATGGCCGCCGGTTGCTTACCCAGCGACGGCGTCCAAACCGGCGCTCCGTAAAGGGCCATGGACCGAACGATCCCCGCGTAGAACCTCCGGCAGGGGGCGTCTGGACGCCCTAGGTTAGGCAGGAGCCGCTTCAGAGCAGCCCCAGTCCTGTCCAGTTTGGGAGCCAGACGTCGAAAATGCTCCTCGAAAGTCCACCGGCTGTCGAGAACGAGTCCCAGGTACTTCATCGTACGACGCCGATGTGGACCCCCTCCCCCTCTACCGATCTTTGGGAACCCGGTGGTGGCGCGGTCCGAGGGCCATGAAAGCACATGGCCTTGGACTTGTGCAATGCCACTTTGAGTCCCAATTGCTGGATCCTGTCTAAGGCTGTTGCAACCCCGCATGTTGCTGTTTCTTTCGCTGACTTTTTCCGCAACAGCAGTAGCTTCCTTAAATTTATAATTTCTTGCAGTTTACAATATAGCTGCATAAGTAGGTATAATTTCTGCATTTATTAATAGTTAAGGAAGTCAATTGCTCGCACTTTGGTCGCTTTGCGGCTAGCTATCGTCTGTTTTTTATACCCTGAGACAAAATTGACACAAGTAATGTCAAATTTACTATAGTAATGACGCCAGTTCTTTTGTGTTGAAATGTCATTTTAGTCGCTGGGTTTAAAAAAACAGACGATATATTTGATCTCCAGGGGGGGGCAGCTGCCCCCCCCTGCCCCCCCTTGGCGACGCCCTTGCCCGCGCCTACGAAATCCCAAAGAACCACAGGAAATCTGGGTTGGAATCTGCGATGAGGATCGTCCAGCCATTCCTTAAAGAGGAGGCTTATCGCCATAATACTTATTTACACACCTTGTGAAGTACGGACTTCAGCTTAGGGTTTTGTTGGGGGAGGACAGCAAGGGACCGGCTGGATGGAATATAGATTATTATTTTAGCATTAGCATTATCGGCCTTATAATGATCCCGCTGCTGGGACTCAGGCCTCCTTTCTTGGAAAGGGAATGGGCCATAATCCACCGCGCGGGCCCATTGCTGATTGGTGGATGTCACATGTCTTCGAATTTTTGGTTCTAGGACATGCCGGTTTCCTCACGATGTTTTCCTTCACCGTTTTGAGAGCAGTGGTGACGAAATAAATTACAAAGTAATGCGCCTGACCGGGTTTGAATCCGCGATCTACAACTTGTCTGGGCAGCTACCACTGGGCCACCACTGCTCTCTTATTATTGTTTTAGGATCCTCAAATTCACAAATACTTACAATAAAGCTATTGTCATCTAGTGCCTCTGCATCTGTTTCATCTTCCAGATTAAATGTCACCTTTTTCTTAGGTGTTCGAGGTTTTATTTCATCCGCTTTGGGCTTCTTTCCTAAAAAACAGACTAATATTATAAGGGAAAAAGTTTGTAAAAGTAAAAGTGTGTTTTTTGTTTGTTACTTCATAACGCTCAGGTAAGGAGGGTATCAGTAGTAGGCGACCGCCTGCTCCGGACTATGGCCTGTACCAGGGCCGGGCGCGAGGGGTAGTTGCCGCCAATCGCCTCCACAAGGACACGACTATGCTCCGCCCAAAGCGGGGCATCAGATTATGTTTTATGGTGGATAAAGGCCGGCGCCCAGTGCCGTCATGGCACGTCATGTCATGGCAAAGGATTTTATAACTAATCAAGTTATTTTGAATCTTATTTCAATGAGTTTTGAGTTCATGTTACTTTATTTCGATACCACGACGCTGCGACGTGCCGCGGGATGCTGTGGCATGACGCGGCACGCCGCGGGATACCGCAGCACGATCTGCTGCGCTATGCCATGCCATGCCGGCAGTGGGTGCCGGCCCTGTAAATCACAACAAAAAAAAAACAGAAAAAATCTAAGTAAAATATGCTCATACTTACTTTCTACAGCGGTATCAGCAGCACCAAAAGATTTCCGTTTTGACAGCAGGACGTACCGTAAGTCATTCCTTTCAAGGTTTTCCAAAACTGGCTCTTTTTCAAACACTTTCGGAACCTCTGTACTAATTTTTGTACTTTCAACCTTACTACTAAGACTTAAGACTGTATTTTCAAAACTCTTTATGGCATCAGGAAGTTTTGGAGTCGGTAATTTTGGTTCCAATTTTAAAATAGGTTCCTTTATAGGCGATTTTGGAGGGAAACTCTTTGGTTCAGGAACACATTCCAAAAACGAATTTTTCGGTGTTGACGTTTCAAATTTAGAATACTTTTCAAAATTCTTGAAGCGTTTACATAATGGGATGTTGGAGGAATGAGAAAAGAGTTCTCGTTCAAATTCCATTGTTGGGTCAACTTTGGCAAACATTGGCTTTTTGGTTTCTGGACACAACATTGGGACCAATGTCCATACAACGTTTGGGACTATAGGTTCTATGTTTGGCACATAGTTGGGGAAAGAGACTTGGCCAAATGTTGGCAGTTGGATGGGTTGAGGAATCGTTTGGGGAAAGTCTGGCTTCTTTTTGGTGGGAATATTGTCAAATGTGATGGTAGACTCGTCAGGTAAGGAAGTTGGCTCTGGGTATCTGTGAGCTATATCCTCTACTCTATGTAAGTTGCTCTCTTTTTTTAGGCCTTTAATCTGAAAACAAAAGATAGTATTAGATTAGACAGCTTATGGCATAATCAGCCGTTTTGTTTCCACTGCTGGGACTCAGGCCTTCTCACTAGCAGAGGGAATGGGCCATAATCCATTAGACGGACCCAGTGCAGGTTGGCATACCTATTTCATATGTGTTATACAGATATATTTCATTTATTGATTAGCAAAATGTTGTTCACAAAATACATGGAACTTTGTCCACACTGTAAATAACTCCCTTAAACTCAAATACACAAGACCGCTATGGTTTATCGGTTTACGTAGTTAACTAAAGGTAAAACAATATTGTTACTTATCTATTATTTTATCAGCAATCAGCTGTTGGTATGAGCAAGCAGGTGTGTTGTGAGATATTGTTGCTTCAAGTAAGTCAGTAAGTTCAGTAAAGGCATTTCCACTTTCGTGGACCATATTAATTAGCATTTCAAGGTCGCATGAATTGATGAATCCCCGACTGGTCTCATTGGACCGCGGTGTTATTGTTTTACTATTGTGTCTCATTTTGCGGGTATGTGATAGGTTAATTGAATTGGTCAAAAAAATTCAATTAAAACTTTGTTTCTGTACTAAATAAAAGTAAAACAAATGCAGAATCATACTATTATCTCTTACTGAAATAAATAAATAATATTTGGAAAATAGTTCAAATAAACACTTCAAATGGAGCCCAAATTTTTCTAATTTGATGCTGAATGTATTAAAATGTATTAAAACATGGACATGATGATCATTTGATTTGGATCATGGTCATGATGATCATTTGATTTGGATCATAGTCATGATGATCATTTGATTTGGATCATAGTCATGACAACCAATTGGAACCGTGCACTAGCTTCTGATGTTTTATAAATGCCCATGTAGGCCAAGGTGAAATAAAAACATTTTTGATTTCCATCAGGGGACATTAATTAATGAATCCCCAACCGGTCTCATGCAACCATGCCGTTATTGTTTTACTATTGTGTCTCGCTTCGCAGGTATGTGATAGGTTAAAGCTCAAAATAACTACAACTTTAACTTATTAGGATACAGTCATTATACCAATAAATAGTTACAAAAACATTTCAAACTATGGATAATGCATCTAGGAAGAAAGCTGAAGGAATTTCTCAAGTCATAACAGCATGGAAACCAGTTCCTGGAAAGTGTTGCAAAAGCTCCCACAATGAGTTACTTCCAAATAGGTGGGACAGACTTTATCTCTAATATTTGAAACTTGCACCAACTATTAGCTACTAGTGTGTCTTACGAAATAACAATAATAATTCGGAACAAACTTATCGCGAAAAAATGTTGGCTCTGCGAATTTTAGCGCTTGAAAACTCGTACAAAGATTAAGGTTTTAAAAAAAAAATGCCAATGCCAATAAGAGTATATATAACGGCCGTACTTTAATATTAATAACTAAGTACAGCGACCATAATATTTCTAAAACAATATCTTGTACGTACAAAATATACTTATGAAGGCACAAACCAAATACCGCGAGTCGTCGTTTTATATGTAATTTGATACCTACTTACTTTGATATCTTGCAGAATTCGTGAAATAATATCTCGATGTCGTCACTAACTTATTTTTCGATTGCAACGTGTATTTTAATTTATATTTTCTCAAAATAATACGCCGGTAGACAGCAAAACACAACTTATTTTGACAAGTCTGTGCTTTCAAAGTCGAAATTTCAAAATTACGTCAAATCGGCAAAGTTTGGCGTTTGCAAGTGTCTAAAATATTACTTGTTTTAATTTTATCTGTATTAATTAACAATTATACGTACTTCAGCCTGATTTTGGCTCCATGCGGTCTCTCCATTTACTACATTGAAATAGTAAAATTTGCCGGGAAAGCTTTTAGAAGGACATAATATCCAACCATTGTTTATTTCAATATTTTTCTTACTTTCGTTCATTGTTACCGCAAAATAACTAATGAATGCAAAACTTTAGACAGTATTTAAGGCAAAGAAGGTATTGAAACTGATCGAAAACAATAGAAAACATGTTAAACATGTAATTGTAAAAAGTTCTGATGATACAAAGAAAATAAATTTTGCTTACACCCGCGAATTTCCAACGAAGACAAGACAGGGGGGGCAGTTTGTTCGGTCTTCTTATCGACAGTGACACTGACAATAACTGTCATCAAGAAAGTCAAAACAATGTTTTATTAAGTTGAAGTGCAATGATTTCTTAGTAAAAAAAGCTTTATATTGTAATATTTACTTTGTGAGGAAAACCGATTCTCTTTTTTGATCAAGGTTTATTAAATATGGATGAAAAAAGGTAGCTGTGTATTAAAATTAAATTAAATTACGATAAAGAGTATGCAAAAATATGCCGTAACATCTATGGCAAATCGTTTTGTTCCAATTGCAATATTAGTTGTAAATGTTGTAATTGTTGTAAAAGTAAAACACTACGAGTGTGTTCAGAAAGCAACACAGATTTGGCATATGAATTATAACTATAATTCACTAGTTTAATTCTAAAAATGATAAGTGATTCTAATCCTAAATAGATGGCAAAAATAAAACGTTGTTGTTATTCAAAAATCGTCCCTCGGAATGCATGCAGCTGATGCAGCCGCGAAATACAAACATGCGATTTGGTTTTGAAAAATTGCTCAGATAAGTTACGAGTTAGTTTAACTATCATTGATAAATAACATAATTAAGTTAAACTGCAAGCAATAACATAAAAACAACACACAGCAACGTTTTCTACTTCTGTTTTTTTTACACACTGTTTATATTTCGCAGGCTGCAAAAAATATCTTTAGAAATAAGCAGTTTATACCTGCATTAATCGTACGCATATTTATCTTTTATTGTTTTTTTCAGGTGGACAATCATACAATGACTTCTTCCGCTTTAGGGCGGAGCTGGAGGGCGTGTCAGACTTTTACTGAGTAAAACCCACTTCTATGTCCTGTTTTCTTGTTCTTATGTTTTTTTCCCGCTTGCAGCCATATTTTTTTTTATACAACATAAACTAGTGCTTGACGGCGATCCCACCTGATGGTAAGCAATGAGGGAATCGTTGATGGTGAGGCGCACAAGTTTATTCATTTCAGCCTATATTCTCGCTAGATGGCGCTAAACTGACCATTTTGAGTTTATTTTGTTTTTAGTCTATGGGACCATTATTGAGTCAAAGAAATTGTTATTGGCTAAAATCGAATATTCCACTGTATTAAACTTAGTCAAATTATTGCCACAAAATGCGTACTAACTCGAGTAATAAGTTGAAAAGGCGGGAAAAAGAAGCGTTTCTACTTGAAGAGCAAAATTACTTTTTATTAGGATTTAAAAAAGTATTATTACATTTTATAACTACAAAAAGTCAATTAAAACGAGCTGAAAATAGGTAATGCAAAGGTCGATTAAAAAAAAAGTGGTTATGGAATCAATTTATCTTCAATTATACTAGAATATAATATTTTTTAACCAAAAATTCGAAGAATTGTTACAACCACCAATCCGCTCTGGGCCTGCGTGGTGGAGTACAGCTCAGGATCTCCGAGAGAAGAGCCTGAGTCCCAACAGTGGGCACATTACAAGGCCGATAACGAATAACTTCAAAAGGAAGATTAAGGGCCTGTTTCACAATGTCCGAGTAGGCACTACTCACTGAATAAATTCAAAATTAAATAACTTGACCGTAAATTTGAAGCCTAATATAATATGAGAGAGAAGCCATCATTCCGTCCCTTTCTCGCGTCCGTTCCCCCTCCTTGTGGCACACTATCGCGTTCTCTTTCTCTCCTCCCACCACCACCAGCAGCTGCAAAGGTCGGTTTGCCTTTGGATTTGACTCATTGACGTCGTTGTTCCTGTCCTGACAACACCAGAGAGAGCAAGGTACGAATTTACCTTTATAACTGCTTAATTGAGATCTACAAGAGTTATTAACACTATAGTTTACAGTTCAAAACTTACAGTCAAAGAAAAGTGTATAAAATTAAAGACATTTACCAACATTGACCTCTATACGCAGGTACTTGTACATCTATATTCTGTAAATAATAGTGTCTAAACTCTTAATGGTGTTACCGTTCGTTTTTCAATTTGAATTATTTATGTACTACCCTCCGTTTTTGACTTTTGTGGCATAAGGTTATTTTTGTTTTCCAGTGTAAGAATATTAATAATGAGTGATCAAAATACCCTACCGATCCAAAATATGAGCACTCAAGATGAAAATAAAGATAATAGCATACAATCTCGGAAAAGGAAACGCCGCGTTCGTAATTTAAGTAGCTCAACGACATCATCCTGTTCTAGTTCAAGTTCTAGTAGCTCGGATAGTTCTTCAACTCATAAGCGATCGCATCGTTCTCGAAAAAGAAACAAACGTCGCCAAAAAGCCCGTAAATTAGAAAAGTTATTTGAAGAGGTAGCCGATCTAAAGAAAAATTTCGCGAATCGTGCTAATAGTGAACTAGCTTTAGGTTCATTATACGAACCTGATCGGGAGGATTGTTTAGAAGATAATGTGAGTCGCGATTTGTATAGTAACGATGATAAGTACTCGTACATAGTTGAACCGGATAATGCTGAGTTAGAACCTGAAATTTCACTGTCAATAGGAACAAAAACAAAAGATCCTGATATATTAAAGACGCCCCCTGCGTACTTAGAAATTTTAAAGAATATTCAACGTTTAGACGATCCCGATTGGACAAATGTGAGGTATTCTGAAGTACAAAAAAATTATAGACATACCCCCGGTTTTATGGAACTCGATGCAAATGATGAAGTTAAACGTTATGATGACTCTTCGCGCTCTTTAATTAATATGGAAAAAGCTTTTGGCTCTTTGACTTTCGCTCTTATTAAACAGAAAGAACAGCTTCAAACGGAGCTCCGCTCATTTTTAAGCTGGACTAGGCAAACGGATTGCTTGAACCCTGACACTATAAGTAAAAAAATAACGGATATTTTTGTAAATGGCGAGTATGCTACAATCACAAGTGATACTTTACAAATGATTTGCGGACATCGCGCCGAATGTATTCAACAACGCAGAGAAACTATTCTGGCTTGTGTTAAAGACCCATTGCATAAAACTTTAATAAGAAAAATTCCACCGTCTTGTCATAACCTTTTTGGTGCTGAGCAACTAACTTCTACACTAGAAAAAGCGGGAGGCGTGAATAAAATATTTTGGCCTCGTGACAAGGATTGCGCTTCTGCACCGCAGACCGATCCAAGTACCTCCACGGCTCAGCGAAAGTTACCACTTCCGAGTCAAAGAAAGGTGGCCTATAAACATATGGGGCAAACAAATTCTAGAGCAAACAATGCACCTTTCCAAAACAGTGGCAAGCCCTTTCGGGGCCGGGGCGGTAAGCAGCCCAATTACCGTAGACCCAATGATGATTCAAACACTTATAGGCACAAAACCTCTTCGTCATCCCATCGGGATAGGAGAGGAAATTCACGCCGATTCTGACTCAAAGAGTTCGTTTCGTGCCGGTCGGCTGAGACTTTTCAACGATCGGTGGGAGACAATGGAAGCACCAGACTACATTTTAAAGATAATATCGGGCTACCGAATCCCGTTTGTACGAAAGCCTCCACTACACTTACCCAACTTACAAAATGCAGTCCAGGCGACACCTCATTCCCCAGAAATGGACCAAGCCATTCAAAAAATGTTATCAGAAAAGGTACTCACAGTTGTGCCTCTAACACAAAGTTTCATTTCACCCATGTTTCTGGTACCCAAAGAAGACGGAAAGTTCAGACCGATTTTCAATCTCAAAGCCCTGAACCGATACGTCGACGACACCACATTTCGTCTGATCAACATTTTCAGAATACCAGACTTCCTCCAACCGAACGATTGGATGGTGAAACTGGACTTATCCCAAGCATATTTCCATTTGCCTGTAACAGAGGGTCACAGGAAATTCTTACGGCTAGTTTACCAAGGCCAATTGCTTCAAATGAACTGCCTGCCCTTCGGGCTCAGTTCAGCACCGAAGACATTTGCCTCTTTGAGCAATTGGATTGCCCAAACTCTGCGAGACCGCGGAATGCGAGTCGTAGTTTATTTAGACGACTATCTTCTAGTCAATCAAGACTACGATACACTGGTGACCCACGTCAAGGCCACAGTGGGTATCCTAAAATATTTAGGATGGATGATAAACTACGAAAAGTCTATATTGCAACCAAGGCATGCAATAGAATATCTGGGCATAGTATGGGATCCGTGGGAAAATACAAAATCGCTTCCAACAAAAAAGTGTCTGAAAATGAAAACCATAATAGCTCACTTGATCAACAATCAAAAAGCTTGCTTGAAAGAACTACAACGCATCATAGGAATGATGAACTTTTCAAGCTTTGTTGTACCTCGGGGAAGAATAAACTTTCGTCAACTTCAAAGGCTATGCATCAGCATGCTACACGTGAAACCAAGCATGAAGAGCTCATTAACCGAGATAGCTCAGAACGACTTAAAATGGTGGCTAAGTCACCTCGAGACTGCGTCTCCTATCCATGTTCCACATCCAACACACTATATTGTCACGGATGCATCGGACGACGCCTGGGGTGCTTACATAAACAACACCTATATTTCCGGGACGTGGAAAGCAGAAGAAAAACATCTTCATTGCAATCAAAAAGAAATGCTTGCGATTCTAAAGACCATCCAACATTACGGCCAACGCCTGCACAAAGCCAGTCTGTACATTCAGTGCGACAGCAAGACCGCGGTATCGTACCTCAGGAACGAAGGCGGCACGAAATCTATAGCACTGATGGATCTTGCCTACCAGATCTTACGGTTCGTAGATGCTTACCAAATGCACTTCGTTATTTACCACATCCCGGGCGTGTACAACGTAGAAGCAGACAGGCTATCCCGAGTGCAAAGACTACCAGAATGGCATTTACTCCCCCAAGTTACGAACCTTGTATTTGCCAAATGGGGACGCCCGGTGATAGACTTGTTTGCATCTCAGCTAGCGCATGTAGTCCCCAAGTACTGCACTCTGGATCACCAAGATCAGGAAGCCGTGTTTCAAGATGCCTTCAGCCAGATCTGGGACTACCCATTGGCATGGATTTTTCCACCACCATTTTTGGTACCCAAAGTCCTAACCCATCTGAACAAATGTCGAGGAATATTCCTGATAGTGGTTCCCAAATGGGACCAAGTCTTTTGGAGACCAGACCTGAAGAATCGGGCAACAGATCACCCTTGGACGATCAGGAACCTGTACAAAGTACTAATAGATACCTCGACAAACAGCCCGCCTCACAGAGTCAACGAGATGACGTTAGAAGTTTGGAGAATTGGGGGTGGAATGAAAAGCTGAGTGACTGGTCTACGCAACAAAAGAGCCTACTCATGAAAAGTTGGCGATTATCGACTTTAAGAACATATAATCCAGCCTGGGCTCCTTGGATGAAATGGGCAAAGCTTAATAATATTTCTGTAAGTGAACCGAGTGGGTCAGCTCTTGCTAGATTTTTGTCTGATCTTCACCAAAAAGATGGGCTATCTTACAACACTATACTAATCCATAAAGCAGTAGTTTCCACTTTGTCTAGTCCAGAGTCTACAGAACGACTAAGTGGGCATCCTTTGGTTAAACGTATATTAAAGTCCATAGCATTAGCTGTTCCAAAACTCCCAAAGACCAAAGTTTGGGATGTTAATCAGGTACTGTCGTTACTGTGTCAACAGAACCCTGACACAAATAAACTGCATGATATTTCAAAGCATACAGCATGCCTATTGTTACTGTGTTCTGGCCGCAGGGTCCATGACCTAACTTTATTAGGCGTAAATCCGGATCAATGTGAAATTAATGATGATTATATTATCTTTTGGCCAATGTTCGGCTCAAAAACTGATTCTGAAAATTATCGTCAGTCAGGTTGGAAGTTAATGATCAATAAAGATGATCAATGCTTAAATCCCGTACATTGGATTTCAAAGTTGATATTAGCTGGCAAGAGCAGGAGAAATGAAGCTCAATGTAATAATTTATTTATAACTACCTGTGGTAAACCTCGTCCTGCTTCTCGCTGTGTTATAGCTAACTGGGTCAAGAAAGTGCTAAAGGACGCTTTTTTTTTTTTTTTTTTTTTTTTTTTTTCCGGTAGGGGAATCATCAGAATGACTTCTCCCACTCTTGGGCGGAGCGGGAGGGCGTGTCAGACTCTTACTGACTAAACCCCTACCCCGTTCCTTCGTTACCATCGATCTGGGGGACACGGTGACAACCTTTCGGATACCGTGTTCCTTAGAGGCTTCGGCCCTACCGGGCCCCTACAGTTTGCTGACATCTCCTTGAGGCGCGCGTGGAACAGAACGCGCCGTCGACGACTAGGCTCGGTCCAGATTATTACCAGACTGCCGGACGGCGAGCTACCCAGCGCTCGCTATCCGCGAGCCCGCGCCTACGGTGGTCGGAAATCGGGATCGGGATCTCGGCGGCGGCGGCGTGAGTTCCGTTGCCTCACGCGGTCGGCAGCCTCCTTCGCTAACATTACTGCTTCGCAGAAGGAGGCGACTGCCTGCCACCCCTCCTCGCTCCGGACCATGGCCTCTACCAGGGCCCGGCGCGAGAGGTCACCGCCGCCGATAGCCTCCACAAGGACACGGCGGTGTTCCGCCCAAGCGGGGCACACCTCTACCGTGTGCTCCACCGTGTCCTCCGGGCGGTCCACACAGTGGCGACACCCGGGCGTCCTTTCCTCCTTGATCCGATGCAGGAACCTCCCGAACTTACCGTGTCCGGTGAGGACCTGCGTCATACGGAACGAGAGGACGCCGTGACCTCTTTCCAACCACTCCTCAAAGAGGGGACTTACCGCCGCAATGACGGCATGCCCAGCACTGGGTTGCGACAGTCGCAGTCGCCATGCCACCCTGAGATCCCGCCGGAGTGCTAAAGGACGCTGGCATTGAAGCACCAGCTGGAAGCGTAAGGTCTGCTGTAGCTTCAAATAGTTGGCGTGAAAACTGCTCAGTTGATGATATTCTCTCCAGAGGCAATTGGAGATCGGAAAATACATTCAAGCGATTTTACTGCAAAGAAGTTAGAACAACAGAAACACAAAACTCTGTCACAAGTTTATTTAATGCAGTGTGATCATCAATGCAAATAATCTTTAAACAATAATTATTTTGATTTATTAAAAGTGTAGAAAGATTGGCTTGGTTTTTGGTTTGGCTTGTTTATCCAGCCATTTGTTATTTTCTGATACTAAAAATATTGTTTGGTTTTCTTTCCTAGTAATAAAACTATTCTATTTTGTAAACCTAGTTTACTTTTTGTACCTCTAATACCATACTTCTTACAGTTGCAAATATGCTACGGTATGTCACATGACTGTCTGTCAAGGCACAAGGCCGAACTTTGCCTGCGGACCCAGTACCTACTTGTCCCATGTGTAACCTAGTCTTGTAATCTAAATTGCAATCTCATAGTCACATTGACGTCTCCACCACCACCAGGCGATATCAAACACGTCTCTCATATTATATTAGGCTTCAAATTTACGGTCAAGTTATTTAATACAAACGTTTTACCTAAAATAAAACGTAAATTAAATATACTTACCTAAATTTGAAGCCTAATAACTTAAATTCTGCCTGGTTCTACAACGACTTCAATGAGTCAAATCCAAAGGCAAACCGACCTTTGCAGCTGCTGGTGGTGGTGGGAGGAGAGAAAGAGAACGCGATAGTGTGCCACAAGGAGGGGGAACGGACGCGAGAAAGGGACGGAATGATGGCTTCTCTCTCATATTATATTAGGCTTCAAATTTAGGTAAGTATATTTAATTTACGTTTTATTTTAGGTAAAACGTTTGTAATGTGACAGAATTCGTATGAAATTATCTGTCAAGTAAGATACTCGAAACTTAATCATAGGTGGTGAAACAGGCCCTAAGTGTACAAAAAGGAAAATAAAACAAACTTATATTATAAATGTTTTATTCATTTAAAATTACCTTAAAGCTACCAGTGAGCAAATCGATGCAACTATTTTAAATTAGGAACAATCACAGCTATAAACTACCCCGAATTCTTTTTTTATTAATATTTATTTATTTATAATATAACTTACACCTTTTATTAGAAAAAAGTTTTATAAAATAAAATATAGCTTGTGTTGAGTAATTTATATAAATCAATCTTCCTAGTCTGTTCCATACTGATTTGACAGAAAGTCGACCCCAACCGCCATTACGGTACGGTCAAAATATTATATTGGCCACTCTGAAGATAGGAGTTTCCTTACAGTATGCGCTTACCCGAATATTCATTTGTCATATGGTTTCTTTAAAAAAATGGTCTGTGCAGCCAATGAGAGTTCTTAAGTAACACACCACCAGTTGGCGCCACTTAACCGAGAGGTCTTTTAATTTGGAAAACATATACACGAAGTTGACGTCTAACGTTTGACGTTGATGTAAAAATGTCATTAACATAAGCATTTTGACAGGTCTCTAGACCTGATAACTCAGTGCTGCCATCTGGTGAACGTTATTTTAGAAAACCCTCATTGATTGAAATTCGAAGTGGTCAAAATATTTCGGCTGTACTGTACGTTTGCATAAGATTTGTAAAATTAATCTCTATATCCTTTTCGTAACAACGTTAAGGTCGACTTCCAGTCAAACCAAATCCAGCTGGATATCAATTCTTTACATGGAGCGACTGCCTATCTGACCTCCACAACCCAGTTACTGGGTAACACCTCTTGGCAAGACTGCTGTCAGATTTCCTGGCTTCTGACTATTCGTAATGACTGTCAAAGATTTAGAAATGACAGCCGGGACCAATGGCTTACTTTTCAAGGCACGACCGAATCTCGATATGTTAAGATGAGCACCGATCTACTGACCGACCTCGACAAGCGTTGCTTCACCTTGGAGATTGTACTTTTTTAGGTTGGAAATCATCATATGATTTGTGCCGCTTTAGAGCGGAGTGGGAGAGCGTGTTCGACATTTACCAACTTAAACCCACTCCTATGTTCTTTGCCTTGCATTTTAGGACCCCGAGTTTCCCTTTTGGATATCAACCCAGTCGGTAGGACCGAACCTGCTCGGCCCCTACGGTTTTGCAGATATCTCTTTGAGGCACGCGCCATTGACGACTCGCATTGGGTCTGGACGGTCTTCAATCATCGGACGGCCGGACCCATTGCATGAGCATTGCTTAGCCGAGATTGATCTGTGCCACTGTTATTACTTAGCCACAAGCTTTTCAATAATTACATAATAATTTACAATTACTTATAAATTCAATAGTTATATAATTAAAAAGAAAGAAAAATTTTCAAACGAAAAACAAAGAAAAACATATTAAGAGAGTGTTTTTTTAAAACAATTTTCAATAAAGAAAAAGAAACTTATTGAGGTAGATATGAAGAAGAAGAAGAAGAAAAATTAAACTATTATTATTTCGATTTATTTTAAATTTCGCTTATACTTTGGCCATGTCATGAAAAATTATGATATTCAGTCTTTATTTACATTGTAAACCTTTTCCCCTTTATAAAGTGATTCGTATGTCTCGAGTCGAAATATTAAGAAATACAGTGTTCCCAGTATATTTTTGCGGTTATGTAGCGACGGCAAAAATATACCCTGCTTACTAAGTGGCCCTGTGTTTGAGAAGTACAGTGTGCAAGGGATAAAATCAGATTTCTTCTTTAGTGAGGGTATTCAGTAAAATTCACACCACTAGTTGGCGCCACATAGCCATCAGGTTTTTTTTTTGATGACGTATACATGACGTTTGACGTTGACTTCTAACTAATGTCATTAACATAAGCGTTTTGACTGATGCTTAACCTGATGCCTTAGTGCTGCCATCTGGTGATCATTATTTTAGAACACCCTCATTAATGATGGTCAGACCTTGAATTCTCTATAAATAATTATTTAAATTAATCTTTGTTTTAGCTTTAAATCTGAATTTTATCCCCTTAGTTCTTAATATCAATGACAAATGGATCTTTCGGACACTATAACCGTCATCTTGTTTATTTGACAGTTTCTTCTGTCAATGTCATTAAGGTGAAAGCTTCAGGGTAGCCTGCGAAATTCAAATTTTCTTACGTTTTTTGCAATTTGCAGGCCAGTGGTAGGCTGTATGAAGTTAAAAATACTTTAGCGCCTGTAAAACGTAACTAGTTAAGTACATATTTCGCGGGCTACCTTGAAGCTTTCCCCTTAAAGTGCCCAAAAGGTTCTTTGACACCTTGTCTCACGAGACAAATCTTTCGACAATAAATACAATGAACTCTGTCTATCGTCTGCCAGACTTCTTTCGTGAGAAGACTTAAGTACTTTGTTAATCAACTTAACTATTTTGATAGACGATGCCCAAAAGTAACCTACGACATTTAAAGTTCCTTAAGTTTTTTATACAAAATGTATTAGCAGATTAGAGTCAAGTTGTAATATGTATTTATTTATGAAATTATAGTCATTAAAATCATATCAATATAACTCTCTAAAGTAGTAGTTAGTAAAGCCATATTTGTTACGGCCAAGAATCATATTTTAATGAACATTTAAACTGACTGTGTCCTGCAAAACGCAAATAACTTAAGAAAAATTAAAATTCGCGGGTTACTGTTTACGTTACAACATGTGTCGATAGAACTATGCACCTGTAACTCAAGTCAGGCCACTTATGACAGGCGACAGGCAACACTCAACCACAGACTCAAAAAGAAGTACTAATATTATTTATTTATCTTCTTTTTTGGGTGGGAAATCATCGGAATGACTTCTCCCGCTCTTGGGCGGAGTAGGAAAGCGTGTCAGACTTTTACTGACTAAAACCCACTCTGTTGTTCCTTCTTTGCCTTCGTTCCAGGGCCCAGTAGGTTTCAACCCTGCTAGGCCTTTACGATTTGCTGACATCTCTTTGGTAACAGTACGTGCCGTTAACGACTTAGGCTCGGTCCAGATAATTGAGTCATATAGAAGCAAAAGCAGCAACATTCACTTTTACTGAAAAGGCAGTAGACGTCTTTTTTTGTTTACGTTGCATGTACCAATTTTTAGTTACATTATGTTCCAAGAATAGATACTTAACTAATGATGATAGAATCAGATATTGTAAAACAAAATTCCATAAGAAACACTACATTTACCAAAATAAAGTAATACATTTAGGATGTTGCTGTTTTTGCATCCAATGTGTGGATAATGCTGCTTTTGCGCCATTCTTAATTGGATGTTGCTGGTTTTGCAAAATAAAAAAGCAAAATACACACAACGATCGTTCCACCGTTGGTTCGAATAGTGACACCCTGATTGGTCAAAAAAGGATGTTGCTGTCTATGCCGCAACAACGTGGGTATGTTGCTGGTTTTGCTACCAATCTCAATTTAGAACCTCTATTTTGTATAGGATGATGATGGTTTTGAAACGATTTTAATATTTGGTCAAGTAAAGTTGACGGAATACTACCATACTGCATTAAAAGTTGCCAAAATGAAAAAGTGGGATGTTGCTGCCTTTGCTTTTATATGACTCAATTACCGGACTGTCGGACGGCAAGCTACCCATTACTCACCGTCCGCAAGCCCACGCCTACAATGATTCTTTATTTGTCTATGGTATCAACTGATTTCTAATCACAAATATCGACTCAAAGACACACACAATCGATCGACTAAAAAAATAATTAACTAGCCTTCAAAAAAGTCTCTTTTTCAAAGGACAATATTTTGCTTTTAGTTGCATTTTTACCTTTAAATATAAGTACAGACTTTAAACTATCGTGTTGTATATTATTTTTGTATATAACTTTAGTTAGTAAGTATATGCCGAGGAGGATCATGGTCGTTGATATTATTGTTGATAATGGTGGTAGGATTACTCTGACGAAGAATATTGCTATTCTTATGTGTGAGGGCAGGCCTTCTTGATGCTGAAACAAAATATAAGTAGTAGTTAGTAACATACAGTGGCGTAGCTAGGTGGAAAAAGGTCCGGAGGTTAATAAAAATACTGAGGCTCCTTTTTTACATGGAAATCTTCAAATATCCTCTCCTGCTCTTGGAGAAGTGGAATGGAGTTTCAGACTTTTACGGACTAAAATGAGTTGTCATGATTAAAGAAATGTTGTAGTATGTTCTTCAGAAAACTTCTCTTGGTCTGGGTGGAGTGGGATGGATTATCAGACTTAGGGCCATGTGCACCGACATAAGTTTAAGATAACCATCTGATTAACGTCAATAACCGACGATAAGGAACAGGAAATATTGCTAAAACAGCCGTTTTAATATTAAAACAGTCGATTTGGTGTCGGTGCACATAGCCCTTAAACGGACTGAAACGAGTTGCCATGATTAAAGTTATATTTTATAGCGATCTATTTAAAAAAAGTAGAAGAATAATTCGCTTGATCAATAAGAGCTAATCAGGTCTTAGGGATCCCCGAGTTCTGTCGGATGGTTTGAAGCATACTAAATCAAAAACTAAATATGTTCTAAACTTGTTACTTTTTCACTGAGGGTTCCGTACCGTTTTACCTATGAAAACAGTTCAATTCTCGAATCGGGTCTAGATGATTTTTTCAAATTGCATATTTGTTTTTTCTTATGACGTTACTACAAATTATTAATTTTCAGACGTTTTCCTATATTAATTATATAATTTTAGGATTCTAGGTCAAAGGAAAGTACTTACCCTATGAATTTTGATTCCCTTGAGAGTGTCGAAATGTACGTTTTTTTGCATCATAAACGGCTGTATTTTTATTTCTCGTTAACTGGCACTTTTTATTTCTCGTTACCTTTGAAAACTGTGCAAAAATCAAACTTGTAAGTTGAGGGAATAAAATATACGCCCGTTTATGTGGCAAAAAACGTACATTTCGACACTGTCAAAGGAATCAAAATTCATAGGGTACTTCCCGTATACCTAGAATCTTGAAATTTGGCACGAAGCAAGGTAGTATAGCACAGAATAGATATAGGGAAAAGTCTGAAAACTGAAAACTTGTAGTTACGTCACAAGAATTAATATTTTTGTAAAAAATTCTAGCTGCGATTCGAGAATTGAACTGTTTTCATAGGTAAGTTGAAGGTATCGATTTGAAATTAAAACCATATAATTAAGTCCGAGCTCCCTTGAAGCTGTACAAAAATCAAACTTTTAACTTGACGGAAAAAAAGATATGACCGTTTGTGTAGCATAAAACGTACATTTCGATACTGTCAAAGGACATTTCTTCCCGTTGAGCTAGAATCTTGAAATTTTTCACGAAGCAAGGTATTATAGCACAAATATAGGGAAAGTCTGAAAACTGAAAATTTTTAGTTACGTCACAAGAATTTTTTTTTTTTGAAAAGTCTTCCTCTAAAGGCTCGATTCGAGAATGAACTGTTTTCATAGGTATGTAAGTTGGTACGGAACCCTCAGTGCGCGAGTCCGACTCGTACTTGCCCGGATTTTTTCCTTTAGGGGTTGGAACCCTAAAAATGATCGATTCCTATACAATACACCACCTGAGCCAAAACGCGGGACGAAGTCAGTCTAAACTACTTACATATTCAGCCCAGAACAGTGGTATGACATTATTGGACAGCTTCGTGAACTTGTTATCGAACCCTGTGAGGTCGTGGATGCGCAGGTTGCTCTGCATCCTGGCGACGGCTTCGAACGGAGTGCCGGTGTACTGGAATTGATAGAATAGAATAGAATAAACTTTATTGTACATCAAAAAGTAACGGTACAGTTTATGCAATAACTTAAACCTATGGGTACAATGACGGTCTTATCGCTGACAGCGACATCTACCAGACAATCTCAGGATGGATCGTAAGAACTTATAATAGTCGATTTATCATTGCCAACGAAAAAAATAAAAATAGGTGTAATATAGCTTCAGCATGTAGCGAAGATGAAATGTAGTGTGACAAGAGTGGATAAAGTGAAACATGAGTATACCGATTGGCTTTCAAAATCAAAGTTCGCGAGCTGATTCGTAAGAAGTTGGCAGTGGTATCACCACAGCAGTAATGGTTTCTAGTTGTCGATTATAACCAATTGTTTGACTGTATTAGTGTAGATATAAGTAGTTTATTAATTTGAGTATATATGTATATTATGTATTGTTATTATATTTAAGGTTTATTAGTATCATCTATTCTTGTATCCGCCTTTTCTCTCTTATTGCACCTACCACTATTTTTCTCTGCATCACCCAAAGGTTGACTGGTAGAAAATGCCTAAGGCATTAAGTCCGCCTTTGTACTTATATGTGCATAAAGCATTTAATAAATAAATAAATAAATTAGGGGAAGTTTGAAAGTGGCGCCAGCCAGTGACAAGGAAATCGGTTGTCTCGGTATGGTCATGTAAAGAGGAGGGATGAAACGAATGTTACTAAAAGAGTTATGAATATACATGTAGATGGATGGAGAAAAGATGGATGGATTGAGTGAGGCGTGATATGAACGAAAAGAGAGATAGTGATAGCGAAGAAAAGATAAGAAAGAATGAAGACGAAAGGTCCTGGAGTCGCGAAAACGCAACGGAAGATGGAGCATTGGAAAGCCCCCACAAAATAGATAAGAGTATAATAACTATAGTGATTATAGTGAATATTAAATTACTTACTGGTTCCAAAATAACAAAAGAGTTATGTTTCAGCCTGTCCGGTTTGAGGCCGGTTACAAAGCGGTCCTTCGGAACGCCGCCCGCGTAGAAATGAGGGTAGGACACCGCCATTGGGAAGTCTGAAACAGAAATATTTGAAAATTAGCTTCTAAAACTAACTGCATATTAGGTAGAATAGCTGAAAGACTTTTTCGTTGTTAATTATTATTTGGAAAAACCTATATAGCGACTTCTATCGTCACATAAGAACTACGAATCCTACATCGTGCGAGCAAAGTTCTCCTCGCGATTTGAAAAAATACAACGGCCCGAAATCATCATCCGGGTTAGTCGCCCACCGGACATAACTTCCCGTCTGGTCGGAGGATCCTCCCTTTTCAACGGTATGTGGGACTTTATTCTGTTTTCCGCATGCATATTTCTCAAAGCTAAAAATACATTATTATTGAAAATTATTAGTTAGAATAAGCTACAAAAATTTATGTGGTTGAAAATCTAGATATTGATGATGACAGAACATCATCTACATAAGTATTAAAGAATCTAGCACTGCAAGGCAGTCGCAGTCAGTTCCGTTGGTGACTCTCTCGAAGACGCTCTCTGATAGGTTGTTGCGTGAGAATGGAGTATCTCTATATTAAAGAAGAGATTCTTACTAAAGTAACACTTGGAAGCGTCGCTCAGTCCTGCCGGTAGACTCGGGACGGTGTCGTAGCAGTCAGTTCCGTTGGTGACTCTCTCGAAGACGCTCTCTGATAGGTTGTTGCGTGAGAATGGAGTATCTCTATATTAAAGAAGAGATTCTTACTAAAGTAACACTTGGAAGCGTCGCTCAGTCCTGCCGGTAGACTCGGGACGGTGTCGTAGCAGTCAGTTCCGTTGGTGACTCTCTCGAAGACGCTCTCTGATAGGTTGTTGCGTGAGAATGGAGTATCTCTATATTAAAGAAGAGATTCTTACTAAAGTAACACTTGGAAGCGTCGCTCAGTCCTGCCGGTAGACTCGGGACGGTGTCGTAGCAGTCAGTTCCGTTGGTGACTCTCTCGAAGACGCTCTCTGATAGGTTGTTGCGTGAGAATGGAGTATCTCTATATTAAAGAAGAGATTCTTACTAAAGTAACACTTGGAAGCGTCGCTCAGTCCTGCCGGTAGACTCGGGACGGTGTCGTAGCAGTCAGTTCCGTTGGTGACTCTCTCGAAGACGCTCTCTGAGAGGTTGTAGCGTGAGAATGGAGTATCTCTATATTAAAGAAGAGATTCTTACTAAAGTAACACTTGGAAGCGTCGCTCAGTCCTGCCGGTAGACTCGGGACGGTGTCGTAGCAGTCAGTTCCGTTGGTGACTCTCTCGAAGACGCTCTCTGATAGGTTGTTGCGTGAGAATGGAGTATCTCTATATTAAAGAAGAGATTCTTACTAAAGTAACACTTGGAAGCGTCGCTCAGTCCTGCCGGTAGACTCGGGACGGTGTCGTAGCAGTCAGTTCCGTTGGTGACTCTCTCGAAGACGCTCTCTGATAGGTTGTTGCGTGAGAATGGAGTATCTCTATATTAAAGAAGATATTCTTACTAAAGTAACACTTGGAAGCGTCGCTCAGTCCTGCCGGTAGACTCGGGACGGTGTCGTAGCAGTCAGTTCCGTTGGTGACTCTCTCGAAGACGCTCTCTGATAGGTTGTTGCGTGAGAATGGAGTATCGTCTATTAAAGAAGAGATTCTTACTAAAGTAACACTTGGAAGCGTCGCTCAGTCCTGCCGGTAGACTCGGGACGGTGTCGTAGCAGTCAGTTCCGTTGGTGACTCTCTCGAAGACGCTCTCTGATAGGTTGTTGCGTGAGAATGGAGTATCTCTATATTAAAGAAGAGATTCTTACTAAAGTAACACTTGGAAGCGTCGCTCAGTCCTGCCGGTAGACTCGGGACGGTGTCGTAGCAGTCAGTTCCGTTGGTGACTCTCTCGAAGACGCTCTCTGATAGGTTGTTGCGTGAGAATGGAGTATCTCTATATTAAAGAAGAGATTCTTACTAAAGTAACACTTGGAAGCGTCGCTCAGTCCTGCCGGTAGACTCGGGACGGTGTCGTAGCAGTCAGTTCCGTTGGTGACTCTCTCGAAGACGCTCTCTGATAGGTTGTTGCGTGAGAATGGAGTATCTCTATATTAAAGAAGAGATTCTTACTAAAGTAACACTTGGAAGCGTCGCTCAGTCCTGCCGGTAGACTCGGGACGGTGTCGTAGCAGTCAGTTCCGTTGGTGACTCTCTCGAAGACGCTCTCTGATAGGTTGTTGCGTGAGAATGGAGTATCTCTATATTAAAGAAGAGATTCTTACTAAAGTAACACTTGGAAGCGTCGCTCAGTCCTGCCGGTAGACTCGGGACGGTGTCGTAGCAGTCAGTTCCGTTGGTGACTCTCTCGAAGACGCTCTCTGATAGGTTGTTGCGTGAGAATGGAGTATCGTCTATTAAAGAAGAGATTCTTACTAAAGTAACACTTGGAAGCGTCGCTCAGTCCTGCCGGTAGACTCGGGACGGTGTCGTAGCAGTCAGTTCCGTTGGTGACTCTCTCGAAGACGCTCTCTGATAGGTTGTTGCGTGAGAATGGAGTATCTCTATATTAAAGAAGAGATTCTTACTAAAGTAACACTTGGAAGCGTCGCTCAGTCCTGCCGGTAGACTCGGGACGGTGTCGTAGCAGTCAGTTCCGTTGGTGACTCTCTCGAAGACGCTCTCTGATAGGTTGTTGCGTGAGAATGGAGTATCGTCTATTAAAGAAGAGATTCTTACTAAAGTAACACTTGGAAGCGTCGCTCAGTCCTGCCGGTAGACTCGGGACGGTGTCGTAGCAGTCAGTTCCGTTGGTGACTCTCTCGAAGACGCTCTCTGATAGGTTGTTGCGTGAGAATGGAGTATCGTCTATTAAAGAAGAGATTCTTACTAAAGTAACACTTGGAAGCGTCGCTCAGTCCTGCCGGTAGACTCGGGACGGTGTCGTAGCAGTCAGTTCCGTTGGTGACTCTCTCGAAGACGCTCTCTGATAGGTTGTTGCGTGAGAATGGAGTATCGTCTATTAAAGAAGAGATTCTTACTAAAGTAACACTTGGAAGCGTCGCTCAGTCCTGCCGGTAGACTCGGGACGGTGTCGTAGCAGTCAGTTCCGTTGGTGACTCTCTCGAAGACGCTCTCTGATAGGTTGTTGCGTGAGAATGGAGTATCTCTATATTAAAGAAGAGATTCTTACTAAAGTAACACTTGGAAGCGTCGCTCAGTCCTGCCGGTAGACTCGGGACGGTGTCGTAGCAGTCAGTTCCGTTGGTGACTCTCTCGAAGACGCTCTCTGATAGGTTGTTGCGTGAGAATGGAGTATCGTCTATTAAAGAAGAGATTCTTACTAAAGTAACACTTGGAAGCGTCGCTCAGTCCTGCCGGTAGACTCGGGACGGTGTCGTAGCAGTCAGTTCCGTTGGTGACTCTCTCGAAGACGCTCTCTGATAGGTTGTTGCGTGAGAATGGAGTATCGTCTATTAAAGAAGAGATTCTTACTAAAGTAACACTTGGAAGCGTCGCTCAGTCCTGCCGGTAGACTCGGGACGGTGTCGTAGCAGTCAGTTCCGTTGGTGACTCTCTCGAAGACGCTCTCTGATAGGTTGTTGCGTGAGAATGGAGTATCTCTATATTAAAGAAGAGATTCTTACTAAAGTAACACTTGGAAGCGTCGCTCAGTCCTGCCGGTAGACTCGGGACGGTGTCGTAGCAGTCAGTTCCGTTGGTGACTCTCTCGAAGACGCTCTCTGATAGGTTGTTGCGTGAGAATGGAGTATCGTCTATTAAAGAAGAGATTCTTACTAAAGTAACACTTGGAAGCGTCGCTCAGTCCTGCCGGTAGACTCGGGACGGTGTCGTAGCAGTCAGTTCCGTTGGTGACTCTCTCGAAGACGCTCTCTGATAGGTTGTTGCGTGAGAATGGAGTATCTCTATATTAAAGAAGAGATTCTTACTAAAGTAACACTTGGAAGCGTCGCTCAGTCCTGCCGGTAGACTCGGGACGGTGTCGTAGCAGTCAGTTCCGTTGGTGACTCTCTCGAAGACGCTCTCTGATAGGTTGTTGCGTGAGAATGGAGTATCTCTATATTAAAGAAGAGATTCTTACTAAAGTAACACTTGGAAGCGTCGCTCAGTCCTGCCGGTAGACTCGGGACGGTGTCGTAGCAGTCAGTTCCGTTGGTGACTCTCTCGAAGACGCTCTCTGATAGGTTGTTGCGTGAGAATGGAGTATCGTCTATTAAAGAAGAGATTCTTACTAAAGTAACACTTGGAAGCGTCGCTCAGTCCTGCCGGTAGACTCGGGACGGTGTCGTAGCAGTCAGTTCCGTTGGTGACTCTCTCGAAGACGCTCTCTGATAGGTTGTTGCGTGAGAATGGAGTATCTCTATATTAAAGAAGAGATTCTTACTAAAGTAACACTTGGAAGCGTCGCTCAGTCCTGCCGGTAGACTCGGGACGGTGTCGTAGCAGTCAGTTCCGTTGGTGACTCTCTCGAAGACGCTCTCTGATAGGTTGTTGCGTGAGAATGGAGTATCGTCTATTAAAGAAGAGATTCTTACTAAAGTAACACTTGGAAGCGTCGCTCAGTCCTGCCGGTAGACTCGGGACGGTGTCGTAGCAGTCAGTTCCGTTGGTGACTCTCTCGAAGACGCTCTCTGATAGGTTGTTGCGTGAGAATGGAGTATCTCTATATTAAAGAAGAGATTCTTACTAAAGTAACACTTGGAAGCGTCGCTCAGTCCTGCCGGTAGACTCGGGACGGTGTCGTAGCAGTCAGTTCCGTTGGTGACTCTCTCGAAGACGCTCTCTGATAGGTTGTTGCGTGAGAATGGAGTATCTCTATATTAAAGAAGAGATTCTTACTAAAGTAACACTTGGAAGCGTCGCTCAGTCCTGCCGGTAGACTCGGGACGGTGTCGTAGCAGTCAGTTCCGTTGGTGACTCTCTCGAAGACGCTCTCTGATAGGTTGTTGCGTGAGAATGGAGTATCTCTATATTAAAGAAGAGATTCTTACTAAAGTAACACTTGGAAGCGTCGCTCAGTCCTGCCGGTAGACTCGGGACGGTGTCGTAGCAGTCAGTTCCGTTGGTGACTCTCTCGAAGACGCTCTCTGAGAGGTTGTAGCGGTAGAGTGGGACGTTGTGCATTGTTAACTCGCCTGGAAAGGGAAAAAGATGTTTGGTTAAAAACTTGTTAAAAAACTCATCATCATCATTCACTGGACATAGGTCTTCGCCAAGCGTCACCACAACGACCAGTCCTGTGCGTCTCGCATCCCACGGATTCCCGCGACCCTCACCAAACCATCGCGACGTTCCACGTCTTCCGGAACGTGGCAGCCACTCCAGAACCTTTCGTCCTCATCGACTATCTGGTCTATAAGCAATGTACCCGGCCCACTGCTACTTAAGTTTGGTGACTCTTCGGGCTATGCTATGTCGGCCTCAACTTACTATATCAACTACTTACAATATCTTTGTATATCAACTTACTATCAAAATACAGCGGCATCAGTTTGCAGACGGTCTTCCTCCAGTACTTTAGCACATTCTGCTTGGTGAGCCGCTGCGCGTACATTACGCCCTCAGGACCATCTTAACATAACGAGTTTCCTCCGTGCCTCGGAAAGCACGTTAAGCCGAAGGTCCCGGCTGTCATTTGTAGATCTCTGGCAGTCGTTACGGATAGTCAGAAGCCAGTCAAATCTGACTCCAGTCTTGCCATGAGGAGGAGGAGGTCTGGTAGGCAGCCGATCCTCGTAAAATACTGGTATTCAGCTAAATCCGGCTTGACTGGAAGCTGACTCCAATATGGTTGGGAAAAGGCTAGGTAGATGATGAGCACTGCAGGACATTTCTGGAAGACCTACTGACAATATCTTTGTGTACAACTTACTATCAAAATACAGCGGCATCAGCTTGCAGACGGTCTTCCTCCAGTACTTCAGCACATCCTGCTTGGTGAGCCGCTGTGCGTACATCACGCCCTCAGTGGACCCGAAGATGCGGTCTGGACATTCCTGGAAGACAAACAGCTTATAATATAAGATTTGGAGTGCAATTTTCTAAGGAAACAGCGTTAAACAGCAGCGAAGAGATCCAAATTGGTATATTCGCTAAACTGTGAGAAGCTATTCTCTTAGAAAACAGCCTTGCGGCAGTGCTTTGCGCTATGCTGTTTTCTTAGACTTAGAGAATATAGCACCCCTAGTGAATCCTCCCGGTAGCGGTTCTACTGTAAGGCTTGAAATTTGTTGAGAGTGCTTAGTGGAAGTTTATTTTACGTTATGCGACCATCATCGTCATCATCTACCTAGCCTTTTCCCAACTATATTAACGTTTGAATCCCCAACCGGTCCTATGAGACCGCGCTGTTATTGTTTTACTATTGTGTCTCGTTTCGCGGGTATCTGAGTAATTAACTAAGCGTAACGTAACGTTTATATCGTTCGGCGATCCGATTGGTCCGCTCCAAGTTCTTAACCAATCAAAGAGACAAACGCGGTAAACCTTTCTTCGTAAACAATATGCGCGTCAAAAAAAGAACAAAGATCAGAAAAAGCATTGAAACATAAACAGGCTCACCTTTGTTACTGATTTGTTATAATTTTTTGTAATATAAGGTCCGCAACCATGGGTTGTGGAGGTCTGGTAGGCAGCCGCTCCTCGTAAAATACTGGTATCCGGCTAAATCCGGCTTGACTGGAAGCCGACCCCAATATAGTTGGGAAAAGGCTAGGCAGATGATGAGGCTCACTTTTACTTGATTCGCGAAGCAAGACTTTAATTTATGACCCACGTTAGACAACGCTCTCCTCCAAATTGCGTCCTAAGTCCCAGTAGTGGCAACATACAGACTAGTCTGAATAATCTACACTAATATAATAAAGAGGTAAAGGAGATCACCCATTTAGTAGGGCGACTCCGGCTAAAAAAAAAAATTGGCGGCCAGGAATGAAATACATTTTATTTGAAAGGTTACAGGAGTAGAAAGAAAATTGTATGGTGACAACGTTATAATTAATTTAGGGACAAAGATATAGAACGGTCTTTAAAAAATAAAATCGTGTTTGTTCGAACACTTTAACTCGAGAACGGCTGGACCGATTTTCATGGTTTTTGGTATTCATAAAATAACAAAATGGAAAGAACATAATGCAACGGGCGGCCTTACTGATTGGCAGTAATTTTTACACGGCAACTTTTGGGTTAGGAAAAACAGCTAAAAAAATATACATTTTGAATTCGATTCCTATTTTTTATATTTTATGATTACAACACTGCTATCTACTAACCAACTAGATATATATAATAGGCGTTGTACGGATTATAATAAAACAAAGAAAAGGGTACAAAAGTATCAACTTATTGTTTTTTTTTTATACAGTGATCTTACATATTATGCTCATTATCTTGAACGATAACATACCTAATCTAAAAAACCTGCCGGTGTTTGTAAGGGCTCATCTAGATGTCTAGCCAAGCCGAGAAACCAAATAATTGACATGGTATGAGCACAGCAGCCTAGAGATTTTTTGCCAGTAAGACACGTACAATAATATTTTTTAATTGCATTTCTGCCATTTTTCGTATAATCTGCCATAATATAAACATAGTACGTCCTGGCCCTCGAATGTCGCGATTGAATACGACCTCGTATCGTATTACTTGTACCAAATATAATTCCTAATAATTATCCAAAACGAATTGTTGTTTTAATTTTTACATGCAACATATCTTCGAACCCAAATTGTTCTCGTCTTTGGTGCCATAGTAAAAAATAATGTATTTTATACATATTTTTAAAATATGTAAGAATTATCGAGGGCCACCCAAAAAAAAAAAATAGCCCAGAATGGGTGATCTCCTTTGCTTTTTTGTTTGTTTGAGGTAATCTGTGGAAGTACTGGTCCGATTGCAAAAATTTTTACACCAATAGAAAGCTGCTGTATTCCTGAGTGACATAGGTTATATTTTATGTACGCGGGCGAAAGCTGCGGGCTAAAGCTAGTAAGGGATAAGAGAGTATATACTTACATCAGGATCATATCCAGGCAGCATAGGTTCTCCTCTAAACCGGTCGATCTGGAAGAACTCCTTGTGGCCCCACTGAGGACCTATCTTCACCGTCATCTCATCTGTGAAGTCGGCGTAGATCTGGAACATAAATTACACACCAAGTTAGAATAACATAGATCTGGAAAAAAATAAACCGAGTTACAATAATTGTCATTGTTGAATGTTAGACTAGTAAAGAGAGGAAAAGGGAGACCGTTGTGTGAGGACTGATGTGAAAGAAAAGGGAGGAAGATGATAGCATGACGGGGGACAGGACAGAATGGAAGAAAAAAACATGTTCTGCCGACCTCAAATTATATGGGATAAGGGCAGGAAGAAGAAGTTGAATGTTAGACTACCTGTCTTGAACTGATGAGTGGAATTCAAAAATTGAAGCCCCCTACGTTGTCGAAACCTCTACGGTTTGAACTAAGCGTTTCGCCTCGTCACACGCTCTTGTGTGTGGACACCTCCTTCGATAGCATTATTGCTTTACAGAAAGTGGCGACCGCCTGTCATTCCTCCTCGCTCCGCGCCATGGCCTATACCAGGGCCCGGCACGAGAGATAGTTGCCGCCGGTCGCCTCCATGAGGACACGGCAGTGCTCCGCACAAGCAACCACAGCTCTACCGTATGCTCCACCGTGTTCTGGGCGGTCTACATAGTGGTAACACCCGGTGGTTTCCTCCGCCTTAATCCGATGCAGGAACCTCCCGAACTTAATACCACGACCTGCGTGATGCGTCGTACGGAAAGTGAGGACACCGTAACGTCTTTCCAACCACTCCTTAAAGAGGGGCCGTACCGCCATAATTATGGCGTGCCCGGTGTGCCTTAGTATGATGTTTTAAAATGAAAGACGTCCTAGTAAGAAAGAAGGATGCAGCATACACTTCTATATAGGAATTTCTATTTAGTTCCTATTCATCCCTTTAATAGTTCAGTTTGGGTCGTCAAATGGATCGCGTTAAGAATTTATAAACAAGACCTCACCCTAGCCAACATCCCAGCATTATTGACGGGCACGAGCCCCGGAGCCAGACTCTTGGACACGTCCAGCACAGGGTCGGTGAAGTTCCACAGGTACTCATACACCGTCTTCTTGACAAACGGCTCCGGGTTGTACATGCTAACTAGGGACCGCAACACGGTCTTGACCCAGTAGTTCGCGTCGTGGAGGTAGGAGAAAATGCCCTGGAAACAAAAAAATAATAATTTAAACATTCTCTTTTTATTTGACATAGGCCAACATGGGCACTTATAAATTATGCATACAGCTAAGGAGTGGAATTCCCTGACGGAGTCTGTGTTTCCTGATTGCTACAACGTAAGTCTTCAAGTCAAGAGTGAATAGGTTACTTCTGGGCAAGCGTGCTCCATCGTCGGCCACATCATCGCTTACCATCAGGTGAGATAGTGGTCAAACGCGAGGGTATGTATAATAAAAAAGAAAAAAAAAGCGTAAGAAGCTAGTGCACCAGTTGATCGTTTCCTATGGAGAAGAACCGGCAAGAAACTTCATTGTTACTCTCTATTTTCTCTCTCTCTCTCTGTCTATCCTTCTCTTTACAATATACTATACAATATTTATAGCCTTTGACCTAATGTGACAGTACAGCTATAAACACGTACCTATAGTCCGTCTAATGAAAGCGCGACCTGAGAAAAAGAGGTTAAATCCAAAAATTTTGTATGTGGTATTACTGACTAGTAGGAGAATCATGTCTTGACACTTCACAATTTTTTTATTTCCTACAATTACGGCTGAATAATGTTGCCAATTAAATTTAAAAAAAACTCCACCTCGCTTTCATTAGACGCACTCTAACACACATAGCCTAATAGGGTATCGCGGGTGACATCAGATTTCAGCATTTACATCCTTATTTCGTCTCATCGTTTATATCGCGTACATTACATCAAAGAATTAGACTTTAATTTTTCTGCTGCGGTTTTGCCGTCTGATTATAATTTGGGTGTCTTCAAGGTTCGAGTGAATAGACTCTTAATAAACTAGTTCGCCTCACCATCAACGATTGTATCACTGCTTACCGTCAGGTGGGATCGCAGTCAAGCACTAGTTTATTTTACACATCCATCATGCCGCTACATGCTAAAGCTGTAACTATTAATTTTTTTTTGCAGACAAACTCTAGTTTATATTATTTTCATCTGAAAGGTAAAAAGCTTGTAGGTACTGAACAGATTTGAAAAATTCTTACTATTTTTAAATTGGGATTTGTTATTTTTCCATGCAAATAATAAAAAAATGATAGCCAATTTTACATCATCTTAAAGCACTAATGGCCCAGCAATAACAGGCCTAACCAATTTAAATACATTTAACCGTTTTATTACACGGAAGTAGGTATTCGTATAACCGCCATTTTGATTTAGAACGTTATTGGCGAACCATTGTTTATTTGTTAATAAAATTATTATTTAAATTGTTTTTAAGTCCTTGGCTTAGTACTGTTGTTTTATTGTTAATAAGAATTTGCGAATGCATTGTGATGGTGTTTTATGTGTTTTTAAATAGGTACTTACTACTTAATCATTTGATGTATAGTACGTATTATAAATTAGTTTAAGTTCCCCAATTGTCACCACAATGACGGGTCCTATACGTCTTGCATCTATCGCATTCCCGCGACTATCAACAGTCCATCGGTCTACTTTGTGGGAAATCTTACAACGCAGCGTTTTCCCGTCCGATTATAATTTGGGTGTCTTCAAGGCTAGAGTGATTGCGCCTTACCATCAACGATTGCATCACTGCTTACCATCAGGTGAAATCGCGGTCAAGCACTAGTTTATACCAATTAAACAAGGAAAAAAAAAGTTTGAGTTCGCCACTCCAGAACCTTGCATCCCCATCGACCATGTTCACTGCCACTTAAGTTTTTTCTATTCTTCGGGCTATTTCAGTGGTCATGGTTTTCTGATGGCCCATCTTCATTCCTGATGCGATCACGCAAGGAAACTCCGAGTACAACTCTTTATTTACCGTCAAAACACTAGTTATGACTAATACTCACTACCTTCAGAAAATATGAACGTCCTTCCATAACCGTTCATTAAGATTTCGAGATAGCAATTCTAAGTAAGTACATAAATTCTGAGGTCAATATTATTGAAACAAATGAACATAAATATTATAAGTTAAATGACTTTCAGATGAATCATTATTTCGTCATCATCTACGAGTATTTAATATTGGATAGTCAGAAGCCAGTAAATTTGACTCCAGTCTTGTCATGAAGTACCATGTTGTCGACGAGCTTATGATCAAGTGTACTTGTGCCATTAGTCTAGTGTAACGAGACAGTAGATCTTTGGCAGTCGTTACGGATAGTCAGAAGCCAGTAAATCTGACTCCAGTCTTGCAATGAAGTACCGTGTTACCCCAGTTAATGGGTTGTGGAGGTCTGGTAGGCACCCGCTCCTCGTGAAATACTGGTATTCAGCTAAATCCGGCTTTACTGGTAGCCGACCCCAATATAGTTGGGAAAAGGCTAGGCAGATGATGATGATGATGAGTCATGGGGCCACACATACACAACATCTGGCCAGCAAATTTATACTTCGTGCTCCACCGTTGGTATAAGACCTTCTGCTTATCAGTCGTTGATCAACGACAAGATAATAATAAAACACTATAAGTATATCCCGTGGAAGTGACACTGTATATCCCGCGGAAGCATGGAGGCCAAGGCAATTAAAAATGCCGCGCCTATCGCAGTTCATAGATAGATAGCTATCCCCGATAAACAGTAAGATTCTATCTATCAATCCATAACTTTTGGTAGGAAATGTTAACCGTCGGTAGGTTATAGGAAAGCAAGTAAGGGCAAAAGGATAGATTTGTTTATCTTTAGTAGCTGCAACTTTAGATAGATAGCTTATTGAAAACGGGCGTTAATTTTGACTTAAAAATCGGGACGTCCTGCCAAAATAGGGACGTCTGGCAGGCAACCTTACAAGATTTTTTTGATACCTGATAAGATAACCTGAGTATCAAAAAAATCTTGTAAGATCTGTTTCTTAATCTCTGAGACTAAATTGACACAGGCAAATGTCAAACTAACAATAATAATGTTGCCAGTTTTTTTTGTGTTGTCATAAGTGTGACAACCCACGTACAGTGCGGACGTTGTATCTTGGCGAGTCTGAAGTTAGGCTCTGTAAATTTTGGCGGTCGTACAAAAATAAAGGTAAAAAAAATGTCAACAACAGTTTTTAAAAACAATAACAACAGCAAATTGCATTTTTTTTATCTTAATTTTTGTACGAGTTTTCAAGCGCCAAAATTCACAGAGCCTAACTTCAGACTCACTAAGATACAACGGCCGTTCTGTAATGTCATTTTAGTCTCAGAGATAAAAAAACAGATTTTAGTTACGCTATACCTAAATTAATTCATGAATCCCCAACCCGTCCTACGAGACCGCGCTGTTATTGTTTTACTATTGTGTCTCGTTTTGCGAGTATGTGATAGGTTAATGTAAAAAACTTACCAAAACGGCAACATTAGGCACTATAATAGTAGCGTTCAAGTCTATAGTGTTAAACTCCGGCAGGAAGATAGGGAACCTCTTCGCAGTGTAGGTCATCGTACTGTTCTCGTGGAAATGCACGTTCGAATGAAGGAGTTTCTCTCTGGAATCATAGACAATGATATAGGTTAGATGACGGTTGACAGTTTTTTTGGCGGGAAGTTTTTCGAGGGGAGGGGCGTTTAGTTAGGTACCTACTGTTTTAATTACTTATTCGGAAATTGATTCCTTGTGAGAATTTCTTTCGAGAATCTTCTCTAATATACATATAAAAATCAATCGCTGTCCGTTAGTCTCGCTAAAACTCGAGAACAGCCGAACGGATTTATTTTATCTTGCTCTTGAAATGTTCGTGGAGGTCTAGGAAAGGTTTAAAAGGTGGGAAAAAATAATTGCCGGAAAAACCCTAAACACAGCCCTTTTCTTTTCCCATATAAACGTTTTCTAAATTTAGAGTCAATTTGAACTTTTGAACAGTGCGAAGTCTGCCGGGTCAGCTAGTCATAGATAAAATTATGGGTTAGATCATAGATTCCCAAGGGGGGCGATACCACCCCCTAGTGGGCGCTGCAGCTTGTCGTGGGAGGGCGGTAGCTGCTCCAAAGCAAATGGGGGCGTTAAAAACACCTAATAATCACGACCACAAAGTAGCACGATTACAGAAACAGAGAATTAATTTTTAATTTGTGATTATTAGTAGATATACCTAATTAGACAAACATGTATAGTTGGTTTAATTAAATATTATGTACAATATATGAAAAAAAAAAAATCCAACGCATTTTTTATTGTAAAGGGAGCTGCAGTTCAGAAAAGGTTGGAAAATTATAGCTTAGATGATGCTGTCTGAAAGGTTTTTTGAGTAAAGTTCGAAGGCTGTTTTAAGTATTCGCAAATTGATTGCTAGATAGAGGATATTGTAATGTAAAATTGCTGTAGTTGTAACTTGTAATATCTAAAACTGTCTGTGCGATTTTGTGTGAAATGGTACTGAGATTTTTTTTAGTATTGACTACCACATCGAAGTTTGTCAAGAAGATTGGCTCTATTGCTGCTAAATAATACAAAAAAAAAACATTAGAATTTATGTGGTAGGTACATCTATATTGAAATGGTAAACAAAGTAATTCTATTTAATAAAAATAAAAACTTGATCAAAAGGTCTCGGGTACCAGAACATAAATCACAAAAAAAAAAAACAAAATACTGGCTCGTTGAAAAAAGCAAACATGACAGTTGACATTCCCGCCAAAACATTCGAACTGTCGTAATACGTAGGTACCTAACGCCCGTTTTCAATAAGCTATCTATCATATATCGGAGATAGAAAAACAAATGAAACAACAGAAACATGTCAAATTTTTGTATTGGATCTTTTGTTTTACTGTCTCCAGTATGCCAAAACCGGAGGTAGATAGCTTATTGAAAACGGGCGTAAGTCAATTATTTTGCTAATATTTTGACAGTTCAATTACCTAATATTACAATGGGACTGCATAATTTTACACTCTTCTTGACACCGGGTTGCATATTAATAATTGACCTTTAACATTGAATGTTAGGTATTATGATTATCACTATTATTTATTATGCTCTTTGATTATCACAGAGCTGCTAATTTCAAGTAGCTTCAAGACAACGAAAACTCCATATTGTATCTAAATCTAAATTTGTCTCTGACGTTTAAAAAATTAGATAGATAATAATTGAAGTAGCCGGAACTACGACTATTTTTGTTAACCCCATGCCAAAAAAGGAGTGTGTTATAAATCACTTGAGGGTAAGTAGGAATTATAGGGTTACACTACTTAGGCATTATAATTATGTAGTTAGAAATGTGTGAAAACTGAACTCATCAAATAATATTAATAATTATTATTTAGAAAGTATATTGTATGTACGTAAAAACTTAGGACTTTTTAAAATTAGAAGTGATTTACATGACAAAAATACGCGTAGGAAACACGAAATCGTGTTACCTAAATGGAGACTAGCGAAGACCAGCAAGTCATTCCTTGTCAATAGTATACGCTTTTATAATAAGTTGCCCAAGTCCGTTATAGAACTTAGCGAGGGAAAGTTCAAAACTCATATTAAGCGTGTCCTAACCAAAAAAGCATATTACAAGGTTAGAGACTACGTCGAAGACACGCTTGTTTGGCATTAACTGCTTCTGCACATGTGGCCCCCTGGTAAGTCATTAACTGCATTATTGTGTAAACATGTCTATTAACTGCTCCATGTTTGTCTTATTTTATTTATTTACTCAAGCCATTGCTTTTGCAATATTTTTATATTATTCGGATCCCAATCACCTTAAATTCATTAAGTCGTGATTTTTTTTTTGTGTTAACATCTCATTCGTTGATAAGTTTTATAATTGTTTTTTTGTTCTTATATTTATATAGCTTCTTTCGTATAATGTGAATGAGTAGGCACTGTAGACTACAGATTTTAATTACTACCTTTTTGAACCCAGTTTTTGACTAATTTTATCTTTATTGTGGTTTTGGGTGCAATATTGACTGGTCTACACTGTCCTCGCACAAGTGTTTGTGTTGTAATATGGAAATGTTGTAAACCCAATAGTTTTTTGAAAAGAGTAACCATGGAGTTTCTTGCCGGTTCTTCTCCATAAGAAACGACCAATTTGGAACCGTGCACTAGTTTTCGACGTTTTATAAGTGCCCCTGTAGGCCTATGTGAAATAAAAATATTTGACTTTGACTTATATCCCATTACAGCTGTTTTTAATGTGGGGAACCATTAGAATGACTTCTTTCGCTTTTGGGCGGATCGGGAGGGCGTGTCAGACTCTTACTGACTGAACTCCACCCCGTTTCTTCGTTGCCTTCGATCTGGGGGACACGGGCTCACCTTTTAGAATTTCCGTGTTCCCCAGAGGCTTGGCCCTCGCTTAGGCCCTTTTTGGTTGCGAGCCAGTGGGAAGGGACCGCTTCGCCCAAACCTACAGTGTATTCGCCGGAGCATGAGCCAAAAGGTAAACAAAGAAATCATTTTTTCAAAATGGCGGGTATAACCCGACCGATAACAAAACGTCACATTTCAATGTAAAATGTTCGCAGTATCTGTGGTCTACAACTTAGTAGTATTAAAATGTCATTTTAGGTTCTTTTACATGTGAACTATTTAATGCATAACTGATAAAAATTAAGAAAATAATTAAAGGCATTTATAATGTTTGATTTCAAATAAATCTGAAAGGATAACATAAGTTCCACAGACATGATTCTAAAATATAATTTCTAATGTTGTCAGTGTGGTTATTAATTCCATACTTATTTTTATATGTTCACTACATCAATCGTGACATATAAAGAACCCTTTTTATGGTTTGTTTACCTTTTGGCTCAACCCTCGGCGAATAGCCTGTAGCTACGCTACTGGTACCTACCACCAATGCATATTTGTGGTTTTGTATAGAAACGTGATACCTAAACTGCATTATTATTAAAAAAGAAGCATTGGTATTCTTTGTAAACAACTTCCTTGTTTTTTGTTTAGTGGTTGAATACATTATGAGTTTTGATAGGTTTGGGCTTTGGAGTAGCGCGAGCTAAAATATACATTTCATTTATAGCTTGTAAAGTACATCACTTGCAGTGCTCGGGAGTTAATTATATTAAATCCCCTCACTGTGCTTGGGATTAAAACTTGGAAATCTTCTTTTCGTTTGGAACTCAACTTGCTGTCCGTAATTTAAAAGTGATCACTGCTGCCTATGGACATCTGCAATACCAAAACCACAGGTACATTATGTTTTGTTTAATTTAATATTTGAATGACTTATTGTATGTAATTGATAATTCTATGTTTTGTTTAATTTATTGTGTTTTAATGTTTTCTTTATTTGTGATTCTGTATGGATAATGATATCTGAAATAAATATATTAATAATAAATTATGACACCATAGGTTCGCTCCTGAAAGGATAACCCAGGGTCTTGGAAAGAAAAGCAAAGAACGAACATAATATGGAGGTTGATTTTAGTCAGTAAAAATCTGAAAAGCCCTTCCGCTCCGCGCCAGAGCGAGAGGAGTTATCTGATTTTTCTAGGTGGGATATCCCACCTAGAAAAATACTCAGTTTGAAAAAAAGTGACTCTACCTACAGTCATAAAAACGAAACACTTTCTAAACTTGACGCTGAATGAATTATTTGAAGCAAAAGTATTCTGGATGATTTTTAGCTATCTCATCGCTCGACATAGTCTATGACCCTAAAGCCATTGATCATTATGATCATAGTTGCATCATTGACCTTAAAACACTCATCCGTAATTCGTTATGTTGTTCATCATAACAATTGCGGTTATGACGTCATAGAATCGATATTTGAATTTGAGCGTACCTACAAAACTGCTTTTTGTGTTTCGATAAATCACTTTTTGAAATTCGAAAGGTGTCTCGGTGTGTCACAGACAGGTCACACGTGCTGTTCTTTTTTTAAAAAAAGGTAGGTAATTAATGTCTCTGTTTTGGTGTCTGTGAATCCGGGATGTATATATTTTTTCTTTTTTTTAATTCATGTATTTGCTTTCAATTTCGGTTGATTGAGTTAAAAAATATCAATAGAATAGAGACAGTGTATACAGCTTTTTTTTAAGGTGGTATCATCAGAATGACTTCTCCCGCTCTTAGATGGAGCGGGAGGGCGTGTCAGACTATTACTGACTAAAACCCACTCCGTTTCTTCTTTACCTTCATTCCAAGGTCCCGGGTTTTCCTTTCAGAAGCCAACTTAGGCCCCAGAGGCTCCGACCCTGCTGGGTCTCCTATGTTGTATACAGATACACCGTGTGTCAAATACTGGATCCATCAGTATCTACATGATTCAGCCCCTCCCCCCGGTGGATTTTCTCATCGGTTTTTTCTCAATTGTCTTTTAATTTAATTACTCAGATACCCGCGAAACGAGACACAATAGTAAAACAATAACAGCGCGGTCTCATAGGACCGGTTGGGGATTCAAACGTTAAACTGTATAAAATCGTTTTTCTAATGTTTGAATCCCCGACCGGTCCTATGAGACCGCGCTGTTATCGTTTTACTATTGTGTCTCGTTTTGCGGGTAGGTATGTGATAGACTAATCAACCCCAACTCACTCCATCCTGGACTGAGAAGCAACCGCTGGAAGGTCAGGATGTCTTACGCCTGTTTTCAATAACCTACCGCAGTTCATATATAGATAGCTATCCCCGATAAACAGTAAGATTCTATCTATCCATCCACAACTTAGGAAAGCAAGTAAGGGCAAAAGGATAGATTTGTTTATCTTTAGTAGCTGCAACTGTAGATAGATAGCTTATGAAAACGGGCGTTAGTCTATACATACCCGCGAAACGAGACACAATAGTAAAACAATATCAGCGCGGTCTCATAGGACCGGTCGGGGATTCAAACATTAGACGGTTACGCTACGACCCATCTCGCTAGCATTACCTAGGAGCGAATAGTGTAAAATACCTAAATATTACGAGTACCTAACGAACTCTAACTAAACGCGAAGCAAGCAGCAATAAAAACCAACCGCCCATCACACCATGTTATGTCGCGCCTAACGATTGTAAAATTACATATAATTTCGGCAATTACACGCCATTTAAGTCTTGGTAGAGTCTGTCTGTAAAATTTGACAGTCCAAGGTCAAGAAGATAGGTGGACAAGGTCAGGGTTCTGTTTAAAAACCGTTAAAATGTCGATATAACTTTTTCGGATACATATTTCGACTCGTGGCTAGAGAGGAGCTCGTGGCTAGATATTAACAGCCACACGGGTCGATCTTCAAGGTTAAGCAACGCTTGCCAAGTTTGGTCTGTTGATGGGTGACCGTCTTAACATAACGAGTTTCCTCCGTGCCTCGGAAAGCACGTTAAGCTCCCGGCTGTCAGTTGTAGATCTTTGGCAGTCGTTACGGATAGTCAGAAGCCAGTAAATCTGACTCCAGTCTTGCCATGAAGTACCGTGTTACCCCAGTTAATGGGTTGTGGAGGTCTGCTAGGCAGTCGCTCCTCGTAAAATACTGGTATTCAGCTAAATCCGGCTTGACTGGAAGCCGACCGCGACCCCAATATTGTTGGGAAAAAGGCTAGGCAGATGATGAATGTTCCCACTGCTGGAACTCAGGCCTCCTCTCTAGGAGAGGGTATGGGCCATAATCCACCGTGTGGGCCCAATGCGGATTGGCAGATGTCACATGTATTGGAATTTTTGGTTCTAGGACATATCGGTTTCCTCACGATGTTTTCCTTCACCGTTTTGAGAGCAGTGGTGATTGAATCAATTACACAAAGTAATGCGCCTGACTGGGTTTGAACCCGCGACTTACAACTTGCAAGTCGGGGCAGTTACCACTTAGGCCACTACTACTCTCAGGGTTCTGTTTAATTCATAAATCCCCGACCGGTCCTATGAGACCGCGCTGTTATTGTTTTACTATTGTGTCTTGTTTTGCGGGTATGTGATAGGTTAAGAACCGTTAAAATGCCTGCAGTTAACCAAGCAGGTTTTAAGGCGTAATGGTGGTCTGTGGTTGGATACATCCTTTTTTAGAAGCTAGTTTGATGGAAGCTTACGATTGTGGTTTTGAAATCTGGAGTAAATGTACTATACTTTTTGGTTAAACGTTGTTACGTGGCTTTGAGCGTGAGAACCTGTGTGCAATTTTAGTTTATTTTATAGGTACTGTTCTGGCGGAATCGAGTTCCTAAAAAGTTCCTGAAAAAAAATAGTTTGCTGTGGTTTAGAATAAAATAAAAAACATTGCAAAAATACTGTGACTAGAGAAGGGAAAACAGATACTGTTTTAATTTAAATAAATTAAAAAAAGAATTTAAAGTCAAAGATCGAGCAGTTAATAGATGAATATAATAATGAGGTGTGCTGCCAGGGAAGCCACATATGCGGAAGTCATTGCCAAACAAGCGTGTCTTCGACGTAGTCTTTAACCTTGTAATACGCCTTCTTGGTAAGGACACGCTTAATATGGGTTTTAAACTTGCTCTCGCTGAATTCGGTAACCGAATTAATAATAATTACATGAGGTTTTAATAAACCCACATAACAGAGACTTTAGTTAGTAAAGAATTGGATCCGCGTGCGTTACGCCGCGGCTCCAATTCCCTACTGCCGAATGTTCCGCGGGCTCGGCGGACTGAAACATGGCTCTGAAGTTGGCTTCAAACTTTTGCGCATGCTCGAAAAAATACACAATACGCATGCGCCAAGATTAAGAAAGCCGTTAGTCGATAACAATCGACTGACGTCGATGTTTATCGACTTTTATCGACTGCATAGAACAATCGACTGATGCGATTACTTTTAGTATTAATCGCCCATCGCTAATATTAGGTACCATGCAATCAATTGTTCGAAGTTCAGAGCGATCAAGATATTTTGGCCCAACTACTCTTAAGAAAAAACCTAAATAAGAGCGTGTTGTTTCGATTTTCCCCGACTGTGCAATATCTACGCATAGCGTAGCGTCCCATCAGCCTTACAATGTTCCCACTGCTGGGACTCAGACCTCCTCTCTAAGAGAGGGAATGGGTCGTAGTCCACCACGCGGGCCCAGTACAGGTTGGTGAATGTCACTTGTATTCGAATTTTTGGTTCTAGGACATACCGGACATCTAAGCATGTAATAATGTGATTCCGGGCTTCAAAAAAATTAAAAATACAACCAAATTAAGAACCTCCTCCTTTTGTCGGTTGAAAATAATAAGTAGCTGTAGTTTAAAATAATAAGTATAAAAAACCTTTACAAAAATAATGTCACAAGAGAAGGGAAAAAAGTGTCAATATAAATAATGAACTTTAAAACAAAGATCAATCAGTTAATAGATGACTATACGATGATGTGTGCTGCCAGGGAAGCCACGTATGCAGAAATAGTCATTGCCAAACAAGCGTGTCTTCAACGTAGTCGTTAACCTATGAGGTAAAAGACTACGTTGAGGACACACCTTCTTGGCAAGGATATGCTTAATATGGGTTTTAAACTTGCTCTCGTTGAGTTCGGTAACCGAATTAATAATAATTACATGAGGTTTTAATAAACCCACATAACAGAGACTTTAGTTAGTAAAGAATTGGATCCGCGTGCGTTACGCCGCGGCCCCAATTCCCTACTGCCGAATGTTTCACGGGCTCGGCGCCACGGCGGGACTGAAACATGGCTCTGAAGTTGGCTTTAAAACTATTGCGCATGCTCGAGAAAATACGCAATACGCATGCGCCAAGATTCTGAAGAATCACAAACCACCAATTGTTCGAAGTTCAGAGCGGTCAAGATATTTTGGCCACACTATTCTTAAGAAAAATCTAAATAAAAGCGCGTTGTTTCGAGTTTCCCCAAGTATGCAATATCTATGCTTGTAATAATGTAATTCTGGGCTTCTTCAGATTACAGGGTCGTGCCCCCACTTCCCTCTTAAAGCTGTCGAAACGAGAACTTCCTATGCTTAGTTAAGTTTTAGACCACGTGCGTAAAAATTCCAAGAATTTATTGAAAACGAGTGGTACTACATAAGAACAACTTAAATACAAAATCCGGTTATCTGTCAATGTACTTCTAAAGTTAATCGAAAAAAAAGCTTTATACTACTCAACAGTCAGAAGTCTAGTTTTTAGCTCTGCCGTCTTCAAGCTATAATACCGTTATCTAACAAAATCATATTTTGAACCGCGCACAAAAAAACCGAGTAGAATTACGTATAAATAAATCAGGTGAACTTAATGGCGATTTTATTAATTTATATATTATAATTAATTTACTCGTTTAGATTGGTTCGGCCAAAATATCTTGACCACTCTGAACTGCGAACAAGAATCTTGGCGCATGCGTACTGCGTATTTTTTCGAGCATGCGCAGAAGTTCGTAGCCAACTTCAGAGCCATGTTTCAGTCCCACCGTAGCGCCGAGCCTGTGGAACATTCGGCAGTAGGGAATTGGGGCCGCGGCGTATCGCACGCGGATCCAATTCTTTACTAACTAAAGTCTCTGTTATGTGGTTTTATTAAAACCTCATGTAATTATTATCAATTCGGTTACCGAATTTAGCGAAAGCTTTAAAACCCATATTAAGCTTGTCCTTGCCAAGAACAATTTATTACAAAGTTAAAGACTACGTTGAAGACACGCTTGTTTGGCAATGACTACTTCTGCATAATATGTGGTTTCCCTGGCGGCACACCTCACTATCGTATAAGTAGTCATATATTAACTGTAGTAATGGAAATACCAAAATCACTAGTGGTTGCCTATAATATTGAGTTCCCTCAATTCAACATCAGGATTTTGAAAAAAATTAGACTGTTCGCAGGAAGCATTATTTTTTTCAAAAAGCTAACTTTAACTTGTATCAAAAAAAAAATCGATTGAAAATTTGTTGAAAAATTGTTGGCTGTGATTTAAAATAATATACAAAACATTGCAAAAATAATGTCACAAGAGAAGGGAAAAACGTATCAATATAAATAATAAATTTTAAAACAAAGATCGAGTAGTTAATAGATGACTATACAATAATGAGCTGAGCTGCCAGGGAAGTAGTCAGTGCCAAACAAGCGTGTCTTCAACGTAGTCTGTAACCTTGTAATACGTCTTCTTGGTAAGGACACGCTTAGTATGGGTTTTAAACTTGCTGGCGCAAAGTTCAGTGACCGAATTAATAATAATTATATGAGGTGTAAATAAAACCACATAGCAAAGACTTTAGTTAGTAAAGATTTGGATCCGCGCGCGTTACGCCGCGGCCCCAATTCCCTACTGCCGAATATTCCACGAGCTCGGCGCCACGGCGGGACTGAAACATGGCTCTGAAGTTGGCTTCGAACTTCTGCGCATGCTCGAAAAAATACGCAATACGCATGCGCCAAGATTCTTGTTCGCAGTTCAGAGCGGTCACGATGTTTTGGCCAAACTACTCTTAACGAATAAATTAATTACATATGTGTACAAATTAATAAAATCGCTATTAAGTTCACCTGATTTATTTATACGTAATTCTTCTCTGTTTTTGTGCGCAGCTCAAAATATGATTTTGCCAGATAACGGTAGGTATTATAGCTTGAAGACGGCAGAGCTAAAAACTAGACTTCTGACTGTTGAGTAGTATCAAACTTTTTTTTCGATTAACTTTAGAAGTACATTGACAGAGGATTTTGTATTTTAGTTATTAGTAGTCGTCTTCAATCATTTCTTGGTATTTTTACACACGTGATCTAAAACTTAACTAAGCATAGGAAGTTCTCGTTTCGACAGCTTTTAGAGGGAAGTGGGGGCACGACTCTGAAATCTGAAGAAGCCCAGAATTACATTATTACATGCATAGATATTGCATAGTCAGGGAAACTCGAAACAACTCGTTTTTATTTAGGTTTTTCTAAGAATAGTTTGGCCAAAATATTTTGATCGCTCTGAACTTCGAACAATTGATGGCATGGTACCTAATTCTTTTGCAGAATCTTGGCGCATGCGTATTGCGTACTTTTTCGAGCACGCGCAATAGTTCGACGCCAACTTCAGAGCCATGTTTCTATCCCAGCGTGGCGCCGAGCCCGTGGCACATTCGGCAGTAGGGAATTGGGGCCGCGGCGTAACGCACGCGGATCCAATTCTTTACTAACTTAAGTCTCTGTTATGTGGTTTTATTAAAACCTCATATAATTACTATTAATTCGATTACCGAACTCAGCGAGAGCAAGTTTAAAACGCATATTAAGCGTGTCCTTGCCAAGAAGGCGTATCACAAGGTTAAAGACTACGTTGAAGACAAACTTGTTTGGCAAACACTACTTCTGCATATGTGGCTTCCCTGGCAGCACACTTCATTTTCAGCACTCTTCAGTTTTAAAAAATTAAAACGCCATACTTCAGAGCGATCACGTTTCAGTCCAGTCTCGCCGTGGCGCCGAGCCCGCGGAACATTCGGCAGTAGAGAATTGGGGCGGCCGCGAAACGCACGCGGATCCAATTTATCAAACCTAAAGTCTCTGTTATGTGGTTTTATTAAAACCTCATGTAATTATTCAAATTTTATCTTGATACAACTACGATTGTTAGGTACTCGGTTTAATTATTGATATTTAAAAATACCATTTAGGGAGATCGATAAAGAATTTTTAGCATCTAAAAACTGCCCTGTGTTGATCGAAAGAGAATTTCGGGACCCTGGAAAGACTGGGTTTTAGACAGTGGAAGTCTGACACACAAACAAAAATCAAGCAGTTAATAGATGACTATACGATAAAGAAGTGTGCTGCCAGGGAAGCCACATATGCAGAAGTAGTTATTGCCAAACAAGCGTGTCTTCAACGTAGTCTTTAACCTGGTAATGCGCCTTCTTGGCAAGGACACGCTTAAAATGGGTTTTAAACTTGCTCTCGCTGAGTTCGGTATTTGAATTAATAATAATTACATGAGGGTTTAATAAAACCACATAACAAAGACTTTAGTTAGTAAAGAATTGGATCCGCGTGCGTTAAGCCGCGGCTCCAATTCCCTACTGCTGGTTGATCCGCGGGCTCGGCGCTACGGCGGGACTGAAATATGGCTCTGAAGTTGGCTTTAAAACTATTGCGCATGCTCGAGAAAATTCGCATGCGCCAAGATTCTTAAAAAGAATGACTTCGCCACCAATTGTTCGAAGTTCAGAGCGGTAAATCAGGTGAACTTTACGGCGACTTTATTCATTTATCTCGCTACAACTATTGGGTACTTTAATTTAACAATTGATATTATAAAAATACCGATTAGACAGATTGATAAAGAATGTTTAGCAGCTATAAACTGCCCTAGGTTGAACGAAAGAGAACTCCGGGACCCAGGAATTAAGACAAAGAAGGAACAGGAGTGGGTTTTAGTCTGTAGAACTAATTTTGATGAATTCCCACCTTAAAAAAAATACCTATCTAAAAACTTCTAAAAACGAAAGCCCGCCAAAAGAGTTGTAAAAAGAAGTGAAAGAAAAGAAGACAGAAAAAAAATTGCGTCATATGCAAAATTTTTGGTTTTAACCTCTTTTTCTCAGGTCGTGCTTTCATTAGACGGACTATTATGCGTCACATCAGCCGTAAAAAGGCCCGCGCTCAGCAACGTGGATGAAATGTTAGCAGTAGGTATACTTACAAATAGACCACAGGCCCAATCTCTTGCACGTTCAGCTTCTCATCCAAGCCCTGCATGAATCTTTCGTGGTTCGTTATATTGAAGACGTACGCTCGTAACTTCACCTCATCGGGGGGATCCGACCACCACTCGTATGGTGGCATACCTGGGGACAGAAAGCGCATTGAATCTCTTTTCTTGGACGGGATAGTTGAAAAGAATCACCGCAGGCACAGTAAGCTTAACTAAGTTTGAATCGTTGCAAATTTCTATTTCTACAATCGTTCTCGGCGAACGCGTTTAAAGAAAAAGTTTGATAACATAGATAATCAACACTACAGTGTCGATCGATCATTCACTCTATTGCTTAATCTGCAACGTGGATAGAAAACAATGTTTTATAGTCTATGGTGAGCTTTCGTAAACGTCAAAGTTACGTCAACGTCAAAATAACACCCGGCCTGTTTGTTGTTGGTGTTTTGGTTTACATTTAAATCTTAAAACTCTATATGAAAGTTTATTTTATTATTGATTCAAGTTGTGTTATACAGTGTTGTAATTACAGTAACCAATTTAGAAGACTTGTAACTTATCTAAAACTAATTTTATACAGAGATTTTCCTACTAAGATCTAATAAAGTGATAAAGATATGGAATGTCGATTACGAGCTACCCCGGATCAATTTATGATTTTATTGAAATTTATGGAAAGGTACGTAAACCATATAATACTGTAAAACCTTCCTTTCTTGGTTAAATCTTTCATAGACCACAGTATAAGTAACTTATACTCAGGAAAGTATAACATCAACAATGACGCGATAAGCGCGTAACTTAAAACTACTTAAGTAACTAGATAAGAAATAAATGAAACAACTGTATTTCAAAATAAATAGACCCTTTGTGTTCATAAGTTGAGTAAGTTAGCAAAATTTAAATATAAAAAACAAATAAAAAATTGCCAATACAAGCCTTTTGGCCTCACACTGATTATTACTTACTATGTTTTTTTGAGTATTTTTACTTTACACGATTATGTGAGGCAGGAATAAACATGTTTCTCTCTTTTACAAACACACAGAACAGCAGAAATTAAAAAATAATAATGTTAAAAATAAAAATTTTGGTCAAAGTCAGTATTAAAGTATCTAATATCATATCACCATTAGAATTTTAAGTCTCAGAAATTTTGAAATACTTATAGTTACAAGTACATAAAATTTTTTTGTTACTTAGGTACTCTTGTAAGTAATGCAAAATACTTACAAGAATAAGTAACAAAAAAATTGCTGTTAGCGATAAGACCACCCATTGTAACACCTTATTAGCCTACCTGCAAAACGAGACACAATAATAAGACAATAATAGCGCGGCCACATGACTGCACTATTATTGTCTTATTATTGTATACATATACCGGTCGGGGATTTATGTATTAATCTAAAGCTCCTAGTGTAAAATTGTATTTATGGTGTAAGTACAATAAAGAGAATATAAATAAAGAAAAATAAATAAATGAATAAAATCTGGATTACCATAATATCTAAAAAAAATTTTTTTAGATAATTATGGTAATATGGTATAAATCGATGGTCCCTACGTAAAGTATCGAATCAAAAAAATAGCAATTTTTTATTATGACTGTTTTGAGCTCTTTTTAAAGGATATTTTTTAATACAACTTCGTTTCCCGATAGTTAGAGACCTAATTTTTATAAAGATTTAATCACCCGTGACAAAATTATGCAAAAAATAAACTTTAAATCGCTCTCTTGCAAAGTAGCGATTTTCACTTTCGATACTTTACCTAGGGACCATCGAAATAATAACACTATGTTTCAGTAATGGTGACCTAGGCAGGCCTCAGCCAGGACTTCAAAGCAGGGTCAAAGCCGACCGGCTCTGGCAGCAGCTAGGGAAGCTGCTCAACTCCAGCTCTGGAGGAGTCATCAAGGCGGTAGAAAAATGGAAAAAAGTAAGATCCTACAACCCTCAAAATATAGATTAGAATTTTTTACTCCTAGGGTAGAATTTTTGAACTGAACCACTCGCAAATAGATTTATCTATTTTTAGGGTTCTGTACTCAAAGGGTGAAATGGCAAAAACTACTAAGTCTTTGCTGTCCGTCCGTCTGTCACCAAGATGTATCTCATGAACCGTGATAGTGAGACAGTCGAAATTTTCGCAGATAATATATTTATTTTGCCGCTATAAGAACAAATACTAAAAAAACAATAAAATAAATATTTAAACGAGCTTCCATACATTATATTTTTTATTGCCCTATTTGGCAGGCCAGTTTTTTTTAACGAATATTTAAATAAGACTAAAAATCGGTGCATTTTTGTTTTTATTTTAGTATACAATAAAGTTTTATTCTATTCTATTCTTAGTAATTACTATATTTCATTACAAGTGCGGAAAGCCTGTCATTGCAACGAGTTTCGACAAATGTTAACCCGAGCCGAGGCGCAGCCGAAGGTGAGGGTTGACAGTCGGAACAAGTTGCAATGACGGTTCCGCACGTGTACTGAACGACTATTTTTAATACAGTTGCGAAAAAATGAAGCAGTTTAATAAAATAATAAAAACTCAATAAACTCAACTGACTAATCAAAATGGCGCCAACCGTAAAAAAATATAAGCAGTTTTTTTTTTGTTTTTTTCACCCATTCTGGGCAGGCAAAGGGAACTATGCCCCATACAGCCAAGTCTTCAGTACTTTTTTTTATTGATATGAAATTAATGAAATTTAATGATATGAAATGAAACCTAGCCTAACTTATTGAATCAAATCATTAAATCTGATATTGAAACAAATTAGTAGCTTTTTTTAGAAATATTTGCACTAAAAACTTTTTAGGTTAAAACTTCGTGGTTGATTTTTTCTTTTTAATAGACATTATTTTGACAGTTGGGAAAGAAAAAGCACGAGTTCGGGAATGGTAAAGAAAAAGCACGAGTGTGTAATAGCCCACTTCCCGAACGCTAAACGTCCCTGCAATACGCCACTTTTTGAGCAACTGTATTAAAAATATATTTTTTACAAAATTAAATGATATTATAGTAAAACGAGCTGGAATCCGCAACTCCACAACGAACGCGCGTATTTTGCGTAAAAAATGATTTATTCTATTCTAACATAAAAAAATATTTGTTCAGGTATGGGCAGATTGGAAAGCGAAAACCAAAAAGAAAGCTATAACGATACGTCGTGCCGCTACCGGTGGAGGACCAGCCAGCAAGATACGCCTCACCGCGCCAGAAAAGAGGCTTTTGGCCATAATGGGTATCAAATCTGTTCTTGGGCCAGTTAAGACTGAAAAAGAGGATGTTCAAGTTAGTTGTTTTTTAACCTATCACATACCCGCGAAACAAGACCCAATAGTAAGACAATAACAGCATTTAGTCCGCCTGTGTACCTTAAATGTTGCATGAAGTTCCAATAAATAAAAAAAATAAAAAAAACAGCGCGGTCGCATGAGACCGGTCGGGGATTCATGAACTAATAATATAAAGAACAATGTTCAAAATGTTCGGACACCGTCCCACTATACTTAAAACCTATATCAATCGAACGGCCTTGACCGTCTCATCATTTTATTGTATGACGGCGAAGCTGAAATATGCGTCCGAAAAAAGTTATATCGACATGAAGAACACATGAAGACATGAAGAATATAGTTGGGAAAAGGCTAGGCAGATGATGAGGCTACTGGTAAATGATGATGTGGTAGGCGATTGAGCATGCTTGCCTAGAAGTAACCTATTCACTTTAGAATTAATTCATGAATCCCCGACCGGTCCTATGAGACCGCGCTGTTATTGTTTTACTATTGTGTCTCGTTTTGCGGGTAAGTGATAGGTTAAGTCGGTTGTAGCTTAAACTAATTGAGTAGGCGGATAGCTTGTAACTTGTATGTTAAATGAATTTCTGATATTTTTCAGGAACCAATCAAGAGAGACCCTCTGTCTCCGTCTACGAGAGATACTGCCAACTCGGATTATACCTCCTACTCTGCCACAGATGACGCCAATTTGGATTTTATTCCTATTTATTCTATAGGTTTGTTCAATTTACTTACTTTATGCTCGTTTTCACCAACATCCCCTAAAATTTAAGTGTCTCTTAAGCCAATATAACTACGGTTTTTGCATATTATTAAGTTTTTATTCCGAATTAAAGAATGAAATCGAACACATAAGTTTAAAGATTTCATATTTTAATTTAGAATAATAACTTTATTATGTGCAAAAAACGTGATTATAACAGCTTAAGAGACACTTAAATTTTAGGGGTTGTTGGTGAAAACGGGCATTAGTCTTTTTTACATATTATGGGTTGGGTGACAGCAGGACGACAATATGCATCTTTAAGATGAGAGGAAAGGATAGATAGCTGCATTGTATGAATCTGACAGCTGTCACCGAAACCATCCTATAACAAATTTAGTATATTAGGATTTTGGCGGGATTTTTTCGAATGAATGCTGCCGTCGTATATCTAAATAAAAAATAAAATAATTAAAACAAAAAACCGCTATCTGACATTTATAGTCCAGTCAAAATAGACTAAATTTTGATTCGACTTTGCATTAATTCCCAACAAGCTGGATTTTTGTGCAGGCCTTGTATGCGTCATTACAAATGACATGTCAAAAGTCCCCATCGATCCCGCTTGTGCGTTGTTTTTTATTCGAGGTCAAAGGGCACAAATTAGCGTTTTTTGCGTATATCTCTGAAACAACGAGAGCTATCGAAAAATGGTTTAGACGAAGTTTGTAGATCGTTAAATTGTCTACAAAATAGATCTAACACTTTTTCTTCTACGGTGCACTGTTCTCGAATTATGGCTATTTTAAACATAGAAAATACGAATATGCACTCATACTAAAGGGTGATGGTTCGATGAATATTTGAAGAACAAACCATCTGTAACGATACATAAGCAGTGTCGTAAAGCATACACCCGGAAGAGCAGCATCGCTGCAGCTAAAAGATAGCGTGAGGCGGAGATAGCTTTCACATCTGGGATTAGTCCTCCTCGTACTAGGCACGAGGTAATGAATCGTCTTTTTGACGAAATACTGTTTCAATGAAGCAGATAAAACGGCTGAAATGAAAAAAGCGCAGCATCTTCGACCAAGAGTGTCCTCAAGTTTCAACCCTTGACTTCAAGAAAACCACCTTGAAGGAAGCTCAGACTCGTTCTCATGAGCTAGCAAGTAGTGTCATTGCCCGCATTCAGTATGAATATGACTTAGTTGCTGCTGAGGCTAAGTACTACAGTGATTGTTACACTTAAAATACGACTTTCCTGCGGTCTAAACTCACGATATCTCGAAAACGATGCTTTGTAGAAGAAAAGTGTCTGGATCTTTTTTGTAGACCATTTTACGATCTACAAACTTTGCCTGAACCATTTTTCGATAGCTCTCGTTGTTTCAGAGATATACGCAAAAAACACTCATTTGTGACCTTTGACCTCGAATAAAAAACAACGCACAAGCGGGATCGATGGGGACTTTTGACATATCATTTGTAATGACGTATTCAAGGCCTGCACAAAAATCCAGCTTGTTGGGAATTAATGCAAACTGGAATGACTATTTTGACTGGACTATTTATCGGGCTTTTTTATTTAGATGCTAAAAATTCAATATCGATCTCCCTAAGCAGTATTTTTCTAATATCAATAGTTAAACCTAGTACCAAATAGTTTTAGGGCCTATTTCACCACCTATGATTAAGTTTCGAGTATCTTACTTGACAGATAATTTCATACAAAATCTGTCACATTTTTTAATTTATTCAGTGAGTAGTGCCTACTCAGACATTGTGACACAGGCCCTTAGCAACATAAATTAATAAAATCGCTGTTAAATTCCCCTGATTTATACGAAACTCGAAAAAATATTTTGTCAGTTAATGGTATTTTAGATATACGAGGGCAGAGTGACTGTTTTAACTAAATGCAATTTGTGGATACAACTAGCTTTGTTACTATTTTGGTGTATAATAAAGGTTATTATATTCTCAAAATAAGTACCTAATAAAAATAATCATATCTGAAGCAGCTGAGTTGATTTGTATAAAGAGATATGGGGTATTTCTAGAGAACTGAATAAGTAGAGTATATAAATATTTACCTAGGAGGAGGGTAGCAGCTCGTGGCTAGATAATGACATCCGCACGGGTCGATCTTAAGGTTAAGCAACGCTTGCCAAGGTTGGTCTGTGGATGGGTGACCATCTTAACATAACGTGTTTCTTCCGTGCCTCGGAAAGCACGTTAAGCCGTAGGTCCCGGCTGTCATTTGCAGATCTTTGGCAGTCGTTACGGATAGTCAGAAGCCAGTAAATCTGACACCAGTCTTGCCATGAAGTACCGTGTTACCCCAGTTAATGGGTTGTGGAGATCTGGTAGGCAGCCGCTCCTCGTAAAATACTGGTTCAGCTAAATACGGTTTGACTGGAAACCGACCCCAAAATTGTTGGGAAAAGATGATAGATGATAAATATTTACCTAAGTTCGAGGAAGTAAGTAACAAAGTTGATAATACCTCCTCTATCACCCCGGAATCATAAACTTTGAATTAAGTTATTATGTTGAAGAATCTTTATATACCTACATTACTTACTCTAGATTTGTTTACTAAAACTGTCAAATGGTGGTTGTAAAACAAAGCTACTCAAAAAACATAATGACATTATGGAATATATTTTCTTTTAGTGTATCTGTTTTTCTTGTCACGTTTATGTTTTTGAGATTTTAGAGGAGGTAACTAATGTCAACTCTATGTTACTTACTTCCTCGAACTATACGCAAATATACTTTACTTATTACGTCTTCTAATTATTATAACGTTTGAATCCCCAACCGGTCCTATGAGACCGCGCTGTTATTGTTTTACTATTGTGTCTCGTTTCGTGGGTATCTGAGTAACTACCAGAGCATAACGTGTCCAATATTAGAATAGAAACAGAGACTGAAGACACATGTACGTTGCAAAATAGCATGGATACCTTAAAGTCTATTTTCCCGTGAACGTTTGAGTTCAAGAGCTCGAAAAAATACTCATCGCGTCATTTCTCGCTTCATACGATTATTTCCTGTACTTATACATGCAATTTTGAATCTAAGTGCACCTATACTTAATTTTTGCTCCAAATATGTTATAAATTTTGTAATTACAATTATTATTCCAACAGAAAGCTCAACTACAGTCACACCACCACCTTCAGAAATATCACGCCATCCTTCACCCAAAGTATCAACACCACCCTCTGACCGCGTACCTGAAATACCACCCTCAAACGCCACTACCACACGAAGACTGATACGACGATGGCGACCTATAACTCACACGCGTGTGCTATCGTCCACCACATCTGCAATGCGAAGACAGAGACTAAATAGCACAAGAGAGAGAATCCAACCTCCTTTCCAACAAAACTCAAACGATTTTGCAACTATAGAGGTCGCTCGTCTACAATTAGAAGTGGAACGGGAAAAAAATAATCACCAAAGAGAGATGGAACGACTTAGGTTAGAGAATAGACGGATTGAGATGGAAGAAAGTCGGAACGAAACTATGAATCGGTTGGTAGGTGTGCTAGAAAGTTTGACAGAAATTTTACCTCAGTTAAGACCATTGTCACTACCTTCGAACGAGCCTTAAGAAGACTGGTTAGCTTAGTATAGCATCAGCCTTATAATGTTCCCACTGCTGGGACTCAGGCCTCCTCTCTAGGAGACGGAATGAGCCGTAATCCCCACTCGGGCCCAGAGCGGGTTGGTGGATGTCACATGTCTTCGAATTTTTGGCTCTAGGACGGTTTCCTCACGATGTTTTGCTTCATCGTTTTGCGAGCAGTGGTGATGAAATACTTACACAAAGTAATGCTTCTGGCTGGGTTTGAAATCGCGACTACAACTTACTTTTAAGTAGAAGCTGTTATCACTAGGCCATCACTGCTCCCCTGAGCAGACTGGTTGGTTAATGTTTAAGTTCCTGTGTTCCCCAGATGGGGCAGAGGGCCTAATAAGTTAGTTTTTATGTATTCAAAGTGCAATAAATAATTTTTAAGTTCTTGAATCTCGTGGTTTTTTACAAAAAAACTAAAGTTTAATGAAAAAATGGAAATATTTTAGTTAAGTTTGTACAGTACAATTAGTTAGTAAAAAAAATTTTATTCGTTTTCTACTTTTAGATACTTAAGTGTTATTTGTTTTTATGTAAATAAAAATGCCTTATTTACTTACTATACAGTTGTTTTTTTTTTTTTGTAGAGAGTTACGAAAACACCCTAAATATTATAAAAAAATCATCATCTGCGCAGCCTTTTCCCAACTATATTGGGGTCGGCTTCCAGTCAAGCCGGATTCAGCTGAATACCAGTATTTTACGAGGAGCGGCTGCCTACCAGACCTCTACAACCCAGTAACTGGGGTAACACGGTACTTCATGGCAAGACTGGAATCAGATTTACTGGCTTCTGACTATCCGTAACGACTGCCAAAGATCTTCAAATGACAGCCGGGACCAACGGCTTAACGTGCTTTCCGAGGCACGGAGGAAACTCGTTATGTTAAGATGGTCACCTATCCACAGACCAACCTTGGCAAGCGTTGCTTAACCTTGAAGATCGACCCGAAATATTATAAAAAAATATATAAATTATATTTTTTTTAAGCCAAGAGTAAAACTTAGCTATTGAGATATCGATCAACATTATAGAATCGACAAAGAGCGATTCTATTTGTTTTCATGCTTCTTCTTAGCGTGTCGATGGCAAAACTATTCAAATACCTTGCCTGGCCCAGTATTCGGCCACGGCAATGCCGTCCACTGATGCTGTCATTAGGTCATGACGTGAACAAGTAACAGGGCACGTGATGCCCAGGCCTATTGGTCTACGCCCATTTTCAATAAGCTTCCTATCTAAAGTTGCAGCTACTAAAGATAAACAAATCTATCCTTTTGCCCTTACTTGCCTTCCTATAACCTACCGACGGCTAGCATTTCCTACCAAGAATTGTGACATTGACAACTGGAATCTACTGTTTATCGGAGATAGCTATCTATCTAAGAACTGCGGTAGGTTATTATTGGCCCTGACTGCTATGCCAGAGGTTGTGGGTTCGATTCCCACCCAGGACAAATGTTTGTGTGATGAGCACGATCATTTGTTCTGTGTCTGGAGGTAATTTATCTATAATATGTATGTATTAAGAAATTAGATTATCAAAAAATGATTTTAGTAAACCCCTATTCATTTTTGAATACCTATCCAAAAATATACCACACGTTAGGGTTGAAATTTATAAAAAAAACGCTTTTTACTTTACATACAGGGTGTGGCGTAAATAGTGGTCCACCGTTAAGGATTCGATTTACCAGATAATTTACTATAACCTACTAAAATTTTAACCATTTTTACCCATGGGTTCCGGAGATATAATTTTTTTTTTCCATTTTTAATAAAATTTCTACATTTTGTTATAAAATTGGTTGTATTAAAAAAAAGAAACATCTTTTTCAAACAAATTTTTTACATTATCTGCAAGTTCGAGAGCGATTTCTGTAAAAAAAATGTAGGTACTATACTCTCAGTGCCCATGAGTTATAAAATATGCCTACTAAATACCAATTCTAAAAAGGTATCTTAATAGCAGATCCTATTGTTTAACAGAAAGATATTCAATTTTAATCTAAGAAAGGAAGATTTTCATTAAAATAAATTTTAAGTTCTAGTTACGTTATTTTTACGATTTTCATAAAAAATTACTACACTGCTATGCCAATAACATTTTTTCACTATTGTTGCAAAGTGATACAATGCACCCGACCTATTTGGCCAAAGCAAAATAAAACATTTCATACTTGTTATCATTTATTGAAATCTTAAACATGGTTAAACAATATTAATTATTATTCATGAATCCCCGACCGGTTCTATAAGACCGCGGTGTTATTGTTTTACCATTGTGTCTCGTTTTGTGGGTATGTGATAGGTTAAAATTACACAAAATATTCAAAATGGCCCCCATTCGCAGCGATACACGCTCTGCAACGTCGAATAAATGAACGTTTAATCCTTCTAGCATACCCGCTTGCGCTGATTTCTCTAGCTGCTGTCTGGATTCTAGTCCTCAATTGCTCAATACTTGTAACTTGTCCTTTATAAACTTTTTCTTTTAGGCAACCCCAATAAGAAATCCAGAGGATTTAGGTCTGACGAGCGCGGTAGCCACAATATTGGACCTAAGCGCCCTATCCACCTATTTGGATACACCATATTTAAGTGCTCTCGTACTGCACGAGCATAGTGAGCGGAACAGCCATCGTTTTGCAGCCACATGTCTTCTTGGACTTCAGGAGCGACATTTTCCAAAAGCGACGGTTAGTTTCGCAAAAAACTCAAATACCTCTCCGCATTTAAATTGAGAACAAGAGAACAAGTTACAAGTATTGAGGAATTGAGGACTAGAATCTAGACAGCAGCTAGAGAAATCAGCGCGAGCGGGTATGCTAGAAGGACTAAACGTTCATTTATTCGACGTTGCAGAGCGTGTATCGCTGCGAATGGGGGGCATTTTGAATATTTTGTTTAATTTAATTTTGCTTTGGCCAAATAGGTTGGGTGCATTGTATCACTTTGCAACAATAGTGAAAAAATGTTATTGGCATAGCAGTGTAGTAATTTTTTATGAAAATCGTAAAAATAACGTAACTAGAACTTAAAATTTATTTTAATGAAAATCTTCCTTTCTTAGATTAAAATTGAATATCTTTCTGTTAAACAATAGGATCTGCTATTAAGATACCTTTTTAGAATCGGTATTTAGTAGGCATATTTTATAACTCATGGGCACTGAGAGTATAGTACATTTTTTTTACAGAAATCGCTCTCGAACTTGCAGATAATGTAAAAAATTTGGATTAATAATAAAGAAGAATTGCTTTTGCTTCAAATTCTCGAAATATACTTAAAAAAAGACAATTATTTACGATAGCTCTAGTATTCAGCAGTTATTAACAGAAATCAGAACAAGAAAAAGATGTTTCTTTTTTTTAATACAACCAATTTTATAACAAAATGTAGAAATTTTATTAAAAATGGAAAAAAAAATTATATCTCCGGAACCCATGGGTAAAAATGGTTAAAATTTTAGTAGGTTATAGTAAATTATCTGGTAAATCGAATCCTTAACGGTGGACCACTATTTACGCCACACCCTGTATATGGGGACTACCCTAATAAAACATTTTTTTTTCAATTTTTATTTTTACACTTTGTCGGCGTGATTGACATACATATTGGTACCAAATTTCAGCTTTCTAGAGCTAATGGTCACAGATATTAAGCGAGGACGGACGGACAGACATGGCGAAACTATAAGGGTTCCGTTTTTGCCAATTGGCTACGGAACCCTAAAAATGTCAAATGGTTGTTGTAAAACAAAGCTACTCTGGAAACATACTGACATTCTAGAATGTATTTTCTTGTAGTGCAAATGTTTTTCTTTTCACGTTTATGATTCTAAGATTTTAGAGGAGGTATTATCGACTCTATGTTACTTACTTCCTCGAACTATACGCAAATACAGGGTGTAAAAAGACCGATCACAAAGCCGATAACTGTCTGGAGGTAATTTATCTATAATATGTATGTATTAAGAAATATATAAGTAAGTTTGTCAGTTATCTAGTACCCATAACACAAGCACTGCTTAGCCTTATATATATATAAAAATCAATTGCTGTTCGTTAGTCTCTCTAAAGCTCGAGAACGGCTGAACGGATTTATCTTATTTTGGTCTTTAGTTTAAAAGGTAAGAAAAATTCGAAAAAAAAACCGGCAGTACGAAGTCTGCCGGTTCAGCTAGTCAACAATAAAATGAGTAGGTATGTATTTTATTTTTCTTGGTACATATGTGAACATTTTTTTTTTAAACGCGGCCAGTTTGATACTCGCCCTATAACCGCGTTTTCACACACACAAACACTATTCCATTGATTCAAAGCACACTAGCACTTCCCGCACGTTTGTTTAGAGAGTTATCGATAAAACCTCTATTTGAATTATCACTTATTTATTTATTGTGTGCAGACCTACCACAGTGTTGTCTTTTTAACCCTAAGGTTGACTGGTAGAGAATGCCCCTGATGCATTAAGTCCGCCTATGTACCACCACTGTACATGAAGTTTAAATAAATAAATAATATGTTAGCCTTTTAAATATATAGATATAACATCACCCTACGTATGATAAGCACGTAACACATGTAAAAGCTACCGTTGAAATGTACATATAGAGTTGTCCCATGCTTCGATAGATGGCGTTGGGATCGAATTAGATCGCGCTATGGTTTCGTTACAACGGGAGTCATAACTGTAGCGCTGGATTTTAATAGCAGCATTTACTTATCTTTGAATATTATCCATGAACCCAAGGTTAGTTGGTAACCTATGCTGAATGTGTTATCTATTGTTGGATATGATTTTTGAAAAGATTGTACCCTTTTTAGTAAGGTCAGTCTTTAGAAAACCTAAGACTTAAGTATACAGCATGTTAGTTTAATTAATGAATCCCCGACCGGTCTCATAGGACCGCGCTGTTATTGTCTTACTATTGTGTCTCGTTTCGTGGGTATTGATAGGTTAAACGAGGGACACATTCAAACCCACAATAGTGTACGCTTACATGATAACTACAGCTACACAACCGAAAATTTGGATAATCCGAGCTTGTGATTGTTACTTTTTGTGAAAGTGGTGAAGTATAATGTAACATGGCTTATGTTTAACTAACCACCTGATTTAGTAGAATTTAACCGCAAAAAAATAACAAACGATCACCAGAAATAGTAAATTACCACCAAAAATTAAACAGAATTTTAATACTAAATGAGATTTAAATATGTAACATCTGTTTTTCCTATAAAAGTAAATTATCTCCAGATAATACCTAGTACTTAAAAATAGTAAATAATTTCCAATATAGCTGGAAGACCATCGACTACTTTTGAGTGGCTTAAAAAAAATAAAGGCGATTGTGGAAATAGTTGCTCGACTCATATGAACTAAGAGGGATGTATTGATGATTTGTATGGTTATAATCATGTAACTAGTTACGTATACAGCAGCAAAAGATATTTTTAACTTCATACAACCTACCACTGGAATGCAAATAGCATAAAACGTAAGAAAATTTGAATTTCGCGGGCTACCCTGACGCTTTCACCTTATAGGTCTAATGCACCACCAGTTTTTACGACCGGTCTACGTAGACTGTCGTTGAGTCTACCAAATAGTAAGACCGTCTTACCTTTATTACACTACGCGACGTAGACTAAGACCGTTCGTAAAAACGAGTTGTGTACCTAATAGTCTTTTTAGCTAGACCGTCGTAACCATAGATTATACACTTATAGGTACTGGTATAAGCCACTTGGAGTTCGAAAATAGTATCTTTAAGTATCCTCGACCAATAGATGACGCTACTAATTTGTTTTTGTAGATACCCGCCAGAGGGCGCTCATATATTTACAATGATTAACTCGAAACCTCCAACACTAGATGGCGTTAGTTTGTATGTTATTTTTTTGGGCTGCGACAATGTAGGGAAGTTTCATCCGTCCGGGTCGTAACGTTAAGACGCCTGGAACTGTTCTACGCAGGGGCGTAGCTACCGCCGTATCTGCCGTATCAATTATACGGGGCCCCAGGGCCACGGGGGCCCCCAAAGTGTGTAAGGAAAAAAAAAATAAAAACTTTCTAATTTATTTTACAAATGACAAAATTTTTAAAATTCTATAATATAATTACTTTTTTTCCCGCCTTAAGCGTGCGTTCAAAAGTTGGCAACACTACATTGTTATGGCGGCCTGCGGGACTTCCCCGTTTTACTGATTTAATAAATCAGTTTGCCGAAAAAAAGGCGAGGAGAGTGAATATTTAAAATTTGATTTTTATTTGTAAAATGGTTAAATTATGTTATGATAAATAAATTTTTTTTTTCACAATTTTTTTTTCTTTTATAAATATCTTTAACCCCATAAGGGCCTCCAAACAATTTTTTTATACGGGGCCCCGACACGGCACGCTACGCCACTGGTTCTACGTTTTGTTGTGTGTTAACCTACCTAGTGATATTGCACTGTATCGAATTATATTGAGAAGTAAAGTTATTGAATTCCTAGCCGTTTTTATTTATTGCACGATACCCACGTAGGCCCATTTGATTCTGGATAGAAGTTCGAATTTCAATTTAATATATTTATATAATCAAAATAATAATAATTATTACCTAAGTACTTATCTATATATTGCTGCCATCTAATAGGTAGGTATATAGAACATGTAACATAGTTAACGCACACCTCTTGGGGAGTCATTGTACTATCATTATATAAACAACTTTTAGTATGGGACCAAACCTGAAAACGAGAAAAAGAAAAAATTCCGTGATTTTTAATTATTTTGAGTTCCCGATATAAAAATCACGGAAGATATCCCGTAAGTGACAATTTAAATTGTGAATCAAACCGTGATAGCCTAAAACAGTATTTAAATAATCAGTTGTTCCATACATTTTGACGGAATAAGCGAACTTAAACGATTCGATTCGATCAAAGTCTTTGACACTCAGTTACTAGCCGGTCGTTTTTCTATCATAAAAAATAAAATAAAGAAAACCCATTTTATCGTACGACGTTTTTCACACCTACTATAAATTTAATAAAACAGACAGGATCTAACTTTTCATTAATTGTAAGATCACACATACCAGAAATCAAACTTAATTATTACCAAACAACTTTAAACTTTAAATACAAATAGATAAAGTTACTTTTGACTTGAGACGTAGAACCATGTTTGTTCACGTTAAGTCACATCTTATCAAACAATTGTGAACTTTAATGGTAAATGTATAAAGTTGCTTTTGACTTGACACGTAGAACCAAGTTTGTTCACGTTAAGTCACATTTTATCAATCAATTCTAAACTTTAATGCAAGAGAATAAAGTTGCTTTTGACTTTACATAAAATCAAGTTTGTTCATGTTAAGTCACACTGTTTACTGAACAAATAGTGAGGTGATAATTTTGTATTGACTGTCTAAATATAGGAAACAAATACTTGACTTGACTGTAGGGCAGAGATGTCAAACTATTGAAGGACCTACGTGCCACTAAAAATACACCGTTTACATCGACGTACCTACAAACGAATAGGTACAATTCGTCCGTTATAAGTTGGCGAGTGTAAAGTTAGGCTCTATGTTTTTAAACCCTTTATTTTTGTACGATATTTCAAGCGCCAAAATTAGCAGAGCCTAACTTCACACTCGCCAACTTATAACGGACCAACTGTACCATCATGTAAACGAATACCAATATATCATAGTGAGGAGCTCGTGGCTAGATAATAACAGCCGCACGGGTCGATCTTCAAGGTTAAGCAACGCTGGCAAAGGTTGGTCTGTAGATGGGTGACCATCTTAACATAAGGAGTTTCCTCCGTGCCTCGGAAAGCACGTTAAACCGTAGGTCCCGGCTGTCGTTTGTAGATCTTTGGCAGTCGTTACGGATAGTCAGAAGCTAGTATATCTGACTCCAGTCTTGCCATGAAGTACCGTGTTACCTCAGTTAATGGCTTGTGCAGCCGCTCGTAAAATACTGGTATTCAGCTAAATCCGGCTTGACTGGAAGCCGACCCCAATATAGTTGGGGAAAGGCTAGGTAGATGATGATGATCTAAATATAGGAAGCATTTATGTGCAAACAAATATTTGACTGTAGGGCAGAGATGTCAAACTTTTGAAGAACGTGCCATTAAAAATACACCGTGTGTCAGACATCGACGCATAAATGAATACCATGGATCCAGTATACAATATTGATATGATTTGTAACCCAATCGCACCTAGAAATAACCTATTCTCTCTTGACCTAAAGACCCTTAGGTCGTAGCTATCAGGAAACAGACTCCAGCAGGGAATTCCACTCCTTAGCTATTCAATGATGGAACGGTTGCACGCGTGCCCGAATGAAGGTAGAACTACATTGCGCACATGTGGGCCAAGTACTCTGATCTGGGCGCGTCGGGCTCCATACATTTGAATGGCAGCTAAGACTTGTAGAGCTACATTAGATCCACGCCATGCGAGGCGGTTCTACGTACAACTCTGGCGTCGCGTCGCCCACGCGTGGTCTAGTGTAGTTCCCACTTTATTTTGCCTCATGTCACCACTGGTACATGTTCATCATCCCTGCCGTAAGGTAACCTACCTAAGTCCAGTGTTTGAGGCGTTAAAGTCATTGAAACAACCTTCCTCTATAAATGGACTATCCAAAATTGAAAGAATTTTTCAATGCGAACTAGTAGGTCTTGAGGTAATTAAACTATTGTAACCTTAATATTTTTCCAAAATCAAAATCACAACTTTTGAATAGGTAAACTTTTTTCTACATATTATTAGCTACACATATCATATTTTCTTTTTAAATTCGATCCCCCGTAAAAAAAAGTTTGAGGCGAAAACCTTGCACTGGACCAGGCCTCCGTCACTCCATGTACTTGCGCGCTATAAGTGCCTACCGCCCAGTCGAGCGGTCTCGGTCCGCTAGCGGATCAAATTCAGTGCGGTTTTCGCAAGCGAAACGCGCGCACGCCGTTCAATTTTAATAGTGCTGTTCGTTCGTACGCGTATTACGATGCCCTGTGGTGCCTTGTTTGCTGTAGATGGATGCAAATCAAGTAAAAGAAGGGATAAACACCTAACATTTTTCCATTTACCTGTCAATGACGAAAGAACGACGAAATTTGTAATAGAAATATTTTATAAACGATACAATTTCAAACTGTAACTATAAGTCAGAACATTCACAGTTCTCAATAACATAAACACAAAAAGTCATGGTAATTTAATTATATCGAAGAGGCAGCCCTGCGATTGCTGCGGGATCGCGCGGTGCGAAGCAATCACGACTATACACTTGAGCGTTTAGGCACATTTTAGCATGCAGTGGTTGCCGACGCGATAGAGTAGGCTATTATAGCAGTAGGTATTGTAATTTTTCTACTGAGTGAAGTATCTGTTACGTAGTAACTATTTAGTAATCTGTGATTGGACTAACTTGAAACCAGTTTATTACCTACCATTGATTAATGCACGGCAGCTTTTAAAATCAGGGTCAAGTCAAAGTGGCAAAGGGCAAGGAAGAAACTAAGTTATTTATAAACTTAAAACCACCTCGCCAAAACTCCGGAGTGAGGAGGAATGGCAGGCGATCAATGGATCAACAGATCATGATCATCTGATCATCATGATCTTCTGTCAAACAGTAATGCTAGCAAACGTGAAAGTGAGGGAACGAACATCCTCACGCCCCAGACGCTGAGATTCCGATCCCGATTACCAGCCACGGTAGACGCGGGCTTGCGGACGGCGATCAATGGGTAGCTCGCCATCCGGTAGTTCGGTAACCGTCCGGATCGAGCTCAAGTCGTTAACGGCGCGTGGTGTTCCAAATTGTTGTAGGTGCCCAGTAGGGTCCAAACCTACTGGGGCTATAGGTTGTGCGAAAGAGGACTCCGGGGCCATAGAACGAAGGCAAGTAAATTAGGGTTTTAGTCAGTAAAAGTCTGACAGGACTTCCCACTCCGCTCTAGAGTCCCGCATCATCTTCCTAGCCTTTTCCCAACAATATTGAGGTCGGCTTCCAGTCAAGCCGGATTTAGCTGAATACCAGTATCTTACGTGGAGCGGCTGCCTACCAGACCTCCACAACCCATTAACTGGGGTAACACGGTACTTCATGGCAAGACTGGAGTTAGATAATTACCAGCTTCTGACTATCCGTAACGACTGTCAAAGATCTACAAATGACAGCCGGGACCTACGACTTAACGTGCTTTCCGAGGCACGGAGGAAACTCGGTATGTTAAGATGGTCACCCATCCACAGACCACCCTTAGCAAGCATTGCTTAACCTTGAAGATCGATCTGTGCGGCTGTTATTATCTAGCCACGAGCTCCTCTAGAGTCCCGCTCTAGCTCTCTAAAAACGAAAGCAGCATTCATATTTGAAACCAGTTTATTACCATGGATTAAGACACAACAGCTGTTAAACAATCAGGGTCAACTCAAAAAGTAAAGGGCAAGGAAGAAAACAACTTATTTTTAAACTTTAAACCTCGCCAAAATAAATCATAACTTTTTTAATATAAAAATAGCAACATCTCCTTTATTTGGTCAGAATTGTCCTTAAACAACTTTTGAGTTGACCTCAGCGACAATCGTTGACCTAGACACACTGTCGGTGACCTTAAACTTGTAAACGACATCATATGAAAGTAGGTCCTCACTTATATAACTTCCTTAGTCAATGTCACTTGTTTTTCGTCTGTTCTTTGACGTTGACATTTCCATATCCAAATTCTCTTTTTAATTTTATTATTTTTTTGTAGATAAAGGGCTATGCAACACCCGTAGTTTAGGAGATGTAGTCACTGCGACCTAAATGATCTATTGTGACTCGCCACCTTGTTAGAGTAACTCCTTTAGCCCGGAGGCTTCCAAGAAATTTAGAATACTCCTAGCTTTTAGAGTTTTAATCTCGTCCGGGCAAATAATGTCATTGTGTCGGCCCAAATGGACAGTGCGTTTGTGGATAAGGGGCCCGCATTCACACAAAAGGTGCTTAGGCGTCTCCTTCTCCTGATTACAGTACCGGCAAACATCAATGTCACTCAGTTTCATGTGAAATTGGTGCCTGTTTAGTTTGCAGTGGCCGGTTAAGGTGCGGGTTATCGCACACATGTTCGCCCTGCTAAGCTCAAGAAGCTCGGCAATTCGAACCAAAGTCTCTACCACGAGCTCTTAACCCGATCCATTTCTGTTGAGTTGACCTCAGCGACAACCGTTGACCTAGACACACTGTTGGTGACCTTAAACTTGCAAACGACATATGAAAGTAGGTCCTCACTTATGTAACTTCCTTTCTTAATGTCACATATTTTTTGACGTTGACATTTCCATCTTTTTAGGCCCTACCACGAGCTCCTAATGTGATCTATTTGATGACCTAAACTGAACTGTTAAAGATTGCCACTTGTCTAGGACCCCAGGCGCGGGTGCGGTCATTTAATACACGTGGAAATTTGTCACTGCAGCACTCGGCTCCATAACACTGCCTAACCGTGAGATTTAGTGTCGCCAAACTCACACATTTGCAAAATTAAATTCTCTATTGTACATACTGAATTACTGACCTAGTGGAGGTTTTTTTTTCGGTAGGGGAATCATCAGAATGACTTCTCCCGCTCTTGGGCAGAGCGGAAGGGTGTGTCAGACTCTTACTGACTAAACCCCCACCCCGTTCCTTCGTTGTCTTCGATCTGGGGGACACAGTAACAACCTTTCGGATTTTCCGTGTTCCCCAGAGGCTTCGGCCCTGCCGGGCCCCTACAGTTTGCTGACATCTCCTTGAAGCGCGCGTGGAACAGAACGCGCCGTTGACGACTGGGCTCGGTCCAAATTATTACCAGACTGCCGGATGGCAAGCTACCCAGTGCTCGCCGTCCGGACCTAATGGAGGTGACGTCATATTTCAGTAAGTGCATCCTCATTCTGTTACTTGACAATCTTCGTTTCCACAAGATTTGAACGGTTTCTAACTTATTTATTGTTAGCCGAATTTGAAAAAATCTCACTATTTGCTTATGATTTCTGATAAAGTAACTTTTTGAAAAAAAATAAATAAATAAATCAACTACTTACCAACAATTATTTTTTTCATTTCACACGTTCAAATATTCTTGTCCAAAATGAAAAGACAGAACAATTATTTATAATTAGGAAATTAAAGGTTTTTTGCGTAATGAAGCCTTATTTGGTATTGCCCATAACAAATATTGTTTTTTAATTTTTCCGAATGGTAACTACCCTGAGTCTTTGCGTTTCCTATGACGTGACGTTAATAAGGTTTTTACCAAGTATACCTATTTATTTTTAAATTCATAAACCAATTGGGTTTTACTAATTATTTTTTAATCGATATTAAAATCCCTTTCGAAAAATTAAAGGTTACTCGGTGCGTCGTAATAATAATGTTGCCCTTGCCATTGAAAAAAAAGCCATTTATGGTCGCGTTATTATAATTCTATCATAATAATATTTTGAGTAAAGGGCTTGTGGGTAATTAGTAGTACAGATCGTCCGTTATAAGTTGGCGAGTGTGAAGTTAGGCTCTGCGAATTTTGGCGCTTGAAATATTGTACAAAAATAAAGATTAAAAAAAAATTAATGCCAATAACTGTTTTTAACAGCAATAAGAACTGCAAATTGTATTTATTTTTTTAAATCCTTTATTTTTTACGATATTTCAAGCGCCAAAATTCGCAGAGCCTAACTTCACACTCGCCAACCTCTCAATCATTTAATCATTTAAAAATAGTTGTGTACCAATACACAACTATTTTTAAATGATTAAAAAAATATGGTGCTCTATCCGTGGGGATAGACAACACATACCTACACACAAACACACAGACAAATCGGTGGTCCCTAAGTAAAGTATCGAATCAACAAAATAGCACTTTTTTATTATGACTGTTTTGAGCTCTTTTTAAAAGGATGTTTTTTTAATACAACTTCAAAAATTAGGAAAACTCTTAAGTTTCCCGATATTTGAAGTTGTATTAAAAAACATCCTTTAAAAAGAGCTCAAAACAGTCATAATAAAAATTGCTATTTTATCGATTCGATACTTTACTTAGGGACCATCGAAATATTAGTCAAAAGTGAAAAAGAAACGAAATTCCAAAATTGTTGCCATAAGCGGTAAATTCATAATTAAATCAATAATTCATAACAATTGTTAGGTACGGAAAGATACTATACGCAGTGTTTTTCCATTTTAACTGCCATTCATAGGTCTTATAAAGAATTATAGAACACAATATTTCCATAAATTGAGTGACATTTTTGTACGTAAACAAACGCTAATAACTTTGCAGTTTATAAATATTAATTAATGAGACTTTACATGTAAATTAGTGGTGTATAAATACTAAAAGCGGCACAGGTTGATTTTGCTCGAGGCAGTGGCGTAGCCAACGAAGGGCAAGGCGGGGCAGTGCCACGGGGGCCCCCCAAAGTAGGGGGCCTCCCAAAACTTCATAAACAATCCTTATTAAATTAGCGAAAATATTCTCTCATCTTCGAAATATAAATAAAAGGAACTTGTTTTAGTCAGTAATGGCACTCCCACTCAACCCAAAGTAGACGAACTTATTTGATAATTATCTATTTAAAAAAAGGGGACCCAGATTTTTCTGCCTCAGGGCCGTCGGGCACCCAGCTACGCCACTGGCTTGAGCCAATAATAAAAAAATCTTCGTTCTCAAAGAGCCCTCGTTTATGTTATTTTCATTTTCTATTTATGAATTTATCCTTTTTCTTTTTTTCCTTCTTCAAATCAACTTGCACACTACACCGCACCGTCCCGACGTCATTTTATCGATACCGCTACCGACCCATGCTGAAAAACAGCGCTGTAGTCTCATTATGCATGAGGACATGGCTTTATGCTGAATGTTCGGCCGTTTTGCGCGCATATGGCAATTTTTTATGATCGTTATTTAGATTTAAGATTGGAAATATTCTATTTCTTAGCTAGATTTAATCTTGCGTCATTTTCGTGCAAATAATTTCTTTTTTTTCAATTTCTTTCTTATGCGAGGCTCCTTTGGGAGCGAGACCCTGGGCCTGGGGCCGCTTCGCCCTTGCTTAGCTACGCCCCTGTCTTTTTTTAAATGATGATGATGATGATGATTAATGGGCGAGGGGCCTCTTCGCTCTCGCTTATCTACACCACTGTCTTTGTATTGATGATGATGATGATGATGATGAGCAAGCTTACCTGGTCGCATATTCAGCTTCTCCAGCAGCATGAAGTCTAGAGGAGTGAATATGAAGCTGCCGACGGACAGCAGTATTAACAGGACTCCCCACACGCATTGGACTACGGGACCTGGAACCAAACGACGAACGGTTAGTAAGGGTCATTTTTAATTAATTTATTTTCTGGCAGGAAACGTTGAGGTTATAGATACTGGCCTGCTAGGGTTGATGCCTGCCAGGGACCTTACAACAGGCCACCAGGCTTAGGCCAATTTTCAATAAGCTATCTATCTACTGTTGCAGCTACCAAAGATAAACAAATCCATCCTTTTGCCCTTACTTGCTTTCCTATAACCTACCGACGGATAGCATTTCCTACCAAAAGTTGTGGATTGATAGATAGAATCTTACTGTTTGTCGGGGATAGCTATCTATCTATGAACTGCGGTAGGTTATTGAAAACGGGCGTTATAGTATAAATGGTGGCCAAGTTACAATTTTGACAAGCGCTAACGAAATTACCAACTTATCGTCTTTTTATGGACTTCACAAAAAGGAGGAGTTCGGCACTGTCTTTCATCTTCGATAATGTACTGACTCCAGTCTAGCCATGAAGTACTTACCGTGTTACCCACGTGGTGTTACCCCAGTTAATGGGTTGTGGAGGTCTGGTAGGCAGCCGCTCCTCGTAAAATACTGGTATTCAGCTAAATCCGGCTTGACTGCAAGCCGAACCCAATTTAGTTGGGAAAAGGCTAGGCAGATGATGATGGGGGTCCAGTATTATGTAACGGATCCTTGGTATTCGATTGTGCGTCGATGTATTAGGAAAAGGTCAATGATACTGACTTCCAAGAGTATCTGGCACCTTGCTTAGGCATTTTGTTGACCATCAATCTACGAGTTAGTTAATACTGATCACGATCTTGCCATATGGAGTGAAGCCAATCTATCTATCACTTGGAGTCTTGCTTACACCCCGTTACAAAATACGAGCGTGATGACTAGAATTTAAAGCGAAAATACCGGTTTTAGGGCCCAATCTAGAGAGCTATAGTAGATAATATAGCCCTTTAAAATTTTATTCTGTACTAGCTTCAGCCAGCGGCTTCGCCCGCGTAAAAGCAGAAAATAAATAGCATATTTACTCAGTGAAGATGTTTCTTTCTAACGGTGAAAGACTTTTTAAAATCGGTCAAGTCACAGTCACAGTGGCAGTGCATCTTTAAAAAAATATAACAACATGAACTTTTTCTCAAAAATTCTTTTCTAAATGTACTTACTAATATTAGAAGAAGAAAGATCTGATAATTTGTTTGTTTTTACGACTATGCTACAATATTTAACTCAAAAACTACTGGTTTATTATTTTCTGAGTAACATAGACATAATTTTTCCACGAGTATAGAATAAACGTGGGTGAAACCGCGTGGAACAGCAAGTTTGAAATTAAGTTTTTCATCACAGTTTCACAATATAACACCGATCGGATTTCGAGCTCCTCAAAAGACAATAGTTACATCCAAATCTAGTCAGCAAGTCAAGCGGAAAAAACTAAATCACAATATTAGATATTAACAATTGGTATTTTTTTATTTACCATTTAATTGTTATTCTTAAAATCTATTGAATTGGGTAAGTACTTGGCACATTTATTTGTATTTAAAAATTAAGTTTATTAAATATTGTTAGTCTAGTAGAAAAAATAAATAAAATCCGTTTCTAAATTAAGCAATGTTATTTTTTATTTACCATTTAATTGTTATTCCTCAAATCTTTTGAATTGGGTAAATACCTTCTTGGCACATTTATTTGTATTTAAAAATTAAGTTTATTAAATATTGTTAGTCTAGTAGAAAAAATAAATAAAATCCGTTTCTAAATTACGCAATGGTATTTTTTATTAACCATTTAATTGTTATTCGTGAAATCTATTGAATTAGGTAAATACTTGACACATTTCTTTGTATTTAAAAATTAACTTTACTAAACATTTTTAGTAGGAGAAATAAATAAAATTCGTTTCTAAATTAAGCAAGTTATGTCGCAATTACACTTTGTCGTTAACCTGTATTCGAGTGCACGAAAGATGTTACTCGAATTCGGGCGCCCGAAGATTTTTTTTTTGTTCGCATTTGACCACTATCTCACTTCATAGTAAGCGATGATGTGGTCGACGATGGAGCACGCTTGCCTAGAACTAACTCATTCACTCTAGACTTGAAATACCTACCCCTAAGTTGTAGCGATCAGGAAACAGACTCCGGCAGGGAAATCCATTCCTCAGATGTGAGAACAATAAATATATTTCCAAAACGCTTTGCGCGTATGTGTCTTTTTTTTCGGTAATCGTCAGAATGATTTCTCTCACTCTTGGGCGGAGCGGGAGGGCGTTTCAGACTCTTACTGACTAAACTCCTACCCCGTTCCTTCGTTGCCTTCGATCTGGGGGACACGGTGACAACCTTTCGGATTTTCCGTGTTCCCCAAAGGCTTGGCCCTACCGGGCTCTGGGTGGAATGTTCACCAAGTTTATTTTTGGAGTAATTTTTTTACACAAGCAAGGACCTTATCAAATCGTTTAGATTTCAAAGTGATGTTTACAGAATGACCGATGATGATAAAGAGGAGTTCGTGGCTAGATAATAACCGCCGCACGGGTCAATCTTCAAGGTTAAGCAACGCTTGCCAAGGTTGCTCTGTGGATGAGTGACCATCTTAACATAGGTACCGAGTTTCCTCCGTGCCTCGGAAAGCACATTAAGCCGTAGTCAGAAGCCAGTAAAATCTGACTCAAGTCTTGCCATAAAGTACCGTGTTACCCCAGTTAATGGGTTGTGGAGGTCTGGTAGGCAGCCGCTCCTTGTAAAATACTGGTATTCAGCTAAATCCGGCTTGACTGGAAGCCGACCCCAATATAGTTGGGAAAAGGCTAGGTAGATGATGATTTCTTCTATTCGTTTGGTTTGCAAAGTGATGTTTAAAGAACGACCCCACTGAAACTGTACCGAGGTCATTACTCTAATAGATGAATCACATTTCTTAATCACTGGTAAGTAAGTAGGTATTTTTTGCACATTTTTAGGGTTCCGTACCTCAAAAGGAAAAAACGGAACCCTTATAGGATCACTTTGTTGTCCGTCTGTCCGTCCGTCTGTCAAGACCCTTTTTCTCAGGAACGCGTAGAGGTATGAAGCTGAAAATTATATCAATTACTCAGGTCTACTGTCCCTTGAAGCTGTGAAAAAATCAAACTTCTAAGCCAACGCAATCAAAAGATACAGCCGTTTATGCCGCAAATTTTCGACACTTGCAAGGGAATCAAAACCTACAGGGTACTTCCCGTGAACTCAGAATCTTGAAATTTGGTACGAAGCAACGTTTTATAGCATAGATAAAGGAAAAATTACGAAAACCATAAATTTTTAGTTACATCACATAATATATTTTTTTTTAATAATTTTAAACTTACTACCCATTTCCTCATAAACGCGTAGAGGTATTTAATTGAAATTCATACCAAATACTCAGGTCTATAATACCTTTAAGCTGTAACAAAATCAAACTTCTATGTCAACGCAATCAAAAGAAACAGCAATTTAAGCTGCATATTTTGAAACTCGCAAGTACTCGCAAGGGAATCAAAACCTAAAGGGTACTTCCAGTCGACCTAGAATCTTGAAATTTGGCATGAAGCAACGTTTTATAGCACTCATATAGGGAAAAGTCTGAAAACTGAAAATTTTGTTACGTCACAAGAATTATTTTTTTGAAAAATCTTCAACGCTCGATTCGAGAATAGAACTTTATTCATAGGTAAGTTAGAGGTATTGAGTTGAAATTAACACCATATAATTGGGCCCGTGGTCCCTTGAAGCTGTGCAAAAATTAATTTTCAATTCAATTGGTAAAGTGACGGGAAAAAAAGATTCGTCCGTTTATACTGCAAAAAACGTACATTTCGAGACTGTCGAATTGTTCGATTGAACTGTTTTTATAGGTAAGTTACTACGGAACCCTCAGTGCGCGAGTCCGACTCGCACTTTTTTGCAATGTGTAGGTAGCAACCTTGTCAGTAATGCAACTGGGTGCAAGTTGCAAAATTGTTTGTACTGTATAAAGCTGCACGTGTTACTATCACTTCTTGATTTAGGGTTCCGTGGGCATGAGTATGTCCTTTGGTCCTTTTAAAAATTATTGCAAACATGAATGCATATACCTATTATTCATCTCTTTACTTATCCGGGCCCTGGTACAGGCCATGGTCCGGAGTAGATTGGCAGGCGGTCGCCTTCTTCTACGAAGCAGTAATGCTAGCAAAGGAGGCGGCCGCACGCGAGAGGGGATTACCCTCCGCCCGGAACACCGGGATTCCGATCCCGATTTCCACCACAGGTGCGGGCTTGCGGATGGCGATGTAATCATCCGGACCAAGCCCAAGTTGTCGACGGCGCGTACTTTTGCACGCGCCCTTAATAGAGAAGTCAGCAAAAACGTAGGAGCCCAACAGGGTTGAAACCTCTGGGGCCATAGGTTAGATTCTGAAAGGAAAACCGGTGCCCTGGAACAAAGGCAAAGAAGGGACAAAGTAGTCTATTTTAGTCAGTAAAGGTCTGTCACGTCCTCCCGCTTTACAGTGGTGGCTCCCGCTCTACAGCGCAATATTGTGGTAGGGAATAGGGGGCACGTGGTGGGGGCGTGAGGGCCACGCCCTCTCGCGTGCAGCTGCCTTCTTCGCTAGCATTATTGCTTCGCAGAAGCCCGAAGGGTTTTTAGTTGGCATATGTATTGTTGAAGGTTTTAGGTATTAGATTACCGGATTACACAGATTGCCGGTAAAAGATAAACTAAAGTCTGTTTGGCCCGTTCTTTTGTGTAGTGACAAGTGTGACAACTCACGTAATGTCATTTTAATCCCAGAAATTAAAAAAACACACTTTACACGCACAGTCCAAATCACGATGACGTAAGAAATCCTTAGGTACCTACCTACCAAAGTACCAACGTTCTACATAATTAATATACGGAACCGTTTTACGTTTATAAATGTTCGGTTCCGGTGTGTGCAGACTATAATTTCGTGAACGTCGTTTAAGAATGAAATAAAAAAAAAATTGTATAATTAGGTAATTTTGCATATTCCAAGTGTTGTTTATATTTTTTTTGTGTGATTACCTACTAATTTGTTGTGTTTCATTCACTGTCCCAAGACAGTCTAAAACCATATTCTCATTGAGCAATTCATCTACAAGCATTTGGGAGGTATAGGGAACAGAGAGTAATGTCTGGTAATGTCCCACGATGAAAAGGGAGGATCCTCCGACCGGACGTGTGTTATGTCCTGATAGATGATTTCGGGCTGTTGTATCCATTTGAATCGCGCGGAGAACTCTGCTTGCGCGATGCAAGATTCTGTGATAAGATGTCCCGAATTCCTAGCAGATCATAACCGATTTCTTCTAATATTCGTAAAATGGTTTCACAAATTAGACGAATCATATTCAATTCATTTCATATCAGAATCATTCCCTGTAAAAAAAATATGATTCATATTACGATCATAACGTTTGAATCCCCAACCGGTCCTATGAGACCGCGCTGTTATTGTTTTACTATTGTGTCTCGTTTCGCGGGTATCTGAGTAATTAATACATTAGCCAAATCGCTTTTTAGATCCGCTGGTCAAGGCAACTGCTCGATAGTTGATTTCTGGATGCTGTATGTTCTAATAGCGCGTAGAACTTTAATTCCGTGATGCAGGATTTTGTGGTTTTTGTTCCTATGTGTCGTCATAGATGGCGTTAAACACAAGTCAGCATCACCTTCGTTATGGTTGACCCACGAAGGTGAAGTTGTGCTGTGTAGCGCCATTCACACAAAAATGCAACGCCGCGCGAAGAGCAACTCAAGATAAAATTTACAAAAAAATTATTTACTTCACGAAAAGTAAAAAAAAATCTTGTGTATAAGACGTATAGTAAATCAATTTTTTTGCCTTCAGTTTAATTGATCTATTTCATCACCACTGCTCTCGAAACGGTGATTAAAAATCGTGAGGAAATCGGTATGTCCTAGAACCGAAAATTCGAAGACATAGGAAATTCACAAATGCGCAATGGGCCGGCGTGGTGGATTATGGTCCATTCTGGTCCATTCTCTCTTATAGAGAGATGGCTTGAGTCCCAGCAGAGGGAATTTTATAAACTACAAAATTATCCTTAGCAAACATGCTCCCGGGATAAAAAGTATCTCCTATATTAGTCTAAGACATGCCTTCTCCGTATACCAAGTTTCACCGACACCCGTTCTGCCGTTCGAGCGTAAAGAAGTAACAAACATACAAACACAAACTTACAGCTATATAATATAAGTATGATTATGCTAATCACATGTAATTATGTAATTTTTTCCCAGTAACGACCCTGTGAACTTGCTTAGCTGTATAAATTAAGAAATCGGTTTTAATTTCAAGGGAAATTGCAAAACTATCTAATATCCGGTTTTTGAGACCTCCGATAAAGTATCTAAATATTTTATTTCGTATAGGCCTACAGGGACACTTGTAAAATGTTAGAAGTTCGTCTATGGCAGTCATCATCATCTGCCTAGCCTTTTCCCAACTATATTGGGGTCGGCTTCCAGTCAAGCCAGATTTAGCTGAATACCAGTATTCTACGAGGAGCGGCTGCCTACCAGACCTCCACAATCCATTAACTGGGGTAATACGGTACTTCATGGCAAGACTGGAGTCAGATTTACTGGCTTCTGACTATCCGTAAAGACTGCCAAAGATCTACAAATGACAGCCGGGACCTACGGCTTAACGTGCTTTCCGAGGCACGGAGGAAACTCGTCTATGGCAGTAAAAACTAAAAAAAAGTCAGAGGTCCTCTAACTTTTTGTACTGTTAATAACTTAGCAATTTTTGCTGTAAGTACTGGTAGATAGGCTCACGTTTGACCACTATCACACCTATTGGAAAGCGATGATGTGGTTGACATAAAATAGCTATAAGCTATCAGGAAAAAATAACTCCAGTAGAGTATTTCATTCCTTAGCTGTACGCATAGTGAATGTGTTCCTAAAAAGTTTCATACGTATGGCTAGGCGGTTTACATGTATTTAGGAAGCTGAAGGAACTTTTTTAAAATTTGATAGCGTAGACTTTTATCTTTGTCAGTGTACCTATGTTACCAGTGATACTCGTAACTTATGGATCACTGTGCCAGTTAATGTCAGAAGGCTCAGAGACACCTAAAGGGCAATGGAGAGGGCTATTTTTGGAGTTCCTTTCGAGATCGAATCGGTAATATAGATCTCTGATAGATCCAAGGACCGAGATTATTGTCGTAGCCCGAAGAATTGCCAAACTTATGTGGCTGGGCCATATTGCTCGCGAAACAGATGATCAATCATTTAATTTGATGTTAATTAATGTAAATGGAGTAGCGCCGTTTTAATTAACTATAAATAAATAAGCAAAAAAATTAGGCCGGAAGGTTCTGGAGTGGTGACCACGTATTAGAAGAAGCAGCGTTGAAATTCCTTCCACAAGGAGAACCGATGATCTGGTGAGGGTCGCAGGAATACGTTGGATGTAGGACGCAAAGGACCAGTCGTTGTGGCGACGCTCGGGGGAGGTCTTATGTTCAGCAGTGGACGGTTATCGGCAGTACGGATTAATGATTATGATGATAGCGCGAAGAAGAGATGGAGCTAGACATCCTACTCAGCACCATCCCTTTAACAGTTGAGTTAAGGTTGTTAAATGGATCGCCTTAAGAGGTTGTGTTAAGGCTTACAGACGGCAAACATCACAAACTTGAAGACGGCGAGCTATGGGTCGCTCGCTGTCCGTTAAGTGTTAGGCCAGGATCGAACGCGTGTTGTGTTCCTCGAGTTCCTCAAAGAGGTATCAGTCTAATTGATGTGGGGTCAAAACTTGCCAGGGTTGCCAGGTTGTTCGAAAGAGTCACCGTGGCCCTGAAACGCAAATCTATACTAATATTATAAAGAGGTAAAATTTGTAAGTTTGTATGTTTGTAAGTTTGTATGTAAGGGGTAATCTCTGGAACTACTGGTCCGATTTGAAAAATTATTTCAGTGTTAGATAGCCCATTTATCGAGAAATGCTATAGGCTATATACCATCACGCTACGACCCACGGGAGCGGAGCAGTAACGAAAAATGCGGGTGAAACCGCAGGGGTCAGCTAGTGGTATTTAAAGGAATACAGTCGAGATTTTAGCCAGTCAAAGTTTGACACTTTCTCTGGCTCCACCCAGAGTAGAAGATAGAAAGACAGACAGACAGTATTTAAAGATCAGCAGATCCTACGCCACCAAAATACACGTGTCTATTCAAAATAAAACACACAAACATTCAAGCAACAGATTAGAATACGAGGCCTATAGACACTTACATACATTTAAATGAATAATTCTCACATCACAAGACTTGGCGAGGTCAAAGCACTCACTGGACACATCGTTATGATCGTAGAATGGACGGTTACACAATTGATTAATAATATTGTAACTAATTAAGATGCTGAGATGGATATATGATGTGATGAGAATACAGCGTAGTGCGGGGCCTGGGTAGCTCGCCGTTCGGCAGTCCGGTCCAATCCATCTGCCTTGCCTTTTCCCAACTATATTGGGGTCGGCTTCCTGTCAAGCCGGATTTAGCTGAATACCAGTATTTTACGAGGAGCAGCTGCCTACCAGTCCTCCACAACGACCACAACCCATTAACTGGGGTAACACGGTACTTCATAGCAAGACTGGAGTCAGATTTACTGGCTTCTGACTATCCGTAACGGCTGCCAAAGATCTACAAATGACAACCGGGACCTACGGCTCGGTATGTTAAGAATAAGATGGTCGCTCATCCACAGACCAGCTTCGGCAAGCCTATCATTATGATCGTAGAATGGACGGTTACACAATTGATTAATAATATTCTAACTAATTAAGATGTTAGATGGGTGTTTGATGTGATGGGAATACAGTTGGCACGTTAAGCCGTAGGTCCCGGCTGGCATTTGCAGATCTTTGGCAGTCATTACGGATAGTCAGAAGCCAGTAAATCCGACTCCAGCCTTGCCATGAAGTACCGTGTTAACCCAGTTAACGGGTTGTGAAGGTCTGGTAGGCAGCCGCTCCTCGTAAAATACTGGTGTTCAGCTAAATCCGGCTTGACTGGAAGCCGACCCCAATATAGTTGGGAAAAGGCTAGGTAGATGATAATGTAGGTATTAAGCACTCACTGGACACATCGTTATGATCGTAGAATGGACGGTTACACAATTGATTAATAATATTCTAACTAATTAAGATGTTAGATGGGTGTTTGATGTGATGGGAATGCAGTAGAGGATTTAAGCTAACGCGGAACCTGTAGAAGGAGCACAGTGCTTTTAAGGTACTAATTGAACTACATTAGATTAGGTCTTTCAAGTCAAGAATAGGTTAAGAGCATAGGTTACTTCTAAGCAAGCATGCTCCATCGTTGGCCACATCATCGTTTACCATCAGGCGAGGTAGACTTATAGAGGTCAAATCTCTTCTACTTCATGGCAAGACTGGAGGCAGATGTACTGGCTTCTGACTATCCGTAACGACTGCCAAAGATCTACAAATGACAGCCGGGACCTACGGCTTAACGCAATCGCGGTCGCCTCTTTCCGCGAAGTAGTATTAAGATGCTGAGATGGATATATGATGTGATGAGAATGGATAAAGTGAGATATACATTAAAGGAAGTTTGAACCGAGCCCTGGGACAGGCCATGGTCCAGGCGGTTGCCTCTTTTAGCGAAGCAGTAATGCTAGCGAAGTAGGCGGCCGCACGACCTAACCGCCGGGACTCCGATCCCGATTTCCACCAAGTTGTGAGGCTTGCGGATGGCGAGCAGTGGGTAGTTCGCCGTCCGGTAATCAAGGGCGCGTACTGTTCCACGTGCGCCTCAAGGAGATGCGAGGTAAACCGTAGGGGCCCGTGCAGCAGGGTCAAGGGCTCAAAGCCTTTAAGACAAAGAAGGAACAAAGTAGTTTCAGATATGCTCCGCTCCGTCCAAGAGCGGGAAAAGGTATATTGGATCCTAGGAACAGAATTATTTGCTGTGAGAGTTGTATTACATATAAAGGGCAATATCGAGCATTAGCATTAGCATTATCGGCCTTGTAATGTGCCCACTGTTGGGACTCAGGCCTTCTCTTTAGGAGAGGGAATATCGAGCAGGTGGTGTAAAAATGTTAGTCATGACCTACCACAACTTACGTCAACTCGAGTTCAAGGACACCGAACCGAATCCATGGTCATCCACACAAAACTATCAGCTGATTTCAATCCGATCCACCATTGTATGTAAATAACACCCATCCAATTACAAGCCTAGACCACAACGGTTTTCCTTAAAGGCTAATCAGTAAAGATTAATAGTAACGTGACCTCAATATCCTTTTAAACTATAAGTTACGCCATTTCTGTGACGTATCTTGGCCTAACAAGGATCTATACCAGGGGTGGCCAATTGGTATAATTTGGTACCAATATGTATATCAATCACGCCGAAAAAGTAGTAAAATAAAAATTGGGAAACAAATGTTTTATTAGGGTAGCCCCCCTACATGTAGTGTTTTTTTTTATTTCAACCCTAACGTGTGATATTTTGTTGGATAGGTGTTCAAAAATGAATAGGGGTTTACTGAAATAATTTTTTGATAATAATAATAATTTCGGAAATAATCGCTCCGAAACTAAAAAACAATGTGTCCCCTCTAACTTTTGAACCATAATGTTTAGAAAATATGAAAAAATCTGGAAAGTAGAGCTTTATAAAGATTTTCTAGGAAAATTATTTTGAACTTCATCAAGTTCGTCTCATCGGACGAACAGTTTTTGAAAAGTTGGGGACACTGATTGTGACTTAGTGTGAACCCTACACTGAGCGTGGCCCGAACGTTTTTGGCCGGTTTTTAACCCTTAACTTGGCAAAGAAAAAAAAATTGAATAACTGGTTTTTTTTTCAAATAATCTTTTTTTATATGAACATAAAACGTAGAGAAAAATAATACAAAAAATCAAAGCCTTTTGTTTCCTGAAATACCTTCCGTATCCTGTGAGATACATTGCCATGTTTGTAAGGAATTACTATCTCAGGTGAATGTATCCTACAAGACACACTGCCAAAAACAGGTAGTAGTACAAATGGCATATGAAATAATGATTTTTAATTGGTTAGATCATATATTCTTGCTTAACAAGAAATGACTGGTTGTGAAAAGTATGAAAACTATTTCTACCAAGTATTTAGCATAATCTGACTACTTAGTAGATAGTACATGACACAGTAGTTTGATTTTTGGTACATAGTTTGCAACTTCCTTCTTTTCCAAAAGTCGCGAAGTGGCTAAGCTGGTCACTGCAAATTGTTTAATTATTATAATTAGCAACAGGTGCTTTTATTGGTTTTAATGAGGACCCTCTACATTATTATCCGTATGTTTCGTGGTGGTTCTGAGGAGTAATAATAAGTTTTTGGCAATATTGTATCTGAATTTGAACCATTACTGATGTTTCTCCGTTATAAAATCCAACTATTTGTATTAGATATGTTTAACAACTGTGATATCAACAATGGTAGGTACCAGCGTTGTCCCCTCAGTTCAGTTCTATAGAGAGCAATTAGAACATCAGCTCTATCAACACCGCCTATATGGGCGTTGTAATGTTTTATAATTTCAGGAGAAGGCATCGTTAACCTCATCTTTTTCTCCTTGTTTTTCTTTGGATCGTTGATATAGGGTCGACATATACAAAGCTGCTTGCGGCACTGACATATTTATTGTCGTACCGATACCAATTGTGTCAAATTTTGCGCGACTGGTAGAGTGAGTGGAGACGCTAGCAATGATGATACAGTGACCGCTTTTTGGACGTCTATTACTTCATCGTTGGATAGCAGGTTGAGATTTTTCATCGACGATGGTAATGGAGGCCATCAAGGTGATGATTTGTTGTCTACCCTATGTCGAATTGAAAATTGACGGGTTTCATTTTCAGACTCCGTCGATGAATCGTTTTCTTTACGCTCAATTTTGGCACAAAGCTTTCTGCCCCTTATAATGGAAGGCTGTACTTCGCCCTAAGATAAACAAACTTAATAAACCACCATGCGAAACGAAAATCAAAACAAGCAAACGTTCCACAAAAAGACCAGAAACCAAAAACCAGATTTCAAACACTAGACAATAAAAATATGCACAGATTTTGCCATGTCATTTTAAAAAATCTATTTTGTCTCGACCGGGAATCGAATCCTGTACCTTTTGTTTTATTTTAACACCATCACCACTACGCCACCATAAAAGTAATCAATACAAAATAGTAACAATCAGAACACTATAAACATGGCAGTGTGCACTACACGATACATTACACCAAACCATAAAAAAACCAGTAACATGGCAGTGTATCCTGTGAGATACATAACAGTTTGGCTCTAATTTACTAAACCAAATATACAATTTCGCATCAAAATTCATTCATTTGACACGTATATACTAATGTACTTTACCGTGACATGCACAGTTATTAGATTATAATGCAAAAACAATATAAAATATTAATTATTTTAACTTTGTCGGGGGGTCCACTTTGAGTGAGTTCAGCATTTGGATTATAATTGAAAAACGGTTGCCTCAAATTGACATGATATGACGTAAATGGGTTCAGAAACAGTTCCTTTCTTAAACAGTAGGAACATTTCGTTTAAAGTAAGAATATTTTTCTTAGTATGATTTTTCAAAGTTGACTGTATCCTACAGTGCACATCGTCTAGAAAAGGGTTAAACGAAAAAAAGTTCAGGTGGATTAGAACAATGATTTTATACAAATACAGATTTTTGTTGAAAAAATTAGGAAAAAGTCAACGAATAATTTCACCCTGGCACCAGGGTTCAGAATAATGTACTGGATCAATGGTATTCGTTTGTGCGTCAATTTCAGACACACCCGATATAGCTCCATCTCTTGAACAGTTCAGTTTAGGTCGTAAAATGGATCGTGTTAAGAACTCCTTACAGGCTAATCAGCGGTTTTCCTTAAAAGCTAATCAGTAAAGATTAATAGTAGCCTGACCTCAATATCCTATTAGATTATGAGTTACGCCATTTTCATGACGTATGACGACCTAAACAATCGTAGATGTGACGTAGACGGAACGTGTATGTAGTGCAAAGTTAGATTTGCGTGTGAGAAACTGTTTTTTATCCTGTACTTGATACTTATTTCGTTGGAGTAGGGACTAGATTTGATTGAAGGGTCGGATTTCGAGATGCAAATAAATGTTTTTAGGGTTCAATACTTCTTAGAGGTAGATACCTACTATATCTTCGGCCTGCGGTTTTATTCGTTTGTAAGTAGAATAGTATCCCGAGATACTCCCGGAATCCTATGTCCTATCTAGGACTTGATCTATTTAGGTACCAGATTTCATTGAAATCCGTTCAGCCGTTTAAGCGTGAAGGAGTATAATTATGCTCATAAACATACATATTATGACTTTTCGCCTTTATAACATTAAGTGAGGAAGGAAAGCAGAAATAGCATAGGTACTGAATGACATCGAATAATGCCTCCCGCTCCTTATTGACCGAGATCGTTGAGCTAGAGGGAGTGTAAGATTTAATTACTAAAACTCTAGGAGAGGGAATGGGCCGTAATCCACCACGCGGGCCCAGTGCGGTTTGGTGGATGTCACATGTCTTCGAATTTTTGGTTCTAGACCATGCTGGTTTCCTCACAATGTTTTCCTTAGACAACTTATCTTTTAATCTAATCCGATACAACCAAAACCAATTAAGACATACGGAACCCAATATTTTAGGCACGATTCGATCTCTACCATAGTTTTTTAGTATGCAAAACATGATACAAGTCTATTTATGTATTTGTAACCTAGGACACTCATTGTCAAAGATCGTAAGAGGCTCAATGCGAACGATGCCTTTGTCAGAGTACTGATAATTAAAAATAGAATATGTTTGTCTATTGGCCGTCGAAGATGGTACAAGGAAGTTTGTAGTTTAAATTGGATGTAGATTTTCTATAATAGCTTTGTCTCGTCGTTATTTAACATGGACTTACGAAATTCAAGCTATTTTGTACTTTTTTAGTGTTTTTATTTTTAACATTGAAGTCGATTGATAAAAAGAATGTCAAAAATATAAAATAAGATTATAAAAGTACATAATGACAAAAAAAAATAAATGAAATAGTTGACATAAAAACACTCCTTTTTTTGGGCAGTCTTGTAAAAATACATAAATCCGAACATAGAACCTCCTCCTTTTTGAAGTCGATTAAAAATATAATATGTTTGTCTATTGACCGTCGAAGATGGTACAAGGAAGTTTGTGGTTTTAAATTGAATATAGATTTTTTGCTCGTTTATGGCCTAACAAACATTTAATAATTAAACCAAAAATGTCAGTGTCTAAAATTAGACTGTTTAGTCAACTGATTATAGTCATCTTTTTAGGGTTCCGTATCTCAAAAGGAAAAATGGAACCCTTATGGGATCACTTTGCTGTCAAAACCTTTTATCTTGGGAATGGAGGAATCGAATTGAAATTAAAAACTTATACTCAGATCTGCGGTCCCTTGAAGCTTCGTAAAAATCAAAATTGTCATAGTCCTACTTTCTATTGACCTAGAATCCTGAAATTTGACATAAAACAAGGTCTCATGGCAGAAATAATAGGAAAAACTCTGAAATCTGAAAATTTGTAGTTAGCTACTTCACTAAATATTGCGATTTGAAAAATATTAAAGACTCGATTCAGGAATTGAACTGTTTTCATTGAAAAGTTGGTACGGAACCCTCAGTGCGCGAGTGCGACTCGCACTTGTCGAGTTTTTTTTTTAGATAATTAGAATCAATCATCACAACGTCAAGTATTGACTTACTTTTTACGTGACTTGATTCTTGAGGATTTAAATTGATTTTTAAGAGACCATTTTTGTACAAAAAAAGGGCCCCTAAAAAGTCTTGTAGTATCTTAAAGTTGGTTCTTGAGTAAGTATTAAATTGATTTTCAAGCATTGTTGATCGAAGTTTTCAAGAGATCACTTGTACAAAAAAGGGCCCTAAACAGTCTACTGGTGTTATTTGTATTTTTCAATCTTGTATGAGAGAGTAGATATTTTTATAAGTATAGAGTTTTTTTTAAGTGGGAAATTTTCCAATGACTTCTCTCACTCGGGCGGAGCGGGAGGGCGTGTCAGACTTTTACTAATCTTTTAACAAATAAACAATCATTTCCACTTACTCAAAAACCCACGCCACACCCAATTTACGTTTTTCACACTAGCCCGGAAAAAGGCGCGAGCTCGCCCCCGTCTTAAGCCTTTTTTGGAAGTCGGTTAATATGAGTAAATCATCATCTGCCTAGCCTTTTCCCAACTATATTGGGGTCGGCTTCCAGTCAAGCCGGATTTAGCTGAATACCAGTATTTTACGAGAAGCGGCTGTCTACCAGACGTCCACAACCCATTAACTGGGGTAACACGGTACTTCATGGCAATACTGGAGTTAGATTTAATGGCTTCTGACTATCCGTAGCGACTGCCAAAGATCTACAAATGACAGCCAGGACCTATACGGCTTAACGTGCTTTCCGAGGCACGGAGGAAACTCGTTATGTTAAGATGGTCACCCATCCACAGACCAACCTTGGCAAGCGTTGCTTAACCTAAATATTTTTAGTATTTTCTACTTACTGCAACAACTCCCCCTCTTCTTGTCCCCTTCACATTTCGTTTTTTCTATACAGTTTTCCACACAAGTGTTATTATTATCTGTAGTCTTAAATAAACTATTTAGTGAATCTGTGGCACTCTCTGGAGTTGAGTCACTGTCTTCAGATCTTAGTGATCCTGAAGATGAGCCGTTGTCTTCATGCAGCATCTTTTCCGAAGACATTTTGTTTTCTGTAAAGAAGAAAAATATTATGTTAAAGCTAGAACTTTACCTGCTAATGGATATAAAGGATAGTACTCCTTAAAAATAGGATGAAAATGAAAATGTGTGGTGAGTTTATAACAAATTGTATCTACTTATAATGAATAATTAGAGTGCGTATAATAAAAGCGGGATCTGGAGTTTTTTTTTAAATTTAATTGGCAACATTATTCAGCCGCAATAGTAGGGAATAAAAAAAAAATGTGAAGTGTCAAAACATGATTCTCATACTAGTTAGTAGGTAATACCACATATATATTTTTTTGGATTTAACCTCTTTTTCTCAAGTCGCGCTTTCATTAGACGGACTATAGTAATTTTTTTTTGTAGTTGTGACGAGTTTACAATTAATATAAGTACCTATGGAATTTTAAAAAGTGTGGCGAATCGACAGTGTGACGAGTTTACAATAACCCGCTCAAAACACGTTAAATGTCAAAATTGGCGGGAAGGTCGCGTTGTTTTTTTTTGGTTTCGTAACGTTTATGCAATTAGTTTTTTGAGAATGTCAAGTTTAGAAAGGAAATATTTAGTTTTTTGATTTGAATTATGCTTGCAGTATAGAGTAGCAAATCAGCCTTCTTGGTAAGCTTCTCTGAGGTAGTCAATACTACAAATAAAAAATTCTAACGAAATGTAAAACATTTTTGCTCTTTATTGGTATAAATTAGAGCTTGGCCACGAATGGCCACGTTCCCACCTGATCATCATCATCATCTTCCTGCCCTTGTCTTGTTTTATTTGGGGTCTGCGCAACACGTCTTTTTCTTCCAATCTGTCCTGTCACTCGTCACGCTATCACTCACTCCCTTTTCTTCCATATCACTTCTCACACAATCCATCCATCTTTTCTTTGGTCTCCCTCTCCCTCTCCATCCATCCACATGTAAACTCATAACTCTTTTAGTAACATGCGTTTCATCCCTATTACTTTAAAAAACCGAGTTCGCGCCGGTTTCATAATTTATTTGGCAGTTTTAGCAGTTCATTTATTGTCCAGTTATGCAGACATTCGAGACACAAAACGACATTCCGATTTTACAACACCTTATTGTAACCATAAGTGACGAAAACAGCCACTAAACGTCCTTCGAAAAAATGCCGCCAAAAACTTGATTGTTTTTGTTTTTTGGCGTGTTAAAATCGTGGCTAAACTCTGTTTCTTTATTATTATTTATACTTTATTGCATGTCTTAAAACCAAAAATTCGAAGACATGTGACCTCCACCAATCCGCACTAGGCACGCGTGGTGGATTACAGCCCATTCTCTCTCCTAGAGAGGAGACTTGAGTCTCAACAGTGGAAATATTACAAGGCCGATAAACTGAACTTTACGCACATATAGGTACAGAGGCGGACTTAATGCCTTAGGCATTCTTTCTACATCTTTATCATTTCAGCCGAAAGAAAAGTCAAGTGAGCGCTTTTGGACATAAGTCTCCCTCAATTGTCACCACAACGACCAGTCCTGTGCGTCTCGCATCCATCGGATTCCCATAATTTGTTAATATTTGCACAAACGAGTGAAGACACCGACTCCTGGAACACAGGTGCCACCTAGATCAGGAGCCAGGGTTTCAATTGATGTATCAACCAATTTATGCCAATAAAACATTATTATAATCATCACCAGGTCATCGGTCTACCATGTGGGAGGCCTTCCAACAAGGTTCTCATTCCGAAACCCTTCGCCCTTACCAACCATCTGTTCTACGAGCAATGTGCCCTGCTCACTGCCACTTAAGTTTGGCGATTCTTCGGGCTATGTCGGTAACCTTAGTGCTCCTGAGGATATCCTCATTTCTAATTCGATCACGCAAGGAAACTCTGAGCATAGCCTTCTTCATTGACCTTCGGATGTCTTTAAGCCTTCTGATGAGGCCCGAAGTTCCTGTGTACTGCCATAAACTGTCACGCGAGCGAAGTCGTTAGCAGAAGCTAGTCCTTCCATAAATACGTACATTTTTGAGTCAGTTTCTTTTTTCGGATCCGTTAACTGACTGGATTTGAACCTATTGGCTTTTGAGGAGTTCAAAATTTAAACAGTGTGTAGTTATGAAACCGCGACAATAGGGAATATGTAGGCATTTTTATTTGCTAAATTAATACAATTTCAGCTCTAGTAAATAAATATGATAAAAATAAAGATCGACAACGAAGTAATAAAGCTTCAAAGCTGCTATTAAGAAAAATAAGTTCGAATGTAATATGACGTCATATTACATTGTGCCCGTTCGGCTGCCATAGAAAATAGCATTTTGTTGAGAGAGACAGATATATTAATTTGAAATGGTTACATCTCGTTTGCTTTTCTACTAATTTCGATTTTGTTTTTACAGTTAGGGCCTGTTTCACAATGTCCGAGTAGTCACTACTTCCTGAATAAATTCAAAAATGGAACAGAATTTGTATGAAATTATCTGCCAAGTAAGATATTGGAAACTTAATCATAGATGGTGAAATAGGCCCTTAGTATTTTATTTTTGTATATTTATTGATTAAATAGTTAAGTAGATAAAATATTTTTTATGCATATTCCCTATTTAAAAAACAGAAGAGTTTACCTTCGAATATGTTCGAATATGATGTGTCGTTCACTTAAGTGAGGTGAGCTGTGAACTTCACATGCACTGAACTCTTGGTGTCCACAGTTGAACTGCTATGAACCTTATTGATTCAACCTCCTTGTGGAACACCCCATAGCTTTCTTGGCTACGTTCCAGGGCCCGCGTTGTTTGGGGGTTTGGGTCATGAACTAGTTCCGTGTGTTTGAAAATTGAATTTTTTTTAGGGGAAAGGGGATATCTTTTGGTGGGAAATCATCAAATTGACTTCTCCCGCTATTGGGCGGAGGGGGAGGGTGTTTCAGACTTTTACTGTCTCTAACCCACTCCTTTGTTCTTTCTTTACCTTCGTTCTAGGGTCCCGGGTTTTCCTTTCAGAGGCAAACCCATGCCCTTAGAGGCTCCGACCCTTTTTTTTTGGTGGGAAATCATCACAATTACTTATCCCCGGGGCCTTATCTCGCGCTTTGGTCAAGAATTGCGCGCCTATTTCGTGACGTTTAACTGTTTGGCTATTCAAATAGTAATTCCATTCTACCCGTCCGATTATAATTTGGGTGTCTTCAAGGCTAGAGTATAAAGCTCTTAATAAAATAGTGCGCCTCACCATCGACGATTGCATCACTGCTTACCATCAGGTGGGATCGCGATCAAGCACTATAGTTTATGTTACATAAAAAAATCGGCGAAATAATAAGTATAGAATAACGCACAAACTGTGCGTAATTCTTTTGTTGTACGCATAAGTAAATTGCGTGCCTTTTTCGAGACGCCGTACTTTTTGACTAAACAAATAGTAATTTAAATGTCTTGCGAGATAAAACTGCGTTTATCTTTAATAACCGGTTTTTTTTAGATAGGAAATCATCTGAATTACTTCTCCTGCTTTTGGGAAGCGGGAGAATTCATTCAATGTCAGACTTTTACTGACTAATTCCCATTTCTTGGTTCCTTCTTTGCTTTCGTTCTTGGGTCCCGGGGTTCTGTTTCGTCAACCCAGGGCCCCAGTAGGCTTTGACCCTGCATGCCGGGCCCCTACAGTTTGCTGACATCTCTTTGAGGTGTGTGTGATCTTTAGTAAAAGGTACGTCTTTAGATACTCGTACGTTTAAGAAAACAATTATCTCAGTACTAGTAAATACTTCTCAATTTTAATTACGTACCAATTAAAATATGATTAATTAATTATTTCTTGCTAATTTAAGCATTCCATTGAGCTATAAAATACGAGGTACCTACGTATAAAATTACGTAAAATATTGTTTTGATAAACCCACACGACGCTACGCATTTATTTATCAGAAATTAATGAACTTAATATAATCTATAATTATATTACTTAGGATCCTTGCCCACGGCGACTTTTTGCATTGGTACTAACGCATGTTAGTCGGCTTTTCAACGCGCTTCTAGCGCGCTACAGTATCGCGACTGCATCGTTGCCAAAGCGTGACCGTGTCAGACTACTTCGGGGTGAGAACGGAGATGCGACAGGAGTGCGACAATATCGCGTTTGTATCGCGTTAGCATCGCGTCAGAGGCATCGTCCTAATAGAAAGCGAATGCGTGATCATCGTAGGTTCGCGCGAATTTTACTCTTAGGGCGATGTTCACCGACACCAAATCGACTGTTTTAATATTAAAACGGCTGTTTTAGCAATATTTCCTGTTCCTTATCGTCGGTTATTGACGTTAATCAGATGGTTATCTTAAACTTATGTCGGTGCACATGGCCCTCACGAACGCGCGATTAAACATAATTATTTAACTTGAAAAGGTGTCCAAACTGACAATCGCACGACGCGGTCGCGTTACTTAAAATGTTTGTAAACTATTCGCGCGAACTTAGTTCGTACAAACGCGCGATCAAACATTATTGGATTCGAATCGTCCTAATTGAAATTCGCGCGGTCTTGCGCGGCAGTGCGTTGCCCTCGCGTCGTCAATTCGCACGATCGATGATAGGAAACCTAGTTTTTGCCATCGCGTGAACACATGATGGTCGCATCGCTTACTCGCGCGATGATCGTGCATTCGCGTTCTATTAGGACGATGCCTGAGAACCGGTGTGAACGAGGGCAAACGGCTAGCGATCGCAGCACGACTGTATCGATGCGAACGTGCGACGGCATCGCTTACAGTTCGTCCGTTATAAGTTGGCGAGTGTGAAGTTAGGCTCTGCGAATTTTGGCGATTTTTTTTTAAAAGTTAATTTTTGTACGATATTTCAAGCTCCAAAATTCGCAGAGCCTAACTTCACACTCGCCAACTTATAACGGACGAATTGTACAAGAAGTCGCCATGGGTGAGGGCCCTAAATGTTATAAAGCTGAAGAGTTTGTTTGTTTCGCCGATCTCTCTATTAATAACTATCACTCGACATGTTTTGATATTCGATTAATTTATTACACTCGTACATACAGCTAAAGAATGGAATTCCCTGCCGGAGTCTATGTTTTCTGATAGCTACAACTAAGGGATCTCAACTAAAGTGTGAAGAGATTACTACTTCTAGGCAAGCGTGCTCCATCATCGACCGCATCATCGCTTACCATCAGGTGAGATAGTGGTTAAACGCTTGCCTAAAGCGTCGACCTGTGCGGCTGTTATTATCTAGCCACGAGCTCCTCATTCGAGGAACTTATAACGTCTGCCACATAATGGCTATCTAACCTTTAGTAATTATAGTTTAGGTACCAGGAAATCAGAGAGCTTAAGAAATATTTCGTCTATGGCGCATCTGTAGTTTCCGGATTGTAGATTAATACGATTTAATTACTTAGATTTTTTTTATTATAGATAGACTCTCGTTTGACCACTATCTCACGTGACGGTAAGCGATGATGTGGTCGACGTTGGAGCACGCTTGCCTAGAAGTAGGTAATCTATTCAATTTTGACTTATTTTTTATTAAGTTTACAAAGGCTCGCGTTTGACCACTATCTCACCTGATGGTATGCGATGATGTGGCCGACAATGGAGCACGTTTGCCTAGAAGTAACCTATTCACTCTTGACTTGAAGCAATGAAGACTCCTAAGTTGTAGCTATCAGGAAACACAAATTCTGGTAGGGATTCCACTCTTTAGTCTGCTGTACGTATAATAAATACTACCCCCCTACCCCACTACTATACTTGCTATTAAGTTCGAAACAGTTACTGCAACCCTCGCAATAAAGAGCAACTAAAGGAACACTCGCTACAACTAGATCGGGAGAATTTATCTAACGATCTCGTACCTCAAAGAAAACTTAAGTACCAGGAAATCAGAGAACTTAAGATATATTTCGTCTATGCCCATCTGTTAGTTTCCGGATTGTAGATTCATTTGTTTTGATTGCTTGCTATTTTTTTTTAATTGATATAAACAAGTGTTTGACTGCAATCTCGTCTGATGGTAAGCAGTGATGTAATCGTTGATGGTGAGGCGCACTAGTTTATTAAGAGCACTCTAGCCTTGAAGACACTCCAATTTATAATCAGACGGGAAGACCGCAGCAGGCAGATTGTTCCAGTCCTTCGATGAACGCGGTATAAACGACGACGCCAAAACGCTTAGTCCGGACCGTAGAAGTTTCAACAATGTAAGGATGGATACCCGCCGTGCGTCGGATTGTCTGATGGTAGAAAGGTGATGGCGGAATCAAATCATGTAACTTCCGCGCACACTCTGCAAAAGGAAGGACTTACTGAAGCCCGCGCAATAAAGGGCAACTAAAGGAACACTCTGAGTTTTAGTCAGTAAAACAATCGCTCTCCCTCTAGCTCCAAATAGAGCAAGAGAATTTATCTAACGATTTCGTACCTCAAAAAAAATTAAGTACCAGGAAATCAGAGAGCTTAAGATATATGTATTTCGTCTATACTCTATGCCCATCTTTTAGTTTCCGGATTGTAGATTAATTTGTTTTGATTACCTGCGGTTTGAACACAAAAAATAATGAGCATCAAAACATCAGGAAATGCATCAAAACGTAATTACTTTTTTTCTCAAATTTTGAAGATTTATTTTGCAATTAAATATAAAATTACTTATTTATAGGTTATTAAATTTTATTTATTTAATAAGGATCCAGCATTGGTGAGCTTAATTACTTCTGATATTACGGATAGTCATTAAATCTGACTCCAGTCTTGCCATGAAGTACCGTGTTACCCCAGTTAATGGGTTGTGGAGGTCTGGTAGGCAGCCGCTCCTCGTAAAATACTAGTATTCAGCTAAATCCGGCTTGACTGGAAGCCGACCCAAGGCTAGGCAGATGATGATTAAGCTAATCCAGTAAAAAATAGAAGTATCTACAACTCGGTCACATTAACTTGACGCTTGGCGTCGATGACATAATGTCCGAAAACAATATAACAACGACAGAGAACTAGCCAAATTATCGACTCGCGTATCGATAACAAAGATGCTGAGCATACCAGACACTTGCCGGCCGAGCTAAGGGAATGCGGAGGGAAGCGGCGGGATGTGAGCATTTCAGAGATGCGTCAAGTTAAGGTGGGCCCGACGTTAGAATTATCCATACAAACGTAATACCAAAATCATTTGCAATTTAAGCATATTTACACCATAATATGATGTTATTCGGATTCAGACAATAATTATCTAGGTTCCTACATCGTCTTTTTGTTGAAAAACTTACCCCAAACGAAATTTAAGCGAATTTAAATTTGCACATTTTCACAGCGAAAATGTCATGTTTTTATTTTGTTTTTTCTATATTCTAAACAACAATATTTCAAAATATCTTTTCGTAGGAACACAGATATTATTATCAAGTTATAAATACTCGAAACAATATTGGAAATACAGTAAATTTTTCATTCATCATTTTTGGTATTACGGAACCTCTCCCAAATTTCCAATAGTTTGTATTGCTATCACAGCAAGCAACTGTCAGTGTGCGTATTTTACTCCAGTCGGTGTGTCCAAGAATTGTTTAAACTATCTGGATTGCTTCCATCTACCTCAAAAACGTATTTTATTTCGTCTCAACTCGAGATAGCGCGCGGTCTCCGCAGGCCTCTTAATGTGAGCGGATTGTGCAGTAAGTAGTTATACAGGGTGTGTGTGTGTCAGACATCGACGCACAAACGAATACCATGGTTTCATGGATCCAGTACATGATTCTGGACCCCAGTGGTGGAATTTATCGTTGGCTTTTGCCTAATTAAAACAAATAATTATCATCACCGTGTGTTTACGGAAATGCATCAAAACGTTATTACATTTTTCACAAATTTTGAAGATTTATTTTGCTATTTTAAGAATTACATATTTATAGGTTATTAAGTTTTATTAAATAAGAATCCATCATTGATAAACTTTAATCGCTTCTGGTATCCAGTAAATAGAGATGTACAAAAAAAAACCGGCCAAGTGCGAGTCGGATTCGCGCTCTAAGCGTTCTGTACTGTTCGTAGCCAAAAACGGCAAGACAACCTCACTTTTATTGTATGTGAACCCCCTTAATATTAATATTAATTATATTTAATACTAGCTGTCCCCTGCGGTTTCACCCGCATTTTTCGTTACTGCTCCGCTCCCGTGAGTTGTAGCGTGATGGTATATAGGCTATAGCATTCCTCTATAAATGAGTTATCTAACACTGAAAGATTTTTTCAAATCGGACCTATAGTTCCAGAGATTACCCCCTACATACAAACTTACAAACCTACAAACTTACAAACTTAAAAATTTTACCTCTTTATAATATTAGTATAGATAATTTATTATTTTTACACTACCTGCTCAATAAATGTCCTATTATGTGTTATATAAAACTTCACTTAAACCAAAGCATTATCTCCTTAATTATTCCCTTTTCGCTGCGCCATCATATGGGGTGCTGTTATAACCCTTATTACAAGGCAATAAAGCCTAAATCAGCTTTTACCATTAACCAATGTATTTTTCCTTTGCAAACATGCTGATGTTGCACTCTTACCTAATGCATGGAAATAACATGCATTAATTAATTAGTTAGTTAGATTCTGGACGCCGCCGCGTAACCTATTGTGCCCAAAATTAGAGAGCACTTAAGAGAGACATTGCCTAAATTAAGTGTAAAATAAGTGTATCTGTGTCTGTGGTGAATAAAGTGGTATAGTTAAACAATTGTCTTTTTTTTTAAAAAGACAAACGGGGTCGGCCCTATAACAAATTGGTGTCAGAAGTGGGATACCAGAGACGAAGTCTTACGACGTTGAGTCAAACAGACGCTGGTATTCCGAACCTATAGCCCCCCCGTTAAATTGATCGACAGTGAGACTTGACCCAAGGTCAAGCCTGCGTCTCTACTTGGATGACGGTCAGCCTCAACTCTTCAGTTTGAGCCCGCTCCAGCCACATCAGCAATTGGACGACGGTCAGCCTCAGCTCTGCAGCTTGAGCCCGCTCCAGCCACATCGACACTTGGACGACGGTCAGCCTCAGCTCTACAGCTTGAGCCCGCTCCACCTACATCGACACTTCTCCAGACGGCATCACCAGCAGCTCCAGGTCTAACTCACCAACCTTCAAACTCAAGAAATTCCACAGTCAACCGTGAGAAATTCTACTCCGAAACGTCACAACGGCAGCGCAACGTGACTCCGGACTTCGAGTTCCCACTGCGCACCTGATAATGCGAGTGTCGGCAATTATCGTGTTACTGTGAGTGTTTCTTGTGAATTACCATATTTTATTAATTCAAAGTGTCTCTGAATTGAACAAACTAATTTTAAAGACTTTATCTAATTTCTTTTCTATTTTCACTGTTTTTAATTGTTTTGCCTATTCTATTTCTAATCAATCTTACATTGTCATTTTTCTACTAACTTAATTTGTCCAACATATCATAATCTTTTATGTCCGTTAAACAAGAATTATCATCTAAATCAAAAGAAATGTCTGACAAAATTACACTATCAGTTTTAACCAAATTTATAAAACCTTATAATGGTGACAGGGAAACTCTCCCTGCATTCCTCACAAATTGCGAGAACGCCATGTCCTTAGCTACCTCAGACCAACAAACTGTACTATGTAAATATGTCATCTCACAGCTAGAAGGTAAGGCACAGGTTGCATGTAGCCTTAAATCATTTTCGTTGTGGTCAGAGTTGAAGACCTTCCTGAAGGCCACTTTCGGGGAGAAAAAACATGCTACACACTTATTATCAGATCTGCAACACTGTAAACAATTATCCGATGAGGATGTTACTAAATATTCTTTAAGAGTGGAGTCAATATTAACTCGTATACAGTCAGACATACATTATAGTTGCAAGAATGACAAGGAATTGCCTGGCAGAATAGCAGCCATGGAGGACCTTGCCCTAAATACCTTTATGTTAGGGTTAAACCCTTCCATATCAACTATTGTTCGTTGCAAAAATCCGTCTAGTCTCAATGAAGCTATACAATATGCTATTGACGACGAAAAATTATATAATTTATCTAGGTCTAAAATAAGATCCTCTAAACAGTGTTCTACCTGCAACAAGATGGGTCACAACTCATCAGAATGTTTTAAGAATAAAAAGCGTGACCGAGATCCTAATATTTTCAGTAACTCTCCTAATTCTAATACTAATCGCGAAAATAATCCTAAATCTTGCAATTACTGCAAAAATATTGGTCATACGATTAAAGAGTGTCGCAAGCTTCAATATAATATGAAACAACGGCAAACCGCTGAAAATGCAGAACGTGACCGTAACTCGGCACCTACTAACTTTAATGACGCACCTACACATACATGTGAAAATACGACTAAAATTAACGATGATAATTTAAACTAAGCAAGATTTTGGTACCGTGTCTGCCAAAATCGAACAAAGTTCTAAATGACACGACCTATGCTAATTCTTATACTAATTTTACTAAATTAACACCTCGTTCACAAGAAACGAGTTCTACTAAATTCGCATCTCATCCGAAAGAGATGAGTTCTTCTAAATTCGCACCTCATCCGAAAGAGATGAGTTCTTCTAAATTCGCATCTCATCCGAAAGAGATGAGTTCTTCTAAATTCGCATCTCATCCGAAAGAGATGAGTTCTTCTAAATTCGCATCTCATCCGAAAGAGATGAGTTCTTCTAAATTCGCATCTCATCCGAAAGAGATGAGTTCTTCTAAATTCGCATCTCATCCGAAAGAGATGAGTTCTACTAAATTTACATCTCATCCGAAAGAGATGAGTTCTACTAAATTTACATCTCATCCTACGGAGATGAGTTCTATCAAAACTTCATCTCAGTCAAATAAACTGAGTTCTAATACTCCTAGTAGTAAAACAAAATGTCACTTATGTATTGAAAAATTACAAACATCTAATACTAATTCTAAACCTATATACGAAATTAATGACTACTGCAAAAAGGTAGCTTTACCTCATATTTATCTACATACTAACCACGCTCGCGAGAAGCTATGTTTTCTTATTGATACAGGATCGACAATAAGTATTGTTAAAGCGTCTTGTTTACAAGAACTTCCAAAACTATCTACCGAAACTGTTAAATTAAAAGGTATTAATAGTTCAGAAATTCCTGTTGAAACTTTAGGTACTTTCCAAATGGAGTTCAATTTATCAGATAGTATATATAAGTACAAATTCCATGTCACTAAAGATGACATCAACCTTATTAATTACGATGGGATAATTGGTAGCGATTTTTGCAGCTATTTTAAAACAAATATCGACTATTCTTCAAAATCAATTTCTATATTAAATCATTCTATTCCTATTATTTATACGCAACCTTCATACAATATTCCAGCTCGATCTGAAGTAGTTATCGAGTGCACTGTATCAAATTACTCTCCCGAACTTTATCACAACAATGAAGCTCTCATACTAGATCATATCTTACGTGAAGGCGTTTATGTCGCTAATTGCATGGTCTCAATTAAACCGAATGGGAAAACAAACGTGACTATTTTGAACACTACAGAGTGTGACATTGAAATAAAAGATTATCAGGTTACAGCGACACCCCTTGAACTTGACTGTTCAATTATTAACTCCTACAATATTAACACTGTTTCTTATTCTAAAACTGATCGCGTAAATAAGGTAATAAATCTTATCCGGTGCTCTCATCTAAATGATGAAGAGAAAAAGGCTCTATTAGAATGTTGTTCGCGCTATACAGATATTTTCCATGTCGAAGGTGAACCCTTAACCTTCACGAATGCTATCGAGCATACTATTAATACAGGTGATGCGCCACCTATCAATGTAAAATCATATCGTTTCCCCGAATGCCACAAAGAGGAAGTAGATTCCCAAATTCGTAAAATGTTAGAACAAAATATTATTCAACCTTCAACTTCGCCTTGGAGCGCCCCAGTTTGGGTGGTCCCGAAGAAAATGGACGCTTCCGGCAAGAAAAAGTGGAGGATAGTCATTGACTATCGTCGTCTTAATGATGTCACTGTTTCCGAATCTTATCCACTGCCTCTTATCACTGACATTTTAGACCAATTAGGTCACTCCAAATATTTTAGTACACTGGACCTCGCAAGTGGTTTCCACCAATTAAAAACTTGTCCCAAGGATATGCCTAAAACAGGCTTCACAATTAGTACAAATTCAGACATGTCTGGTCACTACGAGTTTACCAGAATGCCTTTCGGCCTGAAAAATGGCCCTGCTACTTTTCAGCGTCTTATGAATACTGTGCTATCAGGCTTACAAGGCCTTCATTGTTATATTTATCTTGACGATTGTATAGTTTATAGCCAAAACTTACAAGATCATATACAAAAACTACAATTAGTATTCGACAAATTTCGTGAATATAACCTAAAACTCCAACCGGACAAGTGTGAGTTCTTAAGGCATGAGGTAACTTACCTTGGCCATGTTATCACCGATAAAGGTGTATCTCCAAATCCTGAAAAGGTTAGCGCTGTATCACAATTTCCAGTTCCTAAAAATCCTAAAAATATTAAGTCGTTTCTAGGCCTAATAGGCTATTATCGCAGATTTATCGAAAACTTTTCTAAGTTAACTAAACCGCTTACGTCTCTATTAAAAAAAGATGTTGAGTTCCATTGGGACACAGAACAACAACATGCATTTGATATTTTAAAAGAAAAGTTAATTACCGCCCCTCTTCTACAGTACCCTGACTTCTCGCAGCCGTTTAATGTCACCACTGATGCTAGCAATTTTGCCGTTGGCGCAATATTATCTCAGGGTCCCGTCGGCAAAGATAAACCGATCGCTTATGCGTCACGTACTTTAAATAAGCCCGAAGGAAACTACTCAACTACGGAAAAAGAGCTATTAGCAATTATATTCGCTGTTAAAACTTTTCGACCATATTTATATGGCAATAGATTTAAAATAATAACAGATCATAGGCCCCTCGTATGGCTATTTAACGTAAAAGATCCCGGTAGCAGACTCATTCGCTGGCGCCTCAAACTTGAAGAATACGATTATGAAATCGTTTACAAACAAGGTCGTCTCAATTCTAACGCCGATGCGCTATCCCGTTGCCCTGTCAACGCTATTGACGTAAACCATTTAAATAACTTTTCTTATGAACAATATTTCAAGGCTCAATTTACAAATCAACTTCCAGTCCCAAATACAACCATCGAAGAGTGTATTGAAGGACTACATTTATCTAAATTAAATACAATTGCTTGCCCAGTCTCCTTAGACTTTGACCATTCTATGCCTCATTGCGAGGAAATATTATCGCGGCTCGATAATTCTGATAATCTACTTAATTCTGAACGCGAGCCACTTTCAATACAATGTGTTAATGACAAAAATAAAACCTACTATTTTCTATTTACAAAAGTACATCACTATGAAGAAACAAATTATAGAGATGTTTATAACTTACTAATTAAGCTTAGAAATTTACTAATTAATTGCCAAAATATTACCGATCTTGCATTACCTGATTTCACGGACCCATTCTCAAAGCTTACATATACTAAAATATATAATATGATTTCCTATATTTTTCATGAAACCAATATTAAAATTCACATCTATAAAAATAAATTAATCTATCCTACTCCAGTAGAAGTTCCTAAAATATTAAAAGAAAACCACGACTCTGTTATAGCTGGTCACCCAGGGTCACAACGAATGTACTCGCGTATTAAAGCTGCCTACTATTGGAAGGGCTGATATCGAACAATACGTAAAGAAATGCAAGCTTTGCCAAATTAATAAACCTTTGAGAAAATCAAATAAAGCTCCAATGGAGATAACTTCGACATCTACCAGGCCGTTTGAAAGATTGGCACTCGATGTCGTAGGTCCCTTACCTGATGCAGGTTTCCAAAATTTTAAATTCATCTTGACCTTACAAGATGACTTAACTAAATTTACTAGCGCTTATCCAATGGTTACGGCTACTAGTGAGGAAATAGCCAGAAACCTTGTTCATTTTATGTCTCTTTTCGGTTTTCCCAAAACTATTCTAACAGATTTAGGTACATGTTTTACATCCGAATTATTTAAACAATTGACCGAAATACTTAAGGTCAAGGCTCTTTTTACTACTCCGTACCACCCTCAAACGAATGGAGCTCTTGAACGCTCACATGCTACCTTAAAAGAATACCTAAAATCTTTTGTTAATGAAAACCAGAATGACTGGCATTGTTACTTATTCACTGCAATTTTAGCTTATAATACCACGCCGCATAGTACAACTAACTTTACTCCTCACGAGTTATTATACGGTTATAAACCATCCATTCCAAACTCGTTATATGAAAGCTCTGGCAATACATACAACGAATATATTCGAGCTTTACAATATAGAATGCGCTTTAGTCGCGAGAAAGCCATTCAAAACATTTTAAATAGTAAAGAAAAATCAAAACAATATTATGATGCAAACTCTCGCGACGTTACTTATAAGGTAGGAGATATGGTTTATCTCAAACACCATCATAGACTTCGAAAGGCCTTATCGCCTATATGGAAAGGCCCCTATAAAATTATTAAAGTTCATAATAAACATAATGTGACCCTACAAGTAGGTCGCAAGGCTATTAAATACCATACCAATGAAATTAAGCCTGCTACATCTTAACCTATGTTTATATTTCTTTTCAGAATAATATGCTGCAATGGCACTTCATGCCTCAGCCGAACCGAATCAAGCATCGTCCCAATTTATCATAGCCCAGGGATTTATTTTGAACCTACTACTAATATTAACTTTTATACTGATCATTGGAAAGTGATCACCCACGTAGATTTAGTTTCTTTAGAACCTTATCTTAATAAAATCGAATCTCTATTACAAGATACTCTAAACTTGTGCAACAAAATTCAACCTCAAGAGTTAGGTACATGCAAAGACATGTCCAGCCCTATCGAAGTTTTAATTCAGTCCAGTTCTATCAAATTACAATCATTATCACACATCATCTCTAATCAGTTGACAACTAAAGTTAAACGATCTTTAGAATTCGGAGGTGAAATCTTAAAGTTCTTTTTCGGTACATTGGATGCAGATGATGCTCGAAAATACGATGCTGCAATAGAATCTTGCAAAAAGAGTGAAACAGAAATATTTCGCTTAATGAGAGACAACATTCATGTTGTCAAGTCCACTATAAATAATTTCAACACTACCATTTACAATCTCAATCAAAATGAGATGAAATTAAACGCCCAAATTAATCAGATGAATGAAATATTTTCCCAAATTACAAAGACCGATAACCTATTGTTATATACTTCAAAGTTAAACAACCTTCTCAATATTATCGAAGGTTCTTTACTTGCTATATCTAACTTACTAGATACTACACTTAATTCTATATTATTTTCTAAGGTTAATGTACTACATCCTAGTGTTATAAGTCCCTCAAATCTTTATTTAGAACTAAGTAAACATAGCAGTCAGATAAGCAAAAGGTTAGATTTTCCAGTTCCCTTAAACATTCATAATATTCATTCTATAATTGATGTTTCCGAATTTAGTTCTTATTATTACAACAATAAGGTCATTTTTATATTACAGATCCCTTTGATCACTTCTGATAAGTTCATGACCTATAAAAACATACCATTACCTACACCTCATGATGACTCACATAATACATTTGCTTTGATTCAACCTTCTAACTCTTATATTGCATTAAGTGATGACAGGATGCATTATGCCATGTTGGACACTCTTGATAAATGTAAGATAGTAAGTAGTAACTATTCTATCTGTGAATTAAGTACTATATATTCATGTATAAGTAACCCAAATTGTGAATCTAAAATCTTAACCGAGATAACATTGTCATTACCTACAGAATGCAATGCTAAAATATTATATGGTCAGATTGATATTTGGCAAAAATTAAGAAATAACAAATGGATATATGTTCAATCAAATACAAATAAATTGACTATTAAATGTGATGAAAACATAAATGACCATACAATTACAGGTACAGGAATTGTAAAATTATCACCTAATTGTATTGGGTATTCTAAAACTGTTCAGTTAATACCAACTAATTCTTATTCTTTATTTACTAAGTCTCCTTTAGATATAAGCTTTGATATAACAGCAGATGACTGTTGTAAGAAGGACATATTTAATAAAAGTTTACCACATTTGTCGCCAATCTCTATAAGTAAAATTAACTTAGAATCTCTCAAATATGCAACTCATCAAATGGATAGTTTAGAGCAAGAATTAAATAATCTGGAAAAAGAGTCTCATTTTATTAAATATGGCCATTACTATTCTACTTTTACTTATATTCTAATTGTGTGTTTATTTTTATACATAGCTTATAAGTTATATAGGTATTTTAAGAACAAAAATTCTTCTAATGTTGGATGCTGTGTGCAAATATTTAACCAATGTTATAATCAAAAAACTAATCGTAAATCTAAGATTTCAAATAGTGTCGAGATGACAGAGATGTCTTCAACATCTGAAGATGACAATAAGTCGATTCAGTCTTTGCCTATTAATTATCCAAATTATAAATCCACTAGTAAAGTTAATAAAGTCAGATTTACATCAAATAGAAATCTAAACTTTTAATATGATGTATAACTATTAATTCATTATGTTATTAATTTTAATATAAAATTAAGTAACTTTTAACTACTACTTTTATCTACTACTTTTACTAACTTTTATATGTAATTAAATATAAGTTCTAATGTCTCTCTTAAATAGCTACATCTTTGATCTTACTCACTTCGCTTCATCTTAATGAGATAAAGCTTCGTTTTAAAGGGGGAGCTGTTATAACCCTTATTACAAGGCAATAAAGCCTAAATCAGCTTTTACCATTAACCAATGTATTTTTCCTTTGCAAACATGCTGATGTTGCACTCTTACCTAATGCATGGAAATAACATGCATTAATTAATTAGTTAGTTAGATTCTGGACGCCGCCGCGTAACCTATTGTGCCCAAAATTAGAGAGCACTTAAGAGAGACATTGCCTAAATTAAGTGTAAAATAAGTGTATCTGTGTCTGTGGTGAATAAAGTGGTATAGTTAAACAATTGTCTTTTTTTTTAAAAAGACAAACGGGGTCGGCCCTATAACAGTGCGAACCTCTTTTAATCCCAGACTCTTGGGGCTGGTTTCTACTAAAGAGCCTGTCGGCTATGGAAGTGCATCCGGCTTGCTGCGGAATTAGCCTAGTTCAAAACAAACTTATAAATCGACGCGTTGTGTTGGTTTTGCAATACCCTATCGAAACTTTGAGATGGCCTTGTACCGAGTAAGCGAGTTACAACTAGAAAGAATTGGACAGAAGTTCTACTTGAATTTTAAACATAGATATAAATCAGAAGAATTCATAAAAAAAACCAAGAAAGGTAGAATCGGATTCGCGCACTGAGGGTTCCGTACAAACTTGCGTATGTAAATAGTTCTAATTACTTATAATAATAATTAATACCATGAATTGTAGCCGAGTCTTCGTCCTCTCTCCTAACTTTAGCTGTGCCCGAAAGGGTCCATAATTGAGCTTTACAATATTATTTATAGCATCTGTATGTACTATGGAATGCAATAAAGTATTGAGTATTGAAATCCCGAGTCTCGCAAATAATTCCGCATCGCAAAAGTACTTCTTTTTTGTGACGTAAAAATTTTTTACAGTTTCCATTAGTCTAAGTACAGTAAAAAGAGAGGTCTTTTTGTAAAATTTTGGGTTTATAGGTCAACAGGAAGTATCATTTAGATTTTGATTTCGTCTAGGCAACCAAGTATTGCCACAAGGACCGGTCCTGTGCGTCTCGCATCTAACGGATTCCTGCGACCCTCACCAGGTCGTCGGTCCATCCTGTGGGAGGCCTTCCAACGCTGAAACTTCCGGTACGTGGTCGCCACTGCAGAACCTTTCGTCCCAATCGACCATCTGTTTTATGAGCAATGTGCCATGCCCACTGTCATTTAAGTTTGGCGATTCTTCTGGCCATGTTGGAAGACGTAAACCACTTATACTACTGTTTCTAATCTCTTTAGCAAAACGAACGGTATTGACCGGTCCCCTCACATCGGATCAAGTAAGAACAACATCGCAAGCGCAGTGACTTCATAATATACCAGTTTTCATATAACTTTATAATATTCAAAAGTCCGTCGACTCACGTGCGACGCCTGATCGAATATCAGAAATGAAGATATCCGTAGGAGAACCAAGGTTATTTCCGTTGAACTTCTTGATAGCCCTGAGTTTTAGAAGTTTTCCTGTTTCGGCACCAAAGATTTCGGCATCCAAGCTATTCCCGTTTTAGCACCAATCATCAGCATCATCATCATTTCAGCCGAAAGACGTAGGTACACATAGGCCTACCCCAAGTATCGCCAGGAAGACCGGTTCTGTGCGTCTCACATCCATAGAATTCCGACTACCCTTACCAAGTCGTCGGTCTATCTTTTGATAATATAAGTTTTCTAACGTTGCGTCTTCCAGTTGCCACTTTTAAATCTTTCAATTCGATAGACCATCACTTTTGCGAGCAAATTAAGTACCCTGCCCTGCCTGCTTAAGTTTTGTGATTCTTCGGGCTATGTACATTGTCCTTGATTCTTCTGCGGATGTCTTCATTTTTGTTTGGATCACACAAGGAAACTTGGAGCTTAGCCCTCTCCATTGTCCTAGGCTAGACAGAAGCTGGAACCATGGTCACTCAGAATCGGGACTCTGTCCGCCCATCGAGTGATTCCAAGGAAGACGGTAGCACAGTGATCATGTACTGCACAATGAGGCTCAGGGGAGACCTACTGTTGTCTCCTCAGGGATGAGCCCTAACAGGCGTTGCACAGAGGGGATTCCGGAGTGGTCTTTTAAGAGATAACGGCGCCCCCTCTATGTGCTGATAGTAATCACCAGGTTGGTATTAGCATTATCGGCCTTATAATGTTCCCACTGCAGGGTCTCAGGCCTCCTCTATAGGAGAGGGAATGGGCCATAATCCACCGCGCGGGCCCATTGCGGATTGGTGGAAGTCACATGTCTTCGAATTTTTGGTTCTAGGACATGCCGGTTTCCTCACGATATTTTCCTTCACCGTTTTGAGAGCAGTGGTGATGAAATAAATTATTAATGCGCTTGGCCGGGTTCGAACCGGGTTCGAACCCGAACCCGACGAACCTACAACTTACGAGTCGGGGCAGTTACCACTGGGCCACCATTGCTCACAGGGTGGTATAGTGAGGTAAAAACTCCCATACTCCCCCGACTTATCCCCAAAGTCCGGATGCCTTTTGAAGGTTTCCCCAGTAAAACAAAAAAAAGACTAGACAGAAGTACTACATAAACATCAAACAGTAGGCCAAGTCAAGTCAAGTCAAGTCAAAGAGTTAATTTGTGTACACAGGTACATTTTAGGTGTAACAAAAATATAAATTTCTCCGTGTGCTGCCACAATAGTAGGCTCGAGTCTTACATAATTGTTTACAATAGTAGTAAGTAAGTAAGTATTTTGTTTTATTAACAATATTGTTACTTAACGGGAGGGCACTTTTATAATCAAACCGGTCGGTATATTCTTTCATACAAACGTAATATGGCGATGATTACATTGTTTGATGCTATAATTTTAAATAAAAAATGGTAAGTATTGAATTTGATTCAATATGATTTAGCTATTCGAAGTGCTAAATTTTTTATCAAATCTAATTTATGTTCTTCGAAACTTCTATATTTTGAGAATAATTTGCTTTACTTACATTTTCATGCAACCCCAATGAGACAAAAATATTTACCACAGTTTAAAAAAAAAAGTTTTCATTGAAACACGTAAATAAATACCACGGATCAACTTCAGAAGTAATGTCAATTTTTGAATATTGAGATAGCTCTAGATAGATTGGTTAGGAAGAAGAAAGGGGAGGTCTTAGCCAAACTGAGGGACACAAAATAGGCTATTAAAACATTGTCTACTATTTAAGGTTGTCTGGTAGATATCGCTGTCAGCGATAAGACCGCCATTGTACCCATAGATTTAAGTTTCTGTACAATTTATAACTTCTTTTGGTGTACAATAAAGTTTATTCTATTCTATTCTACATAACTTCCGCATGCGCAATCGCTCTCATTATAGTAAGAAAACAAAATATCGTCTATCACAACATTGTTAGCTACTAATATTTACTTTCATCTAACGAGAGGTCAACTTATACTGATAACAGATATGAGAGAGCTCGATGAACTATCTTTGACCTGTACATGACTTGATGGAATGATTTTACGTTAGTTGAATGATTGTTTAAAATATTGCGTGTATCGAAAATTCTCGGATATACTTTGCTGTCTGATAGCGCAGGAAAACACTGGCACCGGTGTATCCAGGATTTTATTGTTCACGAGAAGGACAAAAGTATGGTATTTATTTATTTATTAATCTTCTTTCTTTTCTTTTTTCTTTGTATACTCTCTCGTTTTAAAAAAAAAGCAAGCTGAGCCTTTCGCCCCAGTACAAATAAATCTAGTTTGACTAAAATATCAAATAAAATAGTGAACCAAGTCAACATTCTAGGTCTGATCTCTTCAATTCCAGGGTATTTTCATCTAATCTTTTGTGCTGTTTTTTACGCTTTACTGTAAAAGCAGAGCATGAGCAAGCTTGAAAATATAACGTAAATAATCGAAAAATTTAACTGTTACAAAATCCTTCAGTATCTCAGGACTGAAGGATTTTGTAACAGTTAAAAAGAAATCTGCAATCATCTCAGTCGTCCTTGTTTGTGACTTTATGCAGAAAAGTGTGAGAATCTAAGACGCAAGAACGAAGTTTGATTTTTTTTATAAGTACGTCACTTTTTAGCTGGTCTTGAGCTGGAACGGATTTTCTCACGCCCCAGCCGCAGTGATACCGACCTCGACTTCCAGCGACCACAGATATGGCCAAAGCAGGGCTGAAGCCTACGAAGTAGCCGTTTCAGAAGGGCCATGTGTCGACTTCTGAAAGAGTTACTCGTGGTCCTAGGACGCAAAAGAGAACTGGAGGAACATAGGTTCGGATTTAGTTAGTAAAAGTTTTAGTTTAGTCACACTAGAGCGGGAGAAGTAATTAGATAATTTACCATCTTAAAAAATAAAACAAACCATCATCTGCCTAGCCTTTTCCCAACTATATTGGGGTCGGGTTCCAGTCAACCCAGATTTAGCTGAATACCTGTATTTTACGAGGAGCGGCTGCCTACCAGACCTCCACAACCCATTAACTGGGGTAACACGGTACTTCATGGCAAGACTGGAGTCAGATTTACTGGCTTCTGACTATCCGTAACGACTGCCAAAGATCTACAAATGACAGCCGGGACCAACGGCTTAACGTGCTTTCCGAGGCACGGAGGAAACTCGTTATGTTAAGATGGTCATCCACAGACCAACCTCGGCAAGCGTTGCTTAACCTTGAAGATCGACCTGTGCGGCTGTTATTATCTAGCCACGAGCTCCTAAAAATAAAACAAAACAAAAAAAATAAAACAAACCATTGACAAAAAAAATGCTGCCCGGAACCAAAGACAGCAATTTAAACAGAATGGCATTGCATCAAGTGACACAACACAAGACACATCGTCAGCTGATTGCCTGAATTGGTTGTTGCATATAAACATTTGGGCCAATTTCCTATTGGGGTCACAGTAATGAGTATCAGCGGCTGATGTGCAACTAAATTGGCACTATTTAACACTAATAGCTTGCCATGGTTGTTTTTGATGAGGACCTTATGATCGGGAGTTGTTTGTTTGCGATTTTTTAAGTGAAATTCATCACCTATTTCTTCTTATATAATAATTATAATTCTTTATTTCAGGCTATAAAGGCTCATAAACACTGTACATAAAGTTATCTTAAAAACAATAAACTAATACATATTGACATAAGTTCAATTGCTTAAATTAATTTGGTAGTATATACAATTTTAAACTATGTTAGTAACACTTCACTTTGCACTATATTTTCTTCGTCTGCTTTTGTCCCATATTACTTGCGGTCGGCGCAACACGTTTTTTCTTCCATTCTGACCTGTCATGCGTCTCGCTATCACTCTCTCTCTCAAAAATGCTTAGCTATCCGGATATAAAGGTAACTACGAATATAACCAGGCTTGGTAAAACTACGTTGCGCGACGTGGGCCACGTACAATTCGTCCACTATAAGTTGGCAAGTGTGAAGTTAGGCTCTGCGAATTTTGGCGCTTGAAATATCGTACAAAAATAAAGGTTTTAAAAAATTTTAATGCCAATAACTGTTTTTAACAGCAATAAGAACTGCAAATTGCATTTATTTTTTTAAAACCTTTATTTTTGTACGATATTTCAAGCGCCGAAATTCACAGAGCCTAACTTCACACTCGCCAACTTATAGTGGACGAACTGTACTCCGATCTGCTATGGTATTTTGTAAAAGTAATTTTCATAGCTTTAAGGCATTTTATTTCATTTGCAGTCAAGGCATTTCCATGGCTGTCTCGACGTCGAGCTCGTCGCAGTCTACAACCATGAAAATGACTTTTCGAGAATAGCATAGCTGGGCGCGTCGGTCTCCATACATTTTAAAACGGCAATTTGATTTGTAGAGCTACATTAGACCTACGCGATGCGACGTGGTTCTACGTACAACTCAGGCATCTATTTATTATTTGTTATTAAATAATAACGCGCAAGTTTACAAAAGTGCGGCCTTTAAACTAGAAACTAAGTAGATAAAACGGGGATCCAAAGTTTGTATAGAAAAACCTACGTGACCGCGGACGAAGCCGCTGGCAGAAGCTAGTTATAATTATATGTATAGAAATTGTAGTAAGATTAATAAGACATCAATCTCATGTCAAATCAATCTTGTATTGATCCGTTCAGTGATGACATTATTACTTCAATTCTTCACACTGGTCTGAGCTTGACTAAAGGAGATCAAATTAACTACTAGAATCATGACTGCTATCACTAAGGCCTACGTCCATGGACACATAGCTTTATAGACGCGTCCATCCATCCGTCAACCTAGCCTTTTTCCCAACTAAACAAGGTCTACACACACAACACAACAACAACTATTAGGGTCGGCTTCCAGTCAAGCCGGATTTAGCTGAATACCAGTATTTTACGTGGAGCGGCTGCCTACTAGACCCCCACAACCCATTAACTGGGGTAACACGGTACTTCATATTGCTATCACTAAGGTTATCGATTATATAATATCACCTTCTGTGAAGCAGTAATACTAGCGAAGGAGACGTGAGGGAACGGAATTCCTTACGGCCCAAGAGACGCCAAGCGTGTTAAGAATCGCAGGGCGATATCTGGCAACGAGCAATGGGTCGCTCGCTGTCCGCCCATTCAGTAAGAACCGAGCTTAAAGACATGTCAACAAACTAGAAACCCAGCAGGGCCGAAGCCCGCCATGGCCATGGCCATGGCATAAAAACTTGTTGTTCGAGATCACAGGGCGACTGAATGACTTAGGTGTGGTTTTACGGCCGAAATTATTACCTATTCCGTAAAATATTTATTCCGTGCGAGAATCGAACCCACGACGAATCGTTAAACCACTGCGCCAAACGTGCCATCAAAAATCGTCCAGCTTGAAAAAGCAAAACTATTATCATAACGCAACTACAAATCAATCACTACAAAAAGCCACAAACCACCAAAACAACACAACTTAACCTCCAAAAACATTCTATTTGACACAATAAACACGACGTACGTGGCTAGGTAATAACAGCCGCACAGGTCGATCTTCAAGGTTAAGCAACGCTTGCCTAGGTTGGTCTGTGGATGGGTGACCATCTTAACATAACGAGTTTCCTCCGTGCCTCGGAAAGCACGTTAAGCCGTTGGTCCCGGCTGTCATTTGGAGATCTTTGGCAGTCGTTACGGATAGTCAGAAGCCAGTAAATCTGACTCCAGTCTTGCCATGAAGTACCGCGTTACCCCAGTTAATGGGTTGTGGAGGTCTGGTAGGCAGCCGCTCGTCGTAAAATACTGGTATTCAGCTAAATCCGGCTTGACTGGAAGCTGACCCCAATATAGTTGGGAAAAAGGCTAGGCAGATGATGATGAAACACCACTGCCACCTGCTTAATCTTTGACGTCCGCTGGCGTGTCGGTATTGAGTGGTGGCAGGGGAGGGGCGCACCAGGGGAGTCAATGCCGGCCCAGGGGACCGCCTCCCGAGGGAGCTGGCCCGGGCCCGGGATCCAAAATCCAAATGATACCATACAAAAATTTACATGTTTTCTGTTGTTTCATTTGTTTTTCAATCTCCGATATGTGATGGATTGATTATTAATTTCGGCCGTTAGTCAGTAGAAGTCTGACAATCCCTCTAATTCCACAGATAGCGAGAAAAGAGAACTGTCACACAACTACATATTTTCTTACTTATTTATGTATTTACAACAATAGCATGTTCAAGGCGTTTTGTAGTGAATAATAAATAAACTACAACGTATAAAGGGTGTAAAAAGACCCTTAACGAAAACGAAAACCCCATGTTCTACACATCACTGGGATACTTTTTTTCTTCTACGACATACCTGGGAATTCACTGGTTCTGGAGATATTGAAGGTCAGTCAACATTTTTTTTCCTTTTTTTTTTCAAAATCGTATTCCAAGTATCATTAGTAAACTTTCTTCTGAACAAACATTATCAAAATTATCAATTTTTCATAACAAATTATGCATTTGAAGTTAGAAAAATGCAACGAAAACTAAACACAACGAGCGCCTCACACACACAAGCGTGCGATCGGTTCAACGACCAAGCGCGAGCGGCCGAACGCTCAGCTGATAAAAGTTATTATTTATTTATTTATTTTTAAAGATGAAAAATAAAAGTTTTTTCCCAGCAATAATTTTTGGTCAAAGTTGCTTAATTACATGTAGAGAATGTGTAGTTATCGGCTTTGTGATCGGTCTTTTTACACCCTGTAGGTAGTTAAAAATTAGAATGGATTCCTATACAAGAAATGTTATTTTGCCGGTGTTTTTAGCTGTTTTATTTTTTTGTAATACGAAACGTTCATGTGCTGGCCCGACTCGCACTTGGTCAGTTTAAAAAAAAAACCCGACTACCTACCTACCCATCTTGAAGTCGGATAAAAACATCGTTTATGGACTTTAGAAATGAGGTCACATGTGGGCTTAGTAAAAGTCTGACAACCCCTCTCGCTCTACTCAGAGCGGTGGATGCTTTCCCTCGGAGTACAGGTCATTCGCACATAGTTGGTGAATGTGTCATAACCGCATGACTGTTTCGGTAACCTTAAATATACGATACACTTTACCTTACTTTGTTTTTTTTTTAAGTCTGATACAGTTTTGATTAGGGTTGGCACTGTTTAAAAATAAAGTTTTTTTTTAGTCGGGAAATAATCTGATGATGACTTCAGCCACTCTAGGGCGGAGCGGCAGTGTGTCGTACTTTTTCTGACCAAAACCCAGTCCTACACTTTTAAACAAAATTAAAAAAAAAAACTTTACTAAATTAATACAAATCACTTAAAAACTCCAATGGTTGACTTCTGAAAGGGAAACCTGTGGTCCTGGCACGTAAAGGACATCAGAAGGAACATAAATAGGTGTGGGTTTTAGTCAGTAATAGTTTGACACATCCTCCCGCTGCGCCCAAGTGCGGGAGAAGGCATTAGATGATTTCTCACCTCATTAACAAAAAGCCCCGGTGCAATAACGACTGGAGGATTTTTTATGGTGGTTAAATTAAATAATTAAAAGTCGCCGCCGCCGATCGCCCCAACGAGGACACGGGCGATGCTCCGCCCAAGCGGGGCACACCTCCGCCGTGTCCTCCGTGAAACGACTGAAGGTTAATTGTTACTCTTTCTATCTTTTATCCCGCAGCAAAATTGCCAGCCCTACTTTTCAAACGAAGGTGAAAACAGAATCTGGAGCAAGCACAAAGTCCGGTTTGCTCGCGGTATCTCAATGGCGAATTATAATGTCGCGATGATCCGTACCTACTGTACTTTCGTTATTTTGTACTGTTTACCAATAATTTTGTTGAACTCTGCATTCTTAGGACGGATTTTTTGAATAAGGACTATGTTGAAATAATACGTTTTGATACAAGTAGAGAAAGTGTTGCTATCTCAAACCACGTGTATCAAAACGAAGTTGCTCAATAAACTGAGGAAGATAATAATAATTATAAATAAACGGAAAAACAGTAAGTGGTAAGGATACACATATAAAATTACCTACTTTTTAAATATATTTTGTTTCCGAGTGAGAAGTCGAGATATTTGGTTCAAATTCATTCTATTAATTACTTATAGCTAGCCCGTATTGTCCCACAGCTGGCCAAAAGCCTCCCTCGATTCTTTCCAACAATCACGGCTCCTTGCTTTTTCATTCTAATTCTTATAAAAGAAACAAGACATTCAAGTCCTCCCAGCGCCGTCTTCATCGTGGTCTACCGCGGCCCCGCATCGCTGTGTGGGCACCAACCCTGAGTTTTACGGGCCCATTGCTCCTAAGAAGTGCGGCAGACATGTCCTGGCCAGTCCCATCTAAGTTGGGCAGCCTTTTGAGCCACACGAACGATTTAAGTTTTCCAACGTGATCTGTTAATTTATTAGGTACATAGTATGTTGCACTCTTTAGCACGTTTTTGATTATGAAATCATTTTTATTTAAAACCTATCTTACATAGTTTTCACACGTTGATAAAATACGTAATAGTGCGAGATCCGGTAGACGAATGTTAATTAATCGAATTATATACCAAATGAAGGATTATTTTATTCCTAATCCAATTGTAGTAAGTTGCCTTACCAAAAATGGTGTGTATCCATAGTTGCCTTTTAAGATGGTAAAATAATTATAAATTAATTCGCATTAATAAATTCTGGGTGTAAGGGACAGTCCTCCACTAACTTTACGGGCTTGCTCAGTAGACGAATCTGAACATCCTGCCACAATTTTTTTTTCTGATAACGAAAAAAAATTTTAGCCTCACCATACAAAATTATAAAAATTATCGGACAGTTTGTCTGGAGAGGTCGATTTTTTTTTTGTTCCTGAAAAGAAAATTGTGTGAGGATGATCAGATTCGTCTACTGAACAAGCCCTTAAAGTTAGTGATGCGCTGTCCCTTACACCCTTTATATTATCTAGTAGGTATATAATCTGAATTATAATCAAATAACAGATCAGGTATAAAATTTCTTCTTCGGATCTTAGATCACGCATACATCATATTTTAACGTTAACAACATATAAATTCACAGTTCTTGGCAGACACTTCACAATCTATACTCGTACGGTACCACACGACTGGTTGGCCTCGACTGTTTGACGGGCCGTCGTGGCGTGGTGCGGTTGTACTACCAAACCTAGTATCCGACGTGACCCCTAGAGTTGAAGGTAGCCGTAACCCTTCTACATTAGCACGTTTGTATTCCCAAAGGGTTGAGTAGAGACGTGGCTTGGTAATTTTTAGGGTTCCGTACACAAAGGGCTTTTTTAAAATAACATAAACTGATGTCAGTTTATGTCATTTTAAAAAAGCCCTTAGCCTGCAATACCGCCTGATGTTTGGCACTGCAATCGTTAATGGTGAGGCGCACTAGTTTATTAAGAGCCTATACACTCTAGTCTTGAAGACTAAATTATATCGGACGAGATGATAGCAGCTAGCAAATTGTCCTTCGTGGTAAGGTAGAAGTTTCAAAAACGGTGAATACTCGCCGTACGACGGTTTGTCTGATGGTAGGTGGAATCAAAACACCGATAGGCTGGCTACCCTACGCACACATAAAACGGGACAAATTCAAATACTTTAATGCTTTATCAAATGAGTTTTATAAGATTTTAAAAATAGTTGAAAATTGCACATAAGGTTCATGTGGACCCTGTTACTAAGACTCTGCTGTCCACCCGTCTGTCTGTCTGTCCGTCTGTCAGGTTGGCCTCGAGTGTTTGACGGGCCGTCATGGCGTGGCACGCTTGTACTACCAAACCTAGTAACCGACGTGACCCCTAGAGTTGAAGGTAACCGTAACCCTTCTACATTAGCACTCATATATTTCTAAAGGGTTGAATACTTTACAAGAAAACCAAATTCCTACGCCCCCCTTTACATAACATCAATTATACAAATTTTATATGTCTATTTTCTATTATTAGGTAAATAGGTACAAATTAAGAAGACACAGCGTTGGAAGAATGGAAGGCCTCCCACAAGTGGACTGAGGACCTGGCGTGGATCGCGGGAATCCGATGGATGCGAGACGCACAGGACCGGTCGTTGTGGCGACGTTTGGGGGAGGCCTATGTCCAGCAGTAGACATCTTTCTGCTGAGATGATGAAGTACAAATTAAAAATTTGTTCTCTTTATTTAATCGTTCTACTTGTAGTTGAGTTGCAGGTAAGGGTCATATTACTGCCCAAAAAAAGGAGTTTCCTATTTCCATTTAGACCCTCTACCGCCCACCACGAAAAGCTCCAGTGCTTTTCGTGGTGGGCGGTACCACCCCCACCCCGTTGGGAATCTATGGTCTGGCACATATACTGTATATATGAACTGTACATATACTGTACGGTTTTGTTTAATTTGGGGTGAAAAGAATTGTTTTATATGTTATAAACTAATCCTTAACTGCGAACGTGATGGTTAGTAGTGATGCAATAATTGAAGGTGAAGCGTATTAGGTAGTTTATTAAAAGCCTATTCACTGTACCCTAAATTATAATCAGACGGAAAGATCGTTGCAGGGAAATTGTTCCAGAACCGTACTTTCCAACAATTATCTCCACAACCGGGCCCGCATCGCTCCAACTAAAACACTTCCGTGTTCCTTCACCTGTCGCACCGCCTTTGTGGCCGCCACTCACGCCGCCACAAGTAGAGAACTAAAACTTCTATAAGCAGCGTTTGTGGCTATCGCGTGTCGCCCATGTGCGTCGACCCTTAGTCAGTATTTACCTTATAATCTTTCATTGTTATATCGCGGTCATTGTCACTCAAGCTATGCAAAATGTTATTTAGTTTTGAACTAGCGGTTCGCCCCGGATTTTTTCTTTTTCGGATTTTCTTTACCATAATATGCATCTATTATAGTAAAGGAGCTCGTGGCTAAATAAAAACAGCCGCACGGGTCGATCATCTAGGTTAAGCAACGCTTGCCAAGGTTGGTCTGTGGATGGGTGACCATCTTAACATACCGAGTTTCCTCAATGCCTCGAAAAGCACGTTAAGCCCAGCCCAGTTAATGGGTTGTGGAGGTCTGGTAGGCAGCCGCTCCTCGTAAAATACTGGTACCCAGCTAAAATCCGGCTTGACTGGAAGCCGACCCCAATATAGTTGGAAAAAATGGCTAGGTAGATGAATATGCATAAGTATATTATAATATCTAGAGAGGATACCTGAATCACTACAGTGGAAACATTAAAGGGTGATAATGCTAATAATGTTAATACACCTAAACCTTCCTCATGAAACACTCAGTCTATTATTTTTTAAATGATATAAACTGTGATGTAATCGTTGATGTTGGTTGAGGCACACTAGTTTATTAAGAGCCCATTCACTCTAGCCTTGAAGACACCTAAAGGAACCGCTACAGGTAAATTGTTTCAGTCCTTCGATGACGCGGTATAAACGACGAGGCGAAACGCTTAGTCCGGAACTCCGGACCATGTCCAGACTAAGATACTGGCTGTCCGATGGTAGAGAGTGTCAATCGGTGAGAACCATTGAAATAGGTATGTACTGTTCGGTAGTTTTTGAGTTTATTATCGCGAATAGACAGATAGACGCGGTGGGGACATTTTTTTTAAATAATTTCTATAATATACAATGTGGACAATAAATGAAAACATCGGCAATACTCATCATTATGTAACTTTTAGTATGGGACCAACCCTGAAAAAAAATTCAGCTGTCCCACATTTACGTTTGCAGACGTCGACAAAATGTATGGGATAGTTGAAATTTCTGACATCAGAAATGCAGGTTTGGTTTAAGACAGTAAAAGTCTGACACGCCTTCCCGCTCTCCCCCAGAGCGGGAGAAGTCATTAGATTAATTACCTACCTTAAAAAAAAGATTCTCAAACCCACGACCCGATTTTTTTTAAATGGCAATTATTTTTTCAAAGACAACTTCGAAATTTTTATCTCAGTTGTTTTTTTATGAATCTTGCAAAACTGACTGTCAGGGTCACACGATTCGCTCGTTTGTTTGTTATGTCATATGTCACAGGGTCGTTCTCATAAAACATGTGTTTGACAATTTTTTTTTAGGTTGATGTAATCTTCTAATTATTTCTCTCGTTCTAGAGCGGAGCGGGAGTGTGTGTCAAGCTTTGTTTCTTTCTTTTCTTTGATTTGTTCAGCTATCATTTTATTTTATCCTACTACGGCTATAGATTAGGTCACTATACAACCTATAGCTGTTTTTTAAGGTTGGAAGTCATCAGAATGATGGACGCGTCAGACTTTTAGGAACTGACTAAAACCCACTCCTTGTTCCTTCTTTGTTCCAGGGCCCCTGTAGATAAAGGCTTATAGAGAAAACCTAATATGCCTACCAACCCCAATTTTTAAGTGTTTCTTACTTAATTCTTTGTCTTATATTAAACAAGGCAAAAGAACTTCATTCATTCGCCATGAACTAAACGTTTGCACTATACTCCGTCGGTTTAGGTAGTTAACTAAAGGTAAACAATCTTAGCATGTCTTTTTATCTAAAAGTTGTCTAAAAATTGTATGTAAAAATCTTTGCACATAGGTATTTACCTAAATCGATGTTAGATAATAAACTAAATTTAAATAATCTTTGCGTATATTATATACGACCTCTTTAATATAAAAAGACATACCAAGACTGTTTACCTTTAGTTAACTACCTAAACCGACGGAGTATAGACAAGAAATGAATTGACTTGTGCTGTGTTGATTTGTAATAATATGAGTATTTATCGCTATATCAACTCATTGACTGACGATATTATCAATATTACTAATTATAGTTTATTGTTTAATTTCACTATGCAATTTATTATACAGTATAAGTAATATACGAGATGTGACTGGAATAATGGACGCCCTTAAACTACTAACTTCTGCCAGCGGCTTCGCTCGTGATAAAGTAAGATGCCCAAATTTCATCCCTGTTATAAATGAAGTTATCGAATCCTCGCTAACTTCATAAAAGGAAGCTTTTTTACATACGAGTAGCATTGGTATGATGACAGCAGAACGAATATATGCATCTTGAAGATGAGAGAAAAGGATAAGAAACCATTGTATGCAAGTGTACAGTACGGCAGTTATAACTTAGCGAGTCGGAAGTTATACAGGTTCTGCGAAATTTGGCGCTTGAAAACTCGTACAAAAATACGTTTTAAAAAAATTAATGCAATTTGCAGTTGTTATTGCTTTTAAAAACTGTTATTGGAATTTTTTTTTACTTTTATTTTTTTACGAGTTTTCAAGCGCTAAAATTCGCAGAGCCTAACTTCAGACTCGTCAAGTTATAACGGCCGTACTGTAGTCTAGTAGATTCGGCTGAGCGTTGAGTTGTGCAGTCAGTCAGTTTCTCCTTTTATAATTTATTCAAGTAGCAGATGTCGGGGGAAAAAACAACTAGGCTAAAGAGAGGGAGTGGGAGCAGGGGACGTCGTACGAATGCATCCGGAATACGGACAGATGGGTGAATAATTTGAATTTCACTCATTCGATGTATGTGGGACAAACTTGGCCAGAGATCGCCCTAGACAGAGAGATTCGGAGAATAGAATAGAATAGAATAAACTTTATTGAATCTTTGTTGTATCTTTGCTCAGTATTGTGATACATACCTATAGGCTGAGAAGAAAAAACACAGAAGAAGAAAGCAAGAATGAACTAAGCGCCGTCGCGCCGTTTGCACGAGACAAGTTACGATCTACTTGTGTATTGTTGATTTGTGATAATCTTTATCACTACGTCAACTTATTTATTGACGACAGATCAATATTATTGTACTCAGTAGTTCAATGTCTAAAAATTTATCTCATTGATATTGAAATTGAAAACAGTGTCCAGAGAGTTCCTTGAACATTCTTTCCATAGAGATCTACAATTGCGCAATTTAGATCATTATTTCTGAAAAACTGACTTCTTGACCTTTCAAAAGTGCTGGTAATGGTTTATATTTGATATAAAATGCTAAAATTTTTTGATAAGGGAATTTTTAATCAATATTCCTAATTTATTAGTGTAATTAATAAATCGCAATCAAGTTGTGATAACAAACCTACGTATTAGGATTTTAATAACAAAACATTTACGAGTATTCGATAACTTTAATATTAATATGTTACGCAATGGAAAAAAAATTGGAGTACGATTGTATGTAGGTAGTTCTTTTTTTGTACCCAGCAATCTTCCAAAATTATTGCTCTTTGAATAGCGTTTTTTTTAAGCTTATTCAGATTTAGAATGGTTTTTTTGAGTATCGTCTTGCCCAGTAACTGGGTTGTGGATGTCAGTCGCTTCATGTAAAACACAGATAACTATTTAGCCACATCCGGATAGATCGAAAGGTCGACACCGAGTTCCCCCCAGATCATAGGCAACGAAGGAACGGGGTAGGAGTTTAGTCAGTAAGAGTCTGACACGACCTCCCGCTCCGCCCAAGAGCGGGAGAAGTCATTCTGATGATTACATCCCTACCAGAAAAAAAAAGAAAAAAACATCCAGATAGATTGGAAGCCGATCCCAAGCTAGTTGGAAAAAAGCTAGAAAGACAAATTTCCATTTCTCATAAAATATCTTTCCATTCCAAAAAATGCAGAAGAAAAAAGATGCAACTATAAAATTTCTCTCGATGTGTAAACAAAATCTTCGCAAGCCGTATGATCTATTGATTGTCCATTGACCAAAATTGGGTACTCTTGTCCAGTAACTAAGTTGTGGAGGTCTGATAGGCAGTCTCTTCATGCCATAGTTAATTTTGCCCACTGTTGGGACTCAGGCCTCTTGTCTAGGATAGGGAATGGGTCATAATCTATCTAACAAGCGGGCACAGTGCGGAATAGTGGATGTCACCTGTCTTCGAATTTTTGGTTCTAGGACATGCCGGTTTCCTTCATCGTTTTGAGAGCAGCGGTGACGAAATAAATTATACAAAGTAATGCGCCTGGCTGGATTTGAACCAGTGACCTACAACTTGCAAGTCAGGGCAGTTGGCACTGGGCCACCAAGCTTGCAATGTACCTAAAACACAGGTATTCAGCCGTAAGTATCCGGAAAAAACAAGGAAGTTGAAGATAAATTTCCCTTTCATACAAAATGACTATTCGTTTCAAAAATGCGGAAGAAAAAAGATGCAATCGTAAAATTTCTCCCCAAATGTAAACAAAAAAACTGCAAGCCGTATCCATCGATTGTCCATTGACCAAACTTGAGTACTTTTGTCCAATAACTACGTCGTGAAGGTCTGTCTGATAGGCAGTCTCTCCATGTAAAACACAGGTATTTATTTATGAATGCTTTACGCACCGGGCTTGCGGACGGCGAGCAATGGGTAGCTTGCCGTCCGGCAGTCCTGGAATCATCCGAACCGAGCTCAAGTCGTCAACGGCGCGTACTGTTCCACGCGCGCCTAAAAGAGATGTCAGCAAACTGTAGGGGCCCAGCAGGGTCGAAGCCCCTGGGGCCATGGTCCGAATGGATAACCCAGGACCCTGGAACGAAGGCAAAGAACGGGATGGGGTTTAGTCAGTAAAGGTCTAATACCCTCCCACTTCGCCCAAGAGCGGGAGAAGTCATCCTGATGACCTACACCAATGAATTTCCCTTTCATACAAAATATCTCTCCTTAAAAAAATGCGTAAAATTTCTCTCGAAGTGTAAACAAAAATCTGCAAGCCGTATCCATCGATTGTCCATTGACCAAACTTGAGTACTTTATACAGTGGAACAATTTGGCTCTAAAGTTTGAACCTCAAACAGCTCTAAAACATAATTGTTGACGAGGTTGGTACATTTCTGTACTCCGTCGGTTTAGGTAGTTAACTAAATGTAAACAATCTTGGCATGTCTTTTTATCTAAAAGTTGTCTAAAAATTGTATTTAAAAATCTTTGCGACTAGGTATTTACCTCAATCGATGTTAGCTAATAAACTAAATTTAAATAATCTTCGTGTAAATTATATACGACCTCTTTAATATAAAAAGACACACCAAGATTGTTTACCTTTAGTTAACTACCTAAACCGACGGAGTATAGTGCTCGAGGTTCTCTGCAGCCGCAACGGCAGCACCAGCAGAGCACGACGAGCTAGGAAGATGGGATGGCGCAAGATTTTTGACACAGATCCCATACTAAAGGCCTACCCATCTTCTTATTTACTTTTCTTATATTACATAAACCAGTGCTTTACTGCAATCCCATCTGATGGTAAGCAGTGATGCAGTCGTTGATGGTGAGGCGAACTAGTTTATTAATTCATGAATCCCCGACCGGTCCTATGAGACCGCGCTGTTATTGTTTTACTATTGTGTCTCGTTTTGCGGGTATGTGATAGGTTAAGAGCCTAATCACTCTACCCATATTCCATGGAAATAAAGACATACTGTCTGGCAGTAAGAGACCAGACGGTATGTCTTTCGCTTTTGTTTGTCAGGCCATGAGGTTCACAAACAGCCGGAATGCCGTCGGAAGTTTCACTTGGTGTGTAAACAAAAAAAATTGCAAGCCGTATCCATCGATTGTCCATTAACCAAACTTGAGTACTTTTGTAACTAGATTGTGGAGGTCTGGTAGGCAGTCCCTCCATGTAAAACACAGGTATTAATTTATTAAAGCTTTAGGCAACAGGCTTACGGACGGCGAGCAATGGGTCTTGCCGTGTGGCAGTCCGGTAATAATCTGGACCGAGCCCAAGCAGGGTCGAAGCCTCTGGGACCATAAGCCGGCCTTGTGAAACCTTTACCCTGAAATGAACGCAAAGAAGGAATGCGATGGTGTTTAGTCAGTAAAGATCTGATCCCTCCGGCTCCGCCCAAGAGCAAGAAATGTCATCCTGATGACCTACACCACCTTAAAAGAATCAATTTTCCCTTTCATACAAAATATCTCTCCTTAAAAAAATGCGTAAAATTTCTCTCGAAGTGTAAACAAAAAAATTTTTAAGGTGTATCCATCGATTGTCCATTGACCAAACTTGAGTACTTTATACAGTGGAACAATTTCGCTCTAGAATTTAAACCCCAAACAAATCTAAATTATAATTGTTGACGAGGTTGGTACAGTCAGCATCAAAAGTCGATGAACAGAATCAACATAACAAAACATTTTATTGTGAACAGATGAAACACATTTTATTGCGAACAGGTGTTTTGTTATGTTGATTCTGTCATCTACTTTTGATGCTGACTGTACATTTTCAGCGCTTGAGGTTCTCCGCAGCCGCAACGGCAACCAGCAGAGTACGACGAGCTAGGAAGATGGGATGGCGCAAGATTTTTGACACAGGTCCCATACTAAAGGCCTACCCATCTTATTTCTTTTTCTTATATTACATAAACCAGTGCTTGACTGCAATCCCACCTGATGGTAAGCAGTGATGCAGTCGTTGGTGGTGAGGCGCTCTAGTTTATTAGGTCATGAATCCCCGACCGGTCCTATGAGACCGCGCTGTTATTGTTTTACTATTGTGTCTCGTTTTGCGGGTATGTGATAGGTTAAGAGCCTAATCACTCTACCCATATTCCATGGAAATAAAGACATATCCGTCTGGCAGTAAGAGACCAGACGGTATGTCTTTCGCTTTTGTTTTTCAGGCCATGAGGTTCACAAACAGCCGGAATGCCGTCGGAAGTTTCACTTGGTGTGTAAACAAAAAAAATTGCAAGCCGTATCCATCGATTGTCCATTGACCAAACTTGGGTACTTTTGTCCAGTAACTAGGTTGTAGAGGTCTGGTAGGCAGTCTCTCCCTGTAAAACACAGGTATTTATTTATTAAAGTTTTTTGCACTGGGCTTGCGGACGGCGAGCAATGGGTACCTTGCCGTCCGGCAGTCCGGTAATAATTCGAACCGAGCCCAAACAGGGTCGAAGCTTCTGGGACCATGGGCCGGCCTTCCGAAAGGAAAACCCGGGTTTTCCTTTACCCTGGAACGAACGCAAAGAGGGAATGGGGTGGGGTTTAGTCACTAAAACTAAAAAACACCCTCCCGCTCTCCCCAAGAGCGGGAAAAGTCATCCTGATGACCTACACCAATGAATTTCCCTTTCATACAAAATATCTCTCCTTAAAAAAATGCGTAAAATTTCTCTCGAAGTGTAAACAAAAAAATTGCAAGCCGTATCCATTGATTGTCCATTGACCAAACTTGAGTACTTTATACAGTGGAACAATTTCGCTTTTTAAAACCTGTTTCGTTCAGAAAGTAAAAAGAAACCTGTAACGGTATGGGCCTTTAATTATTGCAGTATTATTTAGTGTTACCTGATTGCGATCGTGGTGAAAAGCGGGGTTATGTGTTTTTCGTAATAATGGAGGAATTTATGAAAAACACATAAATTTCGGTTATAATTTGGGTGTCTTCAAGGCTAGAGCGAATAGGCTCTTAATAAGCTAGTGCACCTCATCATCGACGATTGCATCATTGCTTACCATCAGGTGGGATCGCAATTAAGCAATATAACAATAAAAAAAAAACGACTTTGTGTATGTTGTTATGGTTGCTGGAAGGAGGTATTTTTAACCAACTTTAAAAAAAGAAGGAGGTCCTCAATTCGGTTCTGATTTTTTTTTAAGTGTGTTACTTCAGGATTCCGTCGTTTATGGATAGATTTGCAAAATTCTTTTTCATCTAGAATATGCTTTCAGATTCGTCCCATTTTCTTCGAAAATGTTTGATAATGGAATCTATGAGGAATGAAGGGAACTCCTCTAATATACATATTTAAAGCAACAATTTAGGTAGTAAATTTGGTTTTATCATAGAGAACTTTACAGTCAAAAAGTTTAAAACATTTTGTCAAATTGTGTGATTTCGATATTTTATTGTTTTCTTCTCTGTATCTGTGTGTACATAAATTGTAAAATAAATAAATAAATAAATGTATGGAGAGGCGGATTTTTTTCGTGATTTCTGGGTTGGTCACATAGTAAATGTTATTCATATTGATGAGTAGGTACAACAATTTACCTTCCTTCGCAGCTTCGGTATCTGGTAGTTTTTCTGCGGGTCGGCAGAACTTCTCCTATCAGTCCATAACCAGTAAGTCATCATCATCATCTACCTAGCCTTTTCCCAACTATATTGGGGTCGGCTCCCAGTCAAGCCGGATTTAGTTGAATACCAGTATTTTACGAGGAGCGGCTGCCTACCAGACCTCCACAACCCATTAACTGGGGTAACACGGTACTTCATGGCAAGACTGGAGTCAGATTTATTTATTTCTATAGACAGTAAGTAATCCAATCAAATTAACTTATAGTCTGAAAACTATACGAAGACGAGACAGACTAAAACTGGCCTGTTGGTCTTGTGGTTAGTGACCCTGACTGCTACGCCGGAGGTCGTGGGTTCAATTCCCACCCAAGACAAATGCTTGTGTGATAAGCATGGTCATTTGTTCTGTGTCTGGGTGTAATTATCTTAATGTAGGTATGTATTTTGAAATATATTTATAAGTACCTATGTTTATCAGTTCTCTAGTACTGAACACAAGATCTTAGTTTGGGAATAGATGGCGGTGTGTAAAAGTGGTACAAAAAAAAAACCACTAATCTTCCTTCAGTTGTCTTTTGTATTATTAGCATTAACCTATCGATACCCACGAAACGAGACACAATAGTAAAACAATAACAGCGCGGTCCAATGAGACCGTCGGGGATTCATGAATTAACGTTTGAATCCCCAACCGGTCCTATGAGACCGCGCTGTTATTGTTTTACTATTGTGTCTCGTTTCGCGGGTATCTGAGTAATTAATGGCCTTATAATGTTCCCACTACTGGGGCACAGGCCTACTCTCTAGGAGAGAGAATGGGCCATAATCCACCACGCGGGCCCAGTGCGGAGTGGCGGATGTCACATGTCTTCGAATTTTTGGTTCTAGGACGCCGGTTTCCTCACGATGTTTTCCTTCACCGTTTTGAGAGCAGTGGTAATGAAATAAATTACACAAAGTAATGCGAGCTCGTGGCTAGATAATAACAGCCGCACAGGTCGATCTTCAAAGTTAAGCAACGCTTGCCTAGGTTGGTCTGTGGATGGGTGACCATCTTAACATAACGAGTTTCCTCCGTGCCTCGGAAAGCACGTTAAGCCGTTGGTCCCGGCTGTCATTTGGAGATCTTTGGCAGTCGTTACGGATAGTCAGAAGCCAGTAAATCTGACTCCAATCTTGCCATGAAGTACCGTGTTACCCCAGTTAATGGGTTGTGGAGGTCTGGTAGGCAGCCGCTCCTCGTAAAATACTGGTATTCAGCTAAATCTTGCTTGACTGGAAGCCGATCCCAACATAGTTGGGAAAAGGCTAGGCAGATGATGAATGCGCCTGACTGGGTTTGAACCCGCGACCTACAACTTGCAAGTCGGGGCAGTTACCACTGGGCCACCACTGCTCTTCCATACTTGCCTATTGAGTTCTAGCTGATTGGATAGTAATGCGTGCATTTTCATTCATTTATTTTATTTTACCATTGTTTCACTTTTTTATCAAATATGTATTAAAATTTAATAGGTCAATTTGTACCACATGCAACTGGGTGAAGACACTGGCTCTTGTAACACAGGTTTCTACCTAGCTCAGGAGCCAGGGCTTCAAAAAGTATGTTACCTGTATAATTATGTGTCAAAAAAAAATAAAATACAGCAGCAAATAAAATGATGACGTCACTATCTAGCTGCATCATTTACTCGTGTAATCGTTACTCTAGCGCTATCTCCAAACTAATCAGTGCGATTGGACACGGTTTCTGCAACCGTCTGCTTATTGAATTGAAGAAAACGATTGAAATCTTAAAAATGGAATTAAACAATTAACTAGTGCAAAAAAAACTACTATTGTTGTATATATTGTTGTTCCATTCCATCATCGGACTTATCGTCAAAATTATACCACAGTGTTTTAAGATGAAATTCTATGACCAGTGGCGTATTGTCTAACTCTGTTGACAGCCCAAATGATGATCACTCGTTACACACTATCTATATTATATATATGTCGCAGGGATATGATGAAAACAGGGAATTGATCAAATCTCTAAGCGATTTGATCAAATCACGGAGGATGTTAAAATAATAACACGTTTTTATCATTTCCCTAAGCAAATCTGGTGATTTGACAAATCACACTAAAAAAATCTAGTGATTTGAACAAACCCCTAAATTGGTTCAGTGAAATGACAAAAATAACTTTTCTGTGGTAATTTAAAGGTTTATTTTGTACTAGCAACCCACCGCCGGGGTGGGTCGCACACAAAATGTAATATAGGTCTCAATAATCACAACTAGAACATAATTATTTGGAAAAGAGAAACAAAAATGTATTAAAAAATAGAAAAACGTAACGTATGATGTGCCTATTTGTAATATTCACTTATTAAAACAGGTGGGTCGACAGTTTTATGCTTATTATGCAAAAAGAAGAGAAAATTAAAAAGCAAAGGGAAGATGCTTCACAAAATTTAAAAGATCTGCTGATAAAATGAAAGAAACTTGTTCGAAAAAATTCAAGGATGTATTAGTTGGTTCCACCGTTTTGGTTGATGTACCAAAAGTAGACAGAGGTCCACTAGATGCAAATAGTATTACAGGGATTGTATTAGATACGAAAAACAATTTATTTCAAATCGGTACTTCATTTGGTATCATAAGAGATTGGCTTCCAAGAAACGCTCTCCAATTATCTACAGTTACATTAACCGATTCGGTTCCATCCACAACGCTGAGTTTGCGTGAAATTGCAGGAAAATTATCTTTATTTGGAGGACAAGGATTCAAGCAGTGTTCTTGTCAAGAGTCCAAAGTACGATGCAAAACGAACAAATGTGCCTGTAAGAAAAATAATGTTCTGTGTAATTCACGTTGCCACAAATCTGCTACGTGTTTTAATAAGTGAATATTACAAATAGGCATATCATACGTTACGTTTTTCTATTTTTTAATACATTTTTGTTTCTCTTTTTCAAATAATTATGTTCTAGTTGTGATTATTGGGACCTATATTACATTTTGTGTGCGACCCACCCCGGCGGTGGGTTGCTAGTACAAAATAAACCTTTAAATTACCACAGAAAAGTTATTTTTGTCATTTCACTGAACCAATTTAGGGGTTTGTTCAAATCACTAGATTTTTTTAGTGAGATTTGTCAAATCACCAGATTTGCTTAGGGAAATGATAAAAACGTGTTGTAATTTTAACATCCTCCGTGATTTGATCAAATCGCTTAGAGATTTGATCAATTCCCTGTTTTCATCATATCCCTGCGACATATATATAAAAATGAAACCCGTTTTTCGTTGTCACGACATGACATGAAAACGGCTTGACCGATTTGGCTGATTTTTTTTTAAATTTTCCTTGAAGTTCAATGATGGTTCTTACGGAGAGAAAAATTCAAAAAAAAAAAAAGGTAGGTCAAAGTAGGGAAGGTAGGGTAGTGTAGGGTAGTGTAGGTTAGTGTAGGGTAGTGTAGTGCAGTGTAGGGTAGTGTAGGGTAGTGTAGTGTAGGGTAGGTAGGGTAGTGTAGGGAAGGTAGGGTAGGGTAGCGTAGGATATGTAGGGTAGTCATTTGACGGGAGCGAAGCCGCGGGTAAAAGCTAGTTTCAAATAAAAAAAGGCAATACATCTACATGTACAGTGCGTGTTCCCTTATAGCACTGAAACGTGGTCACTCACTATGGGCCTCATGCCTCATCAGAAAGCTTAAAGTCACCTAAAGGGCAATCAAAAGGGCTATGCTTGAAGTTTCCTTGCGTGATCGTATCAGGAATTAAAATATCCGCAGGAGAGCCAAGGTCGTCAACATAGCTCGAAGTTTCGCCAAAATTAGGTGGAAGTGGGCTTAGGACGTTGCTCGTAGAACGAATGGTCGATGGGGCCGAAAGGTTCTAGAGTGGCGATCGTGCACCGGAAGAAGCAGCGTTGAAAGACCAAAGGTAGACCCATGACCTGATGAGAGTCGTGGGAATGCGATGGATGTGAGACGCATAGGACCGGTCGTTGTGGCGACACTTGGGGAGGCCTATGTACAGTAGATGGCCTTCGGCTGAAATGATGGTTATCGATATTTCGAAGGAGAAACTGACTGCCTGACATGACAACGCACAGCCAAAACTACTGGGACTGGGAGCGCGAAACTTTGCACAAGGTTTCCTTTAATGACGTAGGCGAGCACTAAGAGAGTATTTTCCAAAATCCAACCCCTAAGGTCATGAAACGGGAGTACAAAGTTTGTATGGAGAAACCTTTTTTCACGCAGGCGAAGCCGATGGCAGAAGTAGTAAAATCATAGGAAAAAATGTATCAACTATCAAATTAAATTTAATAATGAAGTTGGTCGCTAAAATAATTGTGTAATCTATTAATATTCATTAATTGGCTAGAATAGGCATATTTTTGGTTATCATCTCACTATTTTTTTAGAAAAACATTATTATTTTTTATCAAGTCATGTGATTATATCGTGAATTCGTGATATACCTATGTAAATATGTATGTAGTTCAAAGGTTTACGACCGGTGTCGTAAGCCAAGATTTTGAACGGGATATGTCAGACTTTTACTTAGAACTAAAATCCGGGGCCATGGATCGGGTTCCGAAAGGGAAGCCCGTGACTCCAGAACGAAGGATTGGGGTGGGGCTTAGTCAGTAAAAGTCTGATACGCCCTCCCACTCAGCCCAAGAGCGGGAGGAATCATTCTGATAATTCCCTACTTGAAAAAAAAAACTTTTACTGATAAAAACCCACCTGCTACTTTTTAGTTTAATTATAACTAATTATTTAGTACCTGTAATTGTTTAATTTATTTAATTTTCTAGAATAATTAGATTCTAACCATTATTATTATCATTAGAATTATTAGAATCAATTTGCGAATAATTAAAACGAACTTTACTCGTAGAAATCCCGCCAAAAAATTAAAAAGTACAATTGTTTAAAATTCAAAATTCGAAGCTTTACTTTTTTGTCAATGGCTGGTTTTGCGTCACTCTGTGTTTGGGCAAGTGGCTTTTTAGCACTTTGGGAAACCCAAAAATGATATTTGTATGCCCTAAAGACCACCTAACGGGGTCAGCCAGGCAGGATGCTTGTGGATTCAAGGAGAAATCCAGTTTGCGGTTTCGAAAACCTTAAATCCGTGGCCTGTTACTAACTGAGTCACTATGGTTATGTAGCATGAATGTTCATTCTACGTAACAGTTTTTTTTTTTGCTATTAATGTTTAAGTTTTGGCAATAGACATTAATTTTTGTGCTTACTTTTAATTATTTAGAAATATTTTAATAATAAAACATCTATTTCAATTATCACTTATTTATTTATTGTGCAGACCTACCACAGTGTTTTCTTTTTAACCCTAGAGAATGCCCTGATGCATTAAGTCCGCCTATGGTCCACCACTGTACATGAAGCTTAAATAAATAAATAATAAATAAATAAATAATATTTTTATTTATTTTAATAAATTGGCACTTTATTTAGATGTCACTGTGGCAATGAACCAATCAATTTTATTACAAAAGGAGAACGCCCACTAACTGAAAGAATTAGGTCTACTAATAGTCCTTAAGTATATTTAGAATAAAATATGAATAATTTAGTCATAATCAAAAAAATATGTTTTAAATGAGATTTTTTTATGTAACATAAACTAGTGCTTGACTGCAATCCCGCCTGATGGTAAGCAGTGATGCAGTTGTTGATGATGAGGCGCACTAGTTTATTAAGAGCCTATTCACTCTACCCTTGAAGATGCCCAAATGTGATGTAATTGTTCTTCTATAACAAAATAATACGCGTATTTCCCTAAAACAGCATTATAATTTTTTTATTACTTATGAGTAATAAAGTAATAAATCATAGGTAAAGTAGGTAATAGTATCCTTTATTAAATTAAACTATATAAAAGTACGTAGATAGTTATTTCTCCATAGAGATCCGGTTATTTCGATATTTTCTTTTGTATAACAACTTTATTACAGACGAAACATTTATGTTTTATTTTGGTAATAAAACTTATTATTCTACTGTGCTTGTATAAAATTCAAGTGTTGAACAATTTGAACATAAAATTTTACTACTGTTAGACGATTGTCGCATGCGTATGTTTTATAGTAGGTAGTACATACACTTTTTTTTTCTAAATATTGCTCTTATAAATATAGTAAAATATGGGAAATAATAATGGTTCCGAAAAACAAATTAATCTCCAGCGATCTGTGGCCGGCTATTATTCTAATTAACCAGCGTTATAATTAATTACCGACAAAAAAACCCAAAACATTAACGAAAAAAAATACCTAATTTAACAACAAATTAGAGCATGTTCAAATTTCTTTTTCTCCTCCTAAAAAAAATGAGTCGTCGAATAACAAAACTAAACTTCCGAATGGAATACTGAACCTCCGACAAAATTACTAAGTTACCGAGAACAGAGGTTTTGTCAAAATAATCATATTTTTACAACTTGCATGACTGTTTTAATTTCTATTGTTGGTTATCATATTTATTTTTTAACTCTCAACAATAATGAAAATACCTTAACTGTTCGGCCCGTGAGATCAGGTTTAGACATTTTTTACTACCTATTAAAACTAAATTTTCATAATAAACTGAGTTTTGTAACACAGACCCCGCCACCTCCTTCGAGGTTATTTTTTTTTAAACCACCCGAGCCCCGCACAGCGGGGCTCCGTCGACCATGCTTTACCTCACGACTTGGGGGTAACCCGACTCGGACAGGTTAGGTTAGAAGGAGGGGTCTGTGTTCGCTCGCTTCGCTCGCTCACTACAACCCCGCCACCTCCTTCGAGGTCATTCTTTTTTTAAAACCACCCAGAAGTAGGAGCCGCGCGCAGCGGGGCTCCTTCGACTACGCCTTTTAATCAATTTTTCGAATCGTAAATATTCTAGGAAACCAAAGTCTACGTGGTTTTACATTAAAGCATAAATACGACTGTTCTAACTTTTTAACGCCTGAAATAGGTACTACTTACCAATACCCAAGCATACCCGTAGTAAGTAAAATTCATGATATACGATGCAAGCAAAAGTTATTGTACAAGTACATTTTTATATTTTTTATAAGTTTCTGTATAACTCAGAATAATATTTTTAGTATAGTGTTACAGTTAAAATAGCACCACAGTCTATGAAATTTGAAAGGTAATTTATGAATTAATAGTTGGCAAATATAGATAAAAATTACAAAGCATAGTTTTCGGTAGAACGTAATTTATGCCGGTAGAAAAGTATTATAGCAATAAACAGTCAAGTTTATTTTTCGAAGATTTCAGTATCTCATTCGGTCGTTTCGTCATTTTTATTCGGACAAAAGTAGTCGGAAAGTTAGTATTTTAGGCAGTAGATTTCATATTTTTAGTAAGGGTAATTCTTCTTTTTTTGTCGGAGCTTTTATTACTACCCGTAAAATATCATATTTTTATTAATTCCAATTGCTGCTATTGCATATTATAATTCCACTTTTTTTCTCTAAAAATTTTTCAAAACAATAACGAGTTTGCAAAAAAAATTGGCATCGCTGCTAAAACCCACTCTTTAGTCGTCTAGTTACCCTTTGCGTTCTCTTTTTTATGTTGGAAATCATCAAAATGACTTCTCCTGCTCATCATTTCAGACTTTTACCGACTAAAACCCACTCGGTTCTTTGCCTTTGTTCCAGGGCCCTAGGTTTTCCTCTCAGAAACTAACCCATGGCAAAAGCTGCCCTTCGCATTCCAGGACCACTGTACTTTAATTGTAACTATTTCGAACATTCCCGCAGTGCTACCAACATCATCATTATAACGATTTGAATTGAACGTGTGTTGGTACTTACGTTCAAATTGTTACAAGCTATAGACTTTTTATTTTAGTCTGATAAGGTAGTTACTACTAATTAATAATGTTAATGTTAATTCCGTATCAAAATGGTAAAAATAGGATTCCTTTTACAACGACTTCCGGTCTATCCTTTTTTTCATTAGGTACTCATAGTGTAGACCACTATCTCACCCGATAGCAAGTGATGATGTGAATTTATTAGCTTAAAAATCCCTCAATGATTTAAGTCTCAAAGAAAAGACACTAATCTGCATGGTTCTCGTGTGATTTGCTCATTATATGCTGTAAGTATAGACTGGAAAAGAGGCTTTGACCCTTGAGTTTTTTTCGGTGTTTCTTCTCAGGTTAGTCAGATAGGAAATACCGGCCTCATCTAGATTAAATTGAGTGTTTTTTTTAAACGTATTTTAAGAATAAATATGATTTATCATTAATTGACAGCCTCTGTAGCGTAGTTCTGGAAATACGCTACAGAGATTAAAAAATTATTGGTCTCATGAGACCGGTCGGGATTGGGAAGGTTAAAATTAATTCAATATTACACTTTCATATTATATTTCACTTTCAAATGAAGCGTTTTTTTTTAAACTAATACTTTTATTTTCACTGCAATAGGCGTTAAAAGGAGAGTTGAACTTGACATTGGAAGACGAGTTGATTGCGTCATTTTCTGCAAATAAAACGTTATTCTTTCTTTCTTTGTAGTTATTAATATAAGTGTCAAGTGAGTTTTTTATTGGTTCATAATTCAACAAAATTGATATGAGATCGTGTATAATCATTGTTTTAGTTAATATAATTTGATGAAATGTTATAGTATTTTATTTATTTTACTTGACTACGAAGTAAAATTTGAGATAAAAAAAGAGTTCAATAACGTATTTATTATAAATCTTATTCCAAGTAACTACTGACTACTTTTGTTACATTTTTGGTGTACAATAAAATTTATTTTATTATAAGGTACGGCACCCTCAGTGCTTGAGTCCAACTCAGTCTTTACCGGTTTTTTGTTTACAATCAGAAATGAAAACAGTCATTACTTAACGAAGCAAACTCATTATGACTAAAACTATGACAATAATGGATTGTTTTTCTTTTAACAATATTAACTAAGTAAGTAGAGTAAGCCTATACATAAAAAAAGTAGTTCTAATGATATGGGCTGCGCAGGATTGTTCGGAAAAGTCATCATGGCATGCTAGTATATCTATACTAATATTATAAAGAGGTAAAATTTGTAAGTTTGTATGTAGGGGGTAATACTCTGGAAATACTGGTCCGATTTGAAAAATTCTTTCATTGTTAGATAGCCCATTTATCGAGGAATGCTATAGGCTATATACCATCACTCTACGACCCACGGGAGCGGAGCAGTAACGAAAAATGCGGGTGAAACCGCAGGGGACAGCTAGTTAGGTATATTATCTGTGCCATGGCCCTGGATTGCAAAGGGCAATGCTAAGGAACACGGCTGGGTTTTAGTCTGTAGTTAATTGTTTTTATTTTAACAATATTAATTAAGTAGTTTTAATGACATGTGGTGCCCAGGATTATTCGAAAGAGTCATTGTGGCCCTGAAATGCAAAGGACAACGCTAAGGAATATGAGTGGGTTTTAGTCAGTAGAAGTTAGTCACTAACTCTCTTAACGTTTGAATCCCCAACCGGTCCTATGAGACCGCGCTGTTATTGTTTTACTATTGTTTCTCGTTTCGCGGGTATCTGAGTAACTACATTCAGAGCAGAAAAAGTCATTTGATGATCTCCTAGTGTGAGGGCCAGAGATATATTAATTTTTTAAATTTAGTATCTCATTATGACTTAATTAATTAATTACTCAGATACCCGCGAAACGAGACACAATAGTAAAACAATAACAGCGCGGTCTCATAGGACCGGTTGGGGATTCAAACGTTAAGCTTAAGCTATGACAATAATGAATTGTTTTTCTTTTTAACAATATTAACGAAGTAGTTCTAATTAACTACACGGGTTGCGCACGAGTGTGCGAAAGAGTCACCGTGACCCTAGAACGTAAATGGCAATGCTAAGGAACATGGGTTGGTTTTAGTCAGTATAAATTAGTCACTGTCTTTATCTGCACCCAGAGCGAGCAAAGTCATTTGATTTTTTCCTAGTGTGGGGGCTAGAAGAAGTCATTTGATGAACACTAGAAAATCCTAGTGTTAGCCAGACATTTATAATTGTTTTTTTTGTATCTAAGTCATTACTGATGTACCTAATTTGTGTATAATAATTCTTGGACTAACGTTTGAACAAATAAAAAATATGAATTAATAATTACCACCAAAAAAATCATCGTTAATTTTTGAGGATAATAATCAAATTTTTTATGTTACTCAATCTGGCCGTTTTCTCCAATTGTATGCTCTAGCCTCATAGGTAAGAATATCCTATTATTAGTGGACCAGGCTTTCCGCACTTGTAATGAAATATACTATATCAATGTATTTTTATGTAAAAGATAAAGGACAACATCAAAAAATGTTGTGTGATGATTATTTTTATTTATTTTTGTTTTTTTTTTACTTATATTTATTCTTCATGCATAAACATCTTAACTATTAAATATTATAGCTATTAACAAATTGAAAATAATAAATGATGTACTAACGTGTAGAAAAAGAATTGCTTAATTTAATTTTCGTAAATCTATGAAGGTGAAGTGCTTAATATTTACTGCATAGTTATTATTTTTTTAATTAAGTATTTTATTAAGTTTTCGAATTCAAATTAGCGATTAGTTTTTGTTTTATTTGGTAATTTTATTATATTTTTGTTGCGTATAGATTATTTTGTACTAAATAAGATTTAACAATAAACAACTATCCTAAGCGAGAAAAGAAAATAAATATAATTTTGGTTAGTTAATAATATCTCCGTGTCCTATATTAATTTGTATAAAATAAGAATGACTAAAAAATAAATATTCTAAGTAAGAAAAAAAATAAAAAAAAACAAACCTCCAAAAACAAAAGCACCAACCAAAAAAAGAACTAAACTCACAAAACAGTCATAATAACAGAAAAGTCCATGCACAAAACTGTTAAAAAAAAAACAAATCGAAGCACCAGAAAAAAATAAACTCGTAATTTCGATTAAATAATTTGAATTTCGAATTCGCGCGCGCGCCGGCCTGCCTTGCCGCGGTCGATTGCGAAATGCCGCGTATAACCTTAGCGCGGTAAGTCTGAACCATTCATCTGGCGTTCGGCCTTAGTTTAAATTTTAATCCACGAATCGCTACCATCGCTGGCTTCGCTACTTAGTATTATATTCATCGTCAACACTGTTTTAGGCTATCACGGTTTATTTCATCATTTAAATTGTCACTTACGGGATATCTTATCGAAATATCGGGAACTCAAAACAAAAAACAATCACGGAAGATATCCCGTAAGTGACAATTTAAATTATTCATCGTCAAATTTGAATGTCGAAGGGCTGTGAAAAAATATAAAGCGCGGTTTATGGGAATTGTTTTTTTTTTTTCTTAATTTACTTGTTGACACTGTGTGGATTGAGGATGTAAGTAATTTTATTGACCTTGTAACATTTTTTGTAATGCGATTTAATATATTTTTATTGTTTGTTAAAGGTAAGGAGCAGTGGTGGTCCAGTGGTAACGATTCGGAGTAACGAGGTGTAAGGTCGCGAGTTCGAACCCAGTCAGGCATTTATTTTTCTAGGTACCCCATTCTGTGTACAGGCAGTCTGTTCATTCCAGATTGCCTGGAAGATAAGTTTTTTTTAAAACACAAGGTTGGTGCCCTGAAATCGCGGGACGGGGTCGCGGCAGACCAAGAAGGAGATGGCGGGACGACTTGGATGTCTTCCTTGAGAATTGGCAAGAAGTAGCTCAAAGCCGGGAACGATGGAAGGAACGGAGGGAGGCCTTTGCCCAGCAGTGGGACAGCATAGGCTAGATATAATAAGTTTTTTTTTTATTACAAGGTATTTTTTGTAAAATGTAATTTTGGTGTAAGTACAATAAAGTATTTATACATACATAAACTACTTTGTGTAATTTATTTCATCACCACTGCTCTCAAATCAGGGAAGGAAGATCATGAGGAAAACGGCATGACGCATTTTTGATTCTAGGAAAAATCTTAATTCTTCTTGATTTTAGGAAATTTTGATTCCAGGTAGAATAAAAAATTCGTTATCATGTGACATCTATTAATCCGCACTGAACCTCCCTGAGTAAAATCCGGCTTGACTGGAAGCCGACCCTAATACAGTTGGGAAATGCAGATGAATCCGCACTGAACCTTCGGTCCGAGAGGCCCCTGGTCCGAAAAGCAGTGAACTCACAAGAACTAACCCCATCTATTTTACAAAATCTATTAACCATTGCTTCCCGCTCTATTTTTATGGTGCATAGAATTGTACAGGTCTCCTAAAGTGATAATGTACGTAGAAATATTCGTCTATTCGCAACGGTCGTATTCCCCGAGCGTCGGAAGACGATATGTATAATGTAACTATAAAGAGTGGTTAAGTGCATCTTCTTTCATGCATAATTTAGTAGAAATATGTGTTATGATAGCCGTTGGTCCTGGCTGTCATTTGTAGATCTTTGGCAGTCGTTACGGATAGTCAGAAGCCAGTAATTCTGACTCCAGTCTTGCCAAAAAGTACCGTGTTACCCCAGTTAATGGGTTGTGGAGGTCTGGTAGGCAGCCGCTCCTCGTAAAATACTGGTATTCCGCTAAATCCGGCTTGACTGGAAGCCGACCCCAATATAGTTGGGAAAAGGCTAGGCAGATGATGATGTGTTATGATTCGAATGAAAGTACTCCAAAATACTCATAAGAGTTAAACGTAATGAAAATATTGAATTATCAGTTATCAGTTTAATTTTTCGCGTACAAATTAACCTGATTTATCTCTCCATATTATTGAGGCAAAATTAAAATGGCCAAAGTTAATTTTGTTTATCTTGGATATTTTGCGCTTGATTGCTATCTCACCTGATAGAAAGCGACGAAGCGGTCGACGATGGAGCGCGCTTACCTAGAAGTAATCTATTCACTCTTGACTTAAAGACCCCAAGGTTGTAGCCATCAGGAATCACAGACTCCTGCAGGGAATTCCACTCCTTAGCTGTACGTATGAGTGGGATGATTTTCACATTACCCATGGTCCACTAATATATTTCTAAATACATCCATATTATAGACTAGCAGCCGGTCCCGGCTTCGCACGGGGTAGACAATTATTTATTTTTGGAAATTTGGATATAAAACACTTTTTTTAGTGTTAGTTTTCTACACCTTCGGTTACATTGTTCAGATTTTACCAAGGATCCCTAATTTTTTCAAAATGAAATGTAGCCTATGTCAAATTGGAAGAACGAAGCATTCTATTGGTGAAAGAATTTTTTAAATCGGCCCAGTACTTTTTGAGCCTATTCATTACAAACATACAAAAATAGGTACAAATCTTTCCTCTTTATAATATTAGTATGTATAGATAAATTACACCCAGACACAGAACAAATGATCGTGCTTATTACACAAATATTGGTCCAGGATGGGAATCAATTCCACGACCTCTAGCGTAGCAGTCAGGGCCACTAACCACAAGACCAACAGGCCGGTCAAAAATTCGATTGATGCAATAATATGTCATGAATCATAATTTACTCGCCATGTTTGTTTATAATATACGACTTATAAAGTAAAACTAACAACTACAGACTACAATACACGTAAAATACTTGAACAGATGAAAGGATTACAACGACTGACGTTAGAAGGACACGACTACAGTTCAAACTTTGATTCAATATGTACCGTCTGTTTTTTAGGTAAATATGACCACCACTACATTAGTATTAAAAAAAAAAGTTAAAAAAAAGACTGACTCCAATGTTAAAAGCACTGAAAAGTATATCTACAATAACTTTAATTTAAAATGTATCCTCCCCCTGTAACTTCTAAAATAAGAGAATAAAAAAACAAAAAAAAATATATGATGTACATTACCATGCAAATTTCCACCGAAAATTGGTTTAAACGAGATCTAGTAAGTAGTTTTTTTAATACGCTATAAATCGTAAATCGCAATTAAGTTGGTACGGAACCCTCAGTGCACGAGTCCGACTCCCACTTGCCCGGTTTTTTAGTTGTTGTGCGGTGCCCCATAGAGAAATCGGTAAACATACATAAAAAAAAGTGATTAAGCCGAAATCCTCCTCTACCGTTTTGAAGGCTGTTAAAAATGAGACTTTAGTAAAATAATATCTACAGACTACAATACAGTGTTAAACACGTAAAATACTTGAACAGATGAAAGGATTACAACAACTGACGTTAGAAGGACATGACTACAGTTCAAACTTTGATGCAATATGTACCGTCTGTTTTTTGAAGTAGATACGATACAACACGTGACTTAGGTTTGAAAAAACTTTTTACCAAAAAAATACAACAAACCTCAATATTTAAAAAGCACACTAAAAAGTACAAAATAACTTTAATTTTGTACTTTTTAGGAAGTCGGTGTTTTACTGACTTCCAAAATTAAAGTTATTTTGTTTTGTTTATTAGTTTTGTCTCTTCGTTATTTAACACTGACTTCCGAAACTTCATAATGTGTGTTGTTCACAGTTGTTGTTGTTCTTTTTTAATGGTTTTTTTTTAGCATTGAAGTCGGTTGTATTTTTTTTTGGAATTTTTTACACTTCTTAGTTGTTGTTAATGCTATGTGTGCCCGCTATAGAAATCGGTAGACATAGGTACATAAAAAAAATACATACAGCCGAACATATAACCTCTTCCTTTTTGAAGTTGGTTAAAAATACGACTTAATAATAATATACGCTTTATTGTACACCAATTCAATTTAACAAAAGGAAACTTAAAACTAAAACACATACAATGGGCGGCCTTATCGCATTCCGCGATCTCTTCCAGGCAACCTGGAATGGACAGAGATTGTCTGGACAAGAAATGGGGCTGTCGTTGGTATGACAATAACTCACACAGTATTTTCACATCATTATACATACTATAATAGATACATAGATATATACTTATGCTATATAATAAATACATACCTATATACATACATAATCAAAACTACAAACAAATATAAAATACTTACTCTATACGACTTTTAAGAGGCCAAAGAAAAGATGGATGGATTGTGTGAGGAGGGATATTGAAACAAAAGGGAGTTCTCGACGCCGCCGCCACATCGTTGTACGACGCGACGTCGGCGTCGTATCGTGTTTATGTGTGGCCCTTAGTGATGCGTGATTGGTAGGGCTACCATCACCTAAATCGCTGACTCCGGACAAAAACTTCAAAAACCCCGGACATTTGGATGAAATTCAGTTTTTTCCCCGGAAACCCAGAAAAAAATATTACAATAAAAATAAAATGTATTCATTTAACGTTTGATCCCCGACCGGTCCTATGAGACCGCGCTGTTATTGTTTTACTATTGTGTCTCGTTTCGCGGGTATCTGAGTAACTACACAGCTTGGTTGCTAGTTAGTGGTGGCGTGCGGGGGGTCATTCGGGCATCGGCCGTCATAGGCTATTTTGAAGCGTCGGAGTTAGCTTGGTTGCTTGCGGTTACCAATTAAGAATTAATTTTTAACTAAGATTTGTTTAGATTTATCGCTTATCTTTTAATTAATCGGGAATGCCCCTGACACTAAAAGCGTCCGGGTTTCACCCGGACACTTTTTGACAACCCCGCCCGGACGCTCCCCGGACGCCCTCTAAACTAGGACAAATCCGGGGAAACCCGGACGGATGGCAGCCCTAGTGATTGGTGACAGGACAGAATGGTGTTGCTCTGATCCCAAAGAAAACGGGATGCCGGCAGGAAGATGATGACTTTCTGCTCTGATCTCTAAACTCTATTCAGTCAGCAGCTTCAATATCTTGATAGAAATATTAAATATCCCAAGGGAACATAGTCCTGGGATAAAACAAATCTATATCCTATGTGCTATTTTAGGACATGGTCTACACGTGGATCAAGTTTTATCGAAATCCGATCAGCGTTTCGAGCGTGAAGAAGTGACTTACATACAAACAGGTAAATACATACTTGCAAACTTTCCTTTATACGAGTAATATATTAGTGATTTTGAGTGTAATGACTGTGATGAGTAATTTCTAAGCTTTACATTTTATTACAATCGCGCCTTTAGTTTTTTTTAATTACTTTTAATGTCCAAAGAAAAGATGGATGGATTGTGTAAGAACTGATATGAAAGAAAAGGGAGTTAGTGATAGTGTGACGGACGACAGGACAGAATGGAAGAAGAAAACGTGTTGCGCCGACCCCAAGTAATATGGGATAAGGGCAGGAAGCAGAAGAAGAAAAATTACTTTTAACGTCCCTCATTTGTTTTTGGACCCGCTACCACCCCCATGAAAAGCTCCAGCGTACAACAGTGGGCGGTACCTAAAGTTTAAATGCTTCCGAACAGACTGGAAGCTGATGAAGACGTTATGGAGATTAGGTATCTCCACGTCAGTTTGACATAACAAAGGCATTGAGATTCATAAAATAACTCGACCTTTGACAGAGTTGAATAACATTATGTTGCAATATGTAGCCGACAAGTCAATCTATACTAAAAATATCTATACTTCTACACTAATATAATAAAGAGGTAAAGTTTGTTTTTTGTTTGTATGAGGTAATCTGTGGAAGTACTGGTCCGATTGCTAAAAATTTTACACCTATAGAAAGCGGCTGTATTCCTGAGTGACATAGGTTATATTTTATGTACGGGTACGCGGGCGAAGCTGCGGGCTAAAGCTAGTATTATATAGCTGAAGAATTTGTTTGTTTGATCGCGCTTATCTCAGGTTTTTTTTAGGTGGGAAATCTTCCATTGACGGCGATCTACCGATTGCTGTCCGCAAGCCCACGTCTATGGTGGCTGGAAATCGGGGTCGGGATCCCTGCGGTTGGGGCGTGTGGGCCGTTTCCTCGCGCATTCAACCGCTTCCTTCGCTTCGCAGAAGGAGGCGGCGGCCTGCCTCTGCTCCTCGCTCCGGACAATGCTAGCGAAGTTTTTTTTTAATTGTTATAAACTAGTGCTTGACTGCGATCCCACCTGATGGTAAGCAGCGATGCAATCGTTGACAGTGAGGCGCAATAGCTTATTAAGAGCCTATATTCACTCTAGCCTTAAAGACACCTAAATTATAATCGGACGGGAAAACCACAGCTGGTAAATTGTTCCAGTCCCTCGATGTACGCGGTATAAACGACGAAGCGAAACGCTTAGTCCGGACCGTAGAGGTTTCGACAACGAAAGGGTGGATACTCGCCGTACGACGGTTTGTCCGATGGTAGAACGGGGATGGCGGAATCAGTTCATGCAATTCCTGCGCACACTCTCCAAGTTGAACATTAGAGAGCCCCGTGACCCTGGAATTAAGGCAAAGAAGAAGGAACAGGAGTGGGTTTTAGTCAGCAGAAGTCTAGGCTGACACTAGGGATTGCAATCCAGCAGCGTTTTCAATCCAGCTGGATTTTTGCTGGATTGACCTGAATCCAGCTGGATCCAGCGCGGATCCAGCAAAATGTGGAATGAAAATAAAAAGGCGACATTTATATTTTTTTTATTAAGTGATTTGTATAATAACTTCTAACAATAATCTATGAAATCTTTCACTAATTTGCTTTCGTTTCTTAACCATTTGAGATAAAAAAAAACTACTTAAAATTAAATAACATAATTTAATTCCTTTGTAGTGACATCTGAATAGATACAACAGCCCGAAATCATCTATCGGGCAGTTGCCATTACACTGTTGTCATCACAAATATAACAATTACGGATGCAATTCGAAACTAAACAATAGAAATTGATACGTTTGCAGATCCGCATTGCTGGATCCAGCACTATATGCTGGATCCAGCTGGATTGCTGTATGCTGGATCCAGCAATTGCAACCCCTAGCTGACACGCCTTTCCGCTCGATCCTATTCCATCTCCCATCCTAAAACCTTAGAAAAAAAAAGCTACGATCCACTGCAGCGGAGTAATACCAAAGACGCAGGTAAAACCACCAGGGACAACCAGTCATAATTTTTTGATTTTTTATTTATGTTTATTGTTAATCATATTTTTTATTTATATTTAAAGGGCCTTAACCCATTGAAGGTAACATTTTAATTTATGTTAACCGGAACAAAGATATATCATATAAAGTAACGTATTTAATTTAATCGTAATCACTATTTTATCGTCGATGATTTTTGTGAATTTATAATCTGTATAAATTATCTTCGTTTTAGGGTTCCTTATAAACCCAGCAGAGTCGAAGTCTTTGGGGTCAAGGGTTCGGTTCTGAAAGGATAATCCGGGGCCCTAAAACGAAAGGCAAAGAAGGAATAAATAATAAAGGAGTGGGTTTTAGCCAGTAATTCTGACAAAAACTTCGCCCAAGTGCGGGAGAAGTCATTATGATGCTTCCTACCTAAAAAAACACGGATGGTAAAAACGGGACCTTATTTCTATGACTCCGCTGTCGCTCTGTCTGCCACCAGGCTGTAACTTAAGAACCGAGATAGTTGCACAGTTGAAATTTTCAGATTATGTAGTTATTTAAGTTGTTAACAACAAATACTAAAAACCGAATGAAATAATTACTTAAGTGGGGTTTCCATACAACAAATGTGTTCTTTTTCGTATGATTCTCCCACTCTGGACGGTGTGGGAGCGTGTCAGACTTTTACTGACTAAAACTTCACTCAATAAACTCATGTCCGTTCTTTGCCTTCGTTCCATGATCCCGGGGTGCACTTTCGTACAACCGGACGGTACGGAACTCTTCGTGCACGAGCCCGACTCGCACTTGACCGGATTTTTTTATGCAATCTTGTCGGTTTTAATCATTTAGTTGCTAACCTTTATTTGTTGATTGAAAAATGTTATTATAGGTAACATTTAAAAGAACAAGCTATGAGGTATTAATATGAGCGAAGGAGTTGGTGGGAAAAGAGAGGGAGAGGTAAATATGTAAGAGACGTCCCGAGCATCGAGTAGGCACGGGCTTGCGCATGAATAATGGTACTGGTACATGATGGACATCCCACCCACATTTTTTTTTTTTTTAAATTGTATAAGCTAGTGCTTGACTGCGATCCCACCTGATGGTAAGCAGTGATGCAATCTTAGATGGTGAGGCGCACTAGTTTATTAAGAGCCTATTCACTCTAGCCTTGAAGACACCCAAATTATAATTGAACGGGAAGACCGCAGCAGACAAACTATTCCAGTCCTTCGATGTACGCGGTATAAACGACGAAGCGAAGCGCTTAGTCCGGACCGTAGAGGTTTCAATAACAAAAGGATGGACATTCGCCGTACGACGGTTTGTCCGATGGAAAAAGCGGGATGGCGGAATCAATTCGTGTAATTCCTGCGCACACTCTCCGAAATGCATCCTGTAGAATACCGAAAGGCTGGCTACCCTACGCCTGTGCGCAAGGCTTTGTAGGTTGGAGTTCACATGTACAATCTAGGAGATGTCAGAAAACTGTAGAGGCGCAGCATCAGAGTCGAAGCTTCTGGGGCTATAGATCGCATTTTGAAAGGGAAGCTCGATGACCCCAGATCGAAGGCAACGAAGGAATGGGGTGGGTTTTTGTCAGTAAAAGTCTGAGAAGCCCTCTCGCTACGCCCAAAAGCGGGCGAAGTTATTCTGATGAATCACCACTTCAAAAAAAAACTCACACGAGCAAAGCGTTTTGATACTATGTAGGTTTTTAGGGTTCCGTACCTCAAAAGGAAAAAACGGAACCCTTATAGGATCACTTTGTTGTCCGTCTGTTCGTCCGTCCGTCTGTCAAGACCCTTTTTCTCAGGAACGCGTGAAGGTATCAAGTTGAAATTAAAACCATATATTGAAATCCGCGGCCCCTTGAAGTTGTGCAAAACTCAAACTTGTAAGTTGACGGGAAAAAAAGATACGCCCGTTTATGTTGCAAAAAACGTTCATTTCGACACTGTTAAAGGAATCAAAACTCATAGGGTGCTTCCCGTTGACCTAGAATCTTGAAATTTGGCACGAAGTAAGGTATTATAGCACTAATATCGGGAAAAGTCTGAAAACTGAAAATTTTTAGTTACGTCACAAGAAAAACAAAATGGAAAAGTCTTCAAGACTCGATTCGAGAATTAAACTGTTTTTATAGGTAGGTTGGTACGAAACCCTCAGTGCGCGAGTCCGACTCGCACTTGCCCGGTTTTTTGTAAGTAGGAAACGATATAAGTAATTTTTGCGCGATGCAAGGTTTTGTAGTTTAGTTTATGGGACGTCGTAGATATACAGACCTCTACTTGCTAAAATCCACCTGTGTTTCCTTTTCAGAAATTCCCCGTGGCCCTAGCAGACATCGACCCTAGGGCCCTAGCAGGCATCGACCCTAGGGTACTGTCTTGCTGGGGCGTCTTTTTTTGGGGAGGTGAGAATTCTAATTACTTTTCCCCTACGTTTTTGGTCCACTGGCATCTCTTTGAAGGGCGTGGCGTGCGATGCAATCTCATCTTAAGGTGAATGCTTCAGGTAGCCCGCGAAATTCAAATTTTCTTACGTTTTTTGCAATTTGCAAGCCAGTGGTAGGTTGTATGAAGTTAAAAATACTTAAGCGGTTGTAAAACGTAACTAGTTACATAATTATAAAAATAAAAATCATCAATACAAGCCTCCAAGCTCACTTAGTTGCAAGAACGTTTTTGACCTCGAAAAAATCGTTCCTACACTTAGGTGAGCTTGGAGGCTTGTATTAATGATTTTTATGTTTATAATTATGTAACTAGTTATGTTTTACAGCCGCTTAAGTATTTTTAACTTTATACAACTTACCACTGGCTTTCAAATTGCAAAAAACGTAAGAAAATTTGAATTTCGCGGGCTAAGCTGGAACATCCCCCTTAAGGAAAATTAACTAGCAAGCAAGAATAAATATGTACCAACAGCAATGAAAGTAGAAATATACGAGTACTTAATTATTATTGTTTTAGATTATTTTCTTTGTAAAATTATAAGTATAACTGTGTTAATCACCTATAATTTCTGACCTTTTCTATCATTTTAATGAGGAAAAAAACTACCAGCTAATCATAATAAGAAATAGTAACATGTATGTTACTTCTAAAGTGTTTATTCTGGGTATTATAAAAAAATATCTTATTTTGCGTACATAACTAGCAACTTATTAACAATAATTCCAATGATGTGTTCCAATCATTCTAATTTTGTTATTTATATAGAATGCATGCAGTGGCGTAGCTAGTTGACGTTCTGGCTCAGGGGCAAAAAAGGGGCCCCTTTTTCATGTGTGAGAGTCGGACTTTTATAGGCTAAAACGAATTGCCATGATAAACTAGTGTTTTAACCACATTTTAACCTGTTTTATTTATTAGATTTTGAAAAACAATTTTTCGGTAGTTCAATAATAAGAGGTTTGCTAAGGAGGTTTTGGGGGCCCCCGAGCTTAGGGGCTCTGGGACACAACCCTCAACCCTGCCTAGCACTTCGGTAGTTAAGCTACACCAGTGGATATCTAGCTTCGCAAGGATGTTACAAATCTTTGAGAGTCACGGTTTTTTTATTTAATAATAATAGGTCATCATCTGCCTAGCCTTTTCCCAACTAAATTGGGGTCGGCTTCCAGTCAAGCCGGATTTAGCTGAATACCAGTATTTTACGAGGAGCGGCTGCCTACCAGACCTCCACAACCCATTAACTGGGGTAACACGGTACTTCATGGCACGACTGGAGTCAGATTTACTGGCTTCTGACTATCCGTAACGACTGCCAAAGATCTCCAAATGACAGCCGGGACCAACAGCTTAACGTGCTTTCCGAGGCACGGAGGAAACTCGTTATGGTAAGATGGTCACCCATCCACAGACCAACCTAGGCAAGCGTTGCTTAACCTTGGAGATCGACCTGTGCGGCTGTTATTATCTAGCCACGAGCTCCTCATTTAATAATAATAGGTACCTACATGTATTATGTATATACTCGTACATCTAAATATCAGGAAGATGTATCACTCAGTCTATTGATAAAAATAACAAAAAGTCCGGCCAGTAGTTCTTGAGTTTATCGCCTACTGATAGCCATGGTGTGGTAACAATAATTAAGCAATTTCGATTAAAAAATAAAGCGAATTATAATTTATTCATCAAATTATTTAAAGAACTTAATTAATTTAAAAATATCTAGCAATTCTAGAGAATTGCTATTTAATAACATTGCCTGTGACATACACACAATGTTTTTATTGTTTTGTCTACAAAAAGAAACGGATAACGGTAATCACTTCTGTTAATTATTAGGTATAACATTACATGTAAAAACAACGTGTAGAAAAACAAATAGATCGGAGTATCATTCTAGAAATAATTTATTAGTACTTATTACAATGAAATTAATCTGTTTATGAATTACTAGAACTAAAAAATGTAAAATAAAATACTTTTTACTAATATAATTCACTTTATGTAGGGGGTTCCGTTTCACAGACGCTGTCTGTACGAGGTATAAACGAAGAGACGAAATGCTTATTTCGGACCGTAAATTTTTTAGGTGTGAAATCATCATAATGACTTCTGCCGCTCTGTGCGGAGCGGGAGGCCGTTTCAGACTTTTACTGACTTCAACTTACTCTTGTCCCTTATTTGCTGTCGTCCCCTCCCCCAGACCCAGGGTTATTTTTCGTACGGCCGCCTCCTTCGCTAGCATTATTGCTTATTTATGCTTTTTGCTTATTGCGTAGAGGTTGTGGTGTACCGTAGGCGCCGGCTTGTGGACGGCGAGCACTAGGTAGCTTGCCGTCCGGCAGTCCGGCAATAACAAGGACCGAGCTAATGTCGTCAACGGCGCGTACTGTTCTACGTGCGCCTCACGGAGATGTCAGCAAACTGTAGGGACCCAGCAGGGCCGAAGCCTCTGGGGCCATGGATCGGATTTCCGAAAGGAAAGCTCGGTGACCCCAGATCGAAGGCAACGAAGGAACGGGTTAGGGGTTAAGTCAGTAAAAGTCGACACGACGTTCTGCTTCGCCCAAGAGTGGGAGAAATCATTGCGATGATTCCCCACTAGAAAGAACAAGAGAATGTGGTGTGGTTGTGGTAGAGGTGTGCTGCTGATGCTGATAACATAAATCACTATAGGATGTTAATTTTTCCGTATGGAATCGCATATGATTTCCTACTTCAAGGAACTATTGTTATTCATAAGTACGTGTTACGTTTTGAATGGCAAGTAGTTACCTTTTTCAAGGAATTATTACTTTTCTTCATAAGTACGTTTAGTTTTAAATAGAAGTGGTGTCATTCGCGGTAGGTCTCGTGGTCGCTCTCGCAAACGCTGGCTCGACGTCGTCAAGTCCGACATGAGAGCTAATGGCCTGAATGGAAAGGATGTTGAAGATCGGGTTAAGTGGAGCAAGCTAAGCCGGAAAGTGGACCCTGGTAATAACCGGGATTAACGCCAGGTAGAAGAAGGAGAGTAAGAAACGGAAACAGTAAAAACCGAAAAACTTCTAGAGTCCGAACTAAGCGTTTTGCCTCGTCTTTTATACCGCGTACATCGAAGGACTGGAACAGTTTGCCTGCTGCGGCCTTCCCGTCTAATTATAATTTTGGTTGTCTTCAAGGCTAGAGTAAATAAGCTCTTAATAAACTAGTGCGCTTTACCATTAACTATTGCATCACTGCTTACCATCAGGTGGGATAAAAAACCGTAGTATATGGTTATAATTTTAACTTGATACCTCCACGCTTTTCCGAGAGAAAGGGTCTTTACAGACAGACAGACGGACAACAAAGTGATCCTATAAGGGTTCCGTTTTTCCCTTTTGAGGTACGGAACCCTAAAAAAAACCTTTAAAAAATCAGAAGTAGGTACGGAACCCTAAAAAAAACCTTTAAAAAATCAGGAGTACATCAGCAGTTTACAGATATTTTTAACTCATACCTAATAAGGATCAGCCATTTCCGAAAACGATTCAAAGAATTGTTTTTGTTTTTTGTAGTTTTTGTTTTAAGTTTTTTTTGGTATTTTTTATTTTTAAAGTCGACCATGGCCTTCTAGTATCGTAACTGTGACGCCTTATTTTACTTCCGCCTTATAAAAAATCTTTATTTTCGGAACTGAATTGCGTGTAAGTGCATTTACACGAGGAACTTTTATGGCGGATGAAACAAGAAAACCAATCGTTGCCAATAAAGAAAATACGATTATTTTATTAAAGAAGGTATTTTTAAACGAGTTATTGCTTAAATAAAATATTCTTCAGTTCGATTTAACCGAATGGCAGGCGGCCTCCTGCGTAGCAGCAATACTAGCGGAGGATGCGGCTGCACGCTTGAGGGAATGAACTTTCTCACGATCCAGTTATCGGGAGCCCGACCCCCATATTTCCAGCCACAGTATGTATGGCGGCCTCACGGTCCGGCCCTTCGCGCGCGCCTTAAAGAGATTTCAACAAAACCTTAGGGCCTAGTAGGGATGAAGATTGCTATAGTACCATCATCATCATCATCATCTCAGCCGAAAGACGTCCACTGCTGGACATAGGCCTCCCCCAAGCGCCGCCACAGCGACCGGTCCTGTGCGTCTCGCATCCATCGGATTCCCGCGACCCTCGCCAGGTCGTCAGTCCACCTTGTGGGACGCCTTCCGACGCTGCGTCTTCCGGTACGTGGCCGCCACTCCAGAACCTTCCGTCCCCATCGACCATCCGTTCTACGAGCAATGTGCCCTGCCCACTGCCACTTAAGTTTGGCGATTCTTCGGGCTATGTCGGTAACCTTAGTTCTCTTATAGTACCATGGGTCGTCCGAAAGGGAACATGGTCCTGGGAAGCAAGGCAAAGAACGAAAATACGCAAAGCGTTTTAGTCAATAAAAGACACGTACTCTCGCCCCACCTTAGAGCATTTTTTAAATATTTCAAACTAGCTGTCCCCTGCGGTTTCACCCGCATTTTTCGTTACTGCTCCGCTCCCGTGGGCCGTAGCGTGATGGTATATAGCCTATAGCATTCCTCGATAAATGAGCTATCTAACACTGAAAGAATTTTTCAAATCGGACCAGTAGTTCCAGAGATTACCCGCTACATACAAACTTACAAACCTACAAACTTACAAATTTTACCTCTTTATAATATTAGTATAGATTGTAATTTACTATGGGTTCCAAGCCTGAAAATAAATGAATTTATTATTATTTATTTATTATTATATAATTTCTCACCCAATAAAATTGGATAATTTCTCACCCAATAAAAAGCCGAATATTCTCGCCTCTCGCCGTGCGAGAATCTCTCCCCATACAAACGATCCTTCGCACAATCGCTACAGTTTTACGCTTATATTTTTCTGATTATTGTTAATGACCAAGTATTTGGAGCGCATAAGGTCAGTATATGAAACCTGATTACCCGACTGCGCGTGTAAAGGACCGTCATGTGGTTTTGGTAGTTTTCACTCTTAATGTTTATTATGCAGTTGTGTTTGTTTTGGGTTGATCTTGAAATTTTTAAGCCTATATTTTATTTTGAGGCATGTAGCGAAGATGAGAATGTTGAGTGTGAGGTGTGATGTGATGAGAATGGATGAAGTGAGAAATGACTATATTAGAGGAAGTTAGAGTTAAGTGGATGTACGGAGAAAGAAAGGGAGGTCAAATAAAAGATGGATGGAAAGTGTGAGAAGGGATAATTTTGTAGTTTAAGAATTTTGGGAAAAATAAAATTGTATCATTGCAACCTTTGTTTAAAAAAAATAAACAACTCAAAAAAGTCTTTCCTTAAAGAAAACTGGTAAAAAAACATAATTTCATAATTAAGAGAAAGCAGTGCATAGCTTTATAATTGCAGGAAAGAAATTATTTATCGTAAGCTTTCCTCACGAAAGCTCACAAATAATATTATAAGTAGCCCGCGGCAGTCAAAAGGGCTGTCTGTGTTGTCACATCAGAAAAGTATGACTTTTTTTATTTTATATTAAGGCAGTATCAAGTTTATTTATTTATTTATTTTTACAGAAAGCTTACAGACTAATAACATAATTGTTTTTTATACATAGGTAGTGAAAATTGCTAATTAAAAGCTTCCACATATATATATTTTGTTGTTAGTATTTATAGCAGGGTCGTAGCTACCACCATAGAGTGGGTCTAATGAAAGCGTGACCTGGAGTTTTTTTTTAAATTTAATTGGCAACATTATTCAGCCTCAATTGTAGGAAATAAAAAAAATTGTGAAGTGTCAAGACATGATTCTCCTACTAGTTAGTAATATCACATACAAAATTTTTGGATTTAACCTCTTTTTCTTAGGTCGCGCTTTCATTAGACGCACCCCACCACCGTATCCGCCGTATCAACTAACTATACGGGGCGGTTGAAAGCAATAAAAAAAATTCTAGAGGGAAGCACTCAAGCTTGGCAACTCTGGGTTGTCGAAATGCCGAATTTTCAGTTTCTAAAAACAATATGAAAGGTATATTAGTTTTATAACGTAATACCGAAACCCAACCAGCACTGACCTCTACCGCAATCAAACAAAATGAGGGGCCCCCATTTTTTTAATATTCGGGGGACCCTTAGGGACCAGCTACGCCCCTGATTTTTTAAAGGGATACTTCGTCGTTAAAGTTCTAACACCACGGAAGTCAAAAATAGCAACTTTTCAGGAGAGAGAAAAAACTGCATAATTTTAGATAGATATTATAATAATATGAATTTACAGTTTGCGTATACTTAATTGCAGTTCTATTTAAATGTAGAATCATAAACTTTTTATAAAAAACAGCTATTAACCCTTTTGACTCTCTGGCGAATGACATCACAATGTCAAAATAGTCAAAAAGTGACTTACGTGGTGTTAGAACTTCAACGAAGACTTGATACTTTGGATTGGTTTGGAATTGTACGTTATAATAAACTTTATTAAAGGTACGTTATACTATTTTTGGTGATAATTATTTATCTATAGGTTTCGTATTATCTTTACTGGCCTGTTGGTCTAGTGGTTAGTGACCCTGACTGCTATGCCGGAGGTCCCACCCAGGACAAATGTTTGTGTGATGAGCACGATCATTTTTTCTGTGGCAGGGTGTTATTTATCTATAATATGTATGTATTTAAAAACTGTTCTAACCTTGAAGATAGTCACGTGCGTATATTACTTTGCCACAAGCCCCTCACATTAGTACAGTAAAATAAAGGCATCCTATGTATGTTCTACAAATAGCTTCGTCTATTATTTAATCGCATATTAATATCGTAGATATACAGACCTCTACTTGCTAAAATCCACCTGTGTTTCCTTTTCAGAAATTCCCCGTGGCCCTAGCAGACATCGACCCTAGGGCCCTAGCAGGCATCGACCCTAGGGTACTGTCTTGCTGGGGCGTCTTTTTTTGGGGAGGTGAGAATTCTAATTACTTTTCCCCTACGTTTTTGGTCCACTGGCATCTCTTTGAAGGGCGTGGCGTGCGATGCAATCTCATCTTAAGGTGAATGCTTCAGGTAGCCCGCGAAATTCAAATTTTCTTACGTTTTTTGCAATTTGCAAGCCAGTGGTAGGTTGTATGAAGTTAAAAATACTTAAGCGGTTGTAAAACGTAACTAGTTACATAATTATAAAAATAAAAATCATCAATACAAGCCTCCAAGCTCACTTAGTTGCAAGAACGTTTTTGACCTCGAAAAAATCGTTCCTACACTTAGGTGAGCTTGGAGGCTTGTATTAATGATTTTTATGTTTATAATTATGTAACTAGTTATGTTTTACAGCCGCTTAAGTATTTTTAACTTTATACAACTTACCACTGGCTTTCAAATTGCAAAAAACGTAAGAAAATTTGAATTTCGCGGGCTAAGCTGGAACATCCCCCTTAAGGAAAATTAACTAGCAAGCAAGAATAAATATGTACCAACAGCAATGAAAGTAGAAATATACGAGTACTTAATTATTATTGTTTTAGATTATTTTCTTTGTAAAATTATAAGTATAACTGTGTTAATCACCTATAATTTCTGACCTTTTCTATCATTTTAATGAGGAAAAAAACTACCAGCTAATCATAATAAGAAATAGTAACATGTATGTTACTTCTAAAGTGTTTATTCTGGGTATTATAAAAAAATATCTTATTTTGCGTACATAACTAGCAACTTATTAACAATAATTCCAATGATGTGTTCCAATCATTCTAATTTTGTTATTTATATAGAATGCATGCAGTGGCGTAGCTAGTTGACGTTCTGGCTCAGGGGCAAAAAAGGGGCCCCTTTTTCATGTGTGAGAGTCGGACTTTTATAGGCTAAAACGAATTGCCATGATAAACTAGTGTTTTAACCACATTTTAACCTGTTTTATTTATTAGATTTTGAAAAACAATTTTTCGGTAGTTCAATAATAAGAGGTTTGCTAAGGAGGTTTTGGGGGCCCCCGAGCTTAGGGGCTCTGGGACACAACCCTCAACCCTGCCTAGCACTTCGGTAGTTAAGCTACACCAGTGGATATCTAGCTTCGCAAGGATGTTACAAATCTTTGAGAGTCACGGTTTTTTTATTTAATAATAATAGGTCATCATCTGCCTAGCCTTTTCCCAACTAAATTGGGGTCGGCTTCCAGTCAAGCCGGATTTAGCTGAATACCAGTATTTTACGAGGAGCGGCTGCCTACCAGACCTCCACAACCCATTAACTGGGGTAACACGGTACTTCATGGCACGACTGGAGTCAGATTTACTGGCTTCTGACTATCCGTAACGACTGCCAAAGATCTCCAAATGACAGCCGGGATTATCGGTCGTGGGCGGGCAGCGTAAATCTGTGTGTTGATCCGACAGTCAGTCATTCAGGACAAAGTATTTTATAAGTATAGATGATAGTGATACAAGATGAGGATGGCTCGTGGCTAGATAATACCAGCCGCACGGGTCGATCTTCCAGGTTAAGCAACGCTTGCCAAGGTTGGTCTATGGATGGATGACCATTTTACCATAACGAGTTTCCTCCGTGCCTCGGAAAGCACGTTAAGCTGTTGGAGCTTAACGTGCTTTCCGAGGCACGGAGGAAACTCGTTATGGTAAGATGGTCACCCATCCACAGACCAACCTAGGCAAGCGTTGCTTAACCTTGGAGATCGACCTGTGCGGCTGTTATTATCTAGCCACGAGCTCCTCATTTAATAATAATAGGTACCTACATGTATTATGTATATACTCGTACATCTAAATATCAGGAAGATGTATCACTCAGTCTATTGATAAAAATAACAAAAAGTCCGGCCAGTAGTTCTTGAGTTTATCGCCTACTGATAGCCATGGTGTGGTAACAATAATTAAGCAATTTCGATTAAAAAATAAAGCGAATTATAATTTATTCATCAAATTATTTAAAGAACTTAATTAATTTAAAAATATCTAGCAATTCTAGAGAATTGCTATTTAATAACATTGCCTGTGACATACACACAATGTTTTTATTGTTTTGTCTACAAAAAGAAACGGATAACGGTAATCACTTCTGTTAATTATTAGGTATAACATTACATGTAAAAACAACGTGTAGAAAAACAAATAGATCGGAGTATCATTCTAGAAATAATTTATTAGTACTTATTACAATGAAATTAATCTGTTTATGAATTACTAGAACTAAAAAATGTAAAATAAAATACTTTTTACTAATATAATTCACTTTATGTAGGGGGTTCCGTTTCACAGACGCTGTCTGTACGAGGTATAAACGAAGAGACGAAATGCTTATTTCGGACCGTAAATTTTTTAGGTGTGAAATCATCATAATGACTTCTGCCGCTCTGTGCGGAGCGGGAGGCCGTTTCAGACTTTTACTGACTTCAACTTACTCTTGTCCCTTATTTGCTGTCGTCCCCTCCCCCAGACCCAGGGTTATTTTTCGTACGGCCGCCTCCTTCGCTAGCATTATTGCTTATTTATGCTTTTTGCTTATTGCGTAGAGGTTGTGGTGTACCGTAGGCGCCGGCTTGTGGACGGCGAGCACTAGGTAGCTTGCCGTCCGGCAGTCCGGCAATAACAAGGACCGAGCTAATGTCGTCAACGGCGCGTACTGTTCTACGTGCGCCTCACGGAGATGTCAGCAAACTGTAGGGACCCAGCAGGGCCGAAGCCTCTGGGGCCATGGATCGGATTTCCGAAAGGAAAGCTCGGTGACCCCAGATCGAAGGCAACGAAGGAACGGGTTAGGGGTTAAGTCAGTAAAAGTCGACACGACGTTCTGCTTCGCCCAAGAGTGGGAGAAATCATTGCGATGATTCCCCACTAGAAAGAACAAGAGAATGTGGTGTGGTTGTGGTAGAGGTGTGCTGCTGATGCTGATAACATAAATCACTATAGGATGTTAATTTTTCCGTATGGAATCGCATATGATTTCCTACTTCAAGGAACTATTGTTATTCATAAGTACGTGTTACGTTTTGAATGGCAAGTAGTTACCTTTTTCAAGGAATTATTACTTTTCTTCATAAGTACGTTTAGTTTTAAATAGAAGTGGTGTCATTCGCGGTAGGTCTCGTGGTCGCTCTCGCAAACGCTGGCTCGACGTCGTCAAGTCCGACATGAGAGCTAATGGCCTGAATGGAAAGGATGTTGAAGATCGGGTTAAGTGGAGCAAGCTAAGCCGGAAAGTGGACCCTGGTAATAACCGGGATTAACGCCAGGTAGAAGAAGGAGAGTAAGAAACGGAAACAGTAAAAACCGAAAAACTTCTAGAGTCCGAACTAAGCGTTTTGCCTCGTCTTTTATACCGCGTACATCGAAGGACTGGAACAGTTTGCCTGCTGCGGCCTTCCCGTCTAATTATAATTTTGGTTGTCTTCAAGGCTAGAGTAAATAAGCTCTTAATAAACTAGTGCGCTTTACCATTAACTATTGCATCACTGCTTACCATCAGGTGGGATAAAAAACCGTAGTATATGGTTATAATTTTAACTTGATACCTCCACGCTTTTCCGAGAGAAAGGGTCTTTACAGACAGACAGACGGACAACAAAGTGATCCTATAAGGGTTCCGTTTTTCCCTTTTGAGGTACGGAACCCTAAAAAAAACCTTTAAAAAATCAGAAGTAGGTACGGAACCCTAAAAAAAACCTTTAAAAAATCAGGAGTACATCAGCAGTTTACAGATATTTTTAACTCATACCTAATAAGGATCAGCCATTTCCGAAAACGATTCAAAGAATTGTTTTTGTTTTTTGTAGTTTTTGTTTTAAGTTTTTTTTGGTATTTTTTATTTTTAAAGTCGACCATGGCCTTCTAGTATCGTAACTGTGACGCCTTATTTTACTTCCGCCTTATAAAAAATCTTTATTTTCGGAACTGAATTGCGTGTAAGTGCATTTACACGAGGAACTTTTATGGCGGATGAAACAAGAAAACCAATCGTTGCCAATAAAGAAAATACGATTATTTTATTAAAGAAGGTATTTTTAAACGAGTTATTGCTTAAATAAAATATTCTTCAGTTCGATTTAACCGAATGGCAGGCGGCCTCCTGCGTAGCAGCAATACTAGCGGAGGATGCGGCTGCACGCTTGAGGGAATGAACTTTCTCACGATCCAGTTATCGGGAGCCCGACCCCCATATTTCCAGCCACAGTATGTATGGCGGCCTCACGGTCCGGCCCTTCGCGCGCGCCTTAAAGAGATTTCAACAAAACCTTAGGGCCTAGTAGGGATGAAGATTGCTATAGTACCATCATCATCATCATCATCTCAGCCGAAAGACGTCCACTGCTGGACATAGGCCTCCCCCAAGCGCCGCCACAGCGACCGGTCCTGTGCGTCTCGCATCCATCGGATTCCCGCGACCCTCGCCAGGTCGTCAGTCCACCTTGTGGGACGCCTTCCGACGCTGCGTCTTCCGGTACGTGGCCGCCACTCCAGAACCTTCCGTCCCCATCGACCATCCGTTCTACGAGCAATGTGCCCTGCCCACTGCCACTTAAGTTTGGCGATTCTTCGGGCTATGTCGGTAACCTTAGTTCTCTTATAGTACCATGGGTCGTCCGAAAGGGAACATGGTCCTGGGAAGCAAGGCAAAGAACGAAAATACGCAAAGCGTTTTAGTCAATAAAAGACACGTACTCTCGCCCCACCTTAGAGCATTTTTTAAATATTTCAAACTAGCTGTCCCCTGCGGTTTCACCCGCATTTTTCGTTACTGCTCCGCTCCCGTGGGCCGTAGCGTGATGGTATATAGCCTATAGCATTCCTCGATAAATGAGCTATCTAACACTGAAAGAATTTTTCAAATCGGACCAGTAGTTCCAGAGATTACCCGCTACATACAAACTTACAAACCTACAAACTTACAAATTTTACCTCTTTATAATATTAGTATAGATTGTAATTTACTATGGGTTCCAAGCCTGAAAATAAATGAATTTATTATTATTTATTTATTATTATATAATTTCTCACCCAATAAAATTGGATAATTTCTCACCCAATAAAAAGCCGAATATTCTCGCCTCTCGCCGTGCGAGAATCTCTCCCCATACAAACGATCCTTCGCACAATCGCTACAGTTTTACGCTTATATTTTTCTGATTATTGTTAATGACCAAGTATTTGGAGCGCATAAGGTCAGTATATGAAACCTGATTACCCGACTGCGCGTGTAAAGGACCGTCATGTGGTTTTGGTAGTTTTCACTCTTAATGTTTATTATGCAGTTGTGTTTGTTTTGGGTTGATCTTGAAATTTTTAAGCCTATATTTTATTTTGAGGCATGTAGCGAAGATGAGAATGTTGAGTGTGAGGTGTGATGTGATGAGAATGGATGAAGTGAGAAATGACTATATTAGAGGAAGTTAGAGTTAAGTGGATGTACGGAGAAAGAAAGGGAGGTCAAATAAAAGATGGATGGAAAGTGTGAGAAGGGATAATTTTGTAGTTTAAGAATTTTGGGAAAAATAAAATTGTATCATTGCAACCTTTGTTTAAAAAAAATAAACAACTCAAAAAAGTCTTTCCTTAAAGAAAACTGGTAAAAAAACATAATTTCATAATTAAGAGAAAGCAGTGCATAGCTTTATAATTGCAGGAAAGAAATTATTTATCGTAAGCTTTCCTCACGAAAGCTCACAAATAATATTATAAGTAGCCCGCGGCAGTCAAAAGGGCTGTCTGTGTTGTCACATCAGAAAAGTATGACTTTTTTTATTTTATATTAAGGCAGTATCAAGTTTATTTATTTATTTATTTTTACAGAAAGCTTACAGACTAATAACATAATTGTTTTTTATACATAGGTAGTGAAAATTGCTAATTAAAAGCTTCCACATATATATATTTTGTTGTTAGTATTTATAGCAGGGTCGTAGCTACCACCATAGAGTGGGTCTAATGAAAGCGTGACCTGGAGTTTTTTTTTAAATTTAATTGGCAACATTATTCAGCCTCAATTGTAGGAAATAAAAAAAATTGTGAAGTGTCAAGACATGATTCTCCTACTAGTTAGTAATATCACATACAAAATTTTTGGATTTAACCTCTTTTTCTTAGGTCGCGCTTTCATTAGACGCACCCCACCACCGTATCCGCCGTATCAACTAACTATACGGGGCGGTTGAAAGCAATAAAAAAAATTCTAGAGGGAAGCACTCAAGCTTGGCAACTCTGGGTTGTCGAAATGCCGAATTTTCAGTTTCTAAAAACAATATGAAAGGTATATTAGTTTTATAACGTAATACCGAAACCCAACCAGCACTGACCTCTACCGCAATCAAACAAAATGAGGGGCCCCCATTTTTTTAATATTCGGGGGACCCTTAGGGACCAGCTACGCCCCTGATTTTTTAAAGGGATACTTCGTCGTTAAAGTTCTAACACCACGGAAGTCAAAAATAGCAACTTTTCAGGAGAGAGAAAAAACTGCATAATTTTAGATAGATATTATAATAATATGAATTTACAGTTTGCGTATACTTAATTGCAGTTCTATTTAAATGTAGAATCATAAACTTTTTATAAAAAACAGCTATTAACCCTTTTGACTCTCTGGCGAATGACATCACAATGTCAAAATAGTCAAAAAGTGACTTACGTGGTGTTAGAACTTCAACGAAGACTTGATACTTTGGATTGGTTTGGAATTGTACGTTATAATAAACTTTATTAAAGGTACGTTATACTATTTTTGGTGATAATTATTTATCTATAGGTTTCGTATTATCTTTACTGGCCTGTTGGTCTAGTGGTTAGTGACCCTGACTGCTATGCCGGAGGTCCCACCCAGGACAAATGTTTGTGTGATGAGCACGATCATTTTTTCTGTGGCAGGGTGTTATTTATCTATAATATGTATGTATTTAAAAACTGTTCTAACCTTGAAGATAGTCACGTGCGTATATTACTTTGCCACAAGCCCCTCACATTAGTACAGTAAAATAAAGGCATCCTATGTATGTTCTACAAATAGCTTCGTCTATGATTTAATCGCATATTAATACTGATTAATTACTGCAGATGGCTAATGGCTAGAATATTACAATTAAGATCTGTATGCAATACAATGTATCTCCTATGACGCTTTCGTCTATAATGTCTGTGGTTGTGTACATTATTCTCTGTTCTCTATGCCATTTAAAAAAAACAAAAACTTATAAGTTCTAGGTCGTGGGTTCGAACCCAGCCAGGCGCATTCATCATCTGCCTAGCCTTTTCCCAACTATATTGGGGTCGGCTTCCAGTCAAGCTGGATTTAGCTGAATACCAATATTTTACGAGGAGCGGCTGCCTACCAGACCTCCACAACCCATTAACTGAGGTAACATGGTAGTTCATGGCAAGACTGGAGTCAGATTTACTAGCTTCTGACTATCTGTAACGACTGCCAAAGATCTACAAATGACAGCCGGGACCTACGGCTTCTCTCAAAACGGTGAAGGAAAACATCAAGAGGAAACCGGCATGTCTTGGAACCAAAAATTCAAAGACATGTGACATCCACCAATCCGCACTGGGACCGCGTGGTGGATTACGGTCCATTCCCTCTCCTAGAGAGGAGGCCTGAGTCCCAGCTGTGGGAATATTACAAGGCCGATAATGCGAAAAAAAATGTTTGTTCTACAAATAGCTTCGTCTATGATTTAATCACATCTATACTATAATATTATAAAGAGGTAAAATTTGTAAGTTTGTAGGTTTGTAAGTTTGTATGTAGGGGGTATCTTCTATAATCTCTGGAACTACCTACTGGTCCGATTTGATAAATTCTTTCAGTGTTAGATAGCCTATTTATCGAGGAATGCTATAGGCTATATACCATCACGCTACGACCCACGGGAGCGGAGCAGTAACGAAAAATGCGGGTGCAACCGCAGGGGACAGCTAGTATTATATAAAACTTTTAATGGTTGATTAGTGGCTAAATCCGGCTTGACTGGAAGCCGACCCCAATATATGTAGTTGGGAAAAAGGCTAGGCAGATGATGATATAGTCCGTCTAATGAAGGCGCGACCTGAGAAAAAGAGGTTAAACCCAAAAAAATTGTTTGTGGTATTACTAACTAGTAGGAGAATCCTGTCTTGACACTTCACAACTTTTTTTATTTCCTACTAGCTGTCCCCTGCGGTTTCACCCGCATTTTTCTTTACTGGTCCGCTCCCGTGGGTCGTAGCGTGATAGTATAGAGCCTATAGCATCCCACGATAAATGGGCTATCTAACACTGAAAGAATTTTTCAAATCGGACCAGTAGTTCCAGAGATTACCCCCTACATACAAACTTACAAATTTTACCTCTTTATAATATTAGTATAGACAATTGCGGCTGAATAATGTTGCCAATTAAATTTAAAAAAATCTCCAGGTCGCGCTTTAATTAGACGCACTCTAAAACTGATTAATTACTGCAGATGGCTAATGGCTAGAATATTACAATTAAGATTTTTATACTACACAATGTATCTGTATCTCCTATGACGCTTTCGTCTATAATGTCTGTGGTTGTGTTTATTTCTTTTTGTCCTTGGTCTTGCGTATGGCGAGCAATGGGTAGCTTACCGTCCGGCTGTCCGGTAATCATCCAGACCGGGACCAGTCGTTGACGGCGCGTAGTGTTGCGTGCGCCTCGTCAGCAAACTGTAGGTACCGGTAGGGCCGAAGCCTCTGGGGGGAACATGTGGTATTCCTAAAGGTTGACACCGAGTCCCCCCCAGAACGAAGGCAACGAAGGCAACGAAGGAACGGGGTAGGGGTTTAGTCAGTAAGAGTCTGACACGCCCTCCCGCTCCGCCCAAGAGCGGGGGAAGTCATTCTGATGACTCCCCTACCATAAAAAAAAAAAATAAAAAAAAAGGAGATGTCAGCTAAACCGTAGGGGTTCAAGCAGGGTCGAAACCTCTGGGACCATGGGTTCGCTTGTGAAAGGAAAACCTGAGGCCCTGGAACGAAGGACTGATTAATATACTTATTGAATGTAAAGATAAAAATAATGTAAAGTTTTGAAAGGTTTAAATGATTATTGTACTTAGTATAAGTTAGTAAATAAGAATTTACCTACATAGTCTTTTGCTGTGCCCAACAGGGTCCACAATTGTGTCCATTATCGAAATGTTATTTACCATCTATGTATGTACATTGTGGAATGCAATAAACATTTGAGTATTGAGTATTGAGTATTGAAGGCAAAGTAGGAACAGAGGCTCCGCCCAATAGCAGGAGAAGTGATTCTGATGATTTCTTACCTAAAAAAAGGGGCAGACCTGTTGCGAACTGTTAGGAAATAGGAAGGCCACGTATGCGCTGTGGACTAGTCGCACTATGCCTACAGCTTGATGCTGAGCGTTTCGGCCGTTTTGCACGGACGTGGCGCATATTCCTAGCTGATTTGTTTTTCTTTTTGTGTTAACTAATCTGTAAAGTCGCCATTGTTTTGTGCAAATAAAATGTTTTTCTTTCTTTCTTTTTTTCTTTCTGTATATACCCCCAGGGCCCACGTATACATCCCGAGAGTGTTGCCAACGTTCCACGAAAATTGTATAAAGAGCCTTTGCGAGTTGACTTCGGCCCCCGTATGGTGCTAATACCCAACAATTCGCCACAAAACTGCCTTGCGGATTGCCCCTCAACCTAGGTATGTTACGGTAAAGAAAACTGAACCGGTAAAGACCTTTTTTTAAGTGGGAAATCATCACTATGACTTCTCCCGCTCTGTGCGGAGCGGAAAGGCGTGTCAGACTACTACTGACTTAAACTCACCGCTATTCCTTCTTTGCCTTCATTCCAAGGTCCCGGGGTTCACTTCCGTTCAACCCAGGGCACCGGTAGGATCAATAAATTATTATAATTATTGTAATAATATAATCGCAATAAGACATGTCAACGATCTACGGCCTGTCTGTCAAATCCTTGCGAAAAACCTTGACATTAATTTTAGGATCAAAGTGACACCTAACAGTGGATTTATCTGAACTGTAGATATTTTTTGCTTGTTTTGTAGGAATAGTAAACTATTATAGCGGACAGAATTTCAATATTGCGGGAAAAAACTATACTAATATTATAAAGAGGTAAAATTTGTAAGTTTGTAAGTTTGTATGTTTGTAAGTTTGTATGTAGGGGGTAATCTCTGGAACTACTGGTCCGATTTGAAAAATTCTTTCAGTGTTAGATAGCCCATTTATCGAGGAATGCTATAGGCTATATACTATCACGCTACAACCCACGGGAGCAGTAACGAAAAATGTGGGTGAAACCGCAGGGGACAGCTAGTTATAAATATGTAAAATCAGAAAAACGCTGGCCAAGTTCGAGTTGGACTCGTACACGAATAGGGATCCGTCACGAACGTAGCAAAAAAAACGGTAAAAAAGTTTGTTGTATGGGAGGGAACTTAAATATTGATTTTATTGTACTTTTAGTATTTTGCTGGTATAGTGCAAACAAAAATACATAATCTGTGAATATTTCAACGACTTAACTACACAGAAATCTTATTAACTACTAGATGTCCCCTGCTGTTTCACCCGCATTTTTCGTTACTGCTCCGCTACCGTGGGTCGTAGCGTGATGGTATATAGCCTATAACATTCCTGTTAAATGGGCTATCTAACACGGAAAGAATTTTTCAAATCGGACCAGTAGTTCCAGAGATTACCCCCTACATATAAACTTACAAATTTTACCTCTTTATAATATTATATAGTAATAGTATAGATAACGTTTCATGAGACAAATAGACGGACAGTGGAGTCTAAATACCTAATAGGATTCCATTTTTTCCTTTTAAGCTACGAAACTTAAAGAAAGACGCACGTATATACAAACTTTTGCCTTTATAATACTACTAGCTTTTACCCGCGGCTTCGCTCCCCTACCCTACACTACCCTACACTACCCTACACTACCCTACACTACCCTACACTACCCTACACTACCCTACACTACCCTACACTACCCTACACTACCCTACACTACCCTACACTACCCAATACTACCCTACCTACCCTACACTACACTACCCTACACTACACTACACTACCCTATACTACCCTACACTACCCTACACTACCCTACACTACCCTACACTACCCTACACTACCCTACACTACCCTACACTACCCTACACTACCCTACACTACCCTACACTACCCTACACTACTCTACACTACCCAATACTACCCTACACTACCCTACACTACCCTACCTACCCTACTTTACCTAACTTTTTTTTTTTAGAATTTTTCTCTCCGTAAGAACCATCATTGAACTTCAAGGAACATTTTAAAAAAAAGAATCAGCCAAATCGGTCAAGCCGTTTTCATGTGATGTCGTGACAACGGAAAACGGGTTTCATTTTTATATATATAGATTATTATCGTTACCTATCTACTTCAAAAAGAGGCTGCATATATTGCATCAAAGTGTTTAAACTAACTTAAACTGTTGTCATGTTCTTCTAACTTAAGTTGTTGTAATCCTTTCAAGTATTAACGTTTTTATTATTGTTTATTTTACTTTATAAGTCGTATTTTTAACTTTAAAAGGAGGAGGTTCTATGTTTAGCTGTATGTATTTTTTATGTATATTCACCAATTTCTATATCAGTACCAACAACTAAAAAGTGTACTTAAATAAAATAAACATCTTTTAACAAAAAAAATACAACCGACTACAATGTTAAAAAAACACAAAAAGTACAAAATAAATTTAGTTTCGAAAATCGGTGTTAAAAAACGAAGAGAAAACTATTTTAAAACACCGACTTCCGAAAATAAAGTTGTATTGTTCTTTTTTGTGTTTTTCAAAGTTTTTTTTAATAATGTTAACTGTAATCGTAGTCTCTTGCTGTATCGTATCTAGTATCTACTTCAAAAAAAAAAACAGACGGTAAATATTGCATCAAAGTTTGAACTGTAGTCATGTCCTTCTAACGTCAGTTGTTGTAATCCTTTCATCTGTTCAAGTATTTTACGTGTTTAATACTGCATTGTAGTCTGTAGATGTTAGTTTTACTTTATAAGTCGTATTTTATAAACAAACATGCCGCGTAAATTATGATTCATGACGTATTAATATTATTGCAGCAATTGATTTATTTCGTTCAAATACCAACAACATTTTATACTCCGTTTGTTTAGGTAGTTAACTAAAGGTAAACAGTCTTGGTATGTCTTTTTATATTAAAGAGGTCGTATATAATATACACAAAGATTATTTAAATTTAGTTTATTAGCTAACATCGATTTAGGTAAATACCTATTTGCAAAGATTTTTACATACAATTTATAGACAACTTTTAGATAAAAAGACATGCCAAGATTGTTTACCTTTAGTTAACTACCTAAACCGACGGAGTATAGTTGTTAACATGGGTTGTCATTATCGATTGGTATTCCAATAATATTTGTTTCTCTTTCTCTCTCTTTACCAAAAGCAGTGGTGGCCCAGTGGATAAGAATTAAAAGTATATTATAAGTTTTTTTAATTATAAAATTAAAATGTATATTTTATAATTGACTTACTCAACATCTTAGGTCAGGATGTATGGCTGAAGCCATAGACTAAAAAGATACAGAAGCGAAAAACTCTATGACATTTTTTAACAATTATCTGAAAACTTTTTCCAAAAAAATGCTGTATTCAACTACATAGTACGTAAAACCTATATTTCAAAAGTCGGTGTAGGTCCCGGCGGCCATTTGTACATCTTTGGCAGTCGTTACGGATAGTCAGAAGCCAATATATCTGACTCCAGTCTTGCCATGAAGTACCGTGTTACCCTAGTTTTAATGGGTTGTGGAGGTCTGGTAGGCAGCTGCTCCTCGTAAAATACTGGTATTCAGCTAAATCCAGCTTGACTGGAAGTCGACCCCAATATAGTTGGGAAAAGGCTAGGCAGATGATGATGATTTTAATAAACAGAAACAGACACGTTTATTTCAAATAGACCATTTGCAGCCTGCAGGCCCTTTTGAATTGTCAAAATGTCGGACACTCAAATGTTTTTTTAGAAGGAGTGGGAAGACGTGACAGACTTACCTATCGTTCCAGGGCCCCTGGTTTGTTTTTCAAAAGCGAACCCATAGCCTAAGAGTCTTCGACCCTCCACGCACAATATTTAAAATCTACGCACCAAAACTAGGCATAAAACATGTATTTAAAATGCGTTCGAACAGGAGTGTCACCTCTACACATATCTTTCTAATCTATGTCAAAACTAAAGTCGCACAGCAAAATCATATTAGCATAATATTCCATTACGTAAAAATAAAATATATAAAAACAAACTTAACGATTCAAGGTGATCCTAACGGGGATAGTGTAAAGTAGAGCAATAAACTTATATGTAGCCAAGGTCAGTTTTATTTATTTTATTTAAATTACTGTATTTTATATACATAAACTTATCACTACCTAACCGAACAGCGCGATTTTTGAAAAGAGTTTGGTCTTAGAACGTGGCTTAGATAATAACAGCTGCACGGGTCGATCTTCAAATTTAAGCAACGCTTGCCAAGGTTGATCAGTGGATGGGTGACCATTTTAACATACCGAGTTTCCTTAGTGCCTGGGAAAGCACGTTAAGCCGTAGGTCCCGGCTGTCATTTGTAGATCTTTGGCAGTCGTTACGGATAGTCAGAAGCCAGTAAATCTGACTCCAGTCTTGCCATGAAGTACCGTGTTACCCCAGTTAATGGGTTGTGGAGGTCTGGTAGGCAGCCGCTCCTCGTAAAATACTGGTATTCAGCTAAATCCGGCTTGACTGGGAGCCGACCCCAATATAGTTGGGAAAAGGCTAGATAGAGGTCCTTGAAACGCAAAGCTTAGATGGGATTACACAGTGTTGAGCGCCCTGTTGGTCTAGTAGTCAGTGACCTTGACTGCTATACTGGAGGCTGTGGGGTCGATTCCCGCCGAAGACTAATATGTTAGTGTGATGAGCACAATCATTTTTAGGGTTCCGTACCTCAAAAGGAAAAAACGGAACCCTTATAGGATCACTTTGTCGTCCGTCTGTCTGTCAAGATCCTTTATCTCGGGAACGCGTGAAGGTGTGCATCTGGATTGAGAGCCCATTTTTTAAATCCTTACGAAACGAAACCAGATTTACAGGGAATTTAGTAAAAAATTAGTAAAACTTAGAGCACTAATCCATAAATTTCTAAAACAAAAACTAAAACTTTTATAGCTAAATAACGTGGGCCCTCAATCCAGATGCTTCGTAAAGAGGCATAGTCTAGATCTAGGAAAGTACTATGTCTGGGTTAATAATGTTTATTTAGGAATTTAGTAAAGAATTTCTAAAATATTTTAAGAAATTCCCAAATTTCTAGAATGTCGCATTACAGATTTATAGCGGTTTATCTTGGGCCCTCAGATCGTAAATGTCATTTCTCGAAAACTGAATTTATGTGACGAAATACATATCTACGACTTTAAAAGATGTTAGTTAGATACCTCTCTGAATTCGTAAAAAAGAAATAGTGACCCAAAAGTTAATCGTTAAAAAGTAAATGAAAGTTGAATTTTACCGAAACGTCTGAACTGAGGGCCCAAGATTTTCGGCTTTTTTTACTAGACTTAACCTCATAGATAAACGCAAACTAGACTAAAATGTTCTACTATTTTTTACTAAATTTTAACGTATCGTCCGTTCTTCTAAGTGCTATATTTTAAGAGAAAATTGATTTTTAAATTTGTATAGGAAGATGTCGTGTAGGGTGACCATAATGTTTTGAATATCCTATACCTAGGAATATTCCCCTGGGGATTGTACGAGAGGATACATACCTACTGATCAGTCCAAAAAAAATGATTTTGTCCAAAATTTATTTTTGGAATCTCTGGTAGGTACTCCAGATCTTGGCCATAGATACGACAACTAATTAATACATTTATTTATTTATCTTTATCTTCCATCTATTTTTACCGGTTTTATTTAACTCTCATAAAATAATAAATGATAAATGCACCCCCATATGAACTGACGGACTGTGCGAAGCATAAAACCCAGGTTTCTATAAGCTCTTCTTTTACAGCACCGCGTGACGTGATCAGGTGTTAAAACTTAATCCCAGGTCCTTGACTTCTGTGAGTCGTTCCATAGGCAACCCGTCAATATGGTAACTGCTCAAGATGCACGAGAAAAAGTGATTGTCACACACTTCGTACATACTACATACCAGTTGACCACTTTATCTTTATTTTACGCTACCCGCCCATGTCCGATAATCGGTGACCGTTTTTTTGTAGGTGAAAAATAGAACACACAGCGATAGCAATAGTGCAACGCACACGGCCTACAAAAAGTCTGTCAGAATATACTATAGGATTATAATTTGATACGATTATCAGTCCTACAAAAAATTTGACTCTATGCAAACATTATTAAAACTAAATAAGTGTTCTTTTTTATTTATTTGCTTCAGGCAACTAGGCCTATATTATAAATCAGACATATAACAGAGATCTGATTCCGATTCAGAAAGGTAGGAACTTCTGATTGATTTTCCACCTCCGATTCCGATTTTTAATCGAAACTTGTATCGGAGTTGCAAACGGACACATAAGAAAACACCGAGCATAGACCTTTCCATTGCCCTTTGGATGACTCTAAGAGCGTTTTCACATTATCCGATCCGATATCGGTGTCGGACGCCGATACGATATCGGGGTAAGTAAAATGTATGAAATGCCGTGCTCCGATATCCGATATCGGGCCGGACAATATGAAAGACAGGTACATATTTCATACATTTTACTTACCCCGATATCGTGTCGGCCTCCGACACAGATATCGGATCGGATAATGTGAAACGCTACTTAGCCACTTGAATGCTTTCAGTGTCATTATGTCATCACTGCCAATACGCACTTGTTATTGACTTTTGTCTTGAGAAACTGTGGTATTATATGTTGGACGAAAAGATACTGCGAAGCTTCCCGAACGCCGCTCCGCTGCCCAGCCGAGACGGATTCGGGCCTATTTCTCTTGACTTCTTCCACTATATTCCCTTATATCAGTATCCCTAGGTATAGGATATTCAAAACATTATGGTCACCCTACAAGACATCTTCCTATACAAATTTAAAAATCAATTTTCTCTTAAAATATAGCACTTAGAAGAACGGACGATACGTTAAAATTTAGTAAAAAATAGTAGAACATTTTAGTCTAGTTTGCGTTTATCTATGAGGTTAAGTCTAGTAAAAAAAGCCGAAAATCTTGGGCCCTCAGTTCAGACGTTTCGGTAAAATTCAACTCTCATTTACTTTTTAACGATTAACTTTTGGGTCACTATTTCTTTTTTACGAATTCAGAGAGGTATCTAACTAACATCTTTTAAAGTCGTAGATATGTATTTCGTCACATAAATTCAGTTTTCGAGAAATGACATTTACAATCTGAGGGCCCAAGATAAACCGCTATAAATCTGTAATGCGACATTCTAGAAATTTGGGAATTTCTTAAAATATTTTAGAAATTCTTTACTAAATTCCTAAATAAACATTATTAACCCAGACATAGTACTTTCCGAGATCTAGACTATGTCTCTTTACGAAGCGTCTGGATTGAGAGCCCACGTTATTTAGCTATAAAAGTTTTAGTTTACGTTTTAGAAATTTATGGATCATTGCTCTAAGTTTTACTAATTTTTTACTAAATTCCCTGTAAATCTGGTTTCGTTTCGTAAGGATTTAAAAAATGGGCCCTCAATCCAGATGCACACCGCGTGAAGGTATCAAGAAAAATTTGAAATTAAAACCATATACTCAAGTCCGCAGTCCCTTCAAGCTGTGCAAAAATCAAACTTGTAAATTGACGGGAAAAAAATATAGATACCTACGTCCGTTCATGTTGCAAAAAACGTACATTTCGACGCTGTCAAAGGAATCAAAATTCATAGGGTAGTTACTTTCCGCTGAACTAGAATCTTGAAATTTGGCATGAGGCAAGGTCTTATAGCACAAACATAGGGAAAAGTCTGAAAACTGGAAGTTTGTATCTAAGACACAAGATTTTTTTTCACAAATCGTCCATACTCGGTTCGAAAATGAACTGTTTTCATAGGGAAGTTTGTACAGAACCTTCAGTGAGCGAGTCCGACTCGCAGTTGCCCGGCTTTTTGTTCTGTGTCTGGATATAAGTCCTCTATATTAGTTGTCTGCAATGCTTTTTTTTAAGGGCTACTGACGGTGCGCATGTGGATTCAGTCAATAAAAGTCAACTGTCTCCTGTTCCACCTAGTACGGAAGAAGTACACCGCTTGCGGAGCAACGCTGTGACCTCCGGCCCTGGCTTAGGCCATAGTCCGGAGCGAGGAGGAATGGGTAGTCGTTCACTCCTTTTGCGAAGCAGTCATTCTGATGAAGGAGACGACCGCATTTGTGAGGGAAAGGACATCCCCTCACTTCCCAACCGCCCCCGTTCGATCTAACTGGAAAGAAATTAATATTGTTTAATTAAAAATTTTGGCTACATTATTGCATTGGGTTGGTCTGTAATGATAGCTGTATATGTAGAATGTCCAATGTGTATTGTGTAATGAATAAATAAAAAGATGTCTAACACAGGGTGTGTTAGACATATTTTTATTCTAGACTCGCTCCACCCTAGCAAGAGAGAAGTTTTCTTAATAATTTCTTGCCTAAAAACAAATAAGGTTGCAAGATTTAGGTGTAGGCCAACAGTCTATTGACCGTTACATCGTTTTTATGACTAGAGTTACCTAACTATACATATACAGTTTAGCCTTGCACTCAGTGCGTCAGGTCCTAACTAGAACCCATCAAGGACCCGGACTAGACTTTCTAAAACATGTGCGAATGGACTCACACGTCGCAGCGTTTGGTTATTTAGTTATTTTATTATTTTTAGAATTAGAACTCATGGTTGTAATTCTTAGATTGCATGTAGCGGAGATGAGGATGTTGAGATGGATGTGTGGTGTGACGAGAATGGATAAAGTGAGAAAGGAGTATATTAGAGGAAGTTTGAAAGTGGCGCCAGTGACAGAAAAATTGAAAGGGAATCGTTTGTCTTGGTGTATGGTCATGTGAAGAGGAGAGATGAAACGCATGTTACCAAAGCAGTTATGAATTTACATGTGGACGGATGGAGAGGGAGAGGGAGACCAAAGAAAAGATGGATAGATTGTGTGAGGACTGATAAGAAAGAAAAGGGAGTTGATGATAGCATGACGGGTGACAGGACAGAATGGAAGAGAAAAACATGTTGCGCCGACCCCAAATAATATAGGATAAGTGCAGGAAGAAGAAGAAGGTTCCAATTCTTACCTCTCCTTAGGGAACTCCTTGGTACAAACACAAAATATTTTGCTTATAGACATATCCTTTTTTTATTTATTTATTACATCATGCAACAGGAGGGCGTGGAGCGAGGAGCTCGTGGCTAAATAATAACAGCCGCACAGGTCGATCTTCAAGGTTAAGCAACGCTTGCCTAGGTTGGTCTGTGGATGGGTGACCATCTTAACATAACGAGTTTCCTCCGTGCCTCGGAAAGCACGTTAAGCCGTTGGTCCCGGCTGTCATTTGGAGATCTTTGGCAGTCGTTACGGATAGTCAAAAGCCAGTAAATCTGACTCCTGTCTCGCCACGAAGTACCGTGTTACCCCAGTTAATGGGTTGTGGAGGTCTGGTAGGCAGCCGCTCCACGTAAAATACTGGTATTCAGCTAAATCCGGCTTGACTGGAAGCCGACCCCAATATAGTTGGGAAAAGGCTAGGCAGATGATGATCATGCAACACAAAGATACAAATGCGGACCTTATATGCCTTATGGTCTAATACCAGTCAACCAAGGGTGGTGGAGAGAAAAACAGGCGTATGAAAAAAAATATTAGTAAGAAAAAAGGGTTCAAAAATAAATATAAACAAAAAAAATTGTCTAATACTGCCTCTCGCTTCACCCTACAGCGGGAGAAGTTACTTGATGATTTCTTAAAAAACTTTTAACAAAAAAATACAACCGACTTCAATGTTAAAAAAAAAAATATTAAACCCTACAAAATAACTCTAATTTCGGAAGTCGGTGTCTCTATATTAGTTTTGTCTCACGCTGTCCGAGTCACCGCTTGTGTCCCAGCAGTGGGAACATTATAAGGTTGATTATGGTATTGTCATATCGATTCCACATTTGGCAGTGTACATAAAACAAAAAAGTTTTGCTAACAAGTGATTGAGAACGTTAAAAACATTTAAGTTTGAAAAACCTTTCCACCTTAGTGCAATTTCTGGGTTTAAAAAAAACTGAGTTCTAAATAATTGACTAAAAATGATCTTTACGCCCTTAATACCGGAAAGAGTCAGTATTGTTTCAAAGAATTAATTACAACCGCACTCATAACAATATGAACTACGCGTGAAGATACAAAAAGCAACACTTCTAATGGCCGACCTTAGATTAAACAACCTCAAACACCGCCTTAACCTTCATTTTCATACATTATTTCCTAAATCTTTGAATACACGTGCGTAGAACAATAAATATGAAGCACAAAGGTTTTTATGGTTAATTTTATGAGCGCCGTAAACTGTTAAAATGATATAACGGAATAGTGTAGAATTAGTGTTATGAAATCATAGTGTGTATGATGTGTTGTGTGATGATGACATTAGATGACTAAAATTCATTAAATTTATGTATAATTCATTAGGATTTGTATAATGTTTTTTTTTAATCGTGATTCAGTCGTTCACAATATTTTTTTATTGTTGATAGGCTCGCATTTGGCCACTATCCCACCTGATTGAAAGCGACCAAGTGGTCGACGATAGAATACGCTACCTAACCTAAAAGCAGTGTTGGGCAAAATTTTAGTATTAAATTGTTCACTCTAATAACTAAAAAAAAACAATCATTTGTCGTACTTATCTACTTAATTATCTAAACCTATTTCATGCAAAACGTAAGTACTTACTGTATATTAAAACGGTAAATTAAAAAAAAGATTGTTTATTGTTGATATTTTTTTGAGATTGTTTTTAAAGGTACGACAACGACGTTTTTGTTTTGACGTTTTTCTACTGTGTTTAATTGTTGATTTTTTGTTGAAGGTACTAGGCCACGAGGAAGAGCGCTTGTGAGGTGGATTGAATAGATAAAACGGCAGTAAATGGCTCATCATCACTACATGCGTGCAAGAGGATGGCAGCCATCAGAGAAGAGTGGCGGCGTGGTGTGAAGCTTGCCATCAACATTAGACTGGCCTGTTGGTCTAGTGGTTAGTGACCCAGACTGCTATACCGGAGGTCGTGGGTTCGATTCCCACGCAGGACAAATGTTAGTGTGATGAGCCCAATCATTTGTTCTGTGTCTGGGTGTAATTTATCTATAATATGAATGTATTTAGAAATAATAAGTATGTTTATCAGTTGTCTAGTATATTTTTGGAATGTCTAAATATATTTTTGTCAAGACATTCAAAACGTTAAATTAGATCGTTAGTCCTTACGAGGCTATTTTGCTATACTAAAACAAATAAATATATCAAAACGGCTCGTCTGAGTCGGTACGTCTATCGGTCAACGACAGTCACTACCAGAGACACACATTTGAAGCCGCCACAGAGCTACCAAACTGGTTAGTTCAGCTTTGACCCACAGCCGCTAACCCATACTTAAGTGTTAGATAATCTGTCCTAAAGGTACTTTAAGTCTGTTTTTAGGGTTCCGTACCTCAAAAGGCAAAAACGGAACCCTTTAGGATCACTTTGTCCGCCTGTCTGTCTATCAAGACCCTTTATCTCGGGATTGCGTGAAGGTATCAAGTTGAAATTAAAACTACATTCTCAAGTCCGCGGTCCCTTGAAATTGTGCAAAAATCACACTTGTAAGTTGACGGGAAAAAAGATACGCCCGTTTATGTTGCAAAAAACGTACATTTCGACACTGTCAAAGGAATCAGAATAATCAAAATTCATAGGGTACAACATAGGTCAACGACAGTCACTACCAGAGACACACATTAGAAGCCGCCACAGAGCTACCAAACTGGTTAGTTCAGCTTTGACCCACCGCGGCTAACCCATACTTAAGTGTTAGATAATCTATCCTAAAGGTGCTTAGGTAACTTTAATAAGTTTAGACACGAACGTTGGTGACTTACGGGTGTTTATTTACATTACATTATCAGCCTTGTAATTTTCCCACTGCTGGGACTCAGGCCTCCTCTCTAGGAGAGGGAATTGGCCGTAATCTGCGACGCGGGCCCAGTGCGGTGGTGGATGTCACATGTCTTCGATATTTCAGTTCTTGGACATGCCGGTTTCCTCACGATGTTTTCCTTCACAGTTTTGAGAGCAGTGGTGATGAAATAAATTACACAAAGTAATGCGCCTGGCTTGGTTTGAACCCGCGACATACAGCTTGTAAGTCGGGGCAGTTGCCACTCGGCCACCACTCGTTGGCCGTCGTTTCCTATGCAGAAGAACCGGCAAGAAACTTCATGATTAAAATATAGACCTTAATAGCGTTAACGATTGTAGATCATCAACTTGAATAAGACTGCGGTACGTGGCCCAGGTCAAGTGGAGCTCGTGTCTACATAATAACAGCCTCGATATATATATAACAGGTCGATCTTCAAGGTTAAGCAACGCTTGCCAAGGTTGGTCTGTGGATGGGTGACCATCTTAACATAACGAGTTTCCTCCGTGCCTCGGAAGGCACGTTAAGCCGTAGGTCCCGGCTGTCACTTGTAAATCTTTGGCAGTCGTTACGGATAGTCAGAAGACAGTAAATCTGATTCCAGTCTTGCCATGAAGTACCGTGTTACCCAAGTTTTTGGTTGTGGAGGTCTGGTAGGGAGCTGCTCGTAAAATACTGGTATTCAGCTAAATCCAGCTAGACTAAAAGCCGACCCCAATATAGTTGGGAAAAAGCTAGGTAGATGATGACGTGGCCTAAGTGTGCGCAATGTAATTCTACCTTTACACTTAACTTAGGAATGCAAAATTAAAGTAAACGATTGTTCTTAATATCAACAGTAGTTATATCGCATTGTTCTGTGACCCCTCTACGATAAACAAACGGGGTGACCGATAAGTTGATAAGTCAAACTGTGAAGTCCAAAGTGACAAATAGATTGTTAGAAAGTAGTTTATCTTGAACACATAGATCGGCCCTTAACCTCTCAAAACAGCGAACGAAAACATGGTGAGGAAACTGGCATGTCCTAGAACCAAAAATTCGAAGACATGTGTCATACACCAATCCGCACTGGGCCCGCGCGGTGGACTACGCCCGATTCTCTCTCCTAGAGAGGAGGCCTGAGTCCCAACAATGGGAATATTACAAGAACGATAATTGCTAATGTTAATGATACCTAATACATAATATAGGAAATTATTTTTATATTTGTGCCTACCTAATATGGAAAAATTATAAAGTCTACAAGTAATAAGACCTAAGAGCCGGTATCTGCACGTATCGTCTGAAGACTGCAGAATCATGTCACGCCTCTTCTTCATGAGCTCGAGGGTCGGATCCGAGAGCCTCTTGTTCTTATTTGTACGGTGGGTCTTGAAAAACTTAGACCCGACCATATGGACAGTTTCCCCGAACCCATCGTTAGATTCGTCCACGGAGCTTCCTAGGCACTCGAAACGGTATATGGACCAGAATGTCGGCCTTTGAATAAGGTGGAGAAGAAGTTTGAAAGTGGCGTCAGTGACTGCTAAGTTGAAAGGGAATGGTTTATCTTGATAATCATTTGAAGAGGAGGGAAGAAAAGCATGTTACTAAAAGAGGAGAGACCACTGCTCTCAAAACGGTGAAGGAAAACCTCGTGAGGAAATCGGTATGTCCTAGAACCAACAATTCGAAGACATGTGACATCTGCCAATCTGCACTGGGCCCGCGCGGTGGTTTATGGCCCATTCCTTCTCCTAGAGAGGAGGCCTGAGTCCCAGCAGTGGGAACATTATAATGCCAATAATGCTAATGCTAAAAGAAGAGAGGAAGGTCAAAGAAAAGATGGATGGATTGTGTGAGGAGTGATATTATAAAAGAAAAGGCAATTAACGTTTTTTGCCGCTATTTCTTTATCTATCTATCTGATAACAACCCAGACCAGACACTCATCTGATCCTCCCTTTTCATCAAAGGTTTGCGGGACTTTACACACTGTTCCGTACACTTCCAAAAGGCCAGAGTAACTGTTCCAAACATACCCGCAGCCTCATGAGTATCTTTACACTCCGCATGGTGCTTCTTTGGTGACGCACCTACTGAACCTGGACAAAAAATCCATGAAACATCTCAGCTTCCATGTATCAACTGTAGGAGCCCGACAGAGTCGAAGCCTACTGGGGCCCTGGGTTGAGCGACAGAGAACCTGGAACGAAGGCAAAGAAGGTACAGGAGTGGGTTATAGTCAGTAAAACACGACACGCCCTTCCGCTTCGCCCAGAGAAGTCATTGGATGATATCACACTTAAAAAAACCCTATCAATATATTTACACCCAGCATGGCGCTTCTTTGGTGACTCACAACCATTAAACCTCAAGAAAAACCGATGAACACCTCACCTTCCAAGTATCACATAATACCAACGAAAAATATTAATGCACCGACACGGAGTCGAACCCGGCAAATGATAAAGGTCACCACTGCACATGACCGAACATTAATTCCTATCTATCTAGATTGTTTATGGTGCTTCATAAAACTGTCAAGTGTCATCATCGCGACTATAGAGTATGGAACGTCTAGACTGTAGGCGTTCTGTTCTCCAACGCCCGTTTTCAATAAGCTATCTATCTAAAGTTGCAGTTACTAAAGATAAACAAATCTATCCTTTTGCCCTTTGCTTTCCCTAATTTTATAACCCACCGACGGATAGCATTTCCTACCAAAAGTTGTGGATTGTTAGACAGAATCTTACTGTTTATCGGGGATAGCTATCTATGAACTGCGGTAAGTTATTGAAAACGGGCGTAAAGCGTACTGTCCACAGACGCGTGTTCGTCATTAAACGCTTCATGTACGCCTGCCTGAAGCTTGCAATACCTATAAAACTATCCTGGGGAACAATGAAATTCCGAAAGGTAAGTCCAAGTCCCCCAGATCGAAGGCAACGAAGGAACGGGGTGGGGTTTAGACAGTAAGAGTCTCCGCCCTCCCCATCCGTCTAAGAGCGGGAGAAGTCATTCTGATGATTCCCCTTCCAAAAAAAAAGATTAAACGATTAAACGATTTGCCTGCTGCGGTCTCTCCGTCCGATTATAATTTGGGTAAGTATCTTCAAGACTAGAGTGAATAGGCTCTTAATAAACTAGTGCGCCTCACCATCAACGGTTGCATCACAGCTTACCATCAGGTCGGATTGCAGTCAAGTACTAGTTTATGGTATATAATAATAAAAATAATAATATAAAATTGTGTCAACGAAGCGGCAGCGTGGTAGCGTCGTGTGGTCGCTTTTCCGTCGACACAGTTTCATGTATGCAAAGCTTCACGCAGGCGCGCGCCAACCCACAGGATAGATAATAGTACAAGACCAAGTGTATAATATCCAATACGTGTCTATGAAGCTTCGCGTCCGTGGACTGTAGACCTAAGCGTTAGAGACTTGCTTACCTACGCCTTAAAGGCCTACTCTTTTTCCAACTATTTTGAGGTTAGCTATCAGCCTAAACCCTCCGATTTTAAGGGGCACATTGTCCCCCAATATGTCACGCAACACTCAATCTACGTGACAGCGCAACGTTACCCAGTATCCCCCCCCCCCCATAATTTCACGATACATTGATCTCCAGTTTTGCATTTGTTTCCTATTTTCGGTCTTACGAAACAGGAAACAGAAGGGCGCCTTAAGTGTATGTTACCATAAATCAAAAACTATCCCACTAAGGGCCTGTTTCACAATGTCCGAGTAAGCACTACTCACTGAATAAATTCAAAAATGTGACAGAATTTGTATGAAATTATCTGCCAAGTAAGATACTCGAAACTTAATCATAGGTGGTGAAATAGGCCCTTAGCGTAGATAGTTTAGACTATGGTTAAGGAGTTTTGTGACATGAAATGGTTTTGACAAAAGCATATTCAACAGTGACCACAGAGTCAATTCATTGGTCTATCTTGTCAGCAGATTGATTAGACTCGTGGCGGTTTTAATCAATGTGAAAATTAATATGCTAAGATATTATCTCATCAGTTTATGCCGATGCTGTATGTAACCCGAAATAGATAAAGGAATAGGACAATTTTGTATGATAACTAATAACAAGCTGGGTTCTATTTTAGGGTTCCGTTCCACAGTTGGAAAAACGGAATTTATAGGATGACTCTGTTGTCTTTTTGTTCGTCAGTCTTTTTCTCAGAAACGTCTGCTAAAATTAATATCAAATTCTCAAATCTGCTACTTCTTGAGCTGTGAAAAAACCAAACTTCTAAGTCAACGCTTGCAACTCGCAAGGAAAAGTCTTACGGGAGAGCCCGTTGACCTAGAATCCTGAAAGACAATAAATAGATCTCTTAGCAGAAGTCATCATCTGCCTGGCCTTTTCCCAACTATATTGGGGTCGGCTTCCAGTCAAGCCGGATTTAGCTGAATACCAGTATTTTACGAGGAGCGGCTGCCTACCAGACCTCCACAACCCATTAACTGAAGTAACACGGTACTTCATGACAAGACTGGAGTCAGATTTACTGGCTTCTGACTATACGTAACGACTGCCAAAGATCTCCAAATGACAGCCGGGACCAACGGCTTAACGTGCTTTCCGAGGCACGGAATCTCTTAGCAGAAGTAAAGGAAAAAAATAAAAATCGTTTTATAGTTCTTCACGTCACAAAATAAATACGTTTTGCAAGACGGAAGAATCTTAAAATCGAACTACATATTTACTTTTTACATACACAGACTTGACCGGTTTTTTATTATTCACTTCACCATTCTCTAACCTGATGGTAAGCGATGATGTGGATAGGACAGGTCTGTAGCGACTACGATCTACTACATATGACGTCACAGAATCCTGCATCGCGCAAGCAAAGTTCTCGGCGCGATTTGAATAGATACAACAGCCCGCAATCATCTACCGGGCAGTAGCCCACCGGACATAACACCCGTCCGGCCGGAGAATCCTCCCTTTCAACAGAGGTATGTGGGACTTTACTCTCTGTTCCTCCTACCTCCACAGGTTCACTCAAACCTGTGTGGTTCTTTCCTCAAAAGACCACCTCAAACACTAATCTGCACGGTGCTCATTTATGATTTGATCATTACTTTAAAATAAACATTGAATTCTGTCCGAGTTTATATGCGTAGATTTCGACATTCTCAAATAAATCAAAATTCATAGGGTATTTCCCGTTGATCTAGAATCATAAAAATTGGCGTATAGCAAGGTCTCATGGCACAAATTAACGTTTGAATCCCCAATCGGTCCTATGAGACCGCGCTGTTATTGTTTTACTATTGTGTCTCGTTTCGCGGGTATCTGAGTAACTACGGAAAAATCTGTAAACTAAAAAAATTTAGTTACGTCACATAAAAAATTAAAATTTTAAAGACTCGATTCGGGAATTGTTTTCATAGGTAAGTTGGTACGGAACCCTCAGCACGCGTGTCCGACTCGCTCTTGCCCCGGTTTTTAAAACCTTTTGGCAAACTAAGTATCATGTCTCATTCACAGCGATGTTGCTTAAATTCAGAACTAGACTAAAACTGTTAACATAATCCCAAATCACTTACAATTCTGCTCAGCCACCAATTGTAATCGAGGGTGAACATTTACATAAACTAAACAGATGACCATTGACTGAACTCTTTATGACGTTCATAGAGCAGGCTTTGTTTTTTTTTGGTGAGTCAATTTAATATTCTAATTGCATTTGTTTTAATCTTCCTTGTTTATTAAGTGCGTGTGCCTTAATGTTGAATAATTTTTGGGAGCGTTGCTCGCATTCAATTATTTTGTGCTATGGTGGATCATTTGGTGTAGCTGTGTGAATATAAAATAATAAGGATATGGAAGAAAAGGGAGTTAGTGATGTTATGAAAGGTGACAGGACAGAATGGAAGAAAAAAACATGTTGCGCCGACCCCAAGTAATATGGGATAAGGGCATGAAGAAGAAGATGGATCATTTAGTGTCCTTGTAACATAGATTCCCAACGGGGGCGGTATCACCCCCTAGAGGGCGCTGGAGCTTTTCATAGGGAAGGTATCGGGTCCATTTACAATTATAGACAAATGAAGGGCGTTCAAAATAATAATGCAATAATAAAGCACAATTTCAGAGATAATAAACAGACATACAAAACTATTATTATAAAATATTATGTAAAGGGATACTTTTTTAAGGTCCTTGATTTTTCGCCCACCTGCTGTGTGGAGCGGGAGGGCGTATCAGACTTCTACTGACTAAAACCCACTCCTGTTCCTTCTTTGTCCTAATTCCAAGGTCCCGGGGTTCCCTTTTGTCAACTCAGGAGCCCAGTTTAAGTTTCGACCCTGCTGGAGTTAACATTACAGTTTCTTGGCATCTCTTTGAGGCGCGCGCCGTCGACGACTCGGTTTGGGTCCGGATGATTTACTGACACGGCAAGCTACCCACTGCTCGTGTTGCTCGCATTCAATTGTTCTATGCTGCATCAATTAGTCTCTTTCTAATGGCTGAACTAAATGATATGTATTTTTTAAATCTTCAAATATTATTAAGGCGAAAGTTGTTCACGCTTGAACGGGCAGTCCTTGTCCTAGAATACTTTTTATCCCGGGAGTATTTTCCCTTCGTACACTTTTCTGTTTCCACGGGGGAGAACCCTATAACTTCACTGCTTCACAGAAAATCCGCAAATCGCCTTCACAAGGACATAGTTGCGATGCTCCGTCTATTCAACGTCACACCGCCTCAGTGTCTCGGCTGCATATCAATCTTAACGACGAACCGAAACTTAGTATTCATGTATATTCAAACACGACCAGTATTTTACGCAATACACTAAACCGCTTGCATTAGTATTAGATCCACACTGTGATTTATATCGAGGAAGATCTTTAGTTAAATGCATTTAGAATATTAAATATATCTACTTTAATTCAAATCCTCTTCGTCTTTGATTCAGAAAAATTAACTCCCTTGCTGTGCTCGGGAGTTAATTATATGAATCAAGCGTTTGGGATTAAAAATTAGCAACCTTCGCTTTGTTCCGAAATCAACGTGGTACCCGCGGTACTTTAAGACATTGCTTTATCCCCTAGTCTCATAATTTAGGTAGGTACTATTTTACCTTGACCGTTATCTCGGATCCAAATATCGTCTCAGTGGTAATCATCAACATTAGACACTTTAATCATCTGTATAGGCAATAGGAGAAACTGACTGACTGATATATCAAAGCACAGTCGAAACACCTGGGACTACTAGGGTGATATGTTTGCACAAGGCTTCCTTTTATGACGTAGGTGAACACTAAGGAATTTACAAAATTCAACCCTATAATTTTTAAAACCAGTTTGTATGGAAAAACCTATTTTTACGCGAGCGTAGCCGCTGGCAGAAGCTAGTCAATTGTATGTCCGGACCTTTCTTAATAATTACTTGAGCCGCTTCTACAAATTTCGGCAGGTTTCGTATATCTTCCGTTGGCCCTATACATATCATTATATACGTATGGCCCGTAACAAAGGGCCAGACTTTAGGAGGTTAGTCGGACTAAATATTATTTATTTATTTAAGCTTTATGCACAAAAACATTGTACAAAGGCGGACTTAATGCCTTAGGCATTTTTTACCAGTCGACCTTAGGGTGGTGCAGAAACATGGCGTAGTAGGTGCAACTAACAGTTAATCACAGAAAAAAAAAAAAACTAATATTAAATAAAATATATACTTATACAGGGTGGGCCATAAGGGTGTTGGCGGTTTCAAAATTCAATTAAAAAAAAACTACGAAACATAACAAAAATATATTTGTATTTTTAAAAACTAGAAACATAGGAATTTTTAAGACCTAAAAATAATGTTGTCCAAATGGCTTCCCTTGGCTGCTTGGCCCTCTTGGAACCGAATTCGCATATTTTGGAAAACTCGTTGAAAAGTTGTTCTCGGTATTTTGTTACTTTCCTGAATAATATTCCTCTTCAGCTGCTCTAAATTGGGCGGATTATTCTCGTAGATTACCGATTTGAGGTAGCCCCATAGAAAATCATCGCATGGAGAGAGATCGGGGCTACGTGGTGGCCATTCAATATCCCCCCTTTTCGAAATGAGTTTTCCGACAAAACATTTTTCAGCAGCTCTATGGATACCCTAGCCGTATGACATGTGGCCCCAACCTGTTGAAACCACATCTTCGAGGTATTGCCTTGAAGTTCTTGCAAAGCTGGCACCAAAAAGTCGTTCTTTTGACATCCAAAGACTGACTTGTCTTACGTGTTGACTGTTGCGGATTTCGCTGAACTGGAACATGAACACGCTCCACAATGTCGGCTGATCTTGCAGAAACTGGGCGACCACGAGCCGTAATTGGTACTGTAGAGCCGGTTGTTTCGAACATTCTGATCCATTTTCATATCACATTGGCGCTTGGAACATCACCTAAATCGCGTAAACCGTGCTCATGTCGATAAAAAGTCTCTGATTTATTGTTTTCGTAAAACGCTCGGACACAAAATGCACGCTGCACTTCCGTATACGGGTCCATGGTGACAAAATTTCCAGAAAGCGACGCAGCTAACAACATATCCCACCGCCAAACTGCGCCGCGCGTTACCGAGAAATTGAAGAATTAAATCGCCAACACTCTTATGGCCCACCCTGTATAAATACATACATATAACCAAAATTAAAGAGAGAAATGAATCCAACAAATCAACGCTGTGACGATTCTACCAACTTCTTGCGAATGTGTTCACGTGCCATTACCTTAAAGGAGAGCCGATTTGATGCCATCCTGATGTTCAAAGGGAGTATTATCATAAGCACATAGGCTTAACACGCTCTTCAAACCACGAAGAGACTCTGTATGTAACACACGGTCACCCATCTAAGGACTGACCTTTGCAAGCGTTGCTTAACGAGCCTCCTTTATTAGTCCTTGAACTAGGTACACGGTAAGGTGTTGTCATGTAAATATCCACGCACATTTTATATTCAAGCTAGATACCAATGTATAAAATACAACTAACAATATTCATGAAAAATGAAAATTCACAATTTAATTACGTCATAAATAATACAGAATCTAACACGCGCCTCAAGGAGATGTCAGCAAAACCATAGAGGTCCAGCAGGGTCGAAGCCTACTGGGACCTTGAGTTCACTTCTGAAAGGAAAACGCGGGACCCTGGAACAAAGGCTGAGAAGGAACATAGGTATGGGATGGGTACCACGACAAAAAGTGTAAAATAAAAAACTTTTTACAAAAAAACCGACAACGATGTTAAAAAAAAAACCCCGAAAAGTACCTACATAATAACTAATTTTGGAAGTCGGTGTTAAATAACGAAAATAGATATTTAGAAGTCGATTGTATTTTTTATTATAAAAAAAATTTAGTCTTTAAAAGTCTGACACTCCCTCCCGCTCCGACTAAAAACAGGAGAAGTACTAGAAGCTTGACACCTTGTATGAACATCACCGATGACAGTTCAAGTATAGTGACAGATCTTCGAAGCCTATAAAACACATTGTACGCAGTGCAAATCACTCGTAACTAGTTAGGGTGCTTGTACACGCTAAGAAATGTTACCGTGTCTGCGGCAGATAGGACTAATACATAATAAGCTAGTGCACCTCACCATCAACGATTCGATCGCAGTCAAGCACTAGTTTATAACAATAAAAAAAATGTACATGATAAGAATTTTGTGTCATGTCACTAACGCAGTAAAAGTCAAAATCGGTTGAACGGACGGTAAAAAAAAATCTTTATATTTCTAATCTTATATAGTAAATAGAGTATAGTGCAGACAAGATATTCTTCTTTGTCAGTCCCAAAGCAGTAATAATAATATGTTCCACAACTTTCCACACAACGCCATCTAGTCCCAAGCTAAGCAAAGCTTGTGTTATGGGCACTAGACAACTGATAAACGTACTTATATATTTTTAAATACATACATATTATAGATAAATTACGTCTACACAAACATTTGTACTGGGTGGGAATCGAACTCACGACCTACGGCATAGCAGTCAAGGCCACTTACCACTAGACCAACAGGCCAGTCAAGTTAGTTAGGTTAGTTGTCAAGATACGCAGTTCGTGTGTAGAAACGACACGAATTCTTGCATAGGCCCGGCGATTTTTCTTAGCGTGTACAAGCGCCCTAAGAAGCAAAGAATTAGGCACGCGTTGCGCGCGCGCCGAATTGCGACATGTGCCATCAATCACTCGGACGGGTGACACCGACTGGTTAGAGTTAAACTTAGGTTTAGTTGACTGATGGTTTAGTATGTTATTTATTTATTTATTTATCTTTATTTTTTCAAACTACAATGGTCTATTAGTGTTGGTAACAAAATGGCTTAACCTATGTTAGTACTTAATAACTAAAACAGAAATGTTATGTAGATGCTATGATTATAAAGATATACTTAAATATTTACTATCAAATACTAAATCTTTTAGCATTAGCATTATCGGCCTTATAATGTTCCCACTGTTGGGACTCAGGCCTCCTCTCTAGGAGAGGGAATGGACTGTAATCCACCACGCGGGCCTGTGTGGATTGGTGGCTGTTACATGTCTTCGAATTTTTGGTTCTAGGGCTTCCGGTTTTTTCACGATATTTTCCTTCACCGTTTTGAGAGCAGTGGTGATGAAATAAATTACACAAAGTAATGCGCCTGGTTGGGTTCGAACCCGCGTACAAATTGTAAGTCGGGGCAGTTACTGGGCCACTACAGCTTTACTAATCTTATACTAAATCTATACTAATATTATAAAGAGGTAAAATTTGTAAGTTTGTATGTAGGGGGTAATCTCTGGAACTACTGGTCTGATTTGAAAAATTCTTTCAGTGTTAGATAGCCCATTTATCGAGGAATGCTATAGGCTATATAACATCACGCTACGGCCCACGGGAGCGGAGCAGTAACGAAAAATGCGGGTGAAACCGCAGGGGACAGCTAGTCTAACTATAAACAAATCTACATTTAAAAAAAAAACCGCCTTCTTTATCTCCTGATAATGATTCATTTATGTTCTCTTTTTCTCTGTTGATCACGCAAGGAAACTTCGAACGAAACCTTGCCATTGCCCTTTGAGTGACTTTCAGCATGAATGATGATGTTCGCAGGAAAATCCTAGATACATAGCCCGAAAATTCGCCAAATTTATGCGGCAACGGGCAGGGCACATTGCTCGCAGAACAAAGTGGTCGTTGGGGCCGATAAGTTCTGGAGTGGAAACAAAAACTGGAAGATGCAGCGTTGGTAGGAGCTCGTGGCTAAATAATAACAGCCGCACAGGTCGATCTTCAAGGTTAAGCAACGCTTGCCTAGGTTGGTCTGTTTATGGGTGACCATCTCAACATAACGAGTTTCCTCCGTGCCTCGGAAAGCACGTTAAGCCGTAGGTCCCGGCTGTCATTTGTAGATCTTTGGCAGTCGTTACGGATAGTCAGAAGCCAGTAAATCTGACTCCAGTCTTGCCATGAAATGCCGTGTTACCCCAGTTAATGGGTTGTGGAGGTCTGGTAGGCAGCCGCTCCTCGTAAAATTCTGGTATTCAGTTAAATCCGGCTTGACTGGAAGCCGACCCCAATATAGTTGGGAAAAGGCTAGGTAGATGATGATGAGCGTTGGTAGGCATCTCAAAAAGTGAACCGATGAACTGGTGAAAAAAAACCGACTTCAATCGAAAAAAAAATACTAAAAAGTACAAAATAACTTTAATTTCGATAGTTGGTGTTTCTACAATAGAAGTCGGTTGTATTTTTTTGTAACAGGTTTTTTATTGTAAGCTTTTTATTTATGGTACCCCTCTCCCCTTCTTCCTTCGTTCAGTCATCGACTACACGAATAAACAAGCAAATTTACTTGTTACGACATTTCTATGATCCTATGAGGAGTTCCGCTCCTTAACTTCGAAGTTTATCACCAGATCATAATAATATTTATATGGGACTAATTCGGAAGGAAGTATCTATAACTTTTCAACCAAAAAAGAAATGTCAAAATCGGTCCATAATTGATCGAGAAATCGGTGAATATACATAAGAAAATACACACCGCCGATTGGGTCCATAATTGATCGAGAAATCGGTGAATATACATAAGAAAATACACACCGCCGATTGTCAAAGTCAAGTCAAAGTCTAAATCTTTTTATTTCACATAGGCCTACATGGGCACTTATAAAACGTTAGAAGCTAGTGCACGGTTCCAATTGGTCGTTTCCTATGGAGAAGAACCGGCACGAAATTCCATGGTTACTCTTTTCAAAAAACTATTGGGTTTACAATACTTCCATATTACAACACAGACACATATGCGAGGACAGTGTAGACCAGTCAATATTGTTACCTAAAAGCACAATAAAAATGTTCGACTGTATGCTTTTTTAACCTCTTCTTTTTTGAAGTTTTCTAAAATTCAGTGCCGTGTTCATGACAGTTTGGATAAGCTAAGTAAGATGTTTGCAAACATTGATTAGTGTTTAGTCTCACCAAACTATCATCTGAGATAAAGGAAGGGTACTGTGTTTCTGGGCCAAGATCAAGTAATCAATAAGCCGATGAATCAAATGATTAGCGAAAGACATGCGATGTTTAGTTATTTTAATTTAGTAATTGTTTAAACAATTGCTGCGAAAGATTTCATGCAAAAAGCCTTCGTCGATACATGGGCTATCCGTTTAAATATTGTTTGATTCCCCATTTAAGCAATTATTGCGCAAGATTTCGTGCAAAATTCCTCGATAAATGGGATTTCCAAAAACTAATAGAATTCTTCAATTCGAAGCAATCGTTTCTGAGATAGTGGGTTCTACGAAAAATACTCTTCTGCAGTACCTATTGATATGTAATTAGTATCTCGTATGTAAATAATGTATAGTTTTTGTTTATATTATAAGCAAATATTTATCATTATCTGTGTCTTGTTTTTCCCAATTCTTCCGTCCTGATTAGTAATATATTTATTTATTTTTTAAGACTTGGAGTTGTAGCTACGTTATAGTCCGTGGGTTAAAACCCAATCAGGCGATTTATTCTGTAATTTATTTCATCACCACTGCCCTTAAAGCGGTGAAGGAAAACATCGTAAGGAAACCTGACAATAGAAAACCATGTCCTGGAACCAAAAATTTAAAGATATGTGACTAACTTGCACTGGGTCGCTTTGTAGATTACACCCCATTCCTTCTCCTAAGAGGAGGCCATAGTGCCAGCAACAACAAAGAAGAAAAGGAGTTTAATCGCAGGTAGGGATGGCAGATCTTCAAACTGAAAATCCGGACAAATCAAACAGTTTAGCCGGGCATTTAAGTAAAAAGGTCGACAAATTTTCTTTAAAGCCATTTGGAAGTTTTATTTTTTACATTCTAATGAAATACAAGTCATTACTGGTCTGCAAACGCTTGCAATTGCAAAAACATAAAATGGACAAATCCGATTCCGTTAGGCCGTACTCTGGTTAGATCCGACACACTACCAAAAAGCCTGACCGTGTCCGGCTTTATCCTGACGACTTTATCTGGCAAAGCTAGTCGTTCTTCTCATAGTTTAGCGAATCCTGATTTGGATTTCGTCGCTTCTGTTTAAGGCTGAATTCTTAGAGAATAGCACTCCAAGTGTCATCGCGGTCAAGCACTAGTTTATATCAATTAAAAAAAAGGTATATATATACTTATCAATTAAAACAAAAAAAAGGTTTACTGGTAGAAAATGCCTAAGGCATATTAAGTCCGCCTTTGTACCCTTATTTGCATTAAGTATTTTAAATAATAATTACCAAACTTGACAAGTAATTTAATTAAAATCCAATAATTCCAAAATTAATAGAAAACTAGTCCAATACCGCTTTAGCAATATTCCTGAATCAGTTAATTAGAAAACTATGACTCAGCTCTTCAAGTAAAGATTAAATTTTATAACATTAATACAGCAGCATTTACCATTTACTCAAGTATTTTTTTAGACGAACGAAATCAGTACGATCTCATTGCAATATTCGTATGTACGTTATTATAGATTAAGTTACTTAACTTACTTATGTTACATTCACTTTGTATTGCGTTAGGGTCAACTTGAGCATAAAGACATTGATCCACAGCAGCTTCCAGCTAAGCTACGCATGCAGGTTTCGCACCAGTAGCCACAACATTACCTACATAGTACACGCGATTCATGCATTTTTTTTTAAATGAGATACAGCATACCCCTTCCTTGACATATCCTATGTAGCAGTGGACGACCAACTTGAATCCCATATACCTTTACTTAATATCAATTATTAGCTGCAGCATCACCTATCAGTAGTAGTTGTAAATAGGTCAAGGTACATATATTTATTCTTTAATTGTTATAAACTAGTGCTTGACTAAGATCCCACCTGATGGTAAGCAGTCATGTAATAGTGATGAGTGATGTATAGCATGAAAACTTCCTACTTTCCTTGGCATAAATGCGTGTTTGAGAAACAAATGAACCGCGAAGCTAACATGGCTACATATTCTAGGTAGCAGTAGACGACCGACTCTAATATCATATTACTACCTTTACTTAAAGTCAATGATTAGCTGCAGTATTACTGGCAGTGTACCGGTATTTTCCATTTCGTAAAGTTGCATAATGGCTCCTAGAGTTCACGGCCGTTGTTTAATGATTTTATGAGACTGTTTGATTTACTTGCTCTGAGATCTGTCAAGGTTGTTTTAAGATGGGAAATCATCAAAATAACTTCATTGGAGGGACGCGGGAGGGCCAGAGTTTTACTGACTAAACCCCGTTCCTTCGTTGCCTTCGATCTTGGGACATCTGATTAGACACCGAACTTACCTTTTGGAATTCCGATCCATGTCCCCAGAAGCTTCAGCCCTGCCGGGCCCCTACAGTTTGCTGACAAGACTTCTACTGATTAAAACCCACCCCGTTCCTTCTTTCCCTTAATTCCAGGGCTCCGGGGGTTCCCTTTCGTTCAACTCAGGGCCACAGTAGGCTTCGACCCTGTTGGGTCCTACAGTTTACTGACATCTCTTTGAGGTGGGCGTGGAACAATACTCGCCGTCAATGACTTGGGCTGGGCCCAAATTGTTACCGGACGTCCGGAAGGCGAATTACCCATTGCTCGCCATCCGCAAGCCTACGTCTAAGGTGGCTGGAAATCGGGTTTGGACCCCGGCGGTGGGGGCGTGAGGGCCATGACTTCTCGCATGTGGCCGCCTCCTTCGTGAGATCTGTCAAGGTTATCCTTTCGCTTGCCTCTGGAGTCACGGATAGGGAATGCAATCCGGACTATCCGTAATCCGAAAAATCCGGATATCCGCACATTTTTACTCGACTTGTAAATCCGGATTTGAAAATCAAATCCGCGGATTTTCTGAATAATAAGAAATTTTAATTCGCGATGATATTATCTACTTTTATTATTAGTTTAGCACTAGTTTTTGCCCGTGTCTTCTCCCGCATGGAAGACGGATAACCAAGTAAATTCAGAAAAAAAATACCAATATAATTCGTGGTCTACCCGTATGACAAGTTGCAATGCATGCGTGCCCAAAAAAGACTGAATGTCTTTTAAGGCGCCAAGCGTCATCATGCTGACAGAAAAAAGTATGAACTAATTACCAACCCTACTACATTCTTTGGGCACGCCATAATTATGGCTATAAGTCCCCTCTTTGAGAAGTGGTTGGAAAGACGTCACTACGTCCTCACCTTCCACATGACACAGGTCCTGGTTTCTGCGCCGGATTTGCGCGAAAGAAACGCCCAGGTGTCATTATTGTGCGGCTCGATCGCCTGGAGGACACGGTGGAGCTTATGGTTAAGGTGTGACGTTTGACTGTCTTGTCGGACGAACAATAGGTTCGTAAGGGCGAATGCTGAGCGTGGGTAATGGGCTCGAACTAGAGGTCAAGCAAATAGTGCTATTGGGTTTTTCCATTAAGAATTACTCTATAGCTGCCCAGAGTTTGGAAGTTGATGGTATGATACCCCCATGCCTCTGAAAACACGTCAAGCTGTGGGTCCTGCACCTAATCTCTCTCCGGTCGAGTTGAATTGCCTTCCCATCTGACTATAAGATTAAAAGAACAGAGAGTGCGCCAGTGTCTGTGTACACACTTGTGCTCTATAATATCTGCAGTATACAGGCCAGGCTTCCAGGTTTCAGTAGGCATCAGGCATTCAGGCCACCGTGATCAAAATTTGGTCTGGAGGACTATTATTAAAGGTATGCTCCGTTTGGGCAATGACCACTCACGCCGGGTCCTGGTACGGCCCATGGACCGGAGCGCAAAGGAATGTGACAGGCGGTCTCCTGCTTCTGCGAAGGCAGTAATGCTAGCAAAGGAGGCGGCTGCACGTGCGAAGGGATGATCCTCACACCCCAGCTCTCGGATCCAGACCCCGATTTCCAGTTACCGTAGGCGTAGCCTTGTGGATGGCAAGCAATGGGTAGCTCAGACCCCGCCACGGCGCGTAGTGTGTCTCAAGGTGATACAAATCGTAGTGGCCCAGCTGGGTCGAAGCCTACTGTTGCCATGGGTTACGTGAAAGTTAACCCCGTGGCCCTAGAACGAAGACAAAGAAAAAGAAGAAAGAAGAGGAGTGGATTTTAGTCACTTAAAATCTTATATCCCGCTCTGCCCAGATCGGGAGAAGTCATTGGATAATTTTCAACCCAAAAATGGATAAAATATACATTCTTTGTCTTTACATGCTGGGAAAACGGCTCAGTGTGGGTTTCCACCAGGCCGGCCCAGTGTGGGTTTGTGGATGCTACATGTCCTAAAAGTTTTGGTTCTAAAGTACCCGTCACGACAAGCTATAAATTATGTAAACGATTTCCACAGAACACGATTTCCCTTCGAAATCGTGTGAAGGGAAACATCATGTTAATAAACTAATATATAGTAGGTTTGTTTAATTTTCATGAAAAATCCGTAAAATCCGGATAATCCGGATTGGATCCAAAATCCGTTTAAAAAAATCCGGATTTTTAAAACACGACGGATTTGCATTCCCTAGTCACGGAGGTGGGTAGAAGCGCCAAGCTGTCTGTCTTTTTACGTCGTTTTGGCAGCTGTACAGAAATAAGGTGTTTTGTGTGAAGAAATACCTCAGCCATTGTGCAATCTATCTAATATATCAACATTCTCGTGTTACAGTGTTTGTAACAACACCTCCGAAACGCCTTCAACAATTTTTCTTTAACTTTTGTGGACATAAACTATTATAGTTTACCCTCGTACCCCACGCCCCCCTTTTTTCTTTTATAATTTTTATGACAGAATATTTTTGCTGAGTCAGATAGTACCTATATCATCATCAGCCTAGCCTTTTCCCAACTATATTGGGGTCGGCTTCCAGTCAAGCCGGATTTAGCTGAATACCAGTATTTTACGAGGAGCGGCTGCCTACCAGACCTCCGCAACCCATTAACTGGGGTAACACGGTACTTCATGGCAAGACTGGAGTCAGATTTAGATAGATAGTACCTATATATACATAATATATTACAATATAAAAAACTATAAACTGATTGACTGACATATTCATTTATAACCGACACTACTCGGACGAGAAATTTTGCACAAAATTTCCTTTTATGAGGGGGACGAACATTAAGAGAGGATTTTTCAAGATTCATCCCTTAGCATAGCATAGCATAGCATCAGCCTTATAATGTTCCCACTGCTGGGACTCAGGTCAGGTCTCCTCTCTAGGAGAGGGAATAGGCCAAAATCCATCACGCGGGCCCAGTGCAGTTTGGTGGATGTCACATGACTTCGCATTTTTGGTTCTAGGACATGCCGGTTTCCTCACGATGTTTTCCTTCACCGTTTTCAGAATCATCTCTTAAGGGGATGAAATGGAGGTTCAAAGTTAGTATGGAGAAACCTACTATTACGCGGGTCAAGCCGCTGGCAGGAGCTAGTATATTTAGGTATATAAAGCCTTGACCAATGAAATAAAGTATCTTTTGTTGATCTTAATTTTAATTGCTATTTTTGCACTCGAAACACAAGTTTTATCTTATTTTGTGTGCCAAAGGTCATCGAAAACATTTTGTTTATAATAAACAACAAAAATAATTGTAATTAATGTTGTTAGTAAAAACTGAAGGTATTTTTTTATCAATATTTTTATATCGGTAGGTACTTTAAAACTGCCCTTGTAAAGTTTTTTTTAACCTATCAGATACCTGCAAAACGAGACACAATAATAGTAGCGCGATCACCGGCTACTGCTCGGGGATTCATGAATTAACCTATCACATAACCGCAAAACGAGACACAATAGTAAAACAATAACAGCGCGGTCTCATAGGACCGGTCGGGGATTCATGAATTAAAGTGATAAATCATCATAATGACTTCTCCCACTCTGGGTGAAGCGAAAGGGCGTATCAGACTTTTACTGACCAAAATCACACCTATTATATCCTTTAGTTGCCCTTTGCATTCACAATAATAATACCAGGGTCTTTCTTCCACTTGAATCAGATATTGGAAATTAGGAACCTCCGAGGCTCGTTAAGAGGCCTGCGGAGACCGCGCGCTATCTCGAGTTGAGACGAAATAAAACACGTTTTTGAGGTTGATGGAAGCAATCCAGATAGTTTAAACAATTCTTGGACACACCGACTGGAGTAAAGTCATCATCCGCACACTGACAGTTGCTTGCTGTGATAGCAATACAAACTATTGGAAATTTGGGAGAGGTTCCGTAATACCAAAAATGATGAATGTAAAATTAATGTATTTCCATGATTGTTTCGAGTATTTATAACTTGATAATAATATCTGTGTTCCTACGAAAAGATATTTTGAAATATTGTTGTTTATAATATAGAAAAAACAAAATAAAAACATGACATTTTCGCTGTGAAAATGTGCAAATTTAAATTCGCTTAAATTTCGTTTGGGGTAAGTTTTTCAACAAAAAGACGATGTAGGAACCTAGATAATTATTGTCTGAATCCGAATAACATCATATTATGGTGTAAATATGCTTAAATTGCAAATGATTTTGGTATTACGTTTGTATGGATAATTCTAACGGTGCGCCCGCCTTAAGCGTTATCTGCTGCCTAACACGACCTGTGTTAGCGTTTCGCTAACACAGGTCGTGTTAGGCGAAAGGTGGTAATCGGCAATGCCTCTTCAACCACTCTTTAAAAAAAACATGAACTGAAACCTAATTTTAAACCACAGTTTAACTGTTGCCACTGTGCCACCGTCCCACATAGGTACCCAAATCATCGACATTTCGGGCTCATTCAGCTAAAACCCAATTTTAAACTGTAGTTTAACTTCTGCGACAGTGCCACCGCCCCACATAACTAACCTATGCAACAGTTTAGGATGTTTACTAGGCGCACGGGCAGAAGGTCGACGCGTGCGTGACGCGGGTGACGCGACCCGTTGACTAATTACCTACACTTACTTTGTGTTTAGTTAATACTTACTATGTCCCGAAAAGTACAGGTGGTTGTGTAGGATGGGCCGCTCAGCAAGTGTCGCATGTCTTGCGAGCCAATGATAGAGCCGTACAGGTTGCTAAATACTGGTCGGAAAAAAATTAGTTAAAGATATCGACACGATAAGAAGAAGAAGAAGACTTATTATGTGTGATATTGTTTTAGCCCTCTCGGGGCCTGACTTTTACTGACTAAATTGCACTTCTATGTTCTTTCTTTGCGCTTTAGTTCCAAGGCCTCGAGTTTCTCTTTCTCACAACCCATAGCAGCAGTAGGCTTCGACCCTGCTGCATCCCTACGGTTCGCTAACGTCTACTTAAGGCGCGCATGCGCCGTCGATGACTCTCTGTCTGAGCTAAAACCTAATTTTAATCTACGGTTTAACTGTTGCCACAGTGGCAACGCCCCACATAACTAACCTATGTAGGTAACTGTTAAGAGTTTTTATTTTTCATGTTCCATCTATACCTAGAAACCGATGGATGCGAGACGCACAGGACCAGTCGTTGTGGCGACGCTTGGGGAAGCCTATGTCCAGCAGTGGACGCCTTTCGGCTGAGATGATGATGATGATAATGATCAGTACCTAGATATCAATAAATAAATTAGTATTGCAACAGTTTAGGATGTTTAAACTAGGCTCATGCGCAGAAGGTCGACGCGTGCGTGACGCGGTGACGAGACCCGTTGGCTAATTACACTTACTTTGTGTTTAGTTAAGACATGCTGGTGTTTAAGTAGTAGTTTTAACTGTGATTATGATTGTGTCATAGGCGTCGTGCCGTGACGATGGATGGAGGCATTAGAGCTGATAGGACCTAGTGGTCCTGATTTACGAGTAGGGTCGGGTGTCTCACATTGAACCAGGCAGCTACATTGAACCACCGCCGAATCTCAAAAATGCGACATTGCCAAACCGCACTAATATGAGTGAAAGAGAGGTATTTACGTTCCATTCCTGCCCACTAGTTTGCGTGGCGATCGCGTGCAAAGTGGTTGTGTGAGGAGTATTCGAAAGCAAACTGACTCAAAAAGTAAATATTTTTTGCCAATTTCATTCTTTTTTAGCTTTTTTCGTTTAAATAATATCAATTTATTTATATGTACACTGTTTTCTACGGTTATTTAGCAATTAAAAGAGCTATAATTCGTGATTTTAAGAGATTGATTTGCCGGTAAAATTATGAGTTTAGTGATCAAAACGTGGTGTGTCTCACATTGAACCACCTGAGGGTGGTACACATTGAACCACGGTTTACTGTGTACACCCCAGTCGTTAAAGGAGTGTTTTTTACAATTATTTTAATTTAATTTTAATTTGTTAAATTATGGAAGGTACTTTTGTTTTTATAATGAAAAACTGTTACTTTTGTTTTTATTATTAAAATATGATAAGAATTTGACTGAAAAGGTTTTGTGATGTATAAAACTAAGACTCTCGGTTTAATTGCATATGATTTAAAATTATTTTTATAAATATAAGGCTGATTTTTATTATTACTGTTTATTATTATTATTATTACAAAGTATTTGCCTTATAAATTGAACTAGAAGACATCGTTAATAAGGTGTCTCAATGTGGACGATACCCTGGTTAAATGTGTACCACCTGTGGTACACATTTAACCAAAAATCATTTTTCATACAAATCTGCTTTACACCGAAACTAAAAGGAATATGAGAAATTAATGTTTTACAAAATTGAAGCTAAATAAATATGCTAACTATACACAAAAAATTAAAGACATTGATGGAACATCCAGCCCACTATGAGACTTTGAAATTTACCTGGTTCAATGTGGGACAACTTACCATATATATAATAAAAGATCATCATTATTTCAGGCGAGAGACGTCCACTGCTGGACATGCTGGATGCTGCATCCAGCATCCTTTGGATTCCCGAGCCCCACATCAGTTTATCGGTCCAGCTAGTGGGAGGACTTCCACCGCTACTGGGTTCAAACCAAGCCAGGCCTTTTTTCATCGTCACTGCTCTCAAAACGGTGTAACCTAGAATTCGAAGAGATATGTGAAATCCATTAACGTGCACTGGGTCCGCGTGGTGGATTACGATCCACTCCCTCTCATAATGAGGGAGCCTAAGTCCCAGTAGTGGCAATATTACAGAATGACTAGCGCAAACGGTGACACCTATTCTGGGTCTGGGTGGAACAAAAGGGCGTTGAGGAGTTGAGAAATCATCTAATGACTTCTCCCCTACGTTTTGCCGATATCCCTTACGCTGCCCGCCCACGACCGATAAATCGGTAAACGTTTTTTTGTAGGTGAAAAATGGAACACACTGATAACATTAGTGTAACGTACACGCCCAAGCAACACGTAAGCCAGATGGGTCTACCTTTTAAAGCAGAACTTTTTTCGTCATAATATTATTTTGCATAACAACGCATTGCATAATCTTCATTTCGCAGAAAGTTGTTTGGCATACACTCACTTGCCATAAATTCGAAACTCATAATTTTGATAGTCCGAATCATCTTTAGGCATAATTTTCATGGCCATAATAATTGAAAAGCAGAACAAATATATCGCAGAAAATTCGCAGTCAGTATATTTATTACCACTATATTTTTTTCGCCACGAATTTACGACAATAGCATTAATTGCTTGAGCATGTGACATACAGCAGGCATGCTGCATGAAAATATATTCAAGTCGGGGTGCCCCCAAGTCGTGAGGTAAGGCGTAGTCAACGGAGCCCCGCTGCGTGGGGCTCCTACTTCTGGGTGGTTTAAAAAAAAATAACCTCGAAGGAGGTGGCGGGGTCTGTGTTCGCTCGCTTCGCTCGCTCACTACGACCCCGCCACCTCCTTCTAACCTAACCTGTCCGAGTCGGGGTGCCCCTAAGTCATGAACTCGCTTCGCTCGCTCTTGCATCTTAAGTTATCCTAGTAACCGAAGAGAAACGGAATGAATCAGGATGAAATTAAATGAATGACCGAAACGAGAGTGGTATCGTTATAATCAGGGCCCAAGCTCTACCAGCTTTGACCCTTTTTAGTTCCCATATTTTGCGACACTGAACTAAAGTCAAGCCGTATTATTATGGCAATAGTTATTATGCCAAGTAAAGTTCTGCCATGTTAAAAGTATGCCGTTGCAAATTCGGGCATGTAAATATTCTGCCAATCAATAGTTATGCTAAATAATTTTGTATGCTTTAAAAATATTCGATTAAAGAAGATTATGCCAAGTGTGTTATGCCAAATGAAATTCGGAGTGTCAAGTTTCTGCCAAATAGAAGGTACCCAAGCCAGATAATAGCAAAGTTAAGCACCAATTGGCAGTTTATAGTTTCATTACATCTTTAAAAAAGCTGACGTGATAGCTTTATCTTGAATAATACAGTATTTAAACTTTAATTACACTGAAAGCTTGATAAGTTCTGCATAAAATTGGTATTCTTTTTTTAATCTTAATACTAATGATATTTGCTAGTGTTATGTTAAAGATATTCAAATAAAAGTGACTTAGACAGCTAGTAGCTACATAACAGCGGAAAATTCAGCTTTGTGCTGTACAACTTTGACAAATATTTCAATTATACAGCTTGATTCTGAATAGTTTATTGTTTGGTTTCTTTAAGCTGCACAACCCGTCAAGTCTTACTCATTTATTCAGAATATGGATATTGATTACTCTTTTAGCGTTTAAGAAGCTAACTACTGCATAAATGAAGATGACTACGATCTTATGACAATCTTATAGCGAGAGAAGCGCACTAATTCTTTTTTGTGTAGCTCAAAGTGGTAAATTATATGAAAAATAGATGTTAATGGATCTAATAACTGGTTATTAAAGAAATACAACGCTTTTATGCAAGAACGTCAAACTTATTTTATAATTAATGACAAGATGTCTAAGTGAAAAGTGTAAAAAACTGGCCAAGAGCGTGTCGGGCCACGCTCAGTGTAGGGTTCCGTACAATGACTATAAAACCACTTGACCGCTCATACGGGCGTCTCAGGCTCGCGACACTTTCATGATATAGCACTTATATAAGTTGCCGATATAGGTGAATTTTTTAGTACTGACCAGTTGTTGGATCTGTGCACACTCCTTAATTTTGGTACCTTATAAATATTTATTGAATAAATCCGAAACAAAAATGAGTACCTGTGCAATTAAATGGTGCGGGAAATCAACTAGAATATCTAGTTATAAAAAAGATGGCATAAGTTTTCATTGGTAAATAAAATTTGATATATTTATTTACAATATTAGCAATTATAGAGGGTTCAAGCTAAATTGGTTGGTTACGGAAAAAATGATACCGCGTTGATGTCTTTTGAAAAAGTCCTTTACTTTCACTAGAATATTAGATAAGTCTATCCCTTTCTATCCGTAAGTACTTTCTACATAGTGCTGAAGTGACGTGCTAACTTCAAAACGCAGTTGATAAATATTATTTTATCGATGATTTCAAATAATAAATAAAAAATAATATTAGGTTTTAATGTTTTCGATTTCCAAATAATTCCGAAGTTAAAGAAAAGTGGATTAATGCTATTCTAAACTAATATTTCTTTTTTCATTGATATAATTTTGATTTAGAACAAAAACGTACCGATGCGCACTCCACTATTTATTTGCTACATATTGTTCTATTTACATCCAGTTAAAACCCTATCAATATAGTTTAAAAAAATGTAGAATTTGTAGATATCGATTTTATCGATATCGATATTATTGTTGCAAAACTGACTTGCGAATCACTATGTTTGGAATATTCGTCCTGACATTGTTGCATCGGCCAATCGCAACCGCTATATAGTCCAGTCAAAATAGACTAAATTATTATTCAAGTTTGCATTAATTCCCAACAAGCTGGATTTTTGTGCAGGCCTTAAATACGTCATTACGAATGTTATGTCAAAAGTCCCCATCGATCCCGCTTGTGCGTTGTTTTTTATTCGAGGTCAAAGGTCACAAATTAGCGTTTTTTGCGTATATCTCTGAAACAACGAGAGCTATCGAAAAATGGTTCAGGCAAAGTTTGTAGATCGTAAAATTGTCTACAAAAAAGATCCAACACTTTTTCTTCTACGATGCACTGTTCTCGAATTATGGCTATTTTAAACATAGAAAATACGAATATGCACTCATCCTAAGGGATGATGGGTTCGATGAATATTTGAAGAACAAACCATCTGTAACGATACATAAGCAGTGTCGTAAAGCATACACTCGGAAGAGCAGCATCGCTGCAGCTAAAAGACAGCGTGAGGCAGAGATAGCTACCACATCTGGGATTAGTCCTCCTCGTACTAGCACGAGGAAATGAATCGTCTTTTTGACAAAATACTGTTTGTTCTGTGGCAATGAAGCAAATAAAACGGCTGAAATAAAAAAAAGCGCAGCATCTTCGACCTAGAGTGTCCTAAACTTTCAACCCTTGACTTCAAGAAAACCATCTTTAAGGAAGCTCAGACTTGTTCTCATGAGCTAGCAAGTAGTGTCATTGCTAGATCGTAAAATTGTCTACAAAAAAGATGTGGACACTTTTCTTCTATAAAGCATCGCTTTCGAGATATCGTGACTTTAGACCGCAGGAAAGTCGTATTTTAAGTGTAACAATCACTGTAGTACTTAGCCTCAGCAGCAACTAAGTCATTTTCATACTGAATGCGGGCAATGACACTACTTGCTAGCTCATGAGAACGAGTCTGAGCTTCCTTAAAGATGGTTTTCTTGAAGTCAAAGGTTTAAAGTTTAGGACACTCTTGGTCGGAGATGCTGCGCTTTTTTTTATTTCAGCTGTTTTATCCGCTTCATTGCCACAGAACAAACAGTATTTCGTCAAAAAGACGATTCATTACCTCGTGCTAGTACGAGGAGGACTAATCCCAGATTTGGTAGCTATCTCCACCTCACACTGTCTTTTAGCTGCAGCGATGCTGCTCTTCCGAGTGTATGCTTTACGACACTGCTTATGTATCGTTACAGATGGTTTGTCCTTCAAATATTCATCAAACCCATCATCCCTTAGCATGAGTGCATATTCGTATTTTCTATGTTTAAAATAGCCATAATTCGAGAACAGTGAATCGTAGAAGAAAAAGTGTTGGATCTTTTTTGTAGACAATTTTACGATCTACAAACTTTGCCTGAACCATTTTTCGATAGCTCTCGTTGTTTCAGAGATATACGCAAAAAACGCTAATTTGTGACCTTTGACCTCGAATAAAAAACAACGCACAAGCGGGATCGATGGGGACTTTTGACATAACATTTGTAATGACGTATTTAAGGCCTGCACAAAAATCCAGCTTGTTGGGAATTAATGCAAACTAGAATGTCTATTTTGACTGGACTAATATTTTCTTCGTCCCCCGGCCCGCAGCGGTGAGTCGTGTGCCTAGACGAAATCGGTCTATCAGCTCTCAAGTGGTTTAATTCTCTTTGGTTCCGTAGTTTCCCGTCCGTCACAATAAGTGTCCCATACTTTTCAAAAACTTTTCGTCCCATTAAGTTCAAAATAATTTTCCTACAAAGTCTTTATAAAGCTATGGAAAAAATCTGGAAGGTAGTCCAGATTTTTTTCATATAGCTTATGGTTCAAAAGTTAGAGGGGGAGGGGGACATTGTTTTTTACTTTTAGAGCGATTATTTCCGAAATTATTGATATTATCAAAAAAATATTTAGTAAACCCCTATTCATTTTTAAATTCCTATCCAACAATATATCACACGTTAGGGTTATAATAGGGAAATAAAAAAAAAAACTTTCCACTTTAACATGTAAAGTCTTCTTCTTCTTCTTAGCGTGTCGATGGCAAAACCAGTCAGATACTTTGCCTGGCCCAGTACTCGGCCACGGCAATGCCGTCCACTGATGCTGTCATTATGTCCTCGCGAGAACAAGCAACAGGGCATGTGGTGCAGGATGGAAGATGGGACATGGTCTGTGGAGAGACGCCGCACAAACACTGAAGATCAGAACCGTCCGAGAACCCCCATCTGTGGAGATTGTCTTTGCTACGGCCAACCTGGGTGCGGAGTCTGTTTAGGGTTTTCCAGGTTGGCCAAGGCGACTCGTGTCCAGGAGCGAGACTCTCCGACGGCTCGATAAAATCATAAGGAGGTCCAAACTTCTCCCGCCAGAGGTCACACCTCTCTGAGGAGGGGCCAGTTTGAGATGGGCTCACGCTTGCAACAAAACTTTTCCGACTCTGAAGTCTCAAGGGCACCGAGCTGTGATTGTGCATTGGATGGCGAAACTTAAACATGTAAAGTAAACCTCAGAGATTGGGCAGTGAATAAAAATACATCCCAAGCGGCTGTAAAAGATTTATTGGGTGTTATTAATTATTATAGATTTTCTGGATTTTGCGAAATTGATCTGATTACTTGCTGTCTTGATTCAACATCAGTATCTTCGGTATCTGTTCGATCTAACATTCTATTTAATTCAGCTTCGGCGTCTTCATATGAAAGAAAGTTTGATCGCTTCAAGATGCAGTCAGTTGTCCCCCTGTCTCGTTGGGGGACAACATTAGCATTTTTTGAAAGTACATCTCCATTCCTTTTGGGCCAGCACAACTTTCGCCTAGTTTCCCAGGAGGCAGGCACAGTCGACAGCTCAACCCGACCTCTGTGACGCGTAGCCACTATTTTGAACATTTTTCTAAAAACAAAGAAACACTGAATATATTTTTACTGAACAAAGGTAATTTTCGCTAAGAAAGAAATTAAAAACTAATTGCAATTTTAAGAAACTCAATGGATGAATAGATATGATTATAGAACCCTAATGATCTGAATATGAGTACTGAGACGGGCAGCTTTAGAACCGTTTATCAGAACTGCGACATAAAACGTACTGTTAACCAAAAAATATGTGGATAAGACAGTTACAAGTGACCTGTTACGTAGAAATGTATAACAAATCTTCTGCGTGAACAGCTTATATTCAAAATCAACATCGTCGCCATTATTTATCCCAACATAACCTCTCTTTTCTTTAACTAAGCGATGATAATACAAATAATAAATATATGTTTTTATTAAAAAAACATTTGGGTAGTATTGAAATACCTACCTGTCTGTTTTCTACCACTTTAATTGGTAGCAATTGAATAAAATATGTTATTCGTCGAAAAGGGTTAATATAAGTCAATTGTTTATTTTTTAAAACTGGTTTTATCTTGTGGCGCTCGAAAATTTTACTATAAACTTATATATATTCTCACAGTAAAGTAGAATGCGTTTTAATAATTGCATTGTTAACAAAACATATTACCAAAAATTGCTTACCAATATTTATAATTTCTTCCAGAGCGATGCCATCACTGTCACTTGGAAATTTGTCGCAAAATATATATGATCACAATGAATTATAAGAAACAAAATGCTGAATTTGTACATTTAATTACATAACTTCTTTATAAAATAACGAGAAAGATCTGAAATATGAATATTGACTGAATATCAGAGATTGATATTTTCATCTGCTTAATAGAGTTTAAAATTCTGAACAAAGGGTCGATCAGCTTATATGCAGAAGTTAACCAACCTTTCTGTATAGATATCCAGCTGGTATGCAGCTATTAACAAAATGTTATTCAGATTAAAGCGATGTATTTTGTGCCCAAATTGCTTGAATATCGCCTGTATAAGCGCTTATACAAACCTTATCCCTACATCTTTTACAGCTTATAGTCATCAGAATTGCTATTATATAAAAGTTATTTAGCTAGTTGGTGTTGCTTGGGCGGCCTAAAATAAATGGGTCGGAATATACTATAGGATTTTAATATGTGACGATTATCGGACCCACAAAGTCTGTCGTGGGCGGGCAGCGCGCGTGGAATACAACACGCCGTCAACGACTAGAGCTCGGTTTTTACTATCTTTGAGTCCCAACGCCAGGGGTGCTTACTGTGGCGCCGGCAGGAAGCTTCATAAATAACTTCTCGTAGTATTTATTTATTTATTCACGTTTCCTTTGCCATTACAGATATACTTAAATCTAATGCGACAAAGTAACTTATTCTAACTTATCCTAACTATAACTTACATGCTACACAGTACGTGGTCCTTGTGAACTCACTCAGTGTACAGGTGAATATGTCAATGGTATCTGCCACTGTGTTGAGAGTGCGCAGCGCACGAGTCAACGGTGCGCGCCCCAGCAGGTTCGTGCGCGCACGCGGCACCACCAGCAGCTGCGGCCTGCGCCGCCGCTCCACGTACCTATCCGGTATACAAAATCCTATCTCTGATAGTATGTCTGAGTTTTGTATACTACTTCTTAAAACTTTAAAAACATACGTTACTAATGCTACTTCACGTCTTACTTCTAATTTATAGTAGCCCACCGTACCGAGACAAAACAAGGTAGGATACAGTAACGGGTATCCCGGGTATCTTCCATATAATTTTAAATACATAAATCGGATGTATTTGTTCTGTATCCGTTCTAAAATATAAGAATATGCTAGAGCATATACCTACTTATATTTTAATTCACTCGGGCTTAATCCTTCAGTTACTCTTTGCGTTCCTAAAACACGGTAACACATTTCCATAGCCCTAGACAAAATACAGCCATAATTTTAATGTTTACTATAGTCCCCATTCTATACCGTCTCGCATGGTTTGCACCCAGCGCCAGACTGCGTGTCGCACGACAAACCACAACTACTTATTAACACACAGATTAATCTAACTTAATAATATTTTACTAGTCACCGATTCAAACACGATTTGCAGTCGAAACTGCAATTGAATGTTCGGCGCCTTTATCGGTTTCGGCAATACAAGAAGCCGAAACTGACATGGTAATAGAATGGGCACGCCATAAATGAGACGGTAAGACCCTGCTTCGAGTAGTAACTGGAATGGTGTCTTCACTTTCCGTATGACATGGCAAGTTCAAGAAATAGGTACGTGCACCGGATACGTGCGGAAAAAACGCCTAGGTGTCACTTTGTGATCTTCGCTGAGTAACAAAGTATTATGTTGTACTTTCAAAGCTAAATACTGAATAAGGGACGGTTACACAAAAATTATAACAGACAGACAATCAGGTTATAGGCCTCTATAAAAACCGTCAACTTAAAAACACTAGTTTCTCAAAACCAAAACAGTCAGTTTCTAGCCGAAGCCGTTTTTTTTTTCGCCGAAAGCGAATCTTCAGAGTGTCTCTATTATTTACTTAAATGTGATGAGAGGTAACCTAGGCCATGGACACATTGATCTCTAATTATGATCAACAGCAGTGTAGGAGAGAAGTGGTGGCCCAGTGGTAACTACCCTCACTTGAAAGTTATAGGTTTCGAGTTCAAACCCAAATAGGCGCATTACTTTGTGTAATTTATTTCATCACCGCTGCTCTCAAAACGGTGAAGAAATCATGTGACATCCGCGTGGTGGATAATATTCCCTTCCCTCTCCTAGAGGAACAACACGAGGTCGCTAATGCTAAATGTTCAACACTATTTCACATTTTAATCTATACTAATATTATAAAGAGGTAAATGTAAGTTTGTAAGTTTGTATGTAGGGGGTAATCTCTGGAACTACTGGTCCGATTTGAAAAATTCTTTCAGTGTTAGATAGCCCATTTATCGAGGAATGCTATAGGCTATATATCATCACGCTACGACCCACGGGAGCGGAGCAGTAACGAAAAATGCGGGTGAAACCGCAGGGGACAGCTAGTGATAAATAAAGATTGCATGTAGCGAAGATGAGAATGTCGTGTCGTGATGGACGTGTAGTGTGACGAGAAAGGATTAAGTGAGAAATCTCGGGGACATACTCCAAGGATGAAAAGAGACACGGGTAAACAATGTCCCGTCTCGTCCCGTTTAGATAAGTGTGCGTAAAGAGAAAGAAAAGAAAGAAAGAAAAAAATGTTTTATTTGGCACAAATAAATATACACACAGTGTAGAAAAACATCTAGGTACATAAAAAAAAACAATTAAAACTAACAATTAACAACCTAGGTATCACATACCCGGAAAAGAACTTGATAGCAGCTTAATTCATGAATCCCCGACCGGTCTCATTGGACCGCGCTGTTATTGTTTTACTATTGTGTCTCGTTTCGCGGGTATTGATAGGTTAACCAGCTTGATAGTAGAAGTTAATTCTAAGGCAAAATACTCCAGTGATATAAAGTATCACATGTACTATTCCAGGACGCAGTCTACTTGTGTACCTAGCTACCAAGTTTGCCTAATCGCCGTTGGGGCGTGGAACACTATCAAACATACGACACTATCAATCTTCGATGCTCAATTGTTTCGCACAGTAGACTTGCGTAACCTCACACCTCACGTAGGCTAATGAAATAGAACTAAATCATTCTCGATCACTTCAGAAGCCGATCACGCGTCTACTGGAAGACGTGCAGACTTACTAGACAAATATCCTTCTTGGTTTTCCTTCTACTTCGCTAGTGATATATCGATTTGCGAAATGGTACAGGCATTTGCGGAATAGGCTCGCGTTTGACCACTATCTCAACTGATGGTAAGCAATGATGTTCGTGTTGTTAAACGACGATTTTGACTGGCCTGTTGGTCTAGTGGTTAGTGACCCTGACTGCTATGCCACAGGTCGTGGGTTCGATTCCCACCCAGGACAAATGTTTGTGTGATAGGCTTGATCATTAAATTTGTTCTGTGTCTATAATATGTACGAGTATATGTATGTATTTAAATATATATATATATATGTGTCTATGTTTATAAGTAGTCTAGTACCTACCCATAACACAAGCTCTGCTTAGCTTGAGACTAGATGCCGCTGTGTGAAAGTTGTGGAATATATTATATGATGTGGCCGACGATGGAGCACGCTTGCCTAGAAGTAACCTATTCACTCTTGACTCATTCTCAATCACTTCAGAAGCTGATTACGCGTCTATTGGCAGACGTGTAGATTTGCTAGACCAATATCCTTCTTGCTTTTCCTTCTGTTAAGTTAGTTATGTACTTAGCAAGTGATAATATCGATTTACAATGTAGTGGGACAGTTTGTGTGTAATTGGTTTTTCGTTTGTCATGGATATAGGCTCGCGTTTGACCATTATCTCACCTGATGGTAAGCTATGATGTAGCCGACGATGGAGCACGCTTTCTTAGAAGTAACCTATTGACTTTTGACTTACAAGACCCCTAAGTCTTAGCTATCAGAAACTCATGACTATCTTCTAGTTCCCTAAAGAGCCCAAACTACTTAGAATGACAACAAAGGGACCGCGGGGATTTTCTGAAAAGGAAACCCGTAGTCCTACAACACAAGGAGCAACTGAAGGACACAGGTGTGGTTTTAGTCAGTAAAAGTCTAGCTTGCATTTTCGCTCCGCCCAGAGCGGGAGAAGTCATTAGATCAGGGTTTCTTAAACTTTATGCAGTCACGGACCACTAACTGAATTCAAAAACCTCTACGGACCCCTATCAAAGAATATTTTAGGAAAAAAAAAATCTTTTATGTAGTAATCAGTTTTATTGCACAAAATTTTTTTATTGGTAGTTTACTTACACTTAGGCCCTAATACTTAATTAGGTAAATGTAAAATGTAATTTATACCAAAACCCTCACTAAGCCGTCTGCCAAGCGTGGTGAGTATGGCAATTACCCCTCACGTATTGGGGGAGGCCCGTGCCCCAGTAGTGGGGACGTAAATGGACTGATGATGATGAGCTGCTGCGGACCCCTGACACTCATATTACGGACCCCTAAGGGGTCCGTGGACCCCACTTTAAGAAACCCTGCATTAGATGATATCATGGAGGATATAGAACATTGTCAATCACTTCAGAAGCTGATCACGCGTCTATTGGCAGACGTGCAGACTTACTAGACAAATATCCTTCTTGGTTTTCCTTCTGTTAGTTATGTACTGTCAGTGATATATCGATTTGCAAAATGGTACATATTTTTTGTTATTGATTGGCTCACGTTTGATCACTATCTGACCTGATGGTAAGCGACATCATCGCTTTAGCCTGTCAGGGTATTATACCCTTATTACGCCACCATAAGGGTGGCAAAACCTAGTAGGGCCTTTCGCCCCGGTACGAATAAATCTCGTTTCATCATAATCACACATGGCATGACGTAGGCCTTCCTTAAGCCTCAATCTTTTTTTTTTCAAATGAAATAGCGAACCAAACAATCTTTAAATTTCCAGATCTGATTTCACCAAATGAATACGCAAAAAGTAATGCGCCTGGCTGGATTCAAACCTGGGTCTTACAACACGTAAGTCAGGGCCGTGACCATTGAACCACTATCCACTGCTTTTTAATTAACTAACTACCTATTTATTTATTTAAATAAGTGATCTTATAAGTATTTGCAGTCCATTAATCTTAAATAAATAAATACCTACTGAGTTACAATAATAGCCACTTTACAAACATTGTCACTATAACATTTATAAATTGTTTTTCCTAGCTAGTAAATCGTCCCGGCTTCGATATGTAAGCGTGTAGTGTTCCACGCGCACCTCAAGGATATGTTTTTTTTTCGGAAAGGGATCATCAGAATGACTTCTCCCGCTCTTAGGCGAAGCGGGAGGGCGTGTCAGACTCTTACTGACTAAACCCCACCCCGTTCCTACGTTGCCTTCGATCTGGGGGACACGGTGAGCACCTTTCGGATTATCCGTATTCCCCAGAGGCTTCGGCCCTACCGGGCCCCTACAGTTTGCTGACATCTCCTTGAGGCGCGCGTGGAACAGAACGCGCCGTTGATAATAGGCTCGGTCCAGGTTATAACCTGACTGCTGGACGGCGAGCCATCCGCGATCCCGCGCCTACGGTGGTCGGCAATCGGGATCGGGACCTCTGCGGCGGTGGCGTGAGGGCCCTTCCCTCACGCGCTCGCGGTCGGCAGCCTCCTTCGGTAGCATGCTTCGCAGAAGGAGGCGAACGCCCGCCACCCGTCCTTGCTCCGGACCATGGCCTGTACCAGGGCCCGGCGCGAGAGGTCGCCGCCGCCGATAGGCGCCTCAAGGATATGTGATGAAGAAGAAGATACAAAACCGTCGGAGCCTGAGAACTCCGGGGCTCTGGAACGAAGGCGAAGAGGGGATGGGTGTGAGTTTTTACCCTCCTGCTCCGCCCAAAAGCGGGAGAAGTCATTTTATTTATTTATTGAATCTTTATGCACAAAAACATTGTACAAAGGCGGATTTAATACCTTAGGCATTTTCTACCAGTCGACCTTAGGGTAGTGCAGAAACATGGTGTAGTAGGTGCAACTTACTGTTAAACAAATACATACACTTATATGTCATATGTGTAGGTATGTAAAATACATACATAATTAACCAAAATTATTTAATTATTTTTGATGATTTCTCACGTTCAAAAAAAATACACGAAGGGTAAAAACGGGATGCTATGACTCCGCTGTCTGTCTGTCTGTCACGTGTTTGTATCTTATAAACTGTGATAGCATGATGATGATGTATTTCTATTGCCTCTCTATCAACAAATAAAACCCCGACACATTCTGTACTTTTTTATTTTGTTTTTTTTTTTCTAATTAATTATGTTAGTAATCGTTGTGCTGTGTCTGTCCCGAATAAATGTTTTTCTATTCTATTCTTTTTTCTATTCAGAATAAAATAACTATTTCAGGGGGGTCCCGTATAAAACAAACTGGGCAAGTGCGAGTCGGCATCGCGCACTGAGGGTTCCGTATCAACTTACCTATGAAAACACTTCGAGTCTTTAAGATCCATTTCGAATTTTAGTTCTTTTTTTCGAATTGAGTCTTGAATATTCTTTTCGAAATTCGTAGTCGTAATTAAAAATTTTCTTTGATTTTAAATTTAAAGATTCTAGGTCAACGTCAAATTGTTTTAATTTATCGCGAACAAACAAACAGACAGACTCAGTGGAAGACTTCGTTTTATATTATGTAAGTAAGGTTTTATTGACAATTTGTAGATGTCTCTGGTAATCTTTATGTAATGTAATTGTTATGCATTAGTGAATCTTTAAGTTATTGCCTATTAACTAAGGTATAGTAAATGCTTCCTTGTTTATGGTTTACCTTTGAAATCGTATATCTACAAATATTATGTCGTTTTTACAACTAACGCCCGTTTTCAATAACCTACCGCAGTTCATAGATAGATAGCCGATAAACAGTAAGATTCTATCTATCAAACCATAACTTTTGGTAGGAAATGCTATATATGTATGTAGGTTATAGGAAAACAAGTAAGGGCAAAAGGATAGATTTGTTTATCTTTAGTAGCTGCAACTTTAGATAGATAGCTACTCAATTGAAAACGGGCGTAAAAGTCACCCAATGCATTGGTCGATTTGCTGACATCTCCTTGAGGCGTGCGTCGAGGACGTCTTTGTCCGAACGCTTACCAAACGGACGGACGACGAATTACCCATTGCTCGCCGTCCGCAAGCCTACGCAATCCGATTCCCGGCTGGTGTATGATTAAGTGCGTTTCCAATTATATAGTCCGTCTAATGAAAGCGCGACCGTCGAAAAAGAGGTGTATGTGATATTACTAACTAGTAGGAGAATCATATCTTGACACTTCACAATTTTTTTTATTTCCTACAAATGCGGCTGAATAATGTTGCCAATTAAATTTAAAAAACTCCAGGCCGCGCTTTCATTAGACGCACTCTACATAATATTATGATCATACGATATATTTACCTACCTACCGCGTGGCGCAGTAACTTTATTTATCTCTATACATATTTACAAGTAAAATATATTTCAGATATAACTTTTAGCTATAAGTAAATTCTATTGATATCGACGGGTCATCGATCGTTCGATATTTTCTTGAACTTGACAGTGACATCGAAGAATTTTCGAGAAAATTCTGCCAAAATAATCAATGATATTGTTATTTTTATAGTTCTAATTGGTTAGTTTTGTTCTTATCTTTTATATACCTACATAAAAAACTGGACAAATTCGAGTCGGACTTGTGCACGAAGGGTCCCGTATAAAAGTGACTTTTTTGCTACGGAGGGCACGGAACCCTTCGTGCGGTAGTCCGACTCGTACTTGGCCGGTTTTTAGGGTTCCATACCCAACGTACGGTACGGACGTCCATAGACAAAAACTGTAAAAAAATACGTTCGTCGTATGGGAGCCCCGCTTCTGTTTTTAGTTTATATATATAGTGTTGTCATAATAAAATATCCTTAAATAACTCGAAATGTAGCCACATAAAATTTACCAGGAAAGTAAATCCAGTGAATTCAGCGTACCAAATAAATGGAGTGAACTTATGCGAAGTGGATGTAGTAAGAGATCTGGGTGTTATCTTGGACTCTAAACTCACATTTGTGCCACATGTTGAGAACATAATCAGTAGATCCCAACGTATGCTTGGATTTGTCATTCGTAATGGAAAGGTATTTAAAAGTCCACTTACTAAATTAGTTCTCTACAATAGCCTTGTGAGAAGCATCCTGGAATACTGCAGTGTGATATGGAGGCCTCATTACGCAACCCATTCGCTGCGCATAGAACGAATCCAAAAAAGGTTTATCCGATACTTAGGGTACTCAAAGGGAAGGCAATTTAAATATCTCTCTTACCATGATAGGCTAGGCTGGTACAAGATGAGTTCACTGGAAGCTCGGAGAAAGGTCTTGGATTTGAGATTCGCATATAAACTGCTCAATAACACCATTGACTGCCCACAATTGGTGTCCAAATTCAGTTCAGAGTACCCCGTGTACCGCCTCGCAAGCCTATAACGCCCTTAGCTCCACCTCTTCGCCGTACAGTGTTTGGTGCTAATTCGCCTATACCCCGCATGTGCATGCTTATTAACGAACGCAGCGATCTGGTTGACGTCCACGCAGATTCAATATCGGTGTTTGTCAAAAACTTGAATATGTAGTTGGAATTATGTTGATAATTAGTGCAAATAGAATCATTGTAAAAACAGAATTTATATTTAAGCATTTAATTTTTAATTAGGAGGAGCATTTTGCATGTGGTGTTTGCCTGTAATTGGTTGTACAGTTAGATTTAAGACACTTATTACTTGTAAGTTCCTATCCAAACCATCTGTAACAACTGTTGGTAAACCTTAAATAAATAAATACCGTTCATGATAAAATCTAGTGACAGATAGACGGACAGGGAATAGGGTCCCGTTTTTACCCTTTGAGTACAGAACCCTAATAACGTAATTTCATAACAAAGTTACGTCAGCGTAACAAATAGATAAGAATCTATTGCCTACATAAAGTTTTCTTATTTGGGATATCATCAAAAATAACTTCCGCTCTGGGTGGAACGAGAGGGCGTTAAGAAGTATGCGGAAAAGGATGTACTGTCACATTAATTACTCAGATACCCGCGATACGAGACACAATAGTAAAACAATAACAGCGCGGTCTCATAGGACCGGTTGGGGATTCAAACGTTAAAAAAAAATTGAAAGCGAGGATCGTCCGACCAGACGTTTGTTTTGTCTGGTCCGCGCTACAGTCCAGTAGTTGATTTCGGGCTTTTTTTATGCTCTAATCACGCGTAGAACTTTAAAACCGCGATGCCGGATTTAGAATTTTAGTTCCTATGTAACGTCGCTATGTCATCATGTTCGGACTGTACTCGAACCTTGACCTCCGGAGGAGTATTAGAAAAACCGGCCAAGAGCGTGTCGGGCCACGCTCAGTGTAGGGTTCCGTAGTTTCCCGTCCGTCACAATAATTTCCCCAACTTTTCAAAAACTGTTCGTCCCATCAAGTCAAAAATAATTTTCCTAGAAAGTTTTTATAAAGCTCTACTTTCCAGATTTTTTTCATATTTTCTAAACTTATGGTCCAAAAGTTAGAGATATTATCAAAAAATTATTTTAGTAAACCCCTATTCATTTTTAAATACCTGTCCAACAATATATCACACGTTAGGCTTGAAATTTAAGAAAAAAAACACTTTCCACTTTACATGTAGGTGGGGCCACCTAATAAAACATATTTTTCCATTTTTTATTTTACTACTTTGTCGGCGTGATTGATATATGGTAAGTTGTCCCACATTGAACCAGGTAAATTTCAAAGTCTCATAGTGGGCTGGATGTTCAATCAATGCCTTAAATTTTTTGTGTATAGTTAGCATATTTATTTAGCTTCAATTTTGTAAAACATTAATTTCTCATATTCCTTTTAGTTTCGGTGTAAAACAGGTTTTTATGAAAAATGATTTTTGGTTCAATGAGTACCACAGGTGGTACACATTTAACCAGGGTATCGTCCACATTGAGACACCTTATTAACGATGTCTTCTAGTTCAATTTATAAGGCAGATACTTTGTAATAATAATAATAATAAACAGTAATAATAAAAATCAGCCTTATATTTATAAAAATCACTTTAAATCATATGCAATTAAACCGAGAGTCTTAGTTTTATACATCACAAAACCTTTTCAGTCAAATTCTTATCATATTTTAATAATAAAAACAAAAGTAACAGTTTTTAATTATAAAAACAAAAGTACCTTCCATAATATAACAAATTAAAATTAAATTAAAATAATTGTAAAAAAACACTCCTTTAACGACTGGGGTGTACACAGTAAACCGTGGTTCAATGTGTAACACCCTCAGGTGGTTCAATGTTAGACACACCACGTTTTATCACTAAACTCAAAATTTTACCGGCAAATCAATGTCTTAAAATCACGAATTATAGCGCTTTTAATTGCTAAATAACCGTAGAAAACAGTGTATATATAAATAAATTGATATTATTTAAACGAAAAAAGCTAAAAACGAACGAAATTGGCAAAAAATATTTACTTTTTGAGTCAGATTGCTTTCGAATACTCCTCACACAACCACTTTGCACGCGATCGCCACGCAAACTAGTGGGCAGGAACGGATCGTAAATACCTCTCTTCCACTCATATTAGCGCGGTTTGGCAATGTCGCATTTTCGAGATTCGGCGGTGGTTCAATGTAGCTGCCTGGTTCAATGTGAGACACCCGACCCTACATATTGGTACCAAATTTCAGCTTTCTAGTGTTAACGGTCACAGAGATTAAGCGAGGACGGACGGACGGACGGACAGACATGGCGAAACTATAAGGGTTCCGTTTTTGCTATTTGGCTACGGAACCCTAAAAAAAGGTTCTTGAATTTATTTAGTTATTTCGCCTTGTGCAAGCATAATTCCAACTTAGCAGTTGTAAGTCTTAGGTTCAAATCTTGGCAGGCGCTTTATTTTATGTAAGTGATTTATTTATCATCATTGCTCTCAAAACCAGTGAAGACGAATACATAATTATAGTCAATCGGAATATCCTAGTCACTTAAGTATCTGTGCATAGTAGGTACCAACAAATTGAAGATAGACATACACCAACCCGCACTGAAAACCAGCGCTGTGGATTAGTCGCACTATAATTTATGTGTGCCCACAGCATTATGCTGAGCGCTCGGCCGTTTTGCATGGACGTGGCGCATATTTCATACCGTTTTTTTTTATATATATTGTACATGTTTTGTAAATTTGCCACTGTTCATGTAAATAAAGAATTTTTCTTTCCTTCTTTCTTCACTGGGCCCCCGTGATGGATTACGGTCGATTCTCTCGCGGAAACCGGAACGTTTTATGGATCCATAGAATAGGCCTTTGCCTGTACAAACTACTATTTATGTATACTAATATAATAAAGAGGTAAAGTTTGTTTTTTTGTTTGTATGAGGTAATCTGTGGAAGTACTGGTCCGATTGCTTAAATTTTTTCACCATTAGAAAGCTGCTGTATTCCTGAGTGACATAGGCTATATTTTATGTACCTACGCGGGCGAAGCTGCGGGCTAAAGCTAGTTATTTATAAACAGCTCCGTCACGTAAGGGAGGGAGCTCCAGATCTTTCAGCTCCATCTGTCATCCATTCTGCGAGCAGCGTGCCTTATCCACTGCCACTTAAGTTTGGCGCTTCGTCGAGCTTTGTTCGTAGCCTTGGTTCTCCTGGAGAGAGTAATGGCAATGGAGCGGGTATGCTTAGAGTTTACCTATGTGATTGTCCGAAGATATCCCGCGGGGGGATATTTCCCTAATACCAAATTAATAGGTATAGGTATTTTATTCTATTATGTATATTCCTTATACTTACTCTGTTTCTACTTACATTTTCTTTTTATCACCTACCATATTATATCTTCACCACCCTAGGTTGACTGGTAGAGAATGCCTATTGCATTAAGTCCGCCTTTGTACATTGAGTTGCATGAAGACTAAATAAATAAATATAAGTAATTAGCCGACCCAACATAAGATAACACAAAAAAAAACGTAGTTTAGAAAAGGCAAGGCAGATTTGATTACCCTGATTTAAATATAAAAAGTTAGGTAGGTACCAGCTTTTCAGTCGTCAACACGTAATAAGATCGAAATCCAGACTATTTTTAAAACTAGACTAAAAATACGATAGGCAGATAGCATGCATATCTAGTCGTGCGTGATCGGCCGATCTATGTTTATTTTGCGATCCAGCGCAACTATTTTATTTCTACTTCTTTTACCAACCTACCAGAGGCGAATCATAAAATTGTTGGGCTCTGAGCTATTTGAAGACCTATCTAAATACCTTTTTTTTTGTTTTCGAAGGGAACTTTCAAAAGGCGCCCGGACTTTGGATGTAAGTCCGGGGAGTGTGGGATTTTTTCCTCACTAAAACCACCCCAGTGATCACCATCAGAACACAGAAGTTCTTCTCAAAATACCATTCCGGAACCCCACTGCGAAACGCCATTCAGGAATCCCCGACCGCTCGCATGAGACCGCGCTGTTATTGTCTTACTATTGTGTCTCGTTTCGCAGGTATGTGATAGGTTAAGGTACTTCCCTGAGGAGACTGTACCTATAACAGTCTCCCCTGCTACCTAAGTACCTAGTCAAAATACTTGATTGGCATTTTATGAAAAGTCAGTTTTATATTTTTCGACAATGATTGATGAACATAGAAATATTGTCCCAATACCTGAGAAGTCAAGCAAAGGGCAACGGAAAATACTCGGAGTTTCCTTGCGTCATCGAAATGAAAATAAACGCAGGAGAGCCAAGGTTACCGACATAGCACGAAGAATCACCAAACTTGTTCGAGTGGCGATCAGATACTGGAAGACGCAGCGTTGGAAGACCTTTCACAAGGTATACCAGCAGGTCCCCGGTAAGGGTTCGGGAATCCAATGGTTGCGTTCATTGTGGAAACACTTGGGGAAGGCTTATGTCTAAAAATGAAAAACTTTCGGCTGAAATAAAATTTCGCACGAGCGAAGCAATGCCTGATGCTACTAGCAACAAATAAAAAAAACATTACTTAGGGTTACTACCCTTAATAACCATGTTACTTGGTTACTAAGGACTTAGCGAACTTAGGGCTTGTACAATAGGGACAGAAAAAGTGAACTGTTTCATGTGCCTGTAGGTATCTAAAATCCTAAAAAATTTGCAATAACGTAACAGTGATGCGGCGTGGGCTTCTCGTAGAGTCTATGCGAAAAGAGAACCGGAGTGGTATAAAATGAAACTAATATAAACGTTTTAATATGGTAACCCAACCCAAGTACCCGTCAAATCATCATCTACCTAGCCTTTTCCCAACTATATCGGGGTCGGCTTCCAGTCAAGCCGGATTTAGCTGAGTACCAGTATACCCGTCAAATGTCAAACTTAATTTCGTGTTGATACAGTTTTGTTTATCATTTTATTTTATTGTGATTTTTATTGTTTTCTAAGTATTTTTATTGTTTAAAGATTAATAATAATAAAAATAATAACTTATTTATTGTCAAGACTACTTATTTTTACAGTGTTATATAAACTAGTAGCGTATCCGAACAAAAAATAAAATCGCATCTACCTTCGACAAACGTCAAACATTGAAGTTGTCACTGTCAACTCCCCCCAACCCATCTGGGAATGGAATCATTAGACCGAAAAATGTTATTTATTCATTATTAAATTGCAAAATCTACAACAATATAACATGTAAATATGGCAGATAAATTAAGACAGATAGCGCAAAAGCTGAAAGACAAAGTGCATTTACCTAATTTTGGCGGACGGGACAAAGTCGATCAAATTATCACCCGATATGTACCAGCCGCTAAAGTTACAGAACTCGCTGAAAAACTCAAAAATGAAACTGTATCGAAAAGAGTACGTGATATAGTTAACAGATATGAGAAATTTACAGGTGTTGAAGAGATTATGGCTTTGCAAAATACAGTCGTAGACGCACAGGTAGCTATCACATATAAATACATCTATTTTTTTTCTATTTCATTCATAGTGGCGGAAGGTCAATGCTTATTATGCCTATATTTTTTTAATGACATCATGGAATTCACTCTTTGTATTCATTATGCTTACATCATACTATGTTAATAAATTAGTTTAGAAGTTATAAATAGTGTCATAAAGATCTCAATTGATTTAAATAATGCTTAATCATTGCAGATGATAGACATCATACATTTTTATCAGATAAAATCTATGTAGAACTTTCTGTGTAGTATCTTATTTATAGAGATTTTATCTTGTAAATGTCACGCATACTTATTTTGTGAACAGAGCCCACACAATTTTCATACTATAACCAACAAAATTTTGGTACACTGTATTAAAAATTTATTTGTCAATATTAATGAATTATATTTATTTTGCAAATAGGTTTAAAAAAAACACTTGAACACAATTATTTTTTGTCAATCTAAAGTAGATTGCAAAAATAAATAAACAAACACTCATATCTTTATGGAAAAATTGGCTATTTGCTTTTAAAAACCCAGTTACAGTGTCTGGAAGTATAATAAATAATAATATCTGGAAGAAGGTCCCAATCCACACCCATAGACAGAATGTATTTACTTTTTTCAATTTTCTGGCCTCTGCCCTGGTATATGTAATCTAGATATAAAGTGAAAGAACCAGCATATCAGATTATCTTATATATAATTAATATTTCCATTCATAATATATATTCATTTACAGAGTTATTAATATTTGTATATTTTTGATTATTTAATAAGTACATATTCTTATTAAATATTATAAGACTCATTCTTAATATGGTCTATCGGTTTAGGTGGTTAACTAAAGGTAAACAATCTTGGTATGTCTTTTTTGGTTGTATCTATTATACACAAAGATTATTTAAATTTAGTTTATTAGCTAACATAGATTTTAAGGTAAATTATATGTTAAATTGTATGTTAAAATCTTTGCATTTAAATCTTTGCAAATGCAAAGATTTTAACATACAATTTTTAGATAAAAAAAGCATGCCAAGATTGTTTATATACAGTTAATTACCTAAACCGATAGAGTATACTTAGTTATCTGAAAGTCTTGCTGAGGGGTTTAATCTTACCCCATGAATGCAATGTGAATGTCAGATAGGCAGTCATTCCGTCTAAAATACTAGAATTCAGTTTCATGTCATTAGGTTGGAAGCTGATCCTGTAAACAGAAATGATTGAGAAAGACATATTCAAAGACATCTTCAATCAGCAATTTCTTTCAGAGTTTATGTACTCTTTTGAAGACGCGACTTGTAGTTGACACCATGGCAATTGATCAATTATTATCCATTGGCACATTCAGGACTTTATGGATCTCCTCTGTTTTGATGAACCACAGCATATCTCGTAGAATGTAGCGCCCTTAAAATTAGAAGCGTGCGTGAAACAGCCCACTTCCAAATTTTGCACCCCAAAAGGGCATTGCACATGGCCTCCCACCCAAAAGGGCCTCGCAAAAGCGAGGGCTTTTTAAGCATAAACCAAAAAAGACCCTTTTTTGTAATTGATAGGCTTGCGTTTGTCCACTAATTCACCTGATGATAAGCAACGATGTGGTAAAACACGGTTGCGGCAGTCGCCTGTTTTGTATAATCATAATATTTTAAACTTACTATAGTATAACGGGCTGGTATCCGCAACTCCACGACTAAAGCGCGTATTTTGCGTGTATTTTAAACTTGATTGTTTCTATAATTTCCAGGAAAGATTCATGGCAGCCCAAGAAAGGAGACGAGAGCTCGGTCGTCAGGTAACAGATGTGGAAATGAAGCTGAAAGAACTACATTCCGAGATGCAGAACACCATGAAGGGAGACGACAAGTACTTACATCTTTGTACGGAAGAACATAAGGTAATTATGCTCATCACTTCATCATATCCTTGCGGACGGCAAGGGATTGGTAGCTCGCCGTCCGGACTTCCGGTAACAATCCAGGTTTTAGTTGGTAAAAGTCTAGAGTGAGCCCTCTCGCTCCACCAAAAGCAGGAGAAGTCATTGGATGATTGCCACCTTAAAAAAATTGTGAGTGTTAGTCAATAAACATTTGCTACTCCTTCATTCCTTTCGTGAGTTGGTGCTCTGAAACAGTCGGACAAGGTCGCGGTAGACCACGAAAGTATCGACGCGCGAAGAAACTGACGGATATCGCCACAACGGGAAGGAGGAAGCGCGGGCTTGCGAAAGGTGAAAGGAGTGGAGAGAGGCCCTTGCCCAGCTATGAGATGCAACAGGCTAGCAAAACAGATTAACTTAGTGGACCATAGCTAATATTGATTTTGCTACTAAAATGGAGACCGCTTGTGCTTGTTCAGGCCTTTAAAAGACAACAGATATCTATGTAGGATACCTTTATTCAGTTCGCGACTTAAAAGTAACTTATGTTACAGTTATGTATCTATTTGATACCACTCAGAGTTTCTAATAATCTAATTAAAAACAAAAACATTGAAAATTCAATCAGTCTTATCTAAATTCATTAATTCAGTTATTACTTTCTGGAATTTGAATACGAGTCTTTTGGCACAAAAATGTTACCAGCTTAAAACAGTTTTCCCAAATTCGGGGTAATTGACAGTTCAAATAAAGGCGCAAACAGATTGTTGAAACGCGACGCGACACCACGTGTCGACACCCGATGTGCACCGTGCACATTACTTACACGCGATACCACCTCACACCGTTGCCTATTTCCGTCAATGCTGCGCCAACCTAAAATAACTTGTGATAAAAAGGATAACTAGTAAATCACTATGGTCTATCGGTTTAGGTACTTAACTAAATGTAAACAATCTTGGCATGTCTTTTTATCTAAAAGTTGTCTAAAAATTGTATGTAAAAATCTTTGCAACTAGGTATTTACTAGGGCTTTCAATACCGGTATTACGGGATCCCGTAATACCGTGATCACGGATATATTTTGGTCTTTTTTCAATACCGTTATTGACTAGCCAATACCGTGATTACGGTATTACAATCTTTAATATACAGGTTGTTTGGGTGTGCGTCAGAATGGCTAGTTGTATGTGGCGTTGGTCTATGAGAGTGGTGCATCGTGTTCCAAATTAAAATGGTTGACTGGAAGGAACATCTACTATCCTTTCAGGCCGCCTAAACTCTACACATGCCTTGTGGACTTTTTTTCATCGACATTTTAGTGTTTTTTGAAAAATGGACCAAAATTTTACATTTAAATTCAAATATTAGAAAATGTATAAGGCGTAGACTCGGAAATTTTAATTTTATTTAGACGTGTATTGTATAAGAGTACTTTTAAATCCAAAATCAGTAACATTAGTCATCTAGATTTTCTAAAATTTACTCGCAAAGTTTCGGACTTAAATTAAAGCTGTTCATGTTACAGCTATTTACATGGTTACAAAAAAATGAAACAAAAGTGACTGGAATCTTCAAACTCTCTCCAAAATTCTCTGATTTATCCTATTGCTAGTGATGTGCCACATGCTACAAAAATATATTTACAACTTTGTGGATTCGCTAGTTTTGTAAATCGTGTTACATAAATTTTATATTCAAAATTATGACTTGAAAAATTATATTTTTGCTTAAATGGTACCTGAAATACCTATTTAATCTGTTATATCACTCTTTTTTTAGCATTAGCATAAAATTATGTTTTTAATAGAGTCCGACCGAAACTAGTTTTCCGACCGAAACCGAAATCGAAACTGAACATTCGGCCGTGGCTTCAGTTTCGGCCGAAACCGAAACCGAAACTCGCGTGGTCAAGTATAAAATTCCATTATTCTGCTTTGGGACTTGATTTGTTTTTAGTTCTTCTTTTTTTAACAACGGAACAAAGTTACAGACTCAATATTCAACTACTATTTATAAATCATTCAAATACAGAAAAGAAAAGAAAAATAACTCTTAAGAATATTTGCGTCAGGCGATAACGCACTAAGTTGTGGTGCTACAGAGCTATCCAAATAGCGCATTGCCGCGAGAAACGAAGTTAGGTAAGCGTGCACGACTACTTCCAAAATCAGAACCGAAACTGCCGCCGAAACTTGATTTTTGGCCGAAACCGAAACCGAACTTTCGGTCGGACATTAGTTTTTAACCAATAATTTCATTATTTATTTAAATATTATTATGATTCAAAGAAGAAGAAGCTCTAGTTTAATTTTTTTTTAATATATAAAAAACTTGAATTCAATACCGTGATCACGTGATCACGGTATTGAACTATTCCAATACCGGTATTGATACCGGTATTCAAAAAATCCGGTATTTGAAAGCCCTAGTATTTACCTAAATCGATGTTAGCTAATAAACTAAATTTAAATAACCTTTGTGTATATTATATACGACCTCTTTAATATAAAAAGACATACCAAGATTGTTTACCTTTAGTTAACTACCTAAACCGACGGAGTATAATAAATCACTAATAACAACTTTCCTTTTCAGTTCATAGTACAAGAGCGGGCTCTCCGCGCGTTATTCGGCGACGCGGAGCGCGAGGAGCGAGAACTGTTCGCCACCATGTCGGCCGCCGTCAAGTTAGGCCACGAGCGGGAGAGGGCGCATGCCGAGCGCAACAAGTATTGGTATATTGTCGCGTCTATTTTTGGTAAGTCATTATTTATTTAATCTATCACATACCCGCGAAACGAGACACAATAGTAAAACAATAACAGCGCGGTCCAATGAGACCGGTCGGGGATTCAAACATTAAATAACAAACTAGTACTTGACTGCAATCCCGCCTGATGGTAAGCAGTGATGCAATCGTTGATAGTGAGGCTCAGTAGTTTATTTTTGGTAAGTCATTCGTTTATTTATTGTATACTTTACTGCTAAACTTAAGTGGCAGTGGACAGGGCACATTGCTCGCAGAACGGATGGTCGTTGGGTATGGAAGGTTCTGGAGTGGCGGACACGTATTGGGAGACGTAGTGTTGGAAGGCCTCCCACAAGGTGGACCGATGACCACGAGAACGGTCGTGGTAGCGACTCTTGAAGGAGGCCTATGTCCAGCGGTGGACGTCTTACGGTAAGAGCCTTCTGTCGGTGGAGCGAGAACTGTTCGCCACCATGTCGGCCGCCGTCAAGTTAGGTCACGAGAGGGAGAGGGCGCACGCCGAGCGCAACAAGTATTGGTATATTGTGGCTTCTATTTTTGGTAAGTCATTATTTATTTAATCTAACACATACCCGCGAAACGAGACACAATAGTAAAACAATAACAGCGCGGTCTCATAGGACCGGTCGGGGATTCAAACATTAAATAACATAAACTAGTGCTTGACTGCAATCCCGCCTGATGGTAAGCAGTGATGCAATCGTTGATAGTGAGGCTCAGTAGTTTATTTTTGGTAAGTCATTCGTTTATTTATTGTATACTTTACTGCTAAACTGAAGTGGCAGTGGGCCGGGACATTGCTCGCAGAACGGATAGTCGTTAGGGATGGAAGGTTCTGGAGTGGCGGTCACGTATCGGGAGACGCAGTGTTGCAAGGTCTCCTACAAGGTGGACCGATGACCACGAGACCGGTCGTTGTGGTGACTCTTGAAGGAGGCCTATGTCCAGCAGTGGACGTCTTAGGCTGAGGCTACAGTTGCCAGTGATTTGCGATGCGACTGGAAGAGCGAATCAAATATCACTAGTAAAATTTGGCGTACAGTGTAGCCGTAATCATGAATTTCCATTATTTGTTTTAATCGCTCTTGTGGCGATGATTAGCTATGTCCACACTGTGCCCTTTTTTGTTCAACAAGGGCATGCATCATAGCGCAGTTAACAGCGCAAGTCGGGCATGCCTTTGTCGCAAGTGCAATGACAGTTGAAAGTGTTAGACCGTTTTCACATATTCCGATCCGATATCGGTATCGGACGCCGATACGATATCGGGGTAAGGTAAATGTATGAAATATGTACCTGTCTTTCATATTGTCCGGTCCGATATCGGATATCGGAGCACAGCATTTCATACATTTTACTTACTCCGATATCGTATCGGCGTCCGACACCGATATCGGATCGGATAATGTGAAAACGGTCTTACGCGCGCAGTGATACATGTCATTCCACGTCAGATGGATAATGCGTTCCATAACGCATTCAATTGTTGAAAGCAACTAACGAAAGTTTAATAGACAGATGAAGACGAAAGTTGAAGATGAAAGGGCACAGTGTGGACATAGCTATTGGGGGAGGCCTATGTCCAGCAGTGGACTTCTTACGGTAAGCGCCTTCTATCGGTACGATAAAGCTTTAAAGTAGACTTCGGTAAAATGATATATCTTGTAGTGTCCAAATACGAAGGTATCAATCGCATAAATACTCAATCGGTGCTACGTACGCGATTCATAGCAAATGCGAGCACAACGCATACAGCGTGAAAAAAGTCAAACTCGATACTCTTTTGTGTAGGTCTATGTGACTAAACGCACGTGGGTGCGGTGTGGAGATGAGCGAAGCGAAACGGACACGTTTAGTGGGTTTGATATTTTTGTGTATACTCTTGCGGTGTGGTAATTTGTTTTATATAAATGGCGGCTGAAGCGTTTGACTTCGCGCGCACATAAGACAGTCCCGCCGTTGAGCTGAATTCGTGTGAACAACATTGGATCGCTTTGCAACTGCATTCGCATTTAACTACCTATTATTACTAATTTATTCAAAACCGGTTAGCGCCCTCTGTCGGTGCGATAACGCCATCTTGTTATCTGTACAAACGAATGCGACGATCGATGTTTCAAAGTTTTAATTTATAAAAAGTATATAGATTTACTTAGAGAAACTTTATTTTTACAATGTACTTGCGTATTAGGTTTATGACACGAATGTGTGTTTTTCTACTATAGTCAGTCTAATGAAAGCGTGACCTGGGAAAAAGAGGTTAAATTCAAAAAAATGGTATGTGGTATTACTAACTAGTTAGAGAATCATATCTTGACACTTCACAATTTTTTTTTATTTTCTACAATCGCGGCAAAATAATGTTGCCAATTAAATTAAAAAAAAAAAAACTTTCAGGTCGCGCTTTCATTAGACACACTAGCAGTAATTTCCCTATTTCTATGTATTCTATCACGATTTTAAGAGCTAAGGTGGAAACTGTCTTACTTTCCTAACTGGAAAATTACAGTAAATTGTTGCTCAAATCCTGCTTATCCCTCTCCAGGCACAGTGCTCGGCATAGCCGGCTCCTCAATCAACAACCACCTGAAGATGTCAGAGTTCCGTCAGATGATGGAGCAGCAGATGGCGCGCAGTGCCAGCGTGTTGTACACCATCGCCGGGGGCGGGACTGCCAGCAGGGCTGATATCACTGAGGCTATGAAGGCCGAGTTTGCTTACCAGGTGAGGTTCCCTCCCGCTCCGCTGTGGGGCGTGTGAGACAGATGATGGAGCAGCAGATGGCGCGCAGTGCCAGCGTGTTGTACACCATCGCCGGGGGCGGGACTGCCAGCAGGGCTGATATCACTGAGGCTATGAAGGCCGAGTTTGCTTACCAGGTGAGGTTCCCTCCCGCTCCGCTGTGGGGCGTGTGAGACAGATGATGGAGCAGCAGATGGCGCGCAGTGCCAGCGTGTTGTACACCATCGCCGGGGGCGGGACTGCCAGCAGGGCTGATATCACTGAGGCTATGAAGGCCGAGTTTGCTTACCAGGTGAGGTTCCCTCCCGCTCCGCTGTGGGGCGTGTGAGACAGATGATGGAGCAGCAGATGGCGCGCAGTGCCAGCGTGTTGTACACCATCGCCGGGGGCGGGACTGCCAGCAGGGCTGATATCACTGAGGCTATGAAGGCCGAGTTTGCTTACCAGGTGAGGTTCCCTCCCGCTCCGCTGTGGGGCGTGTGAGACAGATGATGGAGCAGCAGATGGCGCGCAGTGCCAGCGTGTTGTACACCATCGCCGGGGGCGGGACTGCCAGCAGGGCTGATATCACTGAGGCTATGAAGGCCGAGTTTGCTTACCAGGTGAGGTTCCCTCCCGCTCCGCTGTGGGGCGTGTGAGACAGATGATGGAGCAGCAGATGGCGCGCAGTGCCAGCGTGTTGTACACCATCGCCGGGGGCGGGACTGCCAGCAGGGCTGATATCACTGAGGCTATGAAGGCCGAGTTTGCTTACCAGGTGAGGTTCCCTCCCGCTCCGCTGTGGGGCGTGTGAGACAGATGATGGAGCAGCAGATGGCGCGCAGTGCCAGCGTGTTGTACACCATCGCCGGGGGCGGGACTGCCAGCAGGGCTGATATCACTGAGGCTATGAAGGCCGAGTTTGCTTACCAGGTGAGGTTCCCTCCCGCTCCGCTGTGGGGCGTGTGAGACAGATGATGGAGCAGCAGATGGCGCGCAGTGCCAGCGTGTTGTACACCATCGCCGGGGGCGGGACTGCCAGCAGGGCTGATATCACTGAGGCTATGAAGGCCGAGTTTGCTTACCAGGTGAGGTTCCCTCCCGCTCCGCTGTGGGGCGTGTGAGACAGATGATGGAGCAGCAGATGGCGCGCAGTGCCAGCGTGTTGTACACCATCGCCGGGGGCGGGACTGCCAGCAGGGCTGATATCACTGAGGCTATGAAGGCCGAGTTTGCTTACCAGGTGAGGTTCCCTCCCGCTCCGCTGTGGGGCGTGTGAGACAGATGATGGAGCAGCAGATGGCGCGCAGTGCCAGCGTGTTGTACACCATCGCCGGGGGCGGGACTGCCAGCAGGGCTGATATCACTGAGGCTATGAAGGCCGAGTTTGCTTACCAGGTGAGGTTCCCTCCCGCTCCGCTGTGGGGCGTGTGAGACAGATGATGGAACAGCAGATGGCGCGCAGTGCCAGCGTGTTGTACACCATCGCCGGGGGCGGGACTGCCAGCAGGGCTGATATCACTGAGGCTATGAAGGCCGAGTTTGCTTACCAGGTGAGGTTCCCTCCCGCTCCGCTGTGGGGCGTGTGAGACAGATGATGGAGCAGCAGATGGCGCGCAGTGCCAGCGTGTTGTACACCATCGCCGGGGGCGGGACTGCCAGCAGGGCTGATATCACTGAGGCTATGAAGGCCGAGTTTGCTTACCAGGTGAGGTTCCCTCCCGCTCCGCTGTGGGGCGTGTGAGACAGATGATGGAGCAGCAGATGGCGCGCAGTGCCAGCGTGTTGTACACCATCGCCGGGGGCGGGACTGCCAGCAGGGCTGATATCACTGAGGCTATGAAGGCCGAGTTTGCTTACCAGGTGAGGTTCCCTCCCGCTCCGCTGTGGGGCGTGTGAGACAGATGATGGAGCAGCAGATGGCGCGCAGTGCCAGCGTGTTGTACACCATCGCCGGGGGCGGGACTGCCAGCAGGGCTGATATCACTGAGGCTATGAAGGCCGAGTTTGCTTACCAGGTGAGGTTCCCTCCCGCTCCGCTGTGGGGCGTGTGAGACAGATGATGGAGCAGCAGATGGCGCGCAGTGCCAGCGTGTTGTACACCATCGCCGGGGGCGGGACTGCCAGCAGGGCTGATATCACTGAGGCTATGAAGGCCGAGTTTGCTTACCAGGTGAGGTTCCCTCCCGCTCCGCTGTGGGGCGTGTGAGACAGATGATGGAGCAGCAGATGGCGCGCAGTGCCAGCGTGTTGTACACCATCGCCGGGGGCGGGACTGCCAGCAGGGCTGATATCACTGAGGCTATGAAGGCCGAGTTTGCTTACCAGGTGAGGTTCCCTCCCGCTCCGCTGTGGGGCGTGTGAGACAGATGATGGAGCAGCAGATGGCGCGCAGTGCCAGCGTGTTGTACACCATCGCCGGGGGCGGGACTGCCAGCAGGGCTGATATCACTGAGGCTATGAAGGCCGAGTTTGCTTACCAGGTGAGGTTCCCTCCCGCTCCGCTGTGGGGCGTGTGAGACAGATGATGGAGCAGCAGATGGCGCGCAGTGCCAGCGTGTTGTACACCATCGCCGGGGGCGGGACTGCCAGCAGGGCTGATATCACTGAGGCTATGAAGGCCGAGTTTGCTTACCAGGTGAGGTTCCCTCCCGCTCCGCTGTGGGGCGTGTGAGACAGATGATGGAGCAGCAGATGGCGCGCAGTGCCAGCGTGTTGTACACCATCGCCGGGGGCGGGACTGCCAGCAGGGCTGATATCACTGAGGCTATGAAGGCCGAGTTTGCTTACCAGGTGAGGTTCTTTGTCAAAAGTCGCTAACACAGACGAATATAGAAGGGTCCCCGGGACCCTGGAAAAGTGCGCAGACTTGTGGACGGCAAGCACTGGGTAACTCGCCGTCCGGACATCTGGTAACAATTCGGACCCAGCCCATGATGTGACACATCAGCAAACTGTAGGGGCTCGGTATGGTCGGAACCTACTGGCGCTCTAGGTTAAACAAAAGAAATCCCCGGGACCCTGGAATTAAGGCAAAGTAAGAACAGGAGTGGGTTTTAGTCGGTAGAAGTCAAATGATGGAACAGCAGATGGCGAGGTAAGGTTCCAGATTTTTTCATCTGGCAGGTGCACAGCTTAAACTGCTGCTCGGAAAAACCTGAAAGTTGCGGCGAGCAATGGGTAGCTTGCCGTCCGGTAGTCCGGTAATATTCCGGACTGAACCCAAGTCGTCAACGGTGCGTACTGTTCCACGCGCGCCTTAAAAAGATGTCAGCAAACTGTAGGGACCTAGAAGGGTCGAAGCCTCTAAGGTCATAGGATGGCTTCTGAAAGGGAAACCTGGGACCCTGGAATTAGGGCAAAGAAGGAACAGGAGTGGGTTTTAATCAGTAGAAACAGTGTTAGAATACGCCCTTCCCTCCGCCCAGAGCGGGAGAAGTCATTTTGATGATCTCCCATATTCTTCTTCTTTTCGTATCGATGCTCTCATCAAACTTTTTCTGCCCAGTATTTGGCAACCTGTATGGCTTTGGCATTGGACTCGTTTAGATCCCGCAAAGTGCAGGTGGTTGTGCAGGATGGACAGCATAGCAAGTGCCGCATATCCTGGGTATTAAAAGAAATATAAAAAAGAACAGCGAAATGTACTACTAAGTCTCGTCGTTTCTTATAGGAATCTAGCCAAAAAGCTGAGCAAGTTAGTGTGTGTGTGTGTTAGTTGTGGTTAGTTATGGAATTTACATTCCATGTATGTAAATTTTGGGGTGAATAAAAGTTTGACAACTCCAAATTCCTAATTCAGAAATTGGGGTTTAAAAAGATTATAACAATCATGAATTGGTAATCATTTATTTTTCCATGGTTTTTTGGCCTTTAGCAACTAATTCTAATCAAATTAAAAATGATTAACCTCGGAACCGGAAATGCTTTTAAAGTGAAACTTTTTCGTCTGTGTGTTGCATGTCGCGTGACTGTGACGTCAGAGACGCCGAGGCCAATATTATTACTCATTTGTGCCAGTGGTCCACGCTATTTTGTTTGGTTTTGGCAGTGTTTAATATACCTTTAATGGAATATTATTCCGAAAATTTTTAGTTAAATATCTATAACGTGAAAAAAAATCACTTTTACCCTGGTTTCATAAAAACCACACAATCCTTTTCTAGTATCTCTTTTATTGACATGAGAGACAAGTATTCAGATTTAGGCGTGATACATAATTTTATTTAAATTGTTTTTTTTTATATGTATTTTTTTTATTTACAGGATAATCTCGCGAAAAACTTAGAATTAATGCAAGAAAACATAAACAATCTAGTCGACAAACAGGAATCTTTAATAGGTAAGGAAATATACAAAAATCATAGTAACTTATACTCCTTTCGCAATAAGCTTAGATATTTAAACAAACCTTTTTTTAATGTCCGTTCAACCGATTTTGACTTCTATTCCATAGGCATAAGGGTGTCATTAAAAGCAAAGAAGTGGTTACAATACTATTTACTGCAGCCACCATTTCTCATGCCACCAACGCAATAAAAGTCAATATAATCGGCTTATTTCGTCACCGCTGCTCTCAAAACGGTGAAGAAAAACATCGTGAGAAAATGTCTTAGAACCAAACATTAGATAACATGTGACATCCACTAACTCGCACTATGCCCGCGTGGTAGATTATTTTGGCCCTTTCCGTCTCCTAGAGAGGAGGCCTGAGTCCCAACAGTGGGAACATTACAAGGCCTATAATGCTAATGCTGACACGATAGAGTGCGTCTAAAAAAAGCGCGACCTGGAGTTTTTCTTTTTGGTTTGGGTTGGTAAGCCCCAATTGTTGTAGGAAATAATTGTGAAGTGTCAAGACATAATTCTCCTACTATACTCCGTCGGTTTAGGTAGTTAACTAAAGGTAAACAATCTTGGCATGCCTTTTTGTCTAAAAGTTGTCTATAAATTGTATATAAAAATCTTTGCGAATTGGTATTTACCTAAATCGATGTTTGCTAATAAACTAAATTTAAATTATCTTTGTGTATATTAAATACGACCTCTTTAATATAAAAAGACATACCAAGATTGTTTACCTTTAGTTAACTACCTAAATCGATAGACCATAGTTAGTAATACCACATATTCGGATTTAACCTCTTTTTCTCAGGTCGCGCTTTCATTAGACGGACTATATCAATATTATCGCTTACCTTTAAAATAACTCAGGCAGCCTCGCTCAACGTTCCTGTCTATATTACTTTCAGAACATCTACAACACCGCGAAAGGACTGTAGACACACAACTACGAGACCTAACGCGTGCCATAGTAAACGCATCGCAATCAAGTTTAAAATCTGATGCAGAAATCACCAAAGCTTTGTCAGCAGTCCATCAAGATTTGGAAGAAGGAGATCAAATTAAAGAAAGCGAAAAGAATAAGGTCCTATTAGAACCGAACCAAATTTTGACTGGAATAGGCGTCATTATGGCCATGGCGATCATTTTCGGCAATTTTATCGGCAGAGTTAGTTGATTTTGCCGCGAATTTTTTCGTGTACGAGGTTCCTGCTTAATGTTAAGTGGAATTATCGACAGTTATTGTAGTGTGGACATATTTATTGTTATGTTTAGTACTGTTTTCAAAGAAATATGATGTCAGTAAGCTAACGGCTTTACAAAAATTGTAATAACTCATTTTGTGTTATTTTATTGTTGACACACTGAATTTTCTAATACTATGTTACCCTGGAGAAGTTAAGTAAATTGAAAGTTTGTAAGTTCTAAAATAATCTAGCAATAACAAAAAAAAAACGAATTGTAGCTTATTTTTTCGATTAAACAACTAAAAAGTGTGTGAAAATTAGTGTGCAAACAATTTATAACACTCACAGGGAATATGCATGTAACAAATATTTGTTATCTAACCATTTTATTAATAAATATATAAATAAAATTATAGAATACTATCTGTGAAAAGAAAATCTAAATTAGAATAGCAAACGAGATAAAATCATTTCAAACGAATATATTTGTCCCTCTCGCCTAAACGCCAGTGTAATATGACGTTACATTACATTTCGGACTTCTTTCTTATTAGCAAATTTGAAGCTTTATAACTTCGTTGTTGATAAAGGTATTTAAAAAATTCTTTTATATTTATTTACTTAAAGTGTATTAAGTTAGCAAATAAATAAAATGCATGCATATTCTGGATATTAAATAACTCAGAATAAGTGATTCTAGTCATAGCCGTTGGTGTTTTACATATTTCTATAAATAAACAAATACATACACTATTAGTTTTTAATACATGGACAGAATAGGGAATATTTTTGATACAATATTATTTAAAAATCTTGGAGTAACTATCTCGTGGATGTGTATGTTACTAAAAAACTTTAAAGGCCTAATTTAAACATAAGTCCTGTAAGATTGTATTCAAAGTAACTACCGTAATATAAAACTGTAAGACCAATTTTCTCTCACAAAGACTGGTGACCGTCCTTTTTTGACGCAATAGCAAGTTATAATTATACTTTGACTATTTCGAACTCTTTATAAACTTTTATCTTCGAAGCAATAGCTGATTTTAATGAGGGTTTTTAAGAAAATACACACCACTAGTTGGCGCCACTTACCTGTCAGGTCTTTTCCTATGAAAATGTGATACATGACGTTGACATCTACTATTTGACGCTGACGTTGATGTCTAACTAATGTCATTAACATAAGCGTTCTAACATCTACCACGAAGACAAAAGCTCGACGATGGTCCTCACGGAGTCGCTGTTTCAACATGACACTGGCAGAATAGTCGCAATCGGCTAAATTGCCATAAAAAAAACATAAGCGTTTTGACGTTTCAGTCCCATCAAATTCAAATGTATCAATCAAAGATTTTTTATGCCTTCAGTTTGTTTTAATTATATACACACTTTCTTATAAAATTTACTTTTGACATTGGCAGAATAGTCGACATCGACTCTATTTGCCAATAATAAAAAATAGAAAAGAATAACCTGACGACTCAGTGCTGCCATCTGGCGACCGTCAATTTAGACCACTCATTACAATAAAACTGATTCGATCGTTAGAAACATACCGCCACAGATATTTATTCCAAGTTATAATAATGCAGGAACCTCTTACTTTTTAAATTCATTCGCCGTAAGCATAACAGCGTCAAACGCAGAAAGTTTATTTAAATTATTGTTCCCCGGTTTCTGAAAAGCCGTTGGAATTAATCATTTATTTCTAGTCGGGCTGAGAATTAGAATTTTTGAATGTCAAAGAAAAAAAAAATGTCGGCTCTAAGTGTAAAATTTCAACGAACAAACGAAGAGGCATAATGTACCATCAAAGACTGTATACAGCAAGAAAGCTGGAAACTTATAAGCGCTTGACAGCGCTGGTCCGTTCTACACAAAGTAAGCAGGTTGAAGCAGACCAAGCAAAATGTCGGACTCATCGGACGGTGTTTTAAATGGCAGCGCCCAGCGCTGACCAACGCGTGTTGAAACTTGTCGGAACTTGTCGGCACCGTTCAGTGCTTATCGGCGCGCGTTCATATATTTTCCTGCGCGGGTTGCGTAGAGATATAAGTTTCCAGATTTCTTTTTGTATACTTACAGCTAAAAGGGGTAATTGAATTGCAGAAATGAAACTATGATAGGAATTTTCACGTTACTTAAAACTTGTTTGCAGCATTTGAGTACTCAAATTAATTATTAAAATGTTAAATTAAAAATATTAATTCTATATTTCAAAACGCCATAATTAGTTTTTCAGAAACCGGGTGAATTTTAAATTCGTCTAACTAACAAAACCATTTGGGTTATAATTTTTTTTTTTAATCTGATTTTCTTTCTTCGCTAGATTTTTTTACTTTTTTAGCCTTTCATAACCTTTTTTCTATGCTTGAGATATAAATGTTTTTTTTTTATCATTTGCGATCTCAAAATATAATGTTTTTAGGAGTTAAATTGATTTGGTTTTCTTGTGGTACAAAGTTGTATTAAAACTTGTAATTGTTAATAATATTCGTTGGTTAACAAAATGTTAATTGTGTAATTGTATTATTTATAAATTTCTTTCAGCATTTGATCGTCTTTGTCTCGGTAAAAAAATGTTTTTGTCGATGGCTATACCAAAATGTTGCTATATACTATACAATTAAGTATTCTTGTAGTTTTTCAAACATGCAACACAGTTAAATAGTTTTTAATACATTTGTTACCAGTAACAATGTGAAGAATTGTAATAATATTACCTCGAATAGCTAAACGTTGTACGAGATCGCTTTTTATAATTAAAATCGGAGAATTAAGTCATCGAGAATTCATTTTTAGAAAACTTGGCAGTTGTATTGCATGGTTTTAGAGTAACTAAATATTCCAATATGTATGTACATTTAATAAGACAGTGTTACTGAAATAAATGTGATTGTTGTATTTGATTTGTTTTATTCGTTGTCCTTGTTTTGTCACAGGTGGAGCTTTGAGGTAGATAAAACTAAAACCACGGAAATGTTAAAAAGCAAAACGAAAAAAATAACTTTATTTTTATTTATCACTTAGCTACTTTAAGCATGTCTTGTTTACACAAAACAGCTCAATCGGTTAGAAGCTTAGATGAGGTGACTTTTTAAAATTAATTTGCAAGATTTAAGTCCGCCTTTGTACAGTGTTTACTTGTGCATAAAGTTTCAATTAATAAATTTAACCTAAATAAACATGCAAATATTGGATTTAGTTAAAAGTTGGTAAAAAGAGTGCATGCGAGAGAAAGAATGCAAGATAAAATCATACTGTTGTGAGGTCCCTTGGTAGGTAATAAGGGTACCATATGATGAGTGAAAACGATACTACAGTATAACTAGAAAAAACAAATTGCAGAGATTGAGAGAACATTTTATTAGCAAAGAAGTGCTCATTAGACATTGCATTGCAGTGACTATGATACAGTTATTCAATAGTAGTAAACAGTAATAAAAAAAAGCGGACACATATATAGCAACGACTACAATACGTTTATTTGCACATATTTAGTTGTTCATTTAGTACATTAAGTGCGTTTTTCCTTATCATTCGTCCATATTATTCAACTTTGCCGCCTCAACACTCAGAGTATTTAAGGTTAAATGGTCTAAGCCTCAACAGTAACAAATTAAGTTTATTCTAATTTTGATGGGAGAAAATTATTTTAGAATGGTATACCGGCTCAAAAACCTAGTATTCGACTCGGATGCATCGCCAAAATACAAAAATATTTAAAAAAGTAAGCATCTGTCAAATAGAAATAGTGTCAAACTGTCAAATAGCATTTTTAGCGTCGTATTGCTGAAAAACATTTGATTTAAAACGTAAATAAACTAGAAAACAGAGCAAAAAAACCACTAATCATTAATTATTCCAACAAAAATGCAAGAAGGTAATTATTTATTCCATGAATTAAAAAAAACAACTTGCTTGTTTCGATTCTACGACTTCCCTCCAAATTTGACAAATTTTGTCGAAATTTTCAGATTTGGAAGTCACAGGAATTTCTCGTAGCGGCCGTGTTAGGAAGAAGAGCTCTAAATTGATGGATTTTGAGTCCCCTGATGATATTGAGACCAGGTTTCGCCGTCAAACTCCTGTAAAGACATATGTGGGGTTCCGGCAGGAAGAAACTCAGGATTTTCAGCCCCAAGAAAGCGCTCCTTCGCGGCAGGTTGAAGAAGCAGGGACAGCATCGGGCAGTGAATCTGATTACTATGATAATCCTGGGGAAAATGCTGACAGGTAAGATCTAAGACTAAACAACCTAATTGTTTAGTTGTTAAGAGAGAATTATTAGCATATCTTCATAGTTTTTGAAGATCACCTTTGAAGGTCTTCAAAACCATATTATAACGACTTCACTCACAGTATAATACTTATTTCTTTAGAAATGATAAAATATTAGGTCCCTTAAACTCCCATTGTCATAGTAGTTTTTTGTTAAAGTCATCAATAAGACAAATAAATATAATTTTATTAATGTTTATTATTATCTAAATTTTTCTGAAATTTTGCGTAACTAAATACTTTTGTCTTCTTTCTTTGAGAATCAATGGTAAACTTGTTGTACTCTAAAATACTTTAATATGGGCACTTGGGGTACTCCAAAATTACACTCATATTTTGAAAAAGGGCAGTGCACACACATTGTGTATCCAATAGGTTTATGAAACCCTATTTCGCCACGCCATGTTTACAGCAGCCTAAAATATCTACAAAAATACTCTTTTCTCTATAAAGCGGTGAGGCACAAAACTGCAGCATGGAGTCTGACAGCTCAGCGTCAGACGAGGGCTCCACTCGGACGCCCGCTAACTCCCTGTACATGATGGAGAAGAGTAGCAAGAAGAAACTGATTGTTAAAGACGGGAGGGTTGTGGGACGAGCTAAGGCGCAGAGGAAGGACAAGGGTAAGCTAGCTATATATATGCATGCTTTCTTTATTAATTTTTGGGATAAACATTTAGTTTTTCTTAGCTCTGGGCTTATTTTAAGCTACATTAACAGGATAAGCCAAGTCAATGTAGCATGTTGTGAGTATTTTTAGGATGAAGAATGAATATTATGTGGGGAAATTTCATTTTCTTCAATTTGCATAAATTGTCTCGCTATTCTACAGGTGTTATTATTATTATTATCGCCCTTATAATCTTCCCACTGCTGGGACTCGAGCCTCCCCTCTAGGAGAGGGAATGAACTTGAAAGAAACTTTCTTTACTACCTCATAATTTGCTTTCATCAGTAGGTATAAAAAGGGCTCCACATGCTTAGCAAGTGTCAAATAACACACTTGTAACCTGCTTACCATCAGGTGGAATTGCAGTCAAGCACAATAATAATAATAATAATATAATTAATTTTTCAGATCATACTTATTGATCAATTCATTAGGTATTGTTAGTAGAGATATACACAACTTACAAACCAGTGTTAGTACATTTACCTGTGTCAAATTTATACATTCAATACCAAGTCAATATTAATTAAATCACATAGAATAATAATTAACAAACATGCACAACAAAACACAGAGCATCAGCATTTCGATGAATACAAGCTATTTTTGTGAATTTTGGCCATTGTCTGCAATTTCTTCTTTTTTAATTTTAAAATTTAAATAGGTCAAACCGAAAACCAGCCAGAATGCTTGTCATCCGCCATGTTTGCCTGTCTGGAATAATCTAACAGGTTTGAAAAGACTTACGCCCATTTTCAATAAGCTATTTATCTACAGTTGCAGCTACTAAAGATAAACAAATCTATCTTTTTGCCCTTACTTGCTTTCCTATAACTTACCGACGGTTAGCATTTCCTACCAAAATTGTGACATTGACAACTAGAATCTTACTGTTTATCGGAGATAGCTATCTATTTATGAACTGTGGTAGGTTATTGAAAACGGGCGTTAACACAGCAACAGTGGTGTACCCATCTAATAAACGTGTTTTGTTTTTTTTTGTAGACAAGCATTTCCCACCATTACATCCCATGAAAAACGATCATATGGCTGACTATGGAGCATGCTAGTCTAGAAATATCGTTTTCACTCATGACAGACATTCTTAAGTTGTAGCCATTAGGAAAAGACTCCGAGCAAGCAATTCCTCTGTATTTATTCATTCTTTCTCTTTACGTAGGTAAGACCCGCATCACAGCGTACATGATGTGGGCCAAGGAGGCGCGCAACGAGCTCCTCCGCAAGCATCCTGACATGGACTTCTCCGCCATCTCCAAACGACTGGGCGAGATGTGGTCTAATGTAAGTAAAATAAAGGTAGAACTACATTGCGCACACGTAGGAGGTGGACGTGAGGAGCTCGTGGCTAGATAATAACAGCCGCACAGGTCGATCTTCAAGGTTAAGCAACGCTTGCCAAGGTCAGTGGATGGGTGACCATCTTAACATAACGAGTTTCCTCCGTGCCTCGGAAAGCACGTTAAGCCGTTGGTCCCGGCTGTCATTTGGAGATCTTTGGCAGTCGTTACGGATAGTCAGAAGCCAGTAAATCTGACTCCAGTCTTGCCATGAAGTACTGTGTTACCCCAGTTATTGGGTTGTGGAGGTCTGGTAGGTAACCGCTCCTCGTAAAATACTGGTATTGGACTGGAAGCCGACCCCAATATAGTTGGGAATAGGCTAGGCAGATGATGATGATGATACATTGCGCACACGTAGGCCACATATGTTGATTTGTACCCTGATCCATGTAAAATCAAATGAGTCAAATATCGTTAAAATTTTATAGTCGAAATCGAACGATCGAAGACCTACCCAAAATCGGTATTCACGGATTCCATGAACGGGATTCGATAGAACTACAATTCGATTGGCTTAAAACTAAACATTCCATCGGTTTTTTGAAAGTTACATTATTATGTATTCTACCATGATAATTATTGACATAGCTGAATACGCATCGATGACACTTCGATCGAACGACCTTGGTGTCGTTCAAGCTCGATTGACGGATGTGATACGATATAGCAAAGTGTGATTGATTTTGACTGATGATATTTTTTACAGGTAAATTACAATGAGCGCTATCTCTGGAAGCGGAAAGCTAAACGCTTTGCCATGCAAAAGGAACAGAGCACCCCTTCTACTAACAAGCTCATCATTTCCAACCCAGGTAAGTGTCATCATCATCTCCTTGAGATAGCAACTGTCAGGGAACGGGAAACCCGGGGTACCGTAAAATGGGGTGAATAGGGACTTAAGGCTATATTGATTTCTATTTAAGCAACAATTTTTATTACAATAAATTAATAAATAAAAGTGCTTAAATGCTTGGAAAACCTGTTATATAACCAGAAAATGCACTCTAAAGTTTTGTCCCTATTCATCCCATTTTACTGTACTGATAGGCAAACCTGAGGTCCTGAAAGGGAAACCCGAGGTCCTAGAAGACGGGTTTTCCTTCCAGGTGGCTAGTAGACGACGAGTAATGGGTAGCTCACCGTCCGGACGAAGCCCGAGTCGTTGTCGTTCACGCGCGCCTCTAGAAGACGTCAGTAAAACCGTAGGGGTCTATAGAGTGCGTCTAATGAAGGCGCGACCCGGAGTTTTTTTTTAAATTTAATTGGCAACATTATTCAGCCGCAATTGTAGGAAATAAAAAAAATCATTAAGTGTCGAGACCTGATTCTCCTACTAGTCAGTAATACCACATACAAATTTTTTGGATTTAAACTCTTTTTCTCAGGTCGCGCTTTTATTAGACGGTCTATAGCAGGGCAGAAGCCTAATGGGGTTATGAGTTCGCTTCTGAAAGAAAAACCTAGTACTCCGGAACGCAAGGGAAAGAAGGAACTCAAGTGTGATTTTAGTCAATAAAAGTTTGACGCTAGAGTAGGAGAAGTTATTAGATGATTATTTTTATTTTTTTTATTTTATTTTTATAGAAAGGAACAACAAACAGCTACAATATAAAACTTAGGTACTACAGGTATGCAAAACATATAAACAATATTGTAGCCCACAGCGCTGCTCACAGATTAACTGTGGGATACTTCAATAAAATAAAATCGCTAGTATGACAGATAAAATAATAAATAAAATAAATTAACTATCGGGCATGAATAAAACAATACAAATAGAAGAAAAAGAAAGTGAAGAAAGAGAGAAAAAACAAACAAATAACCAAAAAATAAATACTTATGAATTGAATATGATTACTCACCTAAGAAAAGAAAATGAGGTCAGATACAGATTTCCAAGTTGGCAAGAGTAGTCACGAGTTCGAACCCAGCCAGGCGTATAACTTAGTATAATTTATTTTATTACTGGTACTGCTCTCAAAACCATGAAGGTATACATTGTGAGGAAACCGACATTTCTTAGGACCAAAAATTGTAAAACGTGACGCCCACTAACCCACATTGGACCCGCGTGGTAGATTACGGCCCATCCCTTCTACAGAGGAGGCCTGAGCCCCAGCTGTGGGAACATTATAAGGCTGATTATGCTACAAATACTAATGTTATCTTCCAGGCCGCCCCCTCCCGCAGGCGGGGCCGGGCCGCCCGCCCCGCGCGACGCCGCGTCCCCAGGTAGCGCCCCCAACTCCACCTACGCAAGCGTTAGTGGTAAGTGCTGGCATTTTCTTATTTTCTTCATAATTATATCAAATTGTTCTTTACTTTTATGTATTACTAGCTTCCGCCCGCGGCTTTGCCCGCGTGGTATGTTGATAAAAAGCAGCCTATAGCTAAAATAACAAAATCAAAGAATAAATGAGATTATGTTTCATTTTATTTTCCTGTTGACCGGGATAAAAAGTAGCCTATATGTTAAACCAGGGTATAACCTGTATACCAACCTAACATATAATTTCAACCAAATCGGCCCAGCCGTTTTTGCCTGAAAAAGTAACAAACATCCACACATTCATTCTCACAAACTTTCACATTTATAATATTGTAGAATTCTGTGAACTATTGGGATTATTAACGGATTGGTTAAGTTTATTTAAAAATTTTTTTTTATAAAATACGTTGTTCATAATTAATATTCTATTAATTATGAACAACGTATTTTATAAAATTTTCAGTCTTATTTTGTACCCAGTATGCTTTTGCCCTGATCATCTTACCTACTAAATAGCTAGATTTTTTTAACAAGTATGCGGAAAGATCGTAGTCCCCACAAACTTTCTTTGAAAAGGGAAAATTCTATGGCCAGACAAATATTGTGTCTAGTTTGGGGAACTGCCTACCAACCAACATAGACGGCTTCGGAATGTGGTTTTTAGTTCCTATGTGGCGTCGTAAATGCTACTACTGCTATTTTTTAATTCTTAGTGCATATAAAAGTACTGAAGCAATTGCCAAGACGGCCTTTCCCGACTTCCACTTGTAGCGAAATCTACACGTCACATAAGAATTACGATCCAGCATCGCGCAATCAAAGTTCTCCGCGCGATTGGAATAGATACAACAATCCGAAATCATCTATCGAGCAGTAGCTCACTAGACAACATCCGTCTGATTGGATGATCCTTCCTTCTCAACGGGAGGTGACAGAAGATTCTGTGGCGTCTACGTACCGGAAAACGTAGTGTTGGAAAGCCTCCCACAAGGTGGACCAACGATCTGGCGAGGGTCGCGGGAATCCGATGGATGCGAGACGCACAGGATCGGTCGCTGTGGCGATGCTTGCGGGAGGCCTATGTCCAGCAGTGGACGTCTTTCGGCTGTGTTGATAATCATGATTGTTCCCTAAAAATACTCAGCCATGATCTACTTCTTGCAGCCGGTATCCAGTTCAGCAGCAAGCAGCGCCGGTATGTACCGCGTGACCGGCTGCGGAGCTGTGGAGGTAGCCGCGCACCTTCGACTCCTGGGAGAGAGCCTGGCCATCATCGGCGAGAGGCTGAAGGAGCATGAGGTATACGCAGCATACAACTAACAGTATTTAATACGAGCCTAGTCAAGAAGTCTTTGAGGAGTGGCGAGCGGTCGCCTCCTGCACACCCCCGCCGCCGGGATCCCAATCCTGATTCCAACTACCGTAAGCGCGGGCTTGCGGACGGCAAGCAATGAGTAGGTTGCCGTCCGGCGGTAATCGTCCGGACCGAGGCTTTTCTTTGACGGCGCATAGTACCACGCGCACCTTTAAGATATGTCAGCAAACTGTAGAGGCCCGGCAGGGCCGAAGCCTACTGGGGCACTACGGTAATAAAGGAAAGAGTGGGTTTTAGTCAGTAAAAGTCTGACACTTCTCCCGCTCCGCTCAGAGGGATAATAATAATATAAAAGTCAAGATGACTTCGGTGTACTCTAGAATCTATACGCAGCTTACAAGTGTAGCAGCTAGCAGCGCCGGCATGTAGACGCGTGCCCCGCTTGGGCGGAGCTGTGGAGGTGCGTCTGCTGGGAGAGAGCCTGGCCATCATCGGCGAGAGGCTGAAGGAGCATGAGGTATACGCAGCTTACAAGTGTAGCAGCTAGCAGCGCTGGCATGTAGACGCGTGCCCCGCTTGGGCGGAGCTGTGGAGGTGCGTCTGCTGGGAGAGAGCCTGGCCATCATCGGCGAGAGGCTGAAGGAGCATGAGGTATACGCAGCTTACAAGTGTAGCAGCTAGCAGCGCCGGCATGTAGACGCGTGCCCCGCTTGGGCGGAGCTGTGGAGGTGCGTCTGCTGGGAGAGAGCCTGGCCATCATCGGCGAGAGGCTGAAGGAGCATGAGGTATACGCAGCTTACAAGTGTAGCAGCTAGCAGCGCCGGCATGTAGACGCGTGCCCCGCTTGGGCGGAGCTGTGGAGGTGCGTCTGCTGGGAGAGAGCCTGGCCATCATCGGCGAGAGGCTGAAGGAGCATGAGGTATACGCAGCTTACAAGTGTAGCAGCTAGCAGCGCCGGCATGTAGACGCGTGCCCCGCTTGGGCGGAGCACCGCCATGTCGTGTAGGCGATTGGCGGTAGCGATCTTTTGCTCTGGGCCCTGTTACAGTCCTGCGTCCAGAGCGAGAAGTGGCAGGCGCTCACCTCCGCGTGCGAAGCAGTAATGCGAAGTAGCAAAGGAAGCAGCCGCACGAAGAAAAATCCTGATCACGATTTCCAACCACCGTAGGCGCGGGCTTGCGGACGACAAGCAATGGGTAACTTAACGTCCGGCAGTCCAGTAATCATGCGGATAGAGTCCAAATCCTCGACAACGCGTAATGTTCTACGCACGCCTCAAAGAGATGTCAGCAAAATTGTAGGGGCCCAGTAAGGTCGAAGCATCTGGAGCCATGGGTTGGGACTAGATAGCGTTGTGGATTATTATTAATCTATAGTCTATAGTAATATTATAAAGAGGTAAAATTTGTAAGTTTGTAAGTTTGTAGGTTTGTAAGTTTGTATGTAGGGGGTAATCTCTGGAACTACTGGTCCGATTTGAAAAATTATTTCAGTGTTAGATAGCCCATTTATCGAGGAATGCTATAGGCTAATATAGTATGAGTATGTAGATGTAAAAATGCTGGTGAAACCGCAGGGGACAGCTAGTATTTAATATAATTATTTCTTCTTACAGGGCCAAATCGCAGTATCCGGCTCAGTGTCAGTGCTACTAGACACTCTGCTCTGCTCTCTCGCTCCGCTCCTGAGCGTGTGTCGTGCTCTTCCAGCCATCGCGCCGCCCTCGCGTCTCCTACAAGACACACTGCACAATATCGCTTATATCATGCCGGGATTGTAAAGCTAGAACCTTTCTAGAATGAATTTGGACATCTACAATGTGTAATTATGAGAAAGAAATAAATGGTTTATATCACTGGAATTATATGGTTCTTTTTTTTTAATAAGGAAAATTAAAAAGTCCTCTTAGGGTCAATTTATACTAGCGCAGAGTCGAAGCGCATCGAAGCGTCAAATTCTTTACAACTAAAGCGAAGCCGCACTATTTTACGTGTAGTCATGGGCATCAAAATCAGAGCTATTGAATCACTTGCCAGTTGACTCTCGTAGCTGAAACGTGTAAATTATCATCATCTGTCTAGCGTTTTCCCAACTATATTGGGGTCGGCTTCCAGTCAAGCCGGATTTAGCTGAATACCAGTATTTTACGAGGAGCGGCTGCCTACCAGACCTCCACAACCCATCAACTGGGGTAACACGGTACTTCATGGCAAGACTGGAGTCAGATTTATTGGCTTCTGACTATCCGTAACGACTGCCAAAGATCTACAAATGACAGCCGGGACCTACGGCTTAACGTGCTTTCCGAGGCACGGAGGAAATTCGTTATGTTAAGATGGTCACCCATCCACAGACCAACCTAGGCAAGCGTTGCTTAACCTTGAAGATCGACCTGTGCGGCTGTTATTATCTAGCCACGAGCTTCTCATGAAATGTGTAAATTATGAAACCAGGTAAATTCATTTTTCGTCAGACTCCATGATCAACACCGACGCAGGCCAATTTTCGACTGATGACGCGTAGGTTCGCTAGTGGGCGTAACGACACGCGAGAATGCGCGCGACTTATTAAAATCTCAGAAGTAATGTGTGCGTTACGTTGTGGAGTTAAGGTTGAATTTGTTATGTTCAGTTTTGGAAAGACGCTTCGATGCGCTTTGACTCTACGCTAGTATAAATTGACCCTAAACGAAATAAATAAAAACAATGAGATCATGCAAAGAGGATACTTTTTCATAAAGTTTTTCAAAAGCATCCTCTAATTTACTTACCTTTTTTTTTTTTTTTTGAATTCTTCATTGTTTACCATTACCTTTATACGGCGGCGCTGCTCCTGTCGCCTCCGATGTCTCCTTTCACGCGCCGTCAAAGAACTGCTACTATTACTCGAACCACAAACACACAACCCTATCTTTCTTTTTCGTCATAGTTGCACCACACACACAACACTATTTTATTTCGTCATAGTTGCACATTTGTATTTTTAGGCTTCCGTACCTCAAAATGAAAAAATCGAACCCTTATAGGGATTTTTAAATTGTCCTTTTGTCTGTCTGTATATTCAAGTCTGCGGTCCCTTGAAACTGCAAAAATTAAAATTGTGAGGTATTGATAAATGATATTTATTTTATAAGTACTTAGGTTTTCATAAACACTTACACGTCAATAATAATAGTATTGTTTGTCATGTCGCAAAAACGTATATTTCGACACTCGAGGGAATCAAAATTCATACCCGTTCGCCTAGAATCCTGAAAATTAGCACAAAGTAAGATGTCATGGCGAAAATGTAGGAAAATGTCCGAAAACTAATTTTTTTTAAGTTAAAATGTCATAGAACAAAAGTTGTTGTTTATGATGATAGTAACATAGTCCTGAAAGGTTGCTAGTATTTACAAATTATCCTGTATAGAATAGGATCTGTCAGTAAGAGAGTACTTTTAACAATAAGATCATGAAACGAGGATACTTTATCATAAAGTTTTTCAAAAGCGTCCTCTAATTTACTTACCTTTATACGACGGCGCTGCTCTTGTCGCCTGCGATGTCTCCTTTCACGCACCGTCGAAGAACTGCTACAACTCGAACCACACACACACACACACACAACACTACACACCACACTATCTTTCTATTTCGTCATCGTTGCACCACACACACACTGACACACTATACTAATTTATTTCGTCATAGTTTTAGGTACATTAGTGTTTTTAGGCTTCTGTACCTCAAAATGAAAAAATGGAACCCTTATAGGATCACTTTGTTGTCCGTCTGTCTGTCTGTATATTCAGGTCTGCGGTCCCTTGAAGCTGTGCAAAAATTAAACTTGTGAGTTATTGGTTGTTATGTCGCAAAAAACGTATATTTCGACACTCGAGGGAATAAAAATTAATTCCCGTTCGCCTAGAATCCTGAAATTTCACACAAAGCATGGCACAAATGTAGAAAAATGATTGAAAACTATTTTTTTTAGTTAAAAAGTCATAAAACAATAATGTCTGTTTTTTAACCTCCGAGACTAAAATTACATTACGTGGGTTTTCACACTTGCAAATATAAGAAAATGTCCGTAAACATTTTTTTTAGTCAAAAAGTCAAAAAATAATAAAGTCTGTTTTTTAATCTCCGAAAGAAAATTACATTAGGTTGGTTGTCACACTTGTCAAAACACAAAAGAACTGGCATCATTACTATTGTAAGCTGACATTTGCCTGTGTCAATTTAGTCTCAGGGATTAAAAAGCGTCCTCTAATTTACTTACCTTTATACGGCGGCGCTGCTCCTGTCGCCTCCGATGTCTCCTTTCACGCGCCGTCGAAGAACTGCTACAACTCGAACCACACACACACAACACTACACACCACACTATCTTTCTATTTCGTCATAGTTGCACATTAGTATTTTTAACAGACTTTAAAAAGGAGGAGGTTCTATGTTCGTCTGTATGTATTTTTTTTTCTATTTCGTCAGAGTTGGGCCACACACACACTGACACACTACACTATTTTATTTCGTCATAGTTTTACATTAGTGTTTTTAGGGTTCCGTACCTCAAAAGGAAAAAACGGTACCCGGTCAGTCGGTGGGTCGACTTAGGGGCGGATAGGATCAATTTGTTGTCCATCTGTCTGTCTGTTAAGACCCTTTATCTCGGGAAAGCGTGGAGGTATCGAATTGAAATCAAAACCATATACTCATAAGTCCACTACTCGAAACACACACACAACACTACACACCACACTATGTTTCTATTTCGCCATAGTTGCATATTAGAATAAACTTTATTGTACACCAAAAAAGTAACAATTTATGCAGAAACATAAATTTGTGTGTACAATGGCGGTCTTTTCGCTGACAGCGATATCTACCAGTGAACCTTAGGATGGATCGTAAGAACTAAAAATAATACAGAGGGTAGTCTGAAGTGTAGGTACTACTATACTCCGTTGGTTTAGGTTGTTAACTAAAGGTAAACAATCTTGGTATGTCTTTTTATATTAAAGAGGTCCTATATAATATACACAAAGATTATTTAAATTTTGTTTATTAGCTAACATCGATTTAGGTAAATACCTATTTGCAAATATTTTTACATACAATTTATAGACAACTATTAGATAAAAAGACATACCAAGATTGTTTACATTTAGTTAACTACCTAAACCGACGGAGTATAGTATGTATTTTTAGGGTATTATTTAGTAGGTATTTTTTATATTTTAAGGGTTCCGTACTTTAAAAGGAAAAAAACGGAACCCTTATAGGATCACTTTGTTGTCTGTATGTCTGTTAAGACCCTTTATCTCGGGAAAGCGTGGAGGTATCAAGTTGAAATTAGGTCAGGTTTGCGGTACCTTGAAATTGTGCAAAAATCAAATTTGTAAGTTAACAAAAAAAAAAGGCTATACGGCCGTTTATGTGGTAAAAACATACATTTCGATACTCTCTAGAGAATAAAAAATCATAGGGTACTTCCTGTTGCCTTAGAATACCGAAATTTGGCATAAAGCAAGGTCTCATGGCGAAAAAATAGGAGTTTGAAAACTGTTTTTTCTTTTGTTACCATACGAAAAAATCTACAAGAGAGATTCAAGATTTGAACTGTTTTCATAGGTACGGAACCCTCAGTACGCGAGTACGACTTCTCTTCCCCGGTTTTTTAATAATATTATTTAGTATGTATTTTAGTGATCTTTTTTTTACCTGCTATTTAAATGACAAATAAATGATATTTATTTTTTGCAATTAGATTTTTTACAAACACTTTACACGTCAATTTTTGTCATTTTTTGTATTATTTTAATTATTTATGTAATCAAAATAGTATGTCTTTATTTGCATGTAATGTTACTTTATTGATAATTATTTTGTATGTAATTAGTTTCCTATTGTTACACACCAGAGTTACACACACACTTGAGTCACTTCTCACCATAAACTGTGAATTAAAAAAATAACCACTAAATTGCGACCGAGCACGTAGGGCATTTTTTATTTTATTTTATTTTATTTTATTTCAAACGGAAAACAAACAGTATTAACAAACAAACAAAACAACAAATTATGCAACTATTAACCAATTATATGTTTTCACATTTAAATATCTATATATATAGAGCATGCTTGAAAGAGAAGAAAGTACTTAAAAATAAGAACTTAAATTGTACTTTAACAAAATAACATAACTTTGTGTCATAACACAGTCACGATATTAGGTATTTTAGGACAAACTAACACAGTTCTCGAACCAATGTTTCGTAAGTATTCGATTGAATACCTGCGGCTTCGAAGTAAATAAGTCAAGTTCAGAAAAGTCAACCAAATTATTGTAGGACTTTGCGCATCTTATAAAAAACGAATTCTGTCTGTAATTTGTGTAGCAACGGGGAACGTTAAGAAGAAGAAAGGGTATTCTAGCAGATCTAGTAGGGGCACGTAAATTAATCTTGGACAGTAGTTGCGGGGCGTCGATGTAAGATTGGACTAACTTAACGAGGAAAGAGACATCCGATATACTCCTTCTTTCCCTGAGTGGTAATAAATGGTACCTTTTGCATCTCGACTCGTAATTATGATCGCGGGTATTACACTTATACTGTAGGTATCGCGTAAAATTTCGCTGGACGGATTCCAATCTTGAGATATAGATGTCATACATGGGATTCCAAACCTGCGAACAGTATTCAAGTGAGCTACGGACGAAGGAACAGTACAATATTTTGATAATTTTGGGGTCTGTAAATTGGGAACAAGATCTTTTTAAGAACCCCATGGCTTTGTTAGCTTTGTTCACTATGTGATCTACGTGCTTCTCATAGGTAAGTTTGGAATCATGTATCACACCTAAATCTCGTACATAATCTACTCGTTTCAGTTGGTCTTTCTTTAAAAAGTATGTATGGGATATAATCTTTGTTTTGCGAGTAAATGTAATTGTGTAACATTTAGATACGTTGAGTTCCAGATTATTCAACTGACAATACTTTTCTAGCCTTTCGAGGTCCCGTTGCAAAGAGTAGCAGTCTCCGATATTACTTATACGTTTGAAAATCTTCATGTCATCTGCGTAAAGTAGGAATGATGAATTATGAAAGCATGTGTAAATGTCGTTAATGAAGATATTAAATAACAAGGGCCCAAGAAGCGATCCCTGGGGAACTCCTGAAGGGACTACATGCCGCTTCGACACAACACCATTGACCACAACAGCCTGAGAACGATTTTTTATGTAAGATGTTATCCACCGGTATAAGTTTCCATGAATACCTGCACCAAAAATCTTCTGTAAGAGTATATTGTGGTCAATACGGTCAAAACATTTACTGTAGTCTGTAAAAATACAGTCCACCTGACCTCCATCGTCCATACAGGAAGTAGCGAAGTCGACGAAAGACAGTAGGTTGGTAGTGGTCGATCGGTTTTTAAGAAAACCGTGCTGTTGGGGAATAAAGGTCGAAGAAAAAGTGCTGTAAATTTGCGTGTAGATGATGCGTTCAAGTATTTTACCAAACAGGCATAACTTGGATATGGGTCTGTAGTTATTAATATCACCCTTATTACCACTTTTATGTACCGGTGTTATATACGCGTACTTCCATATACTCGGAACAGTTCCTTCCTTAACAGAACGCGAGAAAATAATCGTCAGTGGCTTCACTAACCCTTTAGCACACTTAACAATAAATAGTGGCGGTATGTTATCAGGACCCGCGCCTTTAGTGAGATCTAGAGATTCTAAAAGCCTAAGCAAGTGGTTTGAGTTGATTTCAATGTCACCTATGTTTAGTGCAGTGTCGGTAGGAGCATTTAATGGACTTGGGGTACTCGTATTTCGGTTTGAAGTAGTAAGTAGGAAATTTGACTGGAAGTACGCTGCGAAAGCATCACTAATTTCATCACTGGTGTTGTAGCATTGGCCTTCAAATGACATACTAGACGGGAGAGTGTTAGCGCCTTTTTTGTTCGATTTTATGAAGGACCAAAACATTTTTGGGTTTTTTATTATGGAGTCTTCAGTTCTGGTAATGTAGGATTTATAACATTCTTCCTCAACTGTTCTGGCTCTAGCGCGAAGTAATATAAAACATTCGTAATCTGAAGTGTTGCCGTAAATGCGGTATTTACGAAGGTATTTATATTTTTCCTTAAGTATTTTTTTTAAACTTGAGTTGTACCAAGGTGGGTAGTTTGAAGGGTAAATAATTTTGTGGGGTATGTAATTAGTAATTAAATTCTGAAGGTAGTTATAAAAAATATCAACTGCGTCGTCTAATGAATTGCCAAGCAAGTGGTCTTCCCATACGTTTTCGTTCAATAAATTATTAATATTGTCATAGTCCCCGGACTCATAATACCATTTCATTCGAGGGTTGGGTTTTAATGGTACCTCGAGATGATGACTCAGCACAATATCGAGAGATTTATGGTGGTCATCCTCTGGAACAAGAGGGTTGACACAGGCGCTAACACATAAATCAGTATTGGATAAAACTAAGTCTAATATTCTTCCCTTCGATTTGTTACAACAATTATTGTACTGAATTAAGTTACACTCAGAAAGAACATCAAAAAAGTATGTTTGAGATTCACCCGAGACGCCAGAGGGTTGCAAACAGTTGCCAACACTTGACCATTCAATATTGGGCATGTTAAAATCTCCCAGTACTACGAAAGTGTCATCGGGGTTTGAGTTTACAATTAGTGACAGACTATTAGAAAAATTACGCAACTGTGTGTCGTATGAGTTCCCCAAATTTTCCTTGCAAAGGTAAATAATACAAATGTTTAATTTGTGTATAGTGCGGTCCTTTTTTTTGTAACTAATTGTAACCCAGAGATCTTCGGCTGATGATGACCAGTCGGTACGAACCTCAGCTGATAGCTCACGTCGCACAGCCAACATCACACCACCACCTAAAGTTTGTTTAGTTTTACTATAATCCCTGTCCCTACGCCAAACCAAGTACTCACTACCAAAAAGTTCACTGTCGCTAATACTATCCAGCAACCAGGTTTCAGTTACCGCAATAACATCGAAAGAGTTGAGAAATACATTACGTTTGAAAGTATGTGTCTTCGTTCGCAAACCCCGCGTATTTTGGTAATAAAGTTCAAACGAGGCCATTGTTATAGATGGGAAAATAAAAACTGTAAAATTCTAATATGAAAATTATTAGGCTAGACACGATAAATAGATCGATAACATCCGCCCTGTGACAGAAGTAGTAAGTTATTATATAAGTTATTCTATTAGACAGACATTCCAAGCAACAGTATTTAAGTGCAATTACACCACGAACAAAAACTAGCATGAGCACAAAAAATAATACGCGCAAATTATGTAGAACTGAGTAAACTTCGACACGAACTACACAATAGTTTTTAAAAAGAAAGGTACACGGCAAAAAGCGTTCGACAGGTAAGCGGATCGAGTCTGCGTCCGCGCAGACGCGGGCGCAAGCAAGAGTGACACGTACGTCGCGGTATAAGTACGCGCTAGTGAGTGCTAATTGCGCGCCCTGCAATAAATAATCACATTCAACTTGTTGATCGACTAATCTGTTTTGACTCATACGATAAGTTAAATAAAAGTGTGTATTTGGAAGTAATTTAAACTTGAATATGGTTCTCAAACTGTGTACATATATTAATATTTGATGTGAGATAACTATTTTTGAAGATTTGTGATTTTTAAAAGATCTCTTTCGCACTTTATAAAAAATGTAGTTGCAGTGTCCGATTTTCTTGCCATGATCTTGCAGTGTTTCACCCAGATGTATTTGAAGTCGTGTTCTTTCGCAAGGGCTCTTGCCTTACTTAAAAGTATCTTATTGGTCGGAGTTAAGTGGTCATTTACGTAGAAGTTGGCAGATGTAGAAAATCCTAAGTTGGATATGTTGAGCAGTTTACTTTTGCGCAATGAAGCCACAAACTCTTCCTTGATATAGCGACTGTTGAAAGCAACTACAATCGGCTTATCTGCGTTGGGGACGCGAGTAGGTATGCGTGCAATATAATTTATATCCTCTTTTCTTACCGTAACGTTGCATAGGTTACCGATTTTTTGTGCAATATCATACAGATTCTCGGTTTTCTTCTGCGGTATACCTATGATTTCGGCGTTGTTAGCTCTGGCCCATTGGTCTCTGTCTCGCGATTCCTGGTTTAATTTGTCGATACCCTCCTGAAGAGTTGATATTTGATCCGCCATCTTCTCCATCTTAGTAACCTTAGACTCTAGAGATTTCACCTTTACAGAGAAGCCGTTTATGAGGTCGTGTGCCATTTCAATAGAGTCCTTGAGTCCGGACAGCTCCGATTTGATGGATTTCACGTCTGCAACCAACGCAGCCAACGGAGCCAGATCGAGGGCAATCTTGTTGAGCTGCTCCTGCATTTTGTCCAGCTGGCTAGGCTGGGGCGAAACAGCCAGAGGAGAAGGAGATGAGCCTGACTTACATTTAGGGCAGCGCCAAGCACTCTTCCTGCTATCACCGAGTCTTCGGTAACCAGCTTCCGTTACCCCGGCACACTGGTAGTCAAAGTGATGTTTGCAACCACCACAGATTGGGCCGTCGGTATGCTCAGAACCACAACTAGCACAGGTGAACATGGTGCGAAAAAGTTTTAGTAACACTGGATTTTCTCTAAAGACAAGCAAGCGTGCGCTCACAGTAAGGGCCTCGCGGCGTATGAGTTTCTAGACAAGCTTGTTTACTTGAGTCCCGATCGATATTGTCATACTAATTGTCCATACTAACATTATTAATACCACTATCATCCAATGAATTCACTTTAAACACCAAAATTAATTCTAGTTAACACTATTACAACACATTGAATAAAAAAAAAAACAGAAAAAGTAGGACACCCTTTTTTAAAAGTAACGGGTTCCTTTAAAAACGCGACTGCACCGTTCGGAAGTTCGAACGCGAAATGATGTCTTGCGCTTCGCAATCGCAAACTCATCCCCACTACCTGTCGGAGTGGGGTGAATCAAACCACGGAACGCCGCGGGATACCGCAGCACAATCTACCGTGTCATGCCATGCCATGCCGGCAGAGGCCAGCCTTTAGCGACGGAGTACTTAGGTAACAAACATAGAGAGAGAAAAACATGCAATCGAAAAGAGAATTACCTCCTTTTTTTGAAGTTACTCAATTTATTTATTTTTCTTTTAAAAACATTGCCCTTGTATCGTGAGTGCGTTCACAAGCATCTAAACTCACATACCCAAGTCATCCAAGATCCAGAACACCTATTAGTAGGCCATACAAATATTTGTTCCGTGCGGGAATCGAACCCCACGACCCGCAGCGCAGCAGCCAATCGCTCAACCTCTGTGCCAACTGTGTCAAAAAAATAATCTATACTAATATAATAAAGAGGTAAAGTTTATTTTTTTGTTTGTATGAGGTAATCTGTGGAAGTACTAGTCCGATTGCTAAAATTTTTTCACCAATAGAAAGCTGCTGTATTCCTGAGTGACATAGGCTATATTTTATGTACGCGGGCGAAGCTGCCGGCTAGAGCTAGTGATGTATAAGTATACTCGAAATAAAACATCCAAACACAATTTTATTATGTACTCATTTATTGTATATCATATAAACGAACAATATTTACATGAAATAAAACTTAAAGACTAACATTGACTATGTTTTAAGAACATTACATAAAAATGATTAGACCAACCGGTATGTACTTGAGTATGAGTTTTGAAATTGGTATACATTTACGCCCGTTTTCAATAACCTATCGCAGTTTATAAATAGATAGCTATCTCCGATAAACAGTAAAATTCTAGCTGTCAATGTCACAACTTTTGATAGGAAATGCTAACCGTCTGTAGGTTATAGGAAAGCAAGTAAGGGCAAAAGGATAGATTTGTTTATCTTTAGTAGCTGCAACTTTAGAGAGGTAGCTTATTGAAAATGGGCGTTAGATAGTTAAAATCCGGTCACATTAACTTGACGCATCTCTGAAATGCTCACATCCCCCACATATGGTCAGCATCTTTGTTATCGATATGCGCGTCGATAATTTGGCTTGTTCTCTGTTGTTGTTATATTGTTTTTGGACATTATTTCATCGACGCCAAGCGTCAAGTTAATGTGACCGAGTTGTATATAAGTATTTTAGACACATAAGATTATTTTACTGTTAGAATATGTCTAAAAAGTCAAACGATTTGACTAGGTAATAATTAGGGTACAATGAAATCTGATGTAGAGCAACACTGGTTGAATAATCATCATCATCATCATAACCTAGCCTTTTCCCAACTATGTATATTGGGGTCGGCTTCCAGTCAAGCCGGATTTAGATGAATACCAGTACTTTACGAGGAGCGGTTGCCTACCAGACCTCCACAATACATTAACTAGGGTAACACGGTACTTCATGGCAAGACTGGAGTCAGATTTACTGGCTGTTTGAATTTAATTATAATTAAACCCAAGTCGTTTAACTTTTTAGACATACTATACATTACACTATTATAACGGATCTCTTTTCAAACTTTGTGCTTTACTACAGACTTACTATACTAAACAGTTTTTTAAGATATTGATACAATATAGACCTTTATTTACTACGCCAAAAGGTATACATTCCAGTGAGAAAAATTTCGTATACACCTTCATTGAAATTTGAACTTAATTGCGTAGTAAATAAAGTTCTTTACCCTAAAATACCGTAGAGTATTATAGGGCGTTGACCACAAAAATATAGAAATCTGGAAAAGTATGATATCAAGTTAAAAATAAAGTATTCAGCGGGAACTACATTATCTACATTAGACCGACGCACACATGGGCGACGCTTAGGGTTGCCAGATCTTCAAACCGATAAGCCGGACAATTCAAACAGTTAACCCGGACACTTTTTGACGCCATTCCGGAAATTTTGCTTTTTACATACTAATGAAATAACAAGTAATTGCTGATTTGCAAACGCTTGCAATTACAAGAACACATCACAGATCTATAAAAAAAATCAAATTTAAAAAGCCGGACAGTCCGGACGCCGCCTAATTTGGCCGGACACAACTAAAAAGCCTGACCGTGTGGCAACGCTAGCGACGCCTGAGTTGTAGGTAGAATCGCGTCGCGTGGCGTGGCTCTAATGTAGCTCTACAAGTCTAGTTGCCATATAAAATGTATGGAGACCGACGCGCCCAGATCGGCGTACGTGGCCCACGCGTGCGCAAAATAGTTCTAGCTTTTGTCATTTTACGAAAAAGAAAAAGTATTTATAGTTCGTTCGCGTTAAGAATGCAGTGATTTATCGGTGCAACTGCAAGATAAAGGTGTATTTACAGTAGTGTTAAATCCAAACAAATTACATTTTAAAAGATTAAGGGCCTATTTCACCACCTATGATTAAGTTTTGAGTATCTTACTTGACAGATAATTTCATACAAAATCTGTCACATTTTTTAATTTATTCAGCGAGTAGTGCCTACTCGGGCATTGTGAAACAGGCCCTTAGTTTAATGAATTTATAAAAATACATTTAAACAGCTTTGATTGGTTAGGGGGCGGGGCTAGGCCGACGGACTTTACTGTATTCTTAACGAACTATAGGTAAAATATTTGATGTTATTTTCAAGTTAATTAATTTTATACCCTATGAGATCCATATAACTAGTTAGAAATCGTATGAAAATGTCTCATTTAGAACGATTAGAAAATATTATTTATATCTCAATACAATTCTGCTACAAAATCGTATATATACAACGTTGATACGACATAGGGGCTTTCCTTAAAACGTGTGGTTGTAAAAATCCGCTTCTCCATACATTTATCCTACTAATATTACAAATGTGAAAGTTTGTGAGAATGGATGTGTGGATGTTTGTTACTCTTTCACGCAAAAACGGCTGGACCGATTTGGTTGAAATTTGGTATGTAGATATAGCCTATATGTTAATCCAGGGTAAAACCTACCCTTACTTTTTATCCCGGACAACAGGCTGCTTTGTATCAACACACCATGCGGGCGAAGCCACGGGGGGAAGCTAGTGTTCACATAATTAGACAAAATGTATGGAAAGGCGAATTTTTTTTTCGTGTTTTCAGGGTTTTCAGGTGTTCGCATAGTAAAATTTGTTCATATTGATGAGTACAACAACCCGTTTTAAGGAAAGCCCCTCTGTCGTAACAACGTTGTGTAAAGAAAAATACATAATATTATTATTATATATTTTTTCCTATTCTTAGATTTAATGGTTATAGACACGAATTATTGGTTAGGCAATATGAATAAAGACTTTGATGACTAATCGTGGACTGAAAAGGTTCTTAGCAAGATTATTATTGAAATATGAGTATATCGGTGTTTTTATCAATCAATAATTTTTTTTTTACAGATTACGCATTAGGTATCAATCAAAGACTCGATATTATAGAAAGGTTCGATTCTTGGGTCGGGCAAATTGTCTTAAGTTTTTTTGGATTTTGTAGGTTAATATGAAGTGGTATGTTGATTAAAATATGATTGGTTTTATGATTTTAATAAAACCCTCTTAGTTCGATTGTCATAAGCAAGCTGCTTTGAACTTTATACCTTGCTATGGACTAGCGCGAAGACTATGAGGAACTACAAGGAAACAGAGTTGCGAATAGCTAGTCCTATAGCCCTAGCTAAAATCCCATAGCTAGTCTCGTTTACACAGAATCTTTTAATCTTGACTAAAGTGTCAATGTAAAGTGTGAATGTTGCTTGCAAGCGAATTCAAACTCTGTTAACTGTGTCATAGGGTTGTTTTTTACGAAAATTACTTTACAAAAACATTTTTTCGATAGTTAATTTCTCAAATCTACACTTGGCTTGTCTTTTCTTAAAGACTTTTTATTTACAGGATGCAGATCCTGCTTGAACGCTGATTGCAAGCGAATTCAAACTCTAACTATGGTCTATCGGTTTAGGTGGTTAACTAAAGGTAAACAATCTTGGTATGTCTTTTTATATTAAAGAGGTCGATCTTATTAATAGAGTTGATTTTTCCATAGCTAGTCTCTTAAAGTGTCTAGATTAAAAAAAATTGAGTAAATATTGCTTGCAAGCGAATTTCGACTCTGTTATTAGTGTCTGGGTTGTTTTTTACATAGTTAACTACTCGAGTATGGATCTGTACGTCTAACGTAAACGTTGCTTGCAAGCGATTTCGAACTCTATCTAGTGTTTTATTGGGTTGTTTTTACGAAGATTACTGTACAAAATTGTTTTTTTCATAGCTAATTTCTCAGTTATAGATCCTGTAATCAAAATGCCTTAAGCAAACATTGCTTGCAAAAGAATTCCAACTCTATCTAGTATGTTATAAGGTTGTATTTAGAGTTTCCAAACCGTACCCTTGCAAGCGAATTCCAACTCTATCTAGTGGTACATAAGGTTGACTTTTGATTGTTCGCAGCTTACTTTACAAAAGCCGGCCCCTACAGTTGGGCGCGCCGCAGTAGCAGTAAAGTACCTTCCCGGGAACCGAACCCACGTCGTAGTTGTAGTTCCACGTGAGCTCCGTGCCCGCCTTCATGTGCGACTTTGACCGTTGTGTACTAAGTAATAGAGTTGATTTTTCCATATTTAACTACTCATGTGTGGATCTTATGACAATGTCTGAAGAAGCATTTCGAACTCTATCTAGTGTTTTATTGGGTTGTTTTTACGAAGATTACTTTACAAAATTGTTTTTTACATAGCTAACTTCTTAAGGATGGATCCTGTAACCACAATATCTTATGGAAATGTCGCTAGCAAGAGAATTCCAACTTTATCTAGTGATACATAAGGTTGAATTTTGATTGTTCGTAGCTTACATTACAAAAGCCGGCCCCTACAGTTGGGCGCGCCGCAGTAGCAGTAAAGTACCTTCCCGGGAACCGAACCCACGTCGTAGTTGTAGTTCCACGTGAGCTCCGTGCCTGCCTTGATGTGGGACAGCGCGAAGAACGCCACCCAGGGGAAGCGGGGATCGTGTGTGTCTACGAAGACGTTTTGTACGAAGACGTTCGGGCAGCAAGAGTGCTGGAAAGAGAAGGAAAAAATAATGATTATAAATCATCATCGTCTCAGCCGAAAGATGACCACTGCTGGACATTTTTTTAATTATTTATAAGCTTGCGCTTGACCACTATCTCACCTGATGGTAAACGATGATGTGGTCGACGATGGAGCATGCTTGCCTAGAAGTAACCTATTCACTTTTGACTTAAAGAAAGATAGCTTCAATCTAAGGGAGGTTGTAGCTATCAGGAAATACAGACCCCGGCAGGGAATTCCACTCTTTAGCTGTACGCATAATAAATGTACCTCCAAAACGCTTTGTACGTATAGGTGGGATGTTCACCATGTACCGGTGCAGTGGCGCATTGCCGTACGTCTAGTGGTCCGATGATGAAACGGACACATAGGCCTCCCCGCGCGCGTCGCCACAGCTCGCGGTCCTGTGCGTCTCGCATCCATCGGATTCCCGCGACCTGAGCCAGGTCGTCGCTCCACCTTGTGGGAGGCCGCGCCGACGCTGCGTCTTGATCCGAGAGTCCGGAACGTAGGCGCTATTCCAGAACCTTCTGTCCCCATCGACCATCTCATCGAGCAATGTGGTGGTCATAATTAGCATTAGCATTATCTGCCTTGTAATGTTGCCACTGTTGGTACTCAGGCCTTCACTCTAAGAGTGGGAATGGGCCGTAATACACCACGCAGACCCAGTGCGGATTGGTGGATGTCATGATCTAAGATCCGGAAGAAGCATATCCAATCATCTGTTATTAGATGATGATCTATACTCTATTTACTATAAGATTAGTTTAGATAACCTTGTTTTACTGTCCATTCAACCGATTTTGACTTCCATTCCGTAGACATAAGGATGACATTAAAAGCAAAAAAGTGGTTACAATACCAACTATTTACTGCAGCCGTCATTTGTCATGCGACCAAGGCAATAAAAGTCAAAATCGATTGAACGGACAGTAAAACAAGTTTCTTTAAATTTCTAATCTTAAAGTAAATAGAGTTTAGATTATATGCTAGATGGTGTATTTATTGATACATTGAGAATAGATTGTTTTAGTAAATTCGTTGTCGATGATGTTACAACTATAAAACATTTTTTTCATAAACTACCCTGATTTATTATTTGTAAAAGTCATGCAACTGAAAAAATATCGGTCCCCTTTTTTTTCTTCGGTGCAAGTATTGGGTTGCAAGGTACAAAGATGTGTAAATATTAATTATCACCCTCATCTGTTATTTAATCGAATTATATATCAAATGAGAGGTTTTTTGTATGTTTTTTGATGCATTAGAGAATATCCCTATAGAAAATTTTTAATTTTATAAATGAAATATAGTTAATACTCACATTGAGATATCTGCCAATATTGCCTTGAACCTTAGCGTCCATGATGTAGCACGCTTCGTCTTTGCCGAATAATGTGCGAACAGATCTGAAACAGAAAAGTGCAAATAAATAGAAGTCGTTTCAAAGAGTAGCTCCTGCCAGAGGCTTCACTCGCCTCAAAGTAGATAATATATCCAGTCGTAGTAGATAATATATCAGTCAGTAGTAAAGTAGCATTCTACTGATCAAAGAATTAAAAAAATCAACCCAGTAATTTATGAGTATAACGAATTAAACGTTACAATAAAAAATACTTTATTTTAAATAACAAACACGATGCCAGCGCTTAGCCCGCGTCAAATTAAAATTGAAAGTTTATTAGTGTGAATGTTTATGATCCTTCACACTGAAACTTCTGAAGAAATTTGGCTGAAATTCGGCACACGAGTAGATTATGTCCTGGAATATCACATAAGATGCTTTTTATCCTAGAAGTTTGCTCTTGGGATAATATTCTACTATCACGCAGGTGAAACCGTTGGCAGCAACTAGTGAGATATGAATATTGAAGGAATTGGGATGAAATTCGGCACAAGGGTACACCATATCCTTGAATGGCGCATAGGATACCTTTTGCCCTGGGAGTATAATTACTTGGGATAATTTTTACTATCACGCGAGATATAAATAAATATGAGTGCAGACACACTATATACAAGTTGTATATGAGGAATAGTACTTACTTGTATTTAGAGATATAGTCGTTAGCTCCCATGTTGGTTTGTGCCATGAATCTTGAAGGTTCTCGTACTGTCAAACAAACAAATAAAAAATATTATTTATTTATTACGATAAAACCTATTGCTTCTTTAGAAAGTATTTTTTTGTTCTAAAACTGGAGCTATACAACCCTATTTAGTTTCATTCCTTTGACAGTTTAGTTTAGATCGTCAAATGGATTGTGTTAAGGTGGGCGCGACGTTAGAATTATCCATACAAACGTAATACCAAAATCATTTGAAATTTAAGCATATTTACACCATAATATGATGTTATTCGGATTCAGACAATAATTATCTAGGTTCCTACATCGTCTTTTTGTTGAAAAACTTACTCCAAACGAAATTTAAGCGAATTTAAATTTGCACATTTTCACAGCGAACATGTCATGTTTTTATTTGGTTTTTTCTATATTATAAACAACAATATTTCAAAATATCTTTCCGTAGGAACACAGATATTATTATCAAGTTATAAATACTCGAAACAATATTGGAAATACATTAATTTTTCATTCATTATTTTTGGTATTACGGAACCTCTCCCAAATTTCCAATAGTTTGTATTGCTATCACAGCAAGCAACTGTCAGTGTGCGGATGATGACTGTACTCCAGTCCGTGTGTCCAAGAATTGTTTATACTATCTGGATTGCTTCCATCAACCTCAAAAACGTATTTTTTTGCGTCTCAACTCGAGATAGCGCGCGGTCTCCGCAGGCCTCTTAAGAACGCCTGGTTTATTTTTAGGTGAGATATTATCCAATGACAACTCCAACCCTTGAGTGGAGCGGGACGGAGTGTCAGACCTTTACTGACTAAAACCCACTCCTATGTTTCTTCTTTGCCTTGTGTTCCAGGGCCCCAGGGTTCAATTTCACTTAACCCATGAATCATCATCATCATCTACCTAGCCTTTGCCCAACTATGTATATTGGGGTTGACTTCCAGTTAAGCCGGATTTAACTGAATACCAGTATTTTACGAGGAGCGGCTGCCTACCAGACCTCCACAACCCATTAACTGTGGTAACACAGTACTTCATGGCAAGACTGGAGTCAGATTTACTGGCTTCTGACTATCCGTAACGACTGCCAAAGATCTACAAATGACAGCCGGGACCTATACGGCTTAACGTGCTTTCCGAGGCACGGAGGAAACTCGTTATGTTAAGATGATCACCCATCCACAGACCAACCCTCATTGTAGATGAACCTGTGCGGTTGTTATTATCTAGCCACAAGCTCCTCTAAAGTAAAGTAAGGAACTAAAACGAGTATAAAAGCCAACATACTTTCTTCATCATCACTAATAGTGATACAGTCCTCTTCAGCGTTATCTTTTGTTTCTTTTGGCGCTTCTTTTTCCTTTTCTTTATCTTTTTCGTCAGTCGCCGCTTCACCTTTATCTTTCTTTGTTCTTTCTCGTTTACGGAGGCGTTTGCTGGAAAATAATATAAAATATTATTTTTTATATACAAATAAATAACTAACAATCACGATAAACGTATATCCTGCAGCTAGCTTTGCGTCAGAAAAAGAATTGAAATCCCGATTGCAGCGCTACCTAGCGGGTTCAATTGTGTTTTCGAACCATTAAGAGATCCACTATTGAAGTGGATCCCCCAGATCGAAGGCAACGAAGGAACGGGGTAGGGGTTTAGTCAGTAAGAGTCTGACACGCCCTCCCGCTCCGCCCAAGAGCGGGAGAAGTCATTCTGATGATTCCCCTACCAGAAAACAAAAAACTATTGAAGTGGATCTCTTGATGGTTCGAAAACACGGTATTTGTGTGCGTCGATGTCTGACACATGGCGTATACATAAAATTCCATCTAAATTGGTCAAGCCCTTTAGGAATTAGGTCACCAATTCCTAAAGGTCTTGCACACGTATAGAAGAACTATTTATATAAAGATTCTTCTGTGCGTGGTACAATTGCAGCCGGTAAAGATAGCGTTGCAATCGAGTTGTCTATTAAAAAAAAAGCATTCGGTTAGGACACAAATCTGTCAAGACACTAGTAGTTTTATAATATTTACTAGCTAAACCCCGCGGTTTCACCCACATTTTTGGTTACTGCTCCGATCCTATTAGTCCTCGCGTGATGTTATATAGCCTTCCTAAATAAATGGGCTATCTAACAGTGAAAGAACTTTTCAGATCGGATCAGTAGATCCTGAGATTAGCGCGTTCAAACAAACAAACAAACAAACTCTTCCGCTTTATAATATTAGTATAGATTAGTGCTTCCATGATGCCTAAAAGGTTACTATATACTTTTCACAATGAAAAGTTCTACACCACCGTTCGCCTAACTCACCTAAACTCCGCAACGCCAAGTCCAATATAGCCAGGTCTGAAGTCATCGTCTTCCTTGTCCGTCTTTGAGGCGTTGTCCTCTTCCTCCGACGATGATTCCTCCTCGTCGCTGTCGTTGTCTCCCTTGCCTCGTTCTTTCTGTAAGAATCAAGGAGTAAAGAATTTATTTCAAATAATATAATAATATGTTCCACAACTTTTCACACAACGCCATCTAGTCCCAAGCTAAGCAGAGCTTGTATTATGGGTACTAGACAACTGATAAACATACTTATATATTTCTAAATACATACATATTATAGATTAATCACACCCAGTCACAGAACAAATGATCGTGCTTATCACACGAACATTTGTCCTGGGTGAGAATCGAACCCAACGACCTCTGGCTTTGGTCAGGGCCACTAACCACTAGACCAACCGGCCAGTCAAATAAACCATTTACGGGTGACAGGTCGAAATGGAAGAAAAAAACGTGTTGTGCTGACCCCAAGTGATATGGCATAGGGGCTAGAAGAAGAAGAAACCATTTACACGCACTCTTGAATTGTCAAAAAGTCAGTCGGTAAAAAAAAGCAACGACTAGGACTGGGGACAGTTTAACTGCTGCGGTCTTCTCGCTCGATTATAATTTAGGTATCTTCAAGGCTAGAGTGAATAGATTTCGTAATAAAAACGCAATCTAGCACTAGTTTATACTAATAGTTCAATCCATAAACATTACCTCATTTGATTCCTAAAGCCTGGTATTCATGGTAAACATTTCTTTAACAACAGTTGATCAACGTTGTTGATGAACGGCAAGAATGTTGCTGGAAACTTTGTTTAAATCAGTATGGGTTGTCCACACGGCAGTCAGCTCATCGAGCGAGAGCTTGTCAACATGCTGTTGTCAACTCTGCAACACACAGTGTTGCCAGCAACATGTTGACAGCAACTCCGCAACACGTTGATTCAACTTTGTTGCTAAACAAATGTTTACCATGAATACGGGGCTTTATGGTTACTAATTTAATGATGTGACTTTAACCGTAAAGGATTTATTATAATTAATAAAAATATTTCTTGGTGTAGAGCAGTGGTGGCCCAATGCTAACGGCCCCGACTTACGAGTTTGCGCATTCTGGATTAATCTTTTTTATTTTTCAACAATAGCGCCCTGCACACGTGCAGTTCGGACCGCGCATCTTGGATCGCGTTCCAAACCGCAGTTAGATCTGTACGGTTTGGACTGCGGATCAAACTGTTTTGTTGATTACGATTAAAAATGCATTCACGGTTTGGATTGCCGACGAATCTTACATAATCTAGACAAACGTTCCGAACTGTGCGTGTAAATTGATTTTCAAGAGTTTGCACTACAGTTTGGAATGGCGCGTGGAACGTTATAAATTTTAAAAGTTTTTTACACAGTAGTAAGAAAAATGGACGATCGTATGGTCATAGCGTTAGCTGGATTTGTAGTTAGCTTATATAGCCGAAAAAACCGACGAGTGTGGGTAAAGGAACACAGAAAAAGATATGGACATTTACCGATGTTAATGGAATTACGACAGTGTCATCCGAAAGATTTTAAAAATTACCTAAGAATGGATAGTGATGATTTTGATACGGATGTTCACGGAACAAACAAATTAACTCTGTGATAGCTTCGACGCTCCAAACCGCCATTCTTGTAATTTACATTTACACGTGATGCGCGCATAAAACTGTGAGATATGCGTTCGCGTCGACATGCCAGATCGAGCTGTTAGACCCGCACATCTACACGTACAGTTCGGAGCGAGGGAAGGCACGGCGCGTGCTGTTTCCCGCGGTCCGAACTGTACGTGTGCAGGGCGCTAATGAATGCTTTAGCATCTCTCAAGGTGTTTCATATATTACGAACTTCAAACGAAGCTCTCTGAGGTAGTTAATGCTATAATTAAAATACAAAACTACACCATTTTCATATCAAAATATCAACTTACCTTGTCTAATTTCTTGTCGGCGTCAGGAATGTCTTCCTCATAGCCCTCTTTCATCTGTTCCACTACTTCTATGTAATCTAACTCTGCTAGATATTCGTCGCCCTCGTTTAAGCCGTCCTGCAAGAAAGTTTATAAATAAGTCTGTGAATGGATACCCAGCGGAGGGGGTAATATCTGCAAAAAAAAACACGTCGTAATACTTGATAGGGCCATTTTGATTAGAATTTTTTGCAAAGTTTCTAGCTTATTAACCCAAGGAATTAGTTCCTCCCATACAACCCTTAACTAAATCGTTTCAGAGGCGTAATTTTTTAAAACTAATAATAAAAACCTATTTTATTTACTTGTTACTACAATGTTAAGTTTTACGTATCCATGGACTCAAGAAATAAGTTTTCATTTCACCGTCTTATAGACCGAATTTCCGAAAATTTCTTAGTGCTCGCCTACTAAAATGTAGCTTTGTGCAAAATATCACGTTACTAGTCGCAGTAGTTTCGGCTGTGCAGTATGTCAGCCAGTCAGTTTCTCCTTTTATTTATTTATTTATTTGGGAAAACAAACAATAACTTTTTTATACGTATATAGATATCTCCGCTATAACAATGTCTTACCAAGTTAGCCGTAGCATCAGTGAGTAGGTTTCCAGCATACACACAGAGGAAGGAACCTTTCGGCACATCGTTCAGAGCGCGGATACCCCAGCCGCGGTTCGGAGTTTTGAATACCTGTAATATCATAGTAATATTATAAAGGTGATAGTTTGTATGTGTGTGTTACTGCTTTAAGCTCGAATGGCTGAACGAATTTCTTTCTTTCTTTCTAATTTCAACGAAACTTGGCAGATTATGGATGGAGAGCCAAAGAAAAGATAGTTGGATTGTGTGAGAAGTGACATGAAAGAAAAGGGAGTTAGTGATAGTGTGACGGCGGAAGAAAAAACTTGTTACTCCGACTCCAAGTAATATAGTACAAGAGCAAAAAGAAGAAGAATTTCACCAATCATTTGAGGTTTTAATCAACAAAGGTACTTTGAAATTGGTTTAGGGCCTATTTCACCACCTATGATTAAGTTTCCGATATCTTACTTGGCAGATAATTTCATACAAATTTTGTTCCATTTTTTAATTTATTCAAAAAGTAGTGGCTACTCGGACATTGTGAAACAGGCCCCTAATGAATTATTGCATGTTTCTCTGAATGATAGACTTACCTGTAACTTCAGCTGTAGTGGATGCTGTGCCACGCGATTTAGACATGTATGCTTGCATTTACACCTGTAAAGAAAAATATAATAAGTATAACCCTATATTGCCAGAAAAGCTAAAGAGGAATCGTTTGTCTTGGTATGGTCATGTAAAGAAGAGGGATCAAACGCATGTTACTAAAAGAGTTATGAGTATGGTTGGAGAGGGAGAGACCGCAGAAAAGATGGATGGATTTTTGGGAAGTGTATTAGAAAATATGTACTTACTCCGGTAGCCAATTCCTCTACTTAGCTATGCGCAAAATGAATGTGTTTCCAAAACGTTTTATACATATGGGTGGGATGTCCACCATGTACCGGTGGCGCATCGCCTTTCAGTTACGCATTGCCTTCCAGTACCGCAGTGTCTCTGTCAGGTTTAATGGTGAATTAACTATGAGCGAAGCTGATCCGATGACCTGGTGAGGATCACGGGAATGAGATGGATGCGAGACGCACAGGACTGGTCGTTGTGGCTACAGTTGAGGGAGGTCCAGGCTAGGTCCAGCAGTAGACGTCTTTCGGCTGAAATGATTGCACGAGATACCTACATACAGCAACGTCCGCACGCAGAGCGCGGTCATCAATCACTAAGACGCGCCGGCAGCGTATGTTTCATTCATATATATGTTTCTAACAAACTCCGCGATCGAAGAGGCGATAGCAGCGACATGACATAATAGGACGGTGGGCCCGCGCACTAGCTCGTTTGTTATTGGGCCGCTATTATTTTAGGAGTTTCGCAAGGTATTCAAATTGTACATAATCGTGTAGGCTGAGCAAACTCTCAATAAAACAAACGATTCCAAAATCCTACTCGTGTTTTACTTACTATAAACCTTGGTAAATGATGAAGAACGAAACTCACCTAGAATTACACTCGTATATTCCAGAAGGCAGAGGTTCAGGCAGCCTCTTGTACACATAGCCTACGTTAGGTCCATCCAGACCGATGGTGCGAGCGCCCTCTAGAGTCATCTTCCAACAAGCGCATTTTGATTTATCCTGGAACAATTATGATAGGAAGCATGTAAGTAAAAGGTAAGTTTAAAAGTAAGTTTTTTTTGTATTTTGCAAGATTGAATTCCTCGAACGCGTCCATAACGGTCTGCATTTGTCTTTGATGGCTTACAGAAAACACTGATGGCTTACCGTGTACAATGATGGCCTACTGTAGTCCACGATGGCTTGTAGTGACTCATGATAGCCTACAGTGGACAATGATGGCGTATAGTGGCTCATGATGGCTGATGTACAGTGGTCCATGATGGCCTACAATGGTCCATGATGGCCTACAGTGGCCCATGCTGGCCTACAGTGGCCCATGGTGGCCTGCAGTGGTTCATGGTGGCCTACAGTGGCCTATGATGGCCTACAGTGGCCCATGATAGCCTACAGTGGTCCACAATGGCAAGTAGCGGCCCATGATGGCCTGGAATGGCCCATACTGGCCCATGATGGCCTACACTGGTGCATGATGGTCCATAGTGGTCCATAATGGCCTATAATGGTCAATGATGGCCTACAATGATCGACATTTTTTTCTGCCACTCACCTGGCAGTCATCAGTACAGTCGCAGCCGCACAGGAACTCGGGCTCCAGGTTGAGCGGCACGCCGGCCGTGGGCGTGCGCTCCGTGTTGTACGAACAGAACTCTGGTAGAGAATCGTCGTAGTAGTTCACGCAGGGCACCGGGACGTTCTCTTTGCCGTGGGACAGGTCCTAGGGAAGAAAATGTAGAGTTATCGTCTGTTTTTTAAACCCTGAGAATAAAATGACGTTTCAACACAAAAGAACTAGCGTCATTTCTATTAGTAAATTTGACATTACTTGTGTCAATTTAGTCTCAGGGTATAAAAAATAGACGATAGTACAAGCAAGTAGGTATTGTAAAAGTTATAAGTTATCGCGCGGAATAGACTGTAAATTCCCGCAAATCTCCGTGGAAAGGGAGGCTCCTCCAACCATACGGGTGTTAAGCTCGGTGGGCTACTGACCGATAGAAGATTTCGGGCTGGTGTATCTATTATATATATCTTCAAGGTTGGTCTGTGGATGGGTGATCTTAACATACCGAGTTTCCTCCGTGCCTCGGAAAGCACGTTAAGCCGTCGGTCCCGACTGTCATTTGTAGAACTTTGGCAGTCGTTACGGATAGTCAGAAGCCAGTAAATCTGACTCCAGTCTTGTCATGAAGTACCGTGTTACCCCAGTTAATAGGTTGTGGAGGTCTGGTAGGCAGCCGCTCCTCGTAAAATACTGGTGTTCAGCTAAATCCGGTTTACTGGAAGCCGACCCCAATATAGTTGGGAAAAGGCTAGGCAGATGATGATGATGAGGGAAGGTAGGGTAGTCATTTGACGGGAGCGAAGCCGCGGGCAAAAGCTAGTTAGAAATAAAAACGAGTTTTAGAAATGTAAACGGATTTCGGAAGACGCAGCTTTGAAAGGCCTCTCACAAGGTGGATTGATGACCTGGTGAAAGTCGTGGTAATCCGATGGATGCGAGACGCACAGGACCGATCGTTGTGGCGACGCTTGTGGGAGGCCTATGGCCAACAGTGGACGTCTTTCGGCTGAGATGATGATGATGAACGATTCTCGCTAAACGTTTCAAGGGCATCATTTAACTCACCTTCTTTCCTACAAGACACTTGTTCAGCACAAACTCTGCTAGACAATGCGTAGAGTAATGGAAGTCGAAGAGATCGACGGGTAGATCGCTATCTATAGCGCAGGTAGTGTCCTGAGCGAGCGTCTACGTCACATTACCAACGTTTGACCACCTTCTTCCCCCTTCAGGAGCTCGTGGCTAGATAATAACAGCCGCACGGGTCGATCTTCAAGGTTAAGCAACGCTTGCCAAGGTCGGTCTGTGGATGGGTGACCATCTTATCATACCAAGTTTCCTCCGTACCTCGGAAAGCACGTTAAGCCGTAGGTCCCGGCTGTCATTTGTAGATCTTTGGCAGTTGTTACAGATAATCAGAAGCCAGTAAATCTGACTCCAGTCTTGCCATAAAGTACCGTGTTACCCCAGTAAATGGGTTGTGGTGGTCTGGTAGACAGCCGCTCTTCGTAAAATACTGGTATTCAGCTAAATCCGGCTTGACTGGAAGCCGACCCCAATATAGTTGGGAAAAGGCTAGGCAGATGATGATGATGAGGGAAGGTAGGGTAGTCATTTGACGGGAGCGAAGCCGCGGGTACAAGCTAGTATATATATGTCCACGTCACATTACCAACGTTTGACTCACCTTCTTTCCTACAAGACACTTGTTCAGCACAAACTCTGCTAAACAATGCGTGGAGTAGTGGAAGTCGAAGAGATCGACGGGTAGATCGCCGTCTATAGCGCGCAGGTAGTGTCCTGAGCGAGCGCCTACGTCACATTACCAACGTTTAACTCACTTTCTTCCCCCTTGAGGAGCTCGTGGCTAGATAATAACAGCTGCACGGGTCAATCTTCAAGGTTAAGCAACGCTTGCAAAGGTCGGTCTGTGGATGGGTGACCATCTTATCATACCAAGTTTCCTCCGTACCTCGGAAAGCACGTTAAGCCGTAGGTCTCGGCTGTCATCTGTAAATCTTTGGCAGTCGTTACGGATAGTCAGAAGCCAGTAAATCTGACTCCAGTCTTGCCATAAAGTACCGTGTTACCCCAGTAAATGGGTTGTGGAGGTCTGGTAGGCAGCCGCTCCTCGTAAAATACTGGTGTTCAGCTAAATCCGGCTTGACTGGAAGCCGACCACAATATAGTTGGGAAAAGGCTAGATAGATGACTCACCTTCTTTCCTACAAGACACTTGTTCAGCACAAACTCTGCTAAGCAGTGCGTGGAGTAGTGGAAGTCGAAGTTATCGACGGGTAGATCGCTGTCTATCTACTATACAAAAATAAGTCGGGTTTTCCTTCCTGACGCTATAACTCCAGAACGCACGAACCGATTTCCACGGTTTTGCATTCGTTGGAAAGGTCTTGGGCTCCGTGAGGTTTATACCAAAAAATATTAAAAAAAAAAAAGTTAGGTAAACCCTACTTTACCTAACTTTTTTTTTAATATTTTGTAGGGTAGTGTAGGGTAGGTAGGGTAGTGTAGGGTAGGTAGGGTAGTGTATGGTAGTGTAGGGTAGTCTAGGGTAGTGTAGGTTAGTGTAGGGTAGGTAGCGTAGGGTAGTCATTTGACGGGAGCGAAGCCGCGGGTAAAAGCTAGTATATATGTATATTTCGTCACATTACCAACGTTTGACTCACCTTCTTTCCTACAAGACACTTGTTCAGCACAAACTCTGCTAAACAATGCGTGGAGTAGTGGAAGTCGAAGAGATCGACGGGTAGATCGCTATCTATAGCGCAGGTAGTGTCCTGAGCGAGCGTCTACGTCACATTACCAACGTTTGACTCACCTTCTTCCCCCTTGAGGAGCTCGTGGCTAGATAATAACAGCCGCAAGCGTCGATCTTCAAGGTTAAGCAACACTTGCCAAGGTTGGCCTGTGGATGGGTGACCATCTTAACATACCGAGTTTCATCGGTGCTGTTAAGCCATAGGTCCCGGCTGTCAATTGTAGATATCTGGCAGTCGTTACGGATAGTAAGAAGCCAGTAAAATCTGACTCCAGTCTTGCCATAAAGTACCGTGTTACCCCAGCTAATGGGTTGTGGAGGTCTGGCAAGGCAGCCGCTCCTCGTAAAATACTAGTATTCAGTTAAATCCGGCTTGACTGGAAGCCGACCACAATATAGTTGGGAAAAGGCTAGGTAGATGACTTGTAGCGACTACGATCTACTACACATGACGTCACAGAATCCTGCATCGCGCAAGCAAAGTTCTCCGCGCGATTTGAATAGATACATCATCATACAACAGCCCGAAATCATCTACCGGGCAGTAGCCCACCGGACATAACACCCGTCCGGTCGGAGGATCCTCCCTTTTCAATGGAGGTTTGTGGGACTTTACTCTCTGTTCCACCTACCCCCAAAGACTCACCTTCTTTCCTACAAGACACTTGTTCAGCACAAACTCTGCCAAACAGTGCGTGGAGTAGTGGAAGTCGAAGAGGTCGACGGGTAGATCGCTGTCTATGGTGCGTAAGTAGTGATGTAGCTCTCGCATGCTCCGCAGACGTCGCCCGCACGGCGCGCGGTACATCACCTCTTTGTGACCTTTGAACCGGACTATTTGTCTGGGAATAACAGAAAGGATAAATTATAGTAGACTATAGCGACCCGCCCCGACTTCGCACGGGTGCAAAATTATCAGTGTTACTCTACTATAGTGTGTCTAATGAAAGTGCGACCTGGAGTTTTTTTTTTAATTTAATTAGCAACATTATTCAGCCACAATTGTAGGAAATAAAAAAAATGTGAAGTGTCATACTAGTTAGTAAAACCACATACAATATTTTTGGTATTAACCTCTTTTTCTCAGGTCGCGCTTTCATTAGACGGACTATATATTATGCATGTTTTATACATATAAACCTTCCTGTCAAATCACTCTATCTATTAAAAAAAAACCGCATCAAAATCCGTTGCGTAGTTTTAAAGATTTAAGCATACATAGGGATATAGAGACAGAGCGACGTTGTTTTATACTATGTAGTGATTATGTGACGTAGTTTACATGTGGATGATTGGAGAGGGAGAGAGAGATTGTTTCAGAAATGATATGAAAGAAAAAGGAGTTAAGAGATGAGAGCGTGACGAGTGATAGGACATAATGGTAGAAAAAAAACGTAATGCCCCGAACCCAAATAAAACGAGATAAGGGCAGGAAAATTATGATGTGACTAGGGGAAAAAGCAGTGTCTTTAAGTCGAAGACAGCATAGTGAATTCCAAACGAAACGAAGAAACGATGTGTTTTTACAATAATTATTATTCCATTTTTGTATATTTATTAATAACCTGGTTAAATCTTACTAATATTATAAACACGAAAATTGTATATGTATGCATATTTTTTACTCTTTCACGCAAAAACTACTGAATTGATTTCAATGAATTTTGGAGCACGGGTAGACCATATTCTGGAATAGCACATAGCATACTTTTTATTCCGGAAGTATGTTCCCATGAGATTATTTTCTACAATCACGCGGACGAAGTCGCTTGCTAGTAAACAATACAAAAAAATTAAAATTTAAAAAACCCCCGACTACTCTCCACCTCTCAGGTCCTGATGACCTTGAAGACTTAAACCGATTTCCACCAAACATAGCTGTTCTTAGCTACTACTCTCGACTGATATACCGTTCAAACAAAAAAAACTCGTTAAAATCGCATCATCCGTTTGGGAGCTACGATGCCACAGGCAGACACATATACATTTACACACATAGACACGTCAAACTTATAACACCCTGTCGTTTTTGCGTCGGGGGTTAAAAATAAACCCAGGTATTTAAATTACACCACCACCTCTCAAAAACGATCCATTGATTAGTGAGGGTACAAAATTGTAATAAAGGCTTACTTAGAGTATGTATATATAAATAAAAAATCCATATTGGCTTACCTTTCCCACCCACTGAGCAGAGGTTTGGCTAGAGGGTTGTAGGTCCTCAACTCCTTGAGTGACAGCACGTCACTCCTCTTGCATTTGGGTCCGCATCTGTGCGGAACCATCTTCAACGGCCTCACTGCGTTCTTTGGTGTGTAGTACTGGGAAGAAAAGCATCAAAATTAGTCTAATTACTTAACGTTTGAATCCCCAACCGATCCTATGAGACCGCGCTGTTATTGTTTTACTATTGTGTCTCGTTTCGCGGGTATCTGAGTAATTAAGGTTGGATGACGATCCAGTGGTTAAGGCGCCTGATTCCCGAGTAAAAAGTCGTAGAACGGGGTAAGTAACGATGTACATTTTTCAATAAGGCGTCTAAAATTTCACCACTGGAGTGTCTAGATTTATATACTGGATCCATAGTGCTTATTCATTTGTGTGGCGACGTGTGACACACCCTTTATATTATTCTTCTATAAGTGTGTTTGTCCTAAATGAGATTGGCCGATTTGACAACTTTGTGTTTATATTTAAAATACAAATAAAATTGGGATTGGAAATAAAATACAATTGGACCCGTTAGGAGGCGCTGCAATCGAGTTCTCATGTTTTTTTTTTCTGACGAAATGTCATCTTTCTGATAGTACATCGTCTGTAACGGCCAGTTTCTTCATAAAAGCTAAAACTAAAACTAAAGTAATAACTTTTCCTTGACAATTACAGTTGTCAATAGCAAATGTCATCTTGTCAATGTTTTCATCCAAGTGACAGCTAAATTAAAAGTCGACTAAAATAAAATGTAGGGACAAACACAGTAAAACCTATACAATTTTGTCAAAATGACAGTGATTTTGGATTTAACCGCCTTTCAATGAGCAGTTAAAGTTAAGGACAAAACTAACAGTTAAAATTGTGAAGAAACGAATTTAACGTTATTAATACTTTATGACGTTACTTTGGCTGTTACTTTGATTGTTAAATTGAATGAAGAAATTGGGCGTCAGAGACCGATAGTTATCTATATATATAAAAATGAAACCCGTTTTCCGTTGTCACGACATAACATGAAAACGGCTTGACCGATTTGGCTGATTCTTCTTTTTAAATGATCCTTGAAGTTCAATGATGGTTTTTAAGGAGAGAAAAAAAAAAAAGTTGGGTAAAGTAGGGTAGGTAGGGTAGTGTAGGGTAGTGTAGGGTAGTGTAGGGTAGTGTAGGTTAGTGTAGGGTAGTGTAGGGTAGTGTAGGGTAGTGTAGAGTAGTGTAGGGTAGTGCAAGGGAAGTGTAGTGTAGTGTAGGGTAGGTAGGGAAGGTAGGGTAGGGTAGCGTAGGATATGTAGGGTAGTCATTTGACGGGAGCGAAGCCGCGGGTAAAAGCTAGTTAATATTATAAAGAGAAAAGATTTGTATTTTATTTTTCTATTTTAACGAATAACTTAAAAAAACCTATAAGTTTTAAAATTTCTTGCAGGCAGCGTTCCGAATTACGATAAACTTGGATAAATCGCTAATGAGAGTCGTGGACTGCGTGCCAGTCGCACAGGGCCGGTCGTTGTGGCGACACTTGTGGGAGGTTTCTGTCCAACAGTGGACATCCTTCGGCTGAAATGATGATGATGATGATACTGACCACAACTCTGCTGGTGACGGGGTCCAGGTTAGGAGGATGCATGGCGGGCAGTGCGGGGGGAAGCACTTGCGGTGCCATTGATGTCGACTTCTTAGCCACGGCGCGCTGTCGACGGATTTCCTGCGTGATACATGTTTTTTATTCATTAACAATTATTTACTTTTATCAGGACCTACCAAATTGTCACAGTCAAATAGAAAGAGCGATCGTCGAAGTACATTTTTATATGGTGAGGCTACAATAGCGGGCTACGGCGAATATTCGGGTTATGGCTATGTATGTAGCCGGGTACATCGTTGGAACGCGATGTATTCGCGAGCAGACGATGTAGCACCGGGGCACTGTCGGTAAACTGGCGCGCTTTAAAGGACTTGTCGCGACAATATTCGCTTGAGTGGCCACACCTACGTCACTTCAGCGTCGTCCAAACTTTGAAGCGGGACTGACGTTCTTGTGTACATTGTATTGTATTATTTAATAATTTACTGACATATAATGCAAAGCCACAATAGCTTCCTCCATCGTCTCGGCCGCAGAAATAAACAACGAATATTCGCCGTAGGCCGCTTTCCTGCTTCGCCCGCCAATGTAGACAAGAACATCGTGAAATTCCGACAACGGATGTTTTGCGCACCAACGCGATACGAATCTTCGCCCGCTAATGTAACCCCAGCAATACAACCACGCTTAGAGCTCATACAAACGGCAGAGGTGATAGGTAACACTGAACACACGACGGCAAACGGTGAACTCCATCTGATGTAATATCGACGGCTGCAGTTATAGTATCTCTGCCGTTAGCAACATGCTGCTCATTTGTTTAACCTCTAACGTTAACGTTGATGTCTCACTAATATCATTAAAATAAGCGTTTTGACAGGAAATTGGACCTGATGCTCCCTGGTGAATGTCATTTTAGAACACCCTCATTGATAAAAAACAGTTTTCTCTATAACCCGGTTCTCACCTCGCTCTGCATCTGCTGTTGTTGTTCCCGCTGAGCTTGTGCGTCTGCTTGCTTGCTCGCTTCTTGCTCCTCCGAGCGAGTGTACTCCACGTAAGGCATGTTGAGCTGTGAACAAGAGGTTTTTGGTTAATGATTATATTTTATTTACTCAATACTTTATTGCATTCCACATGTAAATTTAGCTAGAGGAAGCACTTTTAATTTATAATTACAAAATAGTAGGTAAATACTTTCTAAGAAAAACATAACAGTATAAATATAAGTAGAATTCTAAAATAAAGTAGAGTTCTAAAAAAGAATTTCATGCTAGGATGACCAAACAGTTGGGCTGTTTTAGCTTAATTTGGATAACAGCGTTTTATGTTGCCTCAAAGTTATCTAAATAAAAATTTATAATCTAATATGATGGTTAATAGACATGCTGCATGCTGGGCCATGATGGACCATGCTGGGCCATGATAGACCATGCTGGGCCATGATGGACCATGCTGGGCCCTGATGGACAATGCTGGTACAGTATGGCCTATGATGGCCCATGCTGGTCCAGTATGGCCTATGATGGCCCATGCTTGACCACGTTATTTTTTTTTAATAATTTTTAGTTATCAGTAGTTATCACTCACCCTAGGTTGAACTTTACTCCTAGGCATAGGTCTAGGCCTGTGTCGCTCGGCAGCTCGTAACTCTAGGTAGAGTGGAGCGAGGCGCGTGGAGCCGCGGTAGATCCATTCCCGTCGCCCGTCGCCTACGAACATCACTTGCGCTAGTGATGCGTCTACTCTGGTCACTCGAGATGACCACCATTTTCCTGGAAGAGAGTGTTGAATATTTAAATTGGAAAAAGAATATAACATTTCTACTACTTTTTAGACACTGTTTCTCAGGAAGCTTCAACAAAGGTCTCTCTCGATATCAGTCTCACAGTATCTTTTTTTTTTTTTTATCGTTATAAACTAGCGCTTGACTCATCTCATGAACTTCTTCTCACACTAGAGGTAAACTCTCGCAGACCAGGCGCGTGTATTGTACTGCTGGTTCATGACAGCTAATGCTGATCTATGATGGTCAGGGCTGGTCCACGATGACCAGTGCTGGACTTTGGTGGCCGATGCTGAGCCATGATGGCATATGCTGGTCCATGATGGCCCACGCTGGGCCATTACGGTCAGTTATGGTCCATGACGGCCAAAAGTGGTTTAGCCTATTTTCATTTCCTTTTTACTCACCGTTCCACTAGATATATCTCCTTCACGAACTCTCGCGAGAACGGCTGTGCCTCCTCCCACACTAGGGGGGAACCTGGCCCATGTAAGTCCACGCTGGACCATGCTGGGCTATCATGGCCAATGCTAGTTCATGATGGCCAACGCTGGTTGGAAAATAAAAATAGGCCATCATAAGCCTAATTTTTTTTCTAACTCACCGTTCAGGGGGGAACTCTCGCAGACCAGGCGCGTGTATGTAAGTGGACTACACTGACCCATAGTAATCCATTACGGCCAATGCTGGACCATGATAGCCAAAGCTGGCCCATGATGGTCCATGCTGGCCTATGATGGTCCATGCTGGCCCGTGATGCTCCATGATGGCCAATGCTGGGCCATGATGTCCAATACTACTCACCGTTCCACTCAGTCTTGAGATGTTGTCCCTCGTGCAGCCGCACCATGGGCCTCTCGGGGTACGCCAGCAGATAATCCTTCACAAACACCCGCGAGAACGGATGCACCTCCTCCCACACTAGGGGGGAACTCTCGCAGACCAGGCGCGTGTATTGTAAGTGGACTACACTGACCTATTAGTAATCCACGATGGTTAATGTTGTGCAATGATGTCCAATACTGGACCATGATGGTCCATGCTGGTCCATGCTGGTCCATGCTGGCCCATGATGGTCCATACTGGTCCATGATGGTCCATGCTGGTCCATGGCCCATGCTGGTCCATGATGGTCCATGCTGGTCCATGATGGCCCATGCTGGTCCATGATGGCCCATGCTGGTCCATGATGGCCCATGCTGATCCATGCTGGTCCATGGCCCATGCTGGTCCATGATGGTCCATGCTGGTCCATGATGGCCCATGCTGGTCCATGATGGCCCATGCTGGTCCATTATAGCCGATGCTGGTCCATGATGGCCGATGCTGGTCCATGGTTGTCAATGCTGGTCCGTAATGGTCATATTTTTTTTAACTCACCGTTCCACTCAGTCTTGAGATGCTGTCCCTCGTGCAGCCGCACCATGGGCCTCTCGGGGTACGCCAGCAGGTAGTCCTTCACAAACACCCGTGAGAACGGATGCACCTCCTCCCACACTAGGGGGGAACTCTCGCAGACTAGACGGGTGTGTTGGTGTTGCACGTATTGGGCGTAGCCGTCGTCGAAAAATACTAGGTATCTGGGAAAAGAAGTAATTTATTTTTACTTTATTTAGAGTTGTGGTACATAAGCGGCTTTAATGCAATAAGGCATTTTCTACTTGTACACTATTGGATTAAAAAAACACACTGAAAAAAAATTGCAAGAAAAGTTTTACTGTACTAAAATATTGTTTTCTATATTATGACACTCCATTCTGTGCAGTAGCAGAAATACTTTTTGTATTTGAATATTTGCTATACTGGAGGTCGTGAGTTCGATTCCCATCCAGGACAAATATGTGCGCGATGAGCACGATCATTTGTTTGTGTCTGGGTATAATTTATCTATATTATGTATGTATTTAGAAATATATAACTCAGCACAAGCTCTGCTTAGTTTGAGACAAGATGGCGTTGTATGATATTTGTGGAAAATCCGCGCGTATTACTGTGTCGACGAAACAGTAGCGTTGTGCGGCTGTGTTGTAAATCCTAAAAATGGAATATAACGGGATTTAAAAAAGTACAACTTTACCTGTAATTATTGACTGGATTCGGTATTTCAGCGACTACGCCCGAGTAATATGATTCGCGCTTGTTTGTGTCCTTGAACAAGGCTATAAGCCGAGTACCTGTAAAACGAAAAAAACATCTTAATATATATAAATCTCGTGTCACAATATTTGTCCTCAATGGACTCCTAAACCACTTAACCGATTATAATAAAATTCGCACACCATGTGCAGTTCGATCCAACTTGAGAGATAGGATAGTTTAAATAAAAAAAAGTAAAAAAAGTTAGGTAAAGTAACCCGGTAGTGTAGGATAGTGTAGAGTAGTGTAGGGTAGTGTAGGGTAGTGTAGGGTAGTGTAGTGTAGTGTAGGGTACTGTAGGGTAGTGTAGGGTAGTGTAGGGTAGGTAGGGTAGGTAGGATATGTAGGGTAGTCATTTGACGCGAGCGAAGCCGCGGGTAAAAGCTAGTAATATTATAATTTAATATTTGCCAAATAAAAAACGCTCGAATTAACCAAAGGGTAATGTAGAACCAAATATGTTGCAATATAGATTTTGACATCTTTGAGCATTATCATTATTAGCATTATCGGCCTTATAATTTTCCCGCTGCTGGGACTCAGGCCTCCTCTATTGGAGAGGGAATGGGCCATAATCCACCGCGCGGGCCCAGTGCGGATTGGTGGATGTCACATGTCTTCGAATTTTTGGTCTAGAACCAAAAATTCGGTTTTCTCACATGCCGGTTTTCTCACGATGTTTTCCTTCACCGTTTTGAGAGCAGTGGTGATGAAATAAATTACACAAAGTAATGCGCCTGACCGGGTTTGAACCCGCGACCTACAACTTGCAAGTCGGGGCAGTTACCACTGGGCCACCACTGCCCTTGAGTGTCAAAATATGCTCCGGAATCTTTAAATCGCGTTGACTTAGAAGTTTCATCTTTTTCACTGCTCCAAGGGATAGTAAATACTGATTTTAACTTAAAACCTTCACGCGTTCTTGTGAAGACCCCTTGTCTTGACAGACTGACAGACAGACAACAATCTTATAAGGGTTTCGTTTTTTAATTGAGGTACGGAACCTTAAAAAACAGTACTTTTATTATTCACTAGCTGTCCCCTGCAGTTTCACCCGCATTTTTCGTTACTGCTCCGCTCCCGTGGGTCGTAGCGTGCTGGTATATAGCCTATAGCATTCCTCGATAAATGGGCTATCTAACACTGAAAGAATTTTTCAAATCGGACCAGTAGTTCCAGAGATTACCCCCTACATACAAACATACAAACTTACAAATTTTACCTCTTTATAATATTAGTATAGAAGTATAGATTAGATGCTAGCGGCTTCTCTCGTGTGACGATGCACGCGGTTGTTCATGATAACTTCGTCTATAATTGGACAGACAAAACCTTCGGTTTCCCCAAAGAGGTTACCGACACGCAGCCAGGTTATGAATCCTTATAGGATACTTACCGATAGTCATTCTGACATCGGCGGGCTCAGAATACGCGATACATCTCGCTGGCAACACCTTCCCATTGGTCTTCGTTTTATGGTCGAATTTAATACGGCATAGAGAGAATGGGTTGCCCTGAAAAAGAAAATATTGATAAAAAATAAAATGCAAATAGTTTTAGTTCGTATAGGTCATAGGCATGCCTACATGGGCACTTTTGTAAAACGTCAGAAGCTAATGCATGGTAACAATTGCTGCTGTTTTTTAGAAAAAGATTTCTTTTTATTGTTATTTGTAGTTTAATAAAAACTATTACACAAAAATAAGGACATTCACAATAAGATAAATTTGATTCTTAGTTAATAATGGCATTTAGCGAAATAGGCCTTATGAGAATGCCACCGTTTTAGAAAGGGGCATTACGCGAAAGAGGCCTTGTCTTATGAGAATATACCACCTCTTGAGAAAGAGGCACTCCGCGAAAACAAGTATCAAAAAGCGATTTTTTACAACTTTACAAAGGAGACGTTTTGCGACTAACGTCCGTTTTCAATAAGCTATCTAGGTATATACCTACTACTAAACATAAACAACTACTAAATAAGCAGCTACTAAATATAAACAAATCTATCCTTTTGCCTTTACTTGCTTTCCTATAACCTACCGACGGATAGTATTTCCTAGCAAAGTTGCGGATGGATAGATAGAATCTTACTGTTTATCGGGGATAACTATCTATCTATGAGGTTATTGAAAACGGGCGTAAGACAGCAAGTATCTGAAAATCCACTTACCCCACCAGGATTCTTGGGCTGTATCTCCAACACCCGTCCCTTCAACCAGGGTCCGAAGGCGTTCTTCATAGCGTAGACGGGCATCCCCACGCGCAGCGGCGGCCGGGAGATCTCGCCCGGCGGCGGTAACTCTGCCGGGGCCGCTTCCGCTGATAGCTTTACTACCGATATGTCTTTCTGTTAAGGGTAGGAAAATAATGTGGTGAAATTAAACTCATAAAAATAGTTTCGATGCAACCCATGAATAATAATAATAAAAAATATTCAGATTGTGACGTAATACAGAAAACAATTTTTTCTTAAATATATTTTTTTTAATTTGTCGTGTTCTCAAGTGTTACAAGCCTAAAATATAATAGAAAAACATTTATTCGGGACAGAAACAGCATAAGGATTACAAACACAAAGTAAATTAGAAAAAAAAGTACAGAATGCGCCGAGCATGCCCGTACCGAAAGGGTGACCTCAGAATTTGCCTGAACTTGCAATAACAATAAATCCTACTAATACTATAAATGCGAAAGTTTGTGAGGATGGATGTATGTTTGTTACTCTTTCACGCAAAAACGGCTGGACCGATTTGGTTGAAATTTGGTATGTAGTTAGGTTATACCCTGGATTAACATATAGGCTATAGGAAAAAAAAAGAAGCGTGATCTTATTTATTCTTCGATTTTGTTGTTGCGGGCGAAGCCGCGGGCGGAAGCTAGTAATTTATAATAGAACAGTCCAAACTTAAAAACTTCTACATATACTAGCGACCCGCCCCGGCTTCGCACGGGTGCAAAAGTATCAGTGTTTCTCTGCAATACTACGCACGTATTTTACATTTCTAAACCTTTTTCTTGACCTCACTCCATCTATTAAAAAAACCGCATCAAAATACGTTGCGTAGTTGTAAAGATTTAAGCATACATCCCTATGTATGTCGCTTTCTATATCCCTATATAGGGACAGAGAAAGCGACTTTGTTATATACTATATAGTGATAAGAAATTTAATTGAACTAAAGTTCTACTTACATCATCATCCATTTTGTCTGGTCCGGGAAAAGCGGTTTTCTCCTGTGGGAAAAAAGAAAAAGTGATATTCACAAAACAAAACTAAAGTGAAAGGTACAATTCCCTAGGGAATTTTGCAGGTGCTAGGCATAAAACTTTATGTCACAAATCTCTAACTAAACAATTCGTTTAACTTTTAGCTATTCTATATGGTTAACTGGTATTTTGTAATGCCTGCGTCGAATAACTACAACATGTAACATAATTATCGCACATCTTCTTGGGGGGTCATTGTACTCATCATTATGAACAACTTTTACTATGGGACCAAACCAAAAATCGAAAAAAAATAAACAGCTGTTCCTTACATTTATGTTCGCTTATTTTGTCAAAATGTATGGAACAGCTGATTACTTTTTCTCGTTTTCCGCTTTGGTTTATTGGGGTCGGCTTCAGCTCCTCGCCTTTCGCCTATAGTGTAATTTAAGACTATTTTGAGTCTCATCATCATCTGCCTAGCCTTTTCCCAACTATATTGGGATCGGCTTCCAGTCAAGCCGGATTTAGCTGAAGACCAGTATTTTACGAGGAGCGGCTGCCTACCAGACCTCCACAACCCATTAACTGGGGTAACACGGTACTTCATGGCAAGACTGGAGTCAGATTTACTGGCTTCTGATTATCCGTAACGACTGCCAAAGATCTACAAATGACAGCAGGGACCTACGGCTTAACGTGCTTTCCGAGGCACGGAGGAAACTCGTTATGTTAAGATGGTCACCCATCCACAGAGCAACCTTTGCAAGCGTTGCTGAACCTTGAAGATCGACGCTTACGGCTGTTATTATCTAGCCACGAGTTCCTCAAGGGGGAAGAAGGTGAGTCAAACGTTGGTAATGTGACGTAGACGCTCGCTCAGGGCACTACTTACGCGCTATAGACGGCGATCTACCTGTCGATCTTTTCGACTTCCACTACTCCACCCTACGGCCGACCTACGGCTTAAAGTGCTTTCCGAGGCACGGAGGCCGTACTGTAAATCTATACTAATATTATAAAGAGGTAAAATTTGTAAGTTTGTATGTAGGGGGTAATCTCTGGAACTACTGGTCCGATTTGAAAAATTATTTCAGTGTTAGATAGCCCATTTATTGAGGAATGCTATAGGCTATATACCATCATACTACGACCCACGGGAGCGGAGCAGTAACGGAAAATGCGGGTGAAACCGCAGGGGATAGCTAGTGTATAATATTAAAACAAGTCATAATTAAAGAGTGTATTACCTTATTATCTCCGCTGTCTAAAGGTGCATACCCAAGCGGTATGGCAGGACGTTTGGCTGGCATATCACTGGTTGACGACAAACGACGTTTGTTCTGACGAGTCTGCAAGACAAAGTTAATCTATATTATTAATATTATAAAGTTGAAGAGTTTGTTTGAACGCGCTAATCTCAGGAACTAATGGTCCGACTTGAAAATTCTTTCAGTGTTAGATAGCCCATTAATCGAGGAAGGCTATAAGCTATACATCATCGGAACGTAAAATACTTCAGAAATAAAAGTACCGTTCGCTAAATGGTCGCTAAATAAAACAAACGCGCTTTTTCAGGAGCCTTTCTTGCAGGCCTTCCTTGAGGAGCTCCCCTCTTTGCGTCGTATTCCTCAATGCTGAGGGTCGTGACCTCTCTGCTTCATCACCTTAGCCCTTATGATGTCCTCATCCTCTGTTCCTGTCTTTGGCTTTGAAGAGCTGGGGTGGATCAAATAACACTTTTGTTCCAGCCGTTCGTAAAATACGCGCACAATACAATACAAATATTAAGTCGCTGGATGTGTGACTTTTACTTAAAGATGAGGAGAGAGACTTTTTATCTATACTAATATAATAAAGAGGTAAAGTTTGTTTTTTTGTTTGTATGAGGTAATCTGTGGAAGTACTGGTCCGATTGCTAAAATTTTTTCACCAATAGAAAGCTGCTGTATTCCTGAGTGACATAGGCTATATTTTATGTACGCGGGCGAAGCTGCGGGCTAAAGCTATTATTTAGCCTATACTTTTCCACGGCTGGGCGATTTCTTTCTTTTATTCTTTTCTTGAGTCGCCCGGAATCAGCCCTTGTGGTAGGTATTCAGATCATCAAGACACGTCTTCCCAGGTCAACCTCGGCGACATCGTCCATCCTCAGATACCCACTTTGTGGACACTCTTGTCCAGCGGTCAGTGTGTAGCGACTACGATCAACTACACATGACGTCACAGAATCCTGCATCGCGCAAGCAAAGTTCTCGGCGCGATTTGAATAGATACAACAGCCCGAAATCATCTATCAGGCAGTAGCTAGCTGGACATAACACCCGTCCGGTCGGAGGATCCTCCCTTTTCAACGGAGGTATTGGGACTTTACTCTCTGTTCCACTACCTCCAAAAGTGTGAATGTGGTTGATCATCATCTGCCTAGCCTTTTCCCAACTATATTGGGGTCGGCTTCCAGTCAAGCCGGATTTAGCTGAATACCAGTATTTTATTACGAGGAGCGGCTGCCTACCAGACCTCCACAACCCATTAACTGGGGTAACGCGGTACTTCATGGCAAGACTGGAGTCAGATTTACTGGCTTCTGACTATCCGTAACGACTGCCAAAGATCTACAAATGACAGCCGGGACCAACGGCTTAACGTGCTTTCTGAGGCACGGAGGAAACTCGTTATGTTAAGATGGTCACCCATCCACAGACCAACCTAGGCAAGCGTTGCTTAACCTTGAAGATCGACCTGTGCGGCTGTTATTATCTAGCCACGAGCTCCTCTGAATGTGGTTGATGTAACCCACCATATCCCATTTTAGCCTGGCAGTCTTCTTTTCTACGTCCTAGTCTTTTGGCGCAGTGTGGTGTTCATCATTGTGTCACCTCTTTTGACACCTAATGCTGAAACCAGGTGAGGAACTTACCTCTATTGATTCAACGACCGTCGATTCCTGCTCTTCAGGTCCGATAAACTGAAACAAATTGAAGATATGTTTCGTTAGTAAAATGTGTAGCTTTTATCACTTTTCACCGTATTTTAAAAGAAAAAACATGTATATCTATCTTATTATGAAGTGTCCAATTAATCAAATCTATACTAATATTATAAAGAGGAAAGATTTGTACCTATTTTTGTTTGTTTGTAATGAATAGACTCAAAAAGTACTGGGCCGATTTAAAAAATTCTTTCACCAATAGAATGCTACATTCTTCCAATTTGACATAGGCTACTTTCATTTTGAAAAAAAATAGGGATCCTTGGTAAAATTTGAACAATGTAACCGAAGGTGTAGAAAAATGAGTCTTAAAATATCTTTCGTCAAATGCGCTGTCGAAACTATTAGCGATAGAACAAAATAATGTACAACAATATTGAAGAACATCATAATGTCTACAAAAAACTCCGCGGTAGCATATGTCCAACTATTGTAGTTATGTCACTACAACAACTTTTTTCAAAAATAAATAATAGTCTACCCCGTGCGAAGCCGGGACGGGCTGCTAGTAATATATAAATAAAAATAAGCTTGATTCGGTGTATTTTTGCGTGGCATTTTTTTTAGTGTTTGAGGAATATAAGGCCGAAAATTTCAATATGGCGGTCATGACAGACTTTTGATGTTTTCGTTGCTACCGAAAAAAGGCAAAAATCTACGATAGCATATTATTTCTAGCTAACTACAGAACTATGACTCACTCACTTTAGATTCAGGCGTATCGCATATAACTATGGCGGGTAGCTGCTGTCTGCGGCACTCAAACGTCGCGTACAACTCACAGCGGAGCTTGTCCGTCGCTATCTGACACTCGTTCAGCATAGCGTCTATTTCTAGCTAACTACAGAACTATGACTCACTCACTTTAGATTCAGGCGTATCGCATATAACTATGGCGGGTAGCTGCTGTCTGCGGCACTCAAACGTCGCGTACAACTCACAGCGGAGCTTGTCCGTCGCTATCTGACACTCGTTCAGCATAGCGTCTATTTCTAGCTAACTACAGAACTATGACTCACTCACTTTAGATTCAGGCGTATCGCATATAACTATGGCGGGTAGCTGCTGTCTGCGGCACTCAAACGTCGCGTACAACTCACAGCGGAGCTTGTCCGTCGCTATCTGACACTCGTTCAGCATAGCGTCTATTTCTAGCTAACTACAGAACTATGACTCACTCACTTTAGATTCAGGCGTATCGCATATAACTATGGCGGGTAGCTGCTGTCTGCGGCACTCAAACGTCGCGTACAACTCACAGCGGAGCTTGTCCGTCGCTATCTGACACTCGTTCAGCATAGCGTCTATTTCTAGCTAACTACAGAACTATGACTCACTCACTTTAGATTCAGGCGTATCGCATATAACTATGGCGGGTAGCTGCTGTCTGCGGCACTCAAACGTCGCGTACAACTCACAGCGGAGCTTGTCCGTCGCTATCTGACACTCGTTCAGCATAGCGTCTATTTCTAGCTAACTACAGAACTATGACTCACTCACTTTAGATTCAGGCGTATCGCATATAACTATGGCGGGTAGCTGCTGTCTGCGGCACTCAAACGTCGCGTACAACTCACAGCGGAGCTTGTCCGTCGCTATCTGACACTCGTTCAGCATAGCGTCTATTTCTAGCTAACTACAGAACTATGACTCACTCACTTTAGATTCAGGCGTATCGCATATAACTATGGCGGGTAGCTGCTGTCTGCGGCACTCAAACGTCGCGTACAACTCACAGCGGAGCTTGTCCGTCGCTATCTGACACTCGTTCAGCATAGCGTCTATTTCTAGCTAACTACAGAACTATGACTCACTCACTTTAGATTCAGGCGTATCGCATATAACTATGGCGGGTAGCTGCTGTCTGCGGCACTCAAACGTCGCGTACAACTCACAGCGGAGCTTGTCCGTCGCTATCTGACACTCGTTCAGCATAGCGTCTATTTCTTTGCTGTCCTCTGCGAAGAGAAAAAAATATATTTTGAGATGGGACTCCGAAAAGTGTTGTTTTGAGAGATGAGAAAATTTGTACCAGAATTCGAATAAACTCAGAATCGGACCAAACCTAAATAGACATAGGTATAGATATACTCTTTATTGTTTTTTTTTTTTTTTTTTAATCATTATAATACTAATCATAATAATTGTATACCAAAAACAAATTTACAAAACTGAAAATGAATAGGTTGCCACGATGGCCAGTCATACCGCTTAAAGCAATTTTTTGGATGAATTTGACAGAGAAGAAGAAAGATACGCTGGTTAATGGCGCGCTAAACGAAGAATAATAATAGGTGCACGTGATACAGTCCGTCTAATGAAAGCGCGACCAGAGAAAAAGAGGTAAAATCCAACAATTTTGTATGTGGTATTACTAACTAGTAGGAGAATCATGTCGAGACACTTCACTATTTTTTTATTTCCTACAATTGCGGCTGAATAATGTTGCCACTTAAATTGAAAAAAAAAAACTCCAGGTTGCGCTTTCATTATTTATTTCATTTTTTTTTTGCTTTCATTAGACGCACTCTATCTCACTACAGTCAAAGGGAATGTGATATTGGGGTATTTTATAACCCCCTTTTCTCCCCATTTCGAGCCTCACTTGATAAATTGTCTTACTTTTTTTGGTGTACAATGTAATTCATTCAATTGAGAGGAGCTCGTGGCTAGATAATAACAGCCGCACGGGTCGATCTTCAAGGTTAAGCAACGCTTGCCAAGGTTGGTCTGTGGATGGGTGACCATCTTAATATAACGAGTTTCTTCCTTGCCTCGGAAAGCACGCTAAACCGTAGGTCCCAGCTATCATTTGTAGATCTTTGGCAGTCGTTACGGATATTCAGAAGCCACTAAATCTGACTCCAGTCTTGCCATGAAGTACCGTGTTACCCCAGTTAATGGGTTGTGGAGGTCTGGTAGGCAGCCGCTCCTCGTAAAATACTGGTATTCAGCTAAATCCGGCTTGACTGGAAGTGGACCCTAATATAGTTGGGAAAAGGCTAGGCAGATGATGATGATGAATGTAATTCATTCAATTCTATACTCACGTTCGAGTTTTTCAATCTCGTCATCCAACATGATTTGCGTCTCCTTGAGCCTGACATCCATGTCATATTTCTTCCAAGTGTCGTTCAAATACTTGGCTAGATTGTCTTCTATGAACCTAGAAGGAAAATAATAATATAATTATTTTTATTTAAGAAGTGAAATTATTGTTTGTTAATTGTAAATATGTAATTTATAATTTACAACGTAGAGGTCTTTAAGTCAAGAGTGAATAGGTTAGTTCTAGGCAAGCGTGCTCCATCGTCGACCACATCATCGCTTACCATCAGGTGAGACAGTGGTCAAACGCGAGCCTATCAATCATAATCCAAAAGCAGCTTCACTGGGATCCATGGTTTATGTAAAAAGTGGTACCCAGGGCCCTGAAATGCAAGGCAAAGAAGGATCAGGATCGATTTTTAGTCAGTACAAGTCTGACACGCTTTTTAGGGTTCCGTAGCCAAAATGGCAAAAACGGAACCCTTATAGTTTCGTCATGTCCGTCTGTCCGTCTGTCCGTCTGTCCGTCTGTCCGTCTGTCACAGCCGATTTACTCGGAAACTATAAGTACTACAGTGATGAAATTTGATGGGAATATGTGTTGTATGAACCGCTACAAAATTATGACACTAAATAGTAAAAAAAAGAATTGGGGGTGGGGCCCCCCATACATGTAACTGAGGGATGAAAATTTTTTTTTCGATGTACATACCCGTGTGGGGTATCAATGGAAAGGTCTTTTAAAATGATATAAAGTTTTCTAAAAAACATTTTTCTTAAAGTGAACGGTTTTTGAGATATCAGCTCTCAAAGTCGTAAAAAGTATGTCCCCCCCCCTCTATTTTTATAACTACGGGGTATAAAATTCTAAAAAAAATAGAGGTGATGCATGCTAATTAACTCTTTCAACGATTTTTGGTTTGATCAAAGTATCTCTTATAGTTTTTGAGATAGGTTGATTTAACTGTAATTTTGGTTAAGTTATTGTGCTTACACTGAAAACGATGGCTGAACCTTATAAGATAGATCAAAAAATATACTACAGTATTGTACACCTTTAAAAATCCGCGATGATATAAAGTTTATTATATTTGCTGCTACGGAACCCTTTGTGCGCGAGCCCGACTCGCACTTGGCCGGTTTTTTATTCCGGGAGTATCTTCCGTTGAAACAAATCCTCTTCCATCCAATGACTTCTCCCGCTCTAGGGTGCAGCAGGAGGGCGTGTCAGACTTTTGCTGACTAAAACCTACTCCTATGAATGAAGGAATTCTTTGCCTTCTGTCTCCCATAATACAAGCTCAGCTTAGTATGGGAATCAGGACTAGTACTTTAAGGTTAATACATTTTACCAGTGTCTTATTAATAATATAATATCTTATTTGGCAATGTAAAGTTTGGCAATAAATTACTTCATTTTTTTTCTTTTTTCTTTCCAGGGCCCGGGCGTCCTCTTTCGCAAAACCCACGGCTTCAGTAGGCTTCGACCCTGTTGGGACCCTAAAGAAGACACAAAACTATTATAGAAACAAAGTAAAAACCACTTACAAAGCACCCTTCTCTCCAATAGTCTCCTTGGGTTCGTCGGTAGTCATATCTTCATCTTCGGACTCAGAATCTGAGATTTCCACCAGGTCTTGAGACAACTTGCTCATTTCTAGGTCCAGGAGCGGAGTAGACGGGTCTTTTATGCCTTGGATTAGGTTCTGTAACAAAAATAGCAGGGTTTTTATTCAGTTCTTATCTATATAATATGTAAAAGGTGAAACTGCTATCAACGACTGCATCACTGCTTACCATCAGGTGGGATTGCAGGTTTATGTAATATAAAAAAAATAAAAAGAAACTGACTGACTGGCATGTCAACACACAGCCGAAATTACTGGGACTAGGTACGCAAAATTTTGCACAAGTCATCAAGTAGATAAGCACTAAAAATAATTTTCCAAAAGTCACCTCCTAAAGGGATGAAAGAAGTCCAAAGTTTATATGAAGACTTTCACGCGGGTGAAGCAGCTGGCAGCAACTAGTCTCCATAGATAGAAATAATATTATGCTCTAGACGTTTATAAAACCAACTTGATGTCGATAAAACCTGCTTAAAGTAGATAAAAAAGCACCAGTCATCAATACAAGACACTCTAGACGTCGATGAAATCTATTCAAAGTCGGTAAAACCTGCTCGATGTTGTTAAAATCTTTCCGAAGTCGATGAAACGATGAAAAATCCAAGATGGCACCCACAAATATCGTAGTTTTCAGAGGTACTGAAATTAAACGCTTTTTTCGCTTCGTCCTATTAGCGACTACCTCAACGCACGGCAGGCACACCATGAAGTGACTATGTTGAGGTAATAGCTACTGACTATGTTGAGGTCAAATGTAAAATGGGCTACTGACTGATGCTGAAAATAAACACCTACCTTAGTCCTATTGGCAACCACCTCAGCGCACGGCACACACACCATGGAGCGTCTCTTCCTACCCGCGTCAAAGTAATTCACCACCGACGCGTCAGCCACTTTGTAACGCGCATTGTTGTAGATAATACTAGATCGCGACTATGTTGAGGTAATAGCTAGTGACTATGTTGATGACAATACAATGTGGCGACTATGTTGAAGTAATAGCCACTGACTATGTTGATGAAAATACAATGTGGCGGCTATGTTGAGGTAATAGCCACTGACTGTGTTGATGAAAATACAATGTGCCGACTATGTTGAGGTACTAACTACTGTGTTGATGACAATACAATGTGGCGACTATGTTGAGGTAATAGCAACTGACTGTGTCGATGATAATACAATGTGGCGACTATGTTGAGGTAATAACTACTGACTGTGTTGATGACAATACAATGTGGCGACTATGTTGAGGTCTTAGCAACTGACTATGTTGATGCCAAATGTAAAATGAGCTACTTACTGATGCTGAAAATAAACTCCTACCTTAGTCCTATTAGCGGTGGTCTCAGCGCACGGCAGACACACCATGGAGCGTCTTTTCCTACCAGCGTCATAGTAAGCCACCACCGACGCGTCAGTCACTTTGTAACGCAAATTGTTGTAGTAAATACAATGTGGCGACTATGTTGAGGTAATAGCAACTGACTGTGTCGATGATAATACAATGTGGCGACTATGTTGAAGTAATAACTACTGACTGTGTTGATGACAATACAATGTGGCGACTATGTTGAGGTCTTAGCAACTGACTATGTTGATGCCAAATGTAAAATGAGCTACTTACTGATGCTGAAAATAAACTCTTACCTTAGTCCTATTAGCGGTGGTCTCAGCGCACGGCAGACACACCATGGAGCGTCTTTTCCTACCAGCGTCATAGTAAGCCACCACCGACGCGTCAGTCACTTTGTAACGCAAATTGTTGTAGTAAATACAATGTGGCGGCTATGTTGAGGTAATAGCCACTGACTGTGTTGATGACAATACAATGTGGCGACTATGTTGAGGTCTTAGCTACTGACTATGTTGATGATAAATACACTGTGGCGACTATGTTGAGGTCATAGCTACTGACTATGTTGATGACAATACAATGAGGCGACTATGTTGAGCTACTAACTACTGACTGTGTTGATGACAATACAATGTGGTGACTATGTTGAGGTAATAGCTACTGAAGTACTGACTATGTTGAGGCCAAATGTAAAATAAACTCCTACCTTAGTCCTATTGGCGACCACTTCAGCACACGGCAGACACACCATGGAGCGTCTCTTCCTACCAGCGTCGTAGTAATTCACCACCGACGCGTCAGCCACCATGTACGGCCCCTTGCCGTCGCTGGTACAACAGTAGTTGACGCATTTCGACATGTCGCGGGCTTGGTCTAGTTCCAGGGCCGTTATTTTTTGTGGTTCTGTAAAAAGGAAATTAAGTAAAAATTAAGTTTAACCTCATTTCTGCAAGACGGTTTGAAAAATCTAAGGATGTTTCGCAAAAAATTAGTTCAACAAGGGTACTTTCTAACCGTCCTTTTGAAATTGCAGGACAGTTCGAAAGAACTACCCTGGAGCGCAAAGGACAGCACACAGGAACATAAGTAGGTTTTATTCAGTAAAGCTTTAACTAACTCTTTGACTCTTCTCCCGCTTAAGGCTGGCGCGAAGTGTCGATTTTCCATACAAACGTAATACCAAAATCATTTGCAGTTTTAGCATATTTACACCATAATATGATGTTATTCGGATTCAGACAATAATTATCTAGGTTCCTACGTCGTCATTTTATTGAAAAACTTACCCCAAACGAAATTTAAGCGAATTTAATTTTGCACATTTTCACAGCGAAAATGTCATGTTTTTATATAGTTTTTTCTATATTATAAACATCAAAATTTCAAGATATCTCCCCGCAGGAACACAGATATTATTATCAAGTTATAAAGAATTGAAAAGAAATTGGAAAATCATTAATTTTTCATTCATCATTTTTGGTATTACGGAATACATCCAAATTTCTCCCAAATTTTCAATAGTTTTTATTGCTATCGCAGCAAGCAAATGTCAGTGTGTGGGTGATGACATCTCCAGTCAGTGTGTCCAAGAATTGTTTATACTATCTGGATTGATTACGTCAACCTCAAAAACGTACCCGCAAAAGGGTATGTTGTCTCTTTCTACCACGGTGTCCATAGACGAGTAAGAAAGGGACACGCTACCTCTTTGTATGCTCCGTCTTGCTGGGTACATTTTTTCCATTTTTGCTTGTCAATTTAAAATATGAACTTAATGGCAATGAATTTTAAGTACACTTCAGATTGTGTGATATTACTTCGTAATCATTCCAGGGTACACAAGGTCCTTGCGTGTGTGTCGCTTCTACAGGGTTACCTACTTATCTATCATAGGTTCATATTTGATCGAATTTCATTTCCTATAAAACTTTTCAACAATTATCGTTTCGTTTTAAGGATCCCGTACCGCAAAGGGGAAAAACGAAACCTTTATAGGATCACTTTGTTGTCCGTCGGTCTGTTTGTCAAGACCCTTTATATCGGAAACGCGTGGAGTTATCGAGTTCGAGAATAGGCCCGCGATCCCTTGAAGCTGTGCACAAATCAAATAAATAAGTTATCGAAAAAAAAAGATACAGCCGTTTATATCGCAAAAAACGTACGTTTGATACTCTCTAGGTAATCAAAATTTATAGGGTAAAAAAGGTCTTATAGCAAATATGGGAAAAGTCTGAAAACTGAAAATTTGTAGTTACGCCACTAAGAAAATCGGTTCCCCTCCTACAGGCTTTCACACTAGCGTATTGGTCATATTGTACAAGCGGTTTGCGAGCGTTTGTTTCTTATATTATTTAGATCTTAATCACCTTAAATTCATTAAGTCGTGATTTATTTTTGTTAACATCTCATGTTGATAGGTTTGATTTTTTTTCTTATATTTACATTTTCTCTTATGGTGTGAATGTGGGAACACCTTAGACTACGATTTTGATTACTAGTATTTCGACAGTTTTTTGATAAAAAATATTTTTATTATACTTTTGGGTACAATCTTAATAATCTGTCTGTCAATATAATATGTTCTGTTATGTAATATATACTTATAATACATTTGTAGAAGTAAAAATTCTGTATATTGAAAATATCAAAAAAATTATGGCAGAGGGGGTGTTACGAGACCGATACCGAACCCATTTTTTTAAAATTAGTTAGGTACTTAGGTTTACTTTTATAGGGCGCAAACCGTGTAGATTTTAATTTCAAGTATAGGTAGTATATTTGATAGTGTGTAGGGTATTTTTAGTACTCTTAGGTAAGATTAGTAATTCGTATAGATATTAGTTTTTAGGGATTTTACTTATTTATTGATATACATACAAGAAAAGTTTTTAACCACTGCGTAAATTTTTTTTGGTGGCTCAGTGTAAGTAATAGAACACAAGTCGACTTCAAGGTTAAGCAACCCTTGCCAATAGGTTGGTCTGTGGATGGGTGACCATCTTAACATAACAAGTTTCCTCCGTGCCTCGGAAAGCACGCTAAGCCGTAGGTCCCGGCTGTCATTAACAGTCGTTACGGATAGTCAGAAGCCAGTAAATCTGACTCCAGTCTTGCCATGAAGTACCCTGTTACCCCAGTTATTGGGTTGTGGAGGTCTGGTAGTCAGCCTATGCTTTCCGAGGCACGGAGGAAACTCGTTATGTTAAGTTGGTAACCCATCCAAAGACCAACCTTGGCAACCGTTGCTTAACTTTGAAGATCGATCTGTGTTTTATTACTTACACTGAGCCACCAAAAAAAATTTACGCAGTGGTTAAAACTTTTCCTGTATAAGTGTAGATACTACACTAAAAACTTATTGATAAGTTTTTTCATACACGCAACGAAGTCGCGGACACAGCTAGTATGGAAATATTGTAAACCCAATATTTTTTTGAAAAGAGTAACCATGAAGTTTCTTGCCGGTTCTTCTCCATAGGAAACGACGAATTGGAACTACGCACTAGATTCTGACGTTTCATAAGTGTCCATGTAGGCCCACGTAAAATAAAAATATGATTTCAATTCGATAGATTGATCACTACAGAACACTGTCTTTTTTTGCATTAAATTTATTTTTAGGATAACATTAAAAGTGACGACCCTATTACTTCAATGGAGCATAGGTAATCTGAGGGCACGGTAGTGTCACACCCACCAAGTCGCGCAAAAAAGTGCCATCCTTATCTCGAAACATTTCGAGCCATTTTCAACCTCTTATAAATCCGTTGTGGACGAAACTAGATCAAGCAGGCTTCATAAAAAGACTATATATTTCAAATTTCATTAAATTTTCTAAATTTTGTCACTCACTGACTGAACGAACATAAAAAGTCTAAGGCACTTTTAGCAGCAATAGAGACAGAAGTTTCAAATTTTGATTACAATTAGTGTTTAGTGTACAAACCAAGGGAAAACTAAAATATTTTGCAATTTCGACCTAGTTTTCTAGATACACCAACTGCATATATAACTTAGTAATCCCATATAAATGTATAGGATTACAAAGTTACATTTTTAAGATTTGACTTGGTAATCGCACTAAACGATTTACTTAATTACTTTTGAGATACATTGTGTTTTCATGCGATTACAAAGCTAAATTCATTTATTTAAAACATACAAGATATTTTGACTTGGAATAACATGGATCTCACATATTTTTACGGTAGAAGAGTAGTGTTGCGAGACTTGAGTTTTTTTACAAGCTGTGTTTTTGATGGAATTATTTTGTCAAGTTCAAAACTGTTCTATATTATGCTGTGAAGATTGTCCGACTCACACGTACACACACATATACAATTTCGCATTTGTTTTTGCCAAACAAAGATAGCAATATACCGCGAACGTATTTTATTTTCATCTCAACTCGAAGTAGCGAGCGATTTCCGCTGGATCCTTAAGTAAAAAAGTTCTTGCTAGCTAAAACACTAGGAAGTGATGCTGGCCGGCTTTTGAGAAACCGTCACAATAATTAAAATTGTGTCAGTTATGCTTATACAAATTTACTTCGACTTGAAAAGTGTGAAAGTTCAAACGGTACTTCTTAGGTTTGATGGCATTTTATTATTTATTATTATTATGACTTCATAACACAGCTTTAGGTCTCCCACAAGGTGGACCAATGACCTGGAAAGGGTCACTGGAATCTGATCACAGAACCGGCCATTCTGGCGAGTCGCTTGGAAAGCCCTAGCTCCAGAACACGACAATAATATAGTAAGAAGAAAGAAAGATAACATGTTCATTTTGCTTGAAAATGCACAAGAAAATACAATAATAATCTGTTGACCGTTTAAATAGTGCGACTGGGTCGCGGCAGACCACGGAGTACAGCACGGAGATGGCGCGAGGAATTGGATAGATTCCGCCAGAACTGGCGAGAGGAAGCGCGGGCCCGCGAAAGGTGGAAGGAGTGGAGGGAGGCCTTTCCCAGGAGTGGGATAATCTGTTGGGCCATATGTGGACTGGGCATAACTTTATACACCGTAGACACTAGACAGAACACAGTTGTTTATGTCTGTAGAAAATATGAACGCGACCGATTCGTCGAGTAATTAATGTCACACGAACGCATCCAAAATGTTATAGATGTCGCCACTGTACCTTTTCCGCCGGTCTCTCTTCCGGAATAAAACTCGAAGTCATCGTACACTTGCTCTGTATTTTATTTAGCAATCCCTAGATAATTATCACCTAATCAGACTAATTCCACTAGTTTTCATTAGGTTATGGGCCCAGACGCCTATTAGTTTCGAATAGGGACAGTTTCCAATTGTCCTTTGTGCGTAAAGTAATTTGAAGTTAAATCTAACCTCAATCCGGCTCGGGCGCACATTCCTCGTTTTTTTTCAGAGTTCATATTTCAGCTAATCCCTATAATTGGCATTATAAAATGGCATCAAACGGCAACTTAATCAACATCGAAAAGTTGAAAGGACGGGATAACTATGCAACTTGGAGTTTTGCCGTTACACGAGGACCTTTGGAAATGTGTGGAGAACGATGACGAAACCTCCTTCACTAAAAGCGAAGACACAAAAGCAAGAACAAAGATCATACTATTGGTAGATTCCTTAAATTATATCCACATTCAGGAATCAAAGACATCTCGAGAGGTATGGAATAACCTGCGTAAAGCTTTTGATGACTCGGGCTTGACAAGGAAGGTAGGTTTATTACGTGAGTTAATTACAACAGATCTAGAAGGCTGTGGAAGTGTAGAAAACTACGTGAATAGGATAATAACTTGTGCACACAAGCTCAGAAATATTGGGTTCCTCGTGGATGACGAGTGGCTGGGTACGCTCCTTCTTGCAGGGCTCCCAGATTCATATAAACCCATGATAATGGCCATGGAAAGCTCCGGTGTGACCATAAGTACAGATTTAGTGAAAACTAAAATTCTTCAGGATGTCAAAGATGAAAAGGACTCAGCGGCTTTTTACTCACATTATCACAAAAATAATGCAAAGGCCTATAAGCCTTCAGGCAGCAAAGGACCCCGATGCTTTAAGTGCAATAAGCATGGTCATGTAGCAAAATACTGTCATTCAAATCGTAGTTCAAGTCAAAATAGTAATTCCAGTAAGCAAAACAAGAAATCCAATGAGACTTCTGGCTATGTGGCAGCATTCTCTGTGTCTCCTGTTCTGGACAAAGGACATTGGTACCTTGACTCGGGCGCTGCTATGCACATGACCAACAATAAGGACTTAATTTATGATTTTGAACCTGCTTTATTAAGTAATATTACTGTTGCAGATAATAAAACATTACCTGTAAGGGGCTGTGGTAAAGTAAACATAAAAAGTTATGATGCAGAGAGGAAGAGGTTAATTGGCACTGTGCAGGTAAAAAATGTATTGTATGTCCCAGATTTGGCTGTCAACTTATTATCAATACATCAAATCACCAAGAATAACTGTGAAGCAAAATTTGATGAGAATTGTTGTAGAATATACCACAATTCAAAGTTGGTCATGACAGGATACATGCAGAATGGTTTATATGTGATTAATAATGATACTCTCGCTCTGTTATCTTCAGTTCACCTATGGCATCAAAGAATGGGTCATCTCAACTACCAGAATCTTCAGAAACTTAAAGATTCTGCTGAAGGAATAGACTTAGAAATGCATCAGAAGGAAAATGTGACCTGCAATACATGTCTACAGGGTAAGCAAACCAGGCAGCCGTTCAAACATACTGGCACAAGGGCTTCCGGTCTTCTAGAGACAATACATTCAGATGTATGCGGTCCTATGGAAGAAAAGTCACTCGGTGGTGCTAGATACTATGTCACATTTATTGATGATTACTCAAGAAAGGTATTTGTATACTTTATGCATTCTAAGTCTCAAGTTTTTGACTACTTTAAAGAATTTAAGAAATTAGTAGAAAATCAGTTACAGCGAAAAATAAAAACTATAAGAAGTGACAATGGCAAAGAATATGCCAATGAAGCATTTGATAAATTCTGTAAAGAGTCTGGTATCAAAAGAGAATTCACTGTACCATATTGTCCAGAGCAAAATGGCATGAGTGAGCGCATGAATAGAACTCTGGTTGAGCGCGCCAGATGTATGCTCATTAATGCTGAACTACCAAAGAAGTTCTGGGCAGAGGCAGTGTCTACTGCTGCTTATGTGATTAATCGCTCGCCAACCAAATCTATCAATTACAAATCTCCTGAAGAAATGTGGACTGGTGCAAAGCCTAATATACAACATATGAGAGTTTTTGGTTGTCCAGCTATGATGCATATACCCAAAGAGAAGCGATTGAAGTGGGATTGTAAATCAAGACAGCTGATATTTGTTGGATACTGCCCAGAATCTAAAGGATACAGATTATATGACAAACAGGAAGGAAAAGTTATACGAAGTAGAGATGTAGTATTTTTAGAAGAGAATATAAAGAAAGATTTTGCGCTGATGCCACTTAAGAGCTCTAGTCATGAGGAAGCAAGTGAAGGAAATGTTAATGAGACATTTGACAGTGAGATCAGTTCACATGAAAGTATATGTACAGTCAAGGAGAATGACAGTTTACAAGCCAGTGAAGATGATATGAATGATGAAGATTATTCTCCTGAATGTACCTTGAGCCCACAGCCTGCCGTCACTAGAAACCTAAGACCCAGGAAGAATGGGAGAATGCCTACTTATCTATGTCAAAATATGTCAAATAGCAATGCTTTACTGCCCGACCCTCAAACTGTAAAACAGGCCTTAGATAGTGAAAATGCACAAGAGTGGAAAAATGCAATGCAGAGTGGATATAATTCACTAATGGAAAACAACACGTGGACACTCTCTGAGCTACCACCTGGTAAGAAAGCAATTGCATGTAAGTGGGTTTTTAAAACCAAATTAGATTCAAATGGAGACATTGCCAAATATAAAGCAAGATTAGTCATCAAAGGGTATGAACAAACTTATGGTGTGGATTATACTGAGGTGTATGCTCCTGTGGTGCGCCTCACCTCTATCAGATACCTTCTTGGAATGGCAGCTAAATATAAACTGCAAATTGAACAACTAGATGCAATCACAGCATTCCTACAGGGTGATATAGATGTAGAGTTGTACATGTCACAACCACCAATGTTTGAGAATGGTAGAAACCAAGTTTGCAAACTCAACAAAAGTATCTATGGCTTAAAACAAGCAAGCAGAACTTGGAATCAAAAATTAGACAATTACTTGTTTGAAATTGGATTTAAAAAGTCACAATTAGATCCATGTGTGTACTATATAAATAGTGAAGGAAACACACTATATCTAACCCTCTTTGTCGATGACCTACTATTATTTTTCAGCAATTTTGAATTTGCAAAGATGATAAAAAGCAAAATTATACATAAATTCAATATGAAAGAATTGGGAAAAGCGGATTATTACATTGGACTAAGAATAAAATATGAGAAAAATGGAATTCATATAGATCAATCAAAATATATAGAGACTGTACTGGAACGATTTGGAATGAAGAATTGCAAACCTGTTGATACACCAATGGAAACTGATCTTAAATTTACTGAATCTACTGATGAAAATATATTAAGTGATATACCCTATCAAGAAGCAATAGGTTGTTTATTATATATCTCACAGGGTACACGTCCAGATATATGCTATGCTGTGAACAGGCTAAGCCGCTATAACAAAATACCTACGTCAGAACACTGGACTGCTGTAAAGAGGATTTTTCGATATCTGCAAGGAACCAAAAATCTTCAGCTGTCATACAAAAGCAATGTAAACCATGAAGTCACCGGATACTGTGATTCTGACTGGGCGTCATGTACTGAAGAAAGAAGGTCCTGCACAGGATATGTTTTCATGCTTCAAGATGGTGCCATATCATGGAACTCTAAAAGGCAGCCAACTATTGCACTATCAACTACCGAAGCTGAGTACATGGCAATTTCAGCAGCTACTCAAGAAGCACTCTGGCTGAAACAGTTATGTTGTGAACTGTGGCCTGCAACCAAGTCTACTATTTTAACTTTGTTTTGTGATAATCAAAGCGCTATCAAACTTTCAGGTAATTCTGCATATCATGCTCGGAGTAAGCACATTGATGTACGTCACCACTATATTCGTGATAAGGTCAACTCTGGGGACATCTGCATCAAGTACATACCTACAAGTTTGATGCTGGCTGACTGTATGACCAAAGCCCTGGCGAAACCGAAGCATCTTCAATTCCTCGTCGGCATGGGTCTACGTTCAAGAGAGGATGTAGAAAATATGAACGCGACCGATTCGTCGAGTAATTAATGTCACACGAACGCATCCAAAATGTTATAGATGTCGCCACTGTACCTTTTCCGCCGGTCTCTCTTCCGGAATAAAACTCGAAGTCATCGTACACTTGCTCTGTATTTTATTTAGCAATCCCTAGATAATTATCACCTAATCAGACTAATTCCACTAGTTTTCATTAATGTCCATGAACTACGATTATAATATTTACCTTTAGCAGCATTATCTTCGTCATCTGAGTCTAGACTGAATATTTCTAGACTCAGTTTAGGCTTAGACTGTGTTGGCGTTTGAGGCTGATCGTTTGGCTAAAATTAAAAGAAAAAAAAAACATTAGCAAAAACATTTATTTTTATAAAAAAAACTACTTTATTTTTTAATTTAAAGGGTTTTAAATCGTTATACTAAACAAACTCGATGATATTTTTAGTGAAAAAAGTGAATTAATTAATGTTTAAGTAAAGGTTGGTGTTCATAACATCGTTATTTAAATCAACCGATAACCGCGATGACGATTAGTGTAATTCTTTTCGTTTTTATGAGTAAATAAATTATTAAACGTTGGCGACTATTAGAAGTAAATACTTAATTTAGGAGAAAAAATAAAAAAAGCCTTTTCCACTTACCTTAGCTTCAGGTATAATCATTGGTTCGACGCTAACAGTTTTGATCGAAACTTCACTTGTATTCAATCTGGCCTGCAAAAGTAAATGAGAAACATAATTACTCCAGTACTCTACATAGGGATAGGTAGGAGATTAACCCATAGTACAGGCAACACTAAGAAATTCAGCATGAAAACTACTTAGTAAAACTTATGTAGTTCAGATTTGAGTATAAAAAAAGGTCCTCGGACATACTCTCAAAAAAACGCGGCAAATTATCGCGCCCTAAGAGTTCCGTACCATCCGTAGAAAAAGTATTACGTATTTATTTTATTCTGAACACTGTTTTAGGCTATCACGGTTTGTTTCACAATTTAAATTGTCACTTACGGGATATCTTCCGTGATTTTTAATTATTTCGAGTTCCCGATATTTCGACGCTGTTGCAAGCGCCATGATCGCGGGATCCGGCATCATAACAAAGACTCCGAAAAACTTGGTGATACTGTGAGTGTGTTTTGCCGTGATTTAGTGTCGAGTTGCAATAGTGCGCGTAGCAAGAGACATAGGAAGAGGGTAGACAGATTTGTCTGCTCTTAGCAATTTTTTCCATCCACCCGCACTCTCCAGTCATCCCGCGATCATGGCGCTTGCAACAGCGTCGAAATATCCCGTAAGTGACAATTTAAATTATTTTATTCTGTTTTTAGTATTAGTGCAGCGACAAAAATACATGATCTGTGTAAATTTCAACTGTTTAGCTATCACGGTTCATACGATACAGCCTGGGGACAGACAGACCTACAGCGGAACCACAGCATACCCTTTGCATACAGAACTCTAAAAAGGCCCAAAATAAACGTATAGAACAATCAAATCTGAACCTTAAATAATAATACATAGAGTACATCTTTCCAAAACTTATGCGGCGGCGGTTTCGGCACGCCACTGCCTGTCCTAAATAAACTTATGGCCTCATGAAATTGATGCCTTTATGAAATGTGAACCTTATTATAGTGTAAGACACAGAGTATAACTTTCACTTACAGGCTTATGCGGCGGCGGTTTCGGCACGCCACTGATGACTACCTCCCCCTCTTTGGTAGTTATCTCCGACGTGTTCCCTCCAGAACACATACTAGTGATCTCTATGCCCGGAGGTATGTTGACATTGGTAACGTCTGTATCCGGGGTCGGTGGTTTGTCGTTTGTCTCTGTTTTCGTATCCGGTTCCGGTTGTTTTTGTACTTCTTGTAAGTCTGTGGGTAAGAAAAAAAAAATAGGATTATTTAAAAAAAAGTCGCAGTAGAACCAAAGTTACCGATATAGCACGAAGAATCGCCAAACTTAAGTGGCAGTGGGCAGAGCACATTGCTCGTAGAAAAAAAACAGGGCAAGTGCGAGTCGGACTCGCGCACTGAGGGTTCCGTACCAACTGACCTATGAAAACAGTTCATTCTCGAATCGAGTCTTGAAGACTTTTCCTTTTTTTTTCTGGTGACGTGACTAAAAATTTTCAGTTTTCAGACTTTTCCCTATGTAAGTGCTATAATACCTAGCTTCGTGCCAAATTTCAAGATTCTAGGTCCACTGGAAGTACCCTTTAGGTTTTGATTCCTTTGCGAGTACTTGCGAGTTTCAAAATATGCAGCTTAAATTGCTGTTTCTTTTGATTGCGTTGACATAGAAGTTTGATTTTGTTACAGTTTAAAGGTATTATAGACTTGAGTATTTGGTATGAATTTCAATTTAATACCTCTACGCGTTTATGAGGAAATGGGTAGTAAGTTTAAAATTATTTAAAAAATATATATTATGTGATGTAACTAAAAATTTATGGTTTTCGTAATTTTTCCTTTATCTATGCTATAAGACGTTGCTTCGTACCAAATTTCAAGATTCTGAGTTCACGGGAAGCACCCTGTAGGTTTTGATTCCCTTGCAAGTGTCGAAAATTTGCGGCATAAACGGCTGTATCTTTTGATTGCGTTGGCTTAGAAGTTTGATTTTTTCACAGCTTCAAGGGACAGTAGACCTGAGTAATTGATATAAATTTCAGCTTCATACCTCCACGCGTTCCTGAGAAAAAGGGTCTTGACAGACGGACGGACAGACAGACGGACAACAAAGTGATCCTATAAGGGTTCCGTTTTTTCCTTTTGAGGTACGGAACCCTAAAAATGGCCGTTACGGCCGAAAGTTTCTGGAGTAGCAAACTGCGTATAGGAAGACGCAACGTTGGAAGGCCGCACACGGCACACATCTGAGTTTCTCTCCTACTCTACCAATAGATAAGTTCTTATCTTTGCTCGTGGTTATCATTCATTTATTCATTCACTCAATCATCAATCAATAAATTATACAATCATTAATTTCATGTGAGAACCTGTAGACTCCGTGGATTTATAGATTACTATTTTTATTGTGCATTTTGACTGCAAAGTTAACCAGCCCATACTATCCTGTCTTACGTAACAATATTGTAAAATGGAAATATTTATTTATTTTATTATATTTGGCTGGCTTACAATACAAGAAATAGCAGCAGATTAAATCAGAGTGAACCAAAAGAGCAGGGTTCATGAGGCATACGTGGAACACTACGCGCCGTAGACGACTTGGGCTTGATCCGGACTTATGCGAGACGCACAGCCGATCGCTCCGTCGAAGACACAGGGGTGCTCCGCCCAAGCGGGACTCATCTGGAGGTGCTTGGGCGGCTCATAACAAACTGTACTAAAGCTTACCATCTTCAGAAGAGCTGGTCTCCTCCAGATCCACGATGTTGACGACAGAGCTCGCTATCTGAGTGCTGATAGCTAAGTTCTTCATCTTGTGAGGAGATTGCTTGCTGGGTGATGAGGCCGACTTGCTCGGCGAGGGTTTAGGAGATTTACTGGTGCTGACGTCCGGACGGCGAGCTACCCATGGCTTGTACCAGGACATGATGCTCCGCCCAAGCAGGGCTCACCTAGAGGCGAGCCCCGCTTGGGCGGCTCTTGACAAACTGTACTAAAGCTTACCATCTTCAGAAGAGCTGGTCTCCTCCAGATCCACGATGTTGACGACAGAGCTCGCTATCTGAGTGCTGGTGCTGGTAGCTGGACCCTGTTGGACCCCTACGGTTTGCTGACATCTCCTTGAGGCACGCGTGGAACACTACGCGCCGTCGACGACTTGGGCTCAGTCCAGACGGTTATTGGACGGCCGTACGGCGAGCTACCCATGGCTTGTACCAGGGCGCTGTGCTCCGCCCAAGCGGGACTCACCTGGAGGTGCTTGGGCGCCTCATAACAAATTATACTTATGCTTATAATATCATCTTCAGAAGAATCGATGCGAGACGCACAGGACCGGCCGTTGTGGCGACGCTTGGGAGGCCTATGTCTAGCTGTGGACGTCTTTCGGCGGAGATAGTGATGATGACGATGATGATTATGCTTACCATCCTCAGAAGAGCTGGTCTCCTCCAGATCCACGATGTTGACGACAGAGCTCGCTATCTGAGTGCTGATAGCTAAGTTCTTCATCTTGTGAGGAGATTGCTTGCTGGGTGATGAGGCGGTCTTGCTCGGCGAATGTTTGGGAGATGTGCTTGGGTGGAGCGGGACGGCGTGTCAGACTTTTACTGACTAAAACCCACTCGTATGTTCCTTCTTTGCGGACCCGGACAGCGAGTTACCCATGACATGTACCAGAGCCCAGTGTGAGAGGTCACTACCGCCGATTGAACCATTGAAGACACAGCAGTGCTCCGCCCAAGCGGGGTACACCTCCACTGTATGTTCTACCGTGTCCACCGTGTTGTTCCGCACGGATCTGGTGCAGGAACCTCCCAAACTTACCATGACCAGCAATGATGATGGTTTTTCGGCTGAGATGAAAAGAGAGGGGTCCTATTTCCCAGCAGTGGGATCCTTAGAAGAGCTGCTCTCTTCCAGATCGACGATGTTGACGACAGAGCTAGCTACACACTCACAGCCGACAGTCCCAGCAGTGGGATCAAACATATGCTTACTATCCTCAGAACTCTGTCGACGATTTGGGCTCGGTCCAGACGGTTACTGGACGGCCGGACGGCGAGTTACCCATGTTTTGTACCAGGGCGCGGTGCTCCGCCCAAGCGGGACTCACCTGGAGGTGTGTCCCGCTTGGGCGGCCCACGGTCGAGCATTCGGTGGGCCGTATGGTCCACCGTGGGCCGATGGCGTGCCCATAACAAAGTATACTAATGCTTACCATCCTCAGAAGAGCTGGTCTCCTCCAGATCCACGATGTTGACGACAGAGCTCGCTATCTGAGTGCTGATAGCTAAGTTCTTCATCTTGTGAGGAGATTGCTTGCTGGGTGATGAGGCGGACTTGCTTGGCGAGTGTTTGGGTGATGTACTAGTGGTGGGCGGGGATTTAGATGGTGATACCTTTGGTGTTGGCTCTGAAATAGGAAGATAGTTATTTGATTATATTTTTTAGTAGTGGAGCGCCTTAGTTTTGAAAGTGTGTAAGAAATCTTTGAAGTTATCTTCATTTCTCTACAACAGTGTATTTCAATCTTTTTGACCCCCTTTTAGATATACCTATGACTTCCGCTCTAGGGCGTAGCGGGAAGGTTTGTCAGACTTTTACTGACTAAAAAATAGGAGTGGGTCCTATGAAAGAAAGAAAGATTTTTTTTTTATTTGGTACAGCACAAGGGCACAAAAAATGAACTGTTTAAAAAGTAATAAACTACAAATAGTTGTGTGCCTCACGGCTGTACCAAAAATGATCCAGTTCAGCATGAAAGCCAGACAACTAGTGCCTGACGCTGGTGGCTATGAAGGAACACAGGAGCGGGTTTTACTCAGTAGTCTTTGCCTTCACTCCAGGACCCCGGGGTTCTCTATCGCACCCATGGCTCCAGTGGGCTTCGGCCCAGCTGGGTCCATCCAGTTTTGCTAACCCCGTTCAAGTTGATCAAGTTGATCCCCGCCCCGGATCTTCGTCGGCAATTGAACCGAACTTCCGTTGCGTACCTTCGGCTGTGTTCGATGTGTATAGACACTTAATGAAGACGTACCTTTAACCTCTTCACTAGGTTCAGCGACGGCCTGAACCTTCGTAGGTTCAACATCGACTTCGTTGTCAGATGTGTCAGATAGTTTCACCGTCTCTATGTCCATCTGCTCGGTCACTTCTTGTGTTTCCTGGGAAAAAATGCGCAATTTAGTATTTGTGTGTGTCTTACATGGCTTTTTATCCCAAGAGTATGTACCCTTGGGATAAATTTCAGACTCGCTTTGGTGATCTATTAGTGTACCAGTCATAGCAGGCGCTCATAGCCAGTTACATATAATTTTAAGCATGCACTAAAAGCGAGCAAATGCGCTTGTTTAGTCTAAAGTGCTTTTTTAAGTTAAAGTGCTCTATTAGAAGTTTAGTCGCGAGTTCGTTGGCGGTCATTTTGTTTGCAAATGGATCACCACATTAATTGTATTAAAAAACAATAATATAACAATTTGCCTGCTGCGGTCTTTCCGTCCAATTATAATTTGAGTATCTTCAAGACTAGAGTGAATAGGCCCTTAATAAACTAGTGCGCCTCACCATCAACGATTGCATCACTGCTTAGCATTAGGTGGGATTGCAGTCAAGCACTAGTTTATGGATATAAAAAAAAAAACAATAATACATACCTCAGCTTGTTCAGTGGGAGGGTTATCGGCGTTCAATAACGCATCTACCGCCGACTTCGCCTCTTCATTAATCTCATTCACAGTTTCTGCTTCTAATTGCACCTGAAACACAATTTGTAAGAGTATAATTATTTTGTAGCCCGTTCCATTATAGGAACACCAGGCGTACTCCGATGCGCCGCTGGTACTTGGTGGATATCCCACTTATACACACAAAACGGTTTTGGGAACATATTCATTGTGCGTACAGCTAAGGAATGGAATTCCCAGAGTCTGTGTTTCTTAATGGCTACTACCTGGCAATCTTTAATTAAGTCAAGAGTGAATGAGTTACTTCTAGGTAAACGCGCTCTATCGTCGACCGCTTTGTTGCTTTACATCAGGTAGCGGTCAAGGTAAAGGAGTAAGCGGAAACCATTCAACGATAAAAAAGTTCCGCAAACCTCGATCAAACAGAATCCGACCAGATGGTTTTTTTTTTTTTGTGGTCCGGATATTTGTAATTATATGCTCGGTTAAGAGTACACCAAGCGGATAATAACGAATACCAGATAACGAATGTTCAGGTTTTTTTTTTAAAAGGGAAGTCAGCAATATGACTTTTCCCGCTCTTCGTGTCAGACTTTTACTGACTAAAACCCACTCCTGTTCCTTCTTTCCCTTAATTCCGGGTTTCTGGGGGTCTCTCTCGTCAACCCAGGCCCTAGGCTAGAAGGCCTCGACCCAGTCGGGCCCCTACAGTTTGCTAATATCTCTTTGAGGCGCGCGTGAAATAATATGCGCCGTCGACGACATGGGCTTAGTCCGGACTGTTACCACACATCTGGACGGCGAGCTTCCCATTGCTCGCCGTCCGCAAGCATCCGCCTACGGTGGCTGGAAACCTCTCGCCATCGCTCACAGCTAAAAGATAAGGGTAACTTACCGTCCCAAACTCTTCTTCCACATCCATCTTCTCCTCAGTCTTATCCTGGGCCGCACTCTCACCCATCGTGAACGGAAACTCTTCATCCTTAGGGTCTGGAGTCTCCAGCTCCTTGTCATCTGTTTCCACTGCTGGTTCAGCGTCTAGAGCTGCTGGGTTCGAGTCTTCTGACTGCTCTGCGGAGATTTGGTTACTGCTTTCTGTAAATTGTAGAAAGGTAAGTTAGTATCACGCCTGTATGCTCCTAAGAAGTATGAAAAGGTGTAGGTACTATAAAGCTTATTTGTTTTGATTTAAGTTCCTTCGATAGAACTCGCCAAAAGGGGTTCGAGTATAGCAGCGATAAGGTCTGAACCTATTGTGCTGCTCCCCTTCGCACTCAATCTGGTAAGGAAACGCACCAGAGATCTACACCACAAACTATTGGCAGACCATAGTGAGTGTAGGTAGGCTACGGAGGCAGTTCTTTCCATTAATGGCCGCTTTACGAAACAGGCTGACTAAACCTCAGATATCCAAAGAAAATCTTTCGACAGTTTACAATATCACGAGATAGATTATAATCTAATTACCATTAGATTCTATAATTTTAAAATGTATCCAACACGCAACGACCGGTCGTGTGCATCTTGCATCTATCGGATTCTCGCGACCCTCACTAGGTCATGGGTCCACCTTGTGGGAGGCGTTCCATTCCAACACTGCGTCCATAAAGATAAATTAAAGTCTACAAAATAATCAAACTCACCATCATGATCAAAATCATCATCGTCATCTCCGTCGTCATCGTCTTCCGGTTCCTCATCATCCTCCATCATGCGTCCGGACGACTCGGCGAGCAGGCCTAGACTGTCCGATATCTCTGGCACTTCATCGGATGTGTCCGGAGTCATTTGTGTGAAGGTTGGTGAGGATGCCACGGGGAGGGGAGCTTGACTTGTTGATGCTGGAAAGAAGGTTGAATGGGTTAGTGAATTTGGTGAGAGCATGAGAGTCATCTACCGAGCCTTTTCCCACCTATATTGGGGTTGGCTTCCAGTCAAGCTGGATTTAGTTGAATACCAGTATTTTACGAGGAGCGGCTGCCGACCAGACCTCCAGAACTGGGGTGCCACGGTACTTCATGGCAAGACTGGAGTCAGATTTACTGGCTTCTGACTATCCGTAACGACTGCCAAAGACCAACCTTGGCAAGCGTTGCTTAACCTTGAAGATCGACCCCTGCGGTTGTTATTATCTATCCACGAGCTCCTCATAGTTAAGAGAGCATGAGAGTGTCATAATAATATTCAACAAATTTCACACAACGCCATCTAGACCCAAACTAAGCAGAGCTTATGCTATGAGGGCCCTGGTACAGGCCATGTTTCGGAGCGAGGAGGAGTGGCAGGCGGTCGCATTCTTTTGCGAAGCAGTAATGCTAGCGAAGGAGGCGGCCGCACCCGAGAGGGCATGGCCCTCACGCCCCCGCCGCCGGGATTTTGATCCCGATTTCCAGCCACCGTAGGTACATGCTTGCGGACGGCGAGCAATGGGGAGCTCGCCATCCGGACGTCTGGTAACAGTCCGGACCAAGCCAATGTCGCCGACGCCACGTATTGTTTCACGAGCGCCTCAAAGAGATGTCAGCAAACTGTAGGGGCCCGACAGGGTCGAAGCCTTCTGGGGCCTAGGTTGACGAAAGAGATCCCCGGGACCCCGGAATTGGGGCAAGGAACAGGAGTGAGAAAAAAAAGCTTATGCTATGAGTACTAGACAACTGATAAATATGACTGAATTATGTAATGACAAGCCACTTTTAAGATAGGACTGACAGTGCCGTAACTAGGGCGGTGCTAGCGGTGCCCAGGCACAGGGCGCAGACTCTGAAGGGGCGCAAAAATGTCATATCTTTAGCCCTTTTTGTTTGTATTGTACTTCTTTCGAGGGGCGCAGTTATAGAAGCTCGCACCGGGCGTATAAAGGACTAGTTACGGCTCTGAGGACTGAGCCCGAAATCGCTGAACTCGAAAAATTGCTGTTTAGTACATTTATATTCGCTTAGTATAGTATAGTATAGTAAAACGGGCTGGTATCCGCAACTCCACGACTAAAGCGCGTATTTTGCGTATGGAAAATTTATATTTATATATATTATTTTTATATTCGCTTACTAACTAGTTAGTATGTACTGAACTGCTGATTTTGTTGACTTTTAGGTTTGGTTGTTCTTGAATAAAATCACATGTTTCAGTATCCGTCACAAAATTACCAGTCAAATTACACCCAAATATAGAACAAATGATAGTGTTTATTTTTTTTTTGTTATAGATTGGCTTGTGCTTGACCTCATTTCACCATATCAGGAAATACAGACCCCGGCAGGGAATTCCACTCTTTAGCTGTACGCATGATAAATGTACTCCCAAAACGCTTTGTATGTATGGGTGATATGTTCACCATATACCGGTGGCGCATTACCATATGTCTAGTGGTCCGATGATGAAACGGGCTTGGAGGAATTAAATTATGCAATTTGATTGACTACCTATCACAGTTCATGAGAAACCCAGAATAAAATAAATATTTAAGTGTGATGTGTAGAAAGAGAAACAGATGAATCTTAATAATAGGGCCCCATTTCACTCTTTGGGAATGTAACCTGACAAAAAAAACACACAAACAATATTGAAAACCACTTACCAACACACTCCGGAACTTCTTTAGGAGCATCAACCTCATCATCTGCAAACATTGTCTCCATATTTTCTTCAACAGTTTTTTGTACAACAGTTTCTACAGCTTTCTCATCACTTCTCACAATTTCACTGTCTTTTTGGAGTTCACTTACTGTTGACTCACTTACTATGGCATCTTGGTCTACTGATTTCTCACTTACTATGGCATCTTGGTCTACTGATTTCTCATTTACTGTGGCATCATCAGTGACTGTTGCTGTTTCGGCTTTTTGTTTTACTGATTCATCATTTACTTTGTCATTGTCAGTGGAAATTGCTGTTTTAGATACTTCAGTTTCTTGATCTACTGATTTCTCTTTCACAGTGTCATCATCAGTTACAATTTTATCTACTGAAGCATTTTGATTTACTGACTTTTCATTTCCTGTGTCATTTATAGCTTCACGTTCTAATCTATCATTGGCTGCCTCAGTACCAGAGACAACTTTATCTACTGTTTCCTCTTCATCAACATTTTCATAGACATCATTCAGATCAACCATAATATCAGATTGGTCTAAATGCATAGACAAGTCTGTATCATCCATGTCTATGAGTTCTTGTGTTGGTATTTCTAACATTACATCTGGTTTGTGTAAACCATGGTTAGGTTTGATAGGTAAGGGTGAATCTGCGAAAAACATTGTAGAATTTTTCGGTGAATCTTCTTCAGCAACATTAGTTTTGTCTAAATTTGTGTCTGTGTCTATATTTTCTTTTATTTCTTCAGGTTTGTTTAAAGAGACATTTGCACTTTCTGAAATTTTTTCAGGTGATTCTTCATTAATTTTATTAGATGTTTCTGTTACAAATGTAGTATCTTCTGGTATAGATTTTTCTAGAACAGCAGGAGTACTAGAAACAGTGGTTTCAGCTGTTTCTTCAGGACTTTTAACAGACTGTTCTGTAATATTAGCTTCAAGAGTCAATACTTCTTTATTATTGTCTTCAATTTTATTTTTATCATCAATTAGTTGATCAACAGTTTCAGATTTAGTTTTATCAATAACTTTTTCTTCAATTTTTGCTTTATCTTCAGGTATATCTTTAATAATGTCTTCAGTTTCAGATGTTTGTTCAATTGGGTGATCAATAATATCCACAGTTGTTTTGGCTTGATCATCAGGTTGATCCTTACTTTTCAATCCAATTTCTGGTTCGATAAGAACCTTTTCTAGATTAGTTTCGTCCACTACACTTACATCTTTATCTTTATTTGCCATTTCAGATGGGTCATCCATTAACTGATCTTCCAACTTATCTTGATCTTCAATTGATTGATTAGAAACGTCAACGTCCATAGGAGTAGGCTTATCGTCTTGACAACCATCAACTTTTAGTAATTCTCCTTCTTTATCATCATCTACATCCATTGAAATGTCACTTTCAGGAATCACTGCTACTGTTTCAGTTTCTTCTAGAAGTTTATGTTCTAGAAGAACATCATCTTCTTTGTTCTTTAAGACTTCCTTTTCAGCAATGTCAGAGTGTTTAACGTTAGAGTCAGCTTCTTTTAAAAGATTTTCTTCCAACATAACATCATCACTTTTTTCAACATCTGTTACAGATGGCATTTTAAGTGTTCTAATATCTTGAGCAATATTCTCAGATTTTGCTAAAAGTTCATCTTCTTTAATACTTTCTATGACTTCTTCTGCATGTTTATCTGTAACCTCTTTTAAAACATTAATTTGTACAGTTACAGAGTCTTTTATTGGTTCATCTGTACTTTTATCTTCAATAATCTCTTTAACTTCAGCCATTACTTGTTTTAAACTATCTACTTCAGAGTCACCTCTTTCTTCTACCATACTTTGTTCTTCAAGAAGGGATTTATCTTCAGAACTGTTTGTTCCAGTTTCCTGTACTTCTTTGTCAATACTTTTCTCTTCAAGAATGTCTTCAAGTTCAGCTACTACTGATTTTGCACTATCTATTTCTGTTTCACTTCCTTCTTTTACTATACTTTGTTCTTCAAGAAGGGATTTATCCTCAGAACTGTTTGTTTCAGTTTCTTGTACTTCTTTGTCAATACTTTTCTCTTCAATAATCTCTTCAACATCAGCAATGACTGGTTTTGCATTATCTATTCCAAATTCACCTCCTTCTTTTACCGTACTTTTTCCTTCCAGAAGAGATTTATCTTCAGATATGAGTTGTTTTGGACTGTTTATTTCAGTTTCCTGTACTTCTTTGTCAATACTTTTCTCTTCAAGAATCTCTTTAGCTTCAGATATTAGTTGCTTTGTGGGGTTAATTTCAGATTCTTCTTCTTCAACCATACTTTCCTGCTTATGAAGAGATTTGATCTCAGCTATTATTTTCATTGCACTGTCTATATCAAATTTTGCTGGTTTTTGAACGTCACTTTCTTCTACGGAATGCGGAAAGACTTCGGGACTTTTTATCTCTTCAGCATTCAAATCGGTTTCTTGTAAAACCTCAAAGTCTGACTCTGGACTGTTTATCATTTCGGTATCCGTCTTCTCATGTTCTTGTAGAAGGTCAAAATCCATTTCTGGGCTGTTTATTGATTCTGTACTTAAGTCTGGTTCTTTAAGTAGTTCTTCTTCTAGACTTTTTTCTTTTTCATCTTCATCGTTTTCTGAAGGAATGTCCGGTTTTGGATGATCTACAAGTTCTTTTGGAGGTTCAATTTCTTTTACAGATTTGTTTAAACTTAGAATATTTTCTTCAACCTTGTCTTTTGGCACGTCTTCAGAACTCGTAGACATTTCTTTAGTTACAACTTCCCAAGGTTCTTCTAAAAGCTGTTCTTCTGACAGAATATCATCATTTTTAGTGTCAGCCTTACCATCACCACTCTGAACAGCTAGACCGCTACCATCATCATCATCGTCATCCCACCTAAGTTCTATGTCTTCATCTTCGATTTCATCAAGATCGTCAGCTTTCTTAAGCTCGATTATGTTATGTTTGGCCAAAATACTGATGCTGGGTTCAGCTTTATCAGTATTAATATTAAATTCGGAAGTTTTAACATTACTATCAACATTTTTGGCCTCAATATTTTTATCTACCATTCCAATGACCTTTTCTGTGGCTGTATAGTCACCAGAACTTTGGCCTACATCAGTATTTATCAATTTTAGAACATTTTTTGTCAATTCCGATGCAGTTTCATCTACGTTTTTCAAGTTTTCTTGTAAAATACGACCTACACTATCTCCACTACCTGCTATAACTGCTGACTGTTGCATATATTTAGATTCGATAGTTTTAACATGACCCGCAGTTATTATGACTGGGATTGTACTACATTTATCTTCAGTATTAGTGTCCTTTTCTTCTTGATCACACATTTTTAACTAAAAATATGAATTAACGACCAAAAGGTAAATAATAAGTTCGCATACACAAGTTATACGCTAATCACTGTAGGCTAAGTTTAGATAAGCTTAGATTCTTAGATATAGTAATATATGAACTATTATTTTAACTGTATACACTTTGGAACTGTAATTGTGTTGTTATTCTAATTACATCTTGCGCACCGACAGCAACAATGCATCTTTTGCCATTTTTTCAATTTGACAGCTTGCTGATTGCTCAAACAGATTTGACATTTGAAGTTTGGGTGAAGTAGTCTATGGTTTTGTTTTTTTTTTTGAGGTCACTAGGACTCCTATCGAAAGAGCAAACATCCGTTTATACAAACTTTCGCGTTTATAATTTTATTGGTAGGATTATTATCAGTATTATTATTTTATCAGTATTATTATCAGATTATTATCAGGAGCTCGTGGCTAAATAATAACAGCCGCACAGGTCGATCTTCAAGGTTAAGCAACGCTTGCCTAGGTTGGTCTGTGGATGGGTGACCATCTTAACATAACGAGTTTCCTCCGTGCCTCGGAAAGCACGTTAAGCCGTTGGTCCCGGCTGTCATTTGGAGATCTTTGGCAGTCGTTACGGATAGTCAGAAGCCAGTAAATCTGACTCCAGTCTTGCCATGAAGTACCGTGTTACCCCAGTTAATGGGTTGTGGAGGTCTGGTAGGCAGCCGCTCCTCGTAAAATACTGGTATTCAGCTAAATCCGGCTCGACTGGAAGCCGACCCCAATATAGTTGGGAAAAGGCTAGGCAGATGATGGTAGGATTATTATCAGTCTTATAATACCTTAATATTCCCACTGCTGGGTACCTATACCACCACATGTGGTGAAATACCTAGGTCCATGGTTAGGTCCATGGATCTAATGCGGATTGGTGTGGTTAGTGGATGTCACATGTCTTAGGGCGATGTTCACCGACACAAATCGACTGTTTTAGTATTAAAACGGCTGTTTTAGCAATATTTCCTGTTCCTTATCGTCGGTTATTGATGATGATCTTAAACTTATGTCGGTGCACATGGTTATCTTAAACTTATGTCGGTGCACATAGCCCTTAGAATTTTATTGTTCTAGGTCTGGGACATGGGGACATGATTCTTCACCGTATCGGCGGCCGCGGCGTTTGCGAAATATACGAGGCGAGGGTACTTCTATTGAGCGCTATAATTTTATAATCTGTGGTTTGTTTTGTTCCAGCTCAATATTTCAATTTTAAGCATCCAGCATAGAAGACATGATTTTCTAAATGAAAGAGATACGGAGATATCTTTTGTTCACTCTGGTTTATTACGTTTCGGAATCTTTAACTCTGGAACGTGATCATAAATATTTTGTTTGCTTTGACTGGCTTTGACTGCTGCCGATTTCGCTTGCAAATTCAAGAGAATTATGTGGAATTTCTAATTAGTAAAACGAATTCCAATAGCGGCATCAAAATTTATTCATAAACAAAAATTTGTAGTTTTATCGCTACATCAGTTTCCGCGTTACATTTGCATTCCTGCATCAGTACTTTCCAACGTGTTTTTTACGATTATCATCGTAAATACTATTACGAAATATCACTTATCCGTATAATTAACGTTGTTGCATCGTATTAGTGCGTCTAGTCGTGCGCTGCAGTGTAAAAAATTGTCGGGATCGGTTTTGCTTTTGAGAGAGAATATTTTCTGGTGTAATCATGAATAGCAGTTATGTTTCTCCTCGTCTTATGGTTGGGGCAGCTATAGTGGGCATTGTTGGAGCCGCCGGAGTCTTTATTTATGAACAGATTTATGCTGAGAAGCGAAGATCTATGCTTGGTTAGTACTACACAATTTCTTCTTATATAAAAGATTTTTTTTCTGCAAATTTATACCCTACCCTAACTAGTAAATTATCTAACAATTAATTCTTATTTAAAATCCTCAAACTATTTAAATATCAAATTAATCACTATTGAACTTTGCAATGTCATGTCATTTATATAAGGTTATGTTTTTGTTATGAAAAAAAAAATCTTCAATTTTTTTTATCGTTTTTTGAACTCGATATCTCCCAGATTAGCAACAATGCAGACTTTTTGAAGTTCAAATATATCTTATCATCAATATCTTTTGTTATGATACCATGTGTCTACCGTGTGCTTGTGGGGCAAAGATTATCATTAATCCAATAATTTCCTGATGGATTATATAAAAGACTCTCAGAGATAATTGTGAAAAAAATTCAAAGCAGGAAACCTTTATGCCATCAATTTATACTAGGGCTTTCAGTCTCGATACATTTCACGAGTCCCGGGAAAAAATATCGAGACTCGGCCCAGTCCCGGGATTCCCGGGAAAAACGAGACTTTCGAGACTTGAAAAAGATGTATATTCAAAGGGTTGGTATTTAAGTAATTAATACATAATTATTATTTCCAAATACTTTATAAAGTATTACAAACTTGATTCGTCTTTATAATCAAACTAGCTCGCTTTGCCTATGTCAATCAGTGATAAAGTGTGATCTAACACAGCCTTGAATTTCATTATTTCGCTCAGCATTTGAGATTTTACATAGTCAGCTTGTTCTAGACATGGAAGCCACAGACGAGGGTAGCGATAATTGTGATTTTTTAAATAGCTCACGTAAATCTTCAGATTCTACAAAAGTTCGAAATGGTATTCCATCCAGAGAAGCCATTCTCGAAACTTTAATTTCAATTCCGTCAACCTTTTGGAAGGAATCTGTCATCTTACTTTTTTCCGGTGCTTCATCCTTACTTTTTGATGATGTAGCTATATGTGCAATACAAGTTGTTAAAGCTGGTTGTACTTCCTTTGATAATACCAAGTTATGGATACTTTTAAGATGTTTATGAAGACCACTGGTATTCCCTTAAAGTCTTAAATATTTTATGGCACTTTTTGCATTTAGCAGAAGTATTATCCTCGGCTCGTAAAAAATAGCACTAAACCAAAGACGTATTATGCATTTTGGCAAGTACATCGCAATAAGCTATGGTGTTATCTATGACCAGACACAAAGAAAAACGACTGGCAAAACAAATATAAAGTCCTACCTAACTGATCCCGACGGCCATTCTCAATAACCATCTCAGCGTCACGTAAATTCACTTTTCCTTCACTCACACACATCTGACACACCACAGTGACCGAGTTATTCCAAACTTGTTATATGGAATCCAAAATGACGATAAAATAACGCACACCGTGGAAGTTTGAATGTATTTTGATCAATTCAGGATTTAATAAAATGAAATAAAAATGTTTCTTCGTTTTGATAAGTATTGTTGTAAAATAATTCATAATATATTAAATGTGAAAACTATCAGACTAATGCAAAATAAACGCATACATACTAAGAGTAATAAGAGTAGTACAAAGTAATAACAGTGATTTACCTACCTAACCTTTTTTAAACAAAAATTGATTCTTATTTCCATCAAATACATCGATCACACGTACACCGTCAAGAACAATTAATATAAAAACTGATTTGTTACAATACCTCAGGGTAAGCGTTAATTTTAAACTTTTATAAATGTTCATATCATCACGGCAATATAACCTCAAATCAGCTAGAAATACCTGATATTAAGATAAAATAGCATGGTAAGAGTATTAGTAATATTTAATCTAAAATTAATTATAATCTTTCAACGCCATTCTTTTTTTAGTTAGTTAGTAATAAAAACAAAAATGTTTGTAAATTCGTGGACATGCTACAAATCAATAATGTAAATTACCATAATTATACGAGGAGATAAATGTACTGATAATTAATTATATTTGTCAGTCTCGAAAAGTCTCGTTAGTCCCGGGACTGCATGTGCAAGTCTCGAGTCTCGAAAATGGGGAAAAAACGCCGAGAGTCTCGATATTTTCGAGACCGAGACTCCCGGGATGAAAGCCCTAATTTATACCCATTTAACACTATTGTGTGGACGCAAAGGGAAAAATATTATCTGTAATTTTGCGAATGTCTGATAATTATAGTAACTAAAAAAAAGTATCATAATTCACAATATTATGGTAATAAAACATAGCACATACTTAGTACCAAATTTTTTTACACCTTCAATTAAAAATATACGGCGGCTACCCGTCTCTTTGAGATCTGCTCTGTTTGTGTTGGTCTTAGCATAATGTTATGTACCCTATGGCCTTTCTCAATAAATTGGCTATCCAAAACAATTTTTTTTTTCCATACAAACCGGTACTTCTTGACAACCATAACAAACTGTTTTAAAACATTAACAACAGATTAGAATTGGCAAACCGAAGCAGGAATTCCTATTGAAACCGGAACCTAATTTTCAGTATCTTTAGTTTTCGGCAACTTTTTTACGCATCTTAAAAATGTATGGTTTACTAAAAGTTACCTTATTTGAGGGTGTGTCAGACTTTTATTGTCTAAAACCGACCTGTGTCCTTCAGTTACCATTTGCATTCTCTATAGGATAGGATAGGAACAATACATATTTCGAAAATAAAAAGTAGTCTACTGCATTCAACAATACTAACTTTTTATCTGTGAAAGAAGCTATAATTTCCAAATCACACTTATCATAGCTTAACATAACCCATTATATAATATGGTACAGGTGGTATCTTTTATTAACAACCAATAAAACTTATTTAAATAAGTATATGTATGTCCTATGTGCTATTCCAGGACTCGGTCCACCTGTGTGCTAAATTTCATCCAAATCCATTGAATTGTTTGAGCATAGACAATTAACAATGTACAAACTTTCTCTATTATAACATTAGTGTGACATAATTAATTGACAAGTATTTCCATGTCTTTTGTATGTGACTTGAAATTAAAACTATATAACACGTTCAAAACGGCTAGTAGAGGTGAAGCATGTATATTGATACAGGTATAAAAATGAACGTAACGAGTTTCCTCTGTGCCTCGGAAAGCACGTTAAACAGTAGGTCCCGGCTGTAATTTGTAGATCTTTGGCAGTCGTTACGGTTAGTCAGAAGCCAGTAAATCTGACTCCAGTCTTGCCATGAAGTACCGTGTTACCCCAGTTAATGGGTTGTGGAGGTCTGGTAGGCAGCCGCTCCTCGTAAAATACTGGTATTCAGCTAAATCCGGCTTGACTGGAAGCCAACCCCAATATAGTTGGGAAAAGGCTAGGTAGATGATAAAAATTAATGCTCTCCAGTATGCAACTGGGGTATTTACCAGAATATGGGGTACGGAAGGAAAGAATTTAAATAATTACAATGCTTAGTGTCGAGATGAAACTCTGATACCCGGCCTTCAAGGCATTGGTATAGCAAACAGTCATGTCTTCAGTTCATACACTAACCCAGATACTTATAAGTATTTTTGTACCACATATTTGGCGATACCTATACCTTGAAGGCCAGATATTAAGATTAGTAGGTACATCTCATCATCGGCTAGACTCGGTCCAATGTACACATATATTATGATAATTATTTACCATTTATGAAAAACACACATCTTAGTGCTAATACTTAAATGGCACTTGTTAATATTTACTTTTGTAATATTCATTGAAATAACTTACTTATGATCTTATGATGTATAGTCACTGGCAGAAGTACCTTGTGCCAGTGAATTTTCCTTTGTAAAATTAGGAAATTATCTATATTCCAGTTTCTTATGTGCTATTTATTCCAGGAGATGAAAAAGTTTCGCAAAAGTAGAGGCAAAATAAAAGACAAATCTTGCTATTTGTATTTTTCTCTAATTTAACTTTAACCTATCAGATACCCGCAAAACCGAGACACAATAGTAAGACAATGACAGTGTGGTCACCAGTTACCACTCGGGGATTCATGAATTAAACTTCTAATGTCTGTAACTGAAACTAGTGGATGATCTGAAATAATTTCATTTTCAGATTTGTAACCAGATAATATTATTACTATATCGGAATATTAATCCAGATCAGAATTTTCATATCTATAAAATCCTTGCTTATTATTTCAAATACATACCTACTATAAATATGAACATCTTCTGTTCCAGTGAGAGAAGTAGCGCGCCTAGACAAGCAAGTATCTTCAATGAGGACAGAACTGGAAGCTCTGAGAGAGCTACAAAAAGAGACGTAAGTTGCCACTTTCCTTGTCACTTTATAAGTTGCCCACTGTTGGGACTATCATGCTGAATCTGGATTACTATGGTACTTATACACGGTACGTTTTTTTAAACTTACGACTAACACGCCGTGCAAAAAGCCTTAAACGTTTATTTCGAAACGTGTTTCCATTTTTGCTAGACACAATTTAAACTCAGAATCAGCGCCGGGCTCTGGTACAGGCCGTGGTCCGGACCGAGTGAGAATGTCAGGTGGACGCTCTTTCTGCGAAGCAGTAATATTAGCGAAGGAGGCAGCCGCACGCGCGAGGGATTGGCCTTCACACCCCAGCCGCCGGGATCCTGACTCCGATTTCCAGCCACCGCAGGCGTGGGGACAACGAGCATTAAGTAGCTCATCGTCCGGCCGTCTGGTAACCGTCCGGACCCAAGTCGTCGACGGCGTGTGTGTTAGTTTTCCTTTGCTATTTTGAGAGCAGTGTTGATGAAATAAATTACATAAAATTCTGCCGCCTAGCTAGATTTCAACCCGTAACTCGTAAGTCGAGACTACTGCTCTAAAAAATTCACACATGTAGTCATAATGTTTATAATGCTACTAAATATTTTTTGGGGATGGGCTCCATTTTAAATTACCCATTGTTCTACATACATTGTTATCTGGTGAGCCAACGACCGGCAGTCTGTATGGTTGTCACGGTTCATAAGTATGAAATTAGCATTTTGCATTCATTTCAGTTGTTCAATACGTAAATTCCTGGCTATCTCGATTGTTTTTCAATGAAAAACAAAAAAAAAATGTTTGAAACAAAAGTTTGAAATAAACGTTAAAACAAAAAGTTTGGATAAGTACTTTTTTTTAATGATCTCTATTTACTTAACTACTTATAAAATACTTAACAATAATTAAATTAATTAAATTGAAAATCTAAAAATTCACTTACAAGGTAAACTGCCAAAGACGATTGCAGCATTGACACTCATTCGTTAACCAAATAAAGATCCAGAGATCAAGTGGCAGAAGCAAGTTAACAATAATTTTATTTCGATGTTTTTTTTTTAATGGTTACCTATAAACTAGCGCTTGACTGCGATCCCGCCTGATGGTAAGCAGTGATGCAATTCCTATTCCCTCTAGCCTTGAAGACACCCAAATTCAAATTAGTTATTTTTCAGTGTTTTAATAAAAATATCCTTTATTTTAAATTCTAGTTTTTGGTTGTATTTATAAATGAATGCGTTGTAAACATTAATTAACTCACTGTAAACATCACATAATCCACTGTAAACAGCTTGCGTAGTCTATAACACAGGCAGGCTCGCAAAGAATGGGCTGTAAACATTACTTAATTCACTGTAAACATCACTTAATTTACTGTAAACAAAAAGTTTGCATCGTGCTCTATCGTTACCAAGAACCTGCGTCGTCTAAAACACAGGAAGGCTCGCAAAGAGCCGTCTGTAAACATTAATTAATTCACTGTAAACATCCCTTAATTTACTGTAAACAAAAACTTACATCATACTCTATCGTTACCCAGGAACTTGCGTCGTCTAAAACACAGGAAGGCTCGCAAAGAGCGCGCAGTCAAGAAGTCACCCGGTGGCGACGCGGCCGAAGCCGCTGAACACAGCTACGCGTCAGACTCCGAGTATTTCACTGACTACCAGTCTGTTTTAGGTAAGTTTATTTTTTTTAAGGTGAAAGCGTTAGGGTAGTCCGCGAAATTCAAATTTTCTTACGTATTTTGCGATGATTAGTGTAGGAACGATTTTTTCAAGGTTAAAAACCGTTCCTACACTTAGGTGAGATTGGAGGCTTGTATTTATGATTTTTATGGTTATAATTATGTAACTAGTTACGTTTTACAGTCACAAAAGATATTTTTAACTTCATACATCCTACCAGTGGCCTGCAAATGGCAAAAAACGTAAGAAAATTTAAATTTCGCGGGTTACCCTGACGCTTCCTGCTTGACATTGATACAATCATGTTCATAAATATGTACATACCAGCACAAACCATCGCGGGTTCAACAGTGGTATGTCAGAAGCGACAACGCAGTGCCGAAACATAACATAAAAAGTAGGTATACAATACATACACAGGTAGGAACAAAATATACCTTCTAGATCTAGAAAGTATCTCTTCAACACTCTTGAGCTGTAAACCAAGCTATAATGATAATCTAAAGCATGGTAGCTTTCCCAAAATGTATATTGGAGAGGGCTTTCCATCTTACTGGAGAGATCCGAATGTCAGTGTTCCCGAAAGCGAGTGTCTATTTGGCGTTTACAAGACTAAATGTTGCAAAATACTGAAGAAAATGTCGACGAGGCGGTATAGACACGACGCTGACGCATCCATCGGATTTCCTGGACCTTTACAAGGTCATCCAACCGAGTGGCAATCCAACGCTGCGTCTTTTGGAGTGCGAAGTAAGAAAAAGAAAAAGCGTGCTCTCGCCGCCAACGGCTAATTTCGCGATCTCATCCTTTAATAACACAAATTTTAATAAAAAAAACAATACTTATACGATTTCATCATCATCATCATCATCATCTCAGCCTAAAGACGATTATACGATTTATTAGTGTTTAATTCTGCCATGTAGTCGAGACCGTGGCGTGCTGGACACTTACTTTGTTATGGCTGTCGCGGTCAAGAGGTTAAGTATTTGTGTGAACAAAAATGAATAAACATATTTTTTCTCCTTCAGGCACAGACGGCGAGCTAGACAGCGAAGAGTTCTACGACGTACCTACTGACGAGGACGAAGACGACACTCTCAGGGAACCTCTGGGCAACGGCCACGTGGGCACCACAGAGTTACAAGACGAGGTACGCAAACACACTACCTAGCCTTTTCCCAACTATATTGGGGTCGGCTTCCAGTCAAGCCGGATTTAGCTGAATACCAGTATTTTACGAGGAGCGGCTGCCTACCAGACCTCCACAACCCATTAACTGGGGTAACACGGTACTTCATGGCAAGACTGGAGTCAGATTTACTGGCTTCTGACTATCCGTAACGACTGCCAAAGATGTACAAATGACAGCCGGGACCTACGGCTTAACGTGCTTACCGAGGCACGGAGGAAACTCGTTATATTAAGATGGTCACCCATCCACAGACCAACCTTGGCAAGCGTTGCTTAACCTTAAAGATCGACCCGTGTGGCTGTTATTATCTAGCCACGAGCTCCTTGGTAAGAAATTGACGTGGTGGGGGTAATTTCGAGCATGGTGCACAAAAAAGCGAATGAGCGAACGGGACGTAACGCAGTGCGGAGGCAAAAGTCGACTAACGCACCAATCATGACTACTATTATAATACTGCACCAATCGCGCGCCGGCGCTACCTCATACCCGCGTCCCGCTTGACCACCAAATAGATCTAAAAACGTTTTCTGCGCAACTAACGACTCTTGCCAAGTTACGTGCCGCCGGTTATAGTTTGGGCTGTACGCTGATGTCTGTCAGTCAGTTTGTCCTTTTGTATATTATGCAGATGTGAGATAACAGGTATTGTAATCATACCGTTTTATTTTAATTTCAGGAAGTATTAGAAAAAGATAAAACCGAAAAACCTGCCACTACCTTAAAAAATGCGACATAGCTGTAGACTATACAGGTAATTTTGATTTACAATATTTTTGACTACTTTATCAAAAGAATGATCGGTGTAGAATGGAAAAAGTTAACTAGGATTTTCTGATTTAAAATATCATATATCACAACTGCGAAAAAAATAATTCTCTGCGCGATTAGAACAGCCTGAAATCAATAATAGGCAGTTGCCCGGACCAGACACAACTCTCGACTAGTCGATGGATCCTTCCTGTTCAATGGAGATTTCCAGGACTATACACCCTGTTCCTTATGCATCCAAACTGCTTATAAAAACACACACAAAACTGAAGATAACTTTATTCAATTTACACCCGTCATTTTTCATTCCCCTCTTAGATTCCTAAAATATCGCTTATCCATAATACTAATTAATCTATTTTATATTCCAGCGCGAGTCACGCTAGTGGGAGGTTAGTATTAGTGAGTTAGTGGGATCGAGGTATAACCACCGTAGCTAACATTGGAGACTTACGACTTAGAGTGAGTTGCACCAAATAATTGTATCGATAACCAACGTTTCATCAGACGTCAAATCTGTAGTTAACTCTTTTAACGCCACAGTTTGATATAAATGACAAAACGAATTCGTGACCTCACCGCCACAGTATATACGAGACAAATGGGTTTTTAAGCAGTGATGCAATCGTTGATGGTGATGCGCACTGGTTTATTCACTCTAGCCTTGAAACACCCAAATTATAATCGGATAGGGAGACCGCAGTAGGCAATTGGTTCCGGTTCCATCTACGATTGCATCACTGCTTACCATCAGGTGGGATCGCAGTCAAGCACTAGTTTATATAACATAAAAAAGTCCCTTTGTTGTACGCTGTATAAAAGACGAGGTGAAATTGTGAAAAAAAATGTTATATCATCATCCCCATAAAATTATATGAGAATTGGTTATTCGGGACCAGACGTTTTTGGGGTGTGGCGTTTAGTGACCGTTTTTTATAAAAATCCGTGGCGTTGAAAGGGTTGGCCAAATATGGGTTGCATCAATTAAGCAATGGTTGAAATGATACTTATTAAACAACGATAAACAAATGTTACGACCTACAATTTTTTTTGACAAGACTAACGTTGTACGTGTTGGTACAAAATTCAAATGGTCATTGTAAGTATTAGGCCTTTCCACGGACGTGTAGCTTCTACGACAACACATTGCCGCTTAGTCAACAGAGTTTCCTAGTTTTATACGCGCGCTTCACGCAGGCGTATACCAAACGTATAACGACGAATACGCGTCTATGAAGCTACGCGTCCGTGGGCAGTAAGTTCCTGTAACATAGGTCTTGGTGCAACCCACTTTGAGGAAACGAACCAATTATTGAAGTCAAGTTTAATAATTAAATTGTGTAGTCATCTTTTAAGCGGATAATTAGAGTTTTTTTTAAATAAACTGAATATTCTTCAAACCCATCTAGCATCGCATGTCTAGTAGAGTGGACGTGGGGCGTTGAAAAGTGGGTGTTACGCTCCCAAGGGAGATTGCCACGGGGCAGGTCCCTTTTGTGCTGTCGTGTACCTGTTTGGCATAATAACCTAAAAATATTATTTATTTTTTTGTGTGCAAATTATTTTTTACATAATTTTTCATAAACTAATGGAATTAAAGTAATAGAGACATAATTCCATGCTCATGGTGATGTTTAATCTGTCAATTTGTAATTATAACCTACATTGTTTAAACAGAAAAATAATGATATCTCCTGAACCTGGGTGGCACAATGAAAAAAGGTTTCCGATTATGAAAATGCTATGTTTTTACTATTAGGTCAAATAAAAATCTTCAGGGCACAAGCATTTTCCACTGGGACCCAACTTCCCTTACAAAACGGGCATTCTCCTTTAATTGTGTAGACGAAACTTTGCAGCTATGACAGACAGCAAGTCAGTGATATGGGAATAAGGTGGCACATTTCGTACACTCTTTCAGGTCAAATAAAAATAAAATTGTAACCAAACTAAATTTGTAAGCAAAACTACAGCTATGTGGGATAGCGATATGGGAATAACGTGGCACATTTCATACACTCTCAGGCAAATACAAATATTATTATCTAATATACTTTTGAATAGTATGTACTCATAATAACACATACTATTTTTATCTGAGCTCACAACCGCCATGAGGAGACAAGAAATGAGGTCGCTATGGTCGAAATTGGCTAGATGGCATCATCATCACCATCACATACAAAACGGCCGTTATAAGTTGGCGAGTCTGAACTTAGGCTCTGCGAATTTATGCGTTTAAAAACTGGTACAAAAATAAAGGATTTAAAAAAATAAATGCCAATTACAGTTTTTAACAGCAATAACAACTGCAAATTACATTTATTATTTTAAACCTTTTTTTTTGTACGAGTTTTCAAGTGCCAAAATTCGCAGAGCCTAACTTCAGACTCGCCAACTTATAATGGCCGTACTGTACTATAAAACTAACATACTTTACAACATACTACCTATAGAAGAAACTCAATGCTGTTATGTCACTCTCATATTTTGTGACCAACCAACGACCGGGTACACTAAAGTAATGAAATGTGCTACCAATTTATTCTTCTTCAAACATTTTTTTTAACAACTTCCATTTTCTGTCCCACTACTGGGCAAAGCTATCTCATTTAAAATATCTCTAATTAACCGCTTACTAGACTAATTAAATTCCAAGTAACAATTATTCCATTAAAAAATTGTAAACAATTGTAAAAAAATAATTTATTGTAATGTAATCAATTAATTGGTTAAACCTATTTAAATTTAATGTGACATTCAATTAATTGATAATTTATGCACTTTTTATTGTCAATGCTCATGTTTTTAGTAATGCTTAGTAATTTATGAAAGTTTTACTAAGTTCAAAACTTGGGTATATCTTAGTAGGATGGTTTTTGATAATGTCTTTCATAATAATTATTATTGTAATATTGATAATCGTTTATTCGACATCATATGAACTAAACTACGAAATCCTGGGTCGCGCGATTAGAGTTCACTTCGATTTGAACATATAGACTAACCGAAAATCATCTCGGGCAGTTACTCAACACCAGACATAACACATGTCTGGTTTGAGGATTCTCCTTTTTCAACGGAGGCTTGCGGAACTTGACACAACTCCTTATACCTCCAAATTACTAAGTACGCTGTTCTCGGCTTCCATTGAAAATGGACGCAGCTAGGTATCAGTATTTTACATGTAGTGACTACTTATCTGACCTTCACAACCTAGGAATTGAGTAACACAATAGGTACCCCTTAGCCAGACTGATGTCAGATTTCCAGGCTTTTACTATCTGTATCGACTGTCAAAGGTCTATAAATGACAGCTTTACAAATGAGACCAACGGCTTGACGTGCTTTCTTAGACACGGAGAAATGCTCACCCATCCAAAGACAAACCTCGCCAAACGTTGCTTAACCTTGAATTTTGAAATGCAGCGACAAGGTAACGACTTCTATGACGACACATAAGAACTACGAATCCTGCATCGCGCAATCGAAAGTTCTTCGCGCGATTTGAATATATACAACCGAAATCATCTATTGGGCAGCAGCCCGCCAGACAACACCACAGATATGTGGAACTTTACTCTCTGTTCCACATTATCTCCAAACGTAAATCGATTAAACGATTGTCAATTTAAATCAATAAGAACAACTATACAATACAGGTTAAAATGGCATGTATTCATAATAAATTGTAGCTCTATTTACTTCAAGTATAGTCTCGATAGCTTTACCTGATGGAATTTAAGCTTTATGTCTATTTAGGATGGTAGGTTTTAGTTTGCACGAGATGAAATACACTGATCATATTTTTTCGGGGGCCTTACAGGTCCAATTATCGTGGTATTAAAACTAAATTTGTAGGTACTCCACAAAAAAAAATGTAATTCAGAAAAAATCTAGACTCGATTCGGTAATTGAACGGTTTTCATATGTAATTTCGTACGGAATTCTCAGTGCGCGAGTCCGACGCACACTTACCCTGTTTTGTTTTTGATTAATTTCATCTTTAGTTTCAAGACAATTCAATTGTTTTTCTTGGACCGCTGTGGGTAGAGCGAGAACGACTATCGGAATATAATGACTAAAACCCACCCGTGCTCCCTCAGTTGCCTGTTCCGTTCTAGGGCAATAGTCTTCCATTATAGGCACGGTAATTATAATTAAATGGTTTGTGTATTTTGTCTCTTGCAACTAAACTAATAAATACTTAGTGTAGTGTTGGGTGCTACGGCAAAAATTACTCTGTATTAGATGCAGTTTGGTATAATATTGGTTAACAACTTAACTAGTTGAAATTTTTCGAGACGAGTAACAAGCAAGCAAGGGTTACAAAAGTGCAATTATATAATATACTACTGTTGCTCTTTTAGCTGCAGATTGAATAACCTCAGAAAGAACAGCTCGCGATGAAAAAATAGATTAAAAGAAATCTACAGGATACACTTCTTAATTCCATTCAAAAAGATTTTTTAAATCTGTAACACCATCAATGACATAATTTAAATTGTCACTTACGGGATATCTTCCGTGATTTATATTTATTTTGAGTTCCCGATATTTCGACGCTGTTGCAAGCGCCATGATCGCGGGGTGGCGCTTGCAACAGCGTCGAAATATCGGGAACTCAAAATAAATATAAATCACGGAAGATATCCCGTAAGTGACAATTTAAATTATGAAACAAACCGTGATAGCCTAAAACAGTGACCATCAATGACAGTTCATAAAAACTTTCGTCTAAATTCGCAAGTGTCTTCCAAAATGGTAAGTATAACTTTTGAAGTTATATTTCTTGAAATATATCTGAAAACGTATTCAAATTGTAAACTAAAATAGGGATATTTAAATAATCTTTGTAATCAATATTAATGAATTGTCAAAATGAAATCCGTAATTATTTGAACTGTAACTCCATATTATATCAAACTGTAGTAATAATATTCTTTTAATAATAAAAGTTTTGGGGGGATAAGAATATAAGCCATAATAGAAACTACAAAAATAAATAAAAATGGTCTCTTGTTTTGTTATGTAATTAAAATAATTTGAAAAATCTTGTTTATGAAGTTTTTATACATTTCAAATCGTATCTTTAGAACAAAAGTTGCACTAGACCAAAATGATGATGATGATGACTTTAATGTACTTATTCACTCGATAAAAAGTGAGTTAATTACTGAAGAATATCTACTATTCGAACAAAAACTTTGACAATTGAATTAGCATTATTCATTTTGGTTTTACCCAGTGTCACTTTTGTTTTAAAGATCCGAAATATACAGATACAGAAATTACTGTTTTCTGAATTAAATGAAATAATCGCACGAAGTGTAAAAAAATGTAATTATTCTTAGTTTTAGCCAATATGGTGAATGGACATCTTTTCGTGTGTTATATTTTGTGTAAAATATGTAATATTGTGTGGGGATTTTTTTTTGTTAAATGTTCTTATGCACAAATGGGGTGGAGTCGCCAATTTTTTTTTACGTACATTTTGTTTTCCCAATATTAATTGTAAGTTCATAATGAATTTTGTCTTCAAACTATAGTTTATTTTTTTACAAATACTTTTTTATATTAAAAAAATAGCTATATTTATTTTTTTACTTACATAAAGTAAGATTTAATTTTATTTGTTTCCGTATCACGGCGCCTTCACCTTTTTATTTATTTGATGTACAGAAAAATGTATTATGTATAACATATGATTATAATTATGAAACATGTTAATTATTATGCCTGTATACATCAATGCATTTACTAGCAGTTGACATTTTATATTATGTAAAATATAAATTAAATTCTTGGTAATTTTTCTCCAAATCTTATTTCAAAGGTTAATCTTTTTAGATTATAAAGCTTATACAGAAATAAAAAGGTATCTTTTACAGCGAGCTAAACTCTAATAATGTCCACATGAAAAACTTATAAATTATACTTCGGATATGTAATTATTTGTTTGTATATAACTTAACACATATATTATGTTCTTCCAAATGCTCACTTAACTGCTCAATCGCACAAAATGACAAGCTAGCAATGTCGTTTCTTTATGAAGAAACTATTCCACTTCAATTCTCCATAATCTGACATAAATACTATAATAATATAATACTTCAATTTTCGTTCCATTTCTCAGATTGCCAGAGCAATAATTCCAAAAAGCATTTCACATTTATTTTTATATTGAAGCAGTTTCTCTAAATGCTTTACGGGTCACGTGTTTAATTTTTTTGGGTACGCAAAAACTAATTTCTTCTATTTTTTTTATTCTGAATATTTTAAGCCATCACGTTCAAATCGATATCAGCAACAATAAAGGATGTCTTGTTGTCTGCTAGAAGATATGGTTTTACTAATTATATTCATGCCCGCGCAATAGTGCCACCTCAATGAACGGAGCGCCTCAAGACGGTGTCAGGTGTTAGCACATCTAACGCAAGGTGCCTTGAGCATATGAACGTTATTTAGCAAAACCAAAATTCGACGCACTAACGCACCATCGATTGAGTGAGCAAGGTTTAATGTATTGAGGCTGATTTACGTTGATAATGTGCTGACCCAGCTCTAGAACCCAGTGATGCTGGCTTCAGCTACTGTAACAATGTAAATCAGCGTTTATTACATACTAGCTGTCCCCTGCGGTTTCACCCGCATTTTTCGTTAATGCTCCGCTCCCGTGGGAGCCTATAGCATTCCTCGATAAATGGGCTATCTAACACTGAAAGAATTTTTCAAATCGGACCTGTAGTTCCAAAGATTACCCCCTACATACAAACTTACAAACTTACAAATTTTACCTCTTTATAATATTAGTATAGATTTGTCTGTACTGACGATAGGCGACCGATAATACGCGACGCGTCTTCCGTCAGATATGCTTAAATCCTTACTGAACTGCCACTTCATTTTATAACAACTCCGAGGAAATTATAGTGACAAGCAAAATCGTAATTTCGCTGTGATATACTGGCTTGAGTAGGTGGCACTATAGTCAAAAATTGTCACGTAAAGTTACACACTTTACAATGTCGTCTCTAGCATGGCCGCCAAGACATCTCAGCATTCAATATATTATAGTAATATTATAAATTGTAATATGGATACTAAAATGTAACCTAACTTCTAGTAGTAAAATCAATTTAATTGTTAATATTCAATTGAAACTGTACCTATGCAATTAATATTATTCAATTAATTGAATAAAAAATGTATTTATTTTGTTTATTACGATGCAGTACTCGAAGTTGTTAATAGTTGTAGACATTTTTGGGATAACCGTCTGGTGTTTATTTTGTTATAAAATAATAAAAAAATATTATTTCGATTATACGCATTTTATTTAGAACTACCTAGTGTATCATATCCTGACTATATTTTTTTTACCCATGTAGACAAATTTTTTTTAGTGACTTACGCCCGTTTTCAATTACCTACCGCAGTTCATAGATAGATAGATAAGATAGCTATCTCCGATAAACAGTAAGATTCTGTCTATCAATCCACAACTTTTGGTAGGAAATACTAACCGTCGTCGGTAGGTTATAGGAAACCAAGTAAGAGCAAAAGGCTAGATTTGTTTATCTTTAGCAGCTGCAACTTTAGATAGATAGCTTATTGAAAACGGGCGTTAAGCTTAACCTATGAGGTGTTCGTCTGCTTAACCCATAGTTTGCCAAGCTTTTATGAACTAAAGCTCCCTTTAAAAGGAAAAAAGTAATCCAACGCCCGGGCCCCCCAGTACATACAACATTATTATTAGTATATGCGAAACCCCAAATACGTGTCTAGTATTTTTATGTAAAGAATCATCATCATCTCAGCCGAAAGTCCACTGCTGGACATAGGCGCCGCCACAACGACCGGACCTTTGCGTCTCGCATCCATCAGATTCCCGCAACTCTCGCCAGGTCATCGGTCCACCTTGTGGGAGGCCTCCCAACACTGCGTCTCCCGGTACGTGGCCGCCACTCCATAAATAATCATAAAGAATCTATGTACAAGACTTCAAAACCGTATCATGAAAAATCACAAAGTTATAAGCTTGTTATTTTACCTGGTTGTCCGTAGAAATACATGGTCACCGCGCGGTGCGCCCGCACCTTCCGTCTAGAACCTAATTGTGTGATAACAATTCCCATCACACTTGCAGGCTTTGGACTGTCATGTCTCTGGTCAAGTGTAGGTAGATATTATTATGTACTTTATTCGTAAAAGAAGCCGTAAAAGATTGGAGTCAATGCTATTAGTTGCATCTTATGCCAAACAAAGTTTAAAGTTGATGAGTGGTGTTAACCATCCATAGCAGGGTGTAAGTAAAATAATAACTTTCTACAATTAACCATCTTGGCTTGTTTAAAAATGTTAATCATCTCTATTTACAATAATTCACTTAATCACCACTAACAGTGTCTTATACCAATCACTCACTACTCACCTCACACTCACAGTTCTGCCCTCTATCATAAATTACACATGGAGAGTTCAAGCTATATGTAATTTTTTTTCTTTTTTTTTCTATGGTAGGAACAAAACATGAGATTTATGTCAGTGAAAGTAGAGATTTAATTAAAACACTTACGGCCAGTTTTTTCATCAAAGGTAACAGCCAAAGTAACGACATAAAGTAATAATAACGATTAAATTCGTTTCTTCACAATTTCAACCGTTGGTTTGACTGTTACTGCTCATTGAGGGGCTGTTAAAGCTGTAGTCACTGTCATTTTGACAAAATTGTATTGGTTTCACTGCGTTCATTATGGATGCGTTCAAACACATTTTATTTTAAAGTTTTTTTTTTTAAGAAATAGGGTAAAGGCGGGAATAAATGCCCCGGTGGCATAGATGCCTTGTTATCAAAAAATGACAAACGGAAACGGAACCCTCAGTGCGCGAGTCCGACTCACACTTGTCCCCTTTTTTATTTGTAATATGTACGAATGTAGCAGAACCATGCCATGAATATATAAAAGAAAGGAAGGAGTGCGAGTTCGAGTAGCATTTTGCATTAGCATTATCAGCCTTATAATAATCCCACTGCTGGGACTCAAGTCTGCTCTCTAGGAGAGGAATGATCCACTACGTGGGCCCGGGGTGGACTGGTGGATGAGAGTATGTTCGAGTTAGAGTATGGAATACAGAGCAATTACAGTCAACTTTCGAGGAAATGGACAGAAATACCATGCGGGGTTAAAATTCTAAAAAAATAAATGCTTTTAGAATTTTAAAAATAGGTCCAAAAATATTTAAAGGATTAAACTAGCTAGTAATATATATCCCGCCTTCACCCTAATCAACAAATGACATTTGACTTATGGCACTACTGGACAGTGATGTTGCGATGTTGTCATGAGTAAAAAAAGCTCCCCACGTGTTTTTGGGGTAATTACGACGTTTGCGTAGCGGCAACTCTTTTGACTTTTAGTTTAGCTGTTATTTGGATGAAGAAACACATTTGCCATTATGACAGCTATTTTCAAGTAAATGTTAATGGTTTTACTGATAGTTTTAGTTTGTGATGAAAAAACTAGCCGTTAGACGCGTTTTTCTCGAAACCGCCATTTTGCAAGTACTGCATTTGCTGTTACGAGGGCAGAGTTACACAGGTTCACTCACTAACACTGTCAAGCCTACGGCGCTCGCTCGCGCAAATGCACGCACGTGTGAATCGTCTGGCGGCATTTTGTCAACTGAGGGTAGAAGGGATGAAAAAAAAAACAAACATTTTATATAATTAAATCATTTATTTAATTAAATACATCAATTATACTCATAGCGTGGACCTAGTCTATTCAGATAGTCTTACAAAATACTAATACTGAAAATATTATCCGTTACTAAGTATGTCGCGAATAGAATGATTTGTCCGCAATGGTGTAGAGTTGGCACTGCCTGTCAAAATATACATAAATTCAGAAAGACTTCCACTGGAGGACATAGGCCTCATAGTATCGTCTATTTATTTGAAATTGGGCATAGTTTGCAGATTTGATTTGCTCATTACAACCTGGGAAAACTGAAGAAAATAATCTTGCATATAATGGTGTTATTTACCAATTTATAATGTTTTAATTTTTTCTCGTATTTGCAGCTTTAAACATCATCAGCAAAAATAGATGTAGATTTTGCCCACTTAACACACACCACATAATGGGCAAAATCAACTTTTAAGAATACTTTGCCCACTTTGAAATGGTTAATTTCAAAATGTGTGTACTCTTTCTGCAAGCTATAGTCAATACGTCAAACGAATATGACTTACTGCCGCACTCAGAGACAGTTAATGATTCATTAGCGTCCCTTAATGTCCATTAAAGTCACATTGACAGTTTTACAATCCGTTGTAAAACTGAGTGCGGCAGTATAAGTCATAGTAATCTAACTATAAGTTTGTCAAACAGAATACAGTGCCAATTCTACACTGCAGATTTTGCCCTAAACATACATGTATTCGTCATAGCCATCAAATCTATCGGTTTTGTTTTACATATTACTAAAAGTTAAAATAAAATCATCAAAAAATTGTAGGTACGTCATCATTTCTTACAACTAAGGTGTTCATATTTTATTTTTCTATATTAAGTATACTTATATAAAATTGTATATTAAGAGTTATCTTACGCCTGTTTTCAATAACCTACTGCAGTTCATAGATAGATAGCTATCCCCGATAAACAGTAAGATTCTATCCATCCATCCACAACTTTGTGTAGGAAATGCTATCCGTCGATAGGAAAGCAAGTAAGAGCGAAAGGATAGATTTGTTTATCTTTAGTAGCTGTTACTGCAGATAGATAGCATATTGAAAACGGGCGTTAATATACAAATATAACCAAGATTAGACCACTAATTAGCGGAAAAGATTAAGGAAAATAAAGGCAACGTTGATTTATCCTGATCTTACTTTATCTTAGCTATTTTTCTGTTTTTGAGATAGACTCGCACTTTTTTATAATAACATAAACTAGTGCATGACTGCGATCCCCCTGATGGTAAGCAGTGATGCAATCGTTGATGTCACTTATAGTTTTACAGCTGTGCGTCTGTTTCAACAGTTTCCCTTAAGCGGCATCCTATGTAGGCGATTCTACGCGATTGCGACTGAGAAGAAACGCGGCGCGAATGGTTTAAACAGTACCATTTACGCCGCATTGTTTCGCTTTTACAATTTACCAATGATACATTGCAGTCGTGTACCTACGTGACCAAACGCACGGGGGTGCGGTGTGGCGAGTAAAGCGATGCGGTCGCAACTAGTTTTTTTTTTAATATTTTCGCGCAAATTCTTGCGGTGCAATGACTTGTTTTATATAAATGGCAGTTAAAGCAGCTTGCGTACGTAGGACGGAGCCACCGCATCGCGTTGAATTAGCGTAAACCTTATCAGATAGCTTTGCAACCGTTACCACGTTGAATCGCCTACAGGATGCCGTATTAGCCCTACTGTGAACGGACGCGTAGCTTCGCAGACGCGTATTCGTCATTACGGTCCAGCGTCATGCCGTCTTATCATTAAAGCTTCGTCGCCAGAATTTCATATGTGAGTTTACCAAGCGTATCATCATCTGCCTAGCCTTTTCCCAACTATATTGGGGTCGGCTTCCTGTCAAGCCGGATTTAGCTGAATACCAGTATCTAACGAGGAGCGGCTGCCTACCAGACCTCCACAACCCATTAACTGGGGTAACACGGTACTTCATGGCAAGACGAATAATAACGAATATGCGGCTATGAAGCTCCGTGTCGGTCAACAGTAGGTCTTAGCCTTATAGGCCACATTTCATTCGTCTTCATTTTCTATCTAAGTAAACACAAATATCATACTTCAGTGAGATATGATCAAAAATGTATGATTTGTCTTATTCACCCCAATTTCCAAAATCTTTAGATTCAATTTATTTCTTAGTTTTTTTTTTAAGTTATATAAACTAGTGCTTGACTGCGATCCCACCTGATGGTAAGCAGTGATGCAATCGAAGATGGTGAGGCGCACTTTATATTTATTTTTATCACAGTTTTCTGAAACTGAGATAAAAATTGGAGTGGATGAGGAACAAATCTACTTAAAATTAAATATACTAATTGTTTACCTTATTTAATACATAATTTACACACATATTACATATTTTTTCAATATCTCTTAGCTTTTTCATTCACCTGTATAACTCAGTATGCAACATACCAATTTTTTTCTCACTTTTTAATAGGATCAGATCTATATGTATTATACTGGGTCAAATTAGAATAACTAGAGAAACTCCATAGGCGTGGACGACATCAAAATCTACAATCTATACTAATATTATAAAGAGGTAAAATTTGTAAGTTTGTATGTAGGGGGTGGAACTACTGGTCCGATTTGGATGAAATTTGGTACAGGTATAGCCTGAAACCCGAGAAAGGACATAGGGTAGTTTTCATCCCGGAAATCCCCCGGGAACGGGAACTATTTTTTCACGCGGACGAAGTCGCGGGCAAAAGCTAGTATATTATAATGTATGTTCATTTAATTTTGTTTTAGGCATTAGTTATATCAATTGAAGACACGGTTTATGTTGAAAAAATATCTTAGAAAAGAAGTCATTTTCTTGATATCTCATCATCATCTGCCTAGCCTTTTTCCCAACTATATTGGGGTCGGCTTCGGCGACCCCAATATAGTTGGGAATAGGCTAGGCAGATGATGATGATGATTGGGGTCGGCTTCCAGTCAAGCCGGATTTAGCTGAATACCAGTATTTTACGAGGAGCAGCTGCCTACCAGACCTCCACAGCCCATTAACTGGGGTAACACGGTACTTCATGACAAGACTGGAGTCAATTTACTGGCTTCTGACTATCCGTAACGACTGCAGATCTATAAATGACAGCCGGGACCTACGGCATTTTTTTGATATCTAATCACTGGATAAAAGATAATGAAAAAAAAAAACTTTTCATTTCTTGCAGCATTAAAATAATATCAATACCCGTCGCGACTGTGGAGTTTCTCTAATTCATTTAAATGGACTCTGTATATAACAAAAAAATACATTTCAAATACTTAAAATGTTTATCGTAGTTCTATGCTAATTTCACTGACTGTATTTCATTTACATCTAATTTGAATAAAAATTTAACTAGAAAATTACATTTAAAACGACTTTTAAATATAAATTTGTATTTTTTTTTATATATAAAAAAGCTAATAAAAAAATTCATATTTCAATATGCATCATTAATTATAACGTACGTATAACTTTGATTTTATTCAGTAATAAATACGCTGAGAAATCAAAAGCTTCGACACGAGTTGCACAATATGCAACTTGCATATAGTCCGTCTAATGAAAGCGCGACCTGAGAAAAAGAGGTACAATCCAAAAAAATTGTATGTGGTATTACTAACTAGTAGGAGAATCATGTCTTGACATTTCATATTTTTTTTTATTTCCTACAATTGCGGCTGAATAATGTTGCCAATTAAATTAAAAAAAAAAAACTCCAGGTCGCGCTTTCATTAGACGCACTCTAATACTTTTATTATGCAAGTTGCATATTGTGGCATCAAATTATTGCAAACACTGTCTTATATGAGACCAAAAGAGCTACAATGACCTAACTCATTTAGGTCATTCTAGCTTTCACGACCTCAGAGCAAGTTTGCCCTATAATTTTTTCGATACAAATTTTATTTGAAAAAAGAAACAGTATTTTCAAATGGGTTCAGTATTGAAATACTACTCGCTAGGCTCTAGGTGCTTAACGAACCGTTTGCCAGAGCATTATTGGCCTAAATTCCATATCAAACATGACAATCCCATACAAAAAAATCCGTCAAAAGAATACTATCTTCACTAAATAAATAACAAATATAAGTATAATGTAATCACATCTATTTTAGGCCTAAAAAACTGTGAAACACCGATAGACATCCAGAGACGTTAGAAAAATCTTAATCTAACACTTTAATGTACAGAGACCCACCCTACCACAAGCTCTTAACGCGATTCATTTGACGACCTGAACTGAACTGTTAAAACCATGGAGCTATATAGCTCCATCTTTCTTTCTCACTCGAACACCTGTCATTTTAACATGTCATGGTAAGAAACCAGAAGCCCTACCTCAAGCTCTTATCGCGATTCATTTAACGACCTAATCTGAACTGTTAAAGCCATGGAGCTGTATAGCTCTATCCCTCTTTCTCGCTCGAACGCCTGTCTTTTTAACATGTCATAGTCACGCCTAGGACAGTTTTAACAAATGCTGACTAATTTTATAATTATATTGGCATATTCAAGTATTACGCTATCATCAAATGAGGGATTCGGGCAAAGCAAAGACCCACCCTTTGATTTAATTTTTTATGTACTATCTTGGAATTTTTTTAGGAAAGGATCATCAGAATGACTTCTCCCACTCTTGGGCGGAGCGGGAGAGCGTGTCAGACTTTTACTGACTAAAACCCACTCCTGTTCCTTCTTTGCCTTCGTTCTAAAGCCCCGGGTTCGCTTTCAAACAACCTAAGGTCCCAGTAAGCTTCGACTCTGCTGGGCTCCTACGATTTGTTGACATCTCGCTTTCGACAACTTGGGCTAGATCCAGACAGTTCCCGGACGGCAAGCCACCAATTGCTCGCCGTCTGCAAGCCCTAATACTGCCGTCCAGCCCCTAAAGCGCAGTAAAACATGAGTTGTTTACGCTTTTTTACTGCGTTTTAGGGGCCGGACGGCAGAGTACAACCCTTGTATTCTCTTTAAGATCTGAAATCTGCTCTACAAAACGCCTTGCTTATCATAAAGGACCCTAATGAAGCAACTATTTTTTATCGTCAAACTATTTGGGAGTCAAAGGTTAGTCAACTATAAATACAATTTGCTTGTAAACTATTTATAAAAATAAATCAATAGTATATAGAAATATTGTAAAATAATTTTACAAGTATAGTAAAATAATATTTTGGGGCGTTACCGGCTTTTGCATAATAATAAATAGATCTCTATAGTACATTCGCGTTAAGAATGCAGTAAAGTCATCATTGTCCGTCGGCCTACCCCCGCCCACTAACCAATCAAAGCTGTTTAAGTGTATTTTTATAAATTCATTAAACTTAATCTTTTAAAATATAATTCGTTTGGATTTAACACCACTGTAAATACACCTTTATCTTGCATTAGCACTGATAAATCACTGCTTTCTTAACGCGAACGAAATATATGTTTAAAGAAGTTTTAAAAGATCTCTATGTTACCTAGGCACGAAGCTGCCGCTTTTTCGACAGTTTTTTTATTGATATAAACTGGTGCTTGACCACAATCCCACCTGATGGTAAGCAGTGATGTAATCGTTGATGGTGAGGCACACTAGTTTATCAAGAGCCTATTCACTCTAGCTATAGTATGTATAGTTTTCTACGCGCGCTTCACGCCGGCGTACACCAGGCGTATAATGATGAATACGCGTCTATGAAGCTACGCGTCTACTACATATGACGTCACAGAATCCTGCATCGCGCAAACAAAGTTCTCTGCGCGATTTGAATAGATACAACAACCCGAAATCATCTATCGGGCAGTAGCCCACCGGACATAACACCTCGTCCGGTCGCGTATTGCCAAACTGTATGCTGACCCAGACCGGGGTTGCTCTGAGTTCGATCGCAGTTTGCCTTTGTAGTTGAAGAGCAAACTGTATACCTATTCAGAGAGTGTCTGAATCAAAATACATTTTGCTTTAAAATATTAGAGCAAAATATATACGAGTCCAGACGTCCAGCGTCTTGTGTAGTATGTAATGTGGCATTGATAATTTAGAGCAAAATGCATGTGAGTGGTCTTCATTTAATAAAGTGTAAAAATAGAGTTACTTTAAAAAAACCGACTTCAAAACTGTTATTTATAGATTGATGTAGTTAAGCCTTAATAATTGGAATAAGATGGTCACTGGGCTAGTTTATTGTACGATTATGCGAGTAGAAAAACAGTTGACATATTTACTGATATTTGTAATATATAATTTTGCAATTTCGCACTTTTGCGTTATTAATTAACCAAACCAATTACAGTTTTGAAGTCGGTTTAAATTACTTGCTTATTGAGTTCTTTTAATTCCTTTTTTATTTCTCCGTTTTTATATTTTTGTGCTTGGTAGGTACCTATTTATAATTATCAATTGGGAAATAAAGCACAAAAAGGCGTGGCGTGACGCCATCTCTTGCTATTTGAGTTTTTGTTTTTGGCATTCAATGCAAATCGCCATTTTCTGTTCTTCTTTTATTAATTTACTTTGTTATCATATCGACTCAATTGGGTTATTACCTTACCGAAATTACAAACAGGTAAAATTTATTGTATCAGTACATCTTTCTTATAAAAATTTAATAAATACTTACTGTAATCGGAAACACTTATAGTTTTTTTAACAACCTGTATAATTGTTACAGTTCAAATTATTTTTAGTCGTACTAAACAAAGGGCTTTTTTTAGTTAAAACTTAAATTAATTCACATAAAGTATGTTTTTTATGGAAAGTTTTTCAGTTTCATGGATACTTATAACAACCGCAACAGTATAACAAAAAATCACGGGAAATTATGAAACACGTTGTCATAAACCACGTCAGACAGTTACAGATGTTCGCGTGTTACAGTTTGCTTTAAATTCAAGCGAGCAAAGTGCATACAATCTCAGAATGCTCTGAGCTCGTATGTACTTTGCTTTAATTTGTTTGTGATTTCAATGAGCACGACGTAGTCCAGTACAGACTATGGGTGTCTGGGTCAGCATACAGTTTGGCAATACGCCGTCCGGTCGGAAGATCCTCCCTTTTCAATGGAGGTATGTGGGACTTTACTCTCTGTCTCACTACCCCCAAACGCCCGTGGACAGTGGGTTTTTTGTGAGCAATGTGTGCATTCATATTATTAATATTATCATATAGTACTATTTTTCAATCGCTTTTCTTATAGTCATAATCATCTGCCTAGCCTTCTCCCAACTATATTGGAGTCGGCTTCCAGTCAAGCCGGATTTAGCTGAATACTAGTATTTTACGAGGAGCGGCTGCCTACCAGACCTCCACAACCCATTAACTGGGGTAACACGGTACTTCATGGTAAGACTGGAGTCAGATTTACTGGCTTCTGACTATCCGTAACGACTTTTCTTACAGTATAACTAGAACTTAATTTTCTGGACTGAGAACGCCGCGACGTTATAAATTTAAAAATGGAAGAAAATTATCTATACTCTATTTACTATAAGAAAAGAAAACAAAATAAACTTATGTTACTGTCCGTTCATCAGATATTGACTTCTACTCCGTAGACATATGGATGACATTAAAAGCAAAAAAAGTGGTTACAATACTTTTTCTGCAGCTGTCATTTGTCATGTCACCAACGCAATAAAAGTCAAAATCGGTTAAACGGACGGTAAAACAAGTTTCTTTAAATTTCTTTTCTTATAGTAAATAGAATATAGTTCCTAAAATTCGAAGAATAAAAACAACTACACTTAACATGGATATTTTACGTTGTTTTTTTTTTTCTTTAATTTGCTATCAATTTGTGACGTTCAGGCACTAATGTACTAAACATATTTTAATTTTATTTTTTTGTATTGAGGTAAATTATCTCTTATTCGATTTCACGATTGTGGTGTTCCTTCAGTTGCTATTTTTTATACATTAAATATAATAAATCTATTATACATAGTTGGGACAGTGCCCTAGTTAGTTGAGATATGGTCCGGTCGCTTGGGACATTAACCTAGTTGATTGTAACATTGTCATACTCCGTTGTGACTTATTGTAGTCCGATTTGAGATAGTTATAGTCCGTTTGAGATAGTTATAGTCCGATTTGAGATAGTTATAGTCCGATTTGAGATAGTTATAGTCCGTTTTGAGATAGTTATAGTCCGATTTAAGATAGTTATAGTCCGTTGTGAGATTGTCATAGTCCGTCGTGACAATGCCTTAGTCCGTTGTAACATTGTCCGAGTCCGTTGTGTCATTGTCCTAGTCCGTTGGGACATCGTCCATTTCGGTTATGACTTCATCCTAGTCGATTGTGACGTCGTCCTATTCAGTTGAGACATTGTCCTAGTCAGTTAGGTCCATGTCCTAGGCAGTTGAGATACTGTCCTAGCCTGGATCGTTGTCTTAGTTAGTTAACATTATCCATGTCAGTTTGGATATTTTTCTAGCTGGTTAGACCAGTTTTCTAGTTGCAATTCACACGCTGCTTTTTGCAATACACTATCGTATAATCAGAAATGTATGTATTTACACAACTATACTTTTAAAACCATCATCATAACTTCTAAACTAAGAGCTCACATAGGTACAGATAATTGCAGCCGACGACACGTCGACACGACTTAGACCGTTTTCACATTATCCGATCCGATATCGGTATCGGACGCAGATCCGATATCGGGGTAAGTAAAATGTAAGAAATATGTACCTGTCTTTCATATTGTCCGGCCCGATATCGGATATCGGAGCACGGCATTTCATACATTTTACTTACCCCGATATCGTATCGGCTTCTGACACCGATATCGGATCGGATAATTTGAAAAGGCTCTTAGGCCGCTATCCTACTGGCGTTTTACGAGCGTTGACGTCAACGTCGCGTCTGTGGAGCGTCAACTCTGTGCAGCGTCGACGCCGTGCAGACGAGCATTAACGTCCTCTGAACGCGACGTTATCGTCGCCCACATGATACTATTGCAAAAAACGGGACGTTATCGTTGCGTAAACGTGACCTTGATATCGCGTTCAGCGGACGTTAATGCTTGTCACGTGCTGACGCGACGTCAACTTCACGTCTGCGCAACGGGGACGCAACGTGGACTCCAAAGTCTTGGACATCGGCGCCGAGTTGCTAGCCTGTCGGTTTTCTATCGGTTGCACTTCGGGGAGTGAGCACAGGAATTGCACAATTTAATTCCGTCAAGTCCTTTCCATCATCGGACCACTAGGCGTACGGCGATGCGTTACCGGTACATGGTGAACATTCCACCCATACGCACAAAGCGGTTTGGAAACACATTTATTATGCGTACAGCTAAGGAGTGGAATTCCCTGCCGGGGTCTGTGTTTCCTGATAGCTACAACTTAGGAGTCTTCAAGTCAAGAGTGAATAGGTTACTTCTAGGCAAGCGTGCTCCATCGTCGGCCACATCATCGCTTACCATCAGGTGAGATTGTGGTCAAACGCGAGCCTATGTATAATAAAAAAAAAAAAACGCTGCGCAGACGGTCGAGTGACGCCAACGCTCGTAAAACGCCAGTGGGATAGTGGCCTTACCTCTACCGTTGACAACACGGTACTCGTGTATATAAGCTCTTATATACAAGGTAAAACGTCAAGTTTTTAATATAATGGCACAATTCTAAACTTTTCCCTTACATCCCTCATTTTCAATCATTCAAATCATCATTCATTCTTGTTCATTCATCAGTTACTCTAAATGAGAGATGTAGCGGACTGGAGTTTGTTTTCTTGTACGTTACGTTCCCTTTGAAGTGGGGTTGAGATTACGTATTGTCCTTGGATCTGTAAAAAGAAGATTTAAATTAAAAATGTGATACACTGAAGATCTGATCTCTGGTGTATGAGCATATTAATTGACATTTTAATGACATTAATTCATAATTTTATTAACTAATTTATATAATGACTACTTTGACATTGAATTATAATTGAAACTATGCTTGTCTATTTGTCTATATAATTTTGATGTATAATATTCACGGTTTTATGCTATCTCTCTTACCAAGAATTTGAATTATGCGGCTAAACATGCTAGAACTTAATTATATTCAACTATTATACTGCATGCAATGTATCATGTACACCATGTTTAAACAAATAAATTTTTACTTTACTTTACTTTACTTTAATTACTAGCATCTGCCCGCGGCTTCGCCTGCGTGAAATTAGGTTTCTTCATAGAAATATTGAAATGGGGGTGATTTCATTACCTTTGGGGGAGAATAATGGGAAATACGTGTATAATCTACCACGCGGGCCCAGTTCTGGTGGATGTCACATGTCTTCGAATTTTTGGTTCTAGGACATGCCGGTTTCTTCACGATGTTTTCCTTCACCGTTTTGAGAGCAGTGGTGATGAAATAAGTTACACAAAGTAATGCGCTCGGCTGGGTTTGCACCCGCAACCTACAACTTGTAAGTAAGGGCACTTACCACTGGGCCACCACTGCTCTATTTCTGATGTTTAATCCCTGAGACTAAATTGACACAGGCAAATGTCAAACTTACAATAAAAATAAATGATCTTTTGTGTTGTGTAACTGTGACAATCCAAGTAATGTAATTTTAGTCTCAGAGATTGGAAAACAGACTACTGCACAATAAAGAGAGTTGAAAATACAAATACTTACGAGTAAATAGGAGCGCCCCCCTTATTTACTCCTCATCCTCTAGCTAGGTGTCCTGTGTCGGACAGTATAGCGTCGCCTGACGGTGTACACCTGAAATTAAACAAAAATATAACACTTTAGTATGCTCAGAAATATTACTTTGAGTAAAACAATTAAGAGGATTGTCTATCATCTACAACATCATCATCATCTCAGCCGAAAGACGTCCAATGCTGGACATAGGCCTTCCCCAAGCGTCGCCACAACGACCGGTCCTGTGCGTCTCGCATCCATCGGATTCCCGCGACCCTCGCCAGGTCGTCGGTCCACCTACAACATCATCATCATCTACAAAATATACCTGGAATAATAAATAAACCTTAGAAGAAAGATTGTTTTTTTTATATAACACTAGCTTCTACCCGCGACTTCGTCTGCGAGGACTTTAGAAAAGAAGAATCTGGGTGAAAGGTAGCCTATGTTCTTTTCCATATCAAAAGCCATATGCATGCCAAATTTCATCCAAATCCATTCAGCCGTTTCTGCGTGATTAAGTAACAAACATCCACACTTTCACATTTATAATATTAGTAGAATAAACTAATGCTTAATCGCGATCCCACCTGATGGTAAGCAGTGATGGAATCGTTGATGTTGAGGCGTACTAGTTTATTAAGTCTATTCGCTCTAGCCTTAACGACACCTAAGTTACAATCAGACGGGAAGACGGCAACGGGCCAATTGATCCAGTTCCCTTCTTTATTGTACACAAACATTGTTACAATAAATAAATAAATAGGGCAGGTGATGTACAGGCTAGGGCTTTCAAACTCGGATAGTTACCAACTCCGGAGCTAGTTACGATGTTGAGCAATCAAATCCGGAACTCCGGAGTTGGCTCCAGAGTTGACAGCTTTCTTAGAAATTAATAAAAAGGCCCTTTATTTTAATCAATAGAAGTTTTATTTGCAATGGAATCGATGTTTTTGTTTAAAAATTTACTGTCTGACCGACAGCAATTATAATAGACAACCTAAACGCCTTATAAAATATATATTTTTTAATAATTATAATAATATTTGGTTGAAATGAATAGGCTTAAAAACTACTGGACCGTTTTTAAAAATTCTTTCACCATTCGAAAGCTACATTATCCACGAGTAACATAGGCTAAATTTTATTTTGAAAAAAAAAAAATAGGGTTCCGTAAGATATCTGGGTTTTTCAGACACAAGGTGTAAACAATCATATTACATATAATTTATATGGCAGAACAACGTTTGCAGAGTCAGCTTGTTTTTAATAAAAAAAAAACTTTTGGTTTAAAAATTTGCCGTCTGACAGTCCGACATTTTAGTAGAAAACTAATACGCATTACATAATATTAAAACAATCAATAAATAAACATTTGTTTGGCAAGTAACTATATAATAATAAAATAGTAATCATGAACTTAAAGGAACCTATAAAATCTACTTTTTTGAGATCGAAGTTCTCAGTAATACGTTTTGAGAAACGTTAAGGCATTAAAAGATGAGTCAAAAAGAGAACTTTTTACTACCGAATAATACCGAAGTGTTGTGCTAAAGACTTAAGAAGGAATCAAACAACGGAAAACGTACGCTCAAGAATTAAGATGCGTTTTTCGTCGTTTTGTAAATAATGTTTACATGATTTTTGAAAACCGGTTTCAACTCCGGTTTTCTATTTCAACTCCGGATTTAAAAGATGCTTAAAATCGCTTCCGAAACTCCGGAGTTACGAAACTCCGGAACTCCGGATTGAAAGCCCTAGTACAGGCGCGCTTAACCCACAATTGGGTTTTCTTACAGCAAACCATGTAACTTACATTTCCAAAAAGAAATATGAGTGAGGATAACACATAATTATGCACAACAAAACTTTAGCTACTCTTAACATAAATTATGTCAATTCTTAAAACTAAAAATTCACAGATTCTGGCTTTTTTGACATGGGTTTGTCACGTTATAATATTCCACAATATTTCACACAGCGCCATCTAGTGCCAAGCTAAGCAGAGCTTGTGTTATGAGTACTAGACAACTGATAAACATACTTACATATTTATAAACACATACATAATATAGATAAACTACACCAAGACACAATAAATAATCGTGCTCATCACACAAACACTTGTCCGGAGTGGGAATCGAACTGTGGTTAGGAAAAGAGGTTAGTTACCATGACGGCTGTACCAGAGGTCGTTCTCCGGCATAGCCGTCAGGGCCACCAACCACTAGACCATCAGGCCAGTCATCATCATCTACCTAGCCTTTTCCCAACTATATATTGGTCGTAGGTCCCGGTTGTCATTTGTATATCTTTGGCAGTCGTTACGGATAGTCAGAAGCCTGTAAATCTGACTCCAGTCTTGCCATGAAGTACCGTGTTATCCCATTTAATGGGTTGTGGAGGTCTGGTAGGCAGCCGCTCCTCGTAAAATACTGGTATTCAGCTAAATCCGGCTTGACTGGAAGCCGACCCCAATATAGTTGGGGAAAGGCTAGGTAGGTAGGTGACTGTACGTGGATAGTCCCTTATGTCTTCCCAAAACCTTCTTCTCTCAAGGAATTCCGTGTCTTCACCTCATAGTCGCAGTGATGTCTGAAGGACCCGGGTCAGCGAGATACGAGTAACCATTTTGGATAGACCGTTAGAAAACTACTCAAAATGTGTATCCCGGTGACAAGAGTTCCATCTGTCGCAGGGGTCCAGAGGTCTTGTCCGACGAAATGGGTTCCTTCGTTTCCTTTTGTACTATACCTTATCTATACTAATATTATAAAGAGGTAAAATTTGTAAGTTTGTATGTAGGGGGTAATCTCTAGAACTACTGGTCCGATTTAAAAAATTCTTCCAGTGTTAGATAGCCCATTTATCGAGGAATGCTATAGGCTATATATATATACCATCACGCTACGACTCACGGGAGCGGAGCAGTAATGAAAAATGCGGATGAAACCGCAGGGGACAGCTAGTTTCAGATAAGCTTGCAATAAAGTACATTGACCTTTTCCTAATATCCCTGCGATGATACATGAAAAACAAACAATTATCTGTTTTTCATTAGTAGAAAATGTAAAGGATCGCAATAGATCTCGATTCAAGACAGTTTTATGTCATTATTTCCGTTTTTGAAATTAAGAATGTCAATAAATGTAGGTGGGTCAATGACCTCTATTGCAGGTTTATTTGGAATGACCTTTAGTATACAATGTGTTGTTTTGAAAGTGTATGGCATTTCGGGAGGTAATTATGTTAATGATACTCGACCTGAATCAATAATAAAATGAGTAGATCATTTTTTTTATTATGGAAATCGGTACGTGTGAACTACCTTTATTAATTACTCAGATACCCGCGAAACGAGACACAATAGTAAAACAATAACAGCGCGGTCTCATAGGACCGGTTGGGGATTCAAACGTTAAAACGCGGCTAGACTGATACTGGCTCTATAACTGCGCTTTCACACACACACAAATACAATTTCATTGATCCAAAGCACACTAGGACTTCCCGCACGTTTCTTTAGAGAGTTATTCTGAAAACCAACTAAAATTAAAAAAAATAATTAAAATTTATTATTGATTATTGACCAAGTATTGTATTTTTATATGATTATTTGTGACTTTTTTTACAATCTCCCAAAATGCCATGCACTTTCAAAACAACACATTGTATTTCTAGGTCTTCCCTTCTAAGGCGTATCCCGCAAAAACCATGTATTGATAAGGTCGCGTTTGACCATTATCTCACCGGATGGTAAGCGATGATGTAAGGTAACAAAAATTATAATTACGGTGATGACATGTACATAATGTATTTACAAAACTGTATTCATTTAAACCATCATCATAGCTCTCTAACTAAAAGCTATAGTGACACTTGACACACACCACGGCTGCCGCTGGTCTTCATTTGTTGGAATATCGAGAGCCAACAGCTTTATTTTTGAAGTGGGTAATCAACAAAGCCAGGAACGATGGAAGGAATGGAGGGAGGCCTTTGCCCAGCAGTGGGACAGTATAGGCTAGGTTTAATAATCATCATCTCAGCCAAAATACCTCCACTGCTGGACATAGGCCTCCCCCAAGCGTCGCCACAATAACCGGTCCTGTGCGTCTCGCATCCTCGTATAATAATATATCTAATCATCACAATGACTTTTCCCGCTCTATGCGGAGCGGATCGTGTCGTGTTGCCGACGATGTTACTATGCGCCTCGCAACGTTGCGATGAGTCTCGCGGCGGCGCGCGGCGCTGCGTGAAGTCACTGGCCTCTTCCTGCATCGTCGCCGAGCGTTGCGTCTCGGTGTGAACCGACGCTTAGTTGCCCATTGAGTTCCATGTGTACCGTCATCTCTGGAGTCGCATTAGAACTAATCTGCACTGAATGAAGGCAGATGTTCCACTCACCAGGGTACCGGTGCTGGTCGAGAGGGTCGGGATGGTCAGGGTCCGGAGGAGGCGCCCTGGTGAGCGCCTCGTCACCACCAGGCAGGCACGTCTCCACCATGGCTTCGAGGCAGTTCACGAATAGTTCGCTGCTTTCTGCTGTGCATTGGTTCTGTAAAAAAGGAGATTTACAATTTTGCTAACCTGCCTTCAGTTGCCCTATGCATTCTAAGACCGCGACCTTGCTGGGTCCCCACAGTTTTACTGACATTTCTTGGAGACGCAGTGGTTCGGTCGGAAGAGCTCGTGGCTAGATAATAAAAGCCGCACAGGTCGATCTTCAAGGTTAAGCAACGCTTGCCTAGGTTGGTCTGTGGATGGGTGACCATCTTAACATAACGAGTTTCCTCCGTGCCTCGGAAAGCACGTTAAGCCGTTGGTCCCGGCTGTCATTTGGAGATCTTTGGCAGTCGTTACGGATAGTCAGAAGCCAGTAAATCTGACTCCAGTCTTGCCATGAAGTACCGTGTTACCCCAGTTAATGGGTTGTGGAGGTCTGGTAGGCAGCCGCTCCTTGTAAAATACTGGTCTTCAGCTAAATCCGGCTTGACTGTAAGCCGACCCCAAAATAGTTGGGAAAAGGCTAGGCAGATGATGGCAGATGATGCAGTGGTTCGGTCGATTATCGGCCGGCGAGCTACCCATTTCTCGTCGTCACCAACCTCTTTGCGTTCAAGGACCACAGTATCCTTTTCAGAAATTCCATGGCCTTAGGCATTGGCCCTACTGGGCTTCCACGGTTTTGTTGACATATCTTTGAGGGCACGCGTGGAACACTACATGCCGACGTATACTCTTGCTCGATCCTTATAGGGTCAGCTCACACCGAGACGCGACACGACGCGACACTGCACGCACATTTTAATAGAGTGATTCAAAATAGAACTTTATTTACTATGTGAAAAGATATACATTTCATTGTGAGAATTTAGAATACGTTGCTTCATGCAGCGCTGCGCCTTGCAGCGCAGCGCCAAGTCACTGGCTCTTTCTGCATCGTTGCGTCGCGTCGCGTCTCGGTATGAACGACATGAATGTCCCATAAGATAAGCGAGCTACACATTGCTCATCGTCCGCAAGCCCTTGCCTAAGGTGTCTGGAGCTTATCCTGCGTCTCCTGACGCCTTTAATTTTCGAAATTCACGCGGGCAAAGCCGCTGGCAAAAGCTATAAATAGACATTTAGCTTTCTTAATAAAACTACTAACCTTAGTGAATGGTCCAGCGAATCTCCACAGGCCTCCGAAGCCACAACTCTGCATGTAATGCAACTGTTGCTGACTCGCGTCTTCGCTCGCTATCATGTTCTGTAAGGAAATAGGTTAGATGAGAAAGTTGCCTAATACAAATACCTGCCCTGACTGCTATGCCCACCAAGACAAATGTTGAGCACGATCATTTGTTCGAGGCTGGCTGTAATTTATCTATACTCATATTATCTATACTAATATTATAAAGAGGAAAGATTTGTACCTATTTTTGTATGTTTGTAATGAATAGGCTCAAAAAGTACTGGGCCGATTTAAAAAATTCTTTCACCAATAGAATGCTACATTCTTCCACTGAAAGGCGTTCCAATACGAGGATAAAGCAATAAATAAATAAATAATAAATAAATAATAATTTGACATAGGCTACATTTCATTTTGAAAAAAAATAGGGATCCTTGGTAAAATTTTAACAATGTAACCGAAGGTGTAGAAAAATGAGTCTTAAAATGTCTTTCGTCGAATGCGCTGCCGAAACTATTAGCGATAGAACAAAATATTGTACAACAATATTGAAGAACATCATAATGTCTACAAAAAACTTCGCGGTAGCATATGTCCTATTGTAGTTATGTCACTACAACAACTTTTTTAATTTTAAACATTAATGAAAATGCTAACCAAATTCAAACCATGCTATTTATGTGTTTATATTAATCCTTATCCAAATAAATTATTTTATGGTCAAGACCATTTAAATACCTATAAAATAGTTTTTAAATTTTTTAAATTGGACTGTCCATTCAAAAGATATTACGAATTAAAAAAATCAAACAGTAAACAAAACCGCCATAGCGCCGTGGCCGTTGTTTGCGATGCAGTCTGAAAAGCGCGCCGGGCATCGATGCGGGCGGGGTGGAGGGGGCACTAAAAAAAGTGTTTTGTATGCCAATTTCCAAAAATAAATAATTGTCTACCCCGTGCGAAGCCGGGACGGGCTGCTAGTTTATAATACGTATGTATATCAGTTGTCTAGTACTCATAGCACAAGCTCTGCTTAGTTTAGGACTAGATTGCATTGTGTGAAAGTTGTGGAATATCATTATAATGATAAGACATTTAGTTCAGAAATAAAAAACCCTAATGGCCTTTTTTTTTAATTTATATAAACTAGTGCTTGACTGCGATCACCGTGTTACCCCAGTTAATGGGTTGTGGAGGTCTGGTAGGCAGCCGCTCCTCGTAAAATACTGGTATTCAGCTAAATCCGGCTTGACTGGAAGCTGACCCCAATATACTTGGGAAAAGGCTAGGTAGATGATGATGATGAGTGCTTGACTGCGATCCCACCTGATGGTAAGCAGTGATGCAATCGTTGATGGTGAGGCGCACTAGTTTATTAAGAGCCTATTCACTCTAGCCTTGAAGAAACCTAAATTATAATCGGACGGAAAGACCGCAGCAGGCAAATTGTTCCAGTCCCTCGATGTACGCGGTATAAACGACGAGTCTGGGCACGTTTAGAAGGTCTCGCCTTGAAAACAAAAATAAAAGGTTGCCCTTTGCGGCCGTGGAAACTCTGCAGAACCATTTCGTAGTCCTTTTTGTATTTATCCTAAGATATAGTCCTTAGTTGGCACTTACCTGTATAATGCTCTGCACCGCGCTCAGTATCAGCTGATCGTGGCAGTGCATTAGCACGTGGTTGATCTTCATGTCCAAGAGACTGTGACTGTTGGGGAAAGGAATATCTGGTGAGTTTACTACAGAAAAAACATGAATAATAAATATAAGATGATTCAGAAAAAAATCGTGAGAAGCGAAATACATTTAAGAAGAGAGGGAAACCGACAGAGAAAGAAAGGGAAAAAGTGAGAGAGAGAGAGACAGTTTTTCTCGACCTATTTCATCAATACTTCGATTGATTGAAGATCCTTAATAACAAGTGGTGCAAATTGGTAATTACTCTTTTGAGCCGTTTGGATTTAGTTCATGAATCCCCGACCGGTCCTATGAGACCGCGCTGTTATTGTTTTACTATTGTGTCTCGTTTTGCGGGTATGTGATAGGTTAATAGGTTTGGATCATGGGGTCTGAGTGCTCGTTTTCTTTTTAATCGACTTCGAAAATGAGGTTTTATTTCAGTCATATTTTTTGTCTATCTTCTCTCATCATTGATCTACACTAAATGAGCTGGCTTGTAAAATGACTAAAAAGGACTCAAGTTTATATAATTCAGGAGCAAGTTGATACTTACATAACAGGAAATACTTTTGGGAACACCACCGATCCCTCGGCTAGATACTGGTACAGTATTCTGATCTCATCCTCATCTGAAACAAAAAAGTAGAGTTCAATATAATAATGATACATACGAGTATTATTTACTGAGATTCGCCGATGATATTGTCCTGTTGTCAGATGACAGTTCAGAACTGGAGACTATGTTAAACTCATTACATCAAGCAAGCAGAGAGGCAGGACTAGAAATAAACTTGAGCAAAACCAAATTAATGACAAACTCGACACAAAACACAATACTTCTCAACAACACACCAATTGAATATGTTGATAATTATATCTACTTAGGGAAGAATATTTCTTTTAAAAAGAATAACAACGACCTAGAAGTGGAAAGACGAATAAAAATAACATGGAAAAAGTTTTGGAGTGCCAAAGAGATTCTTAAAGGCCATATGCCGATGAAACTCAAGACCAAGGTCATGAACTCCTGTCTCTTACCTTCACTAACCTACGGATGTCAAACATGGAAGTTCAATAGTCGGGTTAAAAATAAAATAACTTCCTGCCAGCGAGCTATGGAGAGAAGTATCACTAAAATAAGAAAGATCCACAAAATTCGACATTCTGCTATCAGACAAAAAACAAAAGTCACAGATGCTCTCACATATGCTCTAAAGCTCAATGGAGCTGAATACCAGTATTCAGCTACACCTTATTATACTGGAAGACAACTGCGATCAACATGTCAGGGCTGCTCGTGTCTGTGTCGGTGCTCGCTGTAACAGTGCTCACCTGTAGTGTACTTGACGAGCGTAGCAAGCACGGTGAGCACGAGCGCTTGCGTGGTGAAGTCGGAGAGCACTGACGGGTCGAGCAGACTGTTGCTTTCAGGGCTGCTCGTGTCTGTGTCGGTGCTCGCTGTAACAGTGCTCACCTGTAGTGTACTTGACGAGCGTAGCGAGCACGGTGAGCACGAGCGCTTGCGTGGTGAAGTCGGAGAGCACTGACGGGTCGAGCAGACTGTTGCTTTCAGGGCTGCTCGTGTCTGTGTCGGTGCTCGCTGTAACAGTGCTCACCTGTAGTGTACTTGACGAGCGTAGCGAGCACGGTGAGCACGAGCGCTTGCGTGGTGAAGTCGGAGAGCACTGACGGGTCGAGCAGACTGTTGCTTTCAGGGCTGCTCGTGTCTGTGTCGGTGCTCGCTGTAACAGTGCTCACCTGTAGTGTACTTGACGAGCGTAGCGAGCACGGTGAGCACGAGCGCTTGCGTGGTGAAGTCGGAGAGCACTGACGGGTCGAGCAGACTGTTGCTTTCAGGGCTGCTCGTGTCTGTGTCGGTGCTCGCTGTAACAGTGCTCACCTGTAGTGTACTTGACGAGCGTAGCGAGCACGATGAGCACGAGCGCTTGCGTGGTGAAGTCGGAGAGCACTGACGGGTCGAGCAGACTGTTGCTTTCAGGGCTGCTCGTGTCTGTGTCGGTGCTCGCTGTAACAGTGCTCACCTGTAGTGTACTTGACGAGCGTAGCGAGCACGGTGAGCACGAGCGCTTGCGTGGTGAAGTCGGAGAGCACTGACGGGTCGAGCAGACTGTTGCTTTCAGGGCTGCTCGTGTCTGTGTCGGTGCTCGCTGTAACAGTGCTCACCTGTAGTGTACTTGACGAGCGTAGCGAGCACGGTGAGCACGAGCGCTTGCGTGGTGAAGTCGGAGAGCACTGACGGGTCGAGCAGACTGTTGCTTTCAGGGCTGCTCGTATCTTTGTCTGTTGATGCTTGCTGTGAAAATAATACTGGGTTTTAGACAACCGAACACTGTAAAGCAGAGATAAGATGTTTAGTGTAATTCTACCTAGACCTATTTGGCACAGGCGCGACACATTGTGTTAGTTTCTTTTTCTTTTCTAACCTTAATTTGTTTGTTGTTTCTACATTGTGTGTGTCTAGGTCCGCGTGGTGGATCATGGCCCATTCCCTCTCCTGAGGAGGCCTGAGTCCCAATAGTGGGAACATTACAAGGCCGTTAATGCTTGTGATGGTAATAGTGTGTCTATGTGTGCCAAATAAATATATTTCTTTCTTTCCTTACCTTAGTAGAATTTTCAGGGTAGTCGCTGTCTCCAGACTTGGTGGAAGGTGGTCGTTCGGTGTCATCCGTGCTGCCTGGTGAGCCTCGACCGTCGTCCTCGACCATCTTGTGTGGAAATTAGATTATGTAGTATTGTGATATTTATTTTGCTGTTATGTATATAATTATGATAGTATAATTTAGTACATACATACATGTTATAACCACAACATTAAAGTGTAAAGTTAAATGCACAAAACTTGAAAATAATTTGGATGAAGAAGAATAACGAGCAGAATCAATTGAACCACCTTTTAATACAGCTCACAGGTGAGTAGGTATACAAATATAGTTATAGGTTGCACTGTCTGTTCATTTATAAGCAGGACAACATTTTTAATGAAGCCGTCACGTACGCAACCCCGACAAAATAGGTTAGCAAACGCAAATGGTTGTCGCCTAATTTTATTTTTTTCTCTCAGAATTCAATAGTTAACATGGAAGGTCAATTGAATTAAAAATAATTTGGTGTGTCTGAGATTTCGTGCATTTAATGTTACACGTTGCATATAAATACGAGTACATTTATGACCTTATTATATGATAAGGAAATGTGAATTGCAAAAAAAAACCTTAAAAAATTTGAATTTCGCACAGCATTTACCTTAACCTAGGTCTACTCACATCAAACCCGCTATCCCCATCACCCTGCTCCCTCGCCGACTCGCCAGTGGCGCCGTGCTGCATACTATGGGCCCTGCCTTCGCTGTCCTGTGCGTAGCGTGAAGGTGTGAGTTTGAGCCGAGTAGACGTGCCACATTTAGAGGGACATGGAGTGTGTGCTCTTGAAGTTTTGTTGAATAGGATTAGATTTTTTTTTATACAGTTTATATAAGACAAATTAACTAAGCACGTTAAGCCGTAGGACCCAGCTGTCATTTGTAGATCTTTGGCAGTCGTTACGGATAGTCACAAGTCAGTCTTGCCATGAAGTACCGTGTTACCCCATTTAATGGGTTGTGGAGGTCTGGTAGGCAGCCGCTCTTCGTAAAATTCTGGTATTCAGCTTAATTCGGCTTGACTGGAAGCCGACCCCAATATAGTTGGGAAAAGGCTAGGCAGATGATGATAAGACAAACTAACTTTTAGCATCTGCCGGTTAAAACAAAGACGATTTCAGGGTCAGACTATTTATCTGCTTGCTGTTAAACCACGCCACGAATTTTGTTGCGGCAATCAATGAGAAAGGTTTATATGTATATCGACGTTGTAGACCGACATATTCAATCAAGTGACATTTTAGCCAAAACACCTTGCTGTGTGCTCAACAATTGGAATCGGTTATATGAAGATACTCCTCTAGGAAGATAAATTACTGACGTGTTTTCTTTCTTTCTTTCTTTCTAGACTTTGGACTAAGTAGTCCAAAGAGAGAGTAATTTTGACTTCTAAGTAGAAGTCAACATTCGCCGCGTTATTGGTCACACTGTCAACATACATTATTTTGAAGCCATGACTTGGCTACGGTCACGGCTACGCCACTATGTGGTCCCAGTGAGTCACAGCCCTTAGAAATACTCCTTTTTCTTAGCGTATCGATGGCAAAACCTGTTAAATTCCTTGCCTGGCTCAATATTCGGCCATGGCAATGCCATCAAATTTAGAAAGACGAGAAAATCAATAAAAACTTCAAGAACACACAATACAACACACACTTCGGACGTGGGGTGACATGACAAATAAAACGGACATCAGGGGTTATATTCGGAAGCAACTATAGATTCATCATTAAAAACAAAACTATATATTTAACTATTGTCTTTGATTTTATTTATTTTTTAATAATCTAGATCTAGAAGCGCGGTGTGTTAGACTTGGCAGTCTTGTGGCAAAGTTTGAGGTTAGAGTGGAGACTTTAGGTTGTCTGTGGTGCTTATGATACGTGTCTATGGTTCGGGGTTAAACCAAAGATGAGTTTGGTAGTATTGAACCTTTTTATTTATGTATTTTTTTTACAATAAGTTTGAAACTACCTTTGCAGTGTTTTGTATAGCAGAATATCATGGTTTTATATATTCAATCGATAGATTTTTACGATAAAGAACTTGAGCGTTCGTCGTAGCTTCTACGAGTCAAAAGTTTTAGTAGTAGATGTTGAAACGCAGCAAAATGTCCTCAAAATAATCAAGTGCGAGTAGTACTCGCACACAAAGGACTAGAATATTAAAATCTAACCAAAAATGCTAAGAAATAACGTTTCTTTTTCATCATCATTTCAGCCGAAAGACGTCCACTGCTGGACATAGGCCTCCCCCAAGCGTCGCCACAACGACCGGTCCTGTGCGTCTCGCATCCATCGGATTCCCGCGATCCTCGCCAGGTCGTCGGTCCACCTTGTAGGAGGCCGCGCCAACGCTTGGGGGAGTTTTGCCATAATCGCCACGCATGGCATGCGGGTTGGCGATCGCAGTGTGGATGTTGAAAATTGCACAGAAAATATTGCTGCCCATTTTCTGGTGTATTAATTTTTAACTCTATTATTTGTTCTGTAAAATACTAATACTAAATACTCATTCTGTGAAAATTTAAGATTTTTTAGTCTGTTCGTCTGCCCGGTGACAGACGGTCAGTCTGAAAGCAGACACTTTATAATAGGGTTACCCTAAAAATAGAATAGGTTCAATACTAACGTACCTTGGTTTAGACCCGAAGCCAACAAAGAAAGCGTATATAATTTTCTCTTTGTTAAAAACTTTATTTGTGCTCGTGATTTGTGTTTTTATCTTAATTGACTTTATTAAAACATATTCTACAGTGAAGATCGTGGTACTATGAGTGTAAAATATTTATTTATTTATGGTACATAGGCGGACTTAATGCATCAGGGGCATTCTCTACCAGTCAACCTTAGGGTTAAAAAGAAAACACTGTGGTAGGAATATCATTTTGATTCCCTTACAATTTTGATTGTAATTATTTCAATGTTTGTAAGATTGTTTTTGTGAATTTTTTATAATTTTATTGTAAATTAATTTAATGTTTCGAGTATTTTTTTGATGTAGAGCAATATTGTAAGAAGATATAATAAAACGAATCAGGTACGAAAAATAAAACGAATTTTAAATATTAGCCTGAATAATTATTGTATGATTGAAGTGTACCGTCAGGATCGGAAAGTTTTTATTAAAGTTGGTACTGTTAAAAAATGCAAGGTACTAAATGAACAAAACTATTTTTGTAATAAATTCAATGATTTTGATGAAATATTTTTTCAAGAATTTTGTTACATAATTCTTCTTACAATATTACTTCAGCTATCTCAAGTTACAGTTAAGTTTAATGGCCAATATTAAGGGTAAACCATGCGGGTTTAAATTTTGAATAAGTTCAAAATTCCGGGATTTTGGATTCTCTAATGGACACTATAATTTTTAAAAAGGGACATAATAGTTTTAGGGTCACAGGGAAAATAACGTTTTGCGATACTACATTTAATACCTGGTATAAAGAAATTAATTATCAATTTAACATTGGCGGTTGTGGTGTTTTTACACTGATTTAAATTCTGCTTAAATATTCCTCGAAAATGGTAGTATAATACCTACTACCACTACAACGTTTCCGAGGAATATATCTGTAAATACGTTTCTAAAAAATAACAGTTATCGTAAAACGTTATATGGTATTTATGACAAAAAAATAACGTTAAAAATACGACGTTACTCTTGGCGGGCCGATGGTATCTTTCGAAGTAGGCACAGAGAACGATCTCTGCGTCTTGAAAAGCATTCTAGCTGATGTCTATTGAGATAAAGCAGTGCACAAGCATGTTGATACATATACACAGTTATTTACACATATTATCGTTACCCAATTGAAAAATAACATTGTTATTCAATAATTAAAAACGTTATTTTTTAGGTAACGTTATAAAAAGTAACGGTGATTTGCGTAAATAATTGTAGGGATAGAAGTGAAGTTTTGCGTTATATTCGTTTTTCATTACAATTCATATTTAGTGAAGAAAATTTGATTTTATTTACCATACAGTAAAATAAATCAAATTATATTGACAACAAAATATCAAATTTACAAGTAAAAGAGTAAAAAAATACCCAGTCCAAAAAATAACAGTTCCAAAAAATACCCGTTTGAATAAATAACAATTCCAAAAATACCCGTTTAAAAAAAATAACAGTTATGTAATATAACGCACAACAGCGAGCGGGTAGTGGACATATATCAGATTACAATACAAACGATACAATGTAACCAAATCCGTAGGAGCGTGTAAAAGACAACAGTGACATGAGTACGTACGTGGACTAACTGGAAGGTAAAGAGAATTAGTTGAACGTGGCGGCTTGAAGAGGTACAAAATACTACAAGTATTTTGTGTAATAGTATCACGAAGACTGTTATTTTGAGTGTTACTTGTAACTTAGAAGCTAATCTTGGTTTCGTGTATAACTACTAATTTAATCAAATTTTAACACCTGGACAGCTGTCTGGTATTTTTTTGTTAGGTTTTATTTAGTTGGGAAAACATTCAATGAATTTCCCCCGCCCTAGGGTGGAACGGGAGGGTGTGTCAGACTTTTACTGAGTTTAAGAACATATTTATTTATTAATTCTTTATGCACACAAGAGTACAGAGGCGGACTTAATGCCTTGAGGCATTCTCTACCAGTCAACCTTTGTTCCTATGGGTTTCCCTTTCGAAGTCAACAAATGGCTTTTTTTGACACCTCATCGAGGCACGCGTGGAATACTAAGTCCTGTAGATGACTCAAGCTTGGTCTGGACGGTTATCGAACAGCTGGACGCATCGTCCGCAAGCCCAGGAGTGAGAGGCCCTGTTAGACTTTGACATGACTGACAAAAACCCACATGATTGTGCCTTGCAGTTGCCTTTTACATTTTCAGGGCCACAGATTTTTTTTTAAATAATCCCGAAGCATCTGTATACTTCTAAAATTAACTGGTAGAAAGTATCCACCTTTATACAGTATTTTTACTAAGTGTGTGTGTGAGTGCATAAATATTATAGTAGAAGAAGAATAGAGTAGTAGTTTAATATTATTAAGTTTTGTTACTATTTTGGTGTAAAATAAAGTCTATTCTAATCTATACGTTCTGTTTCGTCGTCTTATAAGCAAACCTCTTCAACCCACCACAAGAAAAAGGAAGTAGTAAGAAAACATAAGTAATAATTACTAATAACGTCACTATCAATGACTGCATGAACCAACTTACGATTGATATTTGTTTGTGTGACTTTATTTAGTACTGAATTATCAATATGCATCTTCTTTGATTATTTACTTTTCATGACTTTCCAATTTATTATCACTTTACGGTTTGCCTCAGCTTTCAAAACTCAAGGTCATATACAGTACGGCCGTTATAAGTTGGCGAGTCTGAAGTTAGGCTCTGCGAATTTTAGCGTTTGAAAACTCTAACAAAAATAAAGGTTTTAAAAGAATAAATACCAATTATAGTTTTTAACAGCAATAAAAACTGCAAATTGCATTTATTTTTTAAAAACCTTAATTTTTGTACAAGTTTTCAAGCGCCAAAATTCGCAGAGCCTAACTTCAGACTCGCCAACTTATAACGGCCGTACAGTAATTTTCAGAATAATTCACACCCTGGCGGACCCGCGTGGTGGACAATGGTCCACTCTCTCTCCTAAAGAGAGGAGGCCTGAGTCCCAGCAGTGGGATGGTAATATTTTTTAATGTAAATGACACTAAAAAATTGTATTACCATTAGGTGGGACTACGGGTGGGACTATAATCGAGCACTCTGATTATGTTTACGAGTATAGGCTTTTTTTTTTAGAATAGTTTCGGTTTCAGTTCGGGCCGAAACTGGAGAACGACCCGAGCATTCGGTTATGGTTTCCACTCTAAATCGCGTTACGGTCGGTCACTAACCATTACTAATATTGGTAATTCAGTACTGCAAAGCAAATAGATGAAAATATTTGTAAAAAAATGTATTCCAGTACCATACCAGGAAAGTGTATTCAATAATTTTTTATAGTAGTTTTTGATAAAAGTGGGAATACTTTGTCATTGCACCAGATACGGAATATACACGTCCGAGCGAGACTCTGCATTGACTTTTCACCCAGTTATTGATTGACCCACGTGTATCAAAAGATGTTTTCCAACACACTTACTCGAACATAATAAGTGAATCTGAGAAAAAGCTCGCGAATTTTATTAAATTCTTTCTGTTGGCCCAGGCGAGCAGTCTGACATAATAAATGTAACTAACTGTGGTGACCTTGAACGCCATACTTTTCCGCACAAGTGTAAAACACAGTGCCTAAAGCGGTATGAGTAGAACTTTCGATTACAATTTGGGGTGTCTTTAAGACTAGAGTGAATAGGCTTTTAATAAACTAGTGCGCCTCACCATCAACGACTGCATCACTGCTTACCATCAGGTGTGATTGCAGTCAAGCACTGGTTTATGTAATATAAAAAAAAACTTTCGAGTAAGTGTATTGAAAAATAAGTGTTATGCCAGTGATCTTTTTGATACAATCTTTTTTTTTTCCTATGGAGCTGATTTTTATTCTAAGTTTGAAGACTTTTTTTTACAAATATTTTCATCATCACACATGATAAATATTCGTTCTGTCATGATAGTTGAATGTCACTTCACACAAAAGCATCTCATACTCTCAAATGAAAATCTAATAAGCCAATCATCATCTGTTTGGGAAAGACTATAAATCATTTTACTGTGCTCTTAGTATTTGTGAAGGAAATAGGACCTCTACCATATCGTTCTGTGAGTATAAACGGTTTTTTTGTGGAGTTGATAACGTTATTTTTAACGTTGTCAATATCTTAATATTGACGACGAAAGTCCAGTCTGTACTTAAATTTTTATACACCCAGTGTGTATATGTCATAGTCGGTGTACAATATTAACTTACGCACATAAGTGTAATATATAAAAATATATTATACATACAATATTGTATGAAGACATTGCATTATATGCATTTGGAGCTCGTGGCTAGATAATAACAGCCGCACAGATCGATCTTCAAGGTTAAGCAACGCTTGCCTAGGTTGGTCTGTGGATGGGTGACCATCTTAACATAACGAGTTTCCTCCGTGCCTCGGAAAGCACGTTAAGCCGTTGGTCCCGGCTGTCATTTGGAGATCTTTGGCAGTTGTTACGGATAGTCAGAAGCCAGTAAATCTGACTCCAGTCTTGCCATGAAGTACCCGTGTTACCCCAGTTAATGGGTTGTGGAGGTCTGGTAGGCAGCCGCTCTTCGTAAAATACTGGTATTCAGCTGAATCCGGCTTGACTGGAAGCCGACCCCAATATAGTTGGGAAAAGGCTAGGCAGATGATGATTTCAGCCAAATATGTCAGTCACACGTGCCACACTCGGTAGACACGTGCGGGTATTTCGCGTAAACGCACGCGCAAAAAACATATTTCTAGTTTTTCTATAGAAAACTTGTTATTACTTTTACAAGATTGATTGATAGTATATTGCCACAAGAATTACAACTGATTAATAATATAAATAAATAATCATATAAAAATATGACAAATTTTAAAAAGATAAAGATTTTTAAAATAAATGTCTATTCAAATATATAAATAGTATTTTTCACTGTGCATATTTTCCCTTTTTAACACATATTTGTATGCACTTTGGAATGTATGCACTTTTTTAGTGGAAAGGTTAGACATAAATGACGACACAATCCAAACTACACCGATGTTTTAGGCATAGTAAACTAGTAAAATCAATTTTATGGATCAGGACTTTAAGCACTTTATTCTTTACCAAGCATTTCACCTATCCATATCCTGCCTTTTTGTATTGCTTTCCCAAAACAGATTTTAAAGAATCAAATTATAAATAAAAATCCTTGTTTCTGCCATTCCTTGTCTAAACACCGACATACAATATTCTATTGAATTTATTGCACCACGAATGAGTATTTGATTATAATTTAGGTTTTTTCGAGGATATTGTGCTTTTTGGCCTCATACCATTAATATTGTAACGTGGATATATTGTAAAAACATTATATTTGCCAATAAAATTCACAATTAGGCCTCTCTCTCACCCAAGGAGGTATTCAGATTCAGATTAATTTAATCATTGGAGGTTTGTTGGTTAGCAAGAGGGCGTTTCAGACTTTTACTGACTAAAACACACCTATGTTTCTTCAGCTGCCTTTTGCCTTCTAGACCCACGAATTACCTTTGCAGACTTTCCTCGTGGTTACTATTGAATATTATATTTTTATAGCGCGCTATTTTATACGCTATCGTTATAAAACGTCATAACAAAACTCGACAGTAGTCTGAACGCGGAGACGTTATCATTTTTTGTTTCGTTTCATGTTTATTTTTAAGCTAAAGTTTTTTTCCCTCATTGTGTGTACATATGCATGTGTGCCAAATAAATCATTGTTTTTGACGTGACAACGTCTTAAATTAGGTTGCGGCTGGGAGTCACTTATGAAAAAGTGTAACGCTCGGTAACGTTACGATGAGTCACCGAACGAGAGAGAGGCCCGCCGAATGCCTTGCGTCTCTCTCCCACTCAACTATGATCGGCCTGCCGCGCGCGCAGCACTAGAGAATTTTAGTAAACAAAATATATTTCTATAGTTAAAATTTGTGCAATTCTTATTTTCATTCAATTCCTTGTTCCTATTGTGCAATTTAATTATATTCATATCAATAAATATTCTACCGAGAAAAAGACGTTGTCACGTAAAATCTTCGCCCGTAAAAACGACTTTACAGGCAACCATTTTTTTTTCTTTATTTGACAACGTGTTAAACAGGCTACGGACGGCGGAGACGATATCACGCTATGTTGTTATCCCGTCGTTGGACCCACAAACGCTAACAGCAACCGTGGATCACACATCGTCAATGCGCTCCACGATTCCATGTTTTAGGGCATTCTTGGTACATACATCGACCAATTATCACCTACTTAATTTTAAGCTATAAATCGTAATTACTTTTTACTTAATTAAATTAGTTTGAAGTAAATTGTTTTTTTTTGTATCTTCCGGCTCCAGCAAACATATTTAACGCTATACAGTATGAATATATAGCGTGTTATATTTTGACACTATACGTTATATTAACCACCAATAATTTCAGCAAATCTTCAATATGACTGATCTCTTGATACATTAGACGTGGTGCAATAAATTCTCATGTTTTTATGATAAAGTAATAAATGCAACTAATGTAATGAAATATAGATATTACCTGATGCGGTATGGTGACCAGATGGGGACTGTGCCCCCCGCTGCTCGATTGTAACGTTGGTGATTTACCTGTCAACATTATTACGGTATTGTGATGAAATTTTCAAAGAGGTGATGGTGAGGAGTGATAAGAATTGAGATGTAGTGAATTAAACTATAAAATTCTACATCGCGGTGGTACAGTTCTTCACGCGATCGGAACAGCAGTCTAAAATAAACTATCGGGTAGTTGCCCGGACCGAACCTATCTGGTCGGAAGTTCCTCCCTTTCCGACGGAGGTTTGCAGAACTTGTGTAAAGTTCCGTTAACCTCTAAAGATACAATGAGAAATGAGTACATTACAGGAAGTTTCAAAGAAAAACTCCAATAGCTGAAAAGTTGAAAGGGAATCTGTTGTCTTAGTACGACCATGTGAAGAGGGTGGATGAAACGCATATTACTAAAAGAGTTGTGAGTATTGATATAGGTGGATGAAGAGGTAAAGGGAGGCCTAAAGATGAATAGATTGTGTGAGGGGTGATATGAAAGGAAAGAGAGTTATGTTCTTTTCTTTACCATGGCAATCTGTCTTGAAAATAAACCATTTCGACTTGATAATAACTTGGATGATGGATTGTGTGGGGAGTGATATGAAGGAAAAGGGAGTTGGTGATAGTCTGACGGATGACAGGACAGAATGGAAGAAGAAAACGTGTTGCGCTGACCACAAATAATATGGGATAAGGGCAGGAAGAAGAAGAAGAAGACTTGATAATAACTTAAGTCGAGTTGTACAAAAAATACAGATGATTATTAGCTAGGGAGGTAGAGAGTGGGGGGAAGTTACTCGAACAATTCTCTACATGTAACACAAGGGTCCTCTCTGGAGAGGGTTAAAATGTGGCTAAAAACAGTTCGTAATTATAAAGGGTGTAAAAAGACCCTTAACGAGAACGAAAACCCCATATTCTACTCATCACTGGGATACTTTTTTTCTTCTAGGACATACCTGGGAATTCACTGGTTCTGGAGATATTGAAGGTCAAAGTCAAACATTTTTGATAGTTTTTTTTTTCAAAATCGTATTGTAAGTATCATTAGTAAACTTTCTTCCGAACAAACATTATGAAAATTATCATTTTTTCATAACAAATTACGCATTTGAAGTTAGAAAAATGCAACGAAAACTAAACACAACGAGCGCCTCACACACACAAGCGTATGGTCGGTTCAATGACCAAGCGCGAGCGGCCGAACGCTCAGCTGATCGAAGTTATTATTAATTAATTATTTTTTTAGGATGAAAAAAAAAGTTTTTTCCCAGCAATATTTTTTGGTCTAAGTTACTTAATTACTTGTACAGAATGTGTAGTTATCGGCTTTGTGATCGGTCTTTTTACACCCTGTATAGCCTAAACAGAATTCGAGGTCACAAAACCCAGTCTAACCAGGAAGTTTATATTCTTACCACCATGAGCAGAAGAAATGGCAACTTGATCGAGTACATCCCAGGACTTCTGTCGCCGACTGTGGCACGAGCTGTGCGATGTGGACGGCTGGATCAGGATTGACGACTGGAAAATAAGATGATCACACTTAGATTATAATAATCAGTGATAGGAATAGGTAGTGCCTATTTGCCTAAACTTCGAAGAACAGAGACAAGAAACGGAGACCTCCTTAGGACTAAATTTTTTCCGAGACTCCCGAAATTTCGAGATGACACTTAAAATACATTAAAAAAAATGTTATTTGTAATAAGCAATTCGACAATATTTACCAAAAGTTTGCGACTATCATAATAAATAACATATACGGTCGTTACAACCATAAAATTTACAGAATTTTTTTTTTTGGAGAAACTTTTGTAAATGACTTATTGATCGTAATAGATATTACTTATTCCAAATTACAATTTTTTAAATGTATTTAAGTGTTGTCTCGAAATTTCGGGACAGATGTCTCGGAAAAAAATTTAGTCCTAAGGAAGTCCCCGTTTCTTGTCTCTGTTCTTCGAAGTTAGGCAAATAGGCACTACCTATTCCTATCACTGATAATAATATTATTAATATTTTTTTTAATGTATTATTTTTTGGTGGGCAATTATCTAATGACTTTTCCCGCTTTGGGCGGAGCGGTATCAGACTTTTACTGATTAAAACCCACTTCCTTTGTTCCTTCGTTGCCTTTCGTTCCAGGGCTCCAGGTTTTTCTTTCAGAAATGAACCTCTGGCCCTAGTAGGCTTCGATTCTGCTGCGTCCCTATGGGAATGTATATGTATTTATATTTGTTAATCTATCCCGCTCAAATGGCTGAACGGATTAATCTATCACATACCCGCGAAACGAGACACAATAGTAAAACAATAACAGCGCGGTCTCATAGGACCGGTTGGGGATTCAAACATTAAGATGAAAATTGGCATTAAGGCAGATTATGTCATGTGGGTTTTAATTAGTAAGCCTGACACGCTCTCTTTCTGCCAGAGCGAGAGTCGTTTATTTGACAATTCATCATCATCATTTTAGCCGAATGATATTCACTGTTGACCATAGGCCTCCCCCAAGTATCTCCATAACGACCGGTGCTGTGCGCCTCACATCCATCGGATTCCCACGACCCTTGCCAGGTCACTCGATCTTGTATGAGGCGACGCCAAAGCTGCGTCTTCCTGTACGCGGTTGCTACTCCAGAACCTTTCGGCTCCATCGACCATCTAACTGCTCTGCGAGCAATGTGCCCTGCCCACTGCCCCTTTCGATTACATTGGTCCTCCTAGTCCAGTCAAAATAGACATTCCAGTTTGCATATCATTTGTAATGACGTATTCAAGGCCTGCACAAAAATCCAGCTTGTTGAGAATTAATGCAAACTTGAATCATAATTTAGTCTATTTTGACTGGACTATCCTGCGGTTATTCATTCCTGATGTGATCAAGCAAGGAAACTCCGAACCCTTTCTAATGACCTTTGGACTTTAACCCTTCTGATGAGGCCCATTGTGAGCGACGACGTTTCGGAGCCAAATCTTATCACTGGAAACACGACTTGCGTTGTAAGGAATCTCCAAAAATTTCCTTTGTCCTTTGGACGACTTTAGACCTTAGCAGCATCTAGTATATCAACAAAACTAACCTGATGGTGTTCGGCAGTGGGGCAGTAGTGGTCACAATTGTCTGGCAGCCATTTGGGAAGGGAGTGTTTCACGTGGCAACGGGACCGCACTTCCTCGCTTACGCAGACTAAGGCTGTGGAGGGAAAACAAACAGGATCTTTAGTTTTAATCATGATAATATTGTAAAGACGAAATTTTGTGTGTGTTTGTTACTTCTTCACGTTCGAACAGCTGAATGGATTTGGTCCTGGAATAGTATACATATAGGATACTTTTTTTTTAGTTGTTATAAACTAATGCTTGACTGCGATCCCACCTGATGGTAAGCAGTGATGCAATCGTTGATGGTGAGGTGCACTAGCTTGTTAAGAGCCTATACACTCTAGCCTTGAAGACACCTAAATTGTAATCGGACGGGAAAACCGCAGCAGGCAAATAGTTCCAGTCCCTCGGTGTACTCGGTATAAACAACGAAGCAAAGCGCTTTTTATCCCAGGAGTATGTCTTACATGGAGTTAGATGGAGAGTGAGAGGGCGGCCAACGTAAAGATGGATGGATTGTGTGAGGAGTGACATGAAAGAAAACGAAGCTAGTGATAGTGTGACGGATGACAGGACAGAATGGAAGTAAAACGTGTTGCGCCGATCCCAAGTAATACGGGATAAGGGCGGGAACAAGAAGGATGTTCCCTTGGGAGTATGTTCTTTTACGGATGACAGGACAAAATGGAAGAAAAAAACGTGTTGCGCCAGTAATATGGGTTGAGGGCAGGAAGAAAAAGAAGAACACCTATGTTCTCTTGAGGTAATTTTCTACTATCACACGGGTGGAAGGGATATGAGGAGCTCGTGGCTAGATAATAACAGCCGCACGGGTCGATCTTCAAGGTTAAGCAACGCTTGCCAAGGTTGGTCTGTGGATGGGTGACCATCTTAACATAACGAGTTTCCTCCGTGCCTCGGAAAGCACGTTAAGCCGGAGGTCCCGGCTGTCATTTGTAGATCTTTGGCAGTCGTTACGGATAGTCAGAAGCCAGTAAATCTGACTCCAGTCTTCCAATGAAGTACCGTGTTACCCCAGTTAATGGGTTGTGGAGGTCTGGTAGGCAGCCGCTCCTCGTAAAATACTGGTATTCAGCTAAATCTGGCTTGACTGGAAGCCGACCCCAATATAATTGGGAAAAGGCTAGGCAGATGATGATGATGATGACGCGGGTGGAAGGGATATATGATACTCACCAGTAAGATAAGCCACGGTGTCGGGTGTGACGTGGAACTTGTCGCGGTGTGTGGCCACACTGGCGGCGAGAGACAGCAGTTTGATGAGAACGCGGCATGTTCGTGACACTGTGGCCGCTGCTGGGTGACGGTAGCCTTTGATTAAGTGGCCCACTAGGGCGAAGTGGAAGTTTGAGCGGAAACTGTGGAAGAAAATTATTGATAGTATCACTTAACACTGAATACAATTAAAATTAAATTATTAATTTATGTCAGTTTCCCAATCCGAAAATGATTCATATATTATAGACAAGATTAAAGACTATGTTGAAGACAAGACTACGTTGCCTTCAACATAGTCTAAACTGTAGCTGTACTATTTCTAAACTATAGCATCTCTGGAACTCGTTAACTACATCAACTTTTAATTACTCTATCTTTGAGTGATGGATACTTAGTAGGCCTATGTGAAATAAAACATTATGAATTGTTTTTAAAGAACGGAATCCTACCTCAATCCAACAGCATGATCCATTTGCTTGAAATGCCACTCCAATGGCTCACGGGTTTCCATCATCACTTGCTCTAATGTCTGAAAGTAAAAATTTTATAAGTTTACTCTAAACTCGAGTTGAATTTTTAATCCTCTATATTGTCTTATTTCTGACACAGTGGCTAGTTGCCAAGTATGAAGAAAATTAATATTTGTGTGTAAATATGGCAAGGCTTAGCATTATCAGTCTTATAATGTTTTCATTGCCGAGACTCAGGCCTCCGCTCTAGGAAAGAGAGTGGGCCAAGTGTAGATACAAAGAATGTCAACGAAGCTATACAAAATGTGACATTCCCTGCGCCTGCACTGGGCTGTCGTGGTTGATTATGGTGTGGCGGCAATACTGCCGTAACCATTTATAGAAGTTACGACCTCCATGCTCGAACTTCTTTTTCCTTTTTGATGTCATGTTGACATGAGATTAGGAGGTAGAGCATTCATTGATTTTTCTTCTTACTGATTGTAGAACGAGAATATATAAATTACAATCTAATACTTCTGTATACTTTACCTACCTTTCTCCACGTCACATACCCAAACTACTTATCTTATAGTTGGGAAACGTTTTCCCAAAATGGTTTATTCTCTTTCCTGGAGAGGGCCTGAGTCCCAGTAGCGGAATGAGCTGTAGCGGAACGGCGATGGCAGAATCAAGTCATGCAATACGCCAAAACTTTTCCTGTAAAATACCGAAAGGCACCTGTCCACTACGCCCGTGTTCTAGGCTTTCCCTAATACGTTGCCGTTTCTATGAAGCTACGCATCCCTGGGCAGTTGTCTTTACTCGTGAGCTACATACCTTGTGCTGGAACTGTCCCTGTGACTCCAAGGTGTGCAGGTTCTGCTCCATGAAGGCCAGTCCAGCCGCGTACAGCGTGGGCTCGTCCAGTTGTAACACAGAGAGAGCTACCCAGAACAGTGCCTTGTGGATTGGTGACGCAAAGATCCACAAATGACAGCCGGAACCTACGGCTTAACGTGCTTTCCAAGGCACGGAGGAAACTCAGTATGTTAAAATGGTCACCCATCCACAGACCAACCCTGGCAAGCGTTGCTTAACCTTGAAGATCGACCCGTGCGGCTGTTATTATCTAGCCACGAGCTCCTTCTGTGCTGTCCTCGTGCTGTTACTTTTGGGTGTACAATAAAGTTTATTCTATTGTACGCGTCCGTGGAGAGTAGACCTTAGCCATGTGCTACGTACCTTGTGCTGGAACTGTCCCTGCGACTCCAAGGTGTGCAGGTTCTGCTCCATGAAGGCCAGTCCAGCCGCGTATAGCGTGGGCTCGTCCAGTTGTAACACGGAGAGTGCTACCCAGAACAGTGCCTTGTGGATTGGTGATGCCTGAAAGAGAAATTGAATGATGAGTAATTTCCGAAAAACTATGTTTAAAGCTACTAACAAGAATCAGTTACAAAGTCGTTCGAAATAGTCATGGCAGCCCTGGAACGTAAAGGGCAACTGAAGGTGCGTTTTAGTCGGGAAAAATATGAAACAAACAAGTCCTATATATCACCCGGGCGCCAAATGTTGCGTAGTCTATACGAAGCAAACGACAGTACAATAGCGGGGGGAGCGTAGGTAAGTAAAGCAAAATACAGAGTTGAAATGTGTTAAAACAACGAAATGTTATAGTTGATGTCAGTAACGTCTGTTTTTTATACCCTGAGACTAAAATGACATTACTACAAAAAGAACTGGCGGAAATGTAAGTTTGACATTATCTGTGAAATAGACGATAATACAGTCAACTGAGGTTGTTAGTGGTTCACAAATAACACTGTATATATACATACTGGGTACAGCAGAGGCTGTAGTCTCGTCAGCGCCATGATGAGAGCCTCCAACAAAGCCAGGTCGTTGAACGACTCCAGCGCTTTCACTAGTATCCTCAGCAGCTGCTTCATGTCGTCGTCTGTTACGTTCTTGTATATATACATACCGGGTACAGCAGAGGCTGTAGTCTCGTCAGCGCCATGATGAGAGCCTCCAACAAAGCCAGGTCGTTGAACGACTCCAGCGCTTTCACTAGTATCCTCAGCAGCTGCTTCATGTCGTCGTCTGTTACGTTCTTGTATATATACATACCGGGTACAGCAGAGGCTGTAGTCTCGTCAGCGCCATGATGAGAGCCTCCAACAAAGCCAGGTCGTTGAACGACTCCAGCGCTTTCACTAGTATCCTCAGCAGCTGCTTCATGTCGTCGTCTGTTACGTTCTTGTATATATACATACCGGGTACAGCAGAGGCTGTAGTCTCGTCAGCGCCATGATGAGAGCCTCCAACAAAGCCAGGTCGTTGAACGACTCCAGCGCTTTCACTAGTATCCTCAGCAGCTGCTTCATGTCGTCGTCTGTTACGTTCTTGTATATATACATACCGGGTACAGCAGAGGCTGTAGTCTCGTCAGCGCCATGATGAGAGCCTCCAACAAAGCCAGGTCGTTGAACGACTCCAGCGCTTTCACTAGTATCCTCAGCAGCTGCTTCATGTCGTCGTCTGTTACGTTCTTGTATATATACATACCGGGTACAGCAGAGGCTGTAGTCTCGTCAGCGCCATGATGAGAGCCTCCAACAAAGCCAGGTCGTTGAACGACTCCAGCGCTTTCACTAGTATCCTCAGCAGCTGCTTCATGTCGTCGTCTGTTACGTTCTTGTATATATACATACCGGGTACAGCAGAGGCTGTAGTCTCGTCAGCGCCATGATGAGAGCCTCCAACAAAGCCAGGTCGTTGAACGACTCCAGCGCTTTCACTAGTATCCTCAGCAGCTGCTTCATGTCGTCGTCTGTTACGTTCTTGTATATATACATACCGGGTACAGCAGAGGCTGTAGTCTCGTCAGCGCCATGATGAGAGCCTCCAACAAAGCCAGGTCGTTGAACGACTCCAGCGCTTTCACTAGTATCCTCAGCAGCTGCTTCATGTCGTCGTCTGTTACGTTCTTGTATATATACATACCGGGTACAGCAGAGGCTGTAGTCTCGTCAGCGCCATGATGAGAGCCTCCAACAAAGCCAGGTCGTTGAACGACTCCAGCGCTTTCACTAGTATCCTCAGCAGCTGCTTCATGTCGTCGTCTGTTACGTTCTTGTATATATACATACCGGGTACAGCAGAGGCTGTAGTCTCGTCAGCGCCATGATGAGAGCCTCCAACAAAGCCAGGTCGTTGAACGACTCCAGCGCTTTCACTAGTATCCTCAGCAGCTGCTTCATGTCGTCGTCTGTTACGTTCTTGTATATATACATACCGGGTACAGCAGAGGCTGTAGTCTCGTCAGCGCCATGATGAGAGCCTCCAACAAAGCCAGGTCGTTGAACGACTCCAGCGCTTTCACTAGTATCCTCAGCAGCTGCTTCATGTCGTCGTCTGTCTGTTACGTTCTTGTATATATACATACCGGGTACAGCAGAGGCTGTAGTCTCGTCAGCGCCATGATGAGAGCCTCCAACAAAGCCAGGTCGTTGAACGACTCCAGCGCTTTCACTAGTATCCTCAGCAGCTGCTTCATGTCGTCGTCTGTTACGTTCTTGTATATATACATACCGGGTACAGCAGAGGCTGTAGTCTCGTCAGCGCCATGATGAGAGCCTCCAACAAAGCCAGGTCGTTGAACGACTCCAGCGCTTTCACTAGTATCCTCAGCAGCTGCTTCATGTCGTCGTCTGTTACGTTCTTGTATATATACATACCGGGTACAGCAGAGGCTGTAGTCTCGTCAGCGCCATGATGAGAGCCTCCAACAAAGCCAGGTCGTTGAACGACTCCAGCGCTTTCACTAGTATCCTCAGCAGCTGCTTCATGTCGTCGTCTGTCTGTTACGTTCTTGTATATATACATACCGGGTACAGCAGAGGCTGTAGTCTCGTCAGCGCCATGATGAGAGCCTCCAACAAAGCCAGGTCGTTGAACGACTCCAGCGCTTTCACTAGTATCCTCAGCAGCTGCTTCATGTCGTCGTCTGTTACGTTCTTGTATATATACATACCGGGTACAGCAGAGGCTGTAGTCTCGTCAGCGCCATGATGAGAGCCTCCAACAAAGCCAGGTCGTTGAACGACTCCAGCGCTTTCACTAGTATCCTCAGCAGCTGCTTCATGTCGTCGTCTGTTACGTTCTTGTATATATACATACCGGGTACAGCAGAGGCTGTAGTCTCGTCAGCGCCATGATGAGAGCCTCCAACAAAGCCAGGTCGTTGAACGACTCCAGCGCTTTCACTAGTATCCTCAGCAGCTGCTTCATGTCGTCGTCTGTTACGTTCTTGCCTAGAAAGATAAAAGGTTGATTACAAAACATATTATCATCATTTCAGCCGAAAGACGTCCACTGCAAGACATAGGCCTCCCCCAAGCGTCACCACGACGACCCGTCCTGTGCGTCTCACATCCATCGGATTCCCGCGACCCTTAACCAAACACCATGCTTATTTATTTTTATTTAATTTGAATTATTGAAGAGCAGTGGTGGCCCAGTGGTTACGTTCTCGACTTGTAAGTTGTAGGTCGTGATTAAACCCAGCCAGGCTCATTACTTTGTGTAATTTATTTCATGACCGCTAAGGAAACCGGCATGTCCTAGAACCAAGACTTGACATTCACCAACCCACACTTAACCCGCGGGGCGGATCACGACCCATTCCCTCTCCTAGAGAGGAGGCCTGACTGACTCTCAGCAGTAGGAAAATTACAAGGCCGATCATGCTAATGCTAATGGCTGGGTTCGAACTCGCGACCGAAAACCATTACCTCTGGGTCAAAACATGATTTTGGCTGTAACTAGTGTTATCTGAATCAGTAAAATGAAACAAAACTTACTGATACATCCAAATACAATCAGGGCTCTCGGTTGTAACGCCGGATTGAAGCAGAACGCGAAACTCTTAGCTAGTGATGTCCTGTAACAAAATATATCATTTCTAGAAGGTTGCTTTACGGTAGCCCTAATTAGTTAATAGCCTTAAAAAGGGAAAAAAAAAATTGCCGGTCATTGTCAATTTATATGTTATAGGTTGTATTTGTATTATGATTTGCGACCGACACGTATATACAGGGTTATTACACGTATATAGAAAAACAAATGAAACAACAGAAAACATGATAATTTTTGTATTGTATCATTTGTTTTACAATCTCCAGTATGCCAAAACCGGAGATCGATAGGTTATTGGTTTCGGCCGTTAAACAATAAGCCGAAATTTGCCTGTGATTATTATTATTACGTGTGTGTACTAATAATAATAAGTTTTCCTTCTGCAAGAACCCACATTTGGCTTGGGTGCAAATAGAACCCACAACCCTAGTAATCACGGTTACTAATCTTTAGACCTACAGGCCAGTCATTCAGAAGATAAAAATCTATAAATAATCAACACTACATTACCAAGTGTGCAGCCAGTCGCAGTCAGGTATATCGCGCATGCAAGCCTCCATGATTTCAAGTAAGGCGTCAGTGATAATTTCTAACGACTGCAGCGGCAATCGTTCTCGGTCCGTGTGCGTCGTGCCCGCACAAGTGCCTGTTGTAGCTACTTAGGGCCATGTGCACCGACATAAGTTTAAGATAACCATCTGATTAACGTCAATAACCGACGATAAGGCACAGGAAATATTGCTAAAACAGCCGTTTTAATATTAAAACAGTCGATTTGGTGTCGGTGCACATGGCCCTTAATGATCAACACTATATTACCAAGTATGCAGCCAGTCGCAGTCAGGTATATCGCGCATTAAAGCCTCCATGATCTCGAGCAGCGCGTCAGCACCTACCTACCTACCTATGCTCTAGTTCAACAGGCCAGTCAGTGAATACAAGAGCAAGATAGAAATCTATAAATAATCATCAACACATTACAAGCGTCACGTACTCTAACAGCGCGATATGCCCCTACAGTCCAGGCGCTCAATCTGCTAAACGCCCTGATTGTTCAAGAACCAGAATTCGGCCTTTTTTCATAAAGCAGTAAAGAAATGATAAATGACTGTGCAAAATACAGTTCGTAATTTGTTTAAAAATTCTAAAATTATTTTATTTCACATAGGCCTACATGGGCACTTATCAAACGTCAAAAACTAGTGCACGGTTCCAAATTGGTCGTTTCCTATGGAGAAGAACCGGCAAGAAACTCCACGGTTACAAGTTTTTTTTAAAAGAGTGACGTTTTATAAATGCCATGTTGGCTTGATATACGCTTTGGTGCATACTGTAAGTATAGCTAGCAATTGAAAATAAATTACCAAGTATGCAGCCAGTCGCAGTCAGGTATATCGCGCATGCAGGCCTCCATGATTTCAAGTAAGGCGTCGGTGATGATCTCCAAAGACTGCAGCGGCAATCGTTCTCGGTCCGTGTGCGTCGTGCCCGCACAGGTGCCTGTTGTAGCTACTTAATGATCAACAGTACATTACCAAGTATGCAGCCAGTCGCAGTCAGGTATATCGCGCATGCAAGCCTCCATGATCTCGAGCAGCGCGCCGGTACCTACCTACCCAACTATGCTCTAGACCAACAGGCCAGTCAGTGAATACAAGAGCAAGATAGAAATCTATAAATAATCATCAACACATTACAAGCGTCACGTACTCTTACGGCGCGATATGCCCCTACATTCCAGGCGCTCAATCTGCTAAACGCCCTGATTGTTCAGGAACCGGAATTCGACCTTTTTTCATAAAGCAGTAAAGAAATGATAAATAACTGTATAAAATACTTTAGTTCGTAAGTTGTTGGATTGATATACGCTTTGGTGCATACTGTAAGTACAGCTAGCAATTGAAAATAAATTACCAAGTGTGCAGCCAGTCGCAGTCAGGTATATCGCGCATGCAGGCCTCCATGATTTCAAGTAAGGCGTCGGTGATAATTTCTAACGACTGCAGTGGCAACCGTTCTCGGTCGGTGTGCGTCGTGCCCGCACAAGTGCCTGTTGTAGCTAATTAATGATCAACACTACATTACCAAGTATGCAGCCAGTCGCAGTCAGGTATATCGCGCATGCAAGCCTCCATGATCTCGAGCAGCGCGCCGGTACCTACCTACCTAACTATGCTCTAGACCAACAGGTCAGTCAGTTGTATACAAGATAGAATACTATAAATGATCATCAACACATTACGAGCGTCACGTACTCTAACAGCGCGATATGCCCCTACAGTCCAGGCGCTCAATCTCTTGAAGACCCAGATTGTTCAAGAACCAGAATTCGGCCTTTTTTCATAAAGCAGTAAAGAAATGATAAATAACTGTATAAAATACTTTAGTTCGTAAGTTGTTGGATTGATATACGCTTTGGTGCATACTGTAAGTATAGCTAGCAATTGAAAATAAATTACCAAGTGTGCAGCCAGTCGCAGTCAGGTATATCGCGCATGCAAGCCTCCATGATTTCAAGTAAGGCGTCAGTGATAATTTCTAACGACTGCAGCGGCAATCGTTCTCGGTCCGTGTGCGTCGTGCCCGCACAAGTGCCTGTTGTAGCTACTTAACCTGTCGAGCACCGGGGGGCCGCCATTATTTATTTTTATTTTAATATAATTAATATTAATAAATTAATATAAATAATTTCAATAATATAAACTGTTATTGCTCTGTTTCTGTTGCTTCTGTAATTATACTACTAGAGTACAATTTTAAATCGGTCGGGGTTTGGTGGCACAATTTTTTTCCAGCGGTTCTCAAAGTTAAAAGATAATGCATTTTTAGTGCATTTTTAGTGGCACGTTTTCGTGCCACCGAGGACCTACAGGTGATCAACACTACATTACCAAGTATGCAGCCAATCGCAGTCAGGTATATCACGCATGCAGGCCTCCATGATTTCAAGTAAGGCGTCAGTGATAATTTCTAACGATTGCAGTGGTAATCGTTCTCGGTCCGTGTGCGTCGTGCCCGCACAAGTGCCTGTTGTAGCTACTTAATGATCAACAGTACATTACCAAGTGTGCAGCCAGTCGCAGTCAGGTATATCGCGCATGCAAGCCTCCATGATCTCGAGCAGCGCGTCGGTACCTACCTACCTAACTATGCTCTAGACCAACAGGTCAGTCAGTTGTATACAAGATAGAATACTATAAATGATCATCAACACATTACAAGCGTCACGTACTCTAACGGTGCGATATGCCCCTACAGTCCAGGCGCTCAATCTGCTAAACGCCCTGATTGTTCAAGAACCAGAATTCGACCTTTTTTCATATAGAAGTAAAGAAATGATAAATGATTTTATAAAATACTTTGCTTCGTAAGTTCTTGGATTGATATACGCTTTGGTGCATACTGTAAGTATAGCTAGCAATTGAAAATAAATTACCAAGTATGCAGCCAGTCGCAGTCAGGTATATCGCGCATGCAAGCCTCCATGATTTCCAGTAAGGCGTCAGTGATAATTTCTAAGGACTGCAGCGGCAAGCGCTCGCGGTCCGTGTGCGTCATGCCCGCGCTCGTGCCTGTTGTAGCTACCTAATGATCAACACTACATTACCAAGTGTGCAGCCAGTCGCAGTCAGGTATATCGCGCATGCAAGCCTCCATGATCTCGAGCAGCGCGTCTGTACCTAACTACTTACCGTTTTTACCTACCTAACTATGCTCTAGACTAGACCAACAGGTCAGTCAGTGTATACAAGGTACAAATAAATAATCATCAACACATTACGAGCGTCACGTACTCTTACGGCGCGATATGTCCCTACAGCCCAGGTCCTCAATCTGCTGAACGCCCTGATTGTTCAGGAACCGGAATTCGACCTTTTCTCATAAAGCAGTAAAGAAATGATAAATAACTGTATAAAATACTTTAGTTCGTAAGTTGTTGGATTGATATACGCTTTGGTGCATACTGTAAGTATAGCTAGCAATTGAAAATAAATTACCAAGTGTGCAGCCAGTCGCAGTCAGGTATATCGCGCATGCAGGCCTCCATGATTTCCAGTAAGGCGTCGGTGATAATTTCTAACGACTGCAGCGGCAATCGTTCTCGGTCCGTGTGCGTCGTGCCTGCACAGGTGCCTGTTGTAGCTACTTAATGATCAACACTACATTACCAAGTATGCAGGCAGGCGCTCGCGGTCCGTGTGCGTAGTACCCGCGCTCATGCCTGTTGTAGCTACTTAATGATCAACACTACATTACCAAGTGTGCAGCCAGTCGCAGTCAGGTATATCGCGCTTGCAAGCCTCCATGATCTCGAGCAGCGCGTCTGTAGATAATTACCTACCGTTGTTACCTACCTAACTATGCTCTAGACCAACAGGTCAGCCAGTTGTATACAAGATAGAAATCTATAAATGATCATCAACACATTACGAGCGTCACGTACTATAACGGCGCTACAGTCCAGGCGCTCAATTTGCTGAACGCCCTGATTCAAGCACCGGAATTCGACCTTTTTTCATACAGCAGTAAAAAACTGATAAATGTCTCTATAAAATACTTTAGTTTACGAACTAAAGTATTTTATAGAGACAGTTATCAGTTTTTTATTGTTGGCTTGATATAAGCTTTGATGCATACTGTAAGTAAAGCTAGCAATTGAAAATAAATTACCAAGTATGCAGCCAGTCGCAGTCAGGTATATCGCGCATGCAGGCCTCCATGATTTCAAGTAAGGCGTCGGTGATAATTTCTAACGACTGCAGCGGCAATCGTTCTCGGTCCGTGTGCGTCGTGCCTGCACAGGTGCCTGTTGTAGCCGCGTCCGTGCACGTCGTGTATGAGTGTTCTGAGTACCTGGGGGACAATAGAATAGAATAAACTTTACTGTACACCAAAAAAGTAATAACTTATACAGAGACTTCAATTAATGGGTACAATGGCGGTCATACATATCAATAGGAAATATGCATAAAAAAAAATGGTATTTTTCACACTGAATACCAACAAACATACACAAGGATATTCCCTCAAGTTTTAGGGTAATACATTCAGAAAGAAGCCTGTGAAGCAATTTTTATCTAACCGACTTGTAACAGCATGGAGCAGGCTCCCAGAAAGTGTTACGAAAGCTTCCACATTGAACTATGGACAGACTAAGCGTATCAGCTAATAGTTGCTAGTATGTCTTACAAAATAATAATAACATCCATTTTTTTCTATACTTTATCAATAAATATACAAAAAAAAGAATATTAAAAAATAAAAGATACATTAGGAGACGAAATATTCCCTAACATGTCGCGCACTACTGTCAAATCAGAACTCCAATCTTTTAAGGAAGACACACAAATATGTACCGCGTCACGTGAATGCATTGTAAAGTGTGATGAACGTTGCTCTTCTTACAAAGGAAAATTTTGTACCCTGATATCACGATATAGGAGAACTCGAATACTACGATACAGAAATTCAAAGTTTTAGTTCCTACGTGGCATCATGGATGTCGCAACAACATTTACTTGGTTATTTATTTAATTTAAACAGAACGGCCGAAGCCAATTACACCATTTAAACACAGATAAACAAGTACAAAAGTAACAACAATAAAATAAAATAAAAAATAAGTCACGCAGGACTTTTAGGACGTTTTGGTTACTTACCAGTCATTAGTATGTCTATTATAAGGGCTCCTGAAGGCGGTGACGGCGGCGGACTTGACCTTCGATATGCCGAACATCTGGTAGAACTTGGGCAGCGCGAACTCGTCTAGGGACAGCCGGAGAACGCGCTGCGTGTCCTCTGGAAAATAGAAGAAGGTATTAATGTTTGAATCCCCGACCGGGTTTTACTATTGTGTCTCGTTTCGCGGGTATGTGATAGATTAAACTGCTATTTTGCGTGATGTTGCGCGCTTCATTATGTAGTCATCAATTAATAGTAGATTGTATCATAAGAGAGCAAAATAATATTAATTCATTAGTAGAATCCTGAACGTAGCGAGGGATTCAAAGTACATCGCCCGAGCCAAAACTATATTTGCGCCCGAGTCATACACTCCACTTTTCATCACCCTCTATGAGGAAGTAAAAGGCACTTCATCATTTATGATATCTCGCGTCACTCACCAGAGAAACTAGGCGTGGTACAAGTACACAGCGAGTGTATGATGTTGATGACCAGGCCGTGGGTGGCGGCTCGCATGGAGACAGTTCCGGAGCACACCAGGAACGTGACGGTGTGGAACAGGTAGGGCAGATGGCAAGCAAGCAAGCCACAGACAACTACATGATATCCCGCGTCACTCACCAGAGAAACTAGGCGTGGTACAAGTACACAGCGAGTGTATGATGTTGATGACCAGGCCGTGGGTGGCGGCTCGCATGGAGACAGTTCCGGAGCACACCAGGAACGTGACGGTGTGGAACAGGTAGGGCAGATGGCAAGCAAGCAAGCCACAGACAACTACATGATATCCCGCGTCACTCACCAGAGAAACTAGGCGTGGTACAAGTACACAGCGAGTGTATGATGTTGATGACCAGGCCGTGGGTGGCGGCTCGCATGGAGACAGTTCCGGAGCACACCAGGAACGTGACGGTGTGGAACAGGTAGGGCAGATGGCAAGCAAGCAAGCCACAGACAACTACATGATATCCCGCGTCACTCACCAGAGAAACTAGGCGTGGTACAAGTACACAGCGAGTGTATGATGTTGATGACCAGGCCGTGGGTGGCGGCTCGCATGGAGACAGTTCCGGAGCACACCAGGAACGTGACGGTGTGGAACAGGTAGGGCAGATGGCAAGCAAGCAAGCCACAGACAACTACATGATATCCCGCGTCACTCACCAGAGAAACTAGGCGTGGTACAAGTACACAGCGAGTGTATGATGTTGATGACCAGGCCGTGGGTGGCGGCTCGCATGGAGACAGTTCCGGAGCACACCAGGAACGTGACGGTGTGGAACAGGTAGGGCAGATGGCAAGCAAGCAAGCCACAGACAACTACATGATATCCCGCGTCACTCACCAGAGAAACTAGGCGTGGTACAAGTACACAGCGAGTGTATGATGTTGATGACCAGGCCGTGGGTGGCGGCTCGCATGGAGACAGTTCCGGAGCACACCAGGAACGTGACGGTGTGGAACAGGTAGGGCAGATGGCAAGCAAGCAAGCCACAGACAACTACATGATATCCCGCGTCACTCACCAGAGAAACTAGGCGTGGTACAAGTACACAGCGAGTGTATGATGTTGATGACCAGGCCGTGGGTGGCGGCTCGCATGGAGACAGTTCCGGAGCACACCAGGAACGTGACGGTGTGGAACAGGTAGGGCAGATGGCAAGCAAGCAAGCCACAGACAACTACATGATATCCCGCGTCACTCACCAGAGAAACTAGGCGTGGTACAAGTACACAGCGAGTGTATGATGTTGATGACCAGGCCGTGGGTGGCGGCTCGCATGGAGACAGTTCCGGAGCACACCAGGAACGTGACGGTGTGGAACAGGTAGGGCAGATGGCAAGCAAGCAAGCCACAGACAACTACATGATATCCCGCGTCACTCACCAGAGAAACTAGGCGTGGTACAAGTACACAGCGAGTGTATGATGTTGATGACCAGGCCGTGGGTGGCGGCTCGCATGGAGACAGTTCCGGAGCACACCAGGAACGTGACGGTGTGGAACAGGTAGGGCAGATGGCAAGCAAGCAAGCCACAGACAACTACATGATATCCCGCGTCACTCACCAGAGAAACTAGGCGTGGTACAAGTACACAGCGAGTGTATGATGTTGATGACCAGGCCGTGGGTGGCGGCTCGCATGGAGACAGTTCCGGAGCACACCAGGAACGTGACGGTGTGGAACAGGTAGGGCAGATGGCAAGCAAGCAAGCCACAGACAACTACATGATATCCCGCGTCACTCACCAGAGAAACTAGGCGTGGTACAAGTACACAGCGAGTGTATGATGTTGATGACCAGGCCGTGGGTGGCGGCTCGCATGGAGACAGTTCCGGAGCACACCAGGAACGTGACGGTGTGGAACAGGTAGGGCAGATGGCAAGCAAGCAAGCCACAGACAACTACATGATATCCCGCGTCACTCACCAGAGAAACTAGGCGTGGTACAAGTACACAGCGAGTGTATGATGTTGATGACCAGGCCGTGGGTGGCGGCTCGCATGGAGACAGTTCCGGAGCACACCAGGAACGTGACGGTGTGGAACAGGTAGGGCAGATGGCAAGCAAGCAAGCCACAGACAACTACATGATATCCCGCGTCACTCACCAGAGAAACTAGGCGTGGTACAAGTACACAGCGAGTGTATGATGTTGATGACCAGGCCGTGGGTGGCGGCTCGCATGGAGACAGTTCCGGAGCACACCAGGAACGTGACGGTGTGGAACAGGTAGGGCAGATGGCAAGCAAGCAAGCCACAGACAACTACATGATATCCCGCGTCACTCACCAGAGAAACTAGGCGTGGTACAAGTACACAGCGAGTGTATGATGTTGATGACCAGGCCGTGGGTGGCGGCTCGCATGGAGACAGTTCCGGAGCACACCAGGAACGTGACGGTGTGGAACAGGTAGGGCAGATGGCAAGCAAGCAAGCCACAGACAACTACATGATATCCCGCGTCACTCACCAGAGAAACTAGGCGTGGTACAAGTACACAGCGAGTGTATGATGTTGATGACCAGGCCGTGGGTGGCGGCTCGCATGGAGACAGTTCCGGAGCACACCAGGAACGTGACGGTGTGGAACAGGTAGGGCAGATGGCAAGCAAGCAAGCCACAGACAACTACATGATATCCCGCGTCACTCACCAGAGAAACTAGGCGTGGTACAAGTACACAGCGAGTGTATGATGTTGATGACCAGGCCGTGGGTGGCGGCTCGCATGGAGACAGTTCCGGAGCACACCAGGAACGTGACGGTGTGGAACAGGTAGGGCAGATGGCAAGCAAGCAAGCCACAGACAACTACATGATATCCCGCGTCACTCACCAGAGAAACTAGGCGTGGTACAAGTACACAGCGAGTGTATGATGTTGATGACCAGGCCGTGGGTGGCGGCTCGCATGGAGACAGTTCCGGAGCACACCAGGAACGTGACGGTGTGGAACAGGTAGGGCAGATGGCAAGCAAGCAAGCCACAGACAACTACATGATATCCCGCGTCACTCACCAGAGAAACTAGGCGTGGTACAAGTACACAGCGAGTGTATGATGTTGATGACCAGGCCGTGGGTGGCGGCTCGCATGGAGACAGTTCCGGAGCACACCAGGAACGTGACGGTGTGGAACAGGTAGGGCAGATGGCAAGCAAGCAAGCCACAGACAACTACATGATATCCCGCGTCACTCACCAGAGAAACTAGGCGTGGTACAAGTACACAGCGAGTGTATGATGTTGATGACCAGGCCGTGGGTGGCGGCTCGCATGGAGACAGTTCCGGAGCACACCAGGAACGTGACGGTGTGGAACAGGTAGGGCAGATGGCAAGCAAGCAAGCCACAGACAACTACATGATATCCCGCGTCACTCACCAGAGAAACTAGGCGTGGTACAAGTACACAGCGAGTGTATGATGTTGATGACCAGGCCGTGGGTGGCGGCTCGCATGGAGACAGTTCCGGAGCACACCAGGAACGTGACGGTGTGGAACAGGTAGGGCAGATGGCAAGCAAGCAAGCCACAGACAACTACATGATATCCCGCGTCACTCACCAGAGAAACTAGGCGTGGTACAAGTACACAGCGAGTGTATGATGTTGATGACCAGGCCGTGGGTGGCGGCTCGCATGGAGACAGTTCCGGAGCACACCAGGAACGTGACGGTGTGGAACAGGTAGGGCAGATGGCAAGCAAGCAAGCCACAGACAACTACATGATATCCCGCGTCACTCACCAGAGAAACTAGGCGTGGTACAAGTACACAGCGAGTGTATGATGTTGATGACCAGGCCGTGGGTGGCGGCTCGCATGGAGACAGTTCCGGAGCACACCAGGAACGTGACGGTGTGGAACAGGTAGGGCAGATGGCAAGCAAGCAAGCCACAGACAACTACATGATATCCCGCGTCACTCACCAGAGAAACTAGGCGTGGTACAAGTACACAGCGAGTGTATGATGTTGATGACCAGGCCGTGGGTGGCGGCTCGCATGGAGACAGTTCCGGAGCACACCAGGAACGTGACGGTGTGGAACAGGTAGGGCAGATGGCAAGCAAGCAAGCCACAGACAACTACATGATATCCCGCGTCACTCACCAGAGAAACTAGGCGTGGTACAAGTACACAGCGAGTGTATGATGTTGATGACCAGGCCGTGGGTGGCGGCTCGCATGGAGACAGTTCCGGAGCACACCAGGAACGTGACGGTGTGGAACAGGTAGGGCAGATGGCAAGCAAGCAAGCCACAGACAACTACATGATATCCCGCGTCACTCACCAGAGAAACTAGGCGTGGTACAAGTACACAGCGAGTGTATGATGTTGATGACCAGGCCGTGGGTGGCGGCTCGCATGGAGACAGTTCCGGAGCACACCAGGAACGTGACGGTGTGGAACAGGTAGGGCAGATGGCAAGCAAGCAAGCCACAGACAACTACATGATATCCCGCGTCACTCACCAGAGAAACTAGGCGTGGTACAAGTACACAGCGAGTGTATGATGTTGATGACCAGGCCGTGGGTGGCGGCTCGCATGGAGACAGTTCCGGAGCACACCAGGAACGTGACGGTGTGGAACAGGTAGGGCAGATGGCAAGCAAGCAAGCCACAGACAACTACATGATATCCCGCGTCACTCACCAGAGAAACTAGGCGTGGTACAAGTACACAGCGAGTGTATGATGTTGATGACCAGGCCGTGGGTGGCGGCTCGCATGGAGACAGTTCCGGAGCACACCAGGAACGTGACGGTGTGGAACAGGTAGGGCAGATGGCAAGCAAGCAAGCCACAGACAACTACATGATATCCCGCGTCACTCACCAGAGAAACTAGGCGTGGTACAAGTACACAGCGAGTGTATGATGTTGATGACCAGGCCGTGGGTGGCGGCTCGCATGGAGACAGTTCCGGAGCACACCAGGAACGTGACGGTGTGGAACAGGTAGGGCAGATGGCAAGCAAGCAAGCCACAGACAACTACATGATATCCCGCGTCACTCACCAGAGAAACTAGGCGTGGTACAAGTACACAGCGAGTGTATGATGTTGATGACCAGGCCGTGGGTGGCGGCTCGCATGGAGACAGTTCCGGAGCACACCAGGAACGTGACGGTGTGGAACAGGTAGGGCAGATGGCAAGCAAGCAAGCCACAGACAACTACATGATATCCCGCGTCACTCACCAGAGAAACTAGGCGTGGTACAAGTACACAGCGAGTGTATGATGTTGATGACCAGGCCGTGGGTGGCGGCTCGCATGGAGACAGTTCCGGAGCACACCAGGAACGTGACGGTGTGGAACAGGTAGGGCAGATGGCAAGCAAGCAAGCCACAGACAACTACATGATATCCCGCGTCACTCACCAGAGAAACTAGGCGTGGTACAAGTACACAGCGAGTGTATGATGTTGATGACCAGGCCGTGGGTGGCGGCTCGCATGGAGACAGTTCCGGAGCACACCAGGAACGTGACGGTGTGGAACAGGTAGGGCAGATGGCAAGCAAGCAAGCCACAGACAACTACATGATATCCCGCGTCACTCACCAGAGAAACTAGGCGTGGTACAAGTACACAGCGAGTGTATGATGTTGATGACCAGGCCGTGGGTGGCGGCTCGCATGGAGACAGTTCCGGAGCACACCAGGAACGTGACGGTGTGGAACAGGTAGGGCAGATGGCAAGCAAGCAAGCCACAGACAACTACATGATATCCCGCGTCACTCACCAGAGAAACTAGGCGTGGTACAAGTACACAGCGAGTGTATGATGTTGATGACCAGGCCGTGGGTGGCGGCTCGCATGGAGACAGTTCCGGAGCACACCAGGAACGTGACGGTGTGGAACAGGTAGGGCAGATGGCAAGCAAGCAAGCCACAGACAACTACATGATATCCCGCGTCACTCACCAGAGAAACTAGGCGTGGTACAAGTACACAGCGAGTGTATGATGTTGATGACCAGGCCGTGGGTGGCGGCTCGCATGGAGACAGTTCCGGAGCACACCAGGAACGTGACGGCGTGGAACAGGTAGGGCAGATGGCAAGCAAGCAAGCCACAGACAACTACATGATATCCCGCGTCACTCACCAGAGAAACTAGGCGTGGTACAAGTACACAGCGAGTGTATGATGTTGATGACCAGGCCGTGGGTGGCGGCTCGCATGGAGACAGTTCCGGAGCACACCAGGAACGTGACGGTGTGGAACAGGTAGGGCAGATGGCAAGCAAGCAAGCCACAGACAACTACATGATATCCCGCGTCACTCACCAGAGAAACTAGGCGTGGTACAAGTACACAGCGAGTGTATGATGTTGATGACCAGGCCGTGGGTGGCGGCTCGCATGGAGACAGTTCCGGAGCACACCAGGAACGTGACGGTGTGGAACAGGTAGGGCAGATGGCAAGCAAGCAAGCCACAGACAACTACATGATATCCCGCGTCACTCACCAGAGAAACTAGGCGTGGTACAAGTACACAGCGAGTGTATGATGTTGATGACCAGGCCGTGGGTGGCGGCTCGCATGGAGACAGTTCCGGAGCACACCAGGAACGTGACGGTGTGGAACAGGTAGGGCAGATGGCAAGCAAGCAAGCCACAGACAACTACATGATATCCCGCGTCACTCACCAGAGAAACTAGGCGTGGTACAAGTACACAGCGAGTGTATGATGTTGATGACCAGGCCGTGGGTGGCGGCTCGCATGGAGACAGTTCCGGAGCACACCAGGAACGTGACGGCGTGGAACAGGTAGGGCAGATGGCAAGCAAGCAAGCCACAGACAACTACATGATATCCCGCGTCACTCACCAGAGAAACTAGGCGTGGTACAAGTACACAGCGAGTGTATGATGTTGATGACCAGGCCGTGGGTGGCGGCTCGCATGGAGACAGTTCCGGAGCACACCAGGAACGTGACGGTGTGGAACAGGTAGGGCAGATGGCAAGCAAGCAAGCCACAGACAACTACATGATATCCCGCGTCACTCACCAGAGAAACTAGGCGTGGTACAAGTACACAGCGAGTGTATGATGTTGATGACCAGGCCGTGGGTGGCGGCTCGCATGGAGACAGTTCCGGAGCACACCAGGAACGTGACGGTGTGGAACAGGTAGGGCAGATGGCAAGCAAGCAAGCCACAGACAACTACATGATATCCCGCGTCACTCACCAGAGAAACTAGGCGTGGTACAAGTACACAGCGAGTGTATGATGTTGATGACCAGGCCGTGGGTGGCGGCTCGCATGGAGACAGTTCCGGAGCACACCAGGAACGTGACGGTGTGGAACAGGTAGGGCAGATGGCAAGCAAGCAAGCCACAGACAACTACATGATATCCCGCGTCACTCACCAGAGAAACTAGGCGTGGTACAAGTACACAGCGAGTGTATGATGTTGATGACCAGGCCGTGGGTGGCGGCTCGCATGGAGACAGTTCCGGAGCACACCAGGAACGTGACGGTGTGGAACAGGTAGGGCAGATGGCAAGCAAGCAAGCCACAGACAACTACATGATATCCCGCGTCACTCACCAGAGAAACTAGGCGTGGTACAAGTACACAGCGAGTGTATGATGTTGATGACCAGGCCGTGGGTGGCGGCTCGCATGGAGACAGTTCCGGAGCACACCAGGAACGTGACGGTGTGGAACAGGTAGGGCAGATGGCAAGCAAGCAAGCCACAGACAACTACATGATATCCCGCGTCACTCACCAGAGAAACTAGGCGTGGTACAAGTACACAGCGAGTGTATGATGTTGATGACCAGGCCGTGGGTGGCGGCTCGCATGGAGACAGTTCCGGAGCACACCAGGAACGTGACGGTGTGGAACAGGTAGGGCAGATGGCAAGCAAGCAAGCCACAGACAACTACATGATATCCCGCGTCACTCACCAGAGAAACTAGGCGTGGTACAAGTACACAGCGAGTGTATGATGTTGATGACCAGGCCGTGGGTGGCGGCTCGCATGGAGACAGTTCCGGAGCACACCAGGAACGTGACGGTGTGGAACAGGTAGGGCAGATGGCAAGCAAGCAAGCCACAGACAACTACATGATATCCCGCGTCACTCACCAGAGAAACTAGGCGTGGTACAAGTACACAGCGAGTGTATGATGTTGATGACCAGGCCGTGGGTGGCGGCTCGCATGGAGACAGTTCCGGAGCACACCAGGAACGTGACGGTGTGGAACAGGTAGGGCAGATGGCAAGCAAGCAAGCCACAGACAACTACATGATATCCCGCGTCACTCACCAGAGAAACTAGGCGTGGTACAAGTACACAGCGAGTGTATGATGTTGATGACCAGGCCGTGGGTGGCGGCTCGCATGGAGACAGTTCCGGAGCACACCAGGAACGTGACGGTGTGGAACAGGTAGGGCAGATGGCAAGCAAGCAAGCCACAGACAACTACATGATATCCCGCGTCACTCACCAGAGAAACTAGGCGTGGTACAAGTACACAGCGAGTGTATGATGTTGATGACCAGGCCGTGGGTGGCGGCTCGCATGGAGACAGTTCCGGAGCACACCAGGAACGTGACGGTGTGGAACAGGTAGGGCAGATGGCAAGCAAGCAAGCCACAGACAACTACATGATATCCCGCGTCACTCACCAGAGAAACTAGGCGTGGTACAAGTACACAGCGAGTGTATGATGTTGATGACCAGGCCGTGGGTGGCGGCTCGCATGGAGACAGTTCCGGAGCACACCAGGAACGTGACGGTGTGGAACAGGTAGGGCAGATGGCAAGCAAGCAAGCCACAGACAACTACATGATATCCCGCGTCACTCACCAGAGAAACTAGGCGTGGTACAAGTACACAGCGAGTGTATGATGTTGATGACCAGGCCGTGGGTGGCGGCTCGCATGGAGACAGTTCCGGAGCACACCAGGAACGTGACGGTGTGGAACAGGTAGGGCAGATGGCAAGCAAGCAAGCCACAGACAACTACATGATATCCCGCGTCACTCACCAGAGAAACTAGGCGTGGTACAAGTACACAGCGAGTGTATGATGTTGATGACCAGGCCGTGGGTGGCGGCTCGCATGGAGACAGTTCCGGAGCACACCAGGAACGTGACGGTGTGGAACAGGTAGGGCAGATGGCAAGCAAGCAAGCCACAGACAACTACATGATATCCCGCGTCACTCACCAGAGAAACTAGGCGTGGTACAAGTACACAGCGAGTGTATGATGTTGATGACCAGGCCGTGGGTGGCGGCTCGCATGGAGACAGTTCCGGAGCACACCAGGAACGTGACGGTGTGGAACAGGTAGGGCAGATGGCAAGCAAGCAAGCCACAGACAACTACATGATATCCCGCGTCACTCACCAGAGAAACTAGGCGTGGTACAAGTACACAGCGAGTGTATGATGTTGATGACCAGGCCGTGGGTGGCGGCTCGCATGGAGACAGTTCCGGAGCACACCAGGAACGTGACGGTGTGGAACAGGTAGGGCAGATGGCAAGCAAGCAAGCCACAGACAACTACATGATATCCCGCGTCACTCACCAGAGAAACTAGGCGTGGTACAAGTACACAGCGAGTGTATGATGTTGATGACCAGGCCGTGGGTGGCGGCTCGCATGGAGACAGTTCCGGAGCACACCAGGAACGTGACGGTGTGGAACAGGTAGGGCAGGTGGCAAGCAAGCAAGCCACAGACAACTACATGATATCCCGCGTCACTCACCAGAGAAACTAGGCGTGGTACAAGTACACAGCGAGTGTATGATGTTGATGACCAGGCCGTGGGTGGCGGCTCGCATGGAGACAGTTCCGGAGCACACCAGGAACGTGACGGTGTGGAACAGGTAGGGCAGATGGCAAGCAAGCAAGCCACAGACAACTACATGATATCCCGCGTCACTCACCAGAGAAACTAGGCGTGGTACAAGTACACAGCGAGTGTATGATGTTGATGACCAGGCCGTGGGTGGCGGCTCGCATGGAGACAGTTCCGGAGCACACCAGGAACGTGACGGTGTGGAACAGGTAGGGCAGATGGCAAGCAAGCAAGCCACAGACAACTACATGATATCCCGCGTCACTCACCAGAGAAACTAGGCGTGGTACAAGTACACAGCGAGTGTATGATGTTGATGACCAGGCCGTGGGTGGCGGCTCGCATGGAGACAGTTCCGGAGCACACCAGGAACGTGACGGTGTGGAACAGGTAGGGCAGATGGCAAGCAAGCAAGCCACAGACAACTACATGATATCCCGCGTCACTCACCAGAGAAACTAGGCGTGGTACAAGTACACAGCGAGTGTATGATGTTGATGACCAGGCCGTGGGTGGCGGCTCGCATGGAGACAGTTCCGGAGCACACCAGGAACGTGACGGTGTGGAACAGGTAGGGCAGATGGCAAGCAAGCAAGCCACAGACAACTACATGATATCCCGCGTCACTCACCAGAGAAACTAGGCGTGGTACAAGTACACAGCGAGTGTATGATGTTGATGACCAGGCCGTGGGTGGCGGCTCGCATGGAGACAGTTCCGGAGCACACCAGGAACGTGACGGTGTGGAACAGGTAGGGCAGATGGCAAGCAAGCAAGCCACAGACAACTACATGATATCCCGCGTCACTCACCAGAGAAACTAGGCGTGGTACAAGTACACAGCGAGTGTATGATGTTGATGACCAGGCCGTGGGTGGCGGCTCGCATGGAGACAGTTCCGGAGCACACCAGGAACGTGACGGTGTGGAACAGGTAGGGCAGATGGCAAGCAAGCAAGCCACAGACAACTACATGATATCCCGCGTCACTCACCAGAGAAACTAGGCGTGGTACAAGTACACAGCGAGTGTATGATGTTGATGACCAGGCCGTGGGTGGCGGCTCGCATGGAGACAGTTCCGGAGCACACCAGGAACGTGACGGTGTGGAACAGGTAGGGCAGATGGCAAGCAAGCAAGCCACAGACAACTACATGATATCCCGCGTCACTCACCAGAGAAACTAGGCGTGGTACAAGTACACAGCGAGTGTATGATGTTGATGACCAGGCCGTGGGTGGCGGCTCGCATGGAGACAGTTCCGGAGCACACCAGGAACGTGACGGTGTGGAACAGGTAGGGCAGATGGCAAGCAAGCAAGCCACAGACAACTACATGATATCCCGCGTCACTCACCAGAGAAACTAGGCGTGGTACAAGTACACAGCGAGTGTATGATGTTGATGACCAGGCCGTGGGTGGCGGCTCGCATGGAGACAGTTCCGGAGCACACCAGGAACGTGACGGTGTGGAACAGGTAGGGCAGATGGCAAGCAAGCAAGCCACAGACAACTACATGATATCCCGCGTCACTCACCAGAGAAACTAGGCGTGGTACAAGTACACAGCGAGTGTATGATGTTGATGACCAGGCCGTGGGTGGCGGCTCGCATGGAGACAGTTCCGGAGCACACCAGGAACGTGACGGTGTGGAACAGGTAGGGCAGATGGCAAGCAAGCAAGCCACAGACAACTACATGATATCCCGCGTCACTCACCAGAGAAACTAGGCGTGGTACAAGTACACAGCGAGTGTATGATGTTGATGACCAGGCCGTGGGTGGCGGCTCGCATGGAGACAGTTCCGGAGCACACCAGGAACGTGACGGTGTGGAACAGGTAGGGCAGATGGCAAGCAAGCAAGCCACAGACAACTACATGATATCCCGCGTCACTCACCAGAGAAACTAGGCGTGGTACAAGTACACAGCGAGTGTATGATGTTGATGACCAGGCCGTGGGTGGCGGCTCGCATGGAGACAGTTCCGGAGCACACCAGGAACGTGACGGTGTGGAACAGGTAGGGCAGATGGCAAGCAAGCAAGCCACAGACAACTACATGATATCCCGCGTCACTCACCAGAGAAACTAGGCGTGGTACAAGTACACAGCGAGTGTATGATGTTGATGACCAGGCCGTGGGTGGCGGCTCGCATGGAGACAGTTCCGGAGCACACCAGGAACGTGACGGTGTGGAACAGGTAGGGCAGATGGCAAGCAAGCAAGCCACAGACAACTACATGATATCCCGCGTCACTCACCAGAGAAACTAGGCGTGGTACAAGTACACAGCGAGTGTATGATGTTGATGACCAGGCCGTGGGTGGCGGCTCGCATGGAGACAGTTCCGGAGCACACCAGGAACGTGACGGTGTGGAACAGGTAGGGCAGATGGCAAGCAAGCAAGCAAGCCACAGACAACTACATGATATCCCGCGTCACTCACCAGAGAAACTAGGCGTGGTACAAGTACACAGCGAGTGTATGATGTTGATGACCAGGCCGTGGGTGGCGGCTCGCATGGAGACAGTTCCGGAGCACACCAGGAACGTGACGGTGTGGAACAGGTAGGGCAGATGGCAAGCAAGCAAGCCACAGACAACTACATGATATCCCGCGTCACTCACCAGAGAAACTAGGCGTGGTACAAGTACACAGCGAGTGTATGATGTTGATGACCAGGCCGTGGGTGGCGGCTCGCATGGAGACAGTTCCGGAGCACACCAGGAACGTGACGGTGTGGAACAGGTAGGGCAGATGGCAAGCAAGCAAGCCACAGACAACTACATGATATCCCGCGTCACTCACCAGAGAAACTAGGCGTGGTACAAGTACACAGCGAGTGTATGATGTTGATGACCAGGCCGTGGGTGGCGGCTCGCATGGAGACAGTTCCGGAGCACACCAGGAACGTGACGGTGTGGAACAGGTAGGGCAGATGGCAAGCAAGCAAGCCACAGACAACTACATGATATCCCGCGTCACTCACCAGAGAAACTAGGCGTGGTACAAGTACACAGCGAGTGTATGATGTTGATGACCAGGCCGTGGGTGGCGGCTCGCATGGAGACAGTTCCGGAGCACACCAGGAACGTGACGGTGTGGAACAGGTAGGGCAGATGGCAAGCAAGCAAGCCACAGACAACTACATGATATCCCGCGTCACTCACCAGAGAAACTAGGCGTGGTACAAGTACACAGCGAGTGTATGATGTTGATGACCAGGCCGTGGGTGGCGGCTCGCATGGAGACAGTTCCGGAGCACACCAGGAACGTGACGGTGTGGAACAGGTAGGGCAGATGGCAAGCAAGCAAGCCACAGACAACTACATGATATCCCGCGTCACTCACCAGAGAAACTAGGCGTGGTACAAGTACACAGCGAGTGTATGATGTTGATGACCAGGCCGTGGGTGGCGGCTCGCATGGAGACAGTTCCGGAGCACACCAGGAACGTGACGGTGTGGAACAGGTAGGGCAGATGGCAAGCAAGCAAGCCACAGACAACTACATGATATCCCGCGTCACTCACCAGAGAAACTAGGCGTGGTACAAGTACACAGCGAGTGTATGATGTTGATGACCAGGCCGTGGGTGGCGGCTCGCATGGAGACAGTTCCGGAGCACACCAGGAACGTGACGGTGTGGAACAGGTAGGGCAGATGGCAAGCAAGCAAGCCACAGACAACTACATGATATCCCGCGTCACTCACCAGAGAAACTAGGCGTGGTACAAGTACACAGCGAGTGTATGATGTTGATGACCAGGCCGTGGGTGGCGGCTCGCATGGAGACAGTTCCGGAGCACACCAGGAACGTGACGGTGTGGAACAGGTAGGGCAGATGGCAAGCAAGCAAGCCACAGACAACTACATGATATCCCGCGTCACTCACCAGAGAAACTAGGCGTGGTACAAGTACACAGCGAGTGTATGATGTTGATGACCAGGCCGTGGGTGGCGGCTCGCATGGAGACAGTTCCGGAGCACACCAGGAACGTGACGGTGTGGAACAGGTAGGGCAGATGGCAAGCAAGCAAGCCACAGACAACTACATGATATCCCGCGTCACTCACCAGAGAAACTAGGCGTGGTACAAGTACACAGCGAGTGTATGATGTTGATGACCAGGCCGTGGGTGGCGGCTCGCATGGAGACAGTTCCGGAGCACACCAGGAACGTGACGGTGTGGAACAGGTAGGGCAGATGGCAAGCAAGCAAGCCACAGACAACTACATGATATCCCGCGTCACTCACCAGAGAAACTAGGCGTGGTACAAGTACACAGCGAGTGTATGATGTTGATGACCAGGCCGTGGGTGGCGGCTCGCATGGAGACAGTTCCGGAGCACACCAGGAACGTGACGGTGTGGAACAGGTAGGGCAGATGGCAAGCAAGCAAGCCACAGACAACTACATGATATCCCGCGTCACTCACCAGAGAAACTAGGCGTGGTACAAGTACACAGCGAGTGTATGATGTTGATGACCAGGCCGTGGGTGGCGGCTCGCATGGAGACAGTTCCGGAGCACACCAGGAACGTGACGGTGTGGAACAGGTAGGGCAGATGGCAAGCAAGCAAGCCACAGACAACTACATGATATCCCGCGTCACTCACCAGAGAAACTAGGCGTGGTACAAGTACACAGCGAGTGTATGATGTTGATGACCAGGCCGTGGGTGGCGGCTCGCATGGAGACAGTTCCGGAGCACACCAGGAACGTGACGGTGTGGAACAGGTAGGGCAGATGGCAAGCAAGCAAGCCACAGACAACTACATGATATCCCGCGTCACTCACCAGAGAAACTAGGCGTGGTACAAGTACACAGCGAGTGTATGATGTTGATGACCAGGCCGTGGGTGGCGGCTCGCATGGAGACAGTTCCGGAGCACACCAGGAACGTGACGGTGTGGAACAGGTAGGGCAGATGGCAAGCAAGCAAGCCACAGACAACTACATGATATCCCGCGTCACTCACCAGAGAAACTAGGCGTGGTACAAGTACACAGCGAGTGTATGATGTTGATGACCAGGCCGTGGGTGGCGGCTCGCATGGAGACAGTTCCGGAGCACACCAGGAACGTGACGGTGTGGAACAGGTAGGGCAGATGGCAAGCAAGCAAGCCACAGACAACTACATGATATCCCGCGTCACTCACCAGAGAAACTAGGCGTGGTACAAGTACACAGCGAGTGTATGATGTTGATGACCAGGCCGTGGGTGGCGGCTCGCATGGAGACAGTTCCGGAGCACACCAGGAACGTGACGGTGTGGAACAGGTAGGGCAGATGGCAAGCAAGCAAGCCACAGACAACTACATGATATCCCGCGTCACTCACCAGAGAAACTAGGCGTGGTACAAGTACACAGCGAGTGTATGATGTTGATGACCAGGCCGTGGGTGGCGGCTCGCATGGAGACAGTTCCGGAGCACACCAGGAACGTGACGGTGTGGAACAGGTAGGGCAGATGGCAAGCAAGCAAGCCACAGACAACTACATGATATCCCGCGTCACTCACCAGAGAAACTAGGCGTGGTACAAGTACACAGCGAGTGTATGATGTTGATGACCAGGCCGTGGGTGGCGGCTCGCATGGAGACAGTTCCGGAGCACACCAGGAACGTGACGGTGTGGAACAGGTAGGGCAGATGGCAAGCAAGCAAGCCACAGACAACTACATGATATCCCGCGTCACTCACCAGAGAAACTAGGCGTGGTACAAGTACACAGCGAGTGTATGATGTTGATGACCAGGCCGTGGGTGGCGGCTCGCATGGAGACAGTTCCGGAGCACACCAGGAACGTGACGGTGTGGAACAGGTAGGGCAGATGGCAAGCAAGCAAGCCACAGACAACTACATGATATCCCGCGTCACTCACCAGAGAAACTAGGCGTGGTACAAGTACACAGCGAGTGTATGATGTTGATGACCAGGCCGTGGGTGGCGGCTCGCATGGAGACAGTTCCGGAGCACACCAGGAACGTGACGGTGTGGAACAGGTAGGGCAGATGGCAAGCAAGCAAGCCACAGACAACTACATGATATCCCGCGTCACTCACCAGAGAAACTAGGCGTGGTACAAGTACACAGCGAGTGTATGATGTTGATGACCAGGCCGTGGGTGGCGGCTCGCATGGAGACAGTTCCGGAGCACACCAGGAACGTGACGGTGTGGAACAGGTAGGGCAGATGGCAAGCAAGCAAGCCACAGACAACTACATGATATCCCGCGTCACTCACCAGAGAAACTAGGCGTGGTACAAGTACACAGCGAGTGTATGATGTTGATGACCAGGCCGTGGGTGGCGGCTCGCATGGAGACAGTTCCGGAGCACACCAGGAACGTGACGGTGTGGAACAGGTAGGGCAGATGGCAAGCAAGCAAGCCACAGACAACTACATGATATCCCGCGTCACTCACCAGAGAAACTAGGCGTGGTACAAGTACACAGCGAGTGTATGATGTTGATGACCAGGCCGTGGGTGGCGGCTCGCATGGAGACAGTTCCGGAGCACACCAGGAACGTGACGGTGTGGAACAGGTAGGGCAGATGGCAAGCAAGCAAGCCACAGACAACTACATGATATCCCGCGTCACTCACCAGAGAAACTAGGCGTGGTACAAGTACACAGCGAGTGTATGATGTTGATGACCAGGCCGTGGGTGGCGGCTCGCATGGAGACAGTTCCGGAGCACACCAGGAACGTGACGGTGTGGAACAGGTAGGGCAGATGGCAAGCAAGCAAGCCACAGACAACTACATGATATCCCGCGTCACTCACCAGAGAAACTAGGCGTGGTACAAGTACACAGCGAGTGTATGATGTTGATGACCAGGCCGTGGGTGGCGGCTCGCATGGAGACAGTTCCGGAGCACACCAGGAACGTGACGGTGTGGAACAGGTAGGGCAGATGGCAAGCAAGCAAGCAAGCCACAGACAACTACATGATATCCCGCGTCACTCACCAGAGAAACTAGGCGTGGTACAAGTACACAGCGAGTGTATGATGTTGATGACCAGGCCGTGGGTGGCGGCTCGCATGGAGACAGTTCCGGAGCACACCAGGAACGTGACGGTGTGGAACAGGTAGGGCAGATGGCAAGCAAGCAAGCCACAGACAACTACATGATATCCCGCGTCACTCACCAGAGAAACTAGGCGTGGTACAAGTACACAGCGAGTGTATGATGTTGATGACCAGGCCGTGGGTGGCGGCTCGCATGGAGACAGTTCCGGAGCACACCAGGAACGTGACGGTGTGGAACAGGTAGGGCAGATGGCAAGCAAGCAAGCCACAGACAACTACATGATATCCCGCGTCACTCACCAGAGAAACTAGGCGTGGTACAAGTACACAGCGAGTGTATGATGTTGATGACCAGGCCGTGGGTGGCGGCTCGCATGGAGACAGTTCCGGAGCACACCAGGAACGTGACGGTGTGGAACAGGTAGGGCAGATGGCGGGCCACGTCGAGACAGTTGTTGAAGGATAACATCAGCTGGAATGGAAGAGGTTGGTTTGAAAAGATTCTTTCCTAGATTATAAAAAAATCCACGTAGGCCTACATGGGCACTTAAGGAGCGCTAGCTTCTAACGTTCCACAGAGTTTCGTGCCGGTTTCCTAAAGAGAATCACCAGCAAGAGATTTTGTTTATTCTTTTTGAAAAATGATTGTTTCTACAATATTTCCTTATTAAAATATTATATTATGATGATGATATGAGAGGACAATGTGGGAGTGTGTGTTTTAATTTTTGCTTTTATTCTGCACATATTTTTATTATTTTTAGTGTGCCTTTGGCTACAATATTGACTGGTCTACACTATCTTCTTATACTTATTAATATTGTAACATGAAACATTAAAAAAAAAAGTAATCTTGGAGTTTCTTTCGGGAACTTCTCCATGATGGATCAGGAAGGGAACGACTAATTGGAACCGTGCACTACTTTCCGTCGTTTTATAAGTACCTATATAGGCCCTATGTGAAATATTTTGAATTAAATTGAAAAGTCTACTTACCAAATATCTAGCCAATATAGCGATATCATCCCACATCATATGCTGCTCTAGCATAGCAGTCGGAGAGTGACATGTTTTGTCCACCACCTGAAATATTTACAATATATTAGACGGATTGAAAGTAAAGATATGCAGAATTCAGAAGTTTATATGTTTATATACTATAAGTTTATACTATAAGTTAATTTGCTATGAAAAAGTTTAATATAGTATAATGACGAATACGCGTCTATGAAGCTGCGTTTCGACTGATATTTTGTTGATGGTAACTTCTTGCCCATATCTCATTTGAAAAACATAGCGAGGTATACTCTGTTTTTTAATCACTGAGACTAAATTGACAAAGGCAAATGTCAAACTTACGTTACGTGTTGCGACAAGTGTGACAACCCACGTTATGTCATTTTAGTCTCAGAGATTAAAAGAAAGACTTTAGTATAATTTCTCTCGAATTTTATCTGTGTTTTGCGGGGGTATAGTTTTGCCTATCTTTATTGACAGTTCAAATGATGATCACCCATTATATACCCTGTGCTCCGAGATACGATAAAAGTGATAATATCGCGAATTCGACCAACGCGCAACGTCACTATTATTATTCAATAGCCCTTATATTTTGTGACTATTAAAGGACATCACCCGTGGTCCAAAATACTATATAAAAAATACTATAGTCTGTTAGAACTTGCTCTCACTAACATTTTTATTTAAGGCAACAAAGCTGTGGGACCAATGCTAGCCAAGCACGAATTTTTTGTAATTTTGTACGCAAGATGGGTTTTTAACACTTAAATAACTCAAAGGGACAGTTGAAAGTTTTGGTGCAATAATAAAAAATGCTTACGGGGTCAAGTTCTAACAGATAATCATATTTTTTTTCTCGGCACTTATGGAATTTGGAGCAAAATGGATTCACGATACATTTACTTTTATCGAAATTCGGGGAATTGGGATAAAAGTAGGGTTGCGGAAATCTGATGGAAACGAGACGGAGAGGACCGGTCGCTGTGGCGGCGCTTGGGGGAGGCCTATGTCCAGCAGTGGACGTCTTTCAGCTGATGATCTCAATTCGGAATGTTAAGTATAACGAGTGATCATCATTTAAGCTGTCAACACAGATAGGCAAATACCCTCACAGGATACAAGTTTCTTTCCTAAAACATCGCCAACGTGCATTTCACTATTCTAATGTACAGAGAAGCAAATGAACAAGAAAGCCTTACTACTAAAAACTACTTAAAAGCTTACTACAATAAATATCTAATAACACACAAGGAATTTGGAATGTCGGATTTTTACGGCCAATTGTGTTTCTATGACGAACTCAAATTTAAATGCAAATCATAATTTATGGCTAAGTAAATTAAAGAAAAGAATATAAAATAGCATTGTTAGTCTTAGATTAATCTTATACCCAATTAAATTTATGCTTGTAAGGCCCACATTTTTGTGATTCATACACACAGTTTTTAGCTAAAACAATACTGGTATCATATGCCTACCTACTGTAGGATTGACCAATCAGGGACAGCAATCGGACAGTTGACAATTTAACGACCGATAGGCTTTCACTTGGATAGACTATAATCTACCGAAAAACTATAAGTAGCGTTAACTTGTAAGCAGTATGTTACGATTCACAATCTCGTGAGATAGAATATAATCTAACGGCAATTAAAATTTTACGGGGACATATAAATCATAAATAGAGACTCTGGGAAAATGTTCAGTGTTAGACAAGGTTTTTGCTGAGCGTTGATGAGTTTGTGAGAGAGGCCGGACTTTTTCTTCTATATTTATAGATAACAAGCGACCCGCCCCGGCTTCGCACGGATGCAAATTTATCAGTGTTACACTACTATATTATGTACGTATTATACATATAAACCTTCCTCTTGAATCACTCTGTCTATTAAAAAAATCGCATCAAAATCCGTTGCGTAGTTTCAAAGATTTAAGCATACATAGGGACATAAGGACAGAGAAAGCGACTTTGTTTTATACTATGTAGTGATATAGCCTACGATTTTTTGAACTAAACTAACCTATCTGCTACTCCAGAAATATCCATTTTTCATTAAAATCCGTTCAGCTGTTGGAACATGAAGAAGTAACAAACATACATAGGCTCACAAACTTTCGACTTCATAATATTACTGTCTGCTATAATTAAAATGCTCTTACCCTGCATTTATCATTAAGAAATCAAGTTTCTCAAACATCTCAACTAAAATCTCACACTCACAGGGTTCTAAGATTATTCAATAGCTTGTCTATATAAAAAAAACCTAGATCAAACCCTTGCAGGGTGCCCAAGAAGCAACGTGCGCCAAAATCAATATTGTGGCAAAAACTAACTGAAAATCAATTGACGTTTGCAAAGTGTAACAAAACAACTGTAATAATAAACATTTATTAATTTGCAAACATGGGTACAGTACATAAATACTTTTTTATAGCAGAGTCATCCATATTTTGCCATCGTGGGCATGCAAATAATGTTCAGTAATGTGGACGGTGGAGAAATCATTTTTATAGATGAATAATAATTTGGCTTAGAATCTTTTATAGTGTAGGGTCTATACTATAATAGGGCAGAGATGACGAACCAATGGCAAACGTGGCTATGGGGAATATAATCCGTGCACGCCACTGACAGTTTATACGCCGCGGGGATCTTATGGATGCGAGACGCACAGGACCGGTCGTTGTGGACGTGTTTTGGCTGAAATGATGATGATGACTGATAGTTTGCCATCAAGGTGATTTGAAACAGCAGAACTTTCTCTTTTATTTATTTAAATCATAAAGTGTCATGACATGACCACATTTATTTAACATAATATATTTGGCTGAACGTACTACATAAAGGTTCTACATCCCTGCCACAGGGTAATTTGAGTTCAATAAGGTATCATCATTCACGGTAGAACGAACCAACCCACAATAACTCAGTAAATGACGGTAAATTCAGTAAATTATAAATATGGTTTATTTATAAATTAATAGATTGAATTATTCAATATCATTAAAAGAATATCAGAATATTGGAGTCATTTATTTATCTAGCTTCCGCCGGTGGTTTCGCCCGCGTGAAAGTGGAAAATATATATACGAGTATTATAGCCTACGTCAGTCAGAGATAAAGTAGGATTCTTCTTCTAAAGAATTTTTAAATTCGTTTCGGTAGTTTATTCATTATAAAAAAAATACAAATCGTTCTACTTTGAAATATTAGTATAGAAATATAGATAATTAATTTATAGGCTAACTCATGTGACGGTAAGCGATGATGCATTCGTCAATGGAGCATGCTTGCCTAGAAATAATCTGAATAGTTTAGCTCTTAACTTAAATATGTGGGTTGGTTCGTTTTAGCATACCCGGGCCATTATACAGCGAATAAGATTTCTCATTTACAGTTGTTTTATCACACTTCGCACCCACCAAAAAAGGCAATTCTCACTCTGACATTTCGCTAAAAAACAAAAACGAAACAAAAAATTGTATAATAAAAAAAAACTTAAAAATAAAAAGAAAAAATCAGTAATAAACTCACAGTGGCCGGGGTGACGGGACCCAGGATATTATTGGGCAGTTTGGATAGGGCCTGTGACAGAAACACATGTACTGTGTACACATATTTACATAGACAGACACAAACACTTATTTGTCTAGACATTTTTGTTTTTTTTTTTCTTAGAGATAGCGCTTCGTCCACGACCGATAAGACTAATATTCAATAAGTTTTGCAAAAATCTCTATTGTGATTTGGTTTTTATACTCGTAATTGATGTCAACTCGACTGAATTTCGAAAGAAATAAGTAATTCAATAAGTAGTTTTGGTAAAACTCGCGTAATTTTTCAGGTTGAAGATGGAAAGATTATCATTATCTTAAGTCTTTACATATTAAGATCTCTTTTCTTGAACCTTTGAAAGGCGTACGAGGCGCCAAAGCCAACTTGCAGAGTCACCTTAGACACTTTTCATGGAACGTGATACCAACCGACGATTATCCATGTACAGTCACGGGTTGGTCCACTATTGCGAAATATGGAAAACAAACGTATTTATTTATTAATTTAATACAGAACCCTATTCGTCTTTGGGAACTCCCTTAGCTTGAGTTCCCTAGTTCTTTTTTGTAGATTTATCGTGGATGAAGCACTTTGAAGTAATATTTCTACTTTTAATTTACATTGACAAACATAGACGGGATAAAGTCAGCAAGGTGTCTTATGGTATCTTTTAACTATTTACAATAGAGTTAAAATTGTTTTTTTCGTGACTTTTGTAGAGTTATATCTGATAGTAAGTCTTAGCTGCCGGTTATAATATGAACGTATGTAATACCAATGCCAAACCAGGCGCATTACTTCGTGTAATTAAATACATCACCACTGTTCTCAAAACGGTGAAGGAAAATATCGTGAAGAAAACAGCATATCCTAAAACTAAAAATTGGAAGATATATAAAAATCTAACCAACCCGCATTGAGCCCGTGTGCCCGCCCATTACTTTGCCTGAATCCCAACAGTGGGAACATTAAAAAAGGCCGGCTATGGTGTTGCGTTTAGACACCGTGCCCACTTCACCCCTTATACAATACAGAATGATAGAACAACAATTTTGAACGTTTAAAAATGATGATGAAATTCTTATTTCTGACAACAAGGGATGTTTTTGAAAATGTTTCCTTTTCAAATTTCATGCATTAATGATAAACAATCTAACAAAAACATCAATTTAACTCTGCCAAAAACAAAAAAAAAATTATCGAAAATAATTTTGTATCCAGTAAATCTGGTAATAACGTACTGAACGCAAAATTCAAAACATTTATTTACCAATTTTTATTATTTTTCAACGAAATAAAAAAAACATCATGCAAACAAAGAAATTCAAATATCTGTTTCCAATATTCTTAAAACTCAAAAAACACATCCATATAAATAAAATAATTTTTCAAAAACCCAATAACATATTAACAGACTCAGGATTTGAACCCAAGTCCCCGAACGTGTCCATTAAACAAACACACATTTCTGAAAACATCATCTTTACTTTTTTTTAAGTAGGGAAATCACTCCGACTTCTCCCGCTTTTGGGCGGAGCGGGAGGGCGTGTCAGACTCTTACTGACTAAACCCCACCCCGTTCCTTCGTTGCCTTCGATCTGGGGACACGGGCTTGCCTTTCGGAATATCCGTGATATCGAATCATCTTTATTTGTCACCCACCCATCATTTTCCAGACCTTATCTCTAGTGACTTACCCTGCACATTCTACCGATCACTTTCTTGGACACCAGTTGCACGTTGGCGGATGCTAAGGCCACTGCTGTGTCGGCCATTATCTCTATCATTGGGGAGCCGAGACCTGGAATAAAAAATGACCTTAAATATAATGTCTCCGACCAAAAACATAAATTTTAACATAGGATCAACATTTCAGCCCAAAAGACGTCCACTACTGGATATAGGCTTCCTCCAAGCATAGTCACAACTACCAAAAATAGGATAATAATATAGAAATTATTTATTTGTGTTTCAGAGACCTTATAAATTCTAAAGTTATTTTTAAATTATCATGTCAGCAATCAAAATTACTCAAAAACTTAAAAGTCAAAAAAATACAGGAATCATTTCAAAGTTACGAAATGTATTTGTTTATTTATTATAATATTCTTCATTGATTAATGTATGTCAAGATCAATATTATAATGCAGTCAGAAACTAGGACACCTGTTTCTTTTTATAGGTTTGAGAAGGCAGAGGTGGATGTAAAAAGCACTACGAAATCGGCACATCGATAGATTTGGAAGAACTTTCAAAATTAGATCCAATCAATTCAGTCTGAACAGTGAATCACAGTCACAGTGGACGTCTATCGGCTGAGATGATGATTGATGATGATTTATAGACAAATTAATCTGTGAATTAAAGGTGTAAATTTAAAATCCTCCATCACAGTATCAGAGTTCTTAACACGATTAAAACATAAACAACAGTCCAAAAACAACTATTGGGCGGAGGATCCTAATTTTTCAACGGAGGTTTGCGAGACTTTACACCCTACTCTGTATACCTTTAATTCATGAATCCCCGACCGGTCTCATTGGACCGCGCTGTTATTGTCTTACTATTGTGTCTCGTTTCGCGGGTATTCTTCTTCTTCTTCTGCCTGGCGTTAATCCCGGCCATTGCCAGGGTCCGCCTTCCGACTATGTTTTCTCCACTTTGCCCGATCTTTAACATCCTTCTCAGTGAGGCCATTGGCTCTCATGTCGGACTTGACGACGTCCAGCCAGCGCTTGCGAGGGCGACCACGGGACCTAGCCCCAAGGACAGCCATATCCATGCATCTCCGACCAACGTACTCCCTAGGGCGGCGCATGATGTGGCCATACCATCGCAGACGACACTCTTGCAGTTTTTCCCCCACGTCACGGACACCAAGACTACCTCGGATGAATGAGTTGCGTATGCGATCGGATCGCGTTACGCCGCTCATCCACCTCAGCATCTTCATCTCCGTGACGCGAAGCTCCTGGGTGTGTCTGCTTAGTGCTGGCCAACATTCGCCACCGTACAGGAGGACAGGCCGTATGATGCATTTATATATCTGCCCTTTGAGCCTCGGAGGCATTTTACGGTCACATAAAACGCCCGTTACCTCGCGCCATTTTGCCCATGCCGCGCCTATACGTGCTTGGACATCGTCATCCACGCTGCCAGACTCGTGCAGCACGGATCCAAGGTACCGGAACTTATCAGACTTAGCGATCAAATCCGACCCTATCCGGATAGTACTTGAATCCGTGCCACCACAGGACATGTACTCAGTCTTCGCCACATTTAGTCTCAGACCGCCGTTTTCCAGCGTGTCTTTCCAAATGTTGACCCTGCGCTCAAGATGGGCTTTGTTCTGGTTAACGAGGGCGATGTCATCGGCATACATCATTAGCCATGGAGGCTGATCCTGGATGTTTGCCGTAACTACATCAAGCACAACGTTAAACAAGAACGGGCTTAGAGCCGAACCTTGGTGAACGCCAACAGATATTGGAAAGACATTGGATTCGCCAACAGCGGTCCGGACAAAGGACACGGAATCGCGGTACATATCTCTGATAATGTCAACATAGGCCTCGGGAACACCCTTGAAGCGGAGCGCCCACCAGATAGCCTGCCGAGGTATACAGTCGAAGGCCTTCTGCAGGTCTAAAAAGGCCATATGCAGAGCTCTCCTTCTCTCTCTGTAAGCCTCAGACAGAGTCCGTAAGGCGAACACTGCATCCATGGTGCTGTTACCCGCCCGGAAGCCATATTGACACTCAGAGATAGTGCACTCGCTACGGAGCCTCGTGTCAATGATGCGCTCGAAGAGCTTCATGGTGTGGCACATGATCTTGATACCGCGGTAGTTACTGCAATCCTGTACGCTACCTTTGCCTTTGTGGACCGGGATAATCAGGCTTAGTCGCCACTGGTTTGGCATTTCCTTGGTGGGTATTGATAGGTTAAAAAGCAATGAGTGAATGATTGAAAGAATGAATGATTGAACAAGTGAATGAAAGAACAAATGAAGGAATGAATGAATGAAAGAATGAATGAATGAAAGAATGTATAGATGAAAGAATGAATGAAAAACTGAATAAATGACCGAACGAACTAAAGAACACTCACCAGAGTTAACACTCCTCTGTATAAAGCTATCTAACACCATATCTATGAGCTCAGGCACATGTCCTATGGAGCCCCAGATCTTGGCCTGCACTGAAGGGTACATCTCCGTCTCTTCGATGGTCAGGGTGATGAGCTTCTCCAGGATTTGGGCCACCTGCTTCTGGCGACGGGATTCCTCGGAGGGTTTGCAGAATCTGTGAAAGGTATATGTATAATTACAGTGTATTCACCGGAGCATGAGCCACAAGGTAAACAAAGAAATCATTTTTTCAACATGGCGGGTATAACCCGACCGATGATAAAACGTCACATTTTAATGTAAAATGTTCGCAGTATCTGTGGTCTACAACTTAGTAGTATTAAAATGTCATTTTAGGTTATTTTACATGTGAACTATTTAAGGGGGATGTTCCAGGTTGGCCCGCGAAATTTAAATTTTCTTACGTTTTTTGCAATTTGAAAGCCAATGGTAAATTGTATGAAGTTAAAAATACTTAAGCGACTGTGAAACGCAACTAGTTACATAATTATAAACATAAAAATCATCAATACAAGCCTCCAAGCCCACCTAAGTGCAGGAACGATTTTTTCGAGGTCAAAACTTGCAACTAAATGAGCTTGGAGGCTTGTATTGATGATTTTTTTGGTCATAATTATGTAATTATTTACATTTTACAGTCGCTAAAGTATTTTTAACTTCATACAACCTACCACTGGCTTGCAAATTGCAAAAAACGTAAGAAAATTTGAATTTCGCGGGCTACCTGAAGCATTCACCTTAATGCATAATTAATAAAAATTAAGAAAATAATTAAAGGCATTTATAATGTTTGATTTCAAATAAATCTGAAAGGATAACATAAGTTCCACAGACATAATTCTAAAATATAATTTCTAATGTTATCAGTGTAGTTATTAATTCCATACTTATTTTTATATGTTCATTACATCAATCGTGACATATAAAGAACCCTTTTTATGGTTTGTTTACCTTTTGGCTCAACCCTCGGCGAATAGCCTATAGATTATCATCTAGGGGGTGGGGAATCACCAAATTACTTCTCCCATTCTGGGTGGAGCGAGAGTGTCAGACTTTTACTAAAACCTAGTGGTGTTCCTTTAGTTGGCCTTTGCATTCCAAATTCGCGTTAAGTCTTTGAAACTATGTCGCAGATTTTTTCTTTACTTTGAGGTGGGAACTCATCAAATAACTTCTCATGCTGTAGGTGTAGCGAGAGTGTCACATTTTACCGACTAAAGTCCAATATTGTTTCTTAAAGGCTCCCCCACACAGGCGCGTTATTATCGGTCGATAATATCGCATGCGTTACTGCGATATCTGTTTTCAGTACATTTTGTATTAGGACGGTCATGTAGTTACACACTGCTGCGATAATAACGCTGCAATGGAAGTGGGACGTTGCGTTTCTCCGTCCTGCGATATTCCGATATAAGTTCTAGAATGTTTTGTATCAGGACGCAAACGACCGTACACACATCTGCGATAATAACGGCGCTCTCTCGTAAGAAATATTGGACGATAAAAACGCAGTTGTGTGCAAGGAATCGGGACGCATTAACGCAATACCGCATGCGATATTATCGACCGATAATAACGCGCCTGTGTGGGGGAGCCTTAAGTTGTCCTTTGCGTTCAAGGGTATGGTAGTTCTTTCGAACAATCCCGCAGGTTTTTTGATTATTAGGTGAGACATAATCAAATGACATCGACCAGTCTGGATAGAGCTCATGCCTCTTTAGTTGACCTTTGGGTCCTAAGACCACGGTAACTCTTTCGAACAATCCCGCTAGACTTTTTTTTATTTTGTGGTAGAACATCGTCAAGTAACTTCTCCAACTTTGGGTGGATCGAAAGAGAGTGAAAGCTATGCCATCGTTCTAACATAAATCATCATCATCTCAGCCGAAAGACGTCCACTGCTGGACATAGGCCTCCCCCAAGCGCCGCCACAGCGACCGGTCCTGTGCGTCTCGCATCCATCGAATTCCCGCGACCCTCGCCAGGTCGTCGGTCCACCTTGTGGGAGGCCGCGCCGACGCTGCGTCTTCAGGTACGTGGCCGCCACTCCAGAACCTTCCGTCCCCATCGACCATCTGTTCTACGAGCAATGTGCCCTGCCCACTGCCACTTAAGTTTGGTGATTCTTCGGGCTATGTCGGTAACCTTAGTTCTCTTGCGGATATCCTCATTCCTGATGTGATCGCGCAAGGAAACTCCGAGCATAGCCCTTTCCATTGCTCTTTGGGTGACTTTAAGCCTAACATAAATAAAAGCAGTATATAGGAAAATTATGTAATAATTACCTGACTAAATTGGCCAACCACGGTGTCATGTACTCCAGACATAAATGCTTTAGTTCAATTGTTGATCCACGGAAACCCTGTAATAACACATTTTATTAATTTAAAAATCTTGATTCTCTACATGGCCAGATAAATGACAAAAACAAGCTATACCGACAAAAAATAATATAATATACCACAACTTTCAAACGACGCCGTCTAGTCCCAAAGTAAGTAGAGACTACTAGAGTACTAGATAACTGATAAACATACTTACATATTTCTAAATAAATTACACTTAGGGCCTGTTTCACCACCTATGATTAAGTTTCGAGTATCTTACTTGGCAGATAATTTCATACAAATTCTGTTCCATTTTTGAATTTATTCAGTGAGTAGTGCCTACTCGGACATTGTGAAACAGGCCCTTAGACACAGAACAAACATTCGTGTTCATCACACAAACAATTGTCTTGGGTGGGACTCGAACCCACGACCTCCGGCATAGCCATTACGTCCACTAAACATTATGACCTATTGGTCTTATACCCAGTCAAACCCAATGCTTTTTTTAAACCATAGCTCAATACATTAAGAAACCCCCGTTTACTTTTGATATATTACTTTTGGGCAAGTGATAGATTAACTAAATAAAATTCGGAGAAAACAATTTCACTTACAATAGAAATTAAACCATATTACTGATAGAATTAAGGTTTATTTTGTCTTACGGGGGAACTAACTTCGGTTACAATAGAAATCAAACCATATTACTATTACAATTGAGGTTCATTTTATCTTACCTGTATACATTCTTCCAAAAACTCTAAAGTGAGATGCGGTTCGTTGTGCGCCAGTTTCTCGCTGACAGACTTGATGAATATCGTGTTGTTGGACGGAATACATAGGCCTGCGACAATGAGAAACATGCGTTTTATAATATACTAGCTTTTTTTAACTTTCACGCAACGCCATCTAGTTCCAAGTTTAGCAGAGCTTGTGTTATGAGTACTAGACAACAGACTGATAAACATACTTATACATTTCTAAATACATCATCATCTGCCTAGCCTTTTCCCAACTATATTGGGGTCGGCTTCCAGTCAAGCCGGATTTAGCTGAATACCAGTATTTTACGAGGAGCGGCTGCCTACCAGACCTCCACAACCCATTAACTGGGGTAACACGGTACTTCATGGCAAGACTGGAGTCAGATTTACTGGCTTCTGACTATCCGTAACGACTGCCAAAGATCTCCAAATGACAGCCGGGACCAACGGCTTAACGTGCTTTCCGAGGCACGGAGGAAACTCGTTATGTTAAGATGGTCACCCATCCACAGACCAACCTAGGCAAGCGTTGCTTAACCTTGAAGATCGACCTGTGCGGCTGTTATTATCTAGCCACGAGCTCCTAAACACCACTCCACATTTCTAAATACATAATATTATAGATAAATTACAGACACAGAATAAATGATCGAGCTCAACACACACAAATTTGTCCTGGGTCGATCTCGATCTTCAAATGGAAGGTAGCTGTGAGCGCACACAGTTGGTTGTAGGCTGCAGTCCTGAGGTTAGGGTCACAGGAGCCCAGGTTTAAGAGAGCCATGTTCAGTCATGTTATAACGTTGACCTACCTGAGGAGGAGCTCGTGGCTAGATAATAACAGCCGCACGGGTCGATCTTCAAGGTTAAGCAACAAACTTGCCAAGGTTGGTCTGTGGATGGAATCTTAACATCCTGAGTTTCCTCCGTGCTTCACCCAGCACGTTAAGCCGTAGGTCCGCCTGTCATTTGTAGATCTTTGGCAGTCGTTACGGATAGTCAGAAGCCAGTAAATCTGACTCCAGTTTTGCCATGAAGTACCGTGTTACCCCAGTTAATGGGTTGTGGAGGTCTGGTAGGCGGCCGCTCCTCGTAAAAAACTGGTATTCAGCTAAATCCGGCTTGACTGGACGCCGGCTCCAATGTAACTGGGAAAAGGCTAGGTAGATGATGGTAACATGGGCTTACCTGAAGTCTCCAGCAGTTGCCCCTCGATCTTCAAATGGAAGGTAGCCGTGAGCGCACACAGTTGGTTGTAGGCTGCAGTCCTGAGGTTAGGGTCACAGGACCCCAGGTTTAGGAGAGCCATGTTCAGTAAGGTTCCTGGTACGTCTTTGGGACGTATCTTTTGGTGAACTGTTACTGAGTCCTGGAAGAATAGTGTGATGTTAGGTTGGAGAAATTAAAGAGCCTTAAAAAATCCATTCACAATGACACAACCTAGAAAAACAAGAGTTGGTAAAGTTAATAAATTTTTTACACCACCTGCTCGATAATGCCCTATTATGTGTCATTTAACCTACACTTAAAGCAAATCATTATCACCTAGGGAGATAATGCAGTATGGATGATCTTTAGGGAATAATGAGATATTTTTGGAGGGTTATGGAACTTTACTCGCCAACTTCCAAACTAACTAACTTACCGGCTGACTCAACTCCCATCTGTTCCTAATGTGTATGATGGACTGCACGATATTGTCGCAGTCGTTGTGAATGAAGCTCAGCGGCGTCGACTCGTTTATGATGGAGAGGGAGAACTGGTTGTCATCCACGAGGCATACCTGGAGACAAGGTATATAAGATGAAAAAACATTTAGGTCCAGTGAAATGAAGAGATCTGGATCCCGTGAAATTTGAAGATAATTTTTTGAGAGCATAAAGGAGGATTCCACTCTCCGCCACACTAACAGAAAAGATAAAACCCAGCGATATCGCGATCTGACAGCTTAGGGAACATTAGCAGGTATGCTGCGGTGTCCTTCAGCATGTCACATTAGCTGTACGGGTCAACCACCGTACAGCACGTTTACCTGGGTCATCATTATTGCGCCACCCGTGCAGTACGTTTCCATCATTTATATTATTGCATTTACACCGCAATAGTTCAGTACGTAATTCGGCAACATACCGTGCGCGTGACTCATAATCCCCTATCGTTCACCATTCATCCTAGTATAAATTAATCTTAATCTCATATTTGTGGAAACAGACAATACAGTGAATTTATTAACCTTTAACTGACTTTCATCTCTTATCTCATCCCTTATCTCTATCTCAATCCAACCCCGAACAGTAGCCAACATGTCGCGGCCCCTTACTTGAAAGAATATGTAATGAAACCCACTATGTCTTTCCATCCATTTCTTAATAGTGCAGGGCAAGCTACACATTGGTCGTCGTTAGCAAGTCCGTGTCTTCGGTGGCTGAAAGTCGTTCTGCGATTCCCGACACCTGAGGCGTGCTTGCTTACATTCTGGATATACTTCTAGACAAGCGTGCTCCACGTCGGCGGTCGTCGACACCATCGCATCGATAGTCGTCAAATGCGAGACAAGGCCTTACTAAACAAAATAAAGTTCCAATCCTTGAGAGCCACCATAGCAAAACAATTTGCCTGCTGCGGTTTTCCCGTCCAAGTATAATTTGGGTGACTTCAAGGCTAGAGTGAATAGGTTCTTAAACTAGTGCGCCCCACCATCGACAATTGCATCTCTGCTTACCACCAGGTGGGATCGCAGTCAAGCACTAGTATATAACCATTAAAAAAAATCATATCGCGAGGATAGGAACTTTACACAATCGAGTTTTGCATAATCTTCTCGTTGACAACTTACCTCGTCGATTTCCGAAGCATAATACACATCGTTTAGTAAAACAGGTAGACCGAGCACTTTGGTCTTCTCCACCGATGTTATTTGAAGAGCTGTTGGCCCAACCTATAACAAAGAACATTAAATATATTATTCAATACAGTTACTCCAATAACGTTTTTATCCTTTTAGTCACGAAATTTACTGTTTTCGCACTAAAGTCCGTCTAATGAAAGCGCGACCTGAGAAAAATAGGATAGATCCTAAAATTTTGTTTGTGGTATTACTAACTAGTAGGAGAATTATGTCTTGACACTTCACTATTTTTTTTTATTTCCTACAATTGTGGCTGAATAATGTTGCCAATTAAATTAAAAAAAAACTCCAGGTCGCGCTTTCATTAGACGCACTATAGTGTAGAAAATCGTAGTATGTATTGTATCAGACAGCACAGGGTCCCCGTTAATTTATTTCTTTGCAAGTGTATAAACGTCGATTGATACACGTGGACATTTGTCACTGCAGCGGCTCCATAACACGGCTCGGGCAGATTCCACCACGGTTGCAACTAAAAACTATTTCCACTTGGATCAAAATGTACTAAATACAGGAAAAGTTTTTAACCACTGCGTAAATTTTTTTTGGTGGCTTAATGTAAGTAATAGAACACGGGTCGATCTTCAAGGTTAAGCAACGCTTGCCAAGGTTGGCCTGTGGATGGGTGACCATCTTAACATAACGAGTTTCCTCCGTGCCTCGGAAAGCACGTTAAGCCGTAGGTGCCGGCTGTCATTTATAGATATTATTGGGTTGTGGAGGTCTGGTAGGCAGCCTATGCTTTCCGAAGCACGGAGGAAACTCGTTATGTTAAGATGGTCACCCATCCACAGACCAACCTTGGCAAGCGTTGCTTAACCTTGAAGATCGATCTATGTTCTATTACTTACCCTGAGCCACCAAAAAAAAATTACGCAGTGGTTAAAAACTTTTTCTGTATATTTAAATCGAATTGAATAGCACACATTCAATTCGATTCAAAAATATTTAGTATCAGCTTTTTTAAGGTCAAAAATCATCAATATGACTTCTTCCACGCTGAGGTCGAGTCAAACTTTTATTGACTTAAACTGACCCCTTCTTTGCCTTCGTTCCAGGGCTCCAGGGTTCTCTTTCGTTCAACCCGAGGCCCCAGTAGGCTTCGACTCTGCTGCGCCCCTACAATGTTTGCTATCGGGGTCGTAGATCTTGGAAAGTCAATTAAAATCATTTCTCAAATGTAAGGAAACCTTCGATGCTGTTTTAATCTTTCTTTGATGTTATGTACTTAATAGAAAATGTACCTTTGTAGCATCAGATTAAGGTACATTATTCAATGTAGTAAGTCGATTCTCACCTTAATAGCCACTTTGGTGTCCTTATGTGACAGTTTCAGCGCATTATTGAACACCTTGAGGTCCTCTTCTAACGCAAGGGTCGCTCCTGGCAGCTTCTGCTGTTCCACCTCCACGTACTCGCTGAGGCGGCTGTGGTTGTCTATGAAGATTAGCTTGCGGTTACCCTGTGGACAGAAACGCCTGAGTTATAAAATAATATTTATGTTAAGGAGTTTTGGCTTACAAGTTGTAGGTCACGGGTTGAAAGTTGAAAATCAGCCATGTGCGTCATCATCATCATTTTAGCCGAAAGACGTCCACTGCTGGACATAGGCCTCCCCAAGCGTCGCCACAACGACCGATCCTGTGCGTCTCGCATCCATCGGATTCCCGCGACCCTCGCCAGATCATCGGTCCACCTTGTGGGAGGCCTTCCAACGCTAAGTCTTCCGGTACGTGGACATGTGCATTACTTTGTGTAATTTAATTTATCAGCATTGCTCTCAAAACGGTGAAGGAAAACATTGTGAGGCAACCGACATGTCTAAGAACTTTCCAAGACATGTGGCATCAACCTGTACTGGGCCCGCGTGGTGGATTACGACCTATTCCCTCTCCAAGAGAGTTGGGACTCAAGCCTCCTCTCAGTGGGAACATTTCTCATAGATCTCACTCATCAGATCCTCCAAAGTGTATGGGCACTTAGGGCATTCTAACATGTGGCTCATGCTTTGAACAGAAGCACCACACTCACATTGAGTATCCGATGGGTCTATAAAACTCCAATTGGCCAAGTTGTGTTTGCAGCGGCTTTCCATGCAGACCACTGCAATTCACGTCCAGGCGGGAGACGTTCTTGGAATTTCAAGAAGTCTTGGGGTGGTGGGTCAAACATGACGTGTGTGCCGCGACGAAAGCTTTTTCGGCTCTAAAGCCTACTTAGGGCAATTTTGTGTTTGAAGAGACACATGAGGGATGTCGGGAAACTAAGCCTGCTTCAGAAGCCAATTCATGGCCCTAGAGCAGTGGTTCCTAACCTGGGGGTAATTACGCCCGCAGGGGTAAAACGGAGATTTTAGGGGGTTAACACGGGATGGTACGAAATAGTATTAACATTTTGACAGCAACAACGATAAGAACAAAAACAAAAGCCAGAAACCGTCTAAATGTTGAACATGACATGAAATGCTCGTTGAGTGAAACCGAACTTTCATTGTCAAACTTGCGAATGCAAAGCAATTTCAACCTTCACACTAGTTAACGCTGAGATTTATATATTACTTTACTAGTTACCTAAACGTGCAATTTCTTATTAATAAACATATTTTCGTTCGAATTTGTGTGGTTTTAATTATTTTGAATTAGCTAGGGGTAAACTCAAATCACATACTTGTTCACAGGGGTAGTGACATTGAAAAGGTTAGGAACCACTGCCCTAGAGGCTTCGATCCTGCTGGGCCACTATGGTTTACCAGGTCCGCGTGGTGGATTCATCTGCCTAGCCTTTTCCCAACTATATTGGGGTCGGCTTCCAGTCAAGCCGGATTTAGCTGAATACCAATATTTTACGAGGAGCGGCTGCCTACCAGACCTCCACAACCCATTAACTGGGGTAACACGGTACTTCATAGCAAGATTGGAGTCAGATTGACTGGCTTCTGACTATCCGTAACGACTGCCAAAGATCTCCAAATGACAGCCGGGACCAACGGCTTAACGTGCTTTCCGAGGCACGGAGGAAACTCGTTATGTTAAGATGGTCACCCATCCACAGACCAACCTAGGCAAGCGTTGCTTAACCTTGAAGATCGACCTGTGCGGCTGTTATTATCTAGCCACGAGCTCCTCATTATGGATTATGGATCATTAATCTTCTCTTTACTCTTACAGTTTGTTAACGTCTGTTTGAGGTACGCATGGAACAGTGCATGCTGTTGATATGGGTTTGGTCCGGACTGCCATACAGCGAGCTACATGTAGCTCGCCGTCCGCAAGCCTGCACCTACGGCGGCTTCTAATGTGGTGTGGTTGTGGTACAGTCAGTGCTTCTTGAAGTCTGATCCAATGTTTCTCTTCTTATATTTCTAAGAGGGGGTCAGGTAACATAGGGCGCAGACCCTACATGTGTATAGGATCCTGACTACGTGATCTTACCCTGAGCGGCGCCAGTATGGCTTCGTGGAACTTGGTGTACTCGCGCACCCAGCTGTTGCAGTTGTATATATGTAGCACGCCAGGATGTTGATATACGCCACTTCCGGCAGCACTGTGAATCATTTCTGCAGGAAATCCGTTCTGACATGCTGTCTTCGAAAGAAACATTCGAAGACATGTGACGTCTACCAACCTATACTGGGTCCATGTGATCCTCCTAGAGAGGAGGCCTGATTTCCAGCAGTGAGAGCATTTTAAGGCTGATTTGGGAACATTTTAGGTGGGAAATCAGCAGTATGACTACTCCTGCTCTTCGGCGAAGCAGGAAGGCATCTTTATTCAGATTTTTACTGACTATAACCGACTCCTTAGTTTCTTCTTTGCGTTCATTCCAGGGTCTCAGGTATTCTTTCTAGAAGCAAATCCATGACGAAGAGGCTTGGACCCTGCAGAGCCCCTACAGTTTACAGTGTCCGTATGGGGGATTGAGGACCATTCCTTCTCCTAGTAAGGAAGCCTGAGTCCCAGCAGTGGGCAAAGGCTGGACGTGCACTCACCCTGAGCGGCGCCAGTATGGCCTCGTGGAACTTGGTGTACTCGCGCACCCAGCTGTTGCAGTTGTATATGTAGCACGCCAGGATGTTGATATACGCCACCTCCGGCAGCACTGTGAACCATTTCTGCAGGAAATCCGTTCTGACGTGCTGGTTTAGCATGTCTTAGAACCAAGCATTCGAAGTAATGTGACATCCACCAACCTGGATCCGTGTGGTAGATTACGGCCCATTTGTTCTCTAGGTGGGATATCATCAGAATGACTTCTCCTGCTCTTGAGCGGAGCATTCGGGCGTGTGAGACTTTAACTGATTAAAATCGACCCCTGTTCCTTCTTGGCCTTGGGATTGGCTTTGAAGCCTCTGGAGCAATCCCCAGAGGCTTGGACCCTGCCGGGGCAATACGGTTGACGGGGTCCGCGTGGTGGATTATGGATCATTCCCTTTCCTAGGAGTCCTGAGTCCCAGAAGTGGGCAAAGGCTGGACGTGGACTCACCCGGAGCGGCGCCAGTATGGCCTCGTGGAACTTGGTGTACTCGCGCACCCAGCTGTTGCAGTTGTATATGTAGCACGCCAGGATGTTGATATACGCCACCTCCGGAAGTACTGTGAACCATTTCTGCAGGAAATCCGTTCTGAAATGAAGGGGATATTAATAGTTGTCGTTTGTGGGTTGGTCTGTGAGGTTAAAGTGGCATAACTTGGTACCAGAACCCCATTTTATCCCCATAGGTACTGTCCACGCATGCGTAGTTTCATAGACGCGTATTCCTCATTATACGCTAGGTATACGCCTGCGTGAAACGCGTATACATAACTAGAAGCTTATATATGTCTGACAATGTAGCGGCAGTGTCACGCCTTCGCCGCGTTGTGCCGTGCGAAATGCTAATTGCTATATTATTTAATAACCAATTTTGACGCTATTTTTTATTTAAAAGCATGTGTTGTTTTTGTTCTTTTTCAGTAGGCGATGAAAAAAATTGTAGGCCTAATCAGTTATTGGAGAGATGTGGGCTGTTTGGAATAAGCCCACCAAAGGCTGCCCATCATGGTCCACGCACTATGGTACACACAGGACTAAGGGCCTGTTTCACCACCTATGATTTAAGTTGCCGATATCTTACTTGGCAGATAATTCCAAAATGGAACAGAATGTCTATACATTCTGTTCCATTTTTGAATTTATTCAGAAAGTAGTGGCTACTCGGACTTTGTTAAACAGGCCCTAAGTTCCATACTTATTACTTTCCATTAACCTTACTCCGATTCATAATGTTTTTAATTGTAAAAAACTCACAGGAATATACTTAATTATTGTTAAAATTCTATTTTGGTCAATTATTACAACAATCTTTATTCTATGTAAATTCCAATACTCTTCTTGTATTATATAATTATGCCACTTTAACCTCATGTAACTACAGATTTTCACTCAAACCAAAAGCAAAATCTGCAACTTATCGTCTGTTTTTGAGACTAAATTGACACAAGTAATGTCAAATTTACTATAGGAATGACGCCAGTTCTTTTGTATTGAAATGTCATTTTGGTCTCAGGGTTTAAAAAACAGACGATAAATTTTGGAGCTCAGGGGCCTTACCATGACGTGTTGGAATGTCACCGTGCGATTGAGAAAGAAGGATGGAGCTATACACCGTATATAGCTTCATCCCTTTAACAGTTCAGTTAAAGACTTAAATTGGATCGCGTTAAAAGCTCTCGTGGTAAGGCTTCTGAGCAGTTATCGATAGAAAATAAGAATGTCCCAATGATTATTTTTTATACAGCCACCTTATTACTCGTAACGCAAGCAAAGTAAAAGTGTTAAATTTAGTGCTTAAAAAATCCCCCAAAAAAATAAAATAATTAGTGCTTGATAGATTTGGAATAAACTACATTGACCTTTGTGTATTTATTGACATTCTAATTTCAAAAGGGAAATAAAATACATAAAGTTGTGTTGAATCGACATCTATCGCGATCCTTTACATTTTCTAGTAATGAAAAACAGTTATTTGCTTTATTTTTCGGGCGTAGATATTAGGAAAAGGTCAATGTACTTTATACCAAACCCATCTGGTGCGTTGTAATGTATAAAAATATTTGCTTGTTAGTAAAATAGTCTTGCGTGTTTTTCCAAAGCTTCAAATAAACTATACTACAGCCAAAATCGATGTATTTTTAGAATTTTGTATTGTATCGAAGTTTAAGTTTCAAAAAAGATTCTTTAAAGTTTATAGAAATACTAGTTTCTACCAAAGGATTCATCTGCGTGAATGTCGAAACCCCGGAATAAAAAAAATACGATGGTCCCTAGGTAAAGTATCGAAAGTGAAAATCGCTACTTTGCAGGAGAGCGATTTAAAGTTTATTTTTTGCATAATTTTGTCACGGGTAATTAAATCTTTATAAAAATTAGGATAAACATAGTTGTATTAAAAAACATCCTTTGAAAAGAGCTCAAAACAGTAATAATAAAAAATTGCTATTTTTTTGATTCGATACTTTACTTAGCGATCGAATAGCCTTGTGATTTTCCAGGAACAAGGTTTACCCTTTTGTCAAGTTACATACATAGTTAAAAAAAAGTTCCCTCTCCTAGAGAGGAGGCCTGAGTTCCAGCAGTGGGAACATTATAAGGCTGATAGTAAATGTAAAAAGCAGGCGGAGTTATTTTCATGATTTCTTACTTAATAATATAGTTAGGTGGATGATGATTTTTATTCAAGCCACAAGGTTTTAAACATTAGATGTCTGTTCACAGACTGTTCATCGATTTTGGCTGAAGTAAAGGAAACCATGCGACTAGGTTTCTCAAGCGACCTACCTCACCGCTCATTTACATTAGTCGATACCGAACGACTCTGTAAATCCATGTCATACCATTTTGGAGTCGAGGAACTAATGGTTTAAACCGGGAACGACGGAAGGAATGGAGGGAGGCCTTTGCCCAGCGGTGGGACAATATAGGCTAGATGTCATAATAATTAAATTATTATAGAACGGAAATATTACTCCTTGTTTTTACAAGTTTGATATTTAAAAAATCTCTAGTTAAATTTGAGTTATCCAAAATGGGAATATCTGACAGCACTTGAATAGGTGTTTGAAAACCATAGGGTATATGAGTACTGTAGGCTAATTAAGTACTATAGGGTGCGGAAATACTATGGGGTATGTAAGTAATATAGGGTACAAAAGTACTATAGGGTATTAAGAATTTTATAAACCGTAATCTCTTGAAGTAAAAACGTCTGATTTTAATGAAATTACATGAAAAGTTATATTAAAAATTATGTTCAGTCTAGGACATTCGAGAAAAATATGGGGTCTAATAGGGGACTAGATAGCTATTAGGGGCTAAAGGGGGACTAAACCTATAGCTAATAGGGACTAAAAGGGGACTATTTATAGCTAATAGGAACTACAGAAGTCGTTATAAAAGAATTAATTTGTTACTCTAATTTTACTAAATGATAAAAATTTATATTCAATTAAAAAAGTTCTTTCAAAATATCTGCTCATTTTTTTCCAGTGTTATTGAGAAAGTAAAAAATAGTGATGTTTTTATCAATAATTAATTCTAGGCAAGAGTCCACTTTTAATTATTTATTATTAAGAAAATCTTAACATAGCATTTGATAAATTCATATAAAAAGGCGAGCTTAAGATGCAACATCATAATGCTCAGTGCACACATGTTGTCGGGCATCTGGACTTTGTTTTTTTTTATTGTGCGTCCATTTGCGCAAAATAAACCCGTTTTTTTCCAATCTGAACTAACCAATGAGTTTTCTCTCAACAATCCTTTGAGTGACAGAGAGAGATCAAACTCATTGTATTTAATTTATTATTCTATTATTGTAATGTGTGTATATTTGAAAGACTCCCTGAATGGTTTGAGAATATATACAATTAAACTTGGTAGGTGGCGCTTTTATGTGAATTGAATGAGTTTTCAATTTTTTTCTGACAATAAGCTTTCAGGCAGGACTTCGTCTTTCGGGACTCTACTAATATTCAATTTAATTTATACGACTGTACGTTTATTTTTACAATACCTACATAGACTTCTGTACTCTTGTTTTCTAAATAATATTTACTATTTTATGCAACTGCCTTATTATGTCTACACCACTCTAGTCTTCTCAACTGGTAGACAATGCCTTAGGCATTGAGTCGCCTTCAAAACTTTGTTTTGAAGTCCGACTCTATACCACTTTTACGCATGAATCTACACTAATATAATAAAGAGGTAGTTTGTTTTTTTGTTTGTATGAGGTAATCTGTGGAAGTACTGGTCCGATTGCTAAAATTTTTTCACCAATAGAAAGCTGCTTTATTCCTGAGTGACATAGGCTATATTTTATGTACGCGGGCGAAGCTGCGGGCTAAAGCTAGTTTTAAATAAATTCAAAATTGAATTTTTCACCACAACCAAGTTTTCTTCTTTAAACATCACTATTTCCTAACTCCTCAAAACACCACACAAAACGAGCAGATAACCCCAAAACTCCCAAAAAAAATCGACTAAGGTAAACGAGCCTAAACCTACAAAGTATGATCATCACCTGAACCTGTTGTCAGAGTTGGTGTGCGTGAAGTCCACGATCAGCTCGAAGGGCTGCTGGCAGAACGGCTTGAGGGTCAGGATCACGTGGTAGATGAGCAGGTCTGCGTTTACTTCGCCTATTCTGTTGGGGGGAGAGAAACAGAAGTTTAGTTAGTGAAGGTCTGACACTACCTCTTGTTGCACCCAGAGCGGACACTGTGTAAATACAAAAATCAAAATGAAAATTGTTTTGATGTCACATAGGCCTAAATGGGCACTGAAGTATAAAACGTCAGAAGACATTACATTTAAGCCTGGCAGCCTTTTTGTTCACGTCTATTATGTCCGTTTTGGAGCGCAGCGTGCGGTTACACCCAGAATGCTGCGCTCCATAGCTCTCTGAAGGTGCGTACGGATAGCGCGTTCCTGTGTTACGCGTAGTTTCGAAACACTGTCCACGCGTACATTGGATACGCGTACAGCTCCTGTACGGACCGCCGTGAACCTGTACGCGAGGTCGATCGATCCAGAGCGCTCCACGAGCGTTGTCATCTTTTTTTTTAATTCACCTATTGGAATTTTCAGCAATGTAGTCATAGTCAGCAATCGTTATTTCGATAATCAGCTATGTGCTATCCCTTAAGACCCGGTGAAATTCATAAAGTTGGATCAATCTGATAATATTTTCATTATGGAAAGTCCAAGAACACGCGTGTCTATTCATTTTGCCGTCCAAATATAGCGTACCCGTTCGTGTGCGTCCTCTTTGACGCGCGACCAAAAACCGACTCACGGCGGCTCGCTTTGCGAACTAGCTCGCACGGTACGCGTTCCCCAAGAGTGTACGCGTAGCTGCAAGTATGGACATGGCGTTCCGGACACGCGTAAACTGACTACGCGTACCAGTATACACGCTATCCGTACGCACCTTGACAAAACCCAAGGCGAATTTTTTACAGTTCAGTAAGTGACGAGGTCTGAGTATTATACTTATAGTATTATATTATATTCATAATTATCATTTCAGCCGAAAGACGTCCACTGTTGGACATAAGCTTTCAACTGACGCTATAATATGCAAATAAATATTATTTTATTCTATTCTAATAACCGGGCCTGTCCTCATCCTTCGCATTCCCACGACCCTCATTTAGTTATTGGTCAACCTTGGGGCCGCGGTAATACTGCGTCTTCCAGACTCCAGAACCTTTCGTCCTTCTACGAGTAATGTGCCCTGCCCACTGCGACTTGAGCTTGACTATTGTATGGTATGTGCCCTATGTTACCTGACCTATCTTAGAAATATAAACAGAGAAATATGGGTCATAAAATAAGAAGCACTGACTGTATTAGTATTCATCAATACTCACTTATATCTCCTAGAAATAAAATAGAAGACCGGATTCCCCAACTTGCTAGTCCCAGCCTGGTAGAAGATGTTCAAACTCTTGATACTCTTGAACTCCTCTTTCTTATGCATGTTATGTTTGACTATGAACTCCTCGAAGTTGGTGGAGGAGATGTCTATGGAGGACCAGCGCGCGTACGACGAGAACAGGAGGCTCGATGTGCTGGAAGAGAGACTGAGTCAGAGTCACGCTGTTATACGCCTCAGTTGTAGAGTTGTAGTGAGGAATGGTGGTTCAGTGGTAATAGCATCGACTTATGAAGTGTGAATAGTAGGTTCAAAGCCAGGTTATCGCTATCACTAGGTTAAAAATTCGCACCCACTAGGTTCAAAATTAGGTAGACGGTATATAGTAGGAAGAAAAAATTGTGTTAGATTTTTTTGGAATATTTGAACTACTTGAATTTGGTTAGAAATATTTTTATACTAGCTGCTACTAGCGACTAGTCCCGCGTGATAGTAGAAAACCATGCCAAGGGATAAATGCTTCTGGATTTAAAAGTATCCTGTGTGTAATTCCAAAACATGGTCTACCTATGTGCAAAATTTCATAAAAATCCAGTTAGCTGTTCGAGGGTAAATTAGTAACAATATCACATACACGCAAACTTTCCTTGTAAAGAAGTAATAATCGTACACACACATACACACTCGCAAACTTTCTTTCATTTCTAAAATAAAATAATCATCACAAAAAAATACAACAAAATCCTAAATAAAACTTGATGCTCGTAAACTCGTCTTTCTTATGCATGTTATGTTTGACTATGAACTCCTCGAAGTTGGTGGAGGAGATGTCTATGGAGGACCAGCGCGCGTACGACGAGAACAGGAGGCTCGATGTGCTGGAAGAGAGACTGAGTCAGAGTCACGCTGTTATACGCCCCAGTTGTAGAGTTGTGGTGAAGAGTAGTGGATCAGTGGTAAAAGCATCGACTTACGATGTGTACGTCGTGGTTTCAAAATTAGATAGCGCTATATAAGAGGATAAAAATTGTGTTGGCATATTTGAGCTACTTGAAACGGGTTGGTAAGAGTTTTTAGATTAGTAAGTAGACAATCTTCCCAAGGAATCTTACTCCTGGAACAGATAGTGTCCTATGTAACAAATTTAGTCCAAATTTAACTGTTGAAGCGTGAAGAAGTAACTATCATACACACAAACTCACACGCAAATTTTCCTTGCCTTTTATTTTTGCACCCATTACCACAAAAAAACACAGTAATCAATAAAATAAACATCATCGCTTCCCATCAGGTGAGATAGCGGTCAAGCGCGAACCTATCAACAATAAAACTTGATGCTCCTAAACTCCTCTTTCTTATGCATGTTATGTTTGAGTATGAACTCCTCGAAGTTGGTGGAGGAGATGTCTATGGAGGACCAGCGCGCGTACGACGAGAAGAGGAGGCTCGATGTGCTGGAAGAGAGACTGAGTCAGAGTCACGCTGTTATACGCCTCAGTTGTTAAGTCGCAGTGAGACAGGATGGCACAGTGGCAATGGGCCCGATTTTCGAGGTGCAAGTAGTGGGTTCAAAACCACGTAGGCACTATATAAGAAGAATATTGTGGTGGAATATTTGAGCTACCTGAATTAGGTTAGTGAGATTATTATACTAGCTGCTGTTAGCGGCTCCGCCCGTGTGATAATAGAAAATCATCTTAAAGGAACATACTGCCATGATAAAAAGTATCCTATGTGCTATTCCAAGACATTTTCTACTTATGTGCCTCAACGGAAAATACTTCTCGAATAAAAAGTATCCGATGTGATAATCCAAGACATTTTCTACTTATGTGCCATAATGGAAAATACTTCTAGAATAAAAAGTATCTTATGTACTATTCCAGGACTATGGGCCAAATTTCATACAAATCCTTACAACCGTTCTAGCGTGAAGAAGTAACTAAGCTATCATACACACACTCGCAAACTTTCCTAACTTTTATTTTTGCACCCATTTCCATTATAAAACAAAGTAATTGATAAAATAAACATCGTCAATTTCCATCAGGTGAGAGCGGTCAAGTAAGAACCTATTAACAGTAAAAAAAACAATTGAATAGAACTTCTATCACGTGAGATAGCGGTCAAGCGCGAACCTATCAACAATAAAACTTGATGTTCGTAAACTCCTCTTTCTTATGCATGTTATGTTGGAGTATGAACTCCTCGAAGTTGGTGGAGGAGATGTCTATGGAGGACCAGCGCGCGTACGACGAGAAGAGGAGGCTCGATGTGCTGGAAGAGAGACTGAGTCAGAGTCACGCTGTTATACGCCTTTCTTGTTAAGTCGCATTGAGACGGGATGACCCAGTGGTAGTGACCCTGACTTAACCTATCAATACCCGCGAAACGAGACACAATAGTAAGACAACAACAGCGCGGTCCTATGAGACCGGTCGGGGATTCATGAATTAAGAGTTTGTAGGTCAGTGTAGGTCAAAACCAGGGCGCTATACAGGAGAAAGAAAATTCTGATAGCATTTTGGGCCTCTATTATTTACTATACTAGCTGCTGCAAGCGGCTACGGCCGCGTGATAGTAGACTATCATCCGAAGGGAACATACTACCAGGATAAAGAGTATCCTATGTGCTATTCCAGGATATGGTCCACCTATGTACCAAATTTTATCTAAATAAGTGAATAAGTAACTATCATACACACACTCGCAAACTTTCCTGTCTTTTATTTTTGCACCCATTTCCATAATAAAACAAAGTAATCAATAAAATAAACATCATCGCTTCCCATCAGGTGAGATAGCGGTCAAGCGCGAACCTATCAACATTAAAACTCGATGCTCCTAAACTCCTCCTTCTTATGCATGTTATGTTTGACTATGAACTCCTCGAAGTTGGTGGAGGAGATGTCTATGGAGGACCAGCGCGCGTACGACGAGAAGAGAAGGCTCGATGTGCTGGAAGAGAGACTGAGTCAGAGTCACGCTGTTGTACGCCTCAGTTGTAGAGTTCTAGTGAGGAATAGTGGCTCAGTGGTCATGGTGCCGACTTATGAGTGGTATGTCGTAGGTTCAAAACCAGGTTATCACTACCACTAGGTTAAAAATTCGCACCCACTAGTTTCAAAATTAGGTAGACGCTATATAATAGGAAGAAAATTGTGTTAGATCGTTTTTGGAATATTTGAACTACTTGAATTTGGTTAGAAAGATTTTTATACTAGCGACTAGTCCCGCGTATTAGTAGACAATCATCCCAAGGGAATATAAACCTAGAATAAAAAGTATCCTATGTGCCATTCCACGACTTGGTCTACCTATGTACCAAATTTTGTCTAAAATCCGTTCAACCAAGCAAAAACACACTCGCAAACTTTCCTGTCTTTTATTTTTGCACCCATTTCCATTATAAAACAAAGTAATTAATAAAATAAATATCATCGCTTTCCATCAGGCGAGATAGCGGTCAAGCGCGAACCTATCAACAATAAAACTCGATGCTCGTAAACTCGTCTTTCTTATGCATGTTATGTTTGACTATGAACTCCTCGAAGTTGGTGGAGGAGATGTCTATGGAGGACCAGCGCGCGTACGACGAGAAGAGCAGGCTCGATGTGCTGGAAGAGAGACTGAGTCAGAGTCACGCTGTTATACGCCTTTCTTGTTAAGTCGCAGTGAGACGAAATGGCCCAGTGATAGTGACCCTGACTTAAGAGTTTGTAGGTCATTGTAGGTCAAAACCAGTGCGCTATACAGGAGAAAGAAAGTTCTGATAGCATTTTTGGCCTCTATTATTTATTATACTAGCTGCTGCAAGCGGCTACGGCCGCGTGATAAAAGAAAATCATCTTAAGGGGACATACTTCCAGGATAAAAATTATCCTATATGCTATTCCAAGACATATTCTACTTATGTGCCATAATGGAAAATACTTCTAGAATAAAAAGTATCTTATGTACTATTCCAGGACTATGGGCCAAATTTCATACAAATCCAGTCAACCATTCTAGCGTGGAGAAGTAACAATCATACACACACACACACTCGCAAACATTCCTTGCCTTTGATTTTTGCATCCATTTCCATATAAAACAAAGAAATCAATAAAATAAACATCGTCGCTTTCCATCAGGAGAGATAGCGGTCAAGCGCGAACCTATCAACAATAAAACGTGATGCTCGTAAACTCGTCTTTCTTATGCATGTTATGTTTGAGTATGAACTCCTCGAAGTTGGTGGAGGAGATGTCTATGGAGGACCAGCGCGCGTACGACGAGAAGAGGAGGCTCGATGTGCTGGAAGAGAGACTGAGTCAGAGTCACGCTGTTATACGCCTCAGTTGTTAATTTGCAGTGAGACGGGATGGCCCTGTGGTAGTGACCCTGACTTAACCTATCAATACCCGCGAAACGAGACACAATAGTAAGACAATAACAGCGCGGTCCTATGAGATCGGTCGGGGATTCATGAATTAAGAGTTTGTAGGTCATTGTAGGTCAAAACCAGGGCGTTATACAGGAGAAAGAAAGTTCTGATAGCATTTTGGGCTACTATTATTTATTATACTAGCTGCTGCTAGCGGCTACGGCCGCGCGATAGTTGACTATCATCCAAAGGGAACATACTTCCAGGATAAAAGTATCCTATGTGCTATTCCAAGACATGTTCTACTTATGTGCCACAATGGAAAATGCTGCTAGGATAAAAAGTATCTTATGTGTTATTCCAGGATATGGTCTACCTATGTGCTATACAAATCCAGTCAGAGGTTCGAGCGTGAAGAAGTAACAATCATACACACACTCGCAAACTTTCCTTGTCTTTTATTTTTGCACCCATTTGCATGTCAAATAAAGGAAGAAGGTCTATGAGGTGAGATAGCGGTCAAGCGCGAACCTATCAACAATAAAACTCGATGCTCGTAAACTCGTCTTTCTTATGCATGTTATGTTTGACTATGAACTCCTCGAAGTTGGTGGAGGAGATGTCTATGGAGGACCAGCGCGCGTACGACGAGAAGAGGAGGCTCGATGTGCTGGAAGAGAGACTGAGTCAGAGTCACGCTGTTATACGCCTCAGTTGTTAAGTCGCAGTGAGACGAGATGGCCCAGTGATAGTGACCCTGACTTAAGAGTTTGTAGGTCAGTGTAGGTCAAAACCAGGGCGCTATACAGGAGAAAGAAAATTGTTTGCATTTTTGACACATTTGAACTACTTGAATTGAATTAGGTAAGGCTTCGCCCGCGTGATAGTGAACCATCATCCCAAGGGAACTCACTCCTTGAACAGTACATTGTGCTATTCTGGTACATGGTCTACCGATGTGCCCGTACGAATTCAGTCAGCCGTTCGAGCCTGCAGAAGTAACAATCAACACACACATACACTTTCGTTTTTATAATTGTTTTGGTGCAGAAATTATCATTTCACAAAAGACAATAATATTTCATACTAGATGTTGGCAGCGGCTTCTCCCGAGAGATAGTAGAAAACTGTCCCAAAAGAACATACTCCTAGGATAAAAAGTATCCTAAACTCTATTCCCGTACGTGATCTACCTGTATACCTAGTTTCATCAAAATCTATTCAGTAAGTATTTATTTGGGTGAAAGATTAATGTGCATTTATATTCATGTAAATTAAAAACTTGTTTGGTAGACTAAATTATATAATATTTATCTGTGAAATATTCAATGGAAATTTTTGAGTAAATATTGCTTTATAAAATTAACTGTTTGATTTTACCGACAGTAAAAAGGTACTTACGATTCTATCGGCTTATGTTCCGGAGGTCCTAGATAGGCGAGCAGTGTTGCCATCTGAAACAAAAAATTATATGTGAAAAGCGAATTGACATGAGAAAAAGATGGCGTGACGAGGCGGACACCTAATTAAAATCCTTTAACGCCCGTTTTCAATAACCTACCGCAGTTCATAAATAGATAACTATCTCCGATAAACAATAAGATTCTAGTTGTCAATGTCACAACTTTTGGTAGGAAATGCTATCCGTCGCTAGGTTATAGGAAAGCAAGTAAGGGCAAAAGGATAGATTTGTTTATCTTTAGTAGCTGCAACTGTACATAGATAGCTTATTGAAAACACGCGAATGTTGGAGTCCGTCTCGTCACGTCATCTTTTGTCTCGTCAAGCTCAGAGATAGTTGAGGACGTAGAAGAGTGGAAGAATGGAAGGGAGGCCTTTGCCCTGCAGTGGGACACAACAGTCAAGAGTTTTTGTGGGATTTCTTCGAGTGATACATAGTGTATGTTATAATTATTCGGGAATTGATTTCTAATGGATACTGTGATGTAAATTTGGTGAAGTTTTGCATCTCAATTCTGCGCAAAAGAACAAGTTTGTACATTTATGTGTGTGGTGCCACAGCAGTCTGTGTAGACCAGGTCCTCACCAGAGCTTTGAGGAGTTCTCCAACAGTTCTACCACTATACCTTGTCAAAGGGTCTTCTCCCAACTGCCTTGTGGTCGCGGCTGCAGGACAGGTAGTCTCCGATCCTCTCCTGATGGTTCCACAGCAGTCGGTGTAAGGCCACCACGTTGGCGTCGCTGATGAAGGAGAGCTTCCAGGAGTTCACTGACAGTTCTACCACTATGCCTTGTCAAAGGGTCTTCGTCCAACGGCCTTGTGGTCGCGGCTGCAGGACAGGTAGTCTCCGATCCTCTCCTGATGGTTCCACAGCAGTCGGTGTAAGGCCACCACGTTGGCATCGCTGATGAAGGAGAGCTTCCAGGAGTTCACCAACAGTTCTACCACTATACCTTGTCAAAGGGTCTTCTCCCAACTACCTTATGGTCGCGGCTGCAGGATAGGTAGTCTCCGATCCTCTCCTGATGGTATACCAGCAGGCAGATCCTCAAAGCCTCGAGGATTTCACTAACAGTTCCACCACTATGATACTCTTGTGTTTTTGGTGGAAAATCATCAGAATGACTTCTCCCACTCTTGAGCTGAGCGAGATGGCGTGTCTGACGTTTAATGACTAAAACCAACTCCGTTGTCTCTTCTTTGAGTTCGTTCCAGGACCCCACGGTTCATTTTTACATAACCTTCGACCCCCAGTAGACTATGATACCTCTGGTTCTTTATTTCTGCGCCTGCCATGTTTTGTCTTCACCATCCTTGGTGGACTGGTAGAGAATGCCTAAGGCATTAAGTCCGCCTGTGTGTGTTTGTATATGTGTGTGTGTGTGTACTGTATGCGTGTGCGTGTGCTGTATGTGTGTGTTTGTGTGTGTACCTTGTCAAAAGGCCTCCTGCCGACTGCCTTGTGGTCGCGGCTGCAGGACAGGTAGTCTCCGATCCTCTCCTGGTGGTTCCACAGCAGTCGGTGCAAGGCCACCACGTTGGCGTCACTGATGAAGGAGAGCTTCCAGGAGTTCACTGACAGTTCTACCACTATACCTTGTCAAAGGGTCTTCTCCCAACGGCCTTGTGGTCGCGGCTGCAGGACAGGTAGTCTCCGATCCTCTCCTGATGGTATACCAGCAGGCAGATCCTCACCAGAGCTTCGAAGAGTTCACTAACAGTATGTTACTTCTTTTTTTGTAGGTGGGAAATCATCAGAATGACTTCTTCCACTCTTGAGCGGAGCGGGAGAACGAGTCTAACGTTTACTGACTAAAACCCACTGCGTTATTCATTCTTTACCTTCGTTCCAGGGCCTCAGAGTTCATTTTGACATAACCCATGGCCCCAGTAGACCATGATACCTCTGGTTCTTTTTTTCTGCACCTGCCATGTTTTGTCTTCACCATCCTTGGTTGACTGGTAGAGAAACCTAAGGCAATAAGTCCGCCTGTGTGTGTTTGTATATGTTTGTGTGTGTGTGTGTGTGTACTGTATGCGTGTGTGTGTGTGTTGTATGTGTGTGTGTGTGTACCTTGTCAAAAGGCCTCCTGCCGACTGCCTTGTGGTCGCGGCTGCAGGACAGGTAGTCTCCGATCCTCTCCTGATGGTTCCACAGCAGTCGGTGCAAGGCCACCACGTTGGCGTCGCTGATGAAGGAGAGATTGTGGGAGGTCTGGTCGATTGACTCGCAGTCCGATGCTATTTGGATGAAGAATCTGGGGATAAAAAGGTATATGTTATTCAGTAGTTTGATATGATATCAACATCATCTCAGCCGAAAGACGTCAATTGCTGGACATAGGCCTCCCCAAGCGTCGCCACAGCGGCCGGTCCTGTGCGTCTCGCATCCATCGGATTCCCGCGACCCTCGCCAGGTCGTCGGTCCACCGCGTGGGAGGCTGCGCCAACACTGGGTCTTCCGGTACGTTCCGGTTGATATGATATGAAAGGTGAGAAGTAGATTTCTGTTAGATGCGAAACATAGAAGAGCAGTAGATTTGGTGACCTTGAAATAAATTCCCCCTCTTTAGGTGGAGCAAGTTGAAGTGTCAGATTTATACTGACTAAAATCCACCTGTGTTCTTCTAACTGATGCCTTTTGCGTTCCAAGGCCACGGTAACTCTTCCGAACAATCCGTAGCCCTAGCTCAATGACATATAATATTATGATCTAGTATTGTAAATTTGGATAAGTCAGTAATTGAGAGCCCTATATAAAGAAATTGGCTAGGAGAAACAAAAGGAATACCTCTACCTCTCATATGTTATATATAATAATGATGATAATATATGAGAGGAGCTCGTGGCTAGATAATAACAGCCGCATAGGTCGATCTTCAAGGTTAAGCAACGCTTGCCTAGGTTGGTCTGTGGATGGGTGACCATCTTAACATAACGAGTTTCCTCCGTGCCTCGGAAAGCACGTTAAGCCGTTGGTCCCGGCTGTCATTTGAAGATATTTGGCAGTCGTTACGGATAATCAGAAGCCAGTAAATCTGACTCCAGTCTTGCCATGAAGTATCGTGTTACCCCAGTTAATGGGTTGTGGAGGTCTGGTAGGCAGCCGCTCCTCGTAAAATACTGGTATTTAGCTAAATCCGGCTTGACTGGAAGCCGACCCCAATATAGTTGGGAAAAGGCTAGGCAGATGATGCTGAAACAAAAGGAATACCATTTGGATTACCAGAGGTTTTAGACCATTTCACTTCAATTGTCACCGCATCGCACCTACGTGTAAGTGCAGTTAGTCACCGCCACCGCAGTAGATTATCGATTTATGGTTTTTTTTTTTGCTCCAATCGTGCCGCATCGCTTAGCGATAACATACACGTTGAAACGCTTACATTAGACACAGTGTGAGACTAGCAAAGACTCGTCATCTATACTATTATTATAAAGAGGTACAATTTTTAAGTTTGTAGGTTTGTAAGTTTGTATGTAGGGTAATCTCTGGAACTACTGATCCGATTTGAAAAATTCTTTCAGTATTAGATAGCCCATTTATCGAGGAATGCTATAGGCTATATACAATCACGCTACGACTCACGGGAGCGGAGCAGTAACGAAAAATGCGGGTGAAACCGCAGGGTACAGCTAGTCTTTTTTTAAAGTGGGAGATCATCAAAATGACTTCTCCCGTTGTTGACCGAGCGGGAGGGCGCGTCAGACTGTTTCTTTTTTGCCCTAATTCTAGGGTCCCGGGGTTTTTTTTTTTTAATTGTTATAAACTAGTGCTTAACTGCGATCCCACCTGATGGTAAGCAGCGATGCATTCGTTGATGGTGAGGCGCGCTAGCTTATTAAGAGCCTATTCACTCTAGCCTTGAAGACACCTAAATTATAATCGGACGGGAAAACCGCAGCAGGCAGATTGTTCCAGTCCTTCGATGTACGCGGTATAAACGACGAAGCGAAACGCTTAGTCCGGACCGTAGAGGTTTCGACAACGTAAGGATGAATACCCGCCGTACGGTCCGTTCTTTCGTCAATCCAGGCCCCATAAGGCTTCAACCCTGTCGGACCCTACATTCTCTTCATCTAAATAGGAAGTACACTGTTACTCACTTGCGTCCCGCTTCAAAATGCGCCCTGAGGAAGTGGTTGAAAGGCAGCATGTGCTGCTCCTTGGAGAACTCCACGTGGTTGGCGATGTTCTGCAGGATCTTCGACATCAGCATCAGGCCTCGCTTCACGTGTGAGGGGACTGGACGGTTCACTATGCCCATTTCTTGGGGTGATACTGTGGGAAAGAATAATAATAATAAATAATAAACTTCGACGACTATCTGTCGAAGCTGTCGTTGCGAGGCTGGATCAAGGACCTGATACAGAAGGCAGTACTCCTTGATACGGCTCGTATCGTGAGGAGGTTCCTGTCTCTGGAGCCCTAACCACCGGTAGCTTGGACCCAGCTCCCGCTATCGGTGGCATTCTATTTTTTATATAATTTTTTTTTTCCCTTTATGTATTTCTAAAAAATATTTAAAAATAATATTTATGTGTGGATAATTGAATAAAGAAATAATAATAATATTCCACAACTTTCTCACAACGCCATCTAGTCCCAAGCTAAGTAGACCTTGTATTATGGGTACTAGACAACTGATAAACATGTATGAATGTAGTAGTTATACGGGTTGGTCAGTAGGTAACCTAATAACTACCCTTGCAAAACTGTTTTCTAGGCTGATTCCTGTGACATCTGTGGTCACTTGTATGCGTTTTGGCGGGCTTTTTGACAGTTGTTCATTATTAGCGGGAATTATGAATATACCAGTCTGTCGTTGACCTCCGTGTTTTATTGTTACATTGGCGACGAGAACGGGATTTTGTTGAAATTTCTTTTTCATTTACTTGGTTTCGCGCTTGTCTAACACTCTTGATCATATGAAGAATCTGAGAACCGTACTAGAAAGGTTACGTAACATGGGACTTACTGTTAAACTGAACAAATGCAAATTTTTACAAGATAGTGTGAAGTATTTAGGATTTATTATTAATAAGGAAGGTTTACGACCGGATACCGAGAAACTGGAGGCCATTTCCAGCGCACCTAGACCAGAAAACGTGTCTCAATTAAAAAGTTTTTTAGGGATGGTCAACTATTACGGGCGGTTCATTCCTAATTTGAGCACCTTATTACAACCATTGCACAACTTATTAAAAAAGGATAGCGGCTGGAAATGGGACTCAAAGTGTGATAGGGCTTTTGTGGAGACCAAGCGATTACTCCTGAGTGAGCGCGTATTAGCACATTACGAGGAGGGACGCGAACTGGTGCTGTCAGTGGACAGCAGCGCGTACGGCCTGGGCGCCGTGCTGGCGCACCGCTACTCGGACGGCAGCGAGCGCCCCGTCAGCTGCGTGTCGCGCACGCTGAGCGCGCCCGAGCGCAACTACAGCCAGCTCGATAAAGAAGCGCTGGCCATTCTGTTCGGGGTCACCAAACATCACCAATTTTTATATGGAAGGCGTTTTACGCTACGCACTGACCATCAGCCTCTGACTCATATTTTTGGGGCAAAAGGGGGAATCCCTCAGACGGCTGCCAGTCGTCTACAAAGATGGGCGGCACGCCTGGCTGCTTATGATTTTAAAATTGAATTTGTGCGATCGGCGGACAATGGTCCGGCTGACGCGTTGTCGCGATTACCGTTACCTCGAGAGGGTCGCTTCGTCGACACTGTAGATTATTTAAACTTAGTAGAGGAGTCACTGCCTATTTGTTTTAAGGACATCGCAAAAGAGACAGAACGTGATACATTGTTATGTAAGATTAAAGGATATATACTATTCGGTTGGCCGACAGTCCCGAGCTGCGACGAGGAAAAACCATTCTTTGCTAGGAAAAATGATTTTTTAGTTGATCGAGGATGTGTTATTTATAAATATAGGATAGTGATCCCTCACGTTCTGCAAAAGAAAATATTAGAGGAAGTCCACGAGGGCCACCTAGGGATGAACAAAATGAAAGCTTTATCAAGAAGCTACGTGTACTGGGCGAGTTTAGATCGGGATATCGAAGAAGTGTGTAGGTCGTGTGCTGCGTGCCGCGCCGTGCGAGACGCGCCGCCGCGGGCGCAGCTGCACCCCTGGGAGTTCCCGCTGCACCCGTGGCAACGCGTGCACGCGGATTTCGCAGACTGCGGCGGGATACGATACCTAGTTATTGTAGATGCGCATTCTAAATGGATAGAGGCTTTGCCTATGCGTGGCACGAATGCAGCCGCTACTATTAACGTTTTTAGAAGTACGTTTGCGCGCTTTGGTTTACCATCACAGCTCGTGACTGACAACGGCCCACCATTCTCTTCACAAGAGTTTAAATTTTATTGTGAAAAAAATTGTATCAAACACACAACTTCGGCACCATATAGGCCCCAGGGGAATGGCGCTGCTGAAAATGCAGTTAAAAATATTAAAAAGGCTATAAAGAGAGCGATGTACGAAGGCGACGACGTCAACGTCGCCCTAAGCAAATTTCTCCTTCAGTACCGGAATTGTGAACATGCAACTACAGGGGTCTCACCGGCAGTGGCACTGCAGGGGCGGCGCTTGCGCAGCCGACTTGATGCACTGCGGCCCGACGTAGCCGCAGCGGTGCGCGCGAAGCAAGAGCGCCAGGTCGCTCGCACTCCGGGGACCGATAGAGAATTCCACGTGGGAGACGCGGTAATTGCTCGCGATTACTCGGCGAGGGGGGACAAGTGGACAGAAGCTACGGTTGTTAAAAAAACAGGGCCCATTTCATACAAAGTGAGTTTAGGGAATGGGGTTGAGTGGCGTAGACATGCTGACCAAATTATTCCAGCAAGTAGTAAGAATAGGTTCTCATTATCGCGCGTGAGTGACGTAGTCGCCGCTGAGGCGGCGAGCTCTGGGGCAGCCTGCCCGGGGGTCGAGAGCGGGGCCGAAGGTGAGGTGTTTGAGGACGCATCCAGTGGTGGCGCGGATACAGAAGATCCGCCTCCACAGCGAGTTCAACCTGAACGGCTTCCGTTACCAGTATCACCTCCACCGCAGGGTGCGTCAGCTCGTGCACTGCGTGCGATCAACCGAGCGAAAAAGGCCACAATGTAAATAATATTAAAATAATAAATAGTTTAAAATTGTTAGTTGTAAGTTCGATTTCCTTTTGTGATAAGTAGACTAGACGGGGAGAGATGTGACATCTGTGGTCACTTGTATGCGTTTTGGCGGGCTTTTTGACAGTTGTTCATTATTAGCGGGAATTATGAATATACCAGTCTGTCGTTGACCTCCGTGTTTTATTGTTACAATTCCAAAAAAATCACGTAAAAAATATTGAAAATCATCAAAAAATTATAACAACAGCTATCAAATTCATTGCTGCTCACACAAACCCGTGACTATAGCGCCGCCATTAGCGAAGTCACATTTCAGTGTGTGCATCCTTATAATGTTACTAGCTTTTACCCGCGGCTTCGCTCCCGTCAAATGACTACCCTACATATCCTACGCTACCGTACGCCAGGTAGGGTAGGGACCTTCCCTACCTACCCTACACTACCCTACCTACCCTACATTACACTACCTTACACTACCCTACACTACCCTAAACTACCCTAAACTACCCTACCTACCCTACTTTAACTTTTTTTTTTTTTTTTCTCTCCGTAAGAACCATCACTGAACTTCAAGGAACATTTAAAAAAAAAATCGGTCAAGCCGTTTTCATGTTATGTCGTGACAACGGAAAACGGGTTTCATTTTTATATATATAGACTTGACAGGTTTCTTTTCCACCAGATTAGGAGGTTTTGTAACTTGATTATTTTTGAACGATTTTGAAAAAAAGTTACTTTTTGATAAAAATGAGTCAAGTACTCAATTATAAAAATACTTTGATTCAGACCGTAGTCCATGTTAGTAATCACACACCTTAAAAACTATGTTACTAAAAAGATACAAACACAGAAATACATATAGTCACAAAGGAGGACCTTCCAATAGTTATGTGTGTGTCTATGTGGTACCATAGTATTTTTTATTCGGCTCAAAATTACCTATCCAACGACACGCAGTTATTGGAAGCTGGGCCACAGATTACTAAATAGTTACTACGTAACAGATACTTCACTCAGTAGAAAAATTACAATACCTACTACTATAATAGCCTACTCCATCGCGTCGGCAACCACTGCATGCCAAAATGTGCCTTAATGCTCAAGCGTACAGTTGTGATTGCTTCGCACCGCGCGATTCCGCAGCAATCGCAGGGCTGCCTCTTCGATAAAATTAAATTAACATGACTTTTGGGTTTATGTTATTGAGAACTGTGAATGTTCTGACTTGTAGTTACAATTTAGTTATAATTAAATACAGTTTAAAATTGTATCGTTTATAAAATATTTCTTTTATAAATTTCATCGTACTTTCGTCATTGTCAGGTAAATGGAAAAATGTTAGGTGTTTATCCCTTCTTTTACTTGATTTGCACCCATCTAAAGCAAGCAAGGCATCATAGGTACGCATACGAACGAACAGCACTATTAAAATTGAACGGCGTGCGCGCGCTTCGTTTGCGAAAACCGCACTGAATTTGATCCGCAAGCGGACCGAGACCGCTCGGCTGGGCGGTAGGCACTTATAGCGCGCAAGTACTTGGAGTGACGGAGGTCTGGCTGGGCCTAGATTTCATAGAGATCTTGCCAGCATTATTAACCTAATATTTTTATTAAAAAAAACAACATACCAATAGCCGGGTTGATGAACCTCAAGAAGAGCACGGTGCCGACCGCGCCGACGCTGGTCTGCGGGAACTGCGCGAACCGCTTGCTCAGCACCTGCACGAAACACTATTTGTTATTCGTAAAACTGTTCGTGTTAGTAAGCGCTAGCTAGCGGTGTTAAAGAGCATAAGCTATTGTAATAAACTCATTCATTTTTTTTTTCACTAAAAATGTTAGAATTACGATTTTATTAGACCTTAAAAAAAGATTTTAGAAAAAAATCAAGACAAGCCGACGAAAAATTCCACCACTGGGGTGTCCAGAATTATGTACAGGATACATATGATCCACAATTCACATGGTATTCATTTATACATAGATGTCTAACACTCCTCCCTCTCCCTCTCCATCCATCAACTCTTAACTTTTAACGGCATAGCGTATACTAAAGATGTGTCATGTAGTAGCGTAAGCTAAGTTTGTATTTTGTACGTAGTATATAAGCAAAGATCAGTATGTTTTAAGCGCTCTCTCTTGTACGTTTGGTTTGTGAAAAGTCAATACATGAGTTAGTCGTCACCAGTCTTTCATTGAATCTACACCCAAGGTCACTCTAACTAACAGGTAGGTAACTCTTTTAGTAACATGCGTTTCATCCCTCCTCTTCACATGACCATACAAAGACACGATTCCCATTCAGCTTTTCTGTCACTGGCGCCACTTTCATACTTTCTCTAATTTTTTTTTAAACTAGTGCGTGACTGCAATCCCACCTGATGGTAAGCAGTGATGCAATCGTTGATAGTGAGGCGCAGTAGCTTCACTCTAGCCTTGAAGACACCTAAATTATAATCGGACGGGAAAACCGCAAACCTCTAATATACTCATTTCTCACTTCTTCCATTCTCGTCACACCACACATCCATCTCAACATCCTCATCTCCCCTACATGCAATGTTTTTCATCCGTCTTTTTCACAGCCCAATATTCTGATCCATACAGTATGATATGACAGGATTTATTACGGACTTGTATATTTTACCCTTCAATTTCAGGGGCATCTGTGAGTCACAAATTGTTTTGCGGCAATTGTGCTTCCAGAATTGATCCGATCTAAGGGATGAAAATCCCTCCTCTTCACATGACCATTTATCAAGACAAGTGACTCCTCTTCAAAAATATGAGACTAATTTAAAATTTAGAGCAATAACGCACTAGCGGCCGGGTCGCACGCGGCCAACGGCCACAGGTGCGCGCGCTCTATGGCGATTTCATACTAATGTGTGTATCTCGATGGCCGCCGCGACCTGGCCGCTAGTGCGCTATTGCTCTTAAAGGTACGATTCCGAACCACGCTGCACGTAGCAGTGCTGCCACTGCTGCGGCGGCTGCCGCGACACTACTGGTCCCCGTAGAATTTCTATTGGCTTATATGAGATTACATTCCGAGCTAGGCAGCAATGTCGCGACAGCAATGTCGCGGCAGCACTGCTGCGGGTCAGTGTCGCCCTACCGCCGCGACAGACCAGTAGTGACGCGTCTGCCACCGTAACAACAACTAGAAAAGGATGAATTTCTCAGATTCAGAAGGGAACAGAGCGACACTGCCGCCTTGCTCGGAATCAGCGCGGCAAGCAGCACTGCTGCGCAGCACCTTAGTGGCAGCACTGCGGCGGCAGCACTGGTGCTTGTTGCCGAGTTCGGAATCACACCTTTAAGTTGCCAATTAACTAATGAGACTCACCTGATATAAACAGTGGCACATGCTCCGCAGTTGTGGCGGGAACTTCTCCGCCGACCCGACTATCCTGTCGAAGACTTCCTTGGTCAGGTCGATCAGGTTGGATCTGTTCATCTCTATGTCTTGGTTAGGGTCCAGCCTGGGAAGAGAAGAAGAGTTGAAGTTGTTTTAATTATTCATGAGTACTTATTTATTAGCGTTGGAGGAGCTCGTGGCTAGATAATAACAGCCGTACGGGTTGATCAAGGTAAAGCAGCGCTTGCCAAGGTTGGTCTGTGGATGGGTGACCATCTTAACATACCGAGTTTCCTCCGTGCCTCGGAAAGCACGTTAAGCCGTAAACTATATTGGGATCGGCTTCCAGCCAAGCCGGATTTAGCTGAATACTAGTATTTTACGAGGAGCGGCTGCCTAGCAGACCTCCACAACCCATTAACTGGGGTAACACGGTACTTCATGGCAAGACTGGAGTCAGATTTACTGGCTTCTGACTATCCGTAACGATTGCCAAAGATTTACAAATGACAGCCGGGACCTACGGCTTAACGTACTTTCCGAGGCACGGAGGAAACTCGTTATGTTAAGATGGTCACCCATCCACAGACCAACCATGGCAAGCGCTGCTCAGCCTTGAAGATCGACCTATGCGGCTGTTATTATCAAGCCACGAGCTCCTTGATTACGGTAAGGACTAAACCGACTTAATTACATCACACGTCCGCTCAAATAGTCTCCTCATAGTCCTCATATTTTCTGATCTGGTTTTAATTGACGAAAATATTGATGATTGAGTTCCAGTAAGTTCTGATGATGAAGAGCATCTATCACCTACCTAGCAGGGTCCACCTCGAAGCTGATATCCCCTCGCTCGTCCGCCTGGTTCAGGAGTGCAGTGATGAGGGGTTCCAGCAGGTTCTGAAGGTAGACGTAGCCGTAGATCTTGAAGCAGAAAGCCATGATCTTGCTGCCTAGGGAGTTCCCTCGGAAGAGGGTCTGCATGCAGTCGGAGACCTGTGGGAAAGAAATAATTGTGTGAGATTAGAGTGAATAAACACATGTCCTAGAACTAAAAATTCGAAGAAATGTGACATCCACCAATCCGCACTGGGCCCGCGTGGTGGATTACAGCCTATTCCCTCTCCTAGAGAGGAGGCCTCAGTCCCAGCAGTGGGAACATTACAAGGCAGATAATGGTAATGCTAGAGTGAATAAATGTATGCTCAAGGCTTTTTTTAAGGAGGGAAGTTATCTGATAATATAAATGACTTGACGATTTAGACTCCTTCCTAAAGGATTGGCCAGTAGTAGCTAAATACAGAAAAAAGTGGAAGAATGGAAGGGAGGCCTTTGCTTGGCAGTTGGACATAACAGGCTCATAATAATAAATTCATCTAAAACCATACCATAGTCCTGGAACGTAACGGCAAAGAAGGAGTCTTTGCCGTTACGTTCCAGAACTATGGTTTTCCCTTTCGGAAGTAAACCTATGACCTCAGATGCTCAAGGTAAGCCCACGAAATTCTGTGGGTTCCATACACGAAGTGTTTGCTAAGTTGCTGTTGTATTATATTGCCTCATGCCTCATTATCATTAAGATCTTTGCCGATCCTTTGCTGGACATAGGCCTCCCTCAAGCGTCGCCACAGTGATCGGTCCTGTGCGTCTCGCATCCATCGGATTCCCGCGACTTTCACCAGGTCATCGGTCCACCTTGTGGGAGGGCTTCCAAGGCTGCTTGATTGATGATTGGTAGCTCACCTCGACTTCCCTGTAGAATATGTTCCACAGCAGTGGCGCCAGGAGATGCTTCGCGTCGAACAGCGTGACGAATACGCGAGCCAGCTCGTCCATCTGCGATGTGCTCACCACGTTGGCGAGAGCCATTGCTATTGTACTCACCTCGACTTCCCTGTAGAATATGTTCCACAGCAGTGGCGCCAGGAGATGCTTCGCGTCGAACAGCGTGACGAATACGCGAGCCAGCTCGTCCATCTGCGATGTGCTCACCACGTTGGCGAGAGCCATTGCTATTGTACTCACCTCGACTTCCCTGTAGAATATGTTCCACAGCAGTGGCGCCAGGAGATGCTTCGCGTCGAACAGCGTGACGAATACGCGAGCCAGCTCGTCCATCTGCGATGTGCTCACCACGTTGGCGAGAGCCATTGCTATTGTACTCACCTCGACTTCCCTGTAGAATATGTTCCACAGCAGTGGCGCCAGGAGATGCTTCGCGTCGAACAGCGTGACGAATACGCGAGCCAGCTCGTCCATCTGCGATGTGCTCACCACGTTGGCGAGAGCCATTGCTATTGTACTCACCTCGACTTCCCTGTAGAATATGTTCCACAGCAGTGGCGCCAGGAGATGCTTCGCGTCGAACAGCGTGACGAATACGCGAGCCAGCTCGTCCATCTGCGATGTGCTCACCACGTTGGCGAGAGCCATTGCTATTGTACTCACCTCGACTTCCCTGTAGAATATGTTCCACAGCAGTGGCGCCAGGAGATGCTTCGCGTCGAACAGCGTGACGAATACGCGAGCCAGCTCGTCCATCTGCGATGTGCTCACCACGTTGGCGAGAGCCATTGCTATTGTACTCACCTCGACTTCCCTGTAGAATATGTTCCACAGCAGTGGCGCCAGGAGATGCTTCGCGTCGAACAGCGTGACGAATACGCGAGCCAGCTCGTCCATCTGCGATGTGCTCACCACGTTGGCGAGAGCCATTGCTATTGTACTCACCTCGACTTCCCTGTAGAATATGTTCCACAGCAGTGGCGCCAGGAGATGCTTCGCGTCGAACAGCGTGACGAATACGCGAGCCAGCTCGTCCATCTGCGATGTGCTCACCACGTTGGCGAGAGCCATTGCTATTGTACTCACCTCGACTTCCCTGTAGAATATGTTCCACAGCAGTGGCGCCAGGAGATGCTTCGCGTCGAACAGCGTGACGAATACGCGAGCCAGCTCGTCCATCTGCGATGTGCTCACCACGTTGGCGAGAGCCATTGCTATTGTACTCACCTCGACTTCCCTGTAGAATATGTTCCACAGCAGTGGCGCCAGGAGATGCTTCGCGTCGAACAGCGTGACGAATACGCGAGCCAGCTCGTCCATCTGCGATGTGCTCACCACGTTGGCGAGAGCCATTGCTATTGTACTCACCTCGACTTCCCTGTAGAATATGTTCCACAGCAGTGGCGCCAGGAGATGCTTCGCGTCGAACAGCGTGACGAATACGCGAGCCAGCTCGTCCATCTGCGATGTGCTCACCACGTTGGCGAGAGCCATTGCTATTGTACTCACCTCGACTTCCCTGTAGAATATGTTCCACAGCAGTGGCGCCAGGAGATGCTTCGCGTCGAACAGCGTGACGAATACGCGAGCCAGCTCGTCCATCTGCGATGTGCTCACCACGTTGGCGAGAGCCATTGCTATTGTACTCACCTCGACTTCCCTGTAGAATATGTTCCACAGCAGTGGCGCCAGGAGATGCTTCGCGTCGAACAGCGTGACGAATACGCGAGCCAGCTCGTCCATCTGCGATGTGCTCACCACGTTGGCGAGAGCCATTGCTATTGTACTCACCTCGACTTCCCTGTAGAATATGTTCCACAGCAGTGGCGCCAGGAGATGCTTCGCGTCGAACAGCGTGACGAATACGCGAGCCAGCTCGTCCATCTGCGATGTGCTCACCACGTTGGCGAGAGCCATTGCTATTGTACTCACCTCGACTTCCCTGTAGAATATGTTCCACAGCAGTGGCGCCAGGAGATGCTTCGCGTCGAACAGCGTGACGAATACGCGAGCCAGCTCGTCCATCTGCGATGTGCTCACCACGTTGGCGAGAGCCATTGCTATTGTACTCACCTCGACTTCCCTGTAGAATATGTTCCACAGCAGTGGCGCCAGGAGATGCTTCGCGTCGAACAGCGTGACGAATACGCGAGCCAGCTCGTCCATCTGCGATGTGCTCACCACGTTGGCGAGAGCCATTGCTATTGTACTCACCTCGACTTCCCTGTAGAATATGTTCCACAGCAGTGGCGCCAGGAGATGCTTCGCGTCGAACAGCGTGACGAATACGCGAGCCAGCTCGTCCATCTGCGATGTGCTCACCACGTTGGCGAGAGCCATTGCTATTGTACTCACCTCGACTTCCCTGTAGAATATGTTCCACAGCAGTGGCGCCAGGAGATGCTTCGCGTCGAACAGCGTGACGAATACGCGAGCCAGCTCGTCCATCTGCGATGTGCTCACCACGTTGGCGAGAGCCATTGCTATTGTACTCACCTCGACTTCCCTGTAGAATATGTTCCACAGCAGTGGCGCCAGGAGATGCTTCGCGTCGAACAGCGTGACGAATACGCGAGCCAGCTCGTCCATCTGCGATGTGCTCACCACGTTGGCGAGAGCCATTGCTATTGTACTCACCTCGACTTCCCTGTAGAATATGTTCCACAGCAGTGGCGCCAGGAGATGCTTCGCGTCGAACAGCGTGACGAATACGCGAGCCAGCTCGTCCATCTGCGATGTGCTCACCACGTTGGCGAGAGCCATTGCTATTGTACTCACCTCGACTTCCCTGTAGAATATGTTCCACAGCAGTGGCGCCAGGAGATGCTTCGCGTCGAACAGCGTGACGAATACGCGAGCCAGCTCGTCCATCTGCGATGTGCTCACCACGTTGGCGAGAGCCATTGCTATTGTACTCACCTCGACTTCCCTGTAGAATATGTTCCACAGCAGTGGCGCCAGGAGATGCTTCGCGTCGAACAGCGTGACGAATACGCGAGCCAGCTCGTCCATCTGCGATGTGCTCACCACGTTGGCGAGAGCCATTGCTATTGTACTCACCTCGACTTCCCTGTAGAATATGTTCCACAGCAGTGGCGCCAGGAGATGCTTCGCGTCGAACAGCGTGACGAATACGCGAGCCAGCTCGTCCATCTGCGATGTGCTCACCACGTTGGCGAGAGCCATTGCTATTGTACTCACCTCGACTTCCCTGTAGAATATGTTCCACAGCAGTGGCGCCAGGAGATGCTTCGCGTCGAACAGCGTGACGAATACGCGAGCCAGCTCGTCCATCTGCGATGTGCTCACCACGTTGGCGAGAGCCATTGCTATTGTACTCACCTCGACTTCCCTGTAGAATATGTTCCACAGCAGTGGCGCCAGGAGATGCTTCGCGTCGAACAGCGTGACGAATACGCGAGCCAGCTCGTCCATCTGCGATGTGCTCACCACGTTGGCGAGAGCCATTGCTATTGTACTCACCTCGACTTCCCTGTAGAATATGTTCCACAGCAGTGGCGCCAGGAGATGCTTCGCGTCGAACAGCGTGACGAATACGCGAGCCAGCTCGTCCATCTGCGATGTGCTCACCACGTTGGCGAGAGCCATTGCTATTGTACTCACCTCGACTTCCCTGTAGAATATGTTCCACAGCAGTGGCGCCAGGAGATGCTTCGCGTCGAACAGCGTGACGAATACGCGAGCCAGCTCGTCCATCTGCGATGTGCTCACCACGTTGGCGAGAGCCATTGCTATTGTACTCACCTCGACTTCCCTGTAGAATATGTTCCACAGCAGTGGCGCCAGGAGATGCTTCGCGTCGAACAGCGTGACGAATACGCGAGCCAGCTCGTCCATCTGCGATGTGCTCACCACGTTGGCGAGAGCCATCGCTATTGGCAGCTCTCCCTGGGGACAGACAGAATGGATTTGGTTACTTGACACATTAAAAAAAAAACACATAGAAAAGTAACCGAAACCAACGATTGAGCAGTTGCCCGGACCAGACACACCTCCACCAGGGTTCTTCTCTGTTACGTACACTCTAAATACCTTTTTAATTAATCGTAACTGGAAACGACGCATACTAGGGTCGAAGAGTCCATTTAATTGACTGGTAGAGAGTGCCTTTGGCATTAAATCCGCCGTTGTACATTGAGTTGCATGAAGACTAAATAAATAAATAAATAATTCGATTCGAAGCATTCTTCCCTTTGGTTCAATGAATCTGTGTCAACTTTTTGATGCATACTAAAACCATTCGCACCGGTTTACCACGTTAGAGTGTGTCTAATGAAAACGCGACCTGGAGTTTTTTTTTTTTAATTTTATTGGCAACATTTTTCAGCCGCAATTGTAGGAAATAAAAAAAATGTGAAGTGTCCAGACATGATTCTTCTACTAGTTAGTAATACCACATACAACATTTTTGGATTTAACCTCTTTTTCTCATGACGAGCTTTCATTAGACGGACTATATAGCCTGTCGATTTTCTATCATTATATTTTGAGGTGTAATTTTACCGCCAAGTCCGTTCTATCACCGGTGAACTAGCCGTACGGCGTTGCGCCATGCAACATGGCAAATTTCCCACCCATTCGCACAAAGCGTTTACAATAAAATGTGTTCACTGCCAAAGTCGGTGTTTCCTGATAGCTACAACTTAGGGGTATTTTAGTCAAGAGTGAATAGGTTACTTCTAGAGAAGCGTGCTTCATCGTTGACCGCATCATCGCTTACTATCAGGTGAAATAGTGGTCAAACGCTAGCCTATGCATAATTTAAAAAAATAAGTGTAAATAGCATCCAAGCGTTTGTAAACACTTAGAGCTTGTAGACGTATGCCAAGCCTTAGCAAGTGTATTATAACTTATTAAATTAAACCACACTGTATTATAATATAAACTTATATTTTTAACAATGGCAGACTTTAGACAATTGAGACAATCCACAATAGCGGAAGCGGACACCTGTATTACCACAGATACATAATCTGAATCATAATCATAATCTGTCATAGATTATAAATCTAACATAAAAGAGTAAGTGCATTCAATAATAAAGCTACACCTCCTTACCTTATCAGAAATCATTGTGACCAGCTGGACGAGTTGTTCGAACCTATCAGCCAGTACGGTTTCCGCCAGCGTATCGAACTCCGTGCCTTGCTGCAGGATCTTCGTCAGCACCTCCATGAAGGCTGCGCGCGTCTGTAGGTCGCGGTGGTAGCCCAGGTCTGAGGGACGAAAGGAAAACATTGATGGTTATGGTTACGTTACTTTGGAACAGATGCAAGTTCCAGCTCATAGCTGACAGCCGTTAGGGGGTTTTTTGAAAGAGTTACTGCGTGGGTTTAATAAGGTCGTTTGTCCACCGCGCCGTCACCGGGACTTCACCGAGAACGAGATGACGGCGCCGATTTAGCGATACATTTTTATGGCCGTGCCCACCGCACGCCTGTCACCCGAACGCCGTCACCCCGGCCGCCGATGTTTGAGTAGTTCAGCGTTCAGCTAGAACTCGGCACGGTTTTATGACGGGCCGATGTGCCGGATATACAAAACACGTTTGCTCTTGTCCACACACTACCGTCACAGCGACGACAAAGCTCTAGAACTGAGCCACCGATATATCAGCGCGGTGGACACACGATCGCCATCACGTCGTCTTAAACTCAGCCCGAAATAATCTCGTTCTCGGTGATGTCCCGGTGAAGGCGGCGGTGGACAAACGGCCTTAGTCAATATAAGTCAGACACTGTACCCAGAACAAGAGAAATTATTTAATGATTTGGCACCTAAAAGGTCAAGAGAAAAGTCATTGATATGTGGCGTATCCTGCCCGTTCTAACCTCATGCATGCACAAAATTGGTAATTTACTACCGACTACAGAAATCCAAAATCAAGATTTGTCAACGGATAATGGAACTCATAATAGAGGAGCTCGTGGCTAGATAATAACAGCCGCACGGGTCGATCTTCAAGGTTAAGTAATGCTTTCCAAGGTTACTCTGTGGATGGGTTATTGGGACACAAGTTTCCTTCGTGCCTCGGAAAGCACGTTAAGCCGTAGGTCCCAGCTGTCATTTGTAGATCTTTGGCAGTTGTTACGGATAGTCAGAAGCCAGTAAATCAAGTTGAAGTTTGCCATGAAGTACCGTATTTCCCCAGTTAATGGGTTGTGGAGGTCTGGTAGGCAGCCGCTCCTCGTAAAATACTGGTATTCAGCTAAATCCGGCTTGACTGGAAGCCGACCCCAAATATAGTTGGGAAAAGGCTAGGTAGATTAATGGAACTCATAATAGATGTTGAGGTGAAAGTTACAAGCCCGAGCGTATAGCGATGGAGAGCATTTCCCTCCAGCCACCCGGGCGTAATATGCCATTTAAAGCTTTACATACATACACTTAAAGGCGAGTATTACTAGCTACGTCACTCACCAATGCTATGCATAAGCCCCGAGTCGATGTTCGCGCTGAGCAGATTGGACATGGCTTGTATGGTGGCGTTGCGGAGCGTCTCCAGCCGTCCTGGACCCTCGGCCATTTCCACCTCGTTGCAGTCGTTGAGGAGATTCATGAAGAGGGTGAAATATCTGGAGAAGAAAGAGAAGAAGAATTGGCAAAGGTTTTATTACCAATGTCTTTGTAGGACAATAAAAGGAAGATATAAGACCTACTGCCCACGGACGCGTAGCTTTATAGACGCATATTCGTCATTATACGCTTGTTGTGAGTATATAATGAAAAATAAGCGTCTATGAAGCTATGCGTTCCTGAATTGTAGGCCTACAACTATTATCTGACGAAGCGGCAAATTTTGCCGCTGCCGCTTTGTCGACAAAGTTTCAAAGTTTTGTTTGCAAGTTTCGCGCAAGTGTATAACGGCGAATACTCTTCTATGAAGCTGCGCATTCGTGGACAGTAGGCTTTAATAGTAAAATAATAATAAGCTACAGAAACTAATACAAAAAAGCAAAAACATCTCGATTATTTTGTAGCACGGCGAGGCGATGGTGTATTCTAACGACTCCGATTTTTTCGATTGTTAAAACATCTCGGAACCCATCGCTATCCTACCTAGTTGGGAGATGGCAGGTTATGACAGTGTCACTTACTTGAGGAACAGTTGGCTCTTAGCTTCCATCAGGTCTCCTCTGTCCGACTCCTCAGGCTGGAGCGGTAGACCCTTCAGCAGTGACGCCACTGCTTCCATACAGGCTTGGTCTAGTTCTCGGCAGCAGACTAGGTATCTGGGGATAAAAGGAAGATTTAAATTTGATAATGCAAAGGAAAATAACGTAAAAACACTCTGTTAATCTCATGGATTTCGACAAAGATTAATTGCTGAATTTAGTCGAGATTACTACAGCCAATGTGTTAATCCCAGAATGTTGGTAAGTAGTTGCAGAGCCTAGAGAGACGCCACGGCGTCCTCACTTTTCGACTGACCCAAGTACCCTTACTGGACATAGCCAGTACGGGAGGTTCCCGTTTTGGATTCAGGTAGAAGAAACGGCCAGGTGTCATTATTTTGCAGACCAGCCGGAAGACACGCAGAAGGTGTTCCCCACGAGTCCTTGTTCAAGAGAGTTTGGAGCAAGAGGAATGTCAGGCAGTCGCCTTTGCGTGGAAGGCAGTAATGCTAGTGAAGGAGATGGCCACAAACATGACGGAACGACGACAACGACGAAGACATCCTCACGCCTCAGCGGCTGCCCTTGGAGACGCCCTGGGTGTCAGGAATCGCAAGGCGATTATTGTTTTTTTTTTATCGCAGTCAGTTAATCCTGCGGCGGACCCTGGCAATGGCCGTTAATCCGGGCCATTGCCAGGGTCAGGGTCAGGGCCAGGTAGAAGCAGTCAGTCAATCCTGCAGGCTTGGACAGCTACTAACCTGGTAATGGAAGAAGCGTCAGCCCTTAGAGGCGGCGCTATCTGATGACTGGTGCCAAGGACCCAGTCTGTCACGTACTCCACCATCTTATTGCGGAACTTCATCTCCTGAAGCAAAGAAACCACAATATATTAGCAATAACTTAGGAACTCGTCGGCTAAAATCTGGGTCGGTCTTATATGTTAAGCAACACTTGCTGAGATCTGTTGCTGGATGGGATGGCCATTTTACTATATCGAGATTCTGCTGTGCTTCGAAAAGCACGTCAAATCGTCAGGCCCGACTGTCTAAGGATTCGTATTTACACAAGCGTAACGACTGTCACAGATGTTTGTGAAAAAAAAAATACACTAAATGGTGCAAACTTTAACACACGGTTTAACACTGGCTTTCGAATCTAAAGTTATTTTGCACTATCAGTCTTTTTAGTTTTCTACATTGAAGTCAGTTTAATATTTTTTTGTAAAAAGTTTTTTTTACACTGTTCAGTTAATCCAAGGAATTGTAAACCTCCTCTTTTTGCGAAGTCGGTTAAAAATTAATTTTGAAATTAGAAAACTGATTAAAACGCCGTTTACCAGGGTTTCTGGTATCTTAATTCGATATTAAATACATGGAACAATAACAAACCTGTCTAAAGGCGAGATCATCTCTCCTCCTCATCATAGCTTCCACAACTTGACAGAGCTTAGTCTTGATGTGAACCGACAACACCGTCATGTCCAAGTGACGCACGTATCTGTAATGATAAACATAGTGTCATAAAGATAATGGTTATATTTGTAGGGCAGCCCCAACGGCAGTGGAAAGGGCTCGGAGTTTCCTGGCGTGATCGCATCAGGAATGAAGATATCCACAGGTGATCCAAGGTTATCGACATAGCCCGAAGAATTGCCGAACTTAAGGTGAAAGCGTCAGGGTAGCCCGTGAAATTCAAATTTTCTTACTTCGTAGTTCATATAAGTCTTAAAATTCGATTTTTTCAAGATCAAAAATGTTCCTAGACTTAAGTGAGCTTGGAGGATTGTATTGATGATTTTTATGGTTGTAATTATGTAACTAGTTACGTTTTACAGTCGCAAAAGTTATTTTTAACTTCATACAACAAAACGTAAGAAAATTTGAATTTTGCGAGTTACCCTGACGCTTTCACTTTAAGTGGCAATGCGCAGCTTCGGCGTTACCTCCTAAAAGATGGACCGATGACCTGGTGTAGGTCGTAGGAATCTGATGGACGCGAGACGCACAGGACCGGTCGTAGTGGCGATAGGCGCGGGAAGGCCTATGTCTAATTAAATAGTGGATAGTGTCTTTTGGCTAATGAAAGATAATGACAAGTGATGATGATGCCTTGAATAGTTACTGTATTGTATGTATGTGCCAAAAATATATAGCCGTGGCAGGAAACATTGGGTCCTGGCAGTTCTGACGTGTCGCACAGTTGCACAAGCGAAATCACCCGTATAACCGGCGGCACGTAACTTGGCAAGTGTCGTTAGTTGCGCAGAAATCGTTTTTTAGATCTATTTAGTCGTCAAGCGGGACGCGGGGTATGAGGTAGCGCCGATCCGGCGCGCGTTTGTTGCGTCTTATAATAGTAGTCTATGATTGGTGCATTAGAACTTTTGCCCCCGCACTGCGTTACCTCCCGTTCGCTCATTCGCTTTTTTGTGCACTATGCGCGAAATTACCCCCACTACGTCCATTTTTTGCCAACTTATTTGTCGGGTATTATACCTCAGACTTTCTCTGCGTTTAATGGCCTCCTAGAGAAGAACACAGATTTCGAAATGTTTGGAGAAGAATGGAAGACGATACTGTCAAAATGTATGAATGTTTTTATATGAATATGAATGCGTATATTATATCAAACCCTTAAAAGTCCTGCGCAAATTATGACTTATATATTTTATGTTTTATTGCTCTGTGTTCTTTGTATTTGTTTCTCTGTGTTTAAGTGGTGTAATTGGCTTCGGCCGTTCTATTTAAATTAATTACCTGACTATAGACAGCATCAAAGTCTCAATAGACGTAGTACTAAGATGCTCGTTGGGCTGTCCACTCTTCTTGATGTCCAGTATACTCTTCATTATAAAGATTGTATGCTCCACGAATTGTGTGTTTATATCTGTTAGCATTACCTGTGTAAATAAAATTATGTTAGTGCTATACTCCATTCGCCCTGAAGCCCTGGGTGGGACGAAAGAGAACCCCGGGGCTCTGGAAGGAAGACAAAGAGAGAACAGGAGTCTTCTAGGCAAGCTTCAACTAAGTAAAACTTAATTGAACGAACAGTAAAAAAAGTTTGTTTAAACGTCTAATTTTATTGCGAATAAAGTGAAGTTCTGTCAGCGACTTCACCCGCATGAAAGTTGAAAATAAATTAACCCTAGGAATTAGTCCAGTCAATATAGACATTTGAAATAACAATAATTCCCGGAAAGCCAAATATTGGTGGAGAGCTGGGGTTTACCATTACAAATAAAGTTTTAAAAATCCCCATCGATCTATGTGTGCAACAAAAGTTATTCGGGGCCAAACGTCAAAATTTGAGGTTTTTTGGATTTTTCTCTAAAACTGTAAGTTTTCTCAAAGAAGTGAAGGACAGTTACTGTCTATCAACTACTGGGTAAATGAAAACAAAGTTGAACGTTGCGCTCGGTACGGGCGTACCGAGCGGTGTTTTTAGCTGTGAGACAGTAACTATCCTTTACTGATCGCTAGCTATGTGTCGCTGTGCCTGTGAAAACCAGCTTAAGGCATCCCAAGACGGAAAGATAAAGTTCGAAGAGGATGACGAGACACCCCGACACGGGCAAGTAAAGTTCGAAGGGGATGACGGAAGTTAGGGTGAAGCAAGTTTTTTTTTCTTTCTTTCTTTCCTTACTTACTTGTTGCTGCTGATCGAAGAACTTGTCAATGATAGCCTTGATCTGATCGAAGAGTATCGGGTAGAGAGCAGGAGACATCTCGTGTCCGACTAGTTCCTTCACGTGCGTTTGTATTTGTTGGCCGAAGCGTTCGTTCCAGAGGAACTTACGACACACCGACATGGGAAGTTTAAGTTCGAAGGGGATAACGGGAGCTAGGAGTTCGAAGGGGATAACGGGAGCTAGGAGTTCGAAGGGGATAATGGGGACTAGGGTGAGCGAGCAAAGCGATTTTTTTTTTCTTTCTTTCTTTTCTTACTTACTTGTTGCTGTTGATCAAAGAACTTATCAATGATAGCCTTGATCTGATCGAAGAGTATCGGGTAGAGTGCAGGAGACATCTCGTGTCCGACTAGTTCCTTCACGTGCGTTTGTATTTGTTGGCCGAAGCGTTCGTTACTACAGAATAGTAGCCAACAGCGGCCAATAAAGGACCCTTTCCTCTCCTAGAGAGGGGGCCTGAGTCCCAGCAGTGGGAACATTATAAGGCTGATGCTATACTATGCTCTACAGTGAAGAACATTTACTGTCTGAAAGCTACTGGGTCCATGAACACAAAGTTGTGCCAGTAGTTACCTTTTTTTTTTCGTTGATGAAGACGGGAGCTAGAGTGAGCAAGCAAAGTGAATGAAAGAAGCCAAGGGAACTAGAGTGAATGAAGCCTACGTCTTATGTTACTTACTTGTTGCTGCTGATCGAAGAACTTATCAATGATGGCCTTAATCTGATCGAAGAGTATCGGGTAGAGTGCAGGAGACATCTCGTGACCGACTAGTTCCTTCACGTGCGTTTGTATTTGTTGGCCGAAGCGTTCGTTGCTGCAGAGTAGCAGCCTGAGGAGTTGGCCTATGAATCTGTGGAAGAAAGTTAGTTAGATATAAGATAGATATAGACGCGAAAGTTCTCTATCGACTTTTCGTCCTTATGTTGATTGAAATAAGGTTGGAAGTATTCGATCGAAAACTTTCGCTAATAATTCGCTTCGTTTACAACTCTTTTCGGTTTACAAATGTGGCATCATAGATGTCGCCACTGACTTATACTGAAGATAATAAGAATGGCATTAAAGAAAAAAGAATTTGGAAAAAGACTGAATTTTATTTTTATTCTAAATTTATTATACTTTTTGTATGCTGCTGCCAGTAAGCTGCTGGTAGCAGCATAGTATAATATAAAAAAATCTGACCGTTCGATAGCAGAAAATTATTCCAAAGAAACGTACTCACAGTATAAATATTATAGATATTTTTGCGTGCTCACCGTGTAAGTTCAAAAGTCTCATTCTTAAGGAACTTTCATAAGTATTTATTTATTTATTTTTGATTATTTGTTTGTTTTTTCTCTCTTTCTTCACTTTCTTTTTCTTCTATTTGTATTTGTTTTATTCATGCCCGATAGTTAATTTATTTTATTTATTATTTTATCTGTCATACTAGCGATTTTATTTTATTGAAGTATCCCACAGTTAATCTGTGAGCAGCGCTGTGGGCTACAATATTGTTTATATGTTTTGCATACCTGTAGTACCTAAGTCTTATATTGTAGCTGTTTGTTGTTCCTTTCTATAAAAATAAAAAATAAAAATAAAAAGTAGCCAGTGTCAGTGTGTAGTGCCATTCCAGGACATAGTATACCTATGTATACCTATGTACCAAGTTTCACTTAAATCCGTACACACACACTCACACACAATCGCCTTAAAATATTATTGTGTACTTACTGCGTGACGGGACAATACTGCACTTCTTGCGAGCTGTTAGCCAAAACGTTGTATTTCCTTGAATCTGCTAACAAGAACAAACGCAACAAGGCTTTTCAAAAAGTTCTCAGCTGTTCTAGAACACCATCAATTTGGGACATGTTTTGTTTACAACTACAGATTTATTAGTTGAAGATAAAGCCAAGGATACACTAGGGGACAAATGGAGCAACATGTTGCGGAACATGTTGCTCAACAACTACGTGGAACATGCATACTGACGCGGGACTCCTGCGCTCGCTCTCGAGGCGGGAGCAAGCAACATGCCCCGCGTCACGTACTATGTTGCAGTACAATATGCAACGTTGCAGCGTCACGTAAATTTAGTGTTGCGCGTCGTGTTTCGGGACAAAATGTTCCCTAGTGTATCCCAGACTTTATAGTCTAAATTTAATTTAGTTAGTATTTCATGGTTTCGGAGGGATTATAAGATTATTTCATTCGTTATCTCGAAAAATTCAGCAGCAAACAAATTAAATTCAGAGCATGTAAATAACATAAATTATATTTTTGCTCCTTTATCTGATAATTGGACCTGTTAGCAATCGAACATTTTATATTTTGAGGATCAACATGAGAATCCAAAATTTTGTAAATCAGGTAATTTAGAAACAAACATGAAAATCAATGATTTCACTTCCAGACAAGCATAAGAAAGTGGTCAAGCGCGAACCTATCAGTAGTAAAAAAGATATCTTGACAAAAGTTTTGAATATGAATGTGGAAAAGATTTCCCACTTTTATAGAATAGCTAAAAAAACCAAAAACGAACTGGAATGACTGCGTGAAAGACGATAAGAGCAGAAAGGGCGTGTGGCTCCTGTAGCAAAACCCTAAATAAAATGCAGTCGGCGGTATCAAGATATCCGCAGAAGGTTGCCGACATAGCCCGAAGAATCGTCAAACTTAAGTGGCAGAAGGCAGGGCACATTGCTCGCAGAACAGATGGTCGAAGGGGACGAAAGATTCTGGGAGTAGTGACCGCGCACCGACTAAACGATAATGGTTTTTAAAAAGGGCAGAAAATGATGATGACGATGTAAGAATCGTGACAGAAGGCATTCTGTTTTCGCTTACCGTTATAGAAAGCATAAGCCTTCAATGCCCTACTATTGAGCAAAATCCTCCTGCCTTTTTCCAGGATTTTTTCTCCCGCGTCACCTCGAATACTCACGGTATGCATCCAGGTCATCTCCCTGCATCTTCATGTGATGTTGTCGGCGGCAAAGTCAGTTTTCTAGCACTGACTAGACTTTTGTCCCAGCGGCTGGCGGAACCCATCCAATCACCATTTAAGATATATTTCCCCTAGTCATTTCTGTCTCACTGCTGGGTAAAGGCCTCTCCTTCTTCCAGCAGTTCCAACTATTCTTCTTCAGCATCATCTCGAATCAGTCTAGAACATCTAAAAATCTCTTGCTGGGCCTCGACAGACCTTTCCCAACGCAGGAACCCATAGGGAAGATACTTAAGTTTAAGTAATTATATGGTACTTACCATGACCATGAAGATGTGACCAGGTGGTGGAAGGTCTCCTTTGCAGACATACACCACCGAGTGCGCATAAGAACGATGTTATGTTTGCCCATTCTTGAATCTGCATCTAAGGTTAAAAAAAAAACAAATTTTAGTATCAATAACGACCAATTTGGAACCGTGCACTAGCTTTTGACGTTTTATAAGTGCCTATGTAGGCCTATGTAAAATAAAATCATTTAGAATTTTGAAGTAGAGTGAAGAGGTATGTGAAAGTGAAGGCATCTATCATATATATCTGAAAATGGAGGATCTCCCAACCAAACGGATATGGTGCCTGGTCCGGATACCTGTCTAATAGTTGGTTTGGGACTGTTGTATATGTTTTAATCGCGCGGAAAATTTTGATTCCGTTAATAGCTTCTTCCTTAAGAATTGGCAAGAAGTGGCTCAAAGCCGTAAACGATGGATGGAATGGAGGGAGCTTGCAGAGAATACTTTACCTCAAAGTCATGTTCACTGCTCGTATGGTGTGACACCCTGCGCTTAGCGACGGCGCGGTGCAGAGCCTCCATTTGACACTCGTCCATCTTGTCGCCTTGCCCTTTAGGGTACTTCTGGAGAAGCTTGCAGAGAATACTTTACCTCAAAGTCATGTTCACTGCTCGTATGGTGTGACACCCTGCGCTTAGCGACGGCGCGGTGCAGAGCCTCCATTTGACACTCGTCCATCTTGTCGCCTTGCCCTTTAGGGTACTTCTGGAGAAGCTTGCAGAGAATACTTTACCTCAAAGTCATGTTCACTGCTCGTATGGTGTGACACCCTGCGCTTAGCGACGGCGCGGTGCAGAGCCTCCATTTGACACTCGTCCATCTTGTCGCCTTGCCCTTTAGGGTACTTCTGGAGAAGCTTGCAGAGGGAGTCCCTGGAAAAAGATTGAATTGATATTTCTATAGGTTCACTAATTACGTTAAGTCACTAATTAGGGACCGATACATAACAAACGACTTTTTTTGGATGGAGAAGGAGAGGGAGGCCAAAGAAAAGATGAATGGATTGTATGAGGAACGATACGAAAAAAACCGGCCAAGAGCGTGTCGGGCCACGCCCAGTGTAGGGTTCCGTAGTTTCCCGTCCGTCAAAAAGAGGGTCCCCAACTTTTCAAAAACTGTTCGTCCCATCAAGTTCAAAATAATTTTCCTAGAAAGTCTTTATAAAGCTCTACTTTCCAGATCTTTTTCATATTTTCTAAACTTATGGTTCAAAAGTTAGAGGGGGGGGGACGCATTGTTTTTTCCTTTGGGAGCGATTATTTCCGAAATTGTTGATATTATCAAAAAATGATTTTAGTAAACCCCTATTCATTTTTGAATACCTGTCCAAAAATATACCACACGTTAGGATTGAAATTTAAAAAAAAATCGCTTTTTACTTTACATGTAGGGGGGCTACCCTAATAAAACATTTTTTTCCAATTTTTATTTTTGCACTTTGTCGGCGTGATTGACATACATATTGGTACCAATTTTCAGCTTTCTAGAGCTAACGGTCACAGAGATTAAGCGAGGACGGACGGACAGACATGGCGAAACTATAAGGGTTCCGTTTTTGCCAATTGGCTACGGAACCCTAAAAAGGATTAGTGATAGTGTAACGGGCGACAGGACCAAGTAATATGGGATAAGGACAGGAAGAAGAAGTAATGTGAAAAACAACTTTTACTATTGGACCAAGCCTCATATCACGAAAAAAATCAGCAGTTCAGTACATTTTGACTAATTAGTATGCGAACATTTGTACTGAACAGACGCAAAATACGCGCTTTAGTTGTGGAATTGCGGAAACCAGCCCGAAATACTGGACTTTGAAGATTTGGAACTTGGTGCCATAAAAACTAACTATCAATAAATTATAATTATGATTATGGTAAGTATATTATAATTCTGGTAATTTTGAGCTTAATAACTATTATTAAGCTCAAAATTACCTATCCAACGATATTATAGCTGTTTTAATTTAAGTATTTTTTTATAATAAGTTCTTATAGTCTATCCTAAGATTGTCTGGTAAATATCGGTGTCAACGAAAAGACCGCCATTGTACGCATAGATATAACATTCTGTAAAATTGTTACTATTTTGGTGTACAATAAAGTTCATTCTATTCTATTGAAGGTAGGCCGAGATTACATAGAAATCTTGGCATCATTCTTTCGTTAAAGCGCACGAACTCACCAACATCGGAACGTCTCTTCCCAAACAGGTTGTACACCATTCACACAGTGTTCGATCTTCCTCAGTAAAGCCATTATCCGCTTCTGTAGAGCTGCAGAACCTGTATAAGGGAACCAAGATATAGTGGAGTTGATGGCACATTGTACATCGTGAATCAGAGATAAACGCACAAACTAGTACATGATTGTGAACCCCCAGAGGCGAAATTTTTCATCGGCTTTTTCATATACTGAGTGTAAGGGACAGCCCTTCACAAACTTTAAGGGCTTGCTCAGTAGACGAATCTGAACATCCTCTCACCAATTATTTTTCGGGAAACGAAAAAGGAGGATGAGGAGGAGGATGCTCAGATTCGTCTACTGAGCAAGCCATTAAAGTTTGTGGAGGGCTGTCCCTTACATCATCATGGATCCATGGTATTCGTTTGTGCGTCGATGTTTGACACACGGTGTATACAGTAGTATGGACTGCGAGTTCATTCAAAATTGTCTATAACCCTAGGATGCAAACATTAACTAAAAGGAACACTTTTGGATTTTAACCTGTAGAAATCTGACATTGCCTCTCGCTCCACCCAGAGCGGGAAAGTAGTAAAAGGGTAAAAAATTAATAAAAGGTTCTACCAATTGAAAAATCCGACAGATTATATAAATCAACATGTACACGACAGAATAAACATGTGTAGCGACTACGATCTACTACACATGACGTCACAGAATCCTGCATCGCGCAAGCAAAGTTCTCCGCGCGATTTGAATAGATACAACAACCCGAAATCATCTACCGGGCAGTAGCCCACCGGACATAACACCCGTCCGGTCGGAGGATGCTCCCTTTTCAATGGAGGTACGTGGGACTTTACTCTCTGTCTCATCTACCTCTAAACATGTTTTCTTCTTCTTCATCTTCAGTCGATTAAAAAGACCATACTTACTGTGAATATTTTTGTAATAACAGCCTCTTCCCATGTCCTGACTGGCTGCTTGTAAAGTTAAAAGGGAAAGCTTTTAATACTGTTACGTGAACGAGGTTAAGTATCTTACGCATGAATGTAAGTTACGGAGTTATTTTCTACACAAATATTTTACTATCTTCATCATCTGCCTAGCCTTTTCCCAACTATATTGGGGTCGGCTTCCGGCACGTGTTAAGTCACCTCCACAAGATTTTAATTCACAAGGTTTGCATGTCAGGGCCCGTACATTTGATGATGATGATCTGCGGATTTTAGCTGAATACCAATATTTTACGAGGAGCGGCTGCCTATCAGAGCTCCACAACCCATTAACTGGGGTAACACGGTACTTCATGCCAAGACTGGAGTCAGATTTACTGGCTTCTGACTATTCGTAACGACTGCCAAAGATTTACAAATGACAGCTGGGACCTATTCTACTATGTAAAAACTACACAAAAAACGCATCGGAAGACACAGCGTTGGTGCGGTACAAGGTGAACTGTTGATCTGGTGAGTCGTGGGAATCCGATGGATGCGAGACGCACAGGACCGGTCATTGTGGCGACACTTATGGTCAGTTCACACCGAGACGCGACGCGACGATGAAGGAAGAAGTCAGTGATTTCACGCTGCGCCGCGTGCCGCCGCGAGACGCTTCGCGACATAGCGAGGCACATAGTAACATCGTCGGCAACACGACACGAGCGAATGTAAAAACGTTCCGCCGCACGAGGCGCAGCGCTGCATGAAGCAACGTATTCTAAATTCTCACAATGAAATATGTATCTTTTCGTGTAGAAAATAAAGTTCTATTTTGAGTCACTCTATTAAAATATGCGTGCAGCGTCGCGTCGCGTCGCGTCTCGGTGTGAGCTGACCCTAAGATTCTCTATTCTATTAAGAGAGAGCTTACTTTCAGAGAAGGGAAATTGTACCAACTTAGGGGAGGGCTGTGTCGAACAGTGGACGTCTTTCGGCTGAAACTATGATGATCATGATCTAAAAACTACACTATCAAGATTACTTACCAGTTGTCAGCACAGTGGAAGTATGCGCTATCTCTTGGAACACAGCATAGTTGGGTAGGAGACACTGTGTGGTGATCTCATCGGAGCCGCGGCCTCCCACAAGGTGGACTGGTGACCTAGTGGGAGTCGCGGGAATCCGATGGATGCGAGACGCACAGGACCGGTCGTTGTGCCGACACTTGAGCCTATGTCCAATTGTGAACATCTTTCGGCTGAAGATCATCATCATCTGCCTAGCCTTTTCCCAACTTTATTGGAGTCGGCTTCCAGTCAAGCCGGATTTAGCTGAATACCAGTATTTTACGAGGAGCGGCTGCCTACCAGACCTCCACAACCCATTAACTGGGGTAACACGGTACTTCATGGCAAGACTGGAGTCAGATTTACTGGCTTCTGACTAACCGTTACGACTGCCAAAGATCTACAAGTGACAGCCGGGACCTACGGCTTAACGTGCTTTCCGAGGCACGGAGGAAACTCTTCTTAAGATGGTCACCCATCCACAAACCAACCCAGGCAAGCATTGCTTAACCTTGAAGATCAACCCGTGCGGCTGTTATTATCTAGCCACGAGCTCCTCTGAAACGCTCCACGGCTGAAAGGTTGATGATGATGATCTAAAAACTACACTACCAAGACTACTTACCAGTAGTTAACACAGTGGAAGTATGCGCTATCTCTTGGAACACAGCATAGTTGGGCAGCAGACACTGTGTGGTGATCTCATCGGAGCCGCGGCGTCCCACAAGGTGGACTGGTGACCTAGTGAGAGTCGCGGGAATCCGATGGATGCGAGACGCACAGGACCGGTCGTTGTGCCGACACTTGAGCCTATGTCCAATTGTGAACATCTTTCGGCTGAAGATCATCATCATCTGCCTAGCCTTTTCCCAACTTTATTGGGGTCGGCTTCCAGTCAAGCCGGATTTAGCTGAATACCAGTATTTTACGAGGAGCGGCTGCCTAAAAGAACCTCCACAACCCATTAACTGGGGTAACACGGTACTTCATGGCAAGACTGGAGTCAGATTTACTGGCTTCTGACTATGACATCTTTCGGCTGAAGATATTGAACTAAAAACTATAAAGATTACTTACCAGTAGTCAGTACAGTAGAAGTATGCGCTATCTCTTGGAACACGGCATAGTTGGGTAGGAGACACTGTGTGGTAATCTCGTCGGAGCCGCAGCGGATGTCAGCTTCCTGGCATAGTAGCGCGAAGCAGGACATGGCTACTAGGACCACGTCTGTGTCTATCGACCATAGGCACATGAAGAATACCACCTAAAATAAAAAGAGAACACAGAGTTATATTTGATTGACAGAAAATAACCCAATTACCAGTGTTTCTAAGTTTCTTATCCAAGTTTTCTCTAAAGCTAACACCAGAGAATGTAATCCCGGGATTAAAAGTACCCTTTGCACTATTCCAAGACAGGGTCTTCTCGTGTTCAAAGGGCCATAAATTTATTACTAAAAGTAATGCGCTTGGCTGAGTTTGAAACCACGACCAATAACTGTGAAATCAGGACAGTTACCACTGGACCACCATTGCTTACTTACTCAACTTTCTTACTTAATTATTACTTGACTTTATCAAAACATCCACTGCTACACATAGGCCTCCCCCAAACGTTGCCACAACGACCGGTCTTGTGCGTCTTGCATCTATCGGATTCCCGCGACCCTCACCAGATCTCCAGGAGTTGACTCACCTCAAGTTTAATATGCGCCTGTTTACAGATGGGTATCTGCGAGCCCACGTTGGCGTACTCCTTGTGCTTGGCGAGGAACTCGTTGCGGCAGGTGAGGATGTCTCGCAGCCAGCGCAGCACCTCGCGGTAGTTGCAGATCTGACGCTGGATCAGCTTCTGGCTTATGTTGTATAGGACTTGCAGCTGTGCCCACTTCGGGCATGTTGTGCTCCTACAGTTTTGCTGACATGTCCTTCAGGCACGCGTGGAACACTACGAACCCTTCACGACTTGGGTTCACACCGACCTGTCAGACGGTAAGCTACCCATTGCTCGCCGTCCGCAAGCCCTGGATTGATCTAATCTACACTCACCTCATTTCTGATGTGATCGAGCAAGAGAACTAAGGTTACCGACAAAGCCCGAAGAATCGCCAAACTTAAGTGGCAGTGGGCAGGGCACATTGCTCGTAGAACAGATGGTTGATGGGGATGGAAGGTTCTAAGAGTGACGGCCACGTACCGGAAGAAGCAGCGTTGGAAGGCCTCCCATATGGTGGACTGACGACCTGGCGAGGGTCGCGGGAATCCGATGGATGCGAGACGCACAGGACCGGTCGCTGTGGCGACGCTTGGGGGAGGCCTATGTCCAGCAGTGGACGTCTCTCGGCTGAGATGACACTCACCTCGAGTTTAATATGCGCCTGTTTACAGATAGGTATCTGCGAGCCCACGTTGGCGTACTCCTTGTGCTTGGCGAGGAACTCGTTGCGGCAGGTGAGGATGTCTCGCAGCCAGCGCAGCACCTCGCGGTAGTTGCAGATCTGACGCTGGATCAGCTTCTGGCTTATGTTGTATAGGACTTGCGTGCTGTGCCCACTATGCCCATGTTGGGCTCCTACAGTTCTGCTGACATCTTCTTGAAGCGCGCGTGGAACACTATCACACATCGTCGATTTGGGCTCATTTCGGATGATTACCGGACTGCTGGACGGCGAGTTACCTACCCATTGCTCACCGTCCGCTAGCCCTGGATTGATCTAGTCTACCCTCACCTCATTTCTGATGTGATCAAGCAAGAAAACTAAGGTTACCGACATAGCCCGAAGAATCGCCAAACTTAAGTGGCAGTGGGCAGGACACATTGCTCGTAGAACAGATGGTCGATGGGGACGAAAGTTTCTGGAGTGGCGGTCACGTACCGGACGACGCAGCGTTGGAAGGCCTCTCATAAGGTGGACCGACGACCTGGCGAGGGTCGCGAGAATCCGATGGATGCGAGACGCACAGGACCGGTCGCTGTGGCGACGCTTGGGGAGGTCCAGCAGTGGTCGTCTTTCGGCTGAGATGACACTCACCTCAAGTTTAATATGCGCCTGTTTACAGATGGGTATCTGCGAGCCCACGTTGGCGTACTCCTTGTGCTTGGCGAGGAACTCGTTGCGGCAGGTGAGGATGTCTCGCAGCCAGCGCAGCACCTCGCGGTAGTTGCAGATCTGACGCTGGATCAGCTTCTGGCTTATGTTGTATAGGACTTGCGAGCTGTGCCCACTTCGCCCATGTTGGGCTCCTACAGTTTTGCTGGCATCTTCTTGAGGCACGTATAGAACAACTACGAATCCTCCACGACTTGGGTTCACACCAGTTTGCAGGACGACGAGCTACCCATTGCTCACCGTCCGTAATCCCAGGAGTATTCTAGTGCAGACTTACCTCATTTCTGATGTGATCAAGCAAGAGAACTAAGGTTACCGACATAGCCCGAAGAATCGCCAAACTTAAGTGGCAGTGGGCAGGGCACATTGCTCGTAGAACAGATGGTCGATAGGGACGGAAGGTTCTAGAGTGGCGGCCATGTACTGGAAGACGCAGCGTTGGAAGGTCTCCCACAAGGTGGACCGAAGATCTGGCGAGGGACGCGAGAATCCGATGGATGCGAGACGCACAGGACCGGTCGTTGTGGCGACGCTTGGGGGAGGCCTACGTCCAGCAGTGGACGTCTCTCGGCTGAGATGACACTCACCTCAAGTTTAATATGCGCCTGTTTACAGATGGGTATCTGCGAGCCCACGTTGGCGTACTCCTTGTGCTTGGCGAGGAACTCGTTGCGGCAGGTGAGGATGTCTCGCAGCCAGCGCAGCACCTCGCGGTAGTTGCAGATCTGACGCTGGATCAGCTTCTGGCTTATGTTGTATAGGACTTGCGAGCTGTGGACAAAGTTATGGTAGTTATGAAAAATATTATCTATTGCTTTATCGTCACAACGCCTTGCGGCAATTGCACCAATGGAGCACAAGTCACGAATAAATCTGCTACTTTGTGCACATGTGCACCCTGTCAGGTCTGTGCAGAGCTAGGAGAGCGTCCATGGCCGCTTGTGATATCTCCCCCATGCCGGTCTGATAGACGCTAAAGTCTAGCGCTAATAACTGTTGCTGGGGTTACGTTAATAGACTTACCTTTTGGAGGAGGGAGAATCATCAAATAACCAAATCAAATAATTCCATCCAAAGGTTGTCTGTAAAAAATCGCAGTTAGCGATAAGACCGCCCGTTGTAAAGTGAGTGATAGACGTACGAACTTAAAGTACGCGATTTTTAAGATCGTGAACTTATTTAAGTTCGTACGTCTATCACCCACTTAAGGTGTACAATAAACTATATATCAATCAATCAATCAATCAATCATCAAATAACTTCTCCCACTCAGAGTAAAGCAAGGAGTGTCAGAGTTTAACTGACAAAAACCTGCCGGTATTCTTTCATTTGAACAACAAAATTCCGGAACCTTAAACACACTTTACTTTTGGCTATTGTTTGACTTTTATCTCACCTAATGGAAAGCGACGATGTGATCGACGATGGAGCGCGCTTACCTAGAAGTAACCTATTGACTCTTGACTTAAAGCTTCCCGGGTTGTAGCTATCAGAAATGTATCCCGCAATGATGCAAGGTCCACCTTCTCACCTGATGTCCCAGAATGTATTCAGCGGCGCCTCAGGATTCCACATGTGCACCCTGTCAGGTCTGTGCAGCGCTAGGAGAGCGTCCATGGCCGCTTGTGATATCTCCCCCATGCCGGTCTGGTGGACTAGGGAGACGAGGCCGTTCATCAGTTCCGTTGTGGAGGACTGGATCTCGATGCTGGAGCGGCCTGGGTTCTGAATGGAGAAAAAATGAACATTTACAGAACTGTAGAGATGTTTTTTTTCCCCTAGCCTAAAGCTATTATACCAGTTTCGGTTAAAGATTTGATAGTATTTATAACTAAACACTGTTTTAGGCTATCACGGTTTGTTTCACAATTTAAATTGTCACTTACGGGATATCTTCCGTGATTTTTAATTGTTTCGAGTCTCCAGTCATCCCGCGATCATGGCGCTTGCAACAGCGTCGAAATATCGGGAACTCGAAATAATTAAAAATCACGGAAGATATCCCGTAAGTGACAATTTAAATTGTTATTTATAACTATCCGCTAGTTTCGAAAAAGAGAGTAACATTAATTTGTGTCGTGAAACTTTAACACATCACTTCTCCAGTGAAATCAACTAAAAGAAAAATGATATTTACAAATATTTTGCAAAGTTTGTTTTTATAAACTCTTTTACTCGTCAATTTTTTCGTCAGTTTATATAAAATTTACTAGATGTGGAACTGTGACGTCAAACGATTAAAACGTATTGCTGAGCGAAAGTTCCAAAATCGAAGTAAGTACGTACCAAGGTCTAGCAAGTTCTAGAAAAGGCCGCCATAAGTATTTTTATTATTATTAATTGAAAATAATTGATAAGGGAATTTGTTCCACTCTAGAATTTAAATCAGTCCCTTTGAAGCCTCAAGTTTGTAACAACACTCACACTCAACATCAGCATAGGATCAGCATGGATCAGCTTGACCATGCACAGCAGTAGGTTCCTGTACGCCGGCATCTCTTCACTCTTGTTGAACGCGCACTAGTCTGTCATACTCACACTCAACATCAGCATAGGATCAGCATGGATCAGCTTGACCATGCACAGCAGTAGGTTCCTGTACGCCGGCATCTCTTCACTCTTGTTGAACGCGCACTAGTCTGTCATACTCACACTCAACATCAGCATAGGATCAGCATGGATCAGCTTGACCATGCACAGCAGTAGGTTCCTGTACGCCGGCATCTCTTCACTCTTGTTGAACGCGCACTAGTCTGTCATACTCACACTCAACATCAGCATAGGATCAGCATGGATCAGCTTGACCATGCACAGCAGTAGGTTCCTGTACGCCGGCATCTCTTCACTCTTGTTGAACGCGCACTAGTCTGTCATACTCACACTCAACATCAGCATAGGATCAGCATGGATCAGCTTGACCATGCACAGCAGTAGGTTCCTGTACGCCGGCAACTCTTCACTCTTGTTGAACGCGCACTAGTCTGTCATACTCACACTCAACATCAGCATAGGATCAGCATGGATCAGCTTGACCATGCACAGCAGTAGGTTCCTGTACGCCGGCATCTCTTCACTCTTGTTGAACGCGCACTAGTCTGTCATACTCACACTCAACATCAGCATAGGATCAGCATGGATCAGCTTGACCATGCACAGCAGTAGGTTCCTGTACGCCGGCATCTCTTCACTCTTGTTGAACGCGCACTAGTCTGTCATACTCACACTCAACATCAGCATAGGATCAGCATGGATCAGCTTGACCATGCACAGCAGTAGGTTCCTGTACGCCGGCATCTCTTCACTCTTGTTGAACGCGCACTAGTCTGTCATACTCACACTCAACATCAGCATAGGATCAGCATGGATCAGCTTGACCATGCACAGCAGTAGGTTCCTGTACGCCGGCATCTCTTCACTCTTGTTGAACGCGCACTAGTCTGTCATACTCACACTCAACATCAGCATAGGATCAGCATGGATCAGCTTGACCATGCACAGCAGTAGGTTCCTGTACGCCGGCATCTCTTCACTCTTGTTGAACGCGCACTAGTCTGTCATACTCACACTCAACATCAGCATAGGATCAGCATGGATCAGCTTGACCATGCACAGCAGTAGGTTCCTGTACGCCGGCATCTCTTCACTCTTGTTGAACGCGCACTAGTCTGTCATACTCACACTCAACATCAGCATAGGATCAGCATGGATCAGCTTGACCATGCACAGCAGTAGGTTCCTGTACGCCGGCATCTCTTCACTCTTGTTGAACGCGCACTAGTCTGTCATACTCACACTCAACATCAGCATAGGATCAGCATGGATCAGCTTGACCATGCACAGCAGTAGGTTCCTGTACGCCGGCAACTCTTCACTCTTGTTGAACGCGCACTAGTCTGTCATACTCACACTCAACATCAGCATAGGATCAGCATGGATCAGCTTGACCATGCACAGCAGTAGGTTCCTGTACGCCGGCATCTCTTCACTCTTGTTGAACGCGCACTAGTCTGTCATACTCACACTCAACATCAGCATAGGATCAGCATGGATCAGCTTGACCATGCACAGCAGTAGGTTCCTGTACGCCGGCATCTCTTCACTCTTGTTGAACGCGCACTAGTCTGTCATACTCACACTCAACATCAGCATAGGATCAGCATGGATCAGCTTGACCATGCACAGCAGTAGGTTCCTGTACGCCGGCATCTCTTCACTCTTGTTGAACGCGCACTAGTCTGTCATACTCACACTCAACATCAGCATAGGATCAGCATGGATCAGCTTGACCATGCACAGCAGTAGGTTCCTGTACGCCGGCATCTCTTCACTCTTGTTGAACGCGCACTAGTCTGTCATACTCACACTCAACATCAGCATAGGATCAGCATGGATCAGCTTGACCATGCACAGCAGTAGGTTCCTGTACGCCGGCATCTCTTCACTCTTGTTGAACGCGCACTAGTCTGTCATACTCACACTCAACATCAGCATAGGATCAGCATGGATCAGCTTGACCATGCACAGCAGTAGGTTCCTGTACGCCGGCATCTCTTCACTCTTGTTGAACGCGCACTAGTCTGTCATACTCACACTCAACATCAGCATAGGATCAGCATGGATCAGCTTGACCATGCACAGCAGTAGGTTCCTGTACGCCGGCATCTCTTCACTCTTGTTGAACGCGCACTAGTCTGTCATACTCACACTCAACATCAGCATAGGATCAGCATGGATCAGCTTGACCATGCACAGCAGTAGGTTCCTGTACGCCGGCATCTCTTCACTCTTGTTGAATTTGGATTGGACCTCTTTGGACTTGAGGGAGAGGGAGATCATTCGGAGGGGCGTGTGGACTACGTAGCCCTGTGGGAGAGAAAGAGATGTAAGTTTAGTGTCACTGTGTTTTTGTTTCACTGGACTACTATACTGTATCGTGGGTGCGTTCACAAGCAACACGAAACACTTATCTGTAATATTAAGAAGTGTGCGGTTTCCTGCATTGGATTTAAATATGTATATTTCGTTATAAATTAAGTTGTAAACTGAGTCTTATTTTGCCTTTAATTAACAAAAAATATAACAAATAATTTATTCAAACTAAAAAAAGCTATCCTTTAATTCATGAATCCCCGACCGGTCCTATGAAACTGCGCTGTTATTGTTTTACTATTGTGTCTCGCTTTGTGGGTATGTGATAGGTTAAAATAATGCTGTTGGAGTTATGTAATGTTGGTCGAAAATTAGCGATTCGTCATTTCAATCGAAAGTTGTCCACTGCTTGGCATAGGCTTGCCTCAAATTTCGCCGCAATGAACGGTCATTGAAGTACGGACTTAAGGTGAATGCTTCAGGTCAACCCGCGAAATTGAATTTCGCGGGTTCAATACAAGTCATCAATACAAGTCTCCAAGCTCACCTAAGTGTCGGAACGATTTTTTCGAGGTCAAAGACGTTCCTGCAACTAAGCGAGCTTGGAAGCTTGTACTGATGATTTTTATGGTTATAATTATATAACTAGTTACGTTTTACAGTCGCTCAAGTATTTTTAACTTCATACAACCTACCACTATCTTGCAAAATGCAAAAAACTTAAGAAAATTTGAATTTCGCGGGCTGACCTGAAACATCCCCCTTAAGCGGGAACTACACTAAACCGACGCACACGTGGGCTACGCCTGATTTGTACGTAGAACCGCGTCGCGTGGCGTGGCCCTAATATAGCTCTACAAGTCTAGTAGCCATAAAACATGTATGCAGACCGACGCGCCCAGATCGGCGTACGTGGCCCACGTGTACGCAATATAGCTCATTTTTTGAGTCTCGCATCCATCGGATTCCTTTTACCTGAGATATTACTATTATATTATTACTATTATATTAGAACTATTACTATTATTTCATAGCAAACAAAAGCCGACAAACCTGCGTAGCCTTATTGGAAGTATCCGTGAACATGGCTCTGAGCTCCGCTGCCCTCGGGTACAGCAGCTCAATCTGCGGCCACCAAGGCAGACGGGGCTGTTTTATTATCCTGAAACAAATGTGATGCAGTTGATTATTGTGAACTATAGTCTTATCATGTCCAAGATGTTGGGTCCATATAATTCTGAAGAATGCAGTAGTTGACAGTTCTGATGGATTTGCAGATCTTGAGATCATCTACGTACAATAAAAACTTTGCATTATGAAAGCAACTGCCTATGTCGTTCACAAATATGTTAAACAACAATGGCCCAAGAATGGAACCTTGGGGAACACCAGATGTTACTTAAGTGGTGTTTGATTTGTACCCGTTGATCACCACCCTTCGACAGCGATTCGATATGTAAGAAGCAAACCAACGAAGTAAGTTGCCACGGATTCCGTTATAAGCAATTTTATCCAGAAAAATTTTATGATCCACCTTGTCAAAAGCCTTGTAAAAATCCGTGTATACTGCTAAGTTTCGTTACGGATAGTCAGAAGCCAGTATAATCTGACTCCAATCTTGCCATGAAGTACCGTGTTACCCCAGTTAATGGGTTGTGGAGGTCTGGTAGGCAGCCGCTCCTTGTAAAATACTGGTATTCAGCTAAATCCGGCTTGACTGGAAGCCGACCCCAATATAGTTGGGAAAAGGCTAGGCAGATGATGACTGCTAAGTTCGTCGCGTTACATGAGTACTTCCAGAAAACCGACCTGAGCAAAGAGTTAACGATGACGTAATGGTAGGAGATGTGTGTGTTGAGGTTGAGGCACACTTTGAGCGCGTCGTTGTTGTGCGGCATGATCCGGAAGAGTGACACGAAGCAGTCCGTCATCAGGTCCAGTTCCGAGTAGCCGGACATCAGGTTGCCGCGGATGTAGGATTTTGAGGGGTTGAAGAGTAGAGACTGGAATGAAAAACCAACGTTAATTGAAATTATTTGGTCTGTTTCGTAGTTTAAACTTAAACACACACAAAATAAAGCTCAAATTGAAGTTGAGTTGATTTGGCAGCACTGATGGCCTAATAGTAACACCCCGACCGTACGAATTGTAGATCGCGAGTTTAGGTAAACCTTATCAGACGCATTACTTTGTATTATTTATTTAATCACGGCTTTGAGAGCAATGACTCTCAAAGTCGTGATGGTAAACATTCATGATATTTTCCTTAGTGCACGCCAGCGTTCAAGCTTGAGTACTAAACTATGAAACAGTGTCAACGAAGCGGTAGCGTCGTGCCCTTGTATCTTTACTTCGTCGACAGAGTTTCATACTTTTATATGCGCGCTTCACGCAGGCGTACACCAAGCGTATTGTGACGAATACACGCCTATGAAGCTACGTGTCCGAGGACAGTAGGCCTTATAGTCCTTATCCGACCGGCCACTTACACATGGCTCACCGTCTGTGCCTACTGTGCTTCACAAATCTGCCTATAGAGAATACTTGTTCGAAGGAATATATCTATATACCTACTGAGTAGAACTGACGGCAGCACGGGTCGATTTTTAAGGTTAAGCAACGCTTGCCAAGGTTGGTCTGTGGATGGGTGACCATCTTAACATACCGAGTTTCCTCCGTGCCTCGGAAAGCACGTTAAGCCGTAATTTCCGGCTGTCATTAATTGTTGTTCAAATTTTTGGCAGTCGTTACGGATAGTCAGAAGCCAGTAAATCTGACTCCAGTCTTGCCATGAAGAACTGTGTTACCCCAGTTAATGGGTTGTGGAGTACTGGTAGGCAGCCGCTCCTCATAAAATACTGGTATTCAGCTAAATCCGGATTCACTGGAAGCCGACCCCAATATAGTTGGGAAAAGGCTAGGTAGATAATGATGAGTAGAGCTCACCTTGAGGTCGTTGATGACGGACTTGACGAGTATGAAGGTGACGTTGCCGGAGTCGGCTATGTTCAGGTAGGTGGACGCCTTGCACAGCTTCACGCACGTCACCACGGCCGCCTCCGTCATCTGCTTCGAGTTGTAACGCCTCTGTCCTCATCATATATCTCTGTATACTGAGTAGAGCTCACCTTGAGGTCGTTGATGACGGACTTGACGAGTATGAAGGTGACGTTGCCGGAGTCGGCTATGTTCAGGTAGGTGGACGCCTTGCACAGCTTCACGCACGTCACCACGGCCGCCTCCGTCATCTGCTTCGAGTTGTAACGCCTCTGTCCTCATCATATATCTCTGTATACTGAGTAGAGCTCACCTTGAGGTCGTTGATGACGGACTTGACGAGTATGAAGGTGACGTTGCCGGAGTCGGCTATGTTCAGGTAGGTGGACGCCTTGCACAGCTTCACGCACGTCACCACGGCCGCCTCCGTCATCTGCTTCGAGTTGTAACGCCTCTGTCCTCATCATATATCTCTGTATACTGAGTAGAGCTCACCTTGAGGTCGTTGATGACGGACTTGACGAGTATGAAGGTGACGTTGCCGGAGTCGGCTATGTTCAGGTAGGTGGACGCCTTGCACAGCTTCACGCACGTCACCACGGCCGCCTCCGTCATCTGCTTCGAGTTGTAACGCCTCTGTCCTCATCATATATCTCTGTATACTGAGTAGAGCTCACCTTGAGGTCGTTGATGACGGACTTGACGAGTATGAAGGTGACGTTGCCGGAGTCGGCTATGTTCAGGTAGGTGGACGCCTTGCACAGCTTCACGCACGTCACCACGGCCGCCTCCGTCATCTGCTTCGAGTTGTAACGCCTCTGTCCTCATCATATATCTCTGTATACTGAGTAGAGCTCACCTTGAGGTCGTTGATGACGGACTTGACGAGTATGAAGGTGACGTTGCCGGAGTCGGCTATGTTCAGGTAGGTGGACGCCTTGCACAGCTTCACGCACGTCACCACGGCCGCCTCCGTCATCTGCTTCGAGTTGTAACGCCTCTGTCCTCATCATATATCTCTGTATACTGAGTAGAGCTCACCTTGAGGTCGTTGATGACGGACTTGACGAGTATGAAGGTGACGTTGCCGGAGTCGGCTATGTTCAGGTAGGTGGACGCCTTGCACAGCTTCACGCACGTCACCACGGCCGCCTCCGTCATCTGCTTCGAGTTGTAACGCCTCTGTCCTCATCATATATCTCTGTATACTGAGTAGAGCTCACCTTGAGGTCGTTGATGACGGACTTGACGAGTATGAAGGTGACGTTGCCGGAGTCGGCTATGTTCAGGTAGGTGGACGCCTTGCACAGCTTCACGCACGTCACCACGGCCGCCTCCGTCATCTGCTTCGAGTTGTAACGCCTCTGTCCTCATCATATATCTCTGTATACTGAGTAGAGCTCACCTTGAGGTCGTTGATGACGGACTTGACGAGTATGAAGGTGACGTTGCCGGAGTCGGCTATGTTCAGGTAGGTGGACGCCTTGCACAGCTTCACGCACGTCACCACGGCCGCCTCCGTCATCTGCTTCGAGTTGTAACGCCTCTGTCCTCATCATATATCTCTGTATACTGAGTAGAGCTCACCTTGAGGTCGTTGATGACGGACTTGACGAGTATGAAGGTGACGTTGCCGGAGTCGGCTATGTTCAGGTAGGTGGACGCCTTGCACAGCTTCACGCACGTCACCACGGCCGCCTCCGTCATCTGCTTCGAGTTGTAACGCCTCTGTCCTCATCATATATCTCTGTATACTGAGTAGAGCTCACCTTGAGGTCGTTGATGACGGACTTGACGAGTATGAAGGTGACGTTGCCGGAGTCGGCTATGTTCAGGTAGGTGGACGCCTTGCACAGCTTCACGCACGTCACCACGGCCGCCTCCGTCATCTGCTTCGAGTTGTAACGCCTCTGTCCTCATCATATATCTCTGTATACTGAGTAGAGCTCACCTTGAGGTCGTTGATGACGGACTTGACGAGTATGAAGGTGACGTTGCCGGAGTCGGCTATGTTCAGGTAGGTGGACGCCTTGCACAGCTTCACGCACGTCACCACGGCCGCCTCCGTCATCTGCTTCGAGTTGTAACGCCTCTGTCCTCATCATATATCTCTGTATACTGAGTAGAGCTCACCTTGAGGTCGTTGATGACGGACTTGACGAGTATGAAGGTGACGTTGCCGGAGTCGGCTATGTTCAGGTAGGTGGACGCCTTGCACAGCTTCACGCACGTCACCACGGCCGCCTCCGTCATCTGCTTCGAGTTGTAACGCCTCTGTCCTCATCATATATCTCTGTATACTGAGTAGAGCTCACCTTGAGGTCGTTGATGACGGACTTGACGAGTATGAAGGTGACGTTGCCGGAGTCGGCTATGTTCAGGTAGGTGGACGCCTTGCACAGCTTCACGCACGTCACCACGGCCGCCTCCGTCATCTGCTTCGAGTTGTAACGCCTCTGTCCTCATCATATATCTCTGTATACTGAGTAGAGCTCACCTTGAGGTCGTTGATGACGGACTTGACGAGTATGAAGGTGACGTTGCCGGAGTCGGCTATGTTCAGGTAGGTGGACGCCTTGCACAGCTTCACGCACGTCACCACGGCCGCCTCCGTCATCTGCTTCGAGTTGTAACGCCTCTGTCCTCATCATATATCTCTGTATACTGAGTAGAGCTCACCTTGAGGTCGTTGATGACGGACTTGACGAGTATGAAGGTGACGTTGCCGGAGTCGGCTATGTTCAGGTAGGTGGACGCCTTGCACAGCTTCACGCACGTCACCACGGCCGCCTCCGTCATCTGCTTCGAGTTGTAACGCCTCTGTCCTCATCATATATCTCTGTATACTGAGTAGAGCTCACCTTGAGGTCGTTGATGACGGACTTGACGAGTATGAAGGTGACGTTGCCGGAGTCGGCTATGTTCAGGTAGGTGGACGCCTTGCACAGCTTCACGCACGTCACCACGGCCGCCTCCGTCATCTGCTTCGAGTTGTAACGCCTCTGTCCTCATCATATATCTCTGTATACTGAGTAGAGCTCACCTTGAGGTCGTTGATGACGGACTTGACGAGTATGAAGGTGACGTTGCCGGAGTCGGCTATGTTCAGGTAGGTGGACGCCTTGCACAGCTTCACGCACGTCACCACGGCCGCCTCCGTCATCTGCTTCGAGTTGTTTTGAGGACCTGGAAATTATTTCAAAACATTATTTTCAGCGCTATCGCCTTCGTTGATATGAATACGTTTAAAGACGTGGCGAGGACCACCGCCATTGACCTGGTGGTCAAATATAGAGAGGGATCTCAAAAAAGCCTGTTCGCCAAAATTTACAACCCAAGATAAAGCCACTTGGCGCAGGATAATGAGGAGACCTGACCCAAATAATGGGACCAGGGAAGAAACAAGAAGAAAAATAAGATTATATTTATATACTATGTGAGAAATAAGTATGTTAGAGGAAGTTTGAAAGTGACGCCAGTGACTGAAAAAATGAAAGGGAATCGTTTGTCTTCGTATGGTCATATGAACCTATAACTCCATCTCCCTTTCTAACTGGCTTGAATGTCATTTTAACACGTTATGGCAAGGTCCCTGGACGAAACAAGTATCTGTGTGTGACAATTCTTTTTCTTCCTAAGTTTAAAGGTAGGCTTTCGAACCGAGCGTCTATAGCGTCAGTGCCGCCGCGACAGTAATGAACGTATATATAAAATTGAAGTTTAGTAATAGTCACATTATATTGAATTTTGCCTGGACCTGCGCGGCGTCAGTGACGTCATTGACGCCGCGTCAGTGTCGCTGGGTTCGAAAGTCGTTCCCTAGAATTTCATACATTTGCATAGAACATCTATCTGTCGCTCTGTCGCGGCGTCACAGTCGCGGCGTCACTGACGCTATAGACGCTCGATTCGAAAGGCTACCTTAACGGACTGACATAGCAAAAAAAAATAAACAAAACAGACAGCAAAATATAGAACCTCCTCCTTTTTGAAGTCGGTTAATAAAATTGGCATAGGATTACGATTATAATGAGCTATGATTTTAGATAATATACTTACTAAGCCCCCGTTTGACGGAGTCAATAAAATGTTTTTTCTTCGTATGTCGCGGACTGCACGGCGCGCCGCTGTCCGCGTTCACTATTTCTTCTAGAACTTTCTGTTGACAATTATACAAATTGTTTTTAATTTATAACATACAATTTGTATTCGTCAAAGATCTACACAAAAGTGTACTTAATCTTTTTTTACTAGAACTAGAGCTTGACTGCGATCCCACCTGATGGTAAGCAGTGATGCATTCGTAGATGGTCCTACATGCTAGATGCCTACACAAATATTTTAAAGTAATTTCTGCCAAAGGCATTGCCCGCATGTAAGTCGGTTTCTCCATTAAAATTTTGCACCTCATTTCATCCTCTTAACAAAATCTTTTCTTATTCCTTGTATCCATCACAAAACTTTGTGTAAAATTCTAACGTTCTAGGTCCTAGGGTTTGACCTAGGCGTTGATGGGTCAGTGGGCGAATCAGGACTTAGCATTTTACATTTTTTTTAATAGCCTAGTTTGTGTCCCACTGCTGGGCAAAGACTTCCCCTTTCTCCTTCCACATCTCTCTGTCTTGGGCGAATACGATCAGATCGTCACACCACCTTCGCCGCGGTCGCCCTCGACGGCGTCGACCTCCCTCAGGCGTCCAGTGAGTGACAATCTTCGCCCATCTGTCCGGGTGCAATAATACCATGCAAAAAAAAAACCTTCCACCCATACTCACAGGGTTCAAAACCAGTAACATGATCTGTAGCGGCCACATAGCCACTCTGGACTTCTTGTTATCCGAGAAGCTGTCTTGTAGAATATCGAATAGCGTGTCGCAGCACTTGCTAAGTTCATCGTTAGGCCGACATTGGACTTCTGCGAATTCCTGGAATAGAATAAAACATTATTCATTACACTTACGGGATATCTTCTATGATTATTTATTGTTTTGAGTTCCCGATATTATTATTAATTGATTTTGTCCAGATGATGTTTCAAAATTTCTGAATTTTTTCATTTAAATAAAGGAGATCATCCATTTTGGTCCAAATTTACAAAGAAAAAAAAGCATGACAATCTGTTAAAATTTGACCTCTAAAGCAATTTTTTTAATATCACACTAAAACTGTACCCTTGGAGTTATTGATGTTTTTAAAAAAATCATCTTGCGTATATTTTCTTAGATTCTTCATAGACTTTGGAGGTATGTAAAACAGAGAGTAAAGTCCCACATACCTCCGTTAAAAAGGGAGGATCCTCCGACCGGACGGGTGTTATGTCCGGTGGGCTACTGCCCAATAGAAAATTTCGGGCTCTTGTATATAATCAAATCGCGCGGAGAACTTTGGTTGGATTCTGAGACGTCATATGTAGTAGAGACGTCGCTACAAGGACCATGTCTATAAGTTGCACTAAAGTATGCAAGTAGCTTGCATGCCAGTGAGATATAACCAGTGATAAGAATAGGTAGTGCCTATTTGCCTAAACTTCGAAGAACAGAGACAAGAAACGGAGACTTCCTTAGGACTAAATTTTTTTCCGAGACATCTGTCCCGAAATTTCGAGACAACACTTAAATACATTTAAAAAAATTGTTATTTGGAATAAATAATCCCTATTACGATCAACAAGTCATTTACAAAATGTTCTTCAAAAAAAAATTCTGTAAATTTTATGGTTGTAACGATTGTGTATGTGATTTATTATGATAGTCGCAAACTTTTGGTAAATATTGACGAATTACTTATTCCACATAACAATTTTTTTTAGTGGATTTAAAGTGTTATCTCGAAATTTCGGCCTCGGAAAAAATTTTGTCCTAAGGAGGTCTCTGTTTTTAGTCTCTGTTCTTCGAAGTTTAGGCAAATAGGCACTACCTATTCCTATCACTGGTTATAACTAATTCGGAGTGGAGTAGTGAAGTGACGAAATGGAGTGGTGGGGTGGTAGAGTGGAATGGCATGAAGTCACTTTTGTAAGTACACGTGGGGACTACCTTTCCTTTCATATCACTTCTCACACAGTCTATCAGATACATGATAAGATAAACAAATAAAATTTACCTGGGGGTAAGTATCCATCCAATTCCATATAGCTTTCTCTAGAGACGAAACTAAAACTATGTGCGCCGATTTCCTTAATAATTTAAACTTTTGTATTGATTCTGAAACAAACACGCTTTATTAATAAAGATTCCGAATATAATATAATAGTATATTTACCTAAAGTTTGTAGAAGTTAATAAAAATAGCGAAGATTTTAGTATTATACTTCATTGGTTACTTTCGATAAAAGTAAACTCCTAGCGCCACCTACTCGTATGTGAAACTAATTTTACAGAGATAATAATTAACTAGTGCGTCTCACCATCAACGACTGGATCACAGCTTTCCATCAGGTGGGATCGCAGTCAAGCATTAGTTTATATCCATTTTAAACAAAAAAGTAAAGTAATTTGACAGATAACTTCTCCTGTTCTGGGTGAAGCGAAGATTTTTACTGATTAACGCCTGTTTTCAATAAGCTATCTATCTACAGTTGCAGCTACTAAAGATAAACAAATCTATCCTTTTGCCCTTACTTGCTTTCCTATAACCTACCGACGGCTAGCATTTCCTACCAAAAGTTGTGAATTGATAGATAGAATCTTACTGTTAATCGGGGATAGCTATCTATCTATGAACTGCGGTAAGTTATTGAAAACTGTGAAATGAGATGTTCTGTCCCACTCCTGGGCAAAGGCCTCCCTCCACTCTTTCCACCTTTCGCGAGCCCGCGCTTCCTCCTGCCAGTTCTAGCGGAATCTGTCCAATTCGTTGCGCCATCTCCTTCGTGGTCTACCGCGACCTCGTCGTACTGTTTCAGGGCACCAACTTTGTGCTACTTTGGCCCACAGTTTGTCGGGCATGCCGCAGACATGTCCTGCCCAGTCCCATTTTAGTTGGGCAGCCTTTTGAGCCACATCAACGATTTTGGATGACGAAATGCTGGCAATGTTGGTCTTGGAGTTCGATCCGTTAATTTAACACCTAGTAAACTGTGCTTCATTGCTCGTTGGCAAACCTTGAGTTTAGACTTCTATTACATACGAAAACGACATAAGTTTCAAATGATGAATTACCTGTTAACAGCCATATAAGCCTCAGTATATCGACGTTAATGTGTTGTATTAACTCTATATCTGTATAATATTGGAAAGTGTCTTCCGTAACTCTTACTGACATAAATATAAGGTTTAAATTACAACGACATAAGTTACAAATAACAAATCACCTGTTAACAGCCGTATAAGCCTCAATATATCGACATTGATGTGTTGTATTAACTCTATATCTATATAATATTGGAAAGTGTCTTCCGTAACTCTTACTGACATAAATATAAGGTTTAAATTACAACGACATAAGTCACAAATAACAAATCACCTGTTAACAGCCATAAGCCTCAGTATATCGACGTTAATATGTTGTATTAACTCTATATCTGTATAATATTGGAAAGTGTCTTCCGTAACTCTTACTGACATAAATATAAGGTTTAAATTACAATGACATAAGTTACAAATAACAAATCACCTGTTAACAGCCGTATAAGCCTCAGTATATCGACGTTAATATGTTGTATTAACTCTATATCTGTACAATATTGGAAAGTGTCTTCCGTAACTCTTACTGCCATAAATATAAGGTTTAAATTACAATGACATAAGTTACAAATAACAAATCACCTGTTAACAGCCGTATAAGCCTCAGTATATCGAAGTTAATGTGTTGAATTAACTCTATATCAGTATAATATTGGAAAGTGTCTTCCGTAACTCTTACTGACATAAATATAAGGTTTAAATTACAACGACACAAGTCACAAATAATGAATTACCTGTTAACAGCCGTATAAGCCTCAATATATCGACGTTAATGTGTTGTATTAACTCTATATCTGTATAATATTGGAAAGTGTCTTCCGTAACTCTTACTGACATAAATATAAGGTTTAAATTACAACGACATAAGTTACAAATAACAAATCACCTGTTAACAGCCGTATAAGCCTCAGTATATCGACGTTAATATGTTGAATTAACTCTATATCTGTATAATCGGGGTTTTCTTCTGAGCTAGATGATAGTTCCTGGAAACATATAATAATAAATAAATAATATTCCACAACTTTCACACAACGCCATCTAGTCCCAAGCTAAGCAGAGCTTGTGTCATGGGTACTAAACAACTGATAAACATACTTAATATTTCTAAATAAATGCATATCTATACTAATATTATAAAGAGGTAAAATTTGTAAGTTTGTAGGTTTGTAAGTTTGTATGTAGGGGGTAATCTCTGGAACTACTGGTCCGATTTGAAAAATTCAGTGTTAGATAGCCCATTTATCGAGGAATGCTATAGGCTATATACCATCACGCTACGACCCACGGGAGCGGAGCAGTAACGAAAAATGCGGGTGAAACCGCAGGGGACAGCTAGTTACAGATAAAATACACTCAGACACAGAACAAATTATCGTACTCATCACACAAACATTTGTTCTGGGTGGGAATCGAACCCACGACCTCAGGCATAGCAGTCAGAGCCACTAACCACTAGACCAACAGGCCAGTCCAGTCATAACATGTTACGTCTCTTGACATGTTTTCTTCGAGAGGTAGAATAGAATGGAATGGAATAGAATGTAATAGGTGAGGAGCTCGTGGCTAGATAATAACAGCCGCACAGATTGATCTTCAAGGTTAAGCAACGCTTGCCTAGGTTGGTCTGTGGATGGGTGACCATCTTAACATAACGAGTTTCCTCCGTGCCTCGGAAAGCACGTTAAGCCGTTGGTCCCGGCTGTCATTTGGAGATCTTTGGCAGTCGTTACGGATAGTCAGAAGCCAGTAAATCTGACTCCAGTCTTGCCATGAAGTACCGTGTTACCCCAGTTAATGGGTTGTGGAGGTCTGGTAGGCAGCCGCTCCTCGTAAAATACTGGTATTCAGCTAAATCCGGCTTGACTGGAAGCCGACCCCAATATAGTTGGGAAAAGGCTAGGCAGATGATGATGATGGAATAGAATGTAATAGAATGGAATAGAATAAACTATATTGTACACCAAAAAAGTAACAATTTATGCAGAGAGGTAAGAACAGGTTTTGTTCGTAAACATCCCATTTGAAAATGAAAAAAAAAATCCGGCTCGAAGGACCATATGTTGGGATAGCTCCTTGGAATGAAACACGAGTGGACTGTATAACAAGACTAGTTTCCGCCCGCGGCTTCGCCCGCGTGGTGTGTTGATAAAAAGCAGCCTATAGCAAAAATAACAAAATCGAAAAAAAAGTATGAGTAAAAGTAGCCTATATGTTAATCCAAGGTATAAACTATCTAAATACCAAATTTCAACCAGATCGGTCCAGCCGTTTTTTCGTGAAAGAGTAACAAACATACATCCATCCTCACAAACTTTCGCATTTATAATATTAGTAGGATTAGGTAATATATTGAGATGTAGATAATTGAGATGACAACTGTTACTTGAAAATGCTAAAAAGAATAAGTTTTGAAGAGCGCGAGCGCGGGTGTCGAAGTGTGTAACAGCTGACTGGCGAGCTGTCATGACGCGTTGAGCCGAGGTCTCAACAGGTTTATTTTAAGGCGGAGAATCATCAAAATGCCTTCTCCCGTTCTGGGCGGAGCGGAAGGGCGTGTCAGACTTTTACTGACTAAAACCCACTCCTGTTCCTTCTTTGCCCTAATTCCGGCGTCCCGGGGATATATTTCGTCAACCCAGAAGGCTTTGGCCCTACAGTATGCTGACATCTCTTTGAGGCGCGCGTGGAACAATATATACGCGCCGTCGACGACATGGGCTTGGCCTACGGTGTCTGGAAATCGGGATCAGAATCCCAGCGGCGGGGGCGTGAGGGCCATGCCCTCCCGCGTGTGGCCGCTTTCTTCGCTAGCATTACTGCTCCGCAGAAGTATGCGACCGCCTGCCACTCCTCCTCGCTCCGGACCCTGGCCTGTACCAGGGCCTGGCGTGAGAGGGCACTGCCACCAATCGCCACAGAGGTAAGAACGGATCAAAAGTCCATCTTGATACGATTGCGTGAAAGAGTAACAAACATCCAGACATCCATTCTCACAAATTTTCACATTTATAATATTATACTCCGTTTGTTTAGGTAGTTAACTAAAGGTAAACAGTCTTGGTATGTCTTTTTATATTAAAGAGGTCGTATATAATATACACAAAGATTATTTAAATTTAGTTTATTAGCTAACATCGATTTAGGTAAATACCTATTTGCAAAGATTTTTACATACAATTTATAGACAACTTTTAGATAAAAAGACATGTCAAGATTGTTTAACTTTAGTTAACTACCTAAACCGACGGAGTATAGTAGGATTAATACAGGCATGTGACACTCACAGAGTTATTTTTAAAACACCAAACAGACTTCCAGAACTTTATAATTATTGACATCGTAAACAACAACGTCTGTACTACGACCTTTCTAAGAAAACATAATGCATTTAAAATAAAAAATAAAAAACTTATCAGATAACACTATAAAATTAATCAAAACTGGCCCAGTGCGAGTTAGATTCGCGCACTGAGGGTTCCGTACCAACTTACTTAAGAAAACAGTTCAATTCTCGAATTGAGTCTTAAAGTCTTTTTTTTTTTTGTCTTGTGACGTAACTAGACGTAGCCAAATTTCAGGATTTTAGGTCAACGGGAAGTATCCTATTAATTTTGAGATATATCTTTTTATCTTTTTCCTTAGATAGTGTCAAATTATACGTTTTTTACGACGTAAACGGCTGTATCTTTTTTTTGTTAACTTACAAGTTTGATTTTTGCACAGCTTCAAGGAACCGCAGACCTAAAGGATTTTAATTTCAACTCGATACCTTCACTCGTTCCCGAGATAAAGGGTCTTAACAGACAGCCAGACAAAGTGATCCTATGTGGGTTCCGTGTTTTCTCTTTGAGTTACGGAACTTCAAAAAAAGATTAGATATGAGTAAAAGTGATAGTTATTTAGATTACAGACTATAAGATAAACAGATTAAACGTAGTATTGCGAGAGATATTAAATATTACAACAATAGACTGGTCCAAAACGCATTAGATAACAATTATTCCTTAGAAATTGGTAATGCCTTATTATGATAATATGTCACAGAGTAAGAGGTCGCGGCGGCCATCGAGATACATTACATTAGTATGAAAGCGCCATAGAGCGCGCGCACCTGTGGCCGCTGGCCGCGTGCGACCAGGTACATAATTAGGTCCGCAGTCCCTTGAAGCTGTGCAAAAATCAAACTTGTAAATTGGCGGGGAAAAAAGATATGCCTGTTTACGTTGCAAAAAACGTAAGTTGGTACGGAACACTCAGCGCGCGAGTCCGACTCGCACTTGCCCTTTTTTTTCTTAAAACAAACCTTAGTAAGTTATTTTGTTGATACTAACACTATGGACATAATTATGTCTTAAATAAAGAATATAAATGTTGAATTACCTGTAACCTCGCGCTAATCCTGTTGAACACCGCGTTAAAGAAGTTCAGACTGAGCGCGAAAAGCACCTTACTAGCCAACTGCCGCAGTAGAGTGTTGTTTAACGTGCTTTCATTGCGCATGTCCGTGTAGTAGTAGATGGACACTGTGGAGAGGAAACGAGAGGGAATTAGAGGAGTATTATAAACCATATGAAGTCTAAGGCCAGGCGCGCACTAGCGGCCAGGCCGCAGGCGCCCAAGTGAAACAAATGAAACCGCCATAGAGTGCGCGCTTCTGTCCGCACGCGGCCAGCGGCCACAGGCGCGCGCTCTATGGCGGTTTCATACTAATGTATGTATCTCGATGGCCGCCGCGTCCTGGCCGCTGGCCGCTGGCCGCTAGTGCGCTATGGGGTTAACAAGTGTCCTAAGTGGGTGATTTGACGCGAACGAAGCAATGAGGCGCGAATGGTTGTTCCCATTGCATAGCTTCGCATTAGCGTTGACAATTTAATGACGTTCACAAGTGATATTCTATTGCAGAGAAACGGGACCGTATGTCTGTGTAGTAGTTAGATGGACACTGTGGAGAGGAAACGAGAGGGAATTAAAGGAATTCGTATTTATTGCATCACTGCTTACCAACAGATGGGATCGCAGTCAAGACCTAAAGTTGACAAAAAATGTAAGGCCCGTTTCGATATTTGAGAAAGATCCTAGAATGTAACTTGGAACGAAACTGAAAGAAACAATGAAATAATAAGTAATTACATAAAGTGTTTTAAAAAAATGCATACTTCTTTTGGCGTGTTAAATAATGTTATTATATTATATTGCGAGTTATTATTATTATTATATCTAGCCTATGCTGTCCCACTGCTGGGCAAAGGCATCCTTCCATCGGTCCCGGCTTTAAGCCACTTCTTGCCAATTCTCAAGGAAGTATATAGTAGCGAGTATCCTATTATTATTTTTCACTAGTTACGTCGCGATGATAAAACTGGCCTTTTATTTTTTGACATGTTTAGTTTATATTATAGCCTCATACTTGAACGTATGAGACACAATCTCTAAAACGGCTAATTTAATATAACTTCTAGAATATTTTATCCATAAATGTAAACCTGGTAAGGATCGCAGGAATCCGATGGATGCAAGACACAATTATGGTGTAGGGCTATGTCTAGCAGTACATGTCTTTCGGTTGAAATGATGATGCAATGCTCATAAACTTACCTTGTTATACGAAGCCGCATAATGCGGAGTGGTAAGTGTCACGGAAATCGGATGGATGCGACAACGACCAGTACTGTGCTCCCGAGCACAGTACTGGTCGTTGTGGCGTCAATTGGGAGTTCGGCAAAAACTAGATAGTCTATGCGCTTCTGTTCTTACTCCTTTTTTTTTGGGGGGGAAACCTTCAAAAGGCGCCTAGAATTTAAGGGAAAATACTAGGGAAAACTCACCGATAAACTGACAGACCTCCCTCAGCAGTATCTTGACATTCATAGCCTCGTCATACTTGGCGGTATCCTTAGGCTGCGAGCTGAGACATATCTCCAGCGTGTCCAGCACTATGACCAGACTGTCGTGGTAGCCTTTCTCCAGTTCTGTCTGAGGACGGTTCGCACCTATCGATATTGTAGGCTGGTACTGTGGAAAGTAATACTGTTTGAGCGGTTGATATGAGCTGTCTGAATAATAGTTTTTTGGCTTAAACTAACAAATAAACATAACAAATACGGCCTTATAATGTTCCTAGAGAGCAGTGGTGGCCCAGTGGTAACTGCCGCGACTTGCAAGTTGTAGGTCGCGGGTTCAAACCCGGTCACGCGCAGTACTTTGTGTAATTTATTTCATCACCACTGCTCTCAAAACGGTGAAGGAAAACATCGCGAGGAAACCGGCATGTCCTAGAACCAAAAATTCGAAGACATGTGACATCCACCAATCCGCAATGGGCCCGCGCGGTGGATTATAGCCCATTCCCTCTCCTAGAGAGGAGGCCTGAGTCCCAGCAGTCGGTACATTATAAGGCCGATAATGCTAATGCTAATGTTCCCACTGCTTAGACTCAGGTCTTCTCTTTAAGAGAAGGAATGGGCCGTTATCTACGCGGACCCAGTGCGGATTAGTGGTTATGATATGTCTTTGAATTTTTGGCTCGTGGACATTTCTCTTTCACCGTTTTGCGAATAGTGGTCAATTAGACAAAGTAATGCCGCCTGCTGGCTGGCTGAGTTTGAACCCACCTCAGACAACTTGTAAGTCGGGGCCATAACCACAGGGCCACCACTATTTTCACCAAAAAAAGTACACCCAACTTTAAAGCACCTACAGAATGAGACATAATAAAGCATGCGTTTGTTCTCTTTAGTGAAGTGTGATGCAGATGGACCCTTCTCGTACCCTCCGCTGTAGCCCGACTCCTGACGAAGATAAACGACAGGGCGTCCGAACTTTTATGTATTTATTTCATATTGCAGTCGTACAAAACTTTTATGGGTGTAAAATTATAAATCAAGATACTATTGTATATAACGTATTGGAAAATATGGGTGCAAGAAAGAAAAGTGACACTGTAAAATTAAAGCCCTGATTCCGTTAATAGTTTATGATGTTGTCACACTCCTTCAACCCCCTCCCTTCCCCTTAATATGTAACGTAATTTATCAATAACTCCTAGACTTATTTTTTTAGGTAGGCAATCATTCAATGGCTTCTCCTGCTCCATGGTGGAGCGAGAGGGTGAGCCAGATTTTTACTGACTAAAACCCACTGGTCTTCAGTTGCCCTTTGCTTTCTAGGACCACGGATTCCCTTTTAAAATTTCCTCGTGGCCCTAGTAGACATCCGCCCTGTTCCTAAGGTTTTACTGACTCTGTGAAGAAGAAGAGTCTGATCGCGTGGAACACCTACGCAACGTCCAACAAGGGCTCGGCCCTTATCGTAAGGCCGACCATGTGGCTCGTCTTACGCAAGCCCGAATTTTTTTTTTTTTTTCTACTACTAATTGGCAATCTGTTACGGAAGCAATAATATTCGTACAATACGCTAGCTGAAATCTGTCTTTGTTGTGGTGAGTAGATTTGTCCAGCGACGCATGTCTCAAATTTATCTGGGAAATCTTTCTGCTATCTCGTAGACACCCTTTCGGTTGGCCATGGAAACACGTAAGTGTAAGATTATAAAAACTTACCAATTCATTAACTCTCTGCAGTATCTTAGTGAGGCCGGCGATGACTAAGGAGAAGCGGTGTCTGCTGATCTGGACGAGGCATGCTTTGCACTGCTCCTCGTTTATGCGCGAGTGAAGGTTCTGAGCGCCTGTCTTGTAGGGTAGCTGGGGGGAAAAGGAAAATAAGTTCGTTTAAATTTTTGGTAATTTAATTACAATAAAAAACTAAGATGGCACTGTTTAGAGCGCATACACACGAGCAGCATGAATAGAACTAAAGTGAATAGTGTGTTTGAGCACTTAATCAAAAATGTAGCCCATAGTTTCCCAACCATATATGAACTACTGCCCCCTTTACAAGAACACAAATTCCAACGCCCCCTTTTACATAATAGCTAATTATCTTATTTTTATGTGTCTGTTTATTATTTATCTATTAATAATTACGAAATAAAAATTAAATCTCTTGCTTTAAGAGCTTGCTCTAAAAATCATGGTACTTGTGGTCGTAGTTAGTAATTATTTAAAAATACCAATACTAAAACATGTTGCCAATTTGCCTTTGGACCTGGTACCGCCCCCTTGGAAAAGCTCCAGCACCCAATGAAGGGCGGTATCGCCACCACCACAGAATCTACGATCTAGCGGCTAGATCGTAACTAGCGAAACTATTTTATTTGGGCTAGATTCTAGCCCAAATAAAATAGTTTATTAAGCGACATCAAAAAAAGGAGGAGGTAATAATTAGATTATTTAATTTCTTTTTTTGTATGTTCACCGATTTCTCGGTAAATTGACTGACTTTGTTTTTTTTTTTTTACTAAAATGTTGAATAGAGAATAGCTCCCGTAAAAATATTGTTATGATCTGATAATGAACTTCGAAGTTATGGAACAGAACTCCTTATAGGATTACAGCAGAAATGTCATAACAAGAAAAATTGCTTTGTTAGGCGTGTAGTCAATGACTGACTGAACGAAGAAGGGGAAGGCAGGGGAGGGGGGTACCACAATAAAAAAAGTATAATACCTAAAAAAGTATAAACTTTTTACAAAAAACTAATACAACTGACTTAAATTTTTAAAAACTAAAAGTTTGTTGCACTAAATAACTTTAATTTTGGAAGTTGGTGTTAAATAACAAAGAGACAAAACTATTATAGAAATAAAGACTTTCGAAATTAAAGTTGATTTGTTTTTTAACATTAAAGATGGTCAATGTCACCCTGTATATTAACCTATCAGATGCCCGCAAAACGAGACACAATAGTAAGACAATGACAGCGCGGTTGCAGGCTACCACTAGGGGATTCATGACTTAATTCATGAATCCCTGACCAGTTGCATGATATGTGATAGGTTAATTCCTATCACACTCCTACTCTCAAAGTATAGAAGCACAAGTATGAGTTGGTGTGATCAGAGGTAGCTCAATCTCCATAAAAGTCAACCGGTATACATAAGAAGTAATTTTGCTTTATCGATATAGAAGTCAACCTGTATATAAATTCTTATGACACCACCCTCTATGGGCTGCGAGATTGTTTGAAAGAATCCAGCACCACATGAACGCACATGGGTACCTAGGTTTAAAACCACACTGTTTACACTTGCTGGATACCTAATGTCATATCCTTTAACCTATCACATACCCGCAAAACGAGACACAATAGTAAGACAATAACAGCGCGGTCCTATGAGACCGGTCGGGGACAAGCAAAAACTTTAAAAAAAGTAATCATGGGCCACCCTGGTGTTTTGTGTTTTGCTTTAAATGATATTTAACCACTATCACATACCCACGAAACGAGACACAATAGTAAGACAATAACTGCGCGGTTGCACGAGATCGGTCGGGGATTCATGAATTAAACAACTTCAGAAAATAGCAGGTTCTCAATTTTTCATTTAGGTTTACAGCGCTCAATCCCGAGCATAAAGGAGACAGGATAACGTCTGTCGGGACCCCTTGTATAAGTATATGGGAATTATAACATAAGGCACTCATGAAATTTAGATGTAGACATCTGGTCAAAGCCAAGTACCTATTGGATTATTCTAAAATAAATTTATAATACAAGGTAAGGTGTGTATAATAAATTAATATTCTATAAATAAAATAAACAATTCGGCCCCACCTACTCAATTTAATCAAAGTTTTTTAAGGAAATACTGGCAACATAACACAATAGATATTATTAGGGCTAATAGCGAACTATTCTCAATCATTTCAAATTAGTTTTTCGAATATTTAAGTCATTCTAAATGCCGCACTCGTAACGCCGGGGTTTCGATCAATAACTTACAATAATATTATCATATAAAATAAGATATCGAAATGAAATGCTATAAATGACGCATAGGAAAATTATATATCTTATTAGAAACTGTTTGGAGCCTTTCCTAACATGAGATAAGTGAATAATTCTAAAGTAAAAATTCTTTTTTGTTTACATCTCCGCAAAACTCCTAATATGGGTGGGTCTTATAAAATAAATTAAATAAATAATTTGAAACTTACCTGTTCTTCGAAGCGGGCAATTAATGAATTGGCCCATTCTCCAGGCTTTTGCGTCCCCATTTTGTAAATTAAAGATGTATAGCTTGTATAAATAAATTAAAAACAACAACTTATTTTTTGCGCTTCCATTTCAGATCTTCGGTTTCTAAAAACTACCAAAATGATACTAGCTTCACGGTACCTAAGTACTACTAAAATTGTAGTAATACTATTTTACTTGATTTATTGTAATTTAAGAGAACATTTCGTAATGCCATGCTATGTTCAACGCATCGTGCATAAAAAACAACGTCCAGTTTTCTATAAATTCAAAGTTTCATTACCAACAGATACATGTTTCAAAAAATTCTACCAAGTGTTTTTAATTTTTATAGATGGAACACCAACTCCTGTCAAGTGAAAATCGATAATCTGTGGCATGCGTTCCATTCATATTTACGCCGAAATTTTATCGATTTTTGATACATAAAAATCTTTGTATAGACCTACTGGTTGTTACGCATGCGCGGGTTCTGGCTAGGTAATATTGACCCAATCTATTGACTAAAGCTTTCTTTTTTAGCGTTTTTTCATCTGAGTTTTAGCGTAGAAATTTTAGCTAAGGTGAGACTGTACTTCACATCGGACGATTTGCCCAACCTTTATCCAACGCAATTTCGATTATTTACGGAGTAGGTACTGCTCTCAGCTTTAGGATGGATCTGACAAATACCAGCTTAATGCTCTAGAGTCGCTTAAGAAGTGAGCCAAGAAGATCATCGGTAATAATGCACTTGTCTAATCAAAACTCCAAAATTGACACCGAATTGCTAGCCTGTCGGTTTTCTACCGTTTAGATTTCGGAGAGTGTGCCTTGGAATTGCACAATTTTCATGAATCCCCGACCGGTCTCATTGGACCGCGCTGTTATTGTTTTACTATTGTGTCTCGTTTCGCGGGTATTGATAGGTTAATTCCAACAAGTCCGTTCCACTATTAGACCACTAGACGTACGGCGTTGCGCCACCGGTGCACCGGCAAATTGTAGACCTCCTACAGAAAACATTGTGCGTATCTACAGCTATAAGGAGTGGAATTCCCTGCCAGCGTCGTCGGTGTTTCTTGATAGCCCCTATATTGACAAATGATGTACAACAACAAATATTAAAAAACAGAATAAAATTTAATGTTTAAGGGGACTCCCACGATACAGAACCCTTCATGTGCGATTCCAACTTACACTTGACCGGTTTATTACTTAATTCTGAAATTATTCGCTAATTTTATTGAAGTTAGATAATTTGCGACAACCTTCAATAAGAATTAGGTGGTTAAGAAGATTTAAATGATAAATCTTATAATCTTGTAAGATTTAAATGTGCTTAGTCACCAAGTTTCTTTTATCTACGTATTGTTGGTTGCTTGCCGCATTCTCTTTGATGATATTATGATATTTTAAAATAAAAATAAAATGTTTAGTTTGTGTCCCACTGCTGGGCAAAGGCCTCCCCTTTCTCCTTCCAAATCTCTCTGTCTTGAGCCATCTCTGGCCAAGTTTGACCAGCGAACGCGATCAGATCGTCACACCACCTTCGCCGCGGACGCCCTCGACGGCGTCGACCTCCCTCAGGCGTCCAGTGAGTGACAATCCTCGCCCATCTGTCCGGGTGCATTCGAGCTACATGGCCAGCCCACTCCCACTTTAGCTTGGCTGTTTTTTGCCCAACATCAGCTACTTGAGTTATGGAGCGCAGCGTGGTGTTTCTTACGCGATCTATTCGCTTTACACCTATTACGCTGCGCTCCATTGCCCTTTGACAAATCTTGAGTTTGAGGATGCTAGGTGTCCATCAACATCTTAGAGACCCAAGCCAACCTCACCTGCCCGCGGTGCACCCTGCTGATCAACGAACGAGGCTCTGGCGTAACGTCCACCAACCCGCATTGGACTAGCGTGGTGGACTATAGTCCAAATCCCCCCTTTTTCAAACCAAATGCTCCTAAGAACATAAAAATAAAACAATTGAAACTGGAATCAGATACTTCCGTCTGATTAATCAGATATTTAGATAAGTCTGCCTTTGCTCAGTTTATTTTTGTTAGTGCGTAAAGTTTAAATAAATATTAATATTTTAAAAAATCGTCGGTAATGTTATCAGGACAAATAAAAATATTATGAATGTTTTTCTTACATGAGAAGCACAAATCAAGTAAATACGTTATACGAGTATATTATGGTGATGGTTTATGGAGGTTCATATGATGACTAACTATCCTCACCGTTTCACTCTCGTCTTAATTCGTTATTGCTCTGCTTTAATTTTGTTGCTATACAGCGCTAAAAACATCCATAGGGCACGAAATACAGTTAAAATTTCTTTCTGTCACTCAGTTAACAATACCTATTTGTATTTATGTAACGATAAGCAGTTACTTTTAGGAGGAGCTCGTGGTTAGATAATAATAGCTGCACGGGTCGATCTTCTAGGTTAAGTAGCGCTTGCCAAGGTTGGTCTGTGTCTCTGTGTATGGGAGACCATCTTAACATAACGAGTTTCTTCCGTGCCTCGGAAATCACGTTAAGCCGTAGGTCCCGGTTGTCATTTGTAGATCTTTGGCAGTCGTTACGGATAGTCAGAAGCCAGTAAATCTGACTCCAGTCTTGCTATAAAGTACCGTTGCCCCAGTTAATGGGTTGTGGAGATCTGGTAGGCAGCCGCTCCTCGTAAAAATACTGGTATTCAGCTAAATCCGGCTTGACTGGAAGCCGACCCTAATATATATTATTGTTGGGAAAAGGCTAGATAGATGATGTACAATCATCATGTAGCAGTTAGTTTTACTAATTTGCATTCTCTTCCATACGAACAGATCAATGGACTCCTCATTTATTAAAATCATCTCGTTAAAATCATAACCCTTCTTTTTGGCTTTACCGTAGTCGGGTAAACTAACATTTTTCAGATTAGCAACACCGTGTTTATCTGTCAAACTCTCTCTGTCAATTTCATTAGTTGAATTGACAGATGCAATTTTGACAATCATCTCCTTATTTTCCTGTGTGTCAAATAAGTTTATCGTCGTTCAATTAAATTGTTGATTACAACAAGGAAAGTTAAATATAATCTAATTATATACAACCAGCGGGAAGCTGCGAATTTATTCTACAAAATGATGGTGAGTTTTCCCGTATTAACTTCGATAATAAACCGTAAACCGATTGTTTTTCCTACTTTGCCGGGGGGCGTCTCCATCAATAAGAATTAACGTATTATTCGAATATATCGCCGGATATCTAAAAGTAATGACTCATTTTCGGCGAGATAATGAGCAAGTAGTGCATTTCTTTGTAAGAATTCTTTATTTTCTCTGCGTTCTACGATAATTATTTTAATGACGTGGATCTATGCTTTTTGTTATTTTTTTCGCGTGATAGCACAGACGACCTTGTTTTTATTGATGTTTTTTATGAGTGTGTTAACTTCAATTTTCACGTTTGTAAGTTCTCATAATTGTGTGAAGGATATGTTGGTGTTAGTACATGTTGTGATGGTACCTACATGTTTGTGTTGTATTCTTATTGGAAGTAAGATAAATTCTAATTAGTATGGGTAAGCACATAAAAAAACAACAATAAAAAATTTGAGGCAGTGATGATGATGATGGTACTGTGATCATTTCATCATCATCTAAACCTCTCACAGACAAACACTGCTGCACACCTTTTCGAAAAGGTATCCCCTGGCCCCACATCTTAATTCTTGAATCCCCGACCGGTCCTATGAGACCGCGCTGTTATTGTTTTACTATTGTGTCTCGTTTTGCGGGTATGTGATAGGTTAAAGTGCATCTAAATAGGTGCACTATTACTCTGATATCACCAATCAATCATTACAGCCTTCGATCATCCACTTAGAACTATCCCAAGTGGCATTACAACACCAAATCCTCATTACCAAATTTAACATTTGAATCCCCAACCGGTCCTATGAGACCGCGCTGTTATTGTTTTACCATTGTGTCTCGTTTCGCGGGTATCTGAGTAATTAAATAATTTTATTTATTTATTTAAGCTTCATGTACAGTGGTGGTACATAGGCGGACTTAATGCATCAGGGCATTCTCTACCAGTCAACCTTAGGGTTAAATTTTACACAATGCCATCTAGTCCCAAACTAAGCAGAGCTTGTGCTATGAGTACTAGACAACTGATAAATATGCCTATAAATACTATAGGTTAATCTATTATAGATAAAAACGACTAATAGATAAATATTATAGACTAGCTTTAGCCCGCAGCTTGGCCCGAATACATAAAATATAGCCTATGTCACTTAGGAATACAGCAGCTTTCTATTGGTGAAAAAAATTTAGCAATCGGACTAGTACTTCCACAGATTACCTCATACAAACAAAAAAACAAACTTTACCTCTTTATTTTATTAGTGTACATTACACCTAGACACAGATGACAGGTTAACGTTTGAATCCCCGACCGGTCCTATGAGACCGCGCTGTTATTGTTTTACTATTGTGTCTCGTTTTGCGGGTATGTGATAGATTAACTGGTAGAGAATGCCATGTTGCATTAAGTTGGACTTTGTACCAATGCTGTACATGTAGTTGGAATGAATAAATAAACAAAAGATCATGCTCATTATACAAACATTGTCATGGGTGGGAATCATACTCTCAACCACCAGCATAGCAGTCAGGGCGACTGACCCCTAGAACATCAGGCCTGTCAAAATATCAAGTTAACGTTTGAATCCCCAACCGGTCCTATGAGACCGCGCTGTTATTGTTTTACTATTGTGTCTCGTTTCGCGGGTATCTGAGTAATTAAGATACCATTACACATTATGCCATAATTATTCTATTTCACCTGCTTTTATCTTAGAAAGAAAGAAAGAAAGAAAGAAAACACGTTTATTTGGCAAACCAGTACAAGTAATTGCACACTTAAATTACACAGAAAAAACAACAAAAAAAAAATACAACAATATATTACGGCTTCGCCAAATAGGTCCAGTTCAGCATAATGCCAGGCAACTACGTAGCAGTTGCCTGACGCTGATTTTCAACTGAACCTTCGAGTGTCGGTACGGACACTTACCTATGGCTTACTTATCTATGTACCTAAATGATCCACCAACTCACACAAACCCTGCTATTCACCAACCAGCATGGGGCCTGTATGGTCCATTCCCTCTCCTAGATTGGAGATTGGTATGCTCTGTGCTAGGTCTAAGCTACTTGACCTATCTTAAAAATATAAAAAGAGACCTGCTTACCATCTGATGGGGTTGCGGTCAAGCACCAGTAGAAATATGAGTCCAAAAATAAGAAGCATGGACCATATGAAACGAAAAAAATTGGTACTTATTTTTTTTTGTAAATTTAAGGACTGCGTTGAAGACACAAACCATGATCCCCTGTCAGCTCCATCGGCACAAACTCCTGGCTCCGGAGACCCGAAGCTGGATAAGAAAAAGCCTAATGAGAATATCTGTTTAGCTGATAATAGTTTGTTGGTAAGTGTTAATAAGTCATTTATCATCATCATCATTATTTCAGCTGAAAAACGTCCTCTGTGGGCCATAGTTCCTTCAAGTGGTTCTTCAACATAGTCATCTATACTATTATTATTTATTTATTTTTACATATTGTAAAAAGACAGTTCCAAAAAGACGTAGTGTGCCTGCTCTGGTAGACCGCTTTGAAGACCACACCACTTAAGCAAACTTGTTGAAGCCATTTTTGGAGATTTTAGATTCAAGTCTGTTTTTTTATCTCTGACACTAAAATGACATTACATGCTTTGTCACACTTTTCACAACACACAAGAACTGGCATCATTATTATTGTAAGTTTGACATTTGCTTGTGTCAATTTAGTCTCAAGGATAAAAAAACAGACTTTAAAAAGTCATAACACAAACAAATGACACACACATGAATTACACAGATTGCAAGGTTACTGAAAAATAAAAGAGAAGATAGGAAAAATATTTTTGCAGACAGCTTACAGTCTTACAAAAACAAAATATTCTATATACACACATTTATCGTTACATAGAATAAATGAGAATATAATTTAGGGTTAACAGAGTACTGATAGTAAACATTTCAGCTTTATGTTTTAGCTGATAAGATAGCATCAGCAAAATGTTGGTATTTGGAAACAATGTTAGTGGCTTCTATCTATTTATTTGGATTAGGCTTTTGCACTTCCATCATAGTGGACCATAGTGGCCTTCATGCCTAAAACTTCTCTTCAGATGCAGATTAGGCATTTTAGTTCTTTAAAGGCGTAACATTTTTCGAACGTGAACGCTGCTGACGCGCGTTGTTGTCGGATAAACACTTCTACGAGAAGTGCGTACAACAATATCTAGCCTTTGAAATTCTTTGTAAAACCCTCCCCTGCGGTGACCCCCTTTCGGTAGAGGCATACATTACTGCTTCGGAGAAGGAGTTGGTAACATCCTATTCCCCCTCTCGCTCCGACGCTTGCGTTAGTGAGCTATGATTTACGATAAAAGCTCCGTATTTTTGGAGGCGGAAGTGAAGTTTCATTACAACCCTTACTCAAACAAGTTTTTTCCCACAGGTCGACATATCAGACGCCCTAAGCGAGAAAGAGAAAGTAAAATTCACCGTCCATACAAAAACAACACTGCCGGAGTTCCAGAAGTCGGAGTTCATAGTTGTGCGGCAACATGAGGAGTTCGTGTGGCTGCATGATCGATATGAGGAGAATGAGGAGTATGCTGGGTATATCGTGAGTAGTCATTGATTACGTGAATCATTAAAAAAATATAAAAAAAAATCTATCTTTGTCCAATTTTTTATTTATGTTCAAAATTGCTATACATTATGACTACGGAATAAATAATTATATAAATACAATAGATAGTAAATTATGTTACCAAGGTTTCTTATATGACATCGATTCGCAAATCATATTGTATAGATATCTATCTATAGGTATACATAAAACAGAGTATACATAAGATAGACATTTTGAACTCAAAAATGACTGGACCGATTTAAATGATCTTTACTTTGTTGGATTCGTCTTCTCGAATAGTTCCAGGTATCCTTTTTTCTTTTAAAAGTATGGAATCCTAAAAAAATTACACCTACATTCATAAATGAAAAAAATAACGAGGAAGAAATACAGAATACATATGTAAATATATGACTAGTATGATAATACTGTTCCACTGAAGACCTAAAGGCTTCTTCTTCTAGTTACTTACACTACATACTTTACCACCAGATCCCACCAGCGCCTCCGAGGCCAGACTTCGACGCGTCTCGCGAGAAGTTACAGCGTCTCGGTGAGGGCGAAGGCGCTCTCACGCGAGAGGAGTTCTTGAAGATGAAGGAGGAACTTGAAGAGTAAGTATTAGTATGATAAGATTCAAATACTATTTTCAGGGGATACCTTATGGATGCACTCGTGGGCGACGCTTGATTTGTACGTAGAACCGCGTCGGACTTCGTGGATCTAATGTGGCTCTACAACTCTAGTTGCCATATAAAATGTATGGAGACCGGCGAGACAATAGAGTTAGCTAAATGATAACCTACATCTACCTATACACCGTGTATCAGACACCGACGCACAAACAAATACCTTGGATCCAGTACATGATTCGGAACCTACCAGTGAGAAGAAAAATTCCACCACTTGGGTGTCTAATAGTACATTGTTCACCGAGAGGAGAAAGTGACCGATTACCGTCGAAGATGTCGTTTGAAGCCCGAGCCGTAGGCGAGGGCTTTAAAACACCCGAGACCGGGAATCGCACTTTCTCTCGAGTGATACATAGTGCTTTATATACTACACCTACGAGGAAAATATCAAAATAGTTTTATTTTACTTTTCTACGAAAACTGAATCCTCAAACAACACACAAATTGAAAATGGCGCCAATGGCGTCTGCAATTTTCACATGTTCTTTTTTCAAATTGTTTGACACCATCCAACACACAGCTAGTGGCCAGTGTCATTTTGCGAACTTGGAGATAAAAACTCACTGTAAAGTCTTTTTGGCTTTTGATATTTAGGTTACCAGCGCATAGTCTTACCCAAAATTAAAAAAGAAAATCCACGTAAGAAATGGATTTTCATACACTTTTCTCTCCCGCTCAGATGCATTTTCTCGCCGCATATTTGTTCGATATGCAATGACGTACTTTCTACCGTAAATTTGATAAAGTATCAAGGTACTTTCCGAGCAGGTGTAGTATAAAATCATTTACTGGACCCCTGGTATTTGTTTCTGCGTCGATGTCTGTCTCATAGCTCACGGTCACACATGTAATCAGCCTGTTATATCCCACTACTAACCAATCTCCTTCCATTCTCCCACAGTGAATACCTAGCAACCTTCAAGAAGACGGTGGCGATGCACGAGGTCTTCTTACAACGCTTGGCGGCACACCCGGTCTTCAGGAACGACTCCCATCTCCGCGTGTTCCTCGAGTATGAACAGGATCTCTGCGCCAAGCCACGAGGACGCATGGATCTTATTGGAGGATTGGTGAGTCTATCATCATTGTCGTTTCATAGCCGACTTGAGGGATAGTCGGGCTTACGGACGGCGAGCAAGGGGTAGATAGTGATCATCCGGACCGAGCCCAAGTCGTCGACGGTGCGACTCAAAGAGAGGTCAGCAAAACCGGAGGGGCCTAGCAAGGTCCCTCTGGGGCTATAGGTTCGCTTCGGAAAGGAAAACCCGGGGCCCTGGAACAAAGGCAAAGAAAGTATCAAGAAGTAGGGGGGAGTGTGGGTGTGGTTGTAAAGGGTGGTTTAGTTAGTTAAAGTCTGACACGCTCTCCCGCTCCGCCCAAGAGTAGGAGAAGTCGTTCAGATGATTTCCCACCTAAAAAAAGCCTTTCTCAAGTGTCGCCATAACGAAAGGTCTTGTACGTCTCGCAACCCCGCGACTCTCACTAATCGGTCTAACTTGTGCTGGGCCGCGCCAACGCTACGTCTTCCGGTGCACGGTCGCCACTCTAGAACCTTTCGTCCCCATCGACCATCCATTCTGCGTGCCAAGCTGCGGATGAATTTTTTTTTTCACAACTTTCACAACGCCATCTAGTCCCAAGCTAAGCAGAGCTTGTGTTATAGGTACTAGACAACTGATAAATATATAAGTATATGTTTCTAAATACATACATATTATAGATAAATTACACACAGACACAGAACAAAATATGATCGTGCTCATTACACAAACATTTTTACAACAATATAAGTTTTTGATTACTTCCTCCATCTTTAACTTTACTAATTTCAAGTAGAATTGTAGAAACACAAACATTTGTCTTGGACGGAAATCGAACTCACGACCTCAGCAGCAGTCAGGGTCATTAACCACTAGACTAATAGGTCAATCAAAATCCCAGTGCCATTCCATTTCCATTAAATTGTAGCTCTTGTTAGTCAGATCTATTCTGTCTACAGTTGCAGCAGTGGGGGCCAAGTGGCAACGACCCTCGTCATACGAGTGGTAGGTCGCGGGGTCGACCCCAGGCAGGCGTGTTACTTTCTCTAATTTATTTCATCACCACTGTTCTCAAAACGGCGAAGAAAAACATTGTGAAGAAACCGGAAAATCCTAGAAACAAAAAGGCAGAGGTAGGCTCGCGTGGTGGAGTGCATCTAGGGTTGCAAGTAGACGAAAGCTTAAAAATATCGATATTTTTTATGTTCTTTTTTCTTTATTATTTGTTATAAACAAACATTTTTCACATTCGATAGTTTCAATAGGAAATTCGAAGACATGTGACATCCGCCAATCCACAAAGGGCCCGCGCAGTGGATTATAGCCCATTCTATATGAGGCCTGAGTCCCAGTAGTGTGTACATTATTAAGCCGATAATGCTAATGCTAAAATAGGATATTATCGACTTACTTTAATATCTTATCTTATATATATATATAAAAATGAAACCCGATTTCCGTTGTCACGACATAACATGAAAACGGCATGACCGATTTGGCTGATTTTCTTTTTTAAATGTTCCTTGAAGTTCAGTGATGGTTCTTACGGAGAGAAAAATTCTAAAAAAAGTTAGGTAAAGTAGGGTAGGTAGGGTAGTGTAGGGTAGTGTAGGGTAGTGTAAGGTAGTGTAGGGTAGTGTAGGGTAGTGTAGGGTTGTGTAGGGTAGTGTAGGGTAGTGTAGGGTAGAGTAGGGTAGTGTAGTGTAGGGTAGTGTAGTGTAGGGTAGGTAGGGTAGGGTAGGTAGGGTAGTGTAGGGAAGGTAGGGTAGGGTAGCGTAGGATATGTAGGGTAGTCATTTGACGGGAGCGAAGCCGCGGGTAAAAGCTAGTTTTTGATAAAATCGTTAAGGGTTATGTAGAAAAGATGTTTTATTGATTTTTTTATTTTGCTTTTCATTTATATTTTAAACAAGCAAATACGATACTTACGATAAGTAACAGCTAAACCGAAGTTCGATTGCCGATACCTGAACCATGGTTCACTTATTCTTTACTTATTTACACTCTCTACTTAAAATATGGAATATGTGAATACTTGTTTCGTGTTTTATTTAATTTGTATATGTTGTCTTTGTAATTGTGTATTACTATGTTTTTGTCGTTCATTTTATTGTATGTGTGCGCTATGGTCTTCACGTGGTTTATTATTGTTATTTGAACACTTTATCTCTAATATTTTCAAACTAGCTGTCACCCGCATTTTTCGTTACTGCTCCGTTCCCGTGGGTCATAGCGTGATGGTATATAGCCTATAGCATTCCTCGATAAATGGGCTATCTAACACTGAAAGATTTTTTCAAATCGGACCAGTAGTTCCAAAGATTACCCCCTACATACAAACTTACAAACTTACAAATTTTACCTCTTTATAATATTAGTATAGATAACTTATCTATAGAAACTACGCGGGCTTGCGGACGGCGAGCTATGGATAGCTTGCCGTTCGGTAGTCCGGTAGTCAACGGTGCGTACTGTTCCGCGCGCGCCTCAAAGAGAGTCTCAGTAGGAGTCTCAGTAGGGGGCCCAGCAGGGTCGCAGTTTGTGGGACTATAGGTTGGCTTTTGAAAGGAAAACCCGGGACCCTGGAACGAAGGCGAAAACGTCTGTCTGTCCCTATTTGTATGCTTAGATCTTAAGAACTACGCACCGGGTTTTGGTGCAGTTTTTAGGGTTTGGTACCTCAAAGGGAAAAAACGGAACCCTTATAGGATCACTTATCTGTCTGTGTGTCGTATTTTTTTCATTTTAGTGTTAATGGCGATTCTGCTAAATGAATAATATTAAATTAATAATCACTAATTACATTCCATTCCCTCTCTTAAAGACGAGGCCTTAGTCCCAATAGTGGGAACATTATAAGGTTGTCTATTTATTTATGTATACTTTATTGCATACCAGGATTACAATTTACAAAAAGGAATACTTATGTTAATACTTATGTTCTCTCACTCTACAGATGCGTTCAATGACGACAACAACAGACGAGATATACCTGGGCGCCACAGTACGGGACGTGAACGATTTCTTCGAGCAGGAGACCACCTTCCTCCAGGAGTACTACTCGCATCTGAAGGAAGCCGTCGCCAAGGTGGCCAGGATGACTACTAAGCATAAAGGTGAGACTTTTTCCTCCAGGAGTACTACTGCAGGAGACCACCTTCCTCCAGGAGTACGGCTGCAGGAGACTACCTTCCTCCAGGAGTACTACTCGCATCTGAAGGAGGCCGTCGCCAAGGTGGCCAGGATGACTACTAAGCATAAAGGTGAGACTTGTTCCTCCTGGAGTACTACTGCAGGAGACCACCTTCCTCCAGGAGTACGGCTGCAGGAGACTACCTTCCTCCAGGAGTACTACTCGCATCTGAAGGAGGCCGTCGCTAAGGTGGCCAGGATGACTACTAAGCATAAAGGTGAGACTTGTTCCTCCAGGAGTACTACTGCAGCAGACCACCTTCCTCCAGGAGTACTACTGCAGGAGACTACCTTCCTCCAAGAGTACTACTCGCATCTGAAGGAAGCCGTCGCCAAGGTGGCCAGGATGACTACTAAGCATAAAGGTGAGACTTGTTCCTCCAGGAGTACTGCAGGAGTACTACTGCAGGAGACTACCTTCTTCCAAGAGTACTACTGCAGGAGACTACCTTCCTCCAGGAGAACTACTGCAGGAGACTACCTTCCTCCAGGAGTACTACTCGCATCTGAAGGAGGCCGTCGCCAAGGTGGCCAGGATGACTACTAAGCATAAAGGTGATACTTAGTAGGATCAGAATTGGATACCATCATCATTTTAGCCGAAGGAAGTCTACTGTTGGAAATGGGTCTCCCTCTAGTGTCGCCACAACCAATGGCCCTGTGCGTCTCGCATCCATCGCATTTATTTATTTATTTATACTTTATGCACAAAAAGGTACAAAGGCGGACTTAATGCCTTAGGCATTTTCTACCAGTCAACCTTTGGGTGACGCATTCCCGCATCTTTCACCAGGTCATCGGTGTACCTTGCGGGAGGCCGCACCAACGCTTCGTCTTCCATTGCATGGTCGCCACTCCAGAACCTTTCGGCCCCACCGACCATCTGTTCTACGAGCAATATGCCCTGCCCACTGCTATTTAAGTATGGCGATTCTTCGGGCTACGTCGGTGACCTTAGTTTTCTTGCGGATATCTTTATTCAATTTCAATTTTAAATTTTTTATTTCATATAGGCCTGCCCATCTATACTAATATTATAAAGAGGTAAAATTTGTAGGTTTGTAAGTTTGTATGTAGGGGGTAATCTCTGGAACTACTGGTCCGATTTGAAAAATTCTTTCAGTGTCAGATAGCCCATTTATCGAGGAATGCTATAGGCTATATACCATCACGCTACGACCCACGGGAGCGGAGCAGTAACGAATGAAATGCGGGTGAAACCGCAGGGGACAGCTAGTCACTTATAAAAACGTCAGAAGCTAGCGTACTCTTTCTGATGCGATCACGCTTGGAAACTCCAAACCCATGCCTATTACTTAAAAATTTTTACCTTATAGTCAATTTTAAACCTTATAACAAAAGTAATAGAACTTAACCTATCAATACCCGCGAAACGAGACACAATAGTAAAACAATAACAGCGAGGTCTCATGCGACCGGTCGGGGATTCATGAATTAAAGTCAACTTATTTTCTTTCCACAGAGGTAGCAGATGCTCACATCAGACTATCTTCATGCATCACACAGCTGGCCACACGGGAACAGCCTCCCACCGAGAGGTTCCTCACCAGAGCTGCTGAGACCTTCGACAAGTGCAGGGTAAGTGTCACCAAGATATATCGGCCAGTTGCCTGGACCAGACATGATACCCGTCTGGTCGAGCCACACGGGAACAGCCTCCTACTGAGAGGTTCCTCACCAAAGCTGCTGAAACCTTCGACAAGTGCAGGGTAAGTGTCACCAAAATATATCGGGCAGTTGCCCGGACCAGACACGATAGCCGTCTGGTTGAGCCACACGAAAATAGCCTCCCACTGAGAGGTTCCTCACCAGAGCTATTGAAACCTTCGACAAGTGCAGGGTAAGTGTCACCAAGATATATCGGGCAGTTGCCCGGACCAGACACGATACCGGTCTGGTCGAGCCAAAGGAGAACAGTCTCCCCCCGACAGGTTCTCCACTAGAGCTGCTGAAGTGTCATCATCATCCTTCTGACGTAGCAGAATGTAGCGATATCTAAGGCTCCTTGTAGGCACTAAAATTTAAAACACGATATAAATCAGCCCAAAATCAGTTATCAGGCAGTTGCCCGGATCAGACACAACACCAGTCTGGTCGGAGGATCCTCCATTTTCAACGGAGGTTTGCGGGACATTGAACCCGGGTTTCCGCGTTGGTGTGTGCGATGTCGTTTTGAATGTATTTATTTATTTAAACTTTATGTACAGTGGTGGTACATAGGCGGACTTAATGCATCAGGGCATTCTCTACCAGTCAACTTTAGGGTTAAAAAGAAAACATTGTGGTAGGTCTGCACAATAAATAAGTAAGTGATAATTCAAATAGAAGTTTTATCGATAAAGTGTGTTTATAATTATAAAATACGTATATATGCTAATATTATATAAACTAATAAATACGTATTTCACTTTATCCTGACCAATATGATGTTTAATATGTAACTTTCTGTTTTTCCATAGAAAATCGAGGGTCGCATGGCGTCGGACCAAGATCTGAAGCTAGCAGATACTCTTCGCTATTACATGAGAGACGCACATGCCGCCAAAGCTGTCCTCGTGCGGAGACTCAGGTTAGTCATCTGCCTAGCCTTTTCCCAACTATATTGGGCTTGGCTTCCAGTCAAGCCGGACTTAGCTGAATACTAGTAACAGGTACTTCATGGTAAGACTGCAGTCAGATTTACTGGCTTCTGACTATCAGTAACGACTGCCAATAATCTATAAATGACAGCAGGGACCTACGATTTAACGTGCTTTCCGAGCCACGAAGGAAACTTGGTACGTTAAGATGGTCATCCATTCACAGACTAACCTTGGCAAGCGTTGGTTAACCTTGAAGATCGGCCCCGTGTGGCTGTTATTATCTATTTTTTTATTTTTATAGAAAGGAACAACAAACAGCTACAATATAAGACTTAGGTACTACAGGTATGCAAAACATATAAACAATATTGTAGCCCACAGTGCTGCTCACAGATTAACTGTGGGATACTTGAATAAAATAAAATCGCTAGTATGACAGATAAAATAATAAATAAAATAAATTAACTACCGGGCATGAATAAAACAAATACAAATAGAAGAAAAAGAAAGTGAAGAAAGAGAGAAAAAACAAACAAATAATCAAAAATAAATAAATAAATACTTATGAAAGTTCCTTAAGAATGAGACTTTTGAACTTACACGGTGAGCACGCAAAAATATCTATATGTTCAAAAGTCTCATTGTAGGCATCAACCATTCTGCGAACAGGTGAACGCAAACCAGAGTTGGACTTGCAAGGCCCTACTGAGTCGGTCCATGGCCCTTTACGGGGCGCCAGTTTGGGCGCCATCGCTGGGTAAGCGACCGGCGGCCAAACTGAACGCTTGCCAGAGGGTCATGGCCATCCGGATGGTGCGGGGATACCGCACGATCTCCCGCGAAGCGGCGAGCCTCCTCGCTGGCCTGCCACCGTGGGATCTGGAGGCAACAGTCCTTGCACGCATGCACGATTTGCGCGTGGAGATGCAACGCCGGGGCGAAACTCCGCTGCCGCGACAAGTCGCGGCATGGCGGACAGAGTTCCGGCGGGATCTCAGGGTGGCATGGCGACTGCGACTGTCGCAACCCAGTGCTGGGCATGCCGACATTGCGGCGGTAAGTCCCCTCTTTGAGGAGTGGTTGGAAACAGGTCACGGCGTCCTCTCGTTCCGTATGACGCAGGTCCTCACCGGACACGGTAAGTTCGGGAGGTTCCTGCATCGGATCAAGGAGGAAAGGACGCCCGGGTGTCGCCACTGTGTGGACCGCACGGAGGACACGGTGGAGCACACGGTAGAGGTGTGCCCCGCTTGGGCGGAGCACCGCCGTGTCCTTGTGGAGGCTATCGGCGGCGGTGACCTCTCGCGCCGGGCCCTGGTACAGGCCATGGTCCGGAGCGAGGAGGGGTGGCAGGCAGTCGCCTCCTTCTGCGAAACAGTAATGTTAGCGAAGGAGGCTGCCGACCGCGTGAGGCAACGGAACTCACGCCGCCGCCGCCGAGATCCCGATCCCGATTTCCGACCACCGTAGGCGCGGGCTCGCGGATAGCGAGCACTGGGTAGCTCGCCGTCCGGCAGTCTGGTAATAATCTGGACCGAGCCTAGTCGTCGACGGCGCGTTCTGTTCCACGCGCGCCTCAAGGAGATGTCAGCAAACTGTAGGGGCCCGGTAGGGCCGAAGCCTCTGGGGAACACGGTATCCGAAAGGTTGTCACCGTGTCCCCCAGATCGATGGCAACGAAGGAACGGGGTAGGGGTTTAGTCAGTAAGAGTCTGACACGCCCTCCCGCTCCGCCCAAGAGTGGGAGAAGTCATTCTGATGATTCCCCTACCAGAAAAAAAAAGGGCCTACTGACAATAATTTGCTAGCGCGCACCTTTCGCTTATGGATTGTCCTAGGAACCGCATAACTTAACATGTTAGATAAATCTATGCAGTCAAATTTATTTCTAACAATATTATATAAATTCATAGCCTCTAAGACTAACTATTGTCGTCTATTTTCAAGCGTTGGCAGCTTGTACATGGAAAGCAAATTTTTATAAGGTAAATAAAAACCATAACATCTATAATGCATAGCACGCAAAAATTTGTACTGAACACGCTCAATAATGTCATTGTACTTCTTGTAATATGGACTCCAGACGGACACGGCATACTCTAACTGAGAGCGCTAGTGCGCTCGTGACTAGATCTAGTCACTAGTGTGACTAGATCTAGTCACGAGCTCCTCTCTAGCGGAGACTCAGGTTAGTAATCCTACTAGTATAGGCGCGATTCAGTTTCTTGATGCCTGGGCACCAATGCTGTGTTTGACGTGCCTCTGTCTTGATCGGCATGCGGCAGACATTTCCAGCCCTGGGCCTCAGGGCTACCACGAGCTCTTAACGCCATCCATTTGTCGACCTATAATGAACTGTTAAAGAGATGTTACCTGTATAGGGTGTATAGCTCCATCTCTCTTTCTCACACGCCCGTCGTCTTAAAAAGTTAAGGTAAGACTCCTGTCCCTCTTAATATTTAAATTATCAATGTATTTCCTCCTGACTGCCGACCCTGAATGTGATGTGTTTGCGGATGAATGGAAGAAAGTAATGTGTGCTTGTCTAGTGTTCTGCGAGAGACAGTATGCGAGGGTGTCCACTGTTACATTTTAGTTTGTTTGTTTGTGATGTGTCTAATTTATTTTACAATTTACCTACCTAAATAATTATTAATAATGTTATCTACGAATTGTCTATTTATCTGTGAATTTAATTTAATTTATTTTGTTTGTATTTCTTTTTGTATTGTACTTATGTTATTTCAATGCTTATTTAATTTTATTATTCTTAACTCTATGTTAATTAATATAATTGGACTTGTGCCGTTTTAATTAACTATAAACAAATAAATAAATAAATAAATAAATTTCGTTACAGGTGCCTAGCCGCATACGAAGCAGCTAACCGAAATCTCGAGAAGGCCAGAGCCAAGAACAAGGATGTTCATGCGGTAAGTAAACACACACGAAACACACAGACACAGTTACAGTTTAAACACACCAAATCAAGACTAAAAACCGCACAAGATTTAGGACTATCTTTCAGGGACGCATTTCATTGCAACGAATGCGTCTATGAGGCTACACGTCTGTAGACGGCAGGCCTTAAACATTCCCTGCCGATGTCTGTATTTCCTGATAGCTACAACCTGAGGATCTTTAAGTATGAACAGGTTACCTCTAGGCAAGCGTGACCACATCGTCGCTTACCATCAGCAGACTATCTCTTGAGTTCAATTCCGATCGGTCGACATTGTAAACTCAATCATTTTTTTAAGAAAAACTATGGAGTATTCTTACCGGTTCTTCTCCATTAGAAACGACCAATTGGAACGGTGCACTAGCTTCTGTTTTACACTTTTGATTTTAACGAAATATGCAGTATTTATCACATTTCAATTGATATGTTGGAGCATATTGGCCATTGTGGGCCCACTGTGTTATTGCGAATAATGCCCAGTTTCGCAGACACTTGAAATACGAAACTACACATCATCTATTAGGTACAAATTTGTGAAAAATAAAAACAGCCGTCCAACAGTATTAAAGAAAAACCGCCAAAAATCCCTTTTTACAAAAAGGTTTTGATATGCTTTATTTATTTATCACATTGTTAACGATTTCATAATTATTACAATATCCACTAGGAATCAATTTTCGAATAATTAAAACAGCCACCGAACTTCACTCGAAATAGTCCAATAACCTCTTTAAAAAAATTGCATATGCTTTATTTATTCATCACATTTTAAATGTTGGCGCGTATTGGCCATTGTTGTTGCTCACACTATGTTGTTGCGAATAATGCCTAGTGGCGCAGACACTTGTAATACAAAACTACACCAATTTCAAGTCATAATATCCAGTATAGTAGTATATAGTAGTATACAGTATAATATAATGTCAAGGAATCAATTTGCGAATAAATAAAACAACCACTGAATTCCAATCGAAAAAAACACCACCAAAAAAACCCTTTTTAAAGATTTTTTTATGTGTTTTATTTATTTATCACATTTCAATAATTTGGCCATTGGCCAATGATGGCCCACTGTGTTGTTACCAATCTCACAAATGTTTGACGTGTTATCTTTCTGTGCAAAACGCAGCCGATGGAAGTGCAAGAGGTAAACACTAGCGCTTGTTTTGTGTAGAACTGACGTTTGTTGTATAGTGTGTAGTTATTGTAAATGTATTTGTGTATTTACGTGTTTTGTGTTAGTCTTAGTGGTTTTTTAGAAAATCTATAATTACTTCATTTATATTTACAAACCTACCTTTATAATATATGTATCGTTCTGTCTAGTCGTAGAAATCACAACAAAATCTGTTGTGTGGTTTAGAAGAAGGTAGACTCGACTTACACCCGCGGGCTGATTATGTATGAAACAGCGATCAGCAAACAATTCGCAATCATCGCGCAGTCGACGCGCGATCAATCGCTTAACGTCAAAAAGATCCGTATTATCTAAAAATGGATTGCTGATCGCTCGCCGATTGTTACCATGCACTTATTGCTGCGACCCCAGCGCCAACAGCAATTGAGTAACAATTTGGAGAACTAATTTATTGTCAAACTACGAGTTAAAAACTTAGAGCGTTTTCACATTATCCGATCCGATATCGGTATCGGACGCCGATCCGATATCGGGGTAAGTAAAATTTATGAAATGCCGTGCTCCGATATCCGATATCTGGCCGGACAATATGAAAGACAGGTACATATTTCATACATTTTACTTACCCCGATATCGGATCGGCGTCCCACACCGATATCGGATCGGATAATGTGAAAACCCTCTAACAGCCATTTAAAGATGTCGAACAGATGTGATTGTTTAGGAAAATAAAAAAAAATTGTAACTTAAAATTCACTTCAATCCACTTGAACTTTACTAAAAATGGCTTTATGTCGACCATAAGATGGATAAAGGAATGAAATCAGTGTTTACTTGGACTCCAAACGATATTCTACTGCTATGTCAACAAGTTTTAAAATAATATGATATTATTTTATTTTATATGTGTTTATTGCAATAAAATTACTTTGAAGAGTAAAAGTACTTTATCCTGTTTGGACTATCTGGCAAAACATACCACTTTAGTCAAAGATGTTGGTCTTGGTTCAAGGTCTAAGGAAACTTAAGACAGGCAAATTTATAATATGTTGGTTGAATACACTGAATAAAGTATTTTAAAGCACACACAATAAGTTGAAATGTTAATTAAACACACGCTGCAGATATAACTACACAATTTAACTAATAAAATACTCGATATAGAAAGCTAATTTTTATTGACAATCAGAGAGCGATAAGCAAGCGATCAACAATCAAAGAAATGGTTAACGCAATTTGACAGCTAAATTTGCTTGCCGATCGCTGTTGCATCGCTGTCAAATACCATACGTAATACGAAGTAAAACGCTATCGCTAGGGATTCGAGTAAGAAAATGCACATTTTAGTTAGTTGATTGCTCCATAGAGGCAGCACTGTCGCTAGATTGCTATCGCGTGGTTTTCGCTAATACGTAATACGAATTTGCGATTGAAGAACAATTTTCGTGCAATTTTTGCTATCGCTCGGCTTTTGCTAGATACATAATCAGCCCGCCGGGCGTAGTCGAAGCGTCGCCATGTGTCATGTTTTTCGACTAAAGCATAATTATCTCTATTTTCCTATTATTAAGGTTCAAAATAGTGTTAGGTAGATATTGAATAGCGTGTAAACACTTTACTAAGTGCTTGTCCAGAGACATCGAATTCAGGGCGAAAATTTTCGCGTCTTAGCAAGATATTAGGCAAAATATCGTGTCTACAAGCATCACGCGAATTCAAAATAAACGCGTAAACCGCGTGTACTTCGCCAGACGGGCGACTTGCAATTGATTGCTAGGCTTTTTACTGTATGTAATTTTCTACATCACTACTGCTCTCAAAACGGTGAAAGAAAACATCGCGAGGAAACCGGCAAGTCCTAGGACCACAGATTGGAAGACATGTGACATTTACTAACCTCTAAATTCCCTCTATTAGATAGGACTGAGATATAACGGTGGCGACATTATAACCGATTATGTTATGTATGAAATAGTATAAGTTTGTAACTATTTGAATTGTAGTTAATACACTTTCCTTGGTTGTCTGTAAATTTTATGCATGTTTGTTATTGTAAGTAATTGAAGAATTCTTGTAGTTAAAAAAATGCCTTAAAGGACTGGATAATTTAATATGTTGAATGCTAGTCTATAGCATATACGGAGTATGTTCCTTTCGATATTATTCGCTTCGATGTGAGTAGAAATATAGTATCTAGTTGCTTTATTTAGAGCCAATTCTGTGTCTTGTTATAACTTTACATCAGAAGAATATATAAGGCGGCTTGACAGCCTTTCTGAATTTATAAAATCACAAGAGCTATGGAAAGGGCTATTTCATATTTTTTATTTTTTTTTAATCATATCACAAATGCAAGATATTCGCCGGAGAACTTAAGTGGCAGTGGGCAGGGCACATTGCTCGTAGAACAGATGATCGATGGGGACAAAAGGTTCTGGAGTGGCGACCACATACCGGAAGATGCAGCTTTAAATATCTCTTTGTACAATTACTTACATTGTTCTTATTCTGTATTCGATTCTAAAGCTACCAATCTAGTGCAAAAATGTTTACTGTAAATACGGTTCCTGGACGCGTAGCTTCATAAACGCGTATTCGTCATTATAAGCTTGATGTACGCTTGCGTGAAGCGACACAGTGCACATACAAGACTATGAAACTACGATGGTACGACGTAGCAACGTTGATGTTGTACGTAAGCTTCACGCAGGCGTACACCATGCGTATAATGACGAATACGCGTCCATGAAGCGACGCGTCCTATGGAAAGTAGTCCTAATTCCACTAAATAATGATTTTATTGTCCATTCTAGGCGGAGCAAGCCCAAGCGGACGCTTGCGCCAAGTTCGAGCAGCTGTCAGCGCGCGCGCGGGAGGAGCTCATCGACTTCCGTACGAGGAGAGTCGCCGCTTTCAAGAAGAGGTATGTACGGCCTACTTGGTAGGTTCCGGCGGTCTGATAACCAGATTATAATTTAGGTGCCTTCAAGGCTAGAGTGCTTTTAAGGAGGAGCTCGTGGCTAGATAATAACAGCCGCACAGATCGATCTTCAAGGTTAAGTAACGCTTGCCAAGGTTGGTCTGTGGATGGGTGACCATCTTAACATAACGAGTTTCCTCCGCGCCTCGGATAGCACGTTAAGCCATAGGTCCCGGCTGTCATTTGTAAACCTTTGACAGTTGTTACGGATAGTCAGAAGCCAGTAAATCTGACTCCTCCTGTCTTGCCATGAAGTACCGTGTTACCCTAGTTAATGGGTTGTGGAGGTCTGGTAGGCAGCCGCTCCTCGTAAAATACTGGTTTTCAGATAAATCCGGCTTGACTGGAAGCCGACCCCAATATAGTTGGGATTGGCTAGGCAGATGATGATGATGAAGGCTAGAGTGCTCTCAAAACGGTGAAGGAAAACATCGGAAATTTTACATCCACCAACCCGCATTGGGCCAGCGTGGTGGATGACGTGGTGATTCCCTCTCTTAAAGAAAAGGCCTGAGTCCCAGCAGTGGGAATAATGGGCAACACGCGTGAGGGAACGGACATCCTCACGTCCTAGCCGCCGAGATTTTGACCGTGACTATCAGTCACGATAAAGACAGGCGGACGTCGAGTAATGGATAGCCGTAGCCGACGCGTAGCTTCATAGAGTGCGTCTAATGAAAGCGCGACCAGGAGTTTTTTTTTAATTTAAATGGCAACATTATTCAGCCGTAATTGTAGGAAATCAATAAAAATTGTGAAGTGTCAAGACATGATTCACCTACTAGTTAGTAATATCACATACAACATTTTTGGATTCAACCTCTTTTCCTCAGGTCGCGCTTTCATTAGAAGGACTATATTTATTTTTAGGTTCTTACGTTCCATCCTAAGGTTGTCGTTGTAGATATCGCTGTCAGCGATAAAACCACCATTATACCCATATAGATATAAGTTTGTGTATAAGTTGTGTTACTTTTTTGGTATATAATAAATTTATACTTTTATAAATAAAATAATGAAACATATTTTCTTTATTTCCAGTCTCCTGGACCTAGCGGAACTAGAAATAAAACACGCTCGCTCTCAACAGGAGTTATTCAGGAAATCTCTGCAAGTCCTCAAGGAATGCCAATAAATGCTATAATGTATGTTATACTATACTAAACTGTACACTACTGAATATTCCATGAAATGTATTGAACTGAAGGTTGGACGGATACTGTGGGATACTGTCGGATTGGACGGATATTGTGGGATACTGTCGAACTGGACGGATATTGTGGGATACTGTCGGATTGGACGGGTATTGTGGGATACTGTCGGATTGGACGGGTATTGTGGGATACTGTCGGATTGGACGGGTATTGTGGGATACTGTCGGATTTGACAAATATTGTAGAATACTGTCGGATTGGACGGATGTTGTGATATACTGTCGAATTCGACAGATATTGAGGGAGTATCCCATAACATCTGGCTAATTCCATATTATAATAGTCGAATTGAGCGGATACTGCGGGACACTGATGGATATTCGGATAGTACATGTTACAGTCACTGGGCCCGCGCGGTGGATTATGGTCCATTCCTTCTCCTAGAGAAGAGGTCTGAGTTCCAGCAGTGGGAACATTATAAGGCTGATGCTATGCGACATATCCGACAAATCCGGTCCTTTATAAATATCCGTCCAATCCTACAATAATATTTTTTTTTGATAATAATTATTCAAGAGTTGTTTAATGATTTTTTTCACTCAGAATTCTGAGGTTTTACGCAATTTACGTTACACGTTGTAAAAAGTGGTGTGACGAACAATATGCCTCTATTAAAATAATAGCTAATTTATAATATTAGGGGTTGGTTGATTCAATGTCACTTTGAAGATAAAATACAGAGATTTCTCAATAAAATATTATGCGTATAATTATATTGATAAGAATGAAACGCTGTTCGGTTTCCAGCGTATCACTGAAAATAGCTTTGTCACTGTTTCTGAAAAGAATTTATAAAAGTAACTGATAGCGACTTCTATGGCGCCAAATATGAACTAAGCTAAAAAAACCTGAATCGCTCAATTAGTTTCCCCACGCGCTTTGAACATAAACAGAAGCCCAAAAAAAATGTCTTGTGCGGTAGCCCAGATCAGACATAACCATTCTATACAGTTTAAAGGTAGCCTTTCGAACCGAGCGTCTATAGCGTCAGTGACGCCGCGACTGTGACGCCGCGACAGAGCGACAGATAGATGTTGACGTCACCCAGCGCTCACTGACGCGGCGCCAATGACGTCACAGTGACGTCACTGTCGCCGCGTCAGTGTCGCTGGGTTCGAATGTCGTTCCCTAGAATTTCATACATTTGCATAGAACATCTATCTGTCGCTCTGTCGCGGCGTCACTGACGCTATAGACGCTCGGTTCGAAAGGCTACCTTAAATAAAATATTACGGTTTTTTTTGTGTCCAGAATCATGTACTGGAACCATGGTATTCGTTTGTGCGTCGATCAGACACACAGTATATATTTAGTTCTGTATAAAGTATCTCGGTAGTTATAATTTATAGCATTTTATTGTTATCTATGCATTTTAGTTAGACTGTATATTTTATAGAGACAGTATACAAGTATATCTCATGTAATTCACATAAGGGGGAAGCGTCAGGGTAGCCTGCGAAATTCAAATTTTCTTACGTTTTTTGCGTTATGCAGGCCAGTGGTAGGCTGTATGAAGTTAAAAATATCTTTTGCGACTGTAAAACGTAACTAGTTACATAATTGTAACCATATAAAAATCATCATACATCCCTCTTAGTTCATATAAGTCGAGGAACGATTTTTTTAATGTCATAAACGTTCCTAGACTTAGAGAGCTTGGAGGCTACCCTGACGCTTCCCCCTTAAAGAATTTTGTAAGTGTGCTTACACATCTATGAATTAGCGGGTGATTGCATCTAGTTTTCTGCTTACATACAAAACTATGAAACTATCGAAGAAGAGTCAACGTCATACCGTCGTATTGCTGCCGCTTCGTCGACACAGTTTAATAGTTTTATATGTAAGCTTCACGCAAGCGTACACCAAGCGTATAATGTCGAATACGCGGCTAAGAAGCTACATCATCATCATCATCATCTGCCTAGTCTTTTCCCAACTATATTGGGGTCGGCTACCAGTCAAGTCGGATTTAGCTGAATACCAGTATTTGACGAGGAGCGGCTGCCTACCACACCTCCACAACCCATTAACTGGGGTAACCGGTACTTCATGGCAAAGACTGGAGTCAGATTTACTGGCTTCTGACTATCAGTAAGGACTGCCTAAGAAGCTACACGTTTAACTAAAACACAACTGCAATTTTGTATAAATATTGTTTAACAGCTGTTAGCCAATTAAATGCATTCATAGATGTGTGCGGCGCACCTTTTCACACTTAAAATAGACAATTTCTCAAAACCCTGTTACTTATTCCATTTTTCACTCTAGCAACACATAATCGTTAGTAATAATAAACATGCAACACTAATCTTAGATTAGTGAAGTCAAAATATTACTCTTTATTTTTTTATGTACGGTGCATATATTATTATGATTTTTTAATATTATAATTATATTATTGTTTAGGTTAATGTTTTTCTATTAAACGTTAAACGTGGACCAAATTATTTTTGTTACTTTTTAAAGTCCTATTTTTGTATTATTTTTGGTCCGTAAAATATAACTGAACGATTTTATGATCTTACTATTTTGGTATGCATCCCTAGCCCGCTAGGTAGTTTAAGGCCGGTTCACACTTGACCAGCAGGTCTTAAAAGGTCACATTAAGCAATTCATTTAAAAGCAAATCATATCTCGAATTCCTAGCAGATAACGACCAATTCTTTGTAAAATAGTTATAAAAATTAACCGAATGTATTAACCTAAATTCATTTCATATCAGAATCATATTTCGTGTAAATAATGCCAAATGAAATAAAGTATGATGCATAATTTCTAGCCTAATATGATTCTACTAAAGTGGCCTTTTTAGACCCGCACATTTGAGTTGAGTATTATCATAACCTAAAAGGGCTGAGTAAAACCGACGTTCTTTAAAACTACGATTTTGGCTTTTACAACTCGGTCACATTAACTTGACTCTTGGTATCGATGAAATAATGTCCAAAAACAAGATAACAACAACAGAGAACAACAATCGATAACAAAGATGCTGAGCATACCTGACACTTGCCGGGCGAGCTAAGGGAATGCGGGGGGAAGCGCATTTCAGAGATGTGTCAAGTTAATGTGATCGGATTGTACGTCGATCACTCTCTTTACAAGTCAACTAAAAAGAAATATAAATATCTTGAAATTATAAAATATTACTTAAGATTAAGTAAACAAACGTGTAAATGGTACTGATTTAGTTTGTTTAACTAACTTTTTAAACTGATTAATGTTAATAAATCATCCCTTTCGGTGTTAAGTTTTCCTAAATCACTTGTTTTGGCTATGCAAATAAAATTAATATTTTGGAGCGATTTTTATAAGCAAGACAAGATTATTCAAGAAATAATTAACTAGTCCCCGAAATCATACTAGACTTTTCCTCTGCTTTTGGTTCCAGTGTCTTGCATTGTGGTCCCAGTATCTTGCATTATGGTCTTCATATCTTGCATGGCCTCAATATCTTGCATTATTGTCCCAGTATCTCGCATTATGGTCCCAGTATCTTGCATAATGGTCCCAGTAATTTTGCATTATGGCCTCAGTATCTTGCACTGTGGTCCCAGTATCTTGCATTATGGTCCCAGTATCTCGCATTATGGTCCTAGTTTCGTCCCAGTTCGTTCTTGTCTCGATTTCTTGCATTCTTGTCTTGCGTTAGAAACGGTCGCTGTAACCAAAGTCTTCGTACGGTGTGTATGTATCTTGTAAGAGAAACGTGTTATTTTTAAATGTTTATATTTTAAGAAAATATATGATTATCCATATTTATTTTGTGTTTCATTTATATACTTGTACTTTTTATATGCTTGTGAAAAGGAAATTGAAAAAAAAAAACAAAAATTGAAATTTTAAAATCACTTTTGCCAGCAATTTTGATGTAGGTAATAAAAACTTTATTTTATCTATACTAATTATGTAATAATAATATTCTACAACTTTCACACATCGCGATCTAGTCCCAAGCTAAGCAGTGCTTATGTTATGAGTACCAGACAACTGATAAACATACTTATACATACATACTTATACATATACATAAAACTGAACCACAGAAATCTTAATACATAAGCCGAACGAAAGAAGAAGATTATAACAACCTTCTATTTGAAGTCGGTTAAAAATGAGTCAAGAATAAAATAATTATATCTAATTCTATATATTTACAAAATAAAAAATAAAACTACCATTAGTCGAACATGGTACTTAAACATTAAATTATGAAATTGATCTATAGGTACAATTATTATAACATTTCTGATGACTGACTGACGGATTAACGCACTGCCTAAACTGCAGATCGTAAAGACCTGAAACTAGGAGGTTATGTTCTTTGTTTGACGTAGGCATCCGATAAGAAAGTACTACCCCGAATGCTACCCCTAAGGGAAAAAAGAAAAAAGGGGTCAAAGTTTATATGGTGAAACCTACATCGACGCGGGCGCAGCCGCTATCAGAAGATTGTACAGTCAAACGGGGTGAAAAGGAACGAAGGGGTGAATAGAAACAAAAATTTGAAATGGATTTTCATGTTATTTAATGGGTTGTGGAGGTCTGGTAGGCAGCCGCTCCTCGTAAAATACTGGTATTCAGCTAAATCCGGCTTCACTGGAAGCCGACCCCAATATAGTTGGGAAAAGGCTAGGTAGAATGAGATGATTTACTCATTAATTATAATAAAAGTTAATGTTTGGATATAAATCAATATAAAATATGTAACCAAAGTAAAAATCCAAATCAAAGTTGTGTTTCTATTCACCCCTGGGTCCCTATTTACCCCGTTTGACGGTACCTAATGAAATAATCTATACTATAAAGAGGTAAAATTTGTAAGTTTGTATGTAGGGGGTAATCTCTGGAACTACTGGTCCGATTTGAAAAATTCTTTCAGTGTTAGATAGCCCATTCATCGAGGAATGCTATAGAGTATATATATACCATCATGCTACGACCCACGGGAGCGGAGCAGTAACGAAAAATGCGGGTGAAACCGCAGGGGACAGCTAGTATATTATATATTTTTACTTCAGAGTGTGCAGCTAGTTAGAAATAAGAGCACATGAATGGCCCACTCGCCCTAGGACCATTCCTATACGCCTATATCCTAGTCTACGCATAGATTTCAATAGCATAGTCCAGTCTATAGCTCCGTTGACTCTTCAGCCGCAGTTCCACGTAGTTGAAGCCAATGCCACCCGATGTGATGTTCACGGACGCCTCGCTGTTTTGAAAGTCGTAGCAGCTTATAGCCTGGGAAAAAGAGAAAAGGTGTTTTAGAATACATTCAAAAATACTTAGGATTTCTAGGAGAGAGTGCATCTAATGAAAGCGCGACCTAGAGTTTTTTTTCTTAAATTTAATTGGCAACATTATTCAGACGCAATTGTAGGAAATAAAAAAATTGTGAAGTGTCAAGACATGATATGATGTGAAAAATTATCGGGTGTTAAAACATGATTCCTCTACTAGTTAGTAAAACCACATACATTTTTTTTTGGATTCAACCTCTTTTTCTCAGGTCGCGCTTTCATTAGACGGACTATAGTTTTCGGAGGCCTTTTCAAATGCTGAAACTATCGGCTTTCGGTCTATCTGTCTCCCAAAAATGTTTAACTGGCTTCATAAATAGTCAGCAATTCCCTGTAGAATACAGGCCATGGTCCGGAAAAAGAAGGAATGGCAGGAAGGTTGCAAAGTAGTAATGCCAGCAAAGGAGGCGGAAGCACGCGCGAGGGCATGGTCCTCACGCCCCATCAGAACAGACACAGAAGAATTTTTACATCATTCCAGACACCATAGGCGTAGGTTTGTGGACAGCCAGCAATGGCTAGTTCGCCCTCCGGCCGTCCGGTAGCCGTCCGGACTAAGCCCAAGTCGTCGACAGCGCGTAGTGTTTCACGCGCGCCTCAAGAAAACAGCCTAGCGGAGTCGAAGCCTACTGGGGCCATTAGTTATGTGGAACTGGTACCCTGGATGGAAAGCAAAGAAGGAACGGGAATGTGTTTCAGCCAGTGAAAGTCTGACGCGAACTCCTGCTCCGCCCAAGAGCGGGAGAAGTCATTAGATGACTTCCCACCTAAAAAAAGGGGCCTTACTATGACTGGTTAAAAATGTCAGTGTCGAGCCAGCGAGAATGAGGGATGAAGCTATACCTACACTATACACTGTATAGCTGTGGTTAGCTCCATTCCTAACAGTTCAGTTTAGGTCGTCAAATGGATCGCATTAGGGTCTGCTCACACTGAGACGCGACGCGACGCTGCATGCACATTTTAATAGAGTGACTCAAAATAGAACTTTATTTACTACACGAAAAGATACACATTTCATTGTGAGAATTTAGAATACGTTGCTTCATGCAGCGCTGCGCCTCGTGACGCCGCGCGGCGGCGTCTCGCTGCGCAGCGGAACGTTTTTACATTCGCGACCGTCGTGTTGTCAACGATTTTACTACAACGATTTACCTCGCAACGTTGCGATGCGTCTCGCGGCGGCGCGCGGCTCAGCGCGAAATCACTGGCCTCTTCCTGCATCGTCGCGTTGCGTCTCGGTGTGAACTGACCCTTAAGAGTTCATAGAAGGGCTTCTGTACTTATAACAATTACCTTAATGATCGGCGTCCCATTATACGTAAACGTCTTCACCCGTTTCTTCAAAGGTATAGCTTCATACTTTAACTTATCTCGGAACACTATACGTGTGTCCTTGGATTGCTCGCCGAAGAAATAAGTGGAACTGAACACAGTTGTCATTGTTAACACAAACACACTTAGTAGTAATGTTAATTTCATTTTTTACAGTTTTTTTTTTACTTTAACACTGGGTTTTTGGCACTACACTTTTTTCTTTTGCTTGAGGTGAGGATGATCTGTAAGGAAAAAATGCAAGGATTATTTTTGGAATTGGTCAGTCATTAGATAAGAAGTATACTACAGTTTTCACCAGTAACTGCGTCTTATTATGGACAATTCCCGCCCTAATTTACATTGTTCCTTCGAGCCGGATCACAATGAATGAAAAATTACAGAGCCTCATAGCAAATTAAGTCTGGTATTAGCATAGTATAATCTACTTTAAGAATTAAGACAGCTGTGACCGACTAGATCTCACCTGTGCTCTATGGGGTAGGTACTAATTACTTACAGTCAAATAAAACAGTAACCTACCTAGGTAATTAAAAACAATAAAACACAGTTAAAAGCACCAACGCTTATTGTATACTAAAAAAGATTTGATTTGTGTGACATGAGATATATGTTATCACTTAACGTTTATCCGTGAAGTATAAACAAAACTGAGAAAAATGACGTAAATAACACAATTAGCGTGGCGGGCGCGGTGATTCTGTAAGCGGAAAGCGGTCATTACAACTAATAACCGCTTTCCGCTCACAAAATAGGGGCCCCAAAACGAACAACAATAATAATTTTCCACAACTTTCACACAACACTATCTAGTCTCAAGCTAAGCAGAGCTTGTGTTATAGGTACAACTGATAAATAAACATACTGATATATTTCTAAATACACACATATCACGTCCATAGTATAAAACAAAGTCGCTTTCTCTGTCCCTTTATCCCTATGTATGCATATTTTATTTTACGCAACGGATTTTGATGCGGTTTTCTTAATAGATAGAGTGATTCAAGAGGAAGGTTTATATGTATAAAACTTGTATAATATACTATGGATACACTGATAATTTTGCACCCGTGCGAAGCTGGAGCGGGTCGCTAGTTATAGATACCTAAATTACACCGAGACACAGAACAAAATTAATGATCATGCTCATCACGCAAACATTTGTCTTCGGTGGGAATGGAGCCCACGCCCTCCGGCATAGCAGTCAGGGTCACTAACCACTAGACCAACAGGCTAGTCGAAGAATTCCAGGATATGGTGTGCTTGTGTCCCCATTCCCCAAACATCATTTAAATCCGTTTGAGCTTGAAGAAGTAACAAATATACACACACGTACATACAAACTTCAGGTTTATACCACGTGTATCGAAGGACTGGAAAAATTTGCCTGATTTGATAATTAATAATTTAGGTATCTTCAAAGCTAAAATGAATCATCGATTGCATCACTGCTTACCATCAGGTGGGATGGGATCGTAGTCAAGCATCAGTATAATTATTTAAAAAAAACCCTTTCGTCTTTATTATTAGTGTGATGGTCTCGTAGATTGGTCGCTGTCTACAATACTTAATTACTCACAGAACATATAAAGGAAGTTAGAAAGGAAATAGTTCCTGATTTGTATCGGAACGCGTGTCGCCGTTTGTCTCCCACTCTTTTATTCCACTACAAGCAGAAAACCAATGCCTACGCGGATTACGCACACAAATAAACAACTTACACTTCGATCGTGAGTTTGTTATTGGTTGTCACACTAACGCAATTACTGCGTTTGACGTACACTCACACACGCGTAAAAATCTCATGTATGCTAGGGCGACCAAAAGGTCGATTATTGATATCGATAAAATTAATGTAATCTTGCGTCTTACTTTGCAAGTATTGTGGACTATGTGGACTTCTGTAATACATGTTGTGAACACGTACGATATTCATATATCATTCAACAAATAAAAAAATACATAATTGAATTATTAAAAACAATTTTATTATTAAAATTAGGATTTAACATGGAATATTTACCGTGTTTATTATTTGATTATTAGAGAAAGTCGGTTGTCTCTCAACCTTACATTTCCGGTGCTTATCACCAGTTCAAAAGGAAAAAAATATTGTCCCTGAAATAATACGGGTGCATTTTATTCCTAATCTATATTAACGATTTGCCGAGAGAAATAAATGTCCAGAGTGTCCTTTTTGCTGACGACATCTCAATAGTGTTTCCATGTGACGACGGCAGCAACTTAAATTTAATACTGGTCGACACTATATTTAATACTGACAAAAATAGTAAATTGGCTAAAGTACCACAATTTGAAAATAAATTTCTCAAAAACTAAAATTATGCAATACAGTCCCTATCAAAAACGTTCATTGAGTATTAAGTACTCATTCAATGACATACCGCTCCAGTGTGTCGATGAATTTAGACTCTTGACAGATGAGACTGACAGTTGACACTAATATAAATTGGAAGGCACATATTAATTTTGTATCAAACAAATTTGCAAGTTTTGCGTATGCTTTAAATGAGTCGAAAAGATCAACCGACTTCAAAACAGCGAAGACAGCGTACTACGCGTACGCCAGCTCGTGGTTAACATATGGAATAATTGTATGGGGATATTGCGTCGAAGTAGAAAAACTGTTCATTTTACAAAAAAGATGTGTGAGAATTCTTGCGAATATAGACCAAATGCAGAGTTGTAAACCTTATTTTATTAAATATAAAATGCTCACCCTTAACAAGCATCTATATTATGGAGGTAAGCAAGTTTGTTAGAAAACATGCGTCGTTATTCCCTGTGGCTAAGAATCAAAGACCGCTGCAACGCTCATTAAAAGTAAAAAATGAATTAGCATTGCCAAGTTCAAAATTAGCTATGTTTCAATCAGAACCTCTTGTAATGTGCATAAAAATTTAAAATAAATTACCAAATGAGATTAAGGACATAGAATTTGATAATAAATTTGTTAACGCACTTAAATTGTACCTAATACAGAAGTGTTACTATAGCTTAAATGAGTTCTTAACAAATTGACATTCTGTAATATTAATATTATCAAGATTATTTGAAGATTGACGCGTATAATTGTAATAAAGATATCCAATAATTAATAAATTAATAATTAAATGATGACAATAATAACGTAATAATAAATCTTGAATAACTTTATTTACTTAATAATGCATGCAATTATATTTTAATTTAATTTATATTAATCAACAAAAATGTTGCGGTGCCCGAGCAGGGTTAGGTTAGGATAATTATTTTTAATTCAATAGCTTTACTTACTGAACTCGTTATGTGTTTAACGATATATCTGTAATAAAATTATCATCATCGAAATGTTGTGAACTAATTGTGCTACATTCAGTAGGGATCCAATCAATTCTACCAGTTGTCTCAATCCATAGTTTTCTTATACCTGGATCTGTTGGAAACCCAAAACATATTAAATCATAATTATGTCAGTTTCAATTAAAAAATTCATAAAACTTAAATACAAAAAAATACATAGAAACCTTACTCAAAATCTATTAATCGTAATAAATAATGTTATGTTAGTTATAAAGTGTACTATTGATAATAATCATTTGTATCATAGTAATTATCGACATTGTTTACAAATTGGCACAGCACTATCGATATGTCAAAATTTCGTGGAATTGTACTTTTGGTTCTCTCGCAGTGAACGTAATACATTGCGCGATCGCTCAAGTCGTGCAAAATGGTGTAGCATTTTGCACGATGTGCAAATCTATTGCAAGCAATATATTACTATTGGTCTGATTGCGATTATATCGTTTTTGTCTACAAACTTCATAATGCTAATGTTATAATTACAAATATCACAAGTATTTTAATGTTTTTGGACTTACCGGTGGAAAGAAATCCCATCTCATGCTACACTACACACCTGGCTTCTTTTCCGACACGTTACAATAGCGCAACACGGCATAATTTCATATTTTTGCGGAGCTTACGTACGCTGTCAAAACAAAAGCACGACTGCTGACCGGTAAAGTAAATTTCGGTTGATTTTGAGCATTCGCTCATAAGCGCGGCGCGCGTGCCCCGCCCACAAGGCCTTTCTAACTTCCTTTATATGTTCTGTGTAATTACTGACTGCTAATTACGAACTGGAACAATTTACCTGCTACCCGACTTCTTGAAACCACAAGAACATCTCCCGCCTGGACGTGAATTGCAGTGGTCTGTATGGAAAGCACTAAATCGGTTGCGCACCCAGGTCGCTGCAAATACAATTTGGCCAAATAGGGTTTTATAGACCCGTCGGATATTCAATGTGAGTGTGGTGCTTCTGTTCAAAACATGAGCCACACTTTGGAGGACTTAAACGTCAACGATTGCATCACTGCTTACCATCAGGTGGGATCGCAGTCAAGCACTACTTTATATTATTAAAAAAACCTTTCGCCCTTATTATTTGTGCGATGGTCTAGTAGATAGCTCGCTGTGTACAATAATTACGTCTGCTTCTAGCCTTGGCCTACTTCTCACGTGGAATTGACCTAATAGGTATTTCCAAGAACGTGTTACTATGTTATAGTAAAGCTTCTACCAGCGGCTTCGCCTGCGTGAATGTAAGTTTTACCATTGAAACTTTGGAAGCCCGTTTCATATCCTTCGGAGGTGAATTTTGGAACGTCCTCTCTTAAATGCTTGTCTACATCATAAAAGGAAGCTCGTGGCTAGATAATAACAGCCGCACAGGTCGATTTTCAAGGTTAAGCAACGCTTGCCTAGGTTGGTCTGTGGATGGGTGACCATCTTAACATAACGAGTTTCCTCCGTGCCTCGGAAAGCACGCTAAGCCGTTGGTCCCGGCTGTCATTTGGAGATCTTTGGCAGTCGTTACGGATAGTCAGAAGCCAGTAAATCTGACTCCAGTCTTGCCATGAAGTACCGTGTGACCCCAGTTAATGGGTTGTGGAGGTCTGGTAGGCAGCCGCTCCTCGTAAAATACTGGTATTCAGCTAAATCCAGATTGACTGGAAGCCGACCCCAAAATAGTTGAGAAAAGGCTAGGTAGATGGTAGACGGTCTAGTAGATAGCCCGCTGTCTACAATAATTACGTCTGCTTCTAGCCTTGGCCCACTTCTAACATGGAATTGACCTAATAGGTATTTCCAAGAACGTGTTACTAAGTTATAGTAAGCTTCTACCGGTGGCTTCGCCCGCGTTAAAGAAACTTTCTTCGTACCTACAAACTTTAGGAGGTGAATTTTGGATAGTCCTCTCTCAGTGCTTGCCTTCAGTATAAAAGGAGACCACAGAAATCTAAATAATAAGTCAATAGAAGTGGCATAGACGCAAGAAAATGTCGCCGCACATATATTATGTACTTTAGTACGTCTCCACCGTGTTGAGTGGTTGCTGTGGTTACTAATGTCATCACTGAAAGTTTAATTTCGTTGCAATAATGCAAAATGCATGTGTAGGTGTTAGTGTGTATCTATTGTTTGTTTATATCGTGGTAGCTTTGAACCGGCGACACGCGTCCCGGTATTAAAGACAGTAGATGGCATTTCTATTGACTTATTATTTAGATTTCTGTGAAGGAGACCTTATGCAAAATAGCAAGCTCCTAGTCCCAGTAGTTTCGGTTGTTTGTTGATGTCAGTCAGTCAGTTTCCCCTTTTATATGCATTCAAGGGTTATTATTATTATTAAAACAACAACTATTGTTCTATGAATTTTAAAAATTTATCATAATTTAGTTCATCATACTTTCATTTAACCACATTTAAAAAATATAAAAATATTTAAATTGAACGTTCTAAAACGGGTTTCGCAAGGGTCTGCGAGCAAACGATAGTACAATAGCCGAGGGAGCAGGGGGCGAGAACAGTGCGCAAAATACAGAATTGAAATGTCTTAGACAGAACAACGAAATATTGAAGGTTTGTTTTTAGTATAATGTTTTGTAAAAAGTCATAGAACAATAGTCGTTTATGATGTCAGTAATACAGTCCTGCAAGGTTGTAATAGTTTTACAAATAACGATGTATAGTTTAGACATCTTTCGTCTTTATGATATTAGTGTGATGCCATCTCTAGGCTCTGTCGGTGATTCCGTGCTCTGTGGCTAATACGATAATCGTCCTGTCAATGTATGCATCGTAGTGACCTCCGTACTTCATTTCTTTATCACTGGGTCAAGGTTTTATCCCTGATATATCGTATAAAACTTCACATGACCATACCAAGACAAACGATTTCCTTTCAACTTTTCAGTCACTGGCGCCACTTTCAAACTTCCGATAATATACTCATTTCTCACTTTATACATTCTCGTCACACCACACATCCATCTCAACATTCTGATCTCCTCTACATGCAAATGTCCTTAGAATTAAAAAATACAAAAATTACCACAATTCCGCAGCATCCAAATTCCTCGAGATTACTCTCTCGGTTCGTCAATGAAACACTGACAAGCACTCACAGTAAAACATAGCACTGATTTATTGTATATTTCCTAACAAAGTTTTATATGTTACTGACTGAATAGATTTTTTTGCTTGAAATTACTGATAAACTCGCGTTAAAGTCCATCTAAAATAATCTAAATATTCACGGATCTGCCTAATTTTTTTTGTTTTTTTTTTCCTGTGAGCTACAATTTAGTAAGCACGTCTACAAACAAATTGCTCATAACTTCGAATGCAAAGCCTCTTCAAATCAATACAAACGACCTTATATACATATACATACTATGCATATGTATATAGACATATATACTATGCACGTGTCTATTAAACGATAGGTATCAAAAACAAACACTTATGTCGAAACAAAAACTTATATTGAAAATTTATAAACTCATCAATATATTTTGTGGGTCTAGTGAAACAGTGTGTAAGTCTGATTTTGTTAAAAATTTGGTATTAGGCAAAGTTATTAGAAAAATTGTTCTATGGTTTGGTTCGGATCTAAGCTACCTATTTCTAAAAATAACGTTTGAATCCCCAACCGGTCCTATGAGACCGCGCTGTTATTGTTTTACTATTGTGTCTCGTTTCGCGGGTATCTGAGTAAATAAAGAAGTTACCTAAGTACTTATTTTGTGTAAAAGGATCTAACTATAAAAGTTCGTCAAGTGGGAAAAAGTTCAAGTTTGTATTCTTATAAACGGAATATAGCTAACACTAGTCACTGTATCATTATATTTACATAGTGTAAAACAAAGTCACTTCTCGCTGTCTGTCGCTATGTATGCTTAGATCTTAAAACTGCGCAACGGATTTTGATGCGGTTTTTTTAATAGATAGAGTGATTCAAGACGAATGTTTATGTGTATAATACAGCGGGTCGCTAGTTACCTTTTAATACACTACATGTATTTCATTTGGCAGCAGTTTAAATGTTACACAAGCTCAAACTCACATTTTGGAGCGCACGAAATATTTCTTGCGTCTCCTGTAAAGAAGCATTTTTGGACTTACATCCCTTTTCACTATGACCACAGATATAACATCCAAGGTTATTCCGATCATTATCGGTTGGGAACTAACACACTGTGTCTTCGCAAAATATCGAAGCGTAGTCCAGCCATGGCCTTAACTATATAATGGTCGTTTATTTACTACATACTCGTAGATTATTGATTCCAGATTAAACTCCTATACGAGTTCTTAATGCGATCCATTTGACGACCTATATTGAACTGGGAAAGGGAGCAATATGAGTGAGCTCCATTTCTCTTTCTCGCAAGCACGCTTAAGGCCGGGACTCCACCAAAGCAGAGATGTGTGCGGTGTGCTGTGTGCTGTGCGAGAAGAGACATTTTTCAGCTCGGGGGACTCCACCAAAGCGGAGATGTGTGCAATACTGTTACAACTCTCGTCTTCACAGCGCGTCGTCCGCGCACAGCTCACATCTCCGCTTCTATCGCGCCATACAAATATTACACATCTCCGCACAGCGATCTCCACTGAAGCTGAGCGGAGAGGAGATGAGTCAATAACACAATTCTATTGGTTGTTTAAAAAACATCTCCTCTCCGCTCGACTCGTCTCCGCTTTGGTGGAGTCCCGGCCTAACGTTTGAATCCCCAACCGGTCCTATGAGACCGCGCTGTTATTGTTTTACTATTGTGTCTCGTTTCGCGGGTATCTGAGTAATTAACATTTTAACATGACATGGTAAAGCCCTTGACGTCCTACAAGTTCTTAACGCGATCCAATTGAAGACCTAAACTGAACTGTTGAAGGGATGGAGCTTTGAGCTTTATAGGGTGAATAACTCCAACCCTCTTTCTCGCTCGTATGCTTGACAATTTAATATATCATGGTAAGACTCGGGTTTTTTTGAAGAACCATGTAAAATATAGAGATATTGAAGTAGCTTCTTGGCCCGTTATACGAGTACCCATATGCATAAATCGTTTTGGGAGCACATTCATTTTGCGTAGGCACAGCTAAGGAGTGGGATTCCCTGCCGGAGTATGTATTTCTTGATAGATATAACCGAGGGCCTAATAGGTTACTTCTAGGTATCGTCTGCTATATCTTCGGTTTTCTTCTGGTGCGATATGGCCAAGTACGACGAGCCTATCTACGCTAACGTTATTATTTATTTTCTGTTTGTTTGTATTCGATTTAGCTCAAAAACTACTTGACCAATTTCAAAAACTTCTTTAACCATTAGAAAGCTACATCTCCACTGAGTAACATAGGCTATTTATTTTCTACTTTCATGAGGGCGAAGCCATTGGCAGCAGCCAATCATTAATAAGAAAAACAGTAGGTAGATCATGAGACGAGGAACTCAAGGAAGCTATTCATAGGGATATCTAAAATTACTCACCGATTATGACTCACGACATCAAATAAGATCTAAGTACACTTGAAGTACACTCAGATTTGTGTCCACTTGAGATTAGATTGAAAACTGATATCAATTCACAATCACTCTCACACGAAAAATGCTTCACTTTACGTCCTTCAAGAATCCAATGACACACTGGGCAATAATAACAATGAAAATAAACAATAACTATTTTTGTGTATTTTGGACTTGATTTGAAAAAAAAAAACAACTCAACTTTCTTTGCTGATCAAGAATTTTTTCACTCACTCGTTGTATTATAACTATATCATTGTATTTAATAATAATTTTTTGTGTACAACTACACAGAACTACGAATATCAGTTGGTATAAATAAAATCGTTACCTACGAAAACTGATCAAACATTTTATTTTATGTGGGTAGTTTGATAATTAAAAAAATACAGTAATTGTGTTGTAGATTTACCAAAATATTAACTAATAGATTTAACAAAAAGAATAGTTGTTAATTTGCCAAAATATTTAACTTGAATCCGTCTACAACAAAAGCCAAAGTTATAATGACGATTCATTGGCTTGTGTCTACACTACACTCGAAGCCTAAAGAGCCTATTACACGGATTACACCACTCGTTTTTACGACCGATCTTAGTCTACGTCGCGTAGTGTAATAAGGGTAAGACGGTCTTACTTGTACGTAGACGCAACGACAGTCTATCGTCTGTTTTTATACCCTTTTTTTTTTTGTTTTCGGGGGGAAACCTTCAAAAGGCGCCCGAACTCTGGGGATTAGTTCGGGGAGTGTGGGATTTTTACCTCACTAAAACCACCCCGGTGATCACCATCCACACATAGATGGGGCGCCGTTCCCTCTTAAAGACCGTTCCGGAACCCCCTCTGTGCATCGCCTGTTAAGGCACATCCCTGAGGAGACTGTACAATGGTCTCCCCTTAGCCTCATTGTGCACGGCGGCACGTGACCACTGTGCCACCGTATTCCTTGGAATCACTCGATGGGGGAGCAGAGTCCCCACTCTGAGCGCCCGTGGTTCCAAAGTCCCACCAACATTGGATGATGCAAGCGGGGTTTCGGCGTGTTAGGCAGCGAGGCGGTTGCCTCCCCGTCGCCTTCTTCTCCGAGTGGGATCGGCCCTTTCGCGATCCCGCTCGGCCGCCTGTTTTTATACCCTGAGACTAAATTGACACAAGTAATGTTAAATTTACTTTAAGAATGACGCCAGTTCTTTTGTGTTGTAATGTCATTTTAGTCTCAGGGTTTAAAAAACAGACGATAGGCCGGTCGAAAAAACGAGTGGTGTAATAGGCCTTTAACCAGTTTCGTCACGGAACGCGTCAGCGGTCATAATTCGAAGATATACGACCAACATGTACCAGCACAACAATTGCAATGACCTCTTTCCTGTTTGACGCAAGGATATGACGTTCTGATTCATTCTGGAAATTCCGTAGGCTGTTTTGTAAGGCAAAACAAGGATCAGCGGGTCTAAAAAGGCCACTTTAGTAGGATTGTATCAGGCTAATAATTTATGTGAATCATATTTTTTACAGGGAATAGATTCGGTTAATTTGTGTATCCATTTTACTTGGGTTTATTAGAAGAGTGGCTTATGATATGCTGGAAGGTCGGTATATGATTTGCTTTTAGATTAATTAAATCACTGCTTACCATCAGGTGGGACCGCGGTCAAGCAGTAGTTTATAGCAATAAAAAAAAATGTTCAATGTGAACAGCGGTGGCCCAGTGGTAGCTGCCCCAACTTACAAGCGGAGTTGTGGGTTCAAACCCCGCCAGGCGCATCACTTTGTGTAATTAATTTCATCACCGCTGCTCTCAAAACGGTGAAGGAAAACATCGTGAGGAAACCGGCATGTCCTAGAACCAAAAATTCATGTGAACAGCATGTGAGACATATGACATCCACCAATCCGTACTGGGCCCCCAACAGTGGGAACATTACAAGAAGATAATGCTAATGCTAAATGTGACCTTTTTAATCCCACAGGTGATCCTTTGGGATATGACCGGACTAATTGACCTCTAGGTAATTAGTTTAATAAGGTAATTATGTAGATCATGATGTTTACAAATTAATGATATTACACGTTTCGCTTCGTCATTTATACTGCGTACGTCGAAGAACTGGAACAATTTGCCTGCTGTGGTTTTCTCGTCTGATTTATAATTTAGGTGTATTCATTCAAGGCTAGAGTGAATAAGCACTTAGTAAACTAGTGCGCCTCACCATCAATGACTGCAAAACTGCTTACCATCAGGTGGGATAGCAGTCAAGCACTGGTTTATACCTATTAACGTTTGAATTCCCAACCGGTCCTATGAGACCGCGCTGTTATTGTTTTACTATTGTGTCTCGTTTCGCGGGTATCTGAGTAATTAATTTGAATAAAATATTTTATAGGTAATGGTAATTACATTTGCTTGATTAATTTAGTAGCACGTGGATGGGATGTAGGTATACTTTGTTATGTTTCAGATACTAATGGGCCTACCACACGCGCAAGCTTATATGTGTATATATTTGTATAACACAATGTTTTTTTGCTAATGATTAATATTGCGCCTACCACAATTTGTCTCTGCATCACCCAAAGGTTGACTGGTAGAGAATGCGCCTCAGTACTCTTGTGTGCATAAAGAATTAATAAAATAAGCTTCTCTACGGTTACCTACGCGGATCGATTTGGTGAGGGTTGCGGGAATCTGATGGAGGCCTCTCACAAGGAGGACCGATGACCTGGAAAGCCAATAAATGCGAGACGCGCAGGACCGGTCGTTATGGCGACGCTTGGGGGAGGAGTATGTTCAGCAGTGGACATCTTTCGGCTGAAGTTATGATGAGATCGGTTTGTTTACCAGGGACTGTAAACTGTAAGAGTATATAACCTGTATGTCCTTATGTATATGAAAAATTAATGAATTTGAATATACTTACTCATACAGTTTTATACATAATTGAGTTCCGGAACGAGGCCGAGTCATCGATGGCGCGTAGTGTACCACACGCGCCTCAAAGGTATGTCAGCAACTTGTAGGGGCCTATCAGGGTCGAAGCCTGCTGGGACCATGTGTTAGTTTCTAAAAGGAAAACCCGGGGTCCTGGAAAGTAAGGAAAAGAAAGAACATAGGAATTGGTTTTACGTCCAAGACTCCGCGCCGCTTCTCTCGTAAAATACTGGTATTCAGCTAAATCCGGCTTGACTGGAAGCCGACCCCAATATAGTTGGGAAAAAGCTAGGTAGATGATGATGACTCCGCGCCGTTCTGCTTCGCTTGAGAACGGGAGAAGTCATTGGATAATTGCCCACCTAAAAAGACATCATTGTATTACTCTCAATGTAAAATGTTGATTAATTCGCACTTAGAATAGATGTAAAAAAATGGTCTGTAGGCAAACATGTAATTCAGTCTATAATTTCTGGGTTCTCTGGGACTGCCTGTCTTATGAAGCAAGTGGTTAGCAGCAGCTGTTAAAAATTGAGGTAGCGACTCGAACTCTAAGGATGTCTGAAATTGAGATACTAATGTCTGTTTTTTAAACCCCGAGACTAAAATGACATTACAACACAAAGGAGTTGGCATCATTCCTATAGTAAATTTGACATTACTGGTGTCAATTCAGTATCAGGGTATAAAAAACATACGGTAGGAACGCATTTGAGCAGCTGTACCATTTTTGCCAGAAGTTGTGCAGTCTGCCCGTTCCTAGAGACTTCCAGTTCGGTAACGGACGGACTGCTCTGGCTTAAAGCTTCACACATGCGCTCGATATCAAGCATCTAGATACAGACAGACACAGACCCAACAGAGGATCGATTGCGTATCAGCGGGGTTCTCGTTGCTTTTGAAGACATTCTTAAGCAGCTGGATCAGAGCACACACTAATGCCCTATTCTTTTTGTACATTGGTAACCTAGGTCACAGTCGATCTGTATGCTCGGGAAGCGCATCCTCCAGAGCGCTCTTCAGTTGTTCGTTGCACTGAGTAGGTACTTACCGTGCCGAAGTATGTTGTCGACGTTAGTGGAGAAAAATACTCGTCAATCGAGCTCGACATGACTGCAGCCGCCGCCGCCGGTGACATTGGTGGATGGATGGCGTGCGCGACGAGCAGCTATTCTCGTCAACATTTTCATTAATCAACTAGCTTTTACCCGCGGCTTCGCTCCCGTCAAATGACTACCCTACATATCCTACGCTACCCTACCCTACCTTCCCTACCTACCCTACACTACCCTACACTACACTACACTACTCTACTCTACCCTACACTACTCTACACTACCCTACACTACCCTACATTACCCTACACTACCCTACACAACCCTACACTACCCTACACAACCCTACACTACCCTACACTACCCTACACTACCCTACACTACCCTACACTACCCTACACTACCCTACACTACCCTACACTACCCTACACTACCCTACCTACCCTACTTTACCTACCTTTTTGTTTTTAGAATTTTTGTCTCCGTAAGAACCATCATTGAACTTCAAGGAACATTTAAAAAAAAAAAACAGCCAAATCGGTCAAGCCGTTTTCATGTCATGACGTGACAACGGAAAACGGGTTTCATTTTTATATATATAGAAGATAAATTGATCCCATTTTTTCATTCTATGTGTGATGGTGATATCATCCTTGACAGATGTCATATCGTCTGGGAAAATAGTTGCCCTGGAGTTTCTTGCCGGTTCTTCTCCATAGGAAACGTCCAATTGGAACCGTGCACTAGCTTCTGACGTTTCATAAGTGCCCATGTAGGCTTATGTGAAATATATATTTTTTTATTTAATTCATTGGACATCTAGTGTAGTTTTATGTACTTTGCCAACGACTTCGTTCGTGAGAATTATCATAAAATATATGTAGGTATATATAGTATTCATAACTTTGTTTAGAGGGTAGTTTTGAAAAACTAATAATGACATTCTTCATAAGTACAGAACTACTGATGCGAAGTTTATTTATTAATTCGATTTAATTTAATATTAATTATTGACATATTTATTATTATTAATATCTGGATTAACAATATTTAGCTGGAATTTACAGCACTGACACTAAGGTGAACGCACCTTGATTGAGACTTTACCAAAAAATTCCACGACGCAATTTATGCGGTAGATTTCGGAAGAGCCGATTTAAGATACTTTACGCATCAGGTATGATTAGGCCTCTAACTATTAACAAGTATGGGTAGTTCTCACAAGGTCGTGTGAGGAAGGAAGTAATCTATTTGGAAACAAAAATAGTCAACAATATTCGAAAGGGAAGAACTTATTTTCCATTCGAGACGATAAAATTTTCAGATAAGAACTTTAGAAAGACGATAAGGAAATAAATATCTTTTATTTAAAAAAAAATAGGAAAATAAAGCAACTAAAAAAGTAGACGATTGAGGTATGAAAATTTTGGACTTTTGAGGGTATCCGGTAATTGGCTAGCATCTAAATGTCGTTCCTTATCGTCTCGAATGGAAAATAAGTTCTTAACGTTTGAATCCCCAACAGGTCCTATGAGACCGCGCTGTTATTGTTTTACTATTGTGTCTCGTTTCGCGGGTATCTGAGTAACTACATAAGATCTAATATTGAATGTCAAGGAACAGTAGGCGTTTCGAACCGACATAGGTACAATAAACCGAACTAATGAACAATCGGTGTAAGGTTTTTCGCAACAGGATTTTTCGCACAAACGTTACATCGCACCAATAAATCATCGATGCAGTAAAACATCGTACAACTGAATTATCGACATACCGTGTTCGATATAATAAAAATCGAACCATCAAGTTTCGAAGACAAGTAGGGAACCCGTTCGAAAGAGTTACCGTGTCCCTAGAAAACTAAGGGCAACTGAAGGAACATAGGTTGGTTTTAGTCAGTAAAATTCTGACATGCCCTCTTGTTCCACCCTTGAGTGGAAGAAGCAGTTTGATGTATTCCCTCCTCAAAAAAAAAGGTCACAAGGAACTTAAATAAATTGTCATACTGTTTCCTTCGATAAATCAAAATTCCTATACAGGCTGCATATGGAAGCCTGTTATGCTACCTTCAGAATAAATTCTAAATAGATAGTTTGTTTAAAACGTAGTTACTCAGATACCCGCAAAACGAGACACAATAGTAAAACAATAACAGCGCGGTCTCATAGGACCGGTTGGGGATTCAAACGTTAATACAGCTAATTTATACCAACGATAAAAAAATACTTACTTTTATTGATTAAAAACCTGTTAGGGACTTTTCTTCAAAGGGAGACTAAATTCAAAGACAAATGGACTGTCATTTAAAATTACTATAATTCTCGAATATGTACAATATTAATGCTCAAAATTGGCACCTAAGTGTTAGCAGCCGTCTTCAGAGATCGGTAGCGAAGTACAGTTCGTCCACTATAAGTTGGCGAGTGTGAAGTTAGGCTCTGCGAATTTTGGCGCTTGAAATATTGTACAAAAATAAAGGATTTTAAAAAAATAAATGCAATTTGCAGTTCTTATTGCTGTTAAAAACAGTTATTGGCATTCATTTTATTAAAACCTTTATTTTTGTACGATATTTCAAGCGCCAAAATTCGCAGAGCCTAACTTCACACTCGCCAACTTATAGTGGACGAATTGTAAAGCCTACCAATGTCTCACGACAGCAGCCGAAGATTGCCGAATGGACGAAGGCGCCCGTACATACTCCCGGCTTGAAGTATGCAAGTGAGGAAATGGGCAGACGTTGTCAGCCCGCACCATCATTCCACCACTCTTTGTCTTCAACTCCACTACCCGTGTGGTCTTGTAGCAGCCAGGGAAGACCTTGATGACCCATCCTCGTGGCCACACCAAGGGATGGTTGGCCTTTCTTCTTGATGAGAACCAGAACTCCAACTGAAAGTTGTAATAACATTTGTTAATGATCTCCTTTATGATGGGATGGGATGCTCTTAGCGTGTAGTCGTTTAGTTTTAAGTAAATAAGCCCTGGCTGGCGGCTTTGATTTTTTAATTAACCTATCACATACCCGCAAAACGAGGTAAAATAGTAAAACAATAACAGCGCGGTCTCATAGGACCGGTCGGGGATTCATGAATTAAGGTCTCCACAAGCAAGGCCGGTTAAGCAGTCGACAACCAAAGAGGTTGTCTAGCTGTTCTGCATGAGGCCATACACAAAATAAACAAGCTTAAGCAGTACATAAGAGGGTAGGCGGTAGCTATAATAAATTAACATTACAGCAGCAGTATTTGAATTTCTTCTTCCTGCCCTTATCCCATATTGCTCGGAGTCGGCGCAACACGTTTTTTCTTCCATTCTGTCCTATCACCCGTCACACTATAACTATGTATCCCTTTTTCTTTCATGTCTCTCCTCACACAATCCATCTTTTCTTTGGCCTCCCCCTTCCTTTCTATCCATCTACATGTTCACTCAGAACTCTTTTAGTTATGTACATGCGTTTCATCCTTCCTCTTTACATGACCAAACCAAGACAAACGATTCCCTTTCAACTCTTCAGTTACTGACACCACTTTCAAATTCAAATTCAAAGCTTTTATTTGACATAGGCTTATGTGGGCACTTATACCTGATACATCAGAAGCTTGCGCACGGTTTCTATGCCGGAGTCTGTTTCTTGATAGCTACAACCTAGCTTGGGGTATTTACGTAAGTCAAGAATGAATAGGTAATTTCAAGGTAAACTGTTCCATCGTCGGCCACAAACGTGAGCTTATCACACATAAAATTCTCATTTCTCATTTTATCCATTCACAATTAAAGCATAAAAAAAGAAATAAAAAATTGGAACGAAGTCACCCAATACCAAACCTTTACCCACAAGAAACCTGTCTAAATAGTCTTCCAATCCACGACGCAGCATAAATCTTCCAATCCAGTCGTGATCTTCAAATTCAAGCGATGCAATAAGTGTTGGGCGTTATAATCAAGACTTATCGAAATATAGGAGACTGTACTATATTTCCACAAGTATTGATAACAACCCCATTCTTAGTCTTCCAGTCTTCAATTATCTTCATTCTTCTGTAGAAAAACCGTTGTTTCTATGACGCAGCGAACAGAAGTTTGCTTGAAGTCCAAAGTTCACCAACGAGTTCAAAATGCTGACGAATTTAATTCTATCAAACGCGACTATGAAGATGCTTTGAAGGACTATAAGTAAGGAACCTATTAAAAGACAAAACTCAAAGATAAATGGACTGTAATTTAAAATGATTACTTCTCAAATAGTTACAATATTAATGTTTGAGATTGGAATGCGCGCGCGCGTCAAAGAATCGGTTGTGAAATAAAATCCTGCACGCCTCACTTCGTGCCGATACTCGTCGCCTTCCGATGTCTCACGATAACAGCCGAAGATTGCCGATTGGCCGAAGGCGCCCGAACAAATGTCAAACGAAAATCTATAATAGTTTTTAGAATTACCCCCAATAGCACATTTTTAAGGGGTTCAAAGATTGTACAGAAACATCTTATTTCTTGGATTGATAAACTTCAAACTTGACAAAGTTCTAACCGAAATAAATAATGTAGATCAGACTATATACTAATGTTAATAGTTTTTTTCAAAACTACCTTCATAACATGGCTTAGGAAATTTTAAGTTTTAATCAAATTGTTCTCGCGAAAGAAGTCGTGGTCAAAGTGTTAGTAGGTACATCAACAAATTATTAAAAGGCTAAGCAGATTATATTTCCCAAGGAAAAATACAATTATTAAAAAAAAAAACATGAAACCTAACAACAACAAAACAAAATAAACAAACACAAAACATTTTTTCTTTCTTTCTTTTCTCTTCTAACAAACAATTAGTGCCATGTTTAGAAAAAAATAGCTCTGGATTGATTAATTAACTTATAAATACCCGCGAAACGAGACACAATAGTAAGACTTTATCATATCTGGCTAGTCGATAAATGTTTCTACACGACCCAGGAATACCTTAGTTATAAGAATAGAAAATTATTGTAACAACTTACTATGTTCCTATTAGTGCAATAATAGCCAGTTAAGTTAGTTTGTAATTTATTTGAGTATAATATATAGGTATAAGGTACCTGTACCTAACCTTTTATTGTTCTAAGTTTCGCATACCAGAAATGGTTAATATGAGGCTCTTTTCTGTTATATTATGTACCTACCTAATGTAACATTCATGTACCATATTTATTACCCATATTATGCGAATAAATTATTTGATTTGATTTGATTTTGACAATAACAGCGCGGTCTCATAGGACCGGTCGGGGATTCATGAATATCTTTCTTTTTAGTCAGTTGATACCTTAATGTTTGATACACCCTGGAGCGAGAGATATCATGTAATTAATTTTTTTTAACACATTGCCACAACTCAAACACAAAACACTGACCTCCGGGTCTGAGTGTCACTCAGAACTATTCGTAGGCCATACAAATACTTGTCCTACGCGGGAATCGAATCTGCGATACGCAGCGCAGCAGCCAATTGCTTGACCACAGCGCCACCTTATCGTTAATTACTCAGATACCCGCGAAACGAGACACAATAGTAAAACAATAACAGCGCGGTCTCATAGGACCGGTTGGGGATTCAAACGTTAAATTAGATAAGAATTAAAGAGGCCCACCGAACATACAGTGCAAGTGTAACGTTGTATAGTAATTAGCGATACAAACTCGCTGCTGCCGCGATGCAAACGCGATACAGTCGCGCGTTTGTCGCGATATAAACGCGATACGATCTTCAAGGTTAAGCAACGCTTGCCTAGGTTGGTCTGTGGATGGGTGACCACCTTAACATAACGAGTTTCCTCCGTGCCTCGGAAAGCACGTTAAGCCGTTGGTCCCGGCTGTCATTTGGAGATCTTTGGCAGTCGTTACGGATAGTCAGAAGCCAGTAAATCTGACTCCAGTCTTGCCATGAAGTACCGTGTTACCCCAGATAATGGGTTGTGGAGGTCTGGTAGGCAGCCGCTCCTCGTAAAATACTGGTATTCAGCTAAATCCGGCTTGACTGGAAGCCGACCCCAATATAGTTGGGCAAAGGCTAGGTAGATGATGGATATGCACACTGAGGGCTCCGTACAAACTTACCTATGAAAACAGCATACTTCTCAAATCCAGTCTCGAAGATTTATCCGAATCGCAAAAATAATAATAAAGTAATATTAACTCGCTATACGCTCCGCTCACAGTGTCAACCTGTCAACTCGCTCGTTACCGAGAATACCGAACGTCATCTCGGATGATAGCTCGTATCTACGTTATGATGTCATTGAGATGAAAGGTCACTGGACTTCAACAAAATATAGGTAAACTAGCAGCCCGTCCCGGCTTCGCACGGGGTAGACAATTATTTATTTTTGGAATTTTTCCCGTCAAATGACTACCCTACATATCCTACGCTACCCTACCCTACCTTCCCTTCACTACCCTACCTACCCTACACTACCCTACACTACCCTACACTACCCTACAGTACCCTACACTATACTACGCTACACTACACTACCCTACACTACACTACACTACACTACACTACACTACCCTACACTACCCTACACTACCCTACACTACCCTACACTACCCTACACTACCCTACACTACACTACCCTACAGTGCGAATTTTATTATAATCGGTTAAGTGGTTTAGGAGTCCATTGAGGACAAACATTGGGACACGAGATTTATATATATTAAGATTTGTTTTTTTTTGTCTCCACCAGTGGTTTAGCCCGTGTGGAAGTAGACGGCGGCCACGTACTGGAAGACGCAGCTTTAAATAAAAAAAAGCATTTACTTCAGGCAACCAACAGCACCCACACAGCAATTAGAAAATAGAACACATAAACATAGGGACGTATTAAAAAGACCGAGTCTTTAAGTCTTTTACAAAAAACTACAAATTTTAAAGGACTTGTGCTCTTAAGTTTTATTTGTAAGATTTAAAAGACTTGATTCTTCAAAAATAGCTCAAGTCTTATGAGACTCCAAGACTTTTTTTTCCGGTAGGAGAATCATCACAATGACTTCTCCCGCTCTTGGGCGGAGCCGGAGGGTGTGTCAGACTGACTAAACCCCGTTCCTTCGTTGCCTTCGATCTGGGGGACACGGTGACAACCTTTCGGATTTTCCATGTTCACCAGGGGCTTCGGCCCTAAAGACTTGAGTTTCGTACGACACCAGCTCAGTCCGAGCACAGTTCGAGACATCGTGTCTGTGAAGTGTCTATGAGTGCGATGCTCGAGCGCGCATGTATGTAGCGGGGACATAGGGCAGCCACTTTGCGATTTGGTTATGGGAAATTTCATGAAAAGGATATGGTCCTGTAAGCGTGGTCGTGGTGGTCATTTGCCTGATGTTATTTTCCACTATTAACGACATACCTTCCTCTTTATAATGAAACTAGCAGCCCATCCCGGCTTCGCACGGTAGACAATTATTTATTTTTGGAAATTTTTCTACACGCCTTCGGTTACATTGTTCAAATTTTACCAAGGATCCCTAATTTTTTTCAAAATGAAATGTAGCCTATGTCAAATTGGAAGAACGTAGCATTCTATTGGTGAAAGATTTTTTTAAATCGGCCCAGTACTTTTTGAGCCTATTCATTACAAACATACAAAAATAGGTACAAATCTTTCCTCTTTATAATATTAGTATAGATAAACATTCGATCATTTATATTTAAAAAAAAAAATCTTTGAATATCAAAATAACACTTCTTATTGGAAAACCCTGTAGATTGCATTCTGAACCTATTTCTTTTGTGACCTAGACTTTCAGCTATCTATCTACGGATTGATCTGTAGACTAGTATCCAAGTAGTGTGCGCGCATGCGCGGGTACCGCCGCGCCGTGGCGAGCCGGGTGCATACAGCTCGCTCCTCAGAGGCAGTAGGTGGATGGCCGGCGCCGGTCGTGCCATTCAACTACTGTCCCTTCATAAAAACCTTACTTTTTATAATAATTATAGAAAAATCTATGGACTGTTGTTTAAACCCTGAATCTAAAATGACATTACAACACAAAGGAATTGGCATCATTCCTATAGTAAATTTGACATTACTTGTGTCAATCCAGTCTCAGGGTATAAAAAACAGACGATAGTAAGTATTTTCATTGGTCAGAATATTCTAGTTGAGTATTTAAAATGGTAGTGTATGGGAATAGACCAGGGTAGATAATTTTTGAAAGAGAAGCAATTTATAGTAGGATGAAACCCATTGTAATTTAAAATTCCATCCACTTCCCGACCTCAGATCGCCCGTAATTTATTTTTATATTTATTTTTGCTATTAATACTATGGTGGATGGTCGATGGGGACGGAAGGTTATAGAGTGGCGGCCACGTACCGGAAGACGCAACGTCGGAAGGCCTCCCACAAGGTGGACTGACGACCTGGCGAGGGTTGCGGGATTCTGATGGATGCGAGACGCACAGGACCGGTCGCTGTGGCGACGCTTGGGGGAGGCCTATGTCCAGCAGTGGACGTCTTTCGGCTGAAATGATGATGATTATCACTATCATTTACAATGGGTTTATTTCTACTATCATTTGTTCCATTTGTTCCACTTGCGACCACTTGCGACCACTGGATCTAGCAATGGCAGTGCTCAAGTCGAAGGAATAGTGAGGATATTTAAGGAGGGATGTCAAAAGAAACTTATGTATATCCTCGCATATGTGTCTGTATTGTATTGGGGAGCTCGTGGCTAGATAGTAACAACCGCACGGGTCGATAAAGTTGGTCTGTGGATGGGTGACCATCTTAACATAACAAGTTTCCTCCGTGCCTCGGAAAGCACGTTAAGCCATTGGTCCCGGCTGTCATTTGTAGATCATAGGCAGTCGTTACGGATAGTCAGAAACCAGTAAATCTGACTCCAGTCTTGCCATGAAGTACCGTGTTACCCCAGTTAATGGGTTGTGGAGGTCTGGTAGGCAGCCGCTCCTCGTAAAATACTGGTATTCAGCTAAATCCGGCTTGACTGGAAGCCGACACCAATATACCTACTTGGTAAAAGGCTAGGTAGATGATGATGATGATGTGTCTGTATTGTAATGTGGAAATATTATAAACTCAATCATTTTTTTTTAAAGAGTAACCATGGAGTTTCTTGCTGGTTCTTCTCCATAGGAAACCACCAATTGGAACCGTGCACTAGCTTCGACTTTTTATAAGTGCCCATGTAGGTCTATGTAAAATAAATTCATTTTCGATTTTGAAACACGTTATTTGTACATAAAATACATTTTTATCAGAGATTGCCAAATACTGGGCAGAAAAAGTTTGATGATCGATACGGAAAGAAAAAGAAGGTCAGAGATTGTATATTTAGGTACGCTTGCTACATGTAAATGCAGGCTTACATTCATGTCACTGGGCTACAACGTCATATATCTCATCTGTCTTTATACTATACGCTAAGGTTTTGTTTTTGGCGAGGTTTTTTTAAATGAAGTTCAGTGGCTGTTTTAATTATTCGCAAATTGATTCCTAGTAGGGTCATCATCATCTACTTAGCCTTTTTTCCAACTATATTGGGGTCGGCTTCCAGTCAAGCCGGATTTAGCTGAATACCAGTATTTTACGTGGAGCGGTTGCCTACCAGACCTCCACAACCCATTAACTGGGGTAACACGATACTTCATGGCAAGACTGGAGTCAGTAGGGCTTCTGACTATCCGTAACGACTGCCAAAGATCTACAAATGACAGCCAGGACCTACGGCTACGTGCTTTCCGAGGCACGGAGGAAACTCGTTATGTTAAGATGGTCACCCATCCGCAAATTGATTCCTAGTAGGGTAGGCCCCAACATGCTACCCTGTGGGACGCCGTATGCTACATCTACATTGTCACTGGTATACTGTCCTATTTTCACCTTTTGCTTCCTGTTGGAAAGGGAGTAATTAAAATTGTGATATATAATTGATATATTCTTGTATCTTAAGTATCTGCAGGGCACATTGCTCGTAGAACAGACGGTCAGTGGGGACGGAAGGTTCTAGAGTGGCGGCCACGAACCGGAAGACGCAGCGTCGGAAAGCCTCCCACAAGGTGGACCGACGACCTGGCGAGGGTTGCGGGAATCCGATGGATGCGAGACGCACAGGACCGGTCGTTGTGACGACGCTTGGGGGAGGCCTATATCCAGCAGTGGACGTCTTTTGGCTGAGATAATGATGATGATGATGAAACTGAACTGTTAAAGGGATGGACCTGTATAGGGTGTATCACGCTCCATCTAGCGTTGTAAGAAACTCAAGTCTTGGAATTTCATTTAATAAGACTTGAGCTATTTTTGAAGACTCACGTCTTATTAATAAAACATAAGAGCTCAAGTCCTTTAGAATTTGGAGTTTTTTTTAAAAAGACTGAGTCTTTGAGTTCTTTTTGGCAGGATTCTAAAGGAGTTTTTCGTCTGTGTGTTGCATGTCGCGTGACGGTCGGCCGCGGTGTAGGGATAAAGTGAAAGGCGCTCGTCAGAGCAGCCGAGGCCAACATGGCGGCGCCTATAGTTCGCATCTGCTGATCCCTAATGGAATATTATTCCGTTTTTTTATATTATATAAACCAGTGCTTAACTTCAATCCCACCTGATGGTAAGCAGTGATACAGTCGTTGATGATGAGGCGCACTGAGCCTATTCACTCTAGTCTTGAAGACACCCAAATTGTAATCGGACGGAAACACCGCAGCAGGCAAATAGTTCCAGTCCCTCGATGTACGCGGTATAAACGACGAGGCAAAGCGCTTTGTCCGGACCGTGCTGGTTTCGACAAACGTAGGATGGATACTCGCCGTACGGCAGTTCGTCCGATGGTAGAAGGGAGATGGCGGAATTAGCTCATGCAACTTTAAGTTAAATGTGAGAAAAAGTTTCACTTTTACCGTGGTTATAAAAACCACACAATCCTTTTTTTCTTTCTATCTAAATAAACAAACAAATGAACGCAACCAAATGCGAATATAAGTACATACATAAGTACAATCATGGACGCGTTGCCATGGTTACATAGTCCACAACAAAATTAGCTTCACAACAAACTTGTAATTTAGATTAAATAAACTAATATTAAATCAAATGAAATAAATAATTTATTAAGTACGATATTATTATTAAATTTTACTAATTTATTTAAGTTAGTTAATATACGAGTGAGTGTTCTGTAAAAAATTAACGATTTTAAATACTTAAAGTAGGTAAGTTTAATTTATGCATGGCTTAATAAATTATAATTAATGAAGTATTGTGGTTTCTGAAAACGTTTTAGCTTTTGGCCTTGAGTTTAATAAGTGGTAAGTAAAATAATGATTTGTCAGAAAAAGGAAAAATACGTATTTACCTACGCTAAATATTTCTTTTTAAGCTAGCAACAAAAAATAGTAAATAAATCAAATATGTGAACCTATAGTTTATTTTTCGTTGCTAACAGATTAAATTAATATTTCATGGATAGAATATGTATTTTTCATTTGATCGATAACTTAGAATCTAGAATAATGCTCATTTTTTCTACAAATTTGTTTCAAAATACCCGGTTCTCCTCTTAAAAATATAATAAGGTTGAAAAAAAGATGAAATTTATACTAGTGTAATTATTAGGAAATCGATTTTGAGTATGCCTAACATTAATATCGATTTATTATTTTTTTATATTACCTGAGTTACAGGTTTATACCTAGTTCAGTTAGAATGCAATAAATGTGATAAATCTACCTTTCCCTCTAGTTTCAGTTTATTTGATTTACATAAATTATTCATACATATGTATGTAAATCAAATAATTTGGGCGTTGTGTGAAAGTTGTGGAATATTATTATTATAATTCCATAAACATATTATTATCATTTTAATTTTTTTTTTATAAAACTGCTAGCGGCTATTCAAATAAAATTTATTATCATTATATTCTCTTTGCATTAGATAGACAGTAAATTTCAAACAGTATTTTTTATTCAAATGCAGAATATTTTAAAGCTAAATTTTGAAAATAACAATGAAATTGAGGTTTAATAAATATATTATGTGAAACCATTTGTTGTAATTACTCAAATCATTATATAATCATCATCATCATCTTCCTACCCTTGTCCCAAATTTTTTCTTCCACACTGTCCTGTCACGCTAACACTAAAACCCTTTTCTTTCATGTCACTCCTCCAAAAATCTAAGTATCCTCTTTTCTTTGGCCTCCCTCTCCCTCTCCATTCATCCACAACGACATGTACCTGAATACTGTATACTCAAATAATTACATATCCTTCCATATTTTCCAGGCTATAACTCAACAAAGGTACAAAACTAAAGGACCAACTACGAACATACGTAATTAAATCATAAAATCCTTCAAACACAAAACAGGAGGTATTAAATCAATAATGCATCGGTTGCCGGGAGCGTGTCTGCTAGCGTGCCTGTTAGCGTGTTTACTGATGATGTCACGGGTTCACGCTAAATGGGTGGAGGGCAGGATCGATACTAAAGAAGTGAGTTTTATGGGTTTTGTATGAGTTTTAGGGAAGTTTTCTGGAAGAAAAACTGTTAAAATACCTATGCCTAGTTACTATTATTATCTCTTTATTCATGTTTTTATTATATGAAGTTCAACTTTGAAAACAATATTTCAATCTATACTAAACAGTAAAAAAAAAATTACTTACTTATACTTAATGAGAAGTTTATAAAAAAACTTTCATATTATTTCGAGTTCCGAAATATTCAATTAATTTAAGAAATATTTGATTTGGAAACTGTCTACATTATGTCGATATACAAAATGATCATAAAATCTATTAAGGCTGGTCCGTTTACACAATTTAAATGGATTGTACTGTCATCGAGAATTTCTCGGTAGCATAAATTAATATGCAATCAAAAGTACTACACAAGGCGGGATAGTGGAACAGGTATCAGCACTTATACCTGGTCATATCTAGATATACAGTACTAATGTCCTTTTTGTCAACCAGAGTGTCTATATTTATGACAGCACAGTTAGCGCAATGGTTGAGCGATTGGCTGCTGCGTTGCGTGTCACAGGTTCGAACCCCCCCACAAATACAAATATTTGTTTGTCCTTCAAATAAGTGTCTGGTGTATTTAAGTTTACATGTTTGTTAACGCACTCACCCAGAATACCTACAGGAGTCATTCCTAGTGTGAGGCAATGTTTATCTTACCTTATTAAGTGTATTTATCAAACTTATAAGTACTTTCATTACAGGAAACCTAATGTGACAATACAGCAATATTACTACATACTTACTAAATCTACTTAATAATGAATTAATTACAAAATCAGTTCATAAAATCTTTATTTTCAGAACTGGGCCTTCCTCTCTCGTTTCTGCTTCCTATCTTTAGATGGACAGTTTGAGTACCTGATAGAATATGAGAAGGAGTCGGGTATACCTAACTTATTGTTATACTATGATGATGACAGCCAGTGGCCTTCTGTTTATCATAGTACTAAGGTAAGTTATTCATCATCATCTGCTTAGCCTTTTCCCAACTATATTGGGGTCGGCTTCCAGTCAAGCCGGATTTAGCTGAATACCAGTATTTTACGAGGAGCGGCTGCCTACCAGACCTCAACCCCCAATTAACTGGGGTAACACGGTACTTCATGGCAAGACTGGAGTCAGATTTAGTGGCTTCTGACTATCCGTAACGAATGCCAAAGATCTACAAATGACAGCCGGGACCTACGGCTTAACATGCTTTCCAAGTCACGGAGGAAACTCGTTACATTAAGATGGTCACCCATCCACAGACCAAACTTGGCAAGCGGTGCTTAACCTTGAATATCGACTAGTGCGGCTGTTATTATCTAGCCACGAGCTCATGTAAGTTATTAATAATACAAATAATAATATTGCTGTCTGTAATTATAGGTCCCATTTGGGCGCCAAAATTGTTAGTGGCGCCCAGATGGGACCCACTTCATTGAAGGTTTTATTTTATTCTCATCATAAAAGTCTAAGGGCCTGTTTCACCACCTATGATTAAGTTTCGAGTATCTTACTTGGCAGATAATTTCATACAAATTCTGTTCCATTTTTTAAATTTATTCAGTGAGTAGTCCTACTTGGACATTGTGAAACAGACCCTAAGTGATTTTTAATTGCAATGGAAGTTAAACTTTATTACATCTGAGAAAAAGCTTAGAATCTGAATGATTCAATTTTCGCATTTATGTTTATGTTTATTTGTTTATCCTCACATCAGAACGCCTTACAGCAATGTTACATCTAAGCGCAATTTTTACTGACATAAAAAAATTATGTTACGTAACGTATTTTTTATAAGTGCAACAAATTGAAGCATCCAGATTCTGAAACATCCTAGACCTAGATTTTTTTATAACAATACTGCGTTCATACCACTGCTCGGCTAAGAATCTTGGGTTCAAGCCTTGTGTTTTTAAAATGCCCTTTCCATAAGTAATTAGTCAGTAGCAATAATTTCACAGTCTATTATATGAGTTTCAACAAAATACACTCTATTTTCTATTCCGTGGTCATTACCCTACCCTTTTAGGAGATTCCAGCTATGTTAACTTATCTCTCACACTCATTTATTCACAGACATGTAAAGAACGCGAGGAAGTACTAAACCGAGCCGGACAGAACCAGATCATACGGTTATCTCACTGGTACCCGGACACTGAGTACTCTGGTTGCATCATCACCAAACATAATAAGGAGGTGCCAGCCGCTAAGCAGAGGTTGGATTTTTATAGTTGTAGAAAAAGCTTCCATTACTATTCTAGATAGGCTACTCTGTGTGTGTGTGTGTAATCCTGTTGTAGCCGATGTGGCCTGTAGTGTCTGTAGTCTCGCCGTGATAAAGGCGTCTTTGGCATCTTACCGGATGCAGCGGATGAGTGTGAGTAGGTATTTTACAAGAAGTGACTTCTCTGATTATCCCACAAGGTAGATTCTGCGTAATGCGTTAACTCTTGATAAAAAAGAATGTGAAAATGAATTTCTGCCTACCTATAACTTTTTTTTAAATCGGATTACCGTGTCCAACAACTTATAATCATGAAAGCAGTTACTACTAGGCACGGCGTGAATTGTTAGGAGATTCCCCTCTCGGTAATCCTGACCTGACTGAATTTGTTCTCAATGTCGGTTATATAATAAATGGAATAAAAATGTATTTGGAAAAAGATGATTGAATATCAGAGTACCTAAATATTGTCGTCAACTTTACCCAAATCGTCAAGGCATATACAATCACACCACAGGGTCTTTCTTATCTAAATTTCATCGCTCCAAATCGCCAATCTCATACTCACATTACCCTACATACCAAAACTAAACCTAACAGCTACTTTGTCTAACTAATATCGCCTTTAGACTGGCTGAATGTCTCCCAACAGTAATTTGTTGCAATTGTAGTGTATTAGCCACCCACGAACGAGAGAGATAAGTGTGCAGATATGTGGGTCATTGTTGGAATCATAAATATGTCAATAACCTGGAACAGTGGTTCTTAAAGTTGGGTGGATCGCGACTCGTCTAGCTAAAGGTATCAAATTCGAAAGAAAGTGAGAAAAAGAGATTAAATCCAAAAAAATTGTATGTGGTATTACTAACTAGTAGGAGAATCATGTCTTGACACTTTACAATTTTTTTTATTTCCTACAATTGTGGCTGAATAATGTTGCCAATTAAATAAAAATAAAAAAAACTCCAGGTCGCGTTTTCATTAGACGCACTCTAGCTGTAAATTCCACTTTTCAAAGGAATAGAATAAACTTTATAATTTTATTGTAAACCAAAAAACTGGGCAAGTAGGTACCTACGAGTCGGACACTGGGGGTCCCGTACTTGACAAACTAACTTATGTAAATATTTCGACTCCCGAATATTTTTCCGAATCAGTGGTGTAACTGAAAAACAGTTATTGAGATTTATTCCTGTACTTGTAGGTACTGCAATACCTTGCTTCACGCCAAATTCTAGGCCAAAGGGAAGTACCATGCGAATTTTGATGAAAGAAATAAAATGAGCACTAGTTAATTACTAGTTTATAAAACGACTAGCTGTCCCCTGCCGTTTCACTCGCATTTTTCGTTACTACTCCGCTTCCGTGGGCCGTAGAGAGATGGTATATAGCCTATAGCATTCCTCGATATATGGGCTATCTAACACTGAAAGAATTTTTCAAATCGGATCAGTAGTTCCAGAGATTACCCCCTACATACAAACTTACAAACCTACAAACTTACAAATTTTACCTCTTTATAATATTAGTATAGATTAAAAAAAAAACTAGAATAGTATTAAAGAGAAAAATAATGATAATGTCTCTTTGACAAGGTTTAAAAGAAACTAGCGACTGGCCTTTACCTTAATGACATCGGTAACGCATTCCATAATACAAGGACTTTTGTACTTAGCTTCGCGCTTTTACGCGATTACCACCTGATCGAAGGCAACGAAGGAACGGGGTGGGGTTTATTTAGTAAGAGTCTGACACGCCCTCCCACTCCGCCTAAGAGCGGGAGAAGTCATTCTGATCACTAGCATTATCGGCTTTATAATGTTCCCACTGCTAGGACTCAGGCCAGGTAGAGAGGACTCTAGGAGAGGGAATGGGCTGTAATCCACCACGAGCAGCAGTGATGAAATAAATAACACAAAGTAAAGCGCCTGGTTGGGTTCGAACCCGCGACCTACAACTTGTAAGTCGGGGCAGTTAGACACTGAACCACCACTGCTCCCTTGACACATGCTTCCCTTATCTAAAAAAAAAGTGACAGTATAATACCCGGCAAATACGTTGGCAAGTTTCGCGCATGGTGCACAAAACAGCCAATGAGCGAACAGGACGTAACGCAGTGCGGAGGCAAAAGTCGTCTAACGCACCAATCATAAACTACTATTATAATGCTGCACCAATCGCGCGCCGGATCGGCGCTACCTCGTACCCCGCGTCCCGCTTGACCACCAAATAGACCTAAAAAACTATTTCTGCGCATTGCCAAGTTGTGTGCCGCCGGTTATATCAGTGGTCAATCGCCCATTAGCCCGTTGGTCGATCTATCGTCCTATTTTCGGGACCCATCTCATACTGGTTCGCGAAGTCGCGATTCCACAGTAGGTCACAAACTCGTGACCTCTACTTTTAGAACCACTGACCTAGACTTGCTTTGTATAAATCAGTTCGTATTTATAGACCTGTAATTTGCGTTAAGGGTCGGCGTTGTGGCCTAGTAATTGGGCTATGGAGGTCAGATGGTTATCGCCATATAATATACTTGAATATGGAGTTGAATCGTAGACTTTTTTTTTTAGGGTGCGAAATTGTGAAATAAACAATTCTGCCCTGGTTAGAGAGAGAGAGGGAGTATCAGACTTTTACTAACTCAAAATGAATTGAGTTCCTTCAGCGGCTCTGTGTTTCTACACCGCGGTATCACAATTTTTCACGTGATTAGAACGTAATTATACAGCAGTTAGAAATCAATTATCTGGCAGTTGCCTAACAAGACACATTACCAGACTGCATCCTCACTTTTCAATGGAGGTTTGCGCGCCTGTAGAGCTCTCACTCCCTTGGATATTTTTGCAGGTGAAGCTGCTGGTAGCAGCTAATCACTATCTCACTATAATCACTACATCGTATAAAACAAAGTCATTTCCCGCTGCCTATCTGTATGTCCCTATGCACCCTTATATCTTTAAAACTACGCAACGGATTTTGATGCGGGTTTTTTAATATACATATGCATAATATAGTAAAGAAAAGAAACACTGATAATTTTGCACTCGTGCAAAGCCGGGTCGGGTCGTATTGTATAAAATATATAGTAGTTGTATAGGGTATATAGTATTTAACAAAACATTTTCTCTTACAGCACAACGACACCAAAACCAACAGAGCCACCAAAGAAACCGAAGAACTCCACCAAACTCCAGCCCCCAGAGCCTTCCTACTACGACCAGTTCTTAAAGACCTCCACACGGAACCCACAGCCCACATTATCAGATACCAACAGTAATACCACCTGGTTTGAGCTCCTACCTACAGATAACTTGAATTACACCACTATGGTACCTGAAGATGAGTTGTGGGAGAGCATTGGACCTGGTAATGGGAGTCGTTTTGGTAATTTGAAGGATGAAGTGGAGATTTTGTTTGATAATCGGAATAGGAGCGGGGTGAGTGAAATTAACCTTTAATGTTTTAGAACAGTATAGAATAAGTTTTCTTGTACACCTAAATAGGCACAAAAAATGTTTACAATAAGTTATATCTGTGGGTACAAGATACAATGGTCTTATCGCTGACTGCGATATCTACCAGACAACCTAGTAAGTTGTAGTTTTATTGTAGGCATTTACTTGTAGTGGGCCGATGTAACGAACGCGACTTACGAATTATAAGTCGCGGGTTTAAACCCAGCTGGACGTAGTACTTTGTGTAATTTATTTCATCCCTACTGGTTTCAAAACGGTGAAAGAAAACATCGTGATTAAACGAAATTATGTTCTAGAACCAAAAAATCGAAGATGTGACATCCATCAATCCGTAATAGGCCCGTTTGATGGATTACGGTCAATTTCATCTCATAGACAGGTGGCCTGAGTCCCAGCAGTGGGAACATTATATTGAACGTGGCTTAGTGCGGATTGGTGGATGTCACTTGTCTGCATTCCTTCCATGGTTCCCGGCTCTGGGCCACTTTGTGCCAATTCCTAAGGAATACTCTAAGATCTAAAGTCCAGAGACGCGTAGCTTCACGCAGGCGTACACTAAGCGTATAATGACGAATACGCGTCTATGAAGCTACGCGTCCGTGGACTGTAAGCCTAAGCAATGCCTTGTAAAAGATTTATTCTTTTCCAGCACAAAATAAAACGCTCGCTAGATCTCTACGAGCGTTTCCGCCGCCGGCGTCTAAACGCCGAAGCTCACAGTTCGGCCAGTCAGAGTGAGAAGGAGAGACTATTGGTCTCCTGTCACAACTCCAGGAGGTTCCGGTCGGCGAGAGAGCGCTGGTGGTTCATAGCTATCAGCAATTGTGAGAGTAATAAGGTGAGGGTTATAGACTCATCATCATCTGCCTAGCCTTTTCCCAACTATATTGGGGTTGGCTTCCAGTCAAGCCGGATTTAGCTGAATACCAGTATATTACGAGGAGCGGCTGCCTACCAGACCTCCACAACCCATTAATCGGGGTAACACGGTACTTCATGCCAAGACTGGAGTCAGATTTACTGGCTTCTGACTATCCGTAACGACTGCCAAAGATCTACAAATGACAGCCGGGACTACGGCTTAACGTACTTTCCGAGGCACGGAGGAAACTCGTTATGTTAAGATGGTCACCCATCCACAGACCAACCTTGTCAAGCGTTGCTTAATCTCGAAGAAAGACCTGTGCGGCTGTTATTATCTAGCCACGAGCTCCTCCCCCCAGTCAACTGAAACAGTCAATTGGCCAGTCAGAATGAGAAGGAGGTTTCGGTCGGCGAGAGAGCGCTGGTGGTTCATCGCTATCAGCAATTGTGAGAGTAATAAGGCGAAGCTTATGCACTTCTTTAAGGTGGGCAATCAGCCAATGACTTCTCCCGTTCTAGGGCGGAGTGGGGGGTTTGCCAGACTTTTACGCCTATGTTTCTTTTTTGGTCTTGCGTTCGACGCCTCCAGGTTTCTGCTGGGACGGTTTTAATGATATCTCTTTGAGGTGCGCGTGCAACACACTGTCGACGACCAGAGCTCAGTCCGGACGGTTACAGGACCGCAAGACGATGAGCTACTCATTGTTCGTCTTCCAAAGCCCAAGATCTGCCTAAGCCCAAGCCTGAGACCTATAACGGCAAGGTGATTTCTGACCATTGTAAGCGCTGGCTTGCTGACGGCGAGCAATATGTAGTTCGTCGTCAGAAAACGACCAGTTGGGGAAGTGTGATGTCAGTTTTGATGAGGCCCACTAGGTCCGATGCCTGTGAGGGCTGTGTAATAGTTCGATATTTTTGAGTTGGAAATTTTCATATATAACATCGGCTGCTTTAAGTCGAGCGAGCTTCATACTCCCTGTATGAGAATTTTACTAACTAATATCTATGTACCTGTTTCTCCAATTGCCATTTGCGTTCTAGGCCCGCGCTATTTCATGACCATTGCTATCAAAACGGTCAAGAAAAACATTGTGAGAAAACCGGCATGTCCTTGAACACAAAAATCGAAGACATGTGAAATCCACCAACCCGCATTGGGCCTGCGTGGATCACGGCCCATGTCCTTTACTAGAGAGGAGGCTTAAAGGCGCGGGCCCACCGCGGTGCATGCTGTGCACGGGCACGCGGCGCATTTTAGCTGCGTGTATTAATTTGTTTGACAACGTGGGTCTACGTTTCCACTGGAGTACACGAATATGACCCACGACTATGTATAGCGTGGCACGGCGCATGTAGAGGCTACGCATGTGCCACTGCAAAACTGCGCTGCGATTAGCAAACTGTCACATAGTCGAAGGTCATATTCGTATACTCCAGTGGAAATGTAGACCCACGTCGACAGCGTTGAGCTATGTAACCGTCTATTCGAACGAGCCACGCTTGTATCAATGTCGTCAATTAATGTGTAGCCTCTCCGTGGGTTGCAGTGGACACAACCACATACATTTTCTTCCAAAGCGAAGCTTAATACACGTGCGTAGCCTCTCCGTGCACCGCAGTGGGCCCGCGCCTTAATTGCCGTAGTGATAACATTATAAGGCTGATTGAAGTTATGTTATGTTTCCAGGGTTTGGACGTCAAATACAAGTTCCTGATGACAAACGGACCTGATGGTGATTTCTGGCATGAACACTTTTCTGCTGATGAATTTTGTGAGTACCTTTATCAAATTACTTTATTTTAGTTCAGGAGAATTGGTCAAATTAGGGTAACAATTTTAAAATAAAATGAGAAATAGTTGGCTATAAACTTGCCAATACCTTCATTTTGGCATCATAAAACTTGTCTCAAAACCAGACAGTCTTATCATAGAGTGATTAACTAAGGCATAGAGATAGCAGTGTCTTTAAGTCATGGGCGGTATGATAAATTCCGAATGAAATTAAGATTGTTAGGCATTAATCCCGAACGTATGTGAGGGATTTACATACTCCCGAGCGTTGCGTAACGTCAATAAATGGTTTTTGACGTTCCAAATCCAAATCTCATTACTTGCTAGGGATCGTCCATACTACAATATCTCGCTAGGGAGAGAATGACTTGCTATATGTATGTAAAGGTTGTATGACATATAGAAGTGCTTCAGCGAGCAGACAGGGTAACAATACATTTTTCTGCACATAATCATCATCATCTCACCTAGCCATTTCCAACTATATCGGGGTCTGTTCCACGCGCACCTCAAGGAGATGTCAGCAAACTGTAGGGGCCCGGCAGGGCCTCTGGGGGGAACACTTGGTATTCCTAAAGGTTGACACCGAGCCCCCCCCAGAACGAAGGCAACGAAGAAACGGGGTAGGGGTTTAGTCAGTAAGAGTCTGATACGCCCTCCCGCTCCGCCCAAGAGCGGGAGAAGTCATTCTGATGATTCCTCTACCAGAAAAAAAAAACTATATTGGGGTCGGCTTCCAGTCAAGCCGGATTTAGCTGAATACCAGCATTGTTCTGCATAAACTAACCTCTCTCAATCTCCCACAGATGTCCTCCCAGTCCTGCTAGCGTACACGTTCGCGTACGTCGTAGTAATGATAGCAGTAGTGATGTGCAGCGTCGAGCTGAAGTCCCGACACCTGCTACACTCGACGTACAAATTGTTCCTCATGTCGATAGTGTCACAGCACTCGGGCGTGATGCTGCAGAGTTTGGCTTATATACGGTATGCGGCGCATGGATTTGGCAGTGAGAATGCTAGGATCGTTGGTGAGTACCTTTAGTAGCAGAAATTATTTTTTTAGAAGCTTGAAATGTTTGTACGTTTGACCTAAAAATCTACTTAATCTTTTTTTATTGTTATCTTTTTATTAGTCATTTAAACTTATTAAATACATTTTTAAGCATTCTTAAAAACATAAATAATAATTTAAAAAATGGTATCCAACCAGTACCGAGAATAGGGTTCAGGCTCCCGGTCGTCAGAGCTCCTGAGAGAGGAACCTCCTAACAATACGAGCCGTCACCAGAAGTACCGCTTTCTGAATCACGCCCTTGATCCAGTCGCCTAACGAGAGCCTCCTCAGATGTTTGTCGAAGCTCTTAGCAATTAAGCCACGACTATCAGCAAAATGATTGGTGTATCCACTTCCCACATGTCGACAACCTCGCGAGCCAAGTCAAGATAGTTTGCTAATCCTTCTCAGCTTTCACGAGGTTTTCGTCATGAGAGACCGCTATATTACCAATCATTGTGCGACGCTGTCACTACAGCGTCATCACTATGTCAGGCTTTATGCAACTTACAATAGTCCTGTCAATGATGATAGATTGTCCCAAAAAACGTGACAATGCTTGTAGTACGGTACTTCTGATTCCACAAGATTGGAAGAGCAAGTTGCTGGCGGTTAATCCTGGCTACAAGCTTACGGAGACTGCCTATTTGCATAGACTTGTGTCTCCGTAAGCTAAATGAGAACACCCAGAAATAATGTGTCAGATTGATTTTCTTATTGGTATTATTCAACGGAGGCAGGCGTGAGGTACACGCTGTTCTGCCCGCCTCTAAACCCTACTTAAGATTTTCCAAGAGATCAACAGGCGTCAACTAACTTAATCTTCCTTCCAGGCCAATTCTTCTGCGGGCTGTCAGAGATGACCTTCCTACTGCTGCTGGTCCTCATGGCTAAAGGCTACACCATCACGAGAGGACGCCTCAAAGTGGGGTTCACCGTCAGACTGACTGTCTTCATGTGTTGTTACGTGGTCACCTATATCGTGCTGTTCGTGTATCAGGCTAAGGTGAGAGGGTTTTTAAGTAAATGTTAATATAAGGGTCTTTTAGAGTGATGACGGTGTCAGGAAAGCGATGATGCTGGGTTCGCTTCTGAAAGGAAAACTATCCCCGGTGGGCTTCGACCCTGCGGTGTCCGTAACGGCACGTAGTGTTCGACGCGCGCCTCAAGGAGATGACAGCAAAACCGTATAGCTCCAATAGGGCCGAAGCCTACGGAGCCATAGGTTCGCTTCTGAAAGGTAAACCCCCTGGAATGCAAGGCAAAGAAGGAATAAAAGAGTGGGTTTTAGTCAGAATAAAGGCTGACACGATAGAGCAAAAGAAGTCATCATACCTATGATTTTCGCTTCGCCCGAGAGCGCTTCGCCCGAGTGCGAGAGAAGTCAGATATTTTTTTCTATTATTTGTGAACCACTATATTTTATCGGGTTCAACTTGTAAAGATAATGTGTGCATGATTAAATTTATAAAGAAAGTCATTGGATGATTTCTTACGTAAAAATAATACTCATTAGTATTACGTAAAAAAAACTAAATTGTGCACAGACACAAAAATCACCACCCTTGGTTGACTGGTAGAGAATGCCTAAGGTATTAAGTCCGTCTGTGTACCATTATGTTGCATCAAGTTTTAAATAAATAAATAAAAAATCTTGCTTCCAGGCCTTCGACCCAGGTGAAGTGCTGTACCTATACGAGAGTCCAGCCGGCTACGGGCTCATCGTGCTCAGGATCCTAGCGTGGTGCATGTTCGCTTACTCCACCTTCTTCACCGTCAGGAAGTACCCGGAAAAGGTGAGTTTTGTAGTTAAACTGTTTTTGATAATTTCTTGATGTTTCTGGGGTTCCAAATGGAGCTCCAGGGGTTTTACTGTGACGTGTTAGAATGTCAGGCGAGAAAGATGGATGGAGTTATACACCCTATATAGCTTCATCCCTTTAACTATTCAGTTTAGGTCATCAAATGGATCGGGTTTCCGGCATTAAAGAGGAACTATCGTTACTAAGTATAAGCAGTATGGGTCAATGCTTGCAGAGGCATATCGATAATTTTTAGATTTTTGACAGGCGTTGCAGATAGTCGGAACGTCTGATACCAGTCTTGCCAGAGTGTGCTAGAGTATAAGCTTGCAAGACTGATGTTTTAATAATGGATGACAAAATGTTGACCCCTTTTATCAAATATTTTGCATGGATCGACTGACTATCACACTTCTATAACCCATTAACCTACTGGATAACAAATTACCTTTTGCAACTCCTGTTTAAAGTTTCTTATTTTCTGTAAAAACACTGAAGTTTTCTTTTCTTTTCAGAATATATTTTACTGTCCTTTCTTCATTTGTGGCACGCTGTGGTTCTACGCGGGACCCCTTTTTATTCTGACTGCTAATACTTATATTGGTAAGCTTTTGTGGTTATTACTTTTTTATGAAGATTTCGTTGCTAGTCCTTCCACAAGATGGACCGATGACCTGGTGAGGGTCGCGGGAGAGACGCACAGGATCGATCGTTATGGCGATACCACAGATTACTATGACGATACTTGGGAGAGGCCTCTATGCAGCAGTGGACGTCTATTGGCTGAAATCATGATGATGACGAGAGCAGTTATAATTTGAATAGCTTTTTCCTAAGTATGAGTTTGTTCACAATATACTGTATCCCAGGAAACTTGAATTGTTTAAGATCAAATCAAGAACCTTCTGATTCTTTAATTTCTTTTCATAATTTCAGATAAATGGGTGCGAGAGAGCGTGGTAACAGCTGTGCTGCTCTTCATAACATTTTGTGGACATATTATGTTTTTGGTTAGTACGAAATTGCATTAACTTATTCTAATTAAAATTTGTAGAAAACTGTTTAGCTTGTCGCGCCATCTAGGTCTCTACATAAGAACTAGAAACCTGACCTAAACCTCACAGGACTTTACACTCTGATCTTCACAATTATGTTTCATCATCATCATCATCTACCTAGCCTTTTCCCAACTATATTGGGGTCGGCTTCCAGTCAAGCCGGATTTAGCTGAATACCAGTATTTTACGAGGAGCGGCTGCCTACCAGACCAAATTATGTTTATAGAGTAATAAAATAATATTTATTTATAGTTGCTGACATTACCAGTATTCGCCAACAAGAACTTTCCGTACCACGTGAGGACAACACAAATTGGTGTTATGGAGGTAAAAATATTTAAATAAATTGAATTATTAAAGGCTTCTGGTCACAAATAACATAAGATATTTATCGAAAATTTACTGTTGCTAAAATAGATCTACGAGTATTTATAGCTTCTCTAAATTAATATAAACTAGCCTTTTTTTAAATTACTCCTTCCCTATACCTATAAAAAAAAAAAATTAAAATGTGTTTTGCAGGTGACCGGCAACTCTGCTCTTGATGGCTTCGGTCCTAACGCCTACCATCCTACTAACGCACCGCCCCAGACTGTCATAATACCACTTACCAGGTAAGTAAATTCTATTTAAGATTACATATTAACTGTTGCCAGCTGTTTTGCTCTTATGGAAGTAGAAAATAATCCCAACTATTCCCGGGATAAAAAGTATCGTATGTGATATTATAGGAAACTAGCTGTCCCCTGCGGTTTCACCCGCATTTTTCGTTACTGCTCCGCTCCCGTGGGTTGTAGAGTGATGGTATGTAGCCTATAGCATTCCTCGATAAATGGGCTATCTAACACTGAAAGAATTTTTCAAATCGGACCAGTTGTTCCAGAGATTACCCCCTACATACAAACTTACAAACCTACAAACTTACAAATTTTACCTTTTTATAATATTAGTATAGTTTGTTTATACGTCTGCCAAATATCGTGAAAATCCGTTTAGCTGTTCGTACGTAAAGAAGTACACACACAGTCACACGCACTTGCTTTTATAAGAGTGTATTACCTAGCTTTGAATTTAACCTATCAATACCCGCGAAACGAGACACTAGTAAGACAAGAACAGCGCGGTCGCATGAGACCGGTCGCGGATTCATGAATTAAATTTTAGACCATGCCAGCCCAGATTTCTGTCTGGAAATGGATTTACAGTACCTATTAGTGAAAGGCCTAGTATTGGACGGACTCTAACTTGCTTCCTTCTAATTTCAGACGCACAGAAGAACTAATCGGCAACATGTACAGCCAATACATGGCTACAGCTCCTCCCCTCTCCTTAGAAGACCAAATACCAAAGCTAAAGAACATACCCAAACGGATAGACTCCATATCTCCTAAACACCGCCTCATATCTCAGGATAGCACAGATACCAACTCCTCAGGAGATATCAAACCAGTGATACCAAAAGATGAAACGAACAAAGAAATTTTTACCGTTGAAAATCAAATTTCGAAAATGGAACCTGCAGTGTTGCCAGTTCAGAATAGAACAGTGTTGCCAGGAGATAATTTGGAGGATTTGAATAGGGGGGATTTGCCTAATGTTATGAGGTCACGGAGGAATATTTTGGAGCCTCTTAAGAGGGAAGAGAATGTGCCCTCTTGGTCTTTAGCGAAAGGGCCTTGTATTGTGGGTATGCAAAGAAAAGCAGTAGCGAAGAGTGTTGATGAAGGTAGGTTGATTCGGAAGTTTTTCTTAATCCTTTATAGTACACAAAATTTCTTATTAAATACAGTGATAATTTATTTACAAAGGCTTACCTCGAACAATAAGTTTTCTCCTACCAAACCTTTTGAGTGACAGAGAGAGATCACATTCGAGGGTAGATATAGTTTTTGTGCTTCTAATTGTACGAACAGTATCGAACACTGGTATTTTCCTAAACATTGCTTCAGAACTTCACCCTTTGTTTTCACTTTTAGGTGGAAAATGTTGGACAATATAATTAGAATAGATCAAATGGTTTACGCCAACATGTACTTAGAAAAGCGTACCTAATTTTAGCAAGAATTAATAACTTACTTCTAGACAAGCATGTTCTATCCTATACCACATAGTCGCTTTCCATCAGGTGAAAAGGTCACCGTCATTATTTACGCACAGACCCAAGTATCGTCTCAATGACAGGTCCTGTGCGTCTCGCAAGCATCAGATTCCCGTGACTTTCAACAAGTCATCGGTCCTGTCAACCATCGATTCTTTGAGAGATTTCAATAACCTCGACTGTCCTACGGATATCTGTTCATAATATGTTCTGTTTCGTTATATGCTTTCAGAACCACCAGAGCTCAACAGCATGCTAGTCAACGGGAAGAGAGTCCCTCCAGTCAGGAATGGTCTGCAGTCCAGTTCTGGAGAAATCTCCACCATAATGGAGGGTCGCGTTCAAAGCTTTCCTAGCGGAGTTAGTAAGGCTACTATAGATCTGTTTACTGCGGGTAGTAATAAGGGATGATTTCAAATTTGTTGTTCATAAGAATCTCTAAGTTGGAAGAAATTGTTTAGGGAATATAATATTTGATGGCTAAAAACTTGGGATGTTTAAGTAAGTCAAACGTGAATGGGTTACTTGTAGGTAAGCGCGCTCTATCGTTGACCACATTGCCGTTTACCATTAGGTGAGATAGTGGTCAAAGGCGAGTCTGTCTATAATAAAAAACCGGAGAAGTATAAGATAGTACAGGGTCGCATTACCTTATCCGTTTAAACTCTGTAGATGTGGTATAGGTATCATGATCCAATATCAATAAAACGAAAAAAAATCAGTGACTAAATCTGGAATCTGGAATCTTGACATTTTAATGAACTGAATCAATAACTCTTCTAATTTGCATTCAATTTGTCAATGTTTTGACGTTGAATGAGACTGAGATGATATTGCGACTTGAATTTAATGTTTTTAACTTTGAAAATTAGTGTTTTGTGTTTATTTGCACTTAAATGTTCATACATATTTTCTTTGTTTTACCGTCTATAAATATCGACAACTGCTATGTTTGTGAAATTTCGTTACCAACATTTTGTTTGACCCATTGTACCTATCAAAATTGAGAACTGAATTGGCGCCCAAGTGCGACTAAAAGAGAGTAACGGGCTGTCAAATAAAATCAGTTAATTGACTGCAGTAATAACATAAAGTTAGTTAAATTTTAATACCGATTGATGACTACGTTATAAATTGTACTTTATTGAAACTACCAAAATATCATTCAACATGAATTTCAAAATTTCGTAAAATTTGTATCCCAGTTACTATAATAGTATATCATTACTGACAGCATGATTATTATTAATTTAATCAGAACTAAACGTAATTAATTAAAACATTTAAAATAATTGTAGTCCCATTTGGGCGCCAAAACCGTTATTGGCACCCAACTGGGACTACAGTTTCTTTGAATTTGTAATAACTTATGAATCTCACCTGTGACTGAGGAATTATTAAACTCAATACTTAAGTTTGTTAAGGATAATTCCCAGTCTTTCGTAATAATCTAGTCATAAAAGCAATAAATAAACTTTAGGTACCTAATTTTGTAAATACCACTTAGACCTAAGATTTGAATACGATATTAATGTATGTATTAACCATAAGATTTTGAGTGTGTGTGATGTTTTTTAGGTGTAGATTAGAAAAATAAAGAGAGAGAAAATATTTGTTGTTTCATTTATAACTCCTATGTTTTATCGAAATAAAAAGTAAACTGTGGTTTAAACAATCAATATAATTGTTTTTCTGTAGTTACCACACACCCACAATGACGAGAATTTGAGGTGGATTCGAATCTTGCGTAAGGTTTTTCTTTTTGTATCATTTAACTTTTTCAATTTGTTTTTCTATCGTTCTATTTAAACTTTTTCTAATATTTTCACAAAAAAAACATGTTTTTTAACTCAAAATAACAAAAATAAGTCAAAGTAGCTACTGCCGTGGGGCGGAGACCGAAATCTCTCTTTATCAGTTTCTTGACATATCTGAAATAATTGTTGTCCCATTTGGGCGCCAATAACGTTAATGGCACCCAACTGGGACTACATCTTTTTCCACCTTGAAGTAACTGGTGAATCTCACATGCGGCTGACGAATTATGAAACTAATTTTTTTTATTAAGGTGAAAGCGTCAGGGTAGCCCGCGAAATTAAAATTTTCTTACGTTTTTTGCAATTTGCAAGCCAGTGGTAGGATGTATGAAGTTAAAAATATCTTTTGCGACTGTAAAACGTAACTAGTTACATAATTATAACCATAAAAATCACTAATACAAGCCTCCAAGCTCACTTAGTTGCAGGAACGATTGTTTCAATGTCAAAAACATTCCTGCAACTAATTTTAAATTACGCTGGCTACCCTGAAGCTTCCACCATAAGTTTAATCACAACATCAATTCAGTGGTGGATTCGAATCTCGCCAAAGGCTTTTCTTTTTGTATCATTTAACTTTTTTAATTTCTTTTTCTACCAATCTTTTTGAACTTTTCCTAATATTTTCACAAAATAACACATTTTTTTAACTCAAAACAACAAAAGGAAGTCAAAGTAGCTACTGCCGTGGGGCTGAGACCGAAATCTCTCTTTATCAGTTTCTTGACATATCATTTTGACATTGTATTAATATTACCTCATGATTGCTTATCTGTTTAGCGACATCATTTTGGGTGGCTAGGACTTAGACCGGCTCCTAGCCAAACCGGCTTCCGGAGTAGCTACGGACCTCCCGAGAGTACAGAGTGGAAATTTGTACCGTACAAAACTGTCGCGAAAACTTTGCTTGCGCGATGCAGGATTTCAACTTTGTTAATTTATTACGGAAAATCTGTCATAGCTAAACTAAATGTTTTGATGTGGTCGCTAATGAAAAACGATGCAGATTTTTATGATATTTTTTGTTTTGAGGTAGACTTAATATTAAATATTTTATTCATGGTTGTAATTCTGAAAATGTTGTTACGATTTTTACTATAAGAGCGAAGAAAAGGCTAGATTTTCGCTCAGTGTTAATTTCTCGAACTCTTATTGGATAATTTCACTCCCCTTACCCCAATGTGTGACGCCTAATTATTGATTTTTAGAGAGAGATACCAAATAGCATTTTCAGTAAAGTTAGAAAGAGAGTACCGATAGGTTTCAGTACCGTTTCAGTAATTTCAGTCGGCTAGTAGCGACACCTTTAGTGTTTTGTGAGGACTAGATAGTCTGACAGTGTACAACGTGTGTGAAGAACATGAAAATGGTTGTGAATTGTTGGTAGAGGTCGCTGCAGACTCTGAATAACATGTCACCATGCCTATGCTTATTCTCTGAAGAGTCATTTATAACTTAGCTATTACAGTCGTAATCGTAGCATTTTTTTATCGTTTTGATTTTTGACTTGAGTCGAATTTGCGGGTTGCGTCTTCGAAATTCCTGATGGAAAACTTAAAAACCGGGAATCGAACCCAGGACATCAAACTGAGCAGTAACGCTTTAGACCTCTGGAGTAGCGAGATAATTGAGAAAGTATTTAATTAAGTTTGGCGCAAAAAATGGCAGGCGGATCCTGGAAGAATTGAATATGAACTCGCGTCATGATCTTGTGATGGTCTTCTTACGTTGCATTTTTTATTTTGCGTGGGATATCATCAAATTACTCCTCCCGTTCTGAGTGGAGCGACGCAGAGTGTCAGACTATTAGAGACTAAAACCCACCCGTTCTTTTTTGTAGTTTATTGTTGAAGAAACTAATATTATGACTAATTGTGTTTTAACTTCTGATTTGTATTTTATTATTGTATGCCTCAACGGCGGGACATAGCTGAACTTATTTTTGACTTTAATTATTTAATTCATGAATCCCCGACCGGTCTTATGAGACCGCGCTGTTATTGTTTTACTATTGTGTCTCGTTTTGTGGGTATGTTATACAGGTCTTAACCTATCGGTTAAGACCTGTATTTATGATGTACCTACCTATACCTATAGTCCACAATAAAGAAGATTTGATTTGAAACACGTTGTACTCACCTTTCGTTCCGTTGACTTGACGGCGTTCGGATTTTAGTTCTTTTCCACTTTGCCACCACTTAAGTGTAAAATAAAAACTCATTACAAAAAAACAAATACAACCGATTTCAATGATTAAAAAAAGCACTAAAAAGTAAAAAATAACTTTTAGGTACCTATCACATACCCGCAAAACGAGACACAATAGTAAAACAATAACAGCGCGGTCTCATAGGACCGGTAGGGGATTCATGAACTAATTTCGAAAATCCGTGTTAAATAATGAAGAGACTACAATTCGCATGCTTAGTAGAAAAGAGACCTAACTTAAAAAAGAAGGTATTTGCATCTTAAAAAATATGATTCAATAACAAGGTCCAATTTTGAAATACCCTCTTTTTTTAGTTAAGTCTCTTTCTATTAATTACTCAGATACCCGCGAAACGAGACACAATAGTAAAACAATAACAGCGCGGTCTCATAGGACCGGTTGGGGATTCAAACGTTAAGCATGCGAATTGTAGAAACAGTCTTCCGAAATTACTAGGTACTTTAGTGTTTTATTTATTTTTAACATTGAAGTCGATTGTAAAAAAAAATATTTGTCAAAAATACACATTTATCTTCATAATAACTAGAGATTTAGGGTATTGCACACTTTGGAGTACCCCAAGTGCCCATACATGGAGGATTTAATGAGTACTACCGATGCTTCAATTAACGTAGTCACTTACTGGGCCCAAACAGTTTAATAAGTTTACCATAGATTCTAGAAAACATATTTTTAATAGCAATGGCAAACATTAGTAATCCCCAAGCGGGTATTTGATCATTTTTCAACGTAGGTTTTCAAAGTAGGATTCTAGGAGGTCAGAAATATTAAAAAATGAAAAGCATATTATTGTAAAAAAACGTATTTATTGTGTACATTACAATATTATTATGGTGTAGTTATTTTGGTCTTTCTACACATACTCTAAGCTTTTCAAACTTCGTTTTTAGAGGTAGCCGGATAGTTGTGTGCGTGATTGTAAGGATAAACTGCGTGTGAAAGAAAAATAAAATTTTGGAAGACACAGTCAGAAATCCGGTCTTGGAAGAATTTCTGTTAATCAGATCAGTTGGTTTATGAACTCAATTAGACAGACACCCTGCTTCTTGATGTCACAAAGTACCCTCAAAATAGGAACTTTAACTTTTTCAGAATTTTTCAGTCATAACCCGCCTGACAACAATTCTCGTTGAATTACAATCATTAAAAATAATAATTGATCAAATCAGTCCACTGGTTCTCAAGTAATGTGCCTATCAAAAGAACAGCATTTCATATTTATTTCATACAGACATTTTAACTACGTGTTTTGAAAATGATCTTAAGAGAACGTTTGTATGTACAAAACTTCATCCCAATCCGTTCAGCCCAGCAGAATAGAATATCAGAAAAATCAGATGTGACCGACGATGGAGCACGCTTGCACATAAAGATTCATAAGTTGTAGCTAGTTCCCACTTTACTGTTATCAATTCCGCTTACCTATTAAAACGAAGCCTCAAAATACATATAAAATCTAGCATCATAATACCACAGTCTATTTTATTAGCCACACAGATGATCAACGCAGTATTTAAGTTCCAACTTGACAGTATTTCCCTCATCATCAACGATTGCATCACTGCCATCAGGTGGGATCGCAGTCAAGCACTAGTTTATAACAATTTAAAAAAAAATACTGGGGACGAGACACTAACGTTTAGTTTTTGTTAGAACGAGATGGAGATATAGAGAACGCAAAAAACGTACATTTCGACACTCTCAAGGGAATCAAAATTCTTGGAGTATTTCCCGGTGACCTAGAATCCTGAAATTTGGCATCAAAAAAGGTCTCATGGTACGAATATAGGAAAAAGACTAAAAAAATAATAATTACGTCACAGGAAAAAGAATCACTGCTTACCATCAGGTGGGATCGCAGTCAAGCACTAGTTTAAATAACTTTAAAAAAAAAACAGAAATCTCTTCAAGACTCGATTCGGGAATTGGAACTGTTTTCATAAGTAAGTTGGTACGAAATCCTCAGTGCGCGAGTCCGACTCGCGCTTGCCCGATTTTATTAATTAATTTGGCAGTTTAAATTGTTAGTAAATTAAGTTTAGTGTAAGGAAATTATAAAATACTGCGATGATCTGCATGTAATAAGTACAATATGACGAATAAATAATATCAAGAGTTTTAATCTCCACAAATGAAAAGCTAGAAGACATTGACCAACCATGTATGGTAAGTTGGACTAAGTTTTGCCCAGAATGGATTCATAGTGGCTTTTGAATATTCCCACTGTTGGGAATCAGGACTTTGGGTGAATATTTGTAATCCGAAGCCGAAAAGTAACGATTTTTTTTTATTGTTATAGAGTTTATTTTATTAAGAAACTAGAGACCTGCCCTAGCTTTATACGGTTGTTCCAATTTTTTTTTATATTTTCGGCTATTCTTTACAATAATATCCACATACTGGGTGTAAGGGACAGCGCTCCACAAACTTTAGGGGCTTGCTCAGTAGACGAATCAGAATATCCTCCCACAATTTTTTTTTATTCAGTAAACGACAAAAAATCAGCCTCACCATACAAAATCATAAATTTTGTCGGACAGTTTGTATGGAGAAGTCGATTTTTTTTCGTTTCCTGAAAAAAAAAATTGTGGGAACATGTTCAGACTCGTCTACTGAGCAAGCCCTTAAAGTTTGTGGAGGGCTGTCCCTTACACCCAGTATAATACTTCTACTAAATAAGAAAAGTCCCTAATAATTGCACAATTTACTTGTTAACTATTTTAGTAAGAAGCCATTTTGAAAGTGTCTCCCACAGCTGGGCAGCATTTGGTCCAAACTTCTTCGATGTCTTTTGCATAGTTACAGTAAAAAGGTTAGTTGAAATAATTGGTAAGGGGCTCTCTATAAATGACGTCACACGAATTTCAAGATATTTTTCATCCCATCTATTCGAAAAGGACGACTTTGTTCGCCTTTAAGTGCACCCAAAGGCAGTATTTTATAAGAACTTTTTAGCGGGCGTAAAAGTGTTTTTTAATCCTCTTTATCTAAAATAAGTGCGCCGCAATTTACTTTGCCGCGAACTTATTGAATTTGGAACATCTAAGGCCTGAAACTGCGGCGCCCGCGACGGGCAGCCGTCGCGTAACAAAGCGCGTGTGTTCATACCGACAGTCCTAATCGCAGAAACCAAATTATTATCCTCGCAATGAAGCTTGTTCAACTTGAACGGTGTGTATGTAGTCTTGTCGATGGGTAACTTAATGTATTATTACGTAGCAAAACAAATGTGGGGCGCGCCTCCCCGTGACGGACACCCGCGCTGGTCCCCGCGACGGAGCACGCGTGTATGAAACCGCGTGGGTGCCCGCTTAAGGCTAAGAACTCATGGAGCGATTTCCGCCCGCGTCCGCCGCGGTTGCGGGCCCGCAGCTTCTGTAGAATGCAGATACATACGTAAAAAATTAAAGCACAACTCACGACGCGTTTTACGGCCGCGGTGTACGCGGTTGTATGCGGATCCCGCTGTACCGGCGGGCAACTAGTGGTATCGCGCGGGCCGCGGTTACCCGCAGCCTCGGCGGGTGGCGCCCGCGCGCTCTGCGGTCGGTTGGCGGGCGACCGCGGGGGCCGGCGGGTGGCGGGAGGTACAGAAATCTAACACTATGTTGCAACCGCCCGTCTTGCGGTCATCGCCCGCCACGTCTGCGGGCGATGATCGCAACCGCGGCGGCTGCGTAACCACGCAAATAACCGTTCTCGTGAGTTTTGAAATTAATGCAGTTTCAGGCCTTAGTGTTTAGCGCCAAAGAAATCGAACGCAAATATTGTTTGAATTAAGACAAATGATAAATGATGAGGCGCCTTTTATTTCCTCATAGAGGGTGATGAAAAGTAGAGTGTATGATACGGGCGCAAATATATTTTTGGCTCGGGCGACGTACTTTCAATCTTTCGCTTCGTTCAGGATTCTACTAAAGAAACCCTCGCTACGCTCGGGATTCTACTCTAAAATCCCTCACTTCGCTCTGGATTCAAAAAAGCGCCCTCGTCGTAAAAATATTACTTTGCTTCTTTATGATACAATCTACTATTCGCGCCGCGGGGGTAACTGTCGGATACGCTCGTTTTTTTGACGCCCCGCCTTTTTGCATCATTTGATGAGCAGGAGACCACCTACAATTGAAAGGCGTCTTCTCTTGGTGGAGGAGCTCGTGGCTAGATAATAACAGCCGCACAGGTCGATCTTCAAGGTTAAGCAACGCTTGCCAAGGTTGGTCTGTAGATGGATGACCATCTTAACATAACGAGTTTCCTCCGTGCCTCGGAAAGCACGTTAAGCCGTTGGTCCCGGCTGTCATTTGTAGATCTTTGGCAGTCGTTACGGATAGTCAGAAGCCAGTAAATCTGACTCCAGTCTTGCCATGAAGTGCCGTGTTACCCCAGTTAATGGGTTGTGGAGGTCTGGTAGGCAGGCGCTCCTTGTAAAATACTGGTATTCAGCTAAATCCGGCTTGACTGGAAGTCGACCTCAATATAGTTAGGAAAAGGCTAGGTAAATGATGTGTGACGCAATTTATAGACGACCCCTTAAATTAACGCTAGCTGTACTTCCTATAAATAAAAGAATTTCACTAATTACGAGAAATACTTCTAAATATTACCAGCAAACATAACAATATTACTTCTTCAACATTTTTATACAACATGTAACATAATTAACGCACATCCTCTTGGGGGTCATTGTACTCATCATTATGAACAACTTTTAGTACGGGACCAAAACTGAAATCGAGAAAAAATAATGATAATAAATGTATGGAACAGCTGATTATTTTTTCTAGGTTTGGTCCCATAGTAAAAGTTGTTCATAATGATGAGTACAATGACCCCCCAAGAGGATGTGCGTTAATTGTTACATGTTGTAGTATAGAATGACTTCTTAAATTAATTTAAAAGACTGTGATACTCTCGTTCGTATTATTTATGCTTTTTTATTATTATTATGTTATGTTAGTCCCATTTCTTGAATTCCACGCCATCTGGCGGCTTCATTTCGACTTTGTCTTGGCCTACTTGATTCCAGTTTGTGCTTAGGACTGTGCCGCCGGATTCAACCTGGAAATGAGAGAGAGATGAATGGAAATGGATTTATATTAGTTTGTTGTTAATGTGCAATAAAAATATGAGAAAAAGCCTCTCTAGATTTCTTTTATCGCTTGAACCACTTCTTCCCAGTTTCTAAGGAAGACATCGAAGTCGTGCCGCTCTACCTGTTAGAGCGCAGTATAGTGTACTTCAGTACATGTAAGGAGAGTGAGAGTGATAGTGTTGCGCTGACTCCAAGTATACCAGATAGCTGTTCTGGGTCTGGGTGTCATGTGTATACAAGTTTACATGTTTGTAAACACACTCACGACATAGGAGTAACCTTAGCATGGGGTAGTGATGATTAAAACAGCAACTACTTACAAAACTCTTGTTCATAGCTCGTCTGACTTCATCGGAGCCTTCTCCGTATATCTTCTGGAAGAGAGCGTTCAACGCAGCATCCCCTTCTGGCTTCTCTTCTTCTTCCTGGGATGAAAGATATTTTACAACATCTTTATATATAAAAATCAATTGCTGTTCGTTAGCCTCGCTAAAACTCGAGAACGGCTGAACGGATTTATCTTATCTTGGTCTTAAAATGTTCGTGGAGGTCTAGGAAGGTTTAAAAGGTGAGAGAAATTCGAAAAAAAAAATGGGCTGTACGAAGTCTACCGGGTCAGTTACTAATAGGTATATAATTTTAGTGTGTGTAGTGGCGTAGCTACGTGACCAACGGCACGGGGGTGAATAAAACTTCGGACTCTTTTTACATGGGAAGTTATCGAATAATCTTTCTTGCTCTGGGTGGAATGGGAGAAAATATAAAATAATCTAAAATGATTTTGGCTTTATATTTTATTTAAATTTCGAAGGCGGGAGAATTTTTCAGCATTTCAATAAGAGGTTTGCTCAGGTTTGGGCCCTCGAGCTTAAGGGCCCCAGGGCACTGCTCTGCTTTGCGCTGCCCGCCCACGACCGACAACCGGTGAACGATTTTTTGTAGTTGAAACATAAAATACACTGATAGCAATAGTGCAACGCATAAGGCCTACAATTTAAAATTACGATTATCGGACCTACAAAAAGTATGTCGTGGGCGGGCAGAGTTACCCTTCAGTAGCTACACCAATGCCTAGAACGTAGGCAACTGAAGGACCCAGATGGATTTTAGTCAGTAAAACTAAAGTCTAAACTCCAGTTTTACCCTAGAACGGAGGAAGTCATTGATTAAAAAAAAGAAATCGATCTTACCATTTTCTTCATTTCTTTCTCAATTTTATCCCAGTCTTTCTTGAACAGTTTTGGAGGTTGCTGCAGTGGACCAGACGCGTCTATTACGGCTGTAACAGAAAACAATCAAGTTTATTATTTCATGGCATCTAGCAGACATATTACAGCTTAGAGCACCGATTCGGATTCCGAAAGGTTGGAACTTTCGATTGATTTTCCACCTTCGATTGCGATAAATTTTATTGGAACTTAATTTGGAGGTACAAGTATGTTGATATGTGCAGGAAAACTCTTTCTCCCGTACCTTCTATAGATTCATCACATAGTATTGTCATACGACGTCGTTGACAGGACAGAATGGAAGAAAAGAACGCCCCGGGTACCGCCGCAAGAGAAGCCGGGGCGTCAGGAGTGGCAGACTGATTTCTAGTCAACGAAGGAGCGGGCTTGCAGACTATGTGTGCGTCCACACTGAATGCGCGGTGACTGGAGCCTAGGCGGGCGCGGTGAGCGGGGGCGTGCGGTGGCCACAGTGACGCGCGAGCTCTTGTAGCTGTTCGACGTATATCACCGAACTGATCGACCGAACTGTTTTGATATCACCGCTACCCGCGCATTAGGTCGCTTGTTGACTAGGCCCGTAGTGCGGCCATAACGCGCGGATAGGAACTTTGGAAAACTACGCGCGCTAACTCGCTTATGACCGTCGCGCTAGGCTCCCGCCTTAGTCACTGCACTATGGACGCAAAGGGGCGTTTCATATGTTTGATATTTCGCACCCGTCATCGCAACCGCGTTAGGCTTGTAGTGTGGACCCCGCCTATGAGTAATGGGTAGCAAACCGCGCAGTGAAGATACGCGCGCTTCCAAGTGCTGTCAGCAAAACTGAAGGAGCCTAGCAAGGGCTGTGGGATTGTTCCCAACACACTCGTACCTCACTTCATGATCTACTAAGGATCCACTTATTTTTATTGAAAAAGACCAGCTCATCTCACCAGCTCCATTGGGTCCTCTAAGAAATAAAATCTCACTCACCCTGAGGTATAGCCTTAACATTGTCTTCCCTCCTATCCCCCTCCAACTGCGTCCATCTCAGGCCTTCCTTCTTCCGTAGCTTAACCTCTATTTTGGATGAGGTGACGACGTGCGTGCACATGTTAGGAACTATTTCGTGGGCTAGGTCTAGTTCTAGGCTGTATTCAGAGTCTGAATCTGGAAGGGCACTTGATAAGGATAGCTGGAAGTATAAGAAAATTTAGTATTTAAAAAAATCCATACTAATATTATAAACGTAAAGGTAACTCTGTCTGGCTGTCTGTTACGCTTTCACGGTTAGTTTAACCGTGAAATTGAACTTATATTGATGAAAGGTAGGTAAGTATATAGCAAGTTTAAACTCCCAAGGATTTTTTTTTTGGTAGGGTAATCATCAGAATGACTTCTCCCGCTCTTTTGGGTAACTCAGTAATTTCATCCTTTTAAAAACAGAAATAAGAAAAACTACTTTATTATAAGACTTATGAAGATTTAAGTCTGTCTTGCAGTCGTGACCATGGCGTGCGGGGCACATTTTCCTTTTTTATGTGATTGTCGTTGCTCAACGAAAACGGACCATTCACAAAAAACTCGGCTGTTTGAACAAAAGAGAATTAATTTGGTTCCTTTTCCACAACCAAAACTTACACAAAAGTTTTACTATTTATACTTATTATTATTTTTTTAATCTCGTAAAATATTGGTATTCAGCTAAATCCAGCTTGACTGGAAGCCGACCCCAACCCAATATAGTTGGGAAAAGGCTAGATAGATGATGATGATGATGATGATCTTCAAGATTACTTACACTTCTCTCTCCATAATTGACTTTAACTTTATCCTTTGGCGCATTCTTGACGAGTACTGTGATGACGACTTGGGCCTCCGTCTGATACCAGTCATGTTTGATTTTAGGCCGCGCTGGCTGTGGACAAAAACAAATTAACTTAGTAAGATATAAAACGGTATGTAAGTCTTAGCTCTGCGTCTAAGGGGGTGAATAGAAACGCAGGGGTCAATAGAAAAACAATGTCATCACATTAAAAACAACAATTTAAAAAATTACAAGAATATTGTTCCTGCCAAGGAAATAAAAAAATCTTTTTGCCACTATAATATTGGCTATCTACCAATGAAAGTCCCGATGGTGTGATTGGTGCGGGCACCAGCTAGTATTCATATTGACAGAACTCCACAAAGTCCACACCGCCGCAGCCAAGGCTGACGCTGCTGCCGCCATCGCCGCGGCAGAGCCCTCAAGGGGGGCTCCGGAGGAGACCGTAATGGACTGTCAGTGATGGCCCCATTACGTCTCCTCCAGGCGAACATCAACCACTGCGCCCCCGCTCAGGATCTGTTGCTCCAGAGCATGGCGCAGTGGTCGATCAACATCGCCGTGGTCTCCGAGCCGTACTTTGTCCTGCCCAGGGAAGACTGGGTCCAGGACCTGAGCGGCTCGGTGACCCTAATTTCGTCGGCCGCCGCCGGTACCCCCGCCTCTCGAGTCCATCACGAGAAGGCGGGGCTGCGTGGCAGCACGGGTCGGGGACATTGCAGTGGTAGGCGTCTACCTGTCCCCGAACCGAGATCTCGCCGATCTCCACAACTCCCTCATGGAGCTGAATGCCGTCGTCGCTGGGTTCGGATCCCTCCCCGTGGTCGTCTGCGGGGACTTCAATGCCTGGAATCTGGCTTGGGGTTCCCGGCTGACGAACCGACGGGGTCGGATGGTGGAGGACTGGGCTCTAGAGACAGGCCTGGTCGTCCTAAACCGGGGTTCTGTCCCCACGTGCGTGCGGATGCGGGGTGAGTCGGTGGTGGACCTCTCGTTCGCCAGCCCCGCTCTGTCGCCGCGCGTCGTCGACTGGCGCGTAATGGAGGGGGTGGAGACGTATTCCGACCACCGGTACATCCGGTTTGACGTCTCCGCCCGGATCTCGACCGCGCCGGTCAGGGAGCAGACCCCGTGTGGTCCGCGGTGGGCGCTGAGGCAGATGGACCGGGACGCTCTCCTGGAAGCCGCGAGGGTACAGGCCTGGGTGCAAGCACCGGACAGGCCTGTCGAAATTGACCTTGAGGCAGAGTGGTTCCAGGAGGCCATGTCGCAAATTTGCGATGAGGCGATGCCCCGAGTCCATCCAGGACGTGCTCGGCGCCAGGTGTACTGGTGGTCGCCGGAGATTGCGGCTCTGCGCGAGGCGTGCACCGCCGCGCGGCGCCGGTATGCCAGGTTCCGCAGGCGCCGCACCCGCCCGCCGGATGCGGTGGCCAGGGAGGCGGAGCTTTACGAGGGGTACAGAGCGGCAAGGCGCACCCGCCGAACAGAGGTAAAGCGGGCCAAGTTGGAGGCCCGCAATGTGTGGCTGGGGACTCTGAACAGGGACCCATGGGGACGCCCTTACCAGGTGGTGCGGGACAAACTCCGCCCATGGGCTCCCCCTCTGACTCAGAGTCTCCGGCCCCAAGTTGTGGAGGGTGTGGTGGCCAATCTGTTCCCTGAGCGAGAGGAACACTCTCCCCCGCTCATGGCTCCGCCACCTGCGGTACCCGTAGCGGACCACACCAGCGACGACGAGGACGACGCTCCAGAGGTGACCGAGGTAGAGATGAGGGCGGTGGTACGAAGACTCAGTTTCAAGAACACCGCCCCAGGACCCGACGGCGTGCACGGCAGGGTATGGGTCCTGGCCATGGAGGCTCTCGGGTCTCGATTGCGAGGGCTCTTTAGCGCATGCATGGAGAGAGGACAGTTTCCCCGTCGCTGGAAGACCGGGAAACTGGTCCTCATTGCGAAGCCGGGGCGCCCCGCGGACTCTCCGTCCGCGTACCGGCCCATTGTGCTGCTCGACGAGGTGGGCAAACTCTTTGAAAGAGTAATTGCAGACCGCCTCGTCGGGCATCTTGCGCGGGTGGGGCCGGACCTTTCGGACGGCCAGTTCGGCTTTCGCAGGGGGCGTTCCACGGTGGACGCCATCGTGCGCGTGAGGGCTCTCACGACGGGGGATGCGGTGTCTCGGGGCAGGGTCGTCTTGGCGGTGTCTTTGGACATCGCCAATGCCTTCAACTCCCTGCCCTGGAGTTGCATCGGGGCGGCACTTCGGTACCACGAGGTGCCCGCCTACCTCCGTCGTGTGATCGAGGCCTACCTGTCGGATAGGTTCATCATCTATCCCGGTCACCAGGGAGAGTGGAGACGGCGAGAGATGTCGTGCGGTGTTCCGCAGGGATCGGTACTAGGACCGCCCCTGTGGAACATCGGATACGACTACGTGCTGCGCGGCGACCTCCCCGACGGGGTCAGCGTGGTCTGCTACGCAGACGACACGCTGGTCCTGGCGCGGGGAGAGTCGTACCAGGCGGCGGCCGAAACAGCGACACGCGGGGTTGCGACAGTCGTGGAGAGGATCCAGCAACTGGGACTCAAGGTGGCATTGCACAAGTCCGAGGCCATGTGCTTTCATGGCCCTCGGTACGCGCCACCTCCGGGTTCCCAAATAACGATAGGGGGGGTCCACATCGGCGTCGGGTCGGCGATGAAGTACCTGGGACTCGTCCTCGACAGCCGGTGGACTTTCGAGGAGCATTTCCGACGTTTGGCCCCCAAACTGGACAGGTCTGGGGCCGCTCTGAAGCGGCTCCTGCCCAACCTAGGGGGTCCAGACGCCCCCTGCCGGAGGCTCTACGCGGGGATCGTTCGGTCCATGGCCCTTTACGGGGCGCCGGTTTGGGCGCCGTCGCTAGGTAAGCGACCGGCGGCCAAGCTGAACGCTTACTAGAGGGTCATGGCCATCCGGATGGTGCGGGGATACCGCACGATCTCCCGCGAAGCGGCGAGCCTCCTCGCTGGCCTGCCACTGTGGGATCTGGAGGCAACAGTCCTTGCACGCATGCACGATTTGCGCGTGGAGATGCAACGCCGGGGCGAAACTCCGCTGCCACGACAAGTCGCGGCATGGCGGACAGAGTTCCGGCGGGATCTTAGGGTGGCATGGCGACTGCGACTGTCGCAACCCAGTGCTGGGCACGCCGTCATTGAGGCGGTTAGGCCCCTCTTTGAGGAGTGGTTGGAAAGAGGTCACGGCGTCCTCTCTTTCCGTGTGACGCAGGTCCTCACCGGACACGGTAAGTTCGGGAGGTTCCTGCATCGAATCAAGCAGGAGAGGACGCCCGGGTGTCGCCACTGTGTGGACCGCCCGGAGGACACGGTGGAGCACACGGTAGAAGTGTGCCCCGCTTGGGCGGAGCACCGCCGTGTCCTCGTGGAGACTATCGGGAGCGGCGACCTCTCGCGCCGGGCCCTGGTTCAGGCCATGGTCCGGAGCGAGGAGGGTTGGCATGCGGTCGCCTCCTTCTGCGAAGCAGTGATGCTCGTGAAGGAGGCTGCTGACCGCGAGCGCGTGAGGGAACGGTCCTCACGCCGCCGCCGCCGAGATCCCGATCCCGATTTCCGACCACCGTAGGCGCGGGTTCGCGGACGGCGAGCACTGGGTAGCTCGCTGTCCGGCAGTCTGGAAATAATCTGGACCGAGCCCAGTCGTCAACGGCACGTTCTGTTCCACGCGCGCCTCAAGGAGATGTCAGCAAAATGTAGGGGCCCGGTAGGGCCGAAGCCTCTGGGGGGAACATGTGGTATTCCTAACGGTTGATACCGAGTCCCCCCCAGAACGAAGGCAACGAAGGAACGGGGTAGGGGTTTAGTCAGTAAGAGTCTGACACGCCCTCCCGCTCCGCCCAAGAGCGGGGGAAGTCATTCTGATGATTCCCCTACCAGAAAAAAAAAAAAAAGTGGTCAGTGACACCTCAGGCATCCTACACCATCAGGCTCCTACCAGATTTCCACAACCCATTAACTGGGGTAACACGGTACCTCATTGCAAGACTGGAGTCAGATTTACTGGCTTCCGACTATCCGTAACAACTGCCAAAGATCTATAAATGACAGCCGACACCTACGGCTTAATTCATGAATCCCCGACTGGTCCTATGAGACCACGTTATTGTTTTACTATTGTGTCTCGTTTTGTGGGTATGTGATAGGTTAACGTGCTTTCCGAGGCACGGAGGAAACTCGGTATGTTAAGATGGTCACCCATCCACAGCCCAACCTAGGCAAGCATTGCTTAACCTTGAAGATCAACCTGTGCGGCTGTTAATATCTAGCCACGAGCTCCTCTTTATGTACAAGTACATACTATGAATAAATTATATATAAAATTGTAACAAATTATTTGTACAAACTGACAATTATTTAAACTTTCTTTTGTGTTTATACTTTCACTCTTTTCATTGTGCTAACAATACAAAGAAAACTAAAGAGTTCTAATGCTATTTCAAGATGACTATGCTTCACTGGCTTCTTGCCAGTTTTCGGTTTCACAAAGTTACTATTCATGCTTTTATGATAAAAGTCAATCTTGAAATTAGGAATTATTATGGAAACTAGCATTGCTTTTACATAATAGGGATGACAACCAACACAAAAACAATCTCTGGGACTTTGTGAAAAAATGACAGATTGAAAAAAAAACCCTACTTGTCTATTATTGGGTTGTACATAAGACAATGCCGGGGCCCTAGAACAAAGACAAAGAAGGAAAAGGAGTGCTCCACCCACCCGCCTACTTACTACTAAGTGAATCTTATCATAAGAATAAGATTTGTTAATTATAATTATCAAAACTACAAAAGTACCCACATTACATAAATAATAGATTACATTTAATACAAAAGCTTATTGGAAAAGCATAAATGACCGACATTTCAGACCTCATAATGGTTGCTTCGCGTCTTTCTTAGTAGAAGGTATACCTTGAATGTGTAATCACAATTTATGTGTCTTCAATGCAGATTGAATAGGCTCTTAATGAACTAGTGCGCTTCAATATCAACAATTGCATCACTGCTTACCATCAGCAGGGATTGCAGTCAAGCATTATTTTATTCAAATAAAAAACCTTTTTGTGTTTGTGGCGTATAAGCAATAGTGAAATTCTACTAACTGTCCCTTCTAGTTATAAATCTGTTTACATTTCCTGCTTAGTAACAATATAACAACTTTTTCCGAACAACCAAATATTTAGGCAAATCGGAACTATTTCTTATTTGATTGTGAACCTTTTCCAAATCCTATACACCACAATAACATAAAAAATCAGCTTGCTGTGTTACCAAATTTAAGAAAAGTTTAAAATATTGGTTCATCGGTACATTTGCCGACAACAGCTGCATAAGTCTCCACGGTAACCAGTTGATTTGTTGATTTATAGTATTAGTTTATAGCCAACGTAAGTAATAATTGTATCTAGGTAATAATATCAGATAAACTAAAGGTTTTGATAAGGGAGTTATAGTTTGCTGAGCCTTATGCTGGCCAGTTATTTTTAAAAAGTTGCTATAATTATTACCTAATTCCTAATAGGATTTTCTACATGTTGACTGAAGTTTTAAATATCTTTGCTTGTGTTAGGAATAAGGCAATTAATCTGTAGAGCGTTACAGAAAAGCAAAAAAGCTAGAAAGTAATCATTGAACCTTTTTGAAAAGAAAGTGTCTCAGAATTATAATAAGAAGTTGTAGTGGAAGTAAACAATAAAAACATACCGATATAACTGTATCACTTTTAGTCTCAGTCATATTTTCTTCTCCGATGCCAGGAAAGACGAAATCTTTTAGAAATCTTCGGAAATATTTATTTTTATACCGACACACAAATCAGCAGATTTTTCTAGACTGAAGGTGCGTTCCGAACATGAATCAATGTTTGAATTTAGTAACCGCGTTCCGTAATGTTTGGTTGGAATTTTACAAAATATTGGTAAAACAATATTTATGTTTATTTAAAACTATTAATGATTTGTAGGTAGGTCACTGGTTTATACATTGTTTTTTATTTAAAATGATGATTTCGTTAAAAATCTTCATTAAAAAGTGATGGTATTTGAACAGATCATGGAAGTTCATTACACGCTTTTCCTCAACAACTGGAATGGTTTTTCCAGTATCACAAATTATCCTTAAAATTTTCCTTTTATTTATGTAATAAATTGTGTGACTTGAGATATTTTTACTCTGAATTTTCGATATGATAAAGTGCTAAGTAATATTTCATGGAACGGAATGTTAAGTCTCAAGGTCAAAGAAATTGTCAAAATAGCAAAGTTGACACAAATGTCATTTTGGGTATTTCTTGCATGGGTAAATATTCCCGTCTTCCGAAACGATTTTTATTTAACTATAAAACTCTTTACAGAACCTTTATTTAAGGTCGTATGATGCGGGTAAGCAGAACTTAAAGTTTTTTCAGTAAACACAACAGGTTAAGTACGTTTTTGCATTCAATTTGTTTTGAGTAATGATAGTAAATCTCTTATCAATAAGACAATAAACTAATAGGTATCTTTGCAAGGTCAATTAGTTTTACTAGAGTATAGAAGGAAATTTGTAAGTTTTATATCTAAACAAAAATTTACGTTCTTAACATTTTTGTTTATTTTGAATCAGTCATATTAAAATAGTTCAGTTCTATAGATGCATCCATTTAAAACTTGTATTAACTAAAAAAGAATGTAAAGGAGACTGAAACGATTACATACAATCTTGGGCCTAGGTGTAAGAAGATGAAAGTGGTGTCAATTAATAGCTTATATATTATCAACCTTTCACTGACAATTCAGCAGATTTTGTCAATCTGAGAACAGAGATATAAGAGATTAAGTAAAAGTGAAGTTATGTGACCATCTTTAACTAACAGCTGATTCTTGAAGTGCAAAATATGTTGTTTTGCACTAATATTATATTTACTAGAAAATGTTTGAAAAAAATCATAATATATAAATGAACGTCAACGACTTCAAGCGTTAGGTAAGCGTTAGCGCTTTGAGCCAAGTTCCAGCACGCGTGACAAACACAATCACTACTGTACTTACCTAAAAATGGAACATTTTTATCAATCTTCAGCTACATAAACACTACCTAATTCATGAATTCCCGACCGGTCTTATGAGACCGCGCTGTTATTGTTTTACTATTATGACTCGTTTCGCGGGTATGTCCTATTGTGTATGAGGGTATTATAACATTGTTTGATAAATAAATAATTCTTTGCCATAGCTGTGAACAATCTCTATAGGCCTTCTAACTACATGTATTTTAAACCGGCCAGGATGGTAGCTGGTTAGATGAGGTTATATTTACTTACAGACTGAGGTGCAAGCCATTGCCGAATCACACACAACACAACAAAACACGAAACGATGAGCAAACAAGAACAGTCGGCAACTGTCAGTGACATAGACTAAAAATAAGAAGAAAAATAAGAGAGATTTGAATCGATAATCATTAATATTGTTTTTTCAGTAGATAATTGATATTTGATTTATTGATATGTACATAGTTGAAGTCGAAGACTATATTGCATATATACAGTGCATTTAATCACTTTGAGTGAATTTTTTAGTGCAAAAGTTTTATTTTCGTAACTGTGTAATCGATTACTGAATCGATATCTCACGAAAACTATCTTTCTCATATTTCTCTGCTTCTAGAATGTGAATTAAAGTGAGTTTTTCATATTCTTAAGTAAAAAAATATGACTAATTTTTTGGATCATATCTCAACTTCGTACTTTTGGGCCTACCGTTTTCCATCTCCTTTGTGTCTTGTGCGACTTTTTAAAAAAACAATAGTTATAGTATTGTGATATATTTTGTAGAGTTTTGCTTCTATGAGCACCTCATACCATACCTATATTAATATTTGCATGCCAAGTGTCTCGGCAAATGTGTCTTTGCTCAAATATATATTATTTACCATCTCATATGCTTATAAATAGCTTTAACTCTGGCTAATTAATTCACTGTTTAAATAAAACCAGTGTCATTTACTTTTAAACAATTTCGTAAAGTATCTTCTTACAGATTTACTTACGGTAAATTTTAAACAATCATTTCAGAATTGGCACCTAAACATATTAAGAACAGTAACACGTTTAGACTTTATACGACAAGCAAGTAACCGAAGTATGTCTGGGATCAAGAAGATAGCCGTTTGTCAGATGACATCAGTCGCTGACAAAGCAAAGAATATGGAGGTGGTCACCAGTTTGATTAGTAATGCTGCTAAAGAGGATGTGCAGGTATGTGTCAATTATAAGTTTATATAGATATTTCTTAGAAAAATTTAGTATCTTGATATTCATATATATTTTTACTTATGAGATTTTTTAAGGAGGTAGGGCAGAGTATAACTGTATACTACTATATTTCAATTTAGCTGATAATGATCAAGCAGTCTAGCCGTACTAGGCATAAGCCATGCTTTAAACTGTGTGTAATTCTGGGACTAGACCAGGTTTAAACATTCACTTTGAGGAGCTGTTTCCACTGGCACATTTTGCATGGAAATATTTGCTTAAAGATAATTAAAGATCACATTAACTTTTTGAAGCGATGCAGTAGCGCGGCATCGCATCGCGTTCGCATCGATACAGTCGCTAGCAGATTCTCAGTTGCGATTCAAAACGCGCGTCAAAAACGCTACTAACGCGCTACAGTCGCGATGCAGTAGCGCGTTCCAAACGCGTCAGCAGTGCTACAAAAAGTCGCCATGGGCGATGGCCCTTAATCACAATCCATACTTAAATAACCATTCTTTGCCCTTCCAGATGCTATTCTTCCCAGAAGCCTGCGACTACCTCTGCGACAATAAGAACGACACGCTAAACTTCGCCGAGCCCATCATAGGGGGCGCCACCGTCGGCAGCTACAGGAAGTTAGCAGCTCAGTATAATGTCTGGTTGTCTATGGGAGGAGTGCATGAAAAGGTTGGTTGTTAAAATGTTTTATTTAAGAAATAAGTTATAAGAGACTGGCCAAAGTTTAAGTTTCTTTTTGGCCAATTTCAGCCTATAAAGCTAGTTATCTATGGGTAGAATATGCATTCTTCCCACAATTGGCTTTTTAGGCCCATTTTCCATGCGTAAAGGTTGGTATTTTAATGATGATGAGTCGAAGGAGTTTATCTTTATTTAAACTATTTATTTAAGAAATAACTTTGCCAACATTGATAGTTATTTAATTTTTGGAGACCAAAGGTTTCATTTCGATTTAAGCCAGTTCGGCATTAGAAACTGGTTTCTGCTCGAGTCCATAGCCAAAACCAAGTTGGCCAATAAGGGCCGAATATTCGGCTTGACCAAAACTACTCTTTTTGAGCTAATGGTTGTGATAGACACTTATGTAAAAATGCTTGTCTAACGTCGTATACTTCATGTATTATACATATATTTTATGTAATCTTCCAATTATTCGATTATTTTACGAATATTATGACTTCATAATTAGGCACAAATCTATCGATATATAATTAGAAATAACTGTATCGAAATATTATTCTTATTTCTTGTTCTTGACAGATTTTTTTGCTAACACGTCGCTTTCGGTTTCAATTACTGCCGAAACTCAAAGAAAACGGTTACGGTTTCGGCCAGTGACAATATTTTTTCTCATTCCAGGACGAAGAACACCCTTCAAAAGTCAGCAACACGCACATAATAATAGACAACAAAGGTAACATAGTGCAGACGTACCGGAAACTACATCTGTTCGACGTGGAGATACCGGAGAGGAACATACGGTTGAAGGAAAGTGACTTCTGTGTACCAGGGAACCATATCGTTGCGCCGGTGGACACGCCTATTGGGAAAGTGGGTTAGTTTCTTTAATTATCATCATCTGCCTAGCCTTTTCCCAACTATATTAGGGTCAGCTTCCAGTCCAGCCGGATTTAGCTGAATATCTGTATTTTACGAGGAGCGGCTGCCTACCAGACCTCCACAACCCATTAACCGGGGTGACATGGTACTTACTTAATGGCAAGGGTTAATTTCTTTATTATTATGACTTCATCATCATCATCATTCAGTCTGCTGGACATAGGCCTCCCCAAGCGTCGCCACAACGACCGGTTCTGTGCGTCTCGCATCCATCGGATTCCCGCGACCCTGGCCAGGTCATCGGTTTACCTTGTGGAAGGCCTTCCAACGCTGCGTCTTCCGGTACGTAGTCGCCACTCCAGAACTTTCCTATGACATTGGATTATTACTAACTGTAATTGTTTGGAGGTATTTATTTATTTAAACTTCATGTACAATATAGTGGTACATATATAGGCGGTCTTAATGCATCAAGGCATTCTCTACTAGTTGAATTATGGGTTAAAAAAAACATGTGGTAGAACAGAGTCTAAAGTTCCGCAAACCCTCGTTGAGCAGGGAGGATCCTCCGACTAGACAGGTGTTATGTCTGGTTTGGGCAACTGCCAGATATGATTTCGGATTGCTTCAACAAAGGTAACATAGTGCAGACGTACCGGAAACTACATCTGTTCGACGTGGAGATACCGGAGAGGAACATACGGTTGAAGGAAAGCGACTTCTGTGTACCAGGGAACCATATCATTGCGCCGGTGGACACGCCTGTTGGGAAAGTGGGTTAGTTTCTGTATTATTATGACATTATCACCATCAACATCATCATTTCAGCCAAAAGACGTCCACTGCTGGACATAGGCCTCCCCCAAGCGTCGCCACAATGACCGGTCCTGTGCGTCTCGTATCTCTCGCTAGATCGGTCTATCTTGTAGGAGGCCTTCCAACGCTGCGTCTTCCGGTACGTGGCCACCTCAAGAACTTTTCTATGACATTGGATTATTCCTAACTGTTCTTGTTTGGAGGTATTTATTTATTTAAACTTCATGTACAATAGTGGTCCATAGGCGGTCTTAATGCAACAAGGCATTCTCTACCAGTCAATGTAATGTTTTTCACATGAACAGAGTGTAAAGTCGCGCAAACCTTCTTTGGAAAGGGAGGATCCTCCGACTAGACAGGTGTAATGTCTAGTATGGGCAACTGCCAGGGATGCTTTAGGATTGCTTCAACAAAGGTACCATAGTGCAGACGTACCGTAAACTACATCTGTTCGACGTTGAGATACCGGAGAGGAACATACGGTTGAAGGAAAGTGACTTCTGTGTACCAGGGAACCATATTGTCGCGCCGGTGGACACGCCTGTTGGGAAAGTGGGTTAGTTTCTTTATTATTATGACATCATTTCAGCCGAAAGACGCCCACTGCTGGACATAGGCCTCCCCGAAGCGTCGCCACAACAACCGATCCTGTGCGTCTCGCATGCATCAGATTCCCGCGACCCTCGCTAGATCGGTCCACCTTGTGTGAGGCTTTCCAACGCTGCGTCTTCCGTTACTCCAGACCCTTCCTATGACATATTGTGGATTATCCCTGACTGTCCTTGTTTGGAAACATTCCGAACAGAAGTCCCAAACCTTCGTCGTTCATGAAAAGGGAGGATCCTCCGACTAGACAGGTGTTATGTCTGGTTTGGGCAACTGCCAGGGATGATTTCGGATTGTTTCAATAAAGGTAACATAGTGCAGCGGTACCGGAAACTACATCTGTTCGACGTGGAGATACCGGAGAGGAACATACGGTTGAAGGAAAGTGACTTCTGTGTACCAGGGAACCATATCGTTGCGCCGGTGGACACGCCTGTTCGGAAAGTGGGTTAGTTTCTTTTTACTATGACATCATCATCTGCCTAGCCTTTTCCCAACTATATTGAATATTGGGGTCGGCTTCCAGTCCAGCCGGATTTAGCTGAATATTAGTATTTTACCTTTATAGTTACTCCGTGAAAGAAACCTACTCTCACGCGAGCGAAGCCGCTAGCAGAACCTAGTTAAGCGATCACAGAATAATAATATTTCATATTTTCTTCCACAGGTCTCGCAATCTGCTACGACATGCGTTTCCCAGAGTTGAGCACGTCGCTCAGTATAATGAAAGCAGAAGTACTCACGTACCCTTCAGCGTTCACACAACACACTGGAGCAGCACACTGGCATGTATTACTCAGGTAATTTAGTATTCAATCACATGTTTTTAGGGTTCCGTACCTCAAAAAGAAATAAAGAAACACTTATAAGATCATTGTCTGTCTATCTGTCGGAGACCCTTTATTTACGGCCGAAACCAATAACCTATCTATCACATATCGGAGATAGAAAAACAAATGAAACAACAGAAAACATAATAATTTTTGTATTGTATCAATTGTTTTACAATCTCCAGTATGCCAAAACTGGAGATCGATAGGTTATTGGTTTCAGCCGCTAGAGAACTAGAGAACAGAGTTCGACTTGCACTTGCCCGGTTTTTTGTTGAGCAGTGGTGGCCCAGTGGTAACGGCCCCGACTTGCGAGCTGTAGGTCGCGGGTTAAAACCAAGTCAGGCGCATTACATTTTGTGTAATTTATTTCATCACCACTGCTCTCAAAATTGTGGAGAAAAACATCGTGAGGAAACTGGCATGTCCTAGAACCAAAAAAAATCGAAGACACGTGACATCCACCAACCCGCAATGGGCCTGCGTGGTGGATTACGGCCCATTCCCTCTCCTAAAGAGAAGGCCTGAGTCCCAGCAGTGGGAACATTATAAGGCTGTCGCTATTATGCTACGACATGCGTTTCCCAGAGTTGAGCACGTCGCTCAGTATAATGAAAGCAGAAGTACTCACGTACCCTTCAGCGTTTACGCAACACACTGGAGCAGCACACTGGCATGTGTTACTCAGGTAACGAATCATCATCATCATCATCTCAGCCGAAAGACGTCCACTGCTAGACATAGGCCTCCCCCAAGCGTCGCCACAACGACTGGTCCTGTGCGTCTCGCATCCATCGGATTCCCGTGACCCTTGCTAGTTCGTCGGTCCACCTTGTGGGAGGCCTTCCAACGCTGCGTCTTCCGGTATGTGGAGCCAGCCGCATTACTTTGTGTAATTTATTTCATCACCACTGTTCTCAAAACGGCGAAGGAACACATAAAAAAATTCGAAGACATGTGACATCCACCAACCAACCCGTACTGGGCCCGCGTAGTTGATAACGGCCCACTCCCTCTCCTAAAGAGAAGGCCTGAGTCCCAGCAGTGGGAACATTACACGGCTGATGCTATGCTACCCCATTGGTCGCTATTATGCTACGACATGCGTTACCCAGAGTTGAGCACGTCGCTCAGTATAATGAAAGCAGAAGTACTCACGTACCCTTCAGCGTTCACACAACACACTGGAGCAGCGCATTGGCATGTATTACTCAGGTAACGAATCATCATCATCATCATCTCAGCCGAAAGACGTCCACTGCTGGACATAGGCCTCCCCCAAGTGTCGCCACAGCGATCGGTCCTGTGCGTCTCGCATCCATCGGATTCCCGCGACCCTTGCTAGGTCGTCGGCGTCTTCCAACGCTGCGTCTTCCGGTATGTGGAGCCAGCCGCATTACTTTGTGTAATTTATTTCATCACCACTGTTCTCAAAACGGCGACGGAACACATAAAAAAATTCGAAGACATGTGACATCCACCAACCCGCACTGGGCCTGCGTTGTGGGTTACGGCCCATGCCCTCTCCTAAAGAGAAGTCCTGAGTCCCAGCAGTGGGAACATTATAAGGTTGATGCTATGCTACCCCATTTGTCGCTATTATGCTACGACATGCGTTTCCCAGAGTTGAGCACGTCGCTCAGTATAATGAAAGCAGAAGTACTCACGTACCCTTCAGCGTTCACACAACACACTGGAGCAGCACACTGGCATGTGTTACTCAGGTAATTTAGTATTCAATCACATGTTTTTAGGGTTCCGTACCTCAAAAGGAAATAAAGAAACACTTATAAGATCATTGTCTGTCTATCTGTCGGAGACCCTTTATTTACGGCCGAAACCAATAACCTATCTATCACATATCGGAGATAGAAAAACAAATGAGACAACAGAAAACATAATAATTTTTGTATTGTATCAATTGTTTTACAATCTCCAGTATGCCAAAACTGGAGATCGATAGGTTATTGGTTTCAGCCGCTAGAGAACTCCGAGTTCGACTTGCACTTGCTCGGTTTTTTGTTGAGCAGTGGTGGCCCAGTGGTAACGGCCCCGACTTGCGAGCTGTAGGTCGCGGGTTAAAACCAAGTCAGGCGCATTACATTTTGTGTAATTTATTTCATGACCACTGCTCTCAAAATTGTGGAGAAAAACATCGTGAAGAAACCGGCATGCCCCAGAACCAAAAAAAAATCGAAAACACGTGACATCCACCAACTCACACTGGGCCCGCGTGGTGGATTACGGCCCATTTCCTCTCTTAAAGAGAAGGCCTGAGTCCCAGCAGTGGGAACATTATAAGGCTGTCGCTATTATGCTACGACATGCGTTTCCCAGAGTTGAGCACGTCGCTCAGTATAATGAAAGCAGAAGTACTCACATACCCTTCAGCTTTCACACAACACACTGGAGCAGCACACTGGCATGTATTACTCAGGTAACGTATCATCATCATCATCATCTCGGCCGAAAGACGTCCACTGCTGGACATAGGCCTCCCCCAAGCGTCGCCACAGCGATCGGTCCTGTGCGTCTCGCATCCATCGGATTCCCGCGACCCTTGCTAGGTCGTCGGTCCACCTTGTGGGAGGCCTTCCAACGCTGCGTCTTCCGGTATGTGGAGCCAGCCGCATTACTTTGTGTAATTTATTTCATCACCACTGTTCTCAAAACGGCGAAGGAACACATAAAAAAATTCGAAGACAAGTGACATCCACTAACTCGCACTAGGCCCGCGTGGTAGATTACTGCCCACTCCCTCTCCTAAAGAGAAAGCCTGAGTCCCAGCTGTGGGAACATTATAAGGCTGATGCTATGCTACGACATGCGTTTCCCAGAGTTGAGCACGTCGCTCAGTATAATGAAAGCAGAAGTACTCACATACCCTTCAGCGTTCACACAACACACTGGAGCAGCACACTGGCATGTATTACTCAGGTAATTACTAACTAGCGTCCGTTTTCAATAACCTACCGCAGTTCATAGATAGATAGTATCCCCGATAAACAGTAAGATTCTATCTATCAATCCACAAGTTTTGGTAGGAAATGCTAACCGTCGGTAGGTTATAGGAAAGCAAGTAAGGGCAAAAGGATAGATTTGTTTGTCTTTAGTAGCTGCAACTGTAGATAGCTTATTGAAAACGGGCGTAGGTGAAAGCAGTGGTGGCCCAGTGATAAATGCCCTGACTTACAAGTAGGTCGCAGTTACCACCTGGTTCAAGCTCAGCCAGGCGCATTATTTTATGTACACCCACTAACCTGCTTTGGGCCTGCGTGGTGGATTACAGCCCATTCCCTCTCTTAAAGAGAAGGCCTGAGTCCCAGCAGTGGGAACATTATAAGACTGATGCGATGCTACCCCATTTGTCGCTATTACGCTACGACATGCGTTTCCCAGAGTTGAGCAAGTCGCTCAGTATAATGAAAGCAGAAGTACTCACATACCCTTCAGCGTTCACACAACACACTGGAGCAGCACATTGGCATATGTTACTCAGGTAATTTAGTATTCAATCACATGTTTTTAGGGTTCCGTACCTCAAAAAGAAATAAAGAAACACTTATAAGATCATTGTCTGTCTATCTGTCGGAGACCCTTTATTTACGGCCGAAACCAATAACCTATCTATCACATATCGGAGATAGAAAAACAAATGAAACAACAGAAAACATAATAATTTTTGTATTGTATCAATTGTTTTACAATCTCCAGTATGCCAAAACTGGAGATCGATAGGTTATTGGTTTCAGCCGCTAGAGAACTCAGAGTTCGACTTGCACTTGCCCGGTTTTTTGTTGAGCAGTGGTGGCCCAGTGGTAACGGCCCCGACTTGCGAGCTGTAGGTCGCGGGTTAAAACCAAGTCAGGCGCATTACATTTTGTGTAATTTATTTCATCACTATTGCTTTTAAACCGGTGAAGGATCACTTCGTGAGGCAACTGGCATGTCCTAGAACCAAAAAAAATCGAAGACACGTGACATCCACCAACTCGCACTAGGCCCGCGTGGTGGATTACGGTCCATTCCCTCTCCTAAAGAGAAAGCCTGAGTCCCAGCTGTGGGAACATTATAAGGCTAATACTGCTAAAATGCTAAAACTCGCAATTCTAAACCACCGAGAAACAACTGGCGAATGAACGCGCCATGCGCCAGTCACAATAACAGACCGAGTCGGACTCGAGTCAAATTCGAAACAATCGAGATGTTTGAACAATCGATTAAAAACTCTCGCCATCGCGTATCGCTGGTTTCTGTCATATTTATTTTTAGAATGTTTTTGAATAAAGTAAGGTATGGCAGGAGCCTGGATCTCACGTCACAGGGAATTCTAGTGTGAGTTCCAGGAAACCATCATCATCATCTTCCTGCCCTTGTCCCGTTTTACTTGGGGTCGGCGCAACACGTTTTTTTCTTCCATTCTGTCCTGTCACTCGTCACGCTATCATTCACTCCCTTTTCTTCCATATCACTTCTCACACAATCCATCCATCTTTTCTTTGGCCTCCCTCTTCCTCTCCATCCATTCACATGTAAACTCATAACTCTTTTAGTAACATGCGTTTCATCCCTCCTTTTTACATGACCATACCAAGACAAACGATTTCCTTTCAACTTTTCAGTAACTGGCGCCACTTTCAAACTTCCCCTAATATACTAATTTCTCAGTTCCAGGAAACCAACTACTCTAAATCTATCTCTTGAAATAATAATTTATTTTATTCTAATTTTTTTCTTTATCCCCAGAGCCCGTGCAATAGAAAACCAATGCTACGTCATAGCAGCAGCCCAGTCTGGCACTCACAACGCAAAACGCAAGTCCTACGGCCACGCGGTCTGCATAGACCCCTGGGGCGAAGTCCTAGCCGACTGCGAGGAGACTTCGCCCTGCTATAAGGTCGTGGAAATTAGTGAGGAGAAGCTGAAAGATGTGAGACGGAATATGCCTGTTTTTCAGCATAGGAGGTATGTGTATTAAGTAGAGTATGTGTATAAGTGGTTAGTGGCCCTGACTGCTATGCCTGGGTTTGATTCCCACCCAGGACAATTGTTTGTGTGATGAGCACGATCATTTGTTTTCTGTGTCTAAGGGCCTGTTTCACAATGTCCGAGTAGGCACTACTCACTGAATAAATTAAAAAAAGGAACAGATTTTGTATGAAATTATCTGCCAAGTAAGATACTCGAAACTTATTCATAGGTGGTGAACCAGGCCCTAAGTGTTATTTATTTATAATACGTAAGTATTTAGAAATATATAAGTATGTTTATCAGTTGTCTAGTACCCATAATACAAGCTCTGCATAGCTTGGGACTAGATGGCGTTGTGTGAAAAGTTGTGGAATATTACACTATTATTATCAGTTCACACCGTAGGGTAGCCAGCCTTTCGGTATTTTACAGGGTACATTTCGGAGTTTTGTGGGAATGGCATGACTTGATTTCGTCACCAACTTTCTACATCGGACAACCCAACGTATGAGGAGCTCGTGGCTAGATAATAACAGCCGCACAGGTCGATCTTCAAGGTTAAGCAACGCTTGCCTAGGTTGGTCTGTGGATGGGTGACCATCTTAACATAACGAGTTTCCTCCGTGCCTCGGAAAGGCACGTTAAGCCGTTGGTCCCGGCTGTCATTTAGAGATCTTTGGCAGTCGTTACGGATAGTCAGAAGCCAGTAAATCTGACTCCAGTCTTGCCATGAAGTACCGTGTTACCCCAGTTAATGGGTTGTGGAGGTCTGGTAGGCAGCCTCTCCTCGTAAAATACTGGTATTCAGCTAAATCCGGCTTGACTGGAAGCCGACCCCAATATAGTTGGGAAAAGGCTAGGCAGATGATGGACAACCCAACGTATGGCGAGTAAACGTAAACGTTTAGCCTCGTCGTTTATATCGCGTATATCGAAGGACTGAAACAATTTTCCTGCTGCGGTCTTCCCGTCCGATTATAATTTAGGTGCCTTCAATGCTAGAGTGAATAGGCTTTTAATTAACTAATGCGCCTCAACATGGACGATTGCATCGCTGCTTACCATCAGGTGGGATCGCAGTCAAGCACAAGTTTATATCAATAAAAAATAGTAAACAAATATGTGTGGAGCACAAATTACGTCTTAGATTAAAATAATGGTCTAATTTTTATCCCAGTATGAATACGCCTTTACTTTGCAGTTGTACCTATGATTTACTATTTTCTTAACGTAAATAGAGTATAGTTACTATTTGAGGGTATGTGGAATGTTCCTCCGATGAAAAGGGAGGATCCTCCGACCATACGGGTGTTATGTCTGGTGGGCAACTGCCCGATAGATGATTTCGGGCTGTTGTATCTATTCAAATCGCGCCGAGAACTTTGATTGCGCGATGCAGGATTTGTAGTTCTGACGTCATAGATGTCGCTATAACTATATTTTGTCACACTTTATTTCTTTTATTTATTAGGAACTGACAAACTAAAAATGTTATCACACCTTGTTCCAGGCGAAACGTCTACTCCCTATACTGTCTAAGTGTCCGCAAAGACCTTCTAAGTACCCATAAAGAGCCGTCCGAATCATCCGGGTCAAAACTCCCGGACACCCCGTGCGGTCCGGAAACGCCGGACGAACCGAGCTACGCTTTCGGACATGTGAAAGTGCCCGAAACTTGTGTGTTCTTTAAGTCGAAGTTGACTTATGCTTTTGTTAATTTGAGGTGAGTAAAGTTATATAGTAAAATGAGCTTTATTTGTATTGATTTATTGTTCATATTCGTATAAAACGCTTTACTAGGGATTTTGATTTTTACAAAAGAATAACGATTTTTGAATCGATTTGAATTGAAGTCTAAGGAATCGATGCAGTATTAAATCGAGTTCTAAATCCATTGGTTAACCTAATTAGTCTTAAAAAGAACGGTACAAATTAACCTAGGTGAGGAAGCGAAATATTAACATAAAAATTACTTTGTGAAAAACAGGCGCTTTTGAACGTTTTTAAATAAAATTTTTGCATACCGCACGCAATAAATCGAATCTCAATCTCATATTTTTAAGATCGATTCACAGAATCGATCCATTAAAAGTTTGAAATCGATTTGAAAAATCAGGGGTAGTAAGAATCTTCTTTGATTCTAACCTAAATTCGTAGTAATATGCATATCTTCCCAAAATCTTATTGTGTCTGGGTGTACTTTATTTATAATCATCATGATCTACTTAGCCTTTTCCCAACTATATTGGGGTTGGCTTCCAGTCAAGCCGGATTTAGCTGAATACCAGTATTTTACTAGTAAAAATAGTATTCAGCTGATCTGGTCCAGCCGGTCTGGGTTGCAGATCTGGTAGTCCTAGGACTACCAGATCTCCACAACCCATTAACTGGGGTAACATGGTACTTCATGGCAAGACTGGAGTCAGATTTACTGGCTTGTACTTTATTTCTAATACTCGTATGTATTGTATTTTTTTTAGATATAAATAAGTATGTGTATCAGTTGTCTGGTATTGTTCCGGTGGTGTCTATTCTACGGTATTCTATTCTATTCTACTTATAGCACGTCAAGCTCTGCTTAGTTTGGGACTAGATGGCGTTCTGTAAGAGTTGTGGAATATTATATTTCTCACTCATTGCTTTCAGATGTGTAATCCCAGGCCACGTTTTAGTGGCACCAATCAGGACGGCGGAGAGAAATAAGGATCTGTCGGAGGAAGAAGCGCAAGACTTTTATAAAACTATTCGAATTGTTCAGAGCGTGAGTTATCTTAGAATTATTGTTTTATTTTGTTGCGATGATTTTAAAGAGGAATGCTCCTAGCTTGCGAAACTCGAAGATGTACCCCGCTTGGGCGGAGCACCGCCCTGTCCTCGTGGGGGCGATCGTCAGCAGGGACTTAAAAACACCTTCATAAAGGTTACAGAATTATAAGTGTTACATGATGAATCTGTAACAGAATCAAATATGTAACACTTATAAATGTGTTTCAATGCGTTAACCCAAAACACTTATAAAAGTGTTAACATTGTTAATAAGTGTACCTAAAGCCGGGTATCCACTTAGGTTCGCCGTGGTTTGCGAACACTGTGTGCTCCGCGAACGTGTACAGTAGGTACAGTGTATAATACACACTTAGGCTGCAACATCAGTGCTTAAACTGCGCTCCCCTTTGAGATCGCGCAACAAACCGCTTCCCGAGCGCTCCGCCGCGCTCCGATCGTGCTCCAGTCGCGCTCCGCGATCACGACGTATCCATTATGTTTGGTTTGCGGAGCGGGCGCGTTCGCAAACCACGGCGAACCTAAGTGGATACCCGGCTTAACAGGTAAACGCAGCGTTGTCAAACATATTTACTTTGCACTGGTTATTACTGTTACATATATTAACACTTATTAACACATATAAAAGGTTACAGTTTGATTCGGTAACATTATTGTATCTGTGACATTTAAAAATGTTTTTCTGTTAAAACTGTTTTAAAACAGTTAATACACTTAATACGGTTACAGTTTGAGTCACTGATCGTCAGTAACGACCTCTCGCGCGTCCGGAGCAAAATGGAAAGGCAGGCGGTCGCATCTTTCTGCGAAGCAGTAATGCTAGCGAAGGAGGTGGTTGCACAAATGAGGAAACGGACTTTCTCACGCTCCAGCCACCGGGATTCCAACCCCGATTTTTAGTCACCACAGGCGTAGGCTAAACCGTAGGAGCCTTGTAGGGTTGAACCCTACTGGGGCCATGGGTTGTGCGAGTCTCTTATATCTTTTGAAAACGAAATTTAAAAACGAAGTCGCTGTCAAATGTTTTTTGTTAGCATCTCCTGCCCCACTCCGGGGGGAATAGTGAGACAGTTGAGGAGTGGTAGCCCAGTGGTAACTGCCCCGACTTGCAAGTTGTAGGTCGCGGGTTCAAACCCGGTCAGGCGCATTACTTTGTGTAATTTATTTCATCACCACTGCTCTCAAAACGGTGAAGGAAAACATCGTGAGGAAACCGGCATGTCCTAGAGCCAAAAATTCGAAGACATGTGACATCCACTAATCCGCAATGGGCCCTCGCGGTGGATTATGGCCCATTCCCTCTCCAAGAGAGGAGGCCTGAGTCCCAGCAGTGGGAACATTATAAGGCCGATAATGCTAAAAAAAGCTGTCACACTCCTGGGCACCTTTGCCCAGGTGTGGGCCTTCCTCCAATCTTTCCATCTTTCGCGCTTGCGCTTTCTTTTGCCAGTTCTGTCAAGAGTCAACTGTTTACTTTTAATTATTATTATTTGTTTCAGCTAATGGAAAAGGTCCACTCGTGTGAATCCTGTACGGTCACGATACAAGATGGCGAGGCCGCGGGACGAACCGTCCATGTAAGTCAAGAAGTGTGTACAGCGATATCATTCTTTATTATTTATTTATTTAACAGTTTATCAGTCAAGGTTAAGTAACGCTGGCCAAGTTTGGTCTGTGGATGGGTGGCAGCCACTCCTCGTAAAATACTGGTATACAGCTAAATCCGGCTTGACTGGAAGCCGACCCCGATATAGTTAATTAATTTAGGTGTCTTAAGGCGAGAGTGAATAGGCTCTTAATAAACTAGTGCGCCTCACGCAATCAACGATTGCTTCACTGCTTACCATTAGGTGGGTTCGCGGTCAAGCACTAGCTTATATCAATTTAAAAAATATAGAATGTCAGGAAAGGACTTCCACTATGATCGAATTATGATCCCACAAATATACTGTCCTTGCATATGTGTCTGTATTGTAATTTGGAAATATGGTAAACCCAATAATGTTTTGAAAAGAGTAACCATGTAGTGTCTTGCCGGTTCTTCTCCATAGGATACAACCAATTAGAACCGTGCACTGGCTTCAGACGTTTTATAAGTGCCCATGTAAACCTCTCATCTATCGAGCCTTTTCCCAACTATATATATAGGTCGGCTTCCAGTCAAGCCGGATTTAGCTGAATACCAGTATTTTACGAGGATCGGCTTACCAGACCTCCACAACCCATTAACTGAGGTAACATGGTACTTCATGGTAAGACTGGAGTCAGATTTATTGGCTTCTGACTATCCGTAACGACTGCCAAAGATCTTCAAATGACAGCCGGGACCTACGGCTTAATTACTCAGATACCCGCGAAACGAGACACAATAGCAAAACAATAACAGCGCGGTCTCATAGGACCGGTTGGGGATTCAAACGTTAACGTGCTTTCCGAGGCACGTAGAAAACTCGGTATGTTAAGATGGTCACCCATCCACAAACCAACCTTGGCAAGCGTTGCTTAAAGGCCTATGTGAAATAAAAACATTTTTGATTTGATATTAATATTACACGTATGATTAATATTCCAGCATCTGCACTGCCATATAATGCCGAGGAAAAAAGGGGACTTTATAGACAACGACCTCATATACTTGGAACTAGCGAAACATGACCAGTAAGTATTACTGTAGCGACTACGATCTACTACATATGACGTCACAGAATCCTGCATCGCGCAAGCAAAGTTCTCCGCGCGATTTGGATAGATACAACAGCCCGAAATCATCTATCGGGCAGTAGCCCACCGGACATAACACCCGTCCGGTCCGAGGATCCTCCCTTTTCAACGGAGGTTTGTGGGACTTTACTCTCTGTTCCACTACCTCCAAATTACAAGTCTTTTCAAAAAGATCCAGAGTGAATAGGTTACCTCTAAGTAAGCGTGCTCCATCATCGGCCACATCATCGCTTACCATCAGGTGAGATAGTGGTCAAACGCGCGCCTATGTAAACCTACTGATTATACAGTAAAAAAAAAACGTTTCTTTTAAAAAAGTCCTATTAATCAAACAGTCAAAAACCGCTTTTAAAAGAGTAACCATTGAGATTTTTTGCCGGTTCTTCTCCACAGAAACGACCAATTTATTGGAACCATGCCGTAGCTTCTGATGTTTTATAAGTGCCCATGTTGGCCTATGTGAAATAAAACAATTTTTGAGTTGAAGTTTGAACGATAGATTTGTTCATTGTGTGCCTGTATGAACATGTTTGCTTGCTTTATTTCTTACATTATCACATTATTTCTTACATTATTTGTATACACTTTCGGTATCAAGTACCCAGTTTATGGGTTGTATAATCACACTACAAACTAATATTATAAAAGCGAAAGCTGTAGTTTTGGTCGTGCCGAATATTCGACCATGTTTTGGCCGAAACTCTAGCCGAAACCAGTTTGGCCGAAACTGAAACCGAAGCTTCGGTCGGTCTCTAGTAAAAACGAAACGCACTATATTTCTTATTTTTAACAGCGAATGACATTAATGTTCAAATTGTAAAAAAAATATTTACAAATGTAAGAATTTTACCGATGGTGAGTCATTTAAAATTAACCCTTACCTGTTTGTCTTTTAGGTTCAAATCCGGTCATCCATCAAAACCACCTAGAACGAGAGAAGAAATGGTAGCGGAGGCTACATTTTTGAGATCAGAATTAGAAAAAATGCTTGCAGGCAGTAGTTGATTAGACTCAGATTCAGATGTTTTTAGTTTTAGAACATAGGTATACAAAAAGGTACAGATGTGATGTTAATAATAAAAAATATGATGTCAACGGTAATGCCGTGTACGCACATACGAACTTAAACATAGTGGACACAGGCATCAAATTTGAACATTTGGTTCGTTTGTGTAGACGACATTCGAACATGAACGCAAACATAGTTCGAAACGAGTTCGCACACAATAGTCATGAACTCTATCTTAAGCCCCATAGCGCACTTGCGGCCAGCGGCCAGCGGCCAAGACGCGGCGGCCATCGAGATACATACATTAGTATGAAACCGCCATAGAGCGCGCGCACCTGTGGCCGCTGGCCGCGTGCGGACAGAAGCGCGCGCTTTATGGCGCTTGCATTTGTTTCACTTGGGCGCCTGCGGCCTGGCCGCTAGTGCGCGCCCGGGCTAACAGTCATGGTGGCGCCGTTGAAAAGTTTTTGGCGGCTGTTTGGTGTTTTCAGTGATGAACGAAGAACATCGTCCATACAGAACATACTAATAGCATCGTCGCAAACATGTTTGTCGAACAGTGTTCCATGTTCGTTTGTGGTACGCACAAGGCACATATTGTTGCGTATCATGCAACGCAACGTTCTTACAGCTCGGTCTCATTAACTTGACGCTTGAGGTCGATGAAATAATGTTCAATAACAATATAACAACAACAGAGAACTACCCAAATTATCGACGCGCGTATCGATAACAAAGATACTGTCCATACCTGACACTTGCCGGGCGAGCTAAGGGAATGCGGGGGGAAATGGGGGGGATCCTCGCATTTCAGAGATGAGTCAAGTTAATGTGACCGGATTGTACGTGCGTATGCAGCTTAAAATCTATGTCTTGCTGTCAACAACGTAAAATACTAATGTACAAGTGTTTGGAATACAAATGTTTACGTTTGGGTCATAGTCGAAAGTCGTCCAATATTGGACATAGGCCTCTCCAAAGTGTAGCCATAAAAATTGGTCCTGAGCGACTTGCATTCATCGAATTGCCGTGACTTTGACCAGTTCATCGGTCTACCTTGTGTAACGCCCTGTGTCGCTGCGTCATTCAGTACCTGGTCGCCACTCTAGAAGCTTCCGTCCCCATCGACCATCAGTTCTACGAGCAATGTGCCTTACCCACTGCCACTTATTTTTCTCTTGTTTTATATAGCCTCTCTTTTATACTGTGAATTTGAGAACACCGTAGACTCTACGGATTTGGATTATCTTCTATTTGGACCCTCTTTTTGATTACGATTATTTTTAAAGCGCAATAATACTTATATGTGAGGACAGTGTAGACTGTAGAACATTGTCCTCACATATCTGTTAATATTGTAACATGAAAATACTGTAGACTCAATGATTTTTTAAAAGAGTAACTATGGAGATTCTTGCCGGTTCTTCTCCATAGGAAACGACTAATTGGAACCGTGCACTACCTTCTGATGTTTTATAAGTGCCCATGTAGGCCTATGTGAAATAAAAACGATTTTGATTTTGGTTAGGTTATTCTTCGGGCTATATCGGTAAGATTGCGATACCAGAAATATGAAATAACGTAAGGGACATTTACTAAAACTGTAAAAATGTCCCTTGCGACTATGGACGTAAGGCCCTTTTACTCAAAACGCGAAAATGTCCTTTACGTTATTTCATATTTCTGGTATCGATTGATTCTTTTGCGGATATCTTCAGTCTTGATTCCATCACGCAAGAAACTTCCGACCCTTCCAAAGGTATATCCTTACCATTGCCACTTAGGTGACTTTTTTCACGTGGGGCATCATCAGAATGACTTCTCCCGCTCTTGGGCAGAGCGAGAGAAGTCGCGTGTCAGACTTTTACTGACTAAACCCCCCACCCCCGTCCCTTCGTTGCCTTCGATCTGGAGTTAGCCTTTCGGAATACCGATCCATGCCCCCAGAGGCTTCGGCCCTGCCGGGCCCCTACAGTTTGCTGACATCTCCTTGGGGCGCGCGTGGAACAGAACGCTCCGTTGACGACTAGGGCTTAGAAGCCCTTGAATAGTAAATATTTCAAGCGTAAATACAATACTCGTATATTTAATTTTTTTCAAGGTTACAAGCGACAGTCAGTAGGAAATAAAAACGCCCCATAATATTATTTGTTTTCCAAACACTTCAAAGTAATTTAGTATTAATTATAATAGATTTAAGGATCAGGAATGAAGAGATCCGCAAGAGAACTAAGGTTACCGACATAGCCCGAAGAATCGCCAAACTTAAGTGGCAGTGGGCAGGGCACATTGCTCGTAGAACAGATGGTCGATGGGGACGGAAGGTTCTAGAGTGGCGGCCACGTACCGGAAGACGCAGCGTCGGCGCGGCCTCCCACAAGGTGGACCGACGACCTGGCGAGGGTCGCGGGAATCCGATGGATGCGAGACGCGCAGGACCGGTCGCTGTGGCGACGCTTGGGGGAGGCCTATGTCCAGCAGTGGACGTCTTTCGGCTGAGATGATGATGATGATGATGATGATTTAAGGTTGAAATTAAAACTTAGAGCTCAAATAAACCTCACTGTTTCTTATTATAAGGAATAAAGTCAAAATAACGATAAAAAATAATTTTAAGACCAATAAATATTTTGCAATAATGTTTGATATTATTTTACACTGTTTTTAGGGTTCCGTACCTTTTGAGGTAAAAACGGGATCCTATTGCTATGACTCCGCTGTCCGTCTGTCTGTCAACAGGTTGTATCTCTTTTACTATGACGCCTGCTAGGGCAGCTACGTTTGAAAAGAACTACCTTAGCCCTGGAATGTAAAGGGAAACTGAAAGTATTCAGGTAAGTTTTAGTCAGTAAAATTCTGATATTCCCTCTCGCTACACACTAGAGCAGGAAAAGTCATTTGATAATTTCACACCACAAAAAATTGTGATTATCCTAGGGCGGGACAAGTCATTTGATGATTTTCCTTCAGAAACAATAATGGTTGTCAGATGTGCCATTCCCGATACAAAATATGCATCGTTTTACAAAAATAGTGTAATTTAACTAGAACAGTTACCTATCTAGATGTACGCTTATTTCAATCGAATGTAAATTGTTGTAAATATGTATAAGAATGTAATATATTTTTTAGTTAATATATAAATTAAAAAATAATAATATTTTTTTTTTCCAACTTACAGCTATCTTTACAGGATAACCTAATGCGATAGAGTATTATCCCTTGTTAGTCTACTTATTAATCTTATAAACTATAATTAGTAGTAATTGTACTTAAATTAATCTATAACTTATAACAAATAAGGCATTAATTGTGAATTCACTCAGAGAACAATGGAATATGTCCGTGTCACTAGCTATGTAGTTGAGAGCGCGGAGCGCCCGCGTCAGCGGCGCCTCCCGTAACAGATTGGTTCGAGTGCGTGGCTCGGCCAGCAGCCGGGGCTGTCGTCGTCGCCACACGTACCGGTCAGGAACACATAAACCCACCTGCCCCAAAATGTCTGCATTGTGTACCTTTCCTCTTAGTATTTTGAATATGTACGATATGAGTGCGAGATCTCTCCTGACCCTCAACTCGTGATATCCAACCATACCCAAAATAAATAAGGTTGGGTACATCAATGGGTAAAATGGATACACACCATACAAGCGCAAGTACAAATACCTGACAAACTTGTTTTGTACTCTCTCCAGCATGAGCCTATACTTAGATTCATGTGGAGCCCAAATGACTACGTTTGATTCTAACTGACTTCTAACTAATGCATTATATAAAGCAATAACCGCTTTTATGTTTGTGAAGTCTCGCACCATACGGAGCATGAAACCTAGATTACGGTAAGCTTTCCTACAGCAACTTACGACGTGATCACGAAACGTTAACCCAGTGCTGAAATTTACTCCTAAATCCTTAACTTCCGTAACCCTAGCAATTTGCACCCCGCCCAAGTTGTCAACAATAGGGGATACGAGAACGCCCGCGAGAAAAAGTGATCGCCACACACTTGGAGACGTTGAACTGTAAGCGGTTCTCCCTGCTCCAGGCCACTACCGCGTCTATATCTCGCTGAAGCCTGTCGCAGTCGGCCAACTCATTTATCTCGAGTGATAGCTTGAGGTCATCAGCAAAAAATAAGCATTGGGCGTCCCTGACTACCTTTGGAAGGTCATTTATCATAAGAATGAACTCCAAAGGCCCAAGGTTACTGCCCTGACTCACACCCGACCTGGTAAAATATGGCTCTGACTTATGTCCCTCATATTCTACGTATTGCTGTCTATCACCCAAGTAACTTGCAAAGAACCTTAGCAGATGTGGGGTGAAACCAACTGCTGCTAACTTTTTGAGCAAGATATCATTATTTACAAGATCGAATGCTTTTTTAAAGTCGAAGTAAACAACATCAATTTGCCCCCCACTATCCACTGACGACAGAAGATTAGCCATATGGCTGAGAAGGTTGCTAGTTGTGCTTCTTGCTGGTCGAAATCCGTGCTGAGCGTCCGAGAGCTGACTACTGACCTGCTGAAATATGCTCTTTTGTATGTATTGTACGCTATTGAATTTTTTTTTCACCAATTTGGGTTGTGGAGGTCTGGCAGGCAGCTGCTCCTCGAAATTACTGGTATTCAGCTAAATCCAGCTTGACTGGAAGCCGACCCCCATATAGTTAGGAAAAGGGTAGGTAGATGATGATTTAACCAAATAAAAAATATTATACCTACGGCGCGAATGCACTGCGGGCGTGCCTGGGTATATCCTATACTAGGAATGGAGATACTTTCCAAAAAATATCGAGTTTTGAATCGAAGCTAAAAAGTCGATTCAGTAATAAATCGACTTCTAAAAGATAGATGTTCTAAAAATCGATCGGTGGGTTGGGTTTGGTACTGTAAGGAGTTATTGCTATACCTTATTAGAAATAAACTGCTGGCTGGTTTTAAAATATGAATGTTCAAATATTCTAATAGATTCGGTTTTCAAGTCTAGACAGAAGTGCCATCTTGAAAAAATCTTATAAAAATAGAATGATAGGTTACTATCACATATTATACGCAAAATACGCGCTTTAGTCGTGGAGTTGCGGATACCAGCCCGTTTTACGGCCCGGTTTACGTCGTTTAGCGGGTATGTGATAGTAGTATTACTATCACATACCCGCTAAACGAGACACAATCTTTCTTTAAGATCCTATATCCCCTAGCTGGGGCAGAGGGCGTCAACAGTAGTCACCCAACGCGAGCGGTCTTGCGCTTTATGCTTGACCTCGCTCCACGTCAGTCCGATGTCTTTCGCTTCAGCCAAAACGGTGCGTCGCCAGGTCTGCCGAGGACGGCCACGCTTCCGTTTCCCTTGGGGATTCCAGTCCAGTGCCTGTTTAGGTATATGATTGGAATCCCTACTATGCGTGTGACCAATCCAACTCCACTTGCGACGCTTGATCTGGTGGTCGATCGGGCTTTCGCGGCATTTCTCCAACAGCTCTACGTTACAGATGGTCTCGGGCCAGTAAATCCCGAGGATACGACGAAGGCATCGATTTACGAAAACCTGGATTTGTCGTGAGATCTTCTTTGTCACCTTCCACGTTTCGCACCCGTAAAGCAGCACGGATTTGACGTTTGACCTGAAGATTTTTAGCTTAACTCTTCGAGTCAATTTCCGTGATTGCCAAACCGGTCTCAGCTGTGCAAAGGTACCGCGGGCTTTGGCAATTCGAGAAGCGACGTCTTCTTCAGTTCCACCAGTTTCCGCCACGACACTTCCAAGGTACGTGAATTTCTGGTTCCACTGCCTCAGTGCCGATTAGCAGCGGCGCTGCATTAATCACCCCTGTACGCATTTCCTGGGTCTTCCGCGAGTTAATCCTAAGCCCAGTTTTCGCTGCCTCCTGACGCAGGTCGTTCAATTTTGCTTGCATGTCGGCGTGCGTATGACTTAGCAGGCATAGGTCATCGGCGTAGTCCAAATCTTCCAAAACGCTGGACAATCCCCACTCTATCCCGCGGCGCCTCTCATTGAAGATGCCAAGCAAAATTCCGTCAAGAACGACTATAAAGAGAAGAGGCGAGAGGAGGCAACCCTGACGAACACCCGCGTGCACTGCGATGTCCTCCGAGATGAGGCCGTCGTGAACCACTCTGCAGGAATATTTCCGATATATGCTCTGTAATAAGCGAACCAATTTTGGTGGCACTCCCATTTCCAGAAGGCGAGACCAAATGCTGGACCACTTCAACGTATCGAAGGCTTTTGCAAAGTCCACAAAAGTGAGATATATCTCCCTTTGCCATTCTGAACGAATACAATACAACGAGACACAATAGTAAAACAATAACAGCGCGGTCTCATAGGACCGGTTGGGGATTCATGAACTAATATTGATTCGGGCCGCGTCCGTGTAACTCTTCGAAGAATAAACGTATTACCAAAAGTCTATCGTTTGAGTTTCGCCTTAGGGTCAGTTCACACCGAGACGCGACGCGACGCGACAATGCAGGAAGGGGTCAGTGATTTCGCGCTGCGCCGCGCGCCGCCACGTATTCTAAATTTTCACAACGAAATGTGTATCTTTTCGTGTAGGTAGTAAATAAAGTTCTATTTTTAATCACTATTATAATGTGCATGCAGCGTCGCGTCTCGGTGTGAGTTGACCCTTACCACAGTACCGAGTCCTATACAGCACGGTACAGATTTTTACTAAGTTGTTTTTGTGCAACAGTTTCATAACTGATGACTTATGGGGTGTGCAACATTTAACATAATAATTAGCTTGAAGAAAATACACTTTGAACATTTTTAAACAAAAATATGTTTGTATTCCGTAGAAAGAAAATCGAATCTCGATTTTTAGTCTCTGGGATCGATACACAGAATCGATTCATTGTTTAATATCGATTTGAAACGATCGATTTTCAAGAATCGATTACAGATCGTCATCATCTACCCTCAGTCGACAAAATGCCGCCAGACGATTCACACGTGCGTGCGTATGCGTTTCGCGATAGCATGCGGCCCACCGCCGCGGTGTAAGCTTGTCAGAATTAGTGAGTGAACCTAAACTGAGTGTAACTGTGAGTGTGAGGTGAGTTAAGTAGTGAGTGATTATATAAGACATTGTTAGCAGTGATTAATGTTTGAATCCCCGACCAGTCTCATGCGACCGCGCTGTTATTGTTTTACTATTGTGTCTCGTTTCGCGGGTATGTGATAGATTAAGTGAGTGTTGTAAATAAAGATGATTAACAATTTTTTTAACACAGTTGCTCGTAAAGCTGATGTAATTCCACCGGTTTTAAATATGTAAAGCGGGTCATAAAAAACGCGTGTGTTATCAAAGCAAATAGTTAAGTTATAGTCCATACAAATTCCATAACAGCATTATTTGCCATTTCGCGCGCGGCGATTAGTTCGAAATTTGAATAGCAAATTCAAATTTCGAAGTAATCGCCGCGCGGAGCCAGTCAGTAGGCAGCGATTTCACAGACAGATTCAGTTTATAAAAAAAAAAAAATTCGACACACAAATTAAAAATCAACTTTATTTAGTAGGTATACGAAAAGTTTATCTAAAGAAACAGTTCGTAAATGTGCAGTCAGTAAAGTTATAATTAACTATTTTGACTGTATAGTGGTCCCATGACATAGATTTTCTTGCGTACAGCACAAATCATTTTCCTCATAAATAGTTTTTGTAGACATATTTATAAAATCGGCATTTTATTTTTAAATATGGCGGCAAAAAAATGACTTTTCTTAAACGCGCGCATGCGCGAAAAATGGCGGTCATAGACTAGCTATAGCTAGAGTAGCTAGTCTATGACCGCCATTTTGAAAAAATATATTGGTTTAGGAAAAATATGAATGAGGTTGCATATAAACAGAAAATACAAATTTGATAAAAGATTTAATTAGTTAAATATGTAAAGTTTTAAATAGTTTATTTAAACACGAAATTGCATGAAATAAGTGAGTAAAAAAAAAAACAGTTTATTCGGTAATTTAAAAACTTGGCTGCATGGTCTCTAACGTCTTTGCCAACATTTTCACGCAGCTATGGCAGAAAATAATCCTCGCGCCATTTTCTCAAATTTTCTTTTCTTTGTACTTGTATTGTGAAAATATAAATATGACAACTTTCAATAATGAAGAAGAGCCATATATTACTTCAACTCCACCGGATATACTAACAGAAGCGCGAACCGCATGCGACAGCTTGCTGCCGTCAATATCCAAAGACAGTATCATTTTAATAATTGTAATTTCACTAACTGTTTCAATAATTAAAAATTAACAAAATTGTTTTTTTTTTCTGTTTCCTCGCAAATGTGTTAAAAAACGTCGTACAATATACGTGCGTATTGGTTATAACATGCTCGGCTCAGTTACGCCCTCGCCTTCGGCTCGGGCTGAAATTCCGCCTCGCATGTTATAACCATCATTACGCACTAATATCGTAATGTACTATAAACACGCCAAGATGGTTAAGTGTAGAAAGTTATTATTTGTACTTACACCCCTTTGGAATAAGTTGCAACAAATCGTATAGAATCCATTTTATTTTTTACCGCTGCTTTTACGAATGAAGTACATAATAATATCTACCTACACTTGACCACAGACATGACAGTCCAAAGCCTGCAGGTGTGATGGGAATTGTTATCACTAGTTAATCACGGACTGAGACGGAGGGTTTTGACGGCGCGGGCGCACTGCGCGTTGACCATGTATTTCTACGGACAACCAGGTAACATAACAAGCTTAAAACTTTGTGATTTTTCATGATACGGTTTTGAAATGTAGGTACATAGACTCTTTATGCCTACAACGTGTAACGTTAAATACGCAAAACCTGAAAATAGTTTGATCAGAATAATGAGCAGAATCAATTGAACCACTTTTTTAATATAGGTCACATTTTTCAATAAAATCTACAGTGAAAATGTTGCTCTGACTGTTTATTAATAAGTCAAGCCATCACCTGCGAGAACCGAACGAAATAGGTAAACAAACATAAACGGAAGAAGTAACTGGATATTTTCCCCACCTAAAAAAACCCAATTCGTAGTAGTATTATTTATGCCTCAAAGAAAAAAATGGACAAGAGCTTTAGGGTTGGACCACAACTGGCAGCACGGAATCGCCTTTTTCCGTCGCCCTTTCTCTTTCTGTCGCTTAGAACTGTCATTTGCTAGACCGAGACAGAAAGCATAATGCGATAGCACGCGGCGGAACCCTCGAGGCGATCGGCATCACGGACAAAATGCAATGGTCGGCAGGGAGACTCCGGAACGCTGAAGCGCGCGATAGCATGCTAACGCATCCTTCTATCGCCGTTTTTGTCCGCGGAATCTTCCTTTGATCGCCTTTTTTGTCTGCGGAATGCGATAGCGCGCGTTCGCATGCGGCAGCATACTGCAGCACGTGGTAGCACTGGCGGAACAAATGCGATTCCGTGCTGCCAGATGTGGTCCAACCCTTAGAGTTAATGCCTGCTAGAGCTGTTGGAATGTTTGATTGAGTTACCGTGGCCCTGGAATACAAAGCAACACAGAGTTTTAGTCAGTAACAGTTTGATACTCCCACAGAGGAGCTCGTGGCTAGATAATAACAGCCGCACAGGTCGATCTTCAAGGTTAAGCAACGCTTGCCTAGGTTGGTCTGTGGATGGGTGACCATCTTAACATAACGAGTTTCCTCCGTGCCTCGGAAAGCACGTTAAGCCTTTGGTCCCGGCTGTCATTTGGAGATCTTTGGCAGTCGTTACGGATAGTCAGAAGCCAGTAAATCTGACTCCAGTCTTGCCATGAAGTACCGTGTTACCCCAGTTAATGGGTTGTGGAGGTCTGGTAGGCAGCCGGTCCTCGTAAAATACTGGTATTCAGCTCAATCCGGCTTGACTGGAAGCCGACCCCAATTTAGTTGGGAAAAGGCTAGGCAGATGATGATATGATGAGTTTGATACTCCCACTCACTCGACGCAGAGCGGTAAAAGTTATTGGTTAATTTTTCACCTCAAAAAGAAGGTAACTGCGGGATATTGAAAGTTCCTGCGACCCTGGAATGTTAAAGGCAAATGAAGAAACACTAGTGAGTTTTACCCCCTTTTTTAATAACCTATCGCAGTTCATAGATAGCTTTCCCCGATAAACAGTAAGATTCTATCTATCAATCCATAACTTTTGGTAGGAAATGCTAGAGTGCATCTAATGATAGCGCGACCTATAGTTTTTTTTTTAAATTTAATTGGCAACATTATTCGGCTGCAATTGTAGGAAATAAAAAAAATTGCGATGTGTCAAGGCATGATTCTCCTACTAGTTAGTAATGCCACATACAAAATTTTTGAATTTAACCTCTTTTTCTCAAGTCGCGCTTTCATTAGACGGACTATAACCGTCGGTAGGTTATAGGAAAGCAAGTAAGGGCAAAAGGATAGATTTGTTTATCTTTAGTAGCTGCAACTTTAGATAGATACGAGTAGCTTATTGAAAACGGGCGTTAGAACAGCAGTTGTTTGATTTTACCTACCAAAATAAAACAAATATAAAGTCACAACTGACGCAACAAAAATATTTTCGGAATTTAAGTTTGAAACAAAACTAAATAATCTTTATTTCACGCTAGCTTCATCCTCCAGTAACTTTATAACATTTAATCGAGAGGAACGGATAGGAACTTACACCTAGACGACACAATAAAATACTTCGCGATGGGCCAAACGCCAAGAAATGCGTTTAAAACTTTTAACACAACAATACCCCTTGGTATTGTTGTGAAAAATCTTGGCTGGTCACTTGAAGTTAAGAGACCGAACTAAAACTCAGTTCAAACTAGTTTCGGCCTAAATTAACTGGGTTTGGCCAAAAAGGGGTTGAATATTCGGCTAACCCAAAACTGACAGATTCATTCTTCTATCTATTACCTAGCCTTTTCCCCACTATGTTGGGGTCGGCTTCCAGTCAAGCCGGATTTAGCTGAATACCAGTATTTTACGAGGAGCGGCTGCCTACCAGACCTTCACAAATTATTAACGGGGGTACAAAACTGAAGTCAGATTTACTGGCTTCTGACTATCCGTAACGACTGCCAAAGATCTAATCCGTAGGGCTTAACGTGCTTTCCGAGGCACGGAGGAAACTCGGCATGTTAAGATGGTCACCCATCCACAGACCAACCTTGGCAAGCGTTGCTTAACCTTGTAGATCGACCCGTGCGGCTGTTATTATATAGCCACGAGCTCCTCGGCCAGATTCATTCGTTTACGTATGTTCTAATTTTATGTAATCGTTGATTTCGGAAATCATCCAATGAATTCTCCCGTTCTAGGGGAGTACTAACTCATTCCTATAATCCTTCTTTGCCTTCGTTCCAGGGCTCTGGTTTCTCTTTCGTACAACCTAATCATGGACCTACTATCTGTTTTTCATATTCTGAGACTAAAATGACATTACAACACAAAAGAACTGGCATCATTCCTATTATAAGTTTTATATTACCTGTGTCAATTTAGTATCAGGTTATAAAAAACAGGTGGTAGTAGGCTTCGACCCTGCTAGGTTCGGTTTTACTGACATCCATCTGAGGCGCTCGATCTGGACGGTTACCGGACGGCGAGCGACCCATTACTCGTCGTCCGCATGCCCAGGCCTACGGTAGCTGGACATCGGTGTCTGAATCCGTATCTCGGCGGCTATGGTATGAGAAAGTCTTGTTCTTCTCCTGGTTCCACCCTTTTCGCTAGCATTACTGCTTCGCAGAAGGTGACTAGGGCAGTGGTGGCCCAGTGGTAACTGCCCCGACGTGCAAGTTGTAGGTCACGGATTTCAAACCCAGTCAGGCACATTACTTTGTGTAATTTATTTTCATCACTACTGCTCTCAAAACGGTGAAGGAAAACATTGTGAGGTAACCGGCATGCCCTAGAACTAAAATTCGTAGACATGTGATATCCGCCAATCCGCAATGGGCCCGCGCGGCGTATTGTGGCTCATTTCCTCTACTAGAGAGGAGGCCTGACTCCCAGTAGTGGGAATATTATAAGGCCGATAATGCTAATAATAAAGAAGGAGGCTACCACCCGCCATTCCTTCTATCTCCAAACCATGGCCTGTACCAAGACCCGGCGCGAGAGGTCGTTCCCGCCGATCGCTTCCACGAGGACACGGCAGTACTCCGCCCGCGGAGCCAAGCGGACATACCTTTACCGTATGCTCACCGTAGGTGCGGGTTCGCTTACGGCGAGCACTAGGTAGCTCGCCGTCCGGCAGTCTGGTAATAATCTAGACCGAGCCCAGTCGTCAACGGCGCGTTCTGTTCCACGCGCGCCTCAAGGAGATGTGAGCAAACTGTAGCGGCCCGGCTGGGCCGGATCCTCTGGGGAACATGGGAAATCCGAAAGGTGTCCACCGTGGGGACACGGTAGACACCTTTCGAATTTCAGATCGAAGGCAACGAAGGAAAGGGGTAGGGGTTTAGTCAGTAAGAGTCTGACACACCCTCCCGCACCGCCCAAGAGTGCCCACAAAAAAAAACCTTTACCGTATGCTCCATCGTGTCCTTCAGGCGATCTACACAATATTGTGACACCCAGGCCTACTTATATTTCACTTCAGGTTCCTCAGTAGGAACATGAGAAGAAAATTTTGTTACACATCATGTAATCAAGTTTAAAGAGGTCGCATTACAGCCGGTATCCGATTACTGAGCGGCCTACAACTAGAGATGTGATCGTTGCGGATATCCGAAATATCCGCAAATGCAATAGCTGTATTTTGAAATGAGAATTTTGAGATGTCAATTAGACGTAGTTAAGCAAAAAAGAACCAATCCACAACGTGGACCAAAATTAGTTAAAAGCACCAAACTGATCCAAAAAAGTGGTAATAAAGTATTAAAAATTATACTTTTTGTTATTTCAAACAAATACTACTGAAAAAATACTTCTTGAATTAGAAAAGTCAATATCTCAAAAGTAACTGTATATGGACTGTTTTTTTTCCAGTGGGGGACCGATTTCTCCCGTTCTTGGACGGACCGGGAAGGCGCGTTAGACTTTTACTGACTAAACCTGTCTGTTCTGTTACTACTGTTCTGGGGACTCCGAGCTAACCTTTTCGAAATTCGATCCATGGCCCCAGAGGCTTCGGCCCTGTTGTGCCCCCCCCTAACTGAATGTGAATTGGATCCTTTTCGCTTAATTACTCAGATACCCGCGAATCGAGACACAATAGTAAAACAATAACAGCGCGGTCTCATAGGACCGGTCAGGGATTCAAACGTTAACATAACACTCTAATCTCCCGTCCACAGCTAGCCAAATTTCATACAGTCCACTACTTCTATTCCATTCCTAAAGGCTAGTTATAAACGCCTCATTAATCACCAACATTATTACGAGGGCAATGTTCCTCACAGAAGATTACAACCCAATATTATTGATTGATGATTATTAATGCAGATAAAATAGACTTTTACTGACTAAACCTGTCTGTTCTGTTACTACTGTTCTGGGGACTCCGAGCTAACCTTTTCGAAATTCGATCCATGGCCCCAGAGGCTTCGGCCCTGTTGTGCCCCCCCCTAACCGCTTACCTGTTTTGTACAGGGTCGGATTAGGCCAGCGCTTCCTATTACGGGGCCCCATTGTAGAATTTTGTACAGGCCCCTCAGGAAAATTTGGATTGTTTTACGGTAGCTCACCGTCCGGTCGTCCTGTAACCGTCCGGGTAAAGCTCGAGTCGTCGATGGCGCGTAGCATTCCATGCGCTCCTCTTGGAGATGTCAGAAAAGCCGTAGGGGTCCAGCACGGTCGGAGCCCTCTATTTGCTTCTGAAAGGAAACTTCAAGGTCCTGGAACGCAAGACATAGAAGGAATATGGGACTTGGTTTTAGTCAGTAAAAGTCTGACACGCCATCCCGCGCCACCCAGAGCGGGAGAAGTCATTGGATGATTTCCCATAGGAAAAAAAGAACTCATCCAGTTCTACCGTAGCTAGTGCGGTGTTTAGAGGGTTCTTCTGCAGCACGAAGCCTGTACCATTTGCTACACCAGGTACGTGCCTAATTCGGCCCTGACTTTTTATCAAATATTCGACACGCAACGCACGTGTATCATTAGTCCAGTCGTTTGTCAGTAATATAATAATATATTCGATACTACTACGGATTTGTAACTATGGAAGTAGTTTAGGAACCTGGTTCAGGCCATTGCCCGAAACGAGAGGGTATGGGACGCGGCCGTCTACTTCTGCGAACCAATAATGCTAGCGAAAGAGTTGGACCTAACCCTGAGGCAAATATCTTGACACTCCAGTCGCGCGTTGCTACTGGAGACGCCCGTGGTCACCACCACGGGCAGCCATGGGTGATACCCCACCGTCCAGCCGTCCGGTAGGGACTAAGTCTGAGACGATGGCTTTTTTTAAGGTGGGAGATAATCAAAATGACTTCTCCCGCACTGGGCGAAGCGGAAGGGCGTGTCAGACTTCTACTGACTAAAACCCACTCATGTTCCTTCTTTGCCCTAATTCCAGGGTCCCGAGGTTCTCTTTCGTCAACACAGGCTAAGTCTGAGTCGATGGTACGTTGTGCTCTACGCGCGCCTAAGTGAGATTACTGCAAAATTGCGGATTTTTCAAAGAAATTACCGCAGGCCTCACAAAAAAGGGTAACTAAAGTAACTCGGGGTTTTAGTAAGTAGAAGTCTGACACTCCTTCTCACTCCACTTAGAGCAGGAAAAGTAAATTTTGAAAGTATGCGGAAAAAGTTTAAAGTTCCACAAGCCCCTTAGGAAGGTGAGATTTCTCCGACCAGATGGGTGTTAAATCTGGAGTGGGCAACTGCCCGGGAGATGATTTTGGGCTGTTGTATCTGATCAAATCGCGCAAAGAACTTTAATTGCGTGATGCAAGATTTTTTAGTTCTTATATGACGCCATAGAGGAGCTCGTGGCTAGAAAATAAAAGCCACACGGGTCGATCAAGGTTAAGCAACGCTTGCCAAGGTTGGTCTGTGGATGGGTGACCATCTTAACATAACGAGTTTCCTCCGTGCCTCGGAAAGCACGTTAAGCCATGGGTCCCGGCTGTCATTTAGATCTCTGGCAGTCGTTACGGATAGCCTTGCCATGAAGTACCGTGTTACCCTAGTTAATGGGTTGTGGAGGTCTGGTAGGCAGCCGCTCCTCGTAAAATACTGGTATTCAGCTAAATCCGGCTTGACTGGAAGCCGACCCCAATATAGTTAGGAAAAGGCTAGGCAGGCAGATGACGCCATAGATGTTGCTAAATCGATACGACGAGTCGAAAGAATCGAATAACATCTCGATTATTTTGTAGAATGTTGGTATAAACGATTGTGATTCTTTCAATTATTAGAATATCTCGGAATCACCGATCGTTACTATGAAGAGATATTAATTATGTATGTCGATATGGTAGGTATGAACAAGGACTTCAGATAGTTCCTCGAATCAATTTACTGTAGATAGTTGGTTCATAGCCAGTTCTTGGTAAATACCGTTGTACTGATTGCGATAGTATGCATCTTACTAATTAATATGCTGTTGGAAATATAAGCTAATATACACACATCAAAAGTGTCTAGGGATCAACATATATTTTTGCAATAACTTTTCTCCTTATTGATATTAATTAAAATTTTCTTTAAGGATTCATCAAATAAAGTGTTTTCGTTTGTCACAGTAACGATAAACCAAGTCACCTTTGCATTAATAAAGAAATTTGCCATTTTCCTAATAAAGGGATTTTTGACATTTGAACCACTAACATTAAAGTTCGAAAAAAAGACTGAAATAACAGTTTTCTTTAAAATTTTATTGGGTTACTTAAACAATTAATAATCCGTGTTTCTACCGCGAACACTAACAACACAAGAACATCGGTTTGGCATACTCAAAATGAGTTCATCCAAATCACGCTGTGGAATGGCCGCCCATGTTCGTTGCAACAACAAAAAAAGGTCTTCTTGCGACTGGATACCCTCCATATTCGGCAGAGCTCTTCTCTGTAGCATATCCCATGCATGCTCAATCGGGTTCAAGTCTGGCGACTGAGCAGGCCAGGGCAGGACATTGATGTTAGCTGCGGCGAGAGTCTGTCTTACAACTCTTGCGGTGTGCGGTCGTGCATTATCATGCATTAACTGAAATAAGGGACCGATTTGCACTTGTAGAGGAACGATGACGTCTGATACAATCGTCTCAGCATAAATTTGAGCGTTGAGGTTGCCTCTGATCCAAATCAACTCAGTTCTTCCGCCGATCCAAATACCCGCCCATACCATGATGGTTCCACCACTATAAGGATGGACTTCCTGGCAGGATTTTAATCGCTGTTGGCGTCCAGGGGTTCTCCAGTGTCGTATACGTCTTGTATCCGGTCTCATACCAAAACGAGACTCATCAGAAAAGCACACGAAACGCCATTGTTCTTCTGCCCAATTTCTGTGTTCAAGAGCCCATTGATATCGAATCCTACGATTGTGCATTGCTATAGGTGGTACCCGTAGCGGTCTTCGGGAATGAAGGTTCACTTCATGCAAGCGGTTTCTGACTGTTTGGTCGCTAATTAAGTTCCCTGAAGAGTGATGAAGCCTCACGGTTAGCCGTCGTTTTTTTTTTTTTTTTTTTTCTTTTTTAATTTGTGTTTACGTGAACGTTGTAAATATTGTGTCTGCCCTGTATAAAAGTATTTTAATTCTCTTATATTCTAAATCTCTGATTCTTGAATCGTCTTATGATTTTTTTTGCCAGCCTTTTTTGTCTCACTCCTGGGCAAAGGCCTCCCCTCCCCTCCATCCATCTTACGCTGGCCTGCGTTTCCGTTTGTGTATTACGGAAATATAGGTATATATATATTTTTTTTCTTAACTTAAACCTTTAATAGTGCGTGTATAGTTAACAGCTCAATACCTATTACCTACTCGTATATCATCAAAACAGTTAAACAATTTCATCCGATTTTTTTTTAATCATGTTAGTTATAGTCGGCGTAACACGTCTTTTTGCTTTCATTCTGTCCCGTCATCCGTCACACTACCACTAGCTCCCTTTCATATTACTCTTTCCACAATCCAGTCATTTTTTTTACCTCCCTGTCCCTCTCCATAATGTAGTTGGAAAGCATACTCAAAACTCTTTTATATGACTACACCAAGACAAACGATTTCCTTTCAACTTTTCAGTTACTGGCGCCGAAACAAATTCAACCCCTAAAAAAATACGTCGATAAAAATATCCACATTTTCCCTCACTACCCGGATAAATGAAAGTATCTAGTTGAATAGTTCGGCTCCACTTTGCGACTTCGGGAACAAGGCTTGAAATATTTACACCCTTTATTGGGGCGCAGTCCTGACTATAAAATACTTGTTACTAGCAGAACTTTGAAAACTGTATCGATTTTCGTGTAAATTAACGGGTTTTGGTTAGTTACTGGGGGTTTTGTTTTGCGTAGAGAGAATAGAATAGAATAGGATAAACTCTAACCAAAATAGAAACAGTATATACAGGGTGTAAAAAGACCGATCACAAAGCCGATAACTACACATTCGGTACATGTAATTAAGCAACTCTGACCAAAAATTATTGCTGGGAAAAAACTTTTTTTTTTTCATCTGTAAAAAATAATTAAGTAATAATAATTTCGTTCAGCTGAGAGTTCGGCCGCTCGCGCTTGCTTGTTGAACCGACCGCACGCTTGTGTGTGTGAGGCGCTCGTTGTGTTTAGTTTTCGTTGCATTTTTCTAACTTCAAATGGATATTTTGTTATGAAAAATTGATAATTTTGATAATGTTTGTTCAGAAGAAAGTTTACTAATGACATTTGGTACACGATTTTGAAAAAAAAATTGAATAAAAATGTTGACTTTGACCTTCAATATCTCCAGAACCAGTGAATTCCCAGGTATGTCCTAGAAGAAAAAAAGTATCCCAGTGATGTGTAGAATATGGGGTTTTCGTTTTCGTTAAGGGTCTTTTTACACCCTTTATAATTTTAAATCTATGGATACAATGGGGGTCTTTTCGCTGACAGCGATGTCTACCAGATATATTCTATTCTAAACTACAGCAAAGGGAATGAGCTTTTTAGGATTTTTGTTTTGCGTATATTCTATTCTGAATTGAAAACGAGCTTCCTAGGGCCATGAGTTGTGCGAAAGAGAACCCCTGAGAGCTGAAATGAAGGCAAAGAAGGAACAGGAGTCAGTATTAGCCTGTAAAAGTCTGCCAGGCTCCCGCTCCGCCCGAGATCATTGGATGATTTTATCATCTGCCTAGCCTTTTCCCAACTATATTAGGGTCGGCTTTCAGTCAAGCCGGATTTAGCTGAATACCAGTATTTTATGAGGAGCGGCTGCCTACCAGCCCTCCACAACCCATTAACTGGACTTCATGGCAAGACTGGAGTCAGATTTACTGGCTTCTGACTATCCGTAACGACTGCCAAAGATCTACAAGTAAATGACAGCCGGGACCTACGGCTTAACGAGATCATTGGATGATTTCCCACCTAAAAATAAGCAAGGTAAACGAAATCGTGGTGACAGTTTCTACGCTTCTAGGATATTCAGACTAGACACATGAAGGTTTTATTCAGTAAAACTTTGACACGCCCCGCCTTCCCGCTACAACATGTAGTGTCAGTAGGTACTCACTGGATAATTTTACACCTAAAAAATAATTGGTGATAATACGAATGAAGATTATCATCATCTTTTTTTGATTATCGATAGGCTCGCGCTTGACCACAAGCCTTTTCCCAACTATATTGGGGTCAGTTTCCAGTCAAGCCGGATTTAGTTGAATACCAGTATTTTACGAGGAGCGTCTACCTTCATGGCAAGACTGGAGTTAGATTTACTGGCTTCTGACTATCCGTAATGAATGCTAAAGATCTACAAATGACAGCCGGAACCAATGGCTTAACGTGCTTTCCGAGGCACAGAGGAAACTCGGTATGTTAAGATGGTCACCTATCCACAGACCAACCTTGGCAAGCGTTGCTTTACCTTGAAGATCAACCTGTGCGGCTGTTATTATCTAGCCTAACTTTATTTAATAAGAAGAGATAATACATACTCGTATAAGATTGAATAAAATCGACATGCGATTTCAGCGAAATATTCCAACCATTTCGTTTACCTATCAATAAATATCGTGACTGAAATATTTCAACATTATTAGGGTTTTGTCACCCTGTTAAAACGAATAAATAAGGCTCAGGGGTCAATTTACAGGCATTTAGTATTCAAATCTCATTTTCAGGCCGTGCTTGTGTTCATAAATTCTAGGTTCACTGAAGGCTCGCTATCTTGTTAGGGCAAGAAAACTGAATTATATTACTGTCGTAGCGTAAAAGCTGTTGTGAAGGGGTAGGTTGAGAGTATTTCGTAACTGTACATAATCATCTGCCTAGCTTTTTCCCAACTATAGCTAAGGGTCGGCTTCTAATCAAGCCGGATTTAGTTGAATACCAGTATTTTATGAGGAGCGGCTGCCTACCAGACCTCCACAGCTATTTCGTAACTGCACGTATTAAAGTAGGTAATTCTATTTTATGCTACATACTGAGAGACAGAACAGATGGTCGATGGGGACGGAAGGTTCTAGAGTGGCGGCCACGTACCGGAAGACGCAGCTTTGGTTGGCCTTAAGGAAAAAATATGTTATTATATATACGCCGAGCCCAAGTAAGGCTAAGAACTCACGGAGCGATTTTCGCCCGCGTCCGCCGCGGTTACGGGCCCGCAGCTTCTGTAGAGTGCAGATACATATGTAAAAAATTAAAGCACAACTCACGACGCGTTTTACGCCCGCGGAGTATGCGGTTGTATGCGGCTCCCGCTGTACCGGCGGGCAACTAGTAGAATCGCGCGGGCCGCGGTTACCCGCTGCCTCGGCGGGTGGCGCCCGCGCTCTCTGCGGTCGGTTGGCGGGCGACCGCGGGGGCCGGCGGGTGGCGGGAGGTACAGAAATCCAACACTATTTTGCAACCGTCCGTCTTGCGGTCATCGTCCGCCACGTCTGCGGGCGATGATCGCAACCGCGGCGGCTGCGTAACCACGCAAATAACCGTTCTCGTGAGTTTTGAAATAAAACCGCAGTTCCACGACCGCGGCGGGCGCGGGCGAAAATCGCTCCGTGAGTTCTTAGCCTAATATGAGACACAGGGCAGGAAGAAGAAGAATAATACTTAAGTACATATAAGTTTAATATCTATTGTATATATAATAATATAAATCGAATACTATTCCAGTTATTCCCCAAATACAATTACAATAAATGCCAATACCACTTTGTAACAATAACCTATAGTTGGCTAAGTCGCTCAACGTTTCTGTGTGTTCCTGAATTATTGAGTAGCAATCAACTAATCATATCGAAGCAAGTTTCGGCCGACCTGTTAGGGCAGAGTTCAAGCGTGTTCTTTTGTGAGCTAATCAATATATTTGTATGAATATTTTATAGTTAATTAAGTGGTAAGGTAGCTGCTAGGAAACTCGGTGTTCTTGCAAAAGACTTTTACAAGAACTGTCTAGCAAGGAGCTAGTTTAGTCCGGAAGAGAGGCTATGATAGAGCGTACAAATGTCTCACTTCAGGCAGTCTCCAAGTGGGGCGAAGACTATGTAGTGAGAAAACTCAAGCGTGTCAGTTCACCACCAAAAGGAGCCCGTACACCTTGGCTCCTACTTTTCAAAATGTATTCCCGGAGTGCACCGACCGTCTGCAGCTCTTGGGAGTTGACATTTTCTCGGAGCTTAACTTTGGGCGGTTCATTGAGTCCAAAGCCAAGGTAGATGCTAGGAAACTCAGCATTCTTGTAAAGGTTCGGCGGCGCTTCATACCGGGACAGCTTCTTATGGTAAACAAAGCACAGGTCCGATCGTGTGAAGAGTACTGCAGCCACATATGGGCTGCTGCTGCAAACTACCATCTAGCAGCTATAGACTCGGTGTAAAAGCATGTGAAGAGGCTTATTGGTGATCTAGATTTGGTTAACACCAATCTACAAAGCCGTAGGGTAGTCAGCCTTTCGGTATTTTACAGGATGGATTTTGGATAGTGGGGGAGCGAGTGTTACACCTTTCTACTATCGGACAACTCGACGTAAAGAGAGTGTCCACTCTTTCGTTGTTGGTTGAGAGTAAATAGGCTCTTAGTAAACGAGTGCACCTCACCATCAACGATTGCTTATCACTGCTTAGCATCAGGTGGCATCCCATACAAGTACTGGTAAAAAGAAGTGGGGAGATATAACATATCGGAACTTTGGTCGAAACCAGTTTTTTGGCCGAAATTGGCCAAGCCGAAACCGAATCTTAGATTGGTTTCAGGGTAAAGTTTCTAGATGCATTGAACAGCGAACGCTTACGGAACAATTTTAAAGTTTTAATTGATAGTACACATTGGCAGTCGGAACTACGAGTATCTCTGTTAGTAGTTAGGAGTAAGAGTAGTTCTTGATAGCTCCATTTATCATCATGTATCTAACTTGCAAGAAGGTAGCAATCCTTGCAGAGGTCAATCTATGGATGGGTCACAGTTCATACCGAGACAGTGGCAGTTTCGGTATGAACTGCGACCTCACCTGAAATGGGTTCCTAACTCACGACAATCCATAAGTAATTAACGTTTGAATCCCCGACCGGTCTCATGAGACCGCGCTGTCATTGTCTTACTATTGTGTCTCGTTTCGCGGGTATGTGATAGGTTAATTATCATAATGACAAATAATCTATCGTAGACCGCATCGTTGCTTTCCATCAGGTGAGATAATATCAACCATCTTTTTTTTACAAAAAACGCGATCTAATCCGAATGGATGCGAGACGCACAGGAGGACGGATATTGGGAGATGCTTTTGTCCAACGGTTTGGTTGAAATAACATGATGATGATGAAGAAAAAACACATTAGACTTGTAGAGCTTTACATTGATATTAGACCCACGCTACGCGACGCGATTCTACGTGCAACTCAAGCTTTGCCCACGTGTCCGTCTGTCTAATGTTGTCGGTCTGTAGTTCCCACTTCATATGTAGTTTTCATTTATCTGTCTATCTTACTATACTAAATTTGTTATAGAATGATTTCAGTGACAGCTGTCAGATTCATACAATCTAGCTATCTATCCTTTTCTCTCATCTTAAAGATGCATATTTTCGTCCTGCTGTCACCCAACTCATGCTATGTCAAAAAGACTATAACACTATCGAAACTGAGTGGGCAGATGATGATATATTAGAATTTCCTTACAAAAGAACTCAAGGGTATCTAACTAACATAATTTAGAAAACAAAAGCGATTTAGAAAATGATTAAATTGTGTGGTTAAAAGTTTCAAAGTAAGATGGGGTTAACAAAACATGTAGGATGAAGTTTTGATTAAAACTCTAGTGGGTGTTATCAATACCCTACATATTATAATGAGATATATTATTGTATGGGGACAGTAGGTAGGCGAAAACATTATACATTCGAACCAGTAGGTCCTGGAAAACGAGTTGAACTATGTAGTATATATTTTTTAATCAATATATATCAATGAATTAATTTGAGAGGAGAGGAGCTCGTGACTAGATAATAACAGCCGCACGGGTCGATCTTCAAGGTTAATTCAAGGTTGGTCTATGGATGGGTGACCATTTTAATATACCGAGTTTCCTCCGTGCCTCAGAAAGCACGTTAAACCTTAGGTCCCGACTGTCATTTGTAGATCTTTGGCAGTCGTTACGGATAGTCAGAAGCCAGTAAATCTGACTCCAGCTAAATCCGGCTTGACTGGAAGCCGACCCGAAGCTAGTTGGGAAATGGCTATTAAAAATAAAATATACGTTTGGCCATAGAAGCTTACTGGTTGAGAGTACTTCGCACCTGACATTTCTAAAATACACCGCCAAACAGGTCTGTATATAGAAGGGGACTGGGGTTGGAAAAGGTCAATATACGAAAATGCGTGTACCTACTGGTTTTCGCTAGCTGTATAGATTTGATATTCATTTTTAAAGTATGAGAAATAAGAACCTACATTAGAAGAAGTTTGAAAGTAGCAGCAGTGATTGAAAAGTTGAAAGGACAACGTTTGTTTTGGTATGGTCAATATGGTCATGTGAAGAGGAAGGATGAAACGCATGTTACTAAAAGAGTTATGAGTATACATTTAGATGGACGGAGAGGAATATGTGTCAGTCGGGGCCGTTATCACTAGCAGTGGTGTTGCTGCTCACAAATCAATTAGTAACCTAAAAACATAAATTACTCCCTGGTACATTTATTTAACCAAGTTTTCGGTCGGTAGGCGTCGCGCAGGATCTCTTTGTCACGAGTGGTTGATGCTGGATACTAAATCAGAATGTTTTCAACTATCGACTTGTAATGTACCCAAGAGACTGGCGACATTGGCACGCTGTATGGCAATGCTTTTCCTCTGTTCGAGGTAAAACTTTGACACAGTTTTATACTACTGCTGTTATCATCGTTTCAACTTGATTATACCTACTTGTATGTGTTTCTTGTTGCAAATAAATAAATTATTATAAATAAATAAAAGTCAACCGTCCAGTACCTGAAATATGTTATACTTTTTTTTTTGTTAACCTGTTCTGTCCTGGGCAACGGCCTCAAAAAATTGAAACCAAATGGCATTTTACTGTTTTAGGAATCTGATGTGGCTGAAGTCACAGCACCAGCTAGTATTATTACATAAATGACCGTCAAGTGCACTCTTCAAGAATTTCCATTACGTAATACTTCCTTTTATTCGCGGTCGAGTAGGGCGCGGGTTTCAGATTCTTTGTAACGAAGAATACGGGTTCCTTTTATTGGTATTTAACTTTGCCGTCCTGGTTTGTAAGTTTAAAAATGCGTTTTTGGGTTCCGTAGTCTTGAAGTTTGCGGAATTGTTTGAAAGAGTATTAAAAATATATTTGATACGTTTTATAAGGTTCTATTATAAAATAATGATCAAGATTTTTTTCGCTTTTTTTTTCTTTTACGATTTTTAAATCGATCCTTAGTATACATTTACGCCCGTTTTCAATAACCTACCGCAGTTCATAGATAGGTAGCTATATCCCCGATAAACAGTAAGATTCTATCTATCAATCCACAACTTTTGGTAGGAAATGCTAACCGTCGGTAGGTTTTAGGAAAGCAAGTAAGGGCAAAAGGATAGATTTGTTTATCTTTAGTAGCTGCAACTTTAGATAGATAGCTTATCGAAAACGGGCGTTAAAGATTTAACAAACTGCATTCTATGCTAAGGATCGATTTAAGTAATAATTAAACGTCTGAGTGCGGCAGTTTATTCATCTAGTGCCCCTTATAAAAAAACAAACAATTTGATTACAAAATATTCGGTTTTATTTGTAAAAAAAACCATTTGATTAACTCTGAACATAGAATTCATAGAAATTGACGTCATCCTTTGTAATTACATTACAATATAATTACTTACTAGACTTTTTAGGGATTAGTTTGCGATAATTATATTATAAATAATACGTTTATCCGGAACCCTCAGTGCACGCGTCCGAATCGCACTACAACCAGTTTTTTCTTTGAACCGCTGTATACTATTTCAATAAATTTATTCACTTTTCCAAGTTCCACTTTCAAATAACATTCAGGTATATTATAGACATATTAAGTATCGTTGATATTCAAGATATCTTATATAAGGCTGTCAGCTGCAATATTCCAGACGTTCTCATATCACAATATTGCTATGAACATGAATAATATTTAAAGAAAATATTCGCGAGAGTTTTCAACGGTACTGACGTTTATTGAACTGGTATTGCTTGAGATCTTAATTTTAATATGTCATCTTTGTATTTAGTTTACTGAAGACGTTTTCGGTGAGTGTCATCCTGAATTTCAAGAATTTTGAAAATCAGTACTTCAACTACTCACTGCTTAGTCAGAACATTTATTCGACAAGCATTCCGACAGAACATACTTCGATAACATACAAATTCGAAACCCACTACTTCGACAGATCCTTTCTTCGACATGCACTTGTTTGACGGATCTCTATTTCGACGGAACATACGTTCGACAAAATACTATCGTCAGATATTATTTAAATTCTGTTTTACGGTCTAACAGAAAAAAAAAACTGTGTCGAAATAATTTACTGTCGAAGTTAAGGATGACACTCGTTTTCGGTAGAACCAAAAAATCGAAGACATTGACTCCCACTAATCCTCACTGGATGCCATTCCCTCTTCTAGAGAAGAAGCCTGAGTCTCAGCAGTAGGAACATTACAAGGCCGATAATATAAAAATACAAAACATAATGTCCCACCGGTATCTGGAATAGGGTCCAAGTTAGCGGCGATCAGGGCTCTAGGGACAAGATTTGATCCAGCCACCTAACGCGAGCCTCCTAAGGTGTTGGTCGAGGCTCAAGGCTATTACAAACCATTGGCTGACACGACTATCGGTACAATGACCGTTAAGTTCATATCCCATATGTCGACTACCTCTCGAGCCAAGTCAATATACTTCTGAAAGGGAAGCTCGGTGTCCCCAGATTGAAGGTAACGAAGGATTGGGGTGGGGTTTAGTCAGTAAAAGTCTGACGCACCTTCCCTCTCCGCCCAAGAGTGGGAGAATAATAATAATATTCCCCAACTATCACACAACGCCATCCAGTCCCAAGCTAAGCAGAGCTTGTGTTATGGGTACTAGACAACTGATAAACATACTTATATATTTCTAAAAACATACATATTATAGATAAATTACACCCAGACACAGAACAAATGATCATGCTCATCACACAAACATTTGTCCTGGGTGGGATTCGAACCCACGCCACGACCTCTGGCATAGCAGTCAGCCACTGACCACTAGACCAACAGGCCAGTCAAAGAAGAGAAGTCATTCTAATTATCATTAGAATGACTTCTCACTTGAAAAAAAAGGGCTCTAGGGAAAAGATTTGATCCAGACAACAAACTCGAGCTTCATAAGGTGTTGGTAGACGCTATTACAAGCCATTGCCTGACGCGACTGTGAGACAATGACCGCTAAGTTCCAACAACCTCACGAGCCAAGGCAATATAGGTACTTGATTTGTTTATCTTTCTCGGCTTTTACTAGGTTCTCGTCATGCGGAACGGAATCGAAAACAATTATTGCACGTTTCTTGCTCCTGCACCGAAGCTACAGGCTGCCACCAGGTGTTGTTAGTTTATTTTCTAAAGATTATTTGCGTATTTTGTCTATATTTGGAGGTAGCGGAACAGAGAGTAAAGTCCCACATACCTCCATTGAAAAGGGAGGATCGGAGGATCCTATGTATGTGGAACTTTAGGAGGACCAGACGGGTGTATGTCCGGTGGGCTACTGTCCGGTAGATGATTTCAGGATGTTGTATCTATTCAAAACCCGCGGAGATGCTATGTCATAGAACAGCCGAAGCTATGTCGTACGCAGAATGCATTCCAATTTTTGTCATAGACTGTTGGTTTTTAAATAAATTAAATTCTAGTTTCTAATTGATTAAAAAAAAAACATCATTTAATGATACAAGTACTTATGGGTGCTACACCGTAGCACGATAAAATACGTCGTATCAGAGTAGAAACTGCATTGTAGCACAGCGGAAACTGCATTGTAGCAGGGTGTGAGCAGCGTCGTAGCACAGTGGTACTCGTAGCTACGTCGTAGCACAGTGGTACTCATAGCTACGTCGTAGCACAGTGGGAGCTACGTTGTAACAAGACACACCTACGACGAATAATTTGTTCCAAAATTTTCATGAAATGTTGGTTTACAAAGAAATTCATTATAGTTTCTAATTGATTAACATCACTATCAACTCAAAGAAGGATAACACGATACATAGGCTAATATGATATGGAAAATACTCGTATAAACACAGCCAATAACTCTGAAAGCTACCAGCAATAGATTTATCTTCAGAGAGCGCATTACTGTCAGCTTATTGGCTAACTACGAATTTGACATCAATGACGCTCTCTCGAAAGTAATTAATTGGCTTAAGGACAATAATCTTGTAATAAACCTGACTAAGACTAAAATTATGCATTTCCACCAACGGCTTGTAAATACTCCACTTAATGTCACCTATAATCTCAGTCTAGAATTGAAGAGGCTACCATTGCAAAATTCTTAGGTATCTCTATAGACAGCAAACTAACCTGGAAACCACATCTGGAAGAAGTTTGCAAACGACTTAGTAGATCAGCGTATCTTCTATTTCAACTGTCAAAAAAAGTAAATACTGAAACACTCTTAACGGCTTATCACGGATTGGTAGCTTCGGTCTTAAGTTACGGTGTTGTTTTTTGGGGACAGTCAACAAACCGAGAACTTGTTTTTAAAATGCAAAAGAGATGCATACGGTCGATGTTTGGATTAAGAAGGACTGACAGTTGCGTCTCATATTTTAAAAAATACAATATTTTAACCTTTCCTGCTTTGTACATCTTAGAAACTTCTTTGTTTGTAAAAAATAATCCCAACCTATTCATAAAAATGGCCACAGTCAAGAAATTACCCATACGTGCTCAATATATGAACACATTATGCCAGGCTAAATGTAAAACTGCATTGATGAAAAAAAGTTTCTTTGGTATCGCTCCCCAAATTTTTAATAAAGTTCCTGATGCTATTAAATGTATGCCATTACAAAAATTCAGAGGCACTCTACAGAAGCTGCTACTTGAGAAATGCTATTATACATTAGACCAGTTTCTAAATGACAAATTTAATTAATTATAATTCTGAAATTATTGTTATGTTATTATTTAAATTTATTTTATTTTAATGTAATTTATTCCTGCTGACATTGTATTTTTTATGACATTTAAATTATTTTATTTTATATTTTTTTTTATAACAGATTTTTTTTTTCTTATGACATTTACATTATTTAATTTTGTTTTTTTTTTTAAAGACATTTTGATTATTTTATTTTATTATTGATGACTGTAATATTCCTGACATTTAAATCTTTTTTTTACTTTTTAATTAACTTTTAAAGATTACAGCATCACAATTTTGTATGCCTTTCGGCGGAACATAGGTTGGACCAACATTATTATATACTTACAAGATCATTGTACTTACCCTATGTTCACAAAAATAAATGAATTTTGAATTTTGAATTTTTGGCTGCACTCGCAGTTGCACTGCATTCCCAATGAATAATGTTATGAATGATATGAGTACTATAGTGCTACGCCATAGCATGGTAAGCTACGTCGTAACAGAGTAAGACTATGACCTGCGTCGTAGCAGAGTGAGAGCTGTGTCGTAGGATAGTGGGAGCTATGTCGTAGCACATTGGGAGCAGCGTCGTAGCAGAGTAGGAGCTGCGTTGTAGCAGAGTTCTGACTGCGTCGTAGCACAATAGGAGCAGCATCGTAGCACAGTAAGAGTTGTGTCGTAGCAGAGTTGGAGCCACGTCATAGCAAAGTCAGAGCTGCGTCGTAGCACAGTGTTAACTACGTAGTAGCATTGTAGAAGCACGTCGTCGTTGCAAGCGTAAGAGGCGCTAGTGCAGGACGCGAAATGTTGCATGTATTGTTGGTTTACTTAAAATTATTTGTTGTTTGTAATTGCTTTACCTCATTATCAACATGCCATACGAGTATAACATGATTTGATGGCTAATATGACATGGAAAATACTGGTATAAACACAGCCAATAAGTCTGAAAGCTACCAGCAATAGATTTATCTTCAAAGAGCGCATTACTATCGGTTTATTGTATGCACTCGCTTTTAGTTACTCCCAATGAATAATGTTATGAATGATACGAGTACTATAATAATAGTGCTACGCCCTAGCATGGTAAGCTCCGTCGTAACAGAGTAAGACTAAGACCTGCGTCGCAGCAGAGTTAGAGCTGCATCGTAGCAGAGTGAGAACTGTGTCGTAGGACAGTGGGAGCTATGTCGTAGCACATTGGGAGCAGCGTCGTTGCAGAGTTCGAACTGCATCGTAGCACAGTAGGAGCTACGTCGTAGCTGAGTAGGAGCTGCGTCGTAGCAGAGTTCTGACTGCGTCGTAGCACAATAGGAACAGCATCGTAGCAGAGTGAGAGTTGCGTCGTAGAACAGTGGCTAGGTAGGTAGTACAGTAAAAGTTTTGTCGTAGCTAAGCGCGCTTATAACGAAGATTTTTATCCAATTTTATTCATGGACTATTTATTGGTTTATTTATAAATTAATTGTAGTTTCTAATTGCTTAAACTCATTATCAATACAGAGGCATACACAACATATAATAACATTACTTGATGGCTAATATGACGTGGAAAATACTCGTATAAACACAGCCAATAAGTCTGAAAGCTACCAGCAATAGATTTATCTTCAAAGAGCGCATTACTGTCGGCTCAGTGGGCGCACTCGCAGTTAGTTACTCCCAATGAATAATGTTATGAATGATACGAGTACTATAGTGCTACGCCATAGCATGGTAAGCTACGTCGTAACAGAGTAAGACTAAGACCTGCGTCGTAGTAGAGTTGGAACTGCATCGTAGCAGAGTGAGAGCTGTGTCGTAGGACAGTGGGAGCTATGTCGTAGCACATTGGGAGCAGCGTCGTAGCAGAGTTCGAACTGCATCGTAGCACAGTAGGAGCTACGTTGTAACTGAGTAGCAGCTGCGTCGTAGCAGAGTTCTGACTGCGTCGTAGCACAATAGGAGCAGCATCGTAGCACAGTAAGAGTTGTGTCGTAGCAGAGTTGGAGCCACGTCATAGCAAAGTTAGAGCTGCGTCGTAGCACAGTGTTAGCTACGTAGAAGCATTGTAGAAGCACGTCGTCGTTGCAAGCGTAAGAGGCGCTAATGGAGGACGCGAAATGTTGCATGTATTGTAGGTTTACTTAAAATTATTTGTAGTTTATAATTGTTTTACCTCATTATCAAAATAGAGGTATACATAACATACGAGTATAACATGATTTGATGGCTAATATGACATGTAAAATACTCGTATAAACACAGCCAATAAGTCTGAAAGCTACCAGCAATAGATTTATCTTCAAAGAGCGCATTACTGTCGGCTCATTGGGCGCACTCGCAGTTAGTTACTCCCAGTGAACAGTTTTTTTTTGTTTTACATAATTTTCTTTGAACGATTTATAACAATTTTACAATTTACAATATTGACTTTGTATAGTGTTACATTTTATTTTACGAGTATTATTGAGAACGTGGGGACTTTCATTGAGGCTAGTTTTTAGTACTTTATGCGGCCTACCTAAATATTCTTTCTTTGATATTGTTCGTCAAATCGTTGAGCTCTTTATAGTACATTCGCATTAAGAATGCAGTATAGTCGTCATTGTCCGTCGGCCTAGCCCCGCCCCCTAACCAATCAAGGCTGTTTAACCTATCACGTAACCACAAAACGAGACACAATAGTAAAACAATAACACCGCGGTCTCATAGGACCGGTCGGGGATTCATGAATTAAGTGTATTTTTATAAATTCATTAAACTTAATCTTTAAAAATGTAATTTATTAGGATTTAACACCACTGTAAATACACCTTTATCTTGCAGTTGCACTGATAAATCACTGCATTCTTAACGCGAACAAACTATAGTAGTTGTGAATTGAGCTATACGAAAACTGACTAATGGATGCATTGATTGAACAAGTCTAATCAAATCTATGTGGTATGGTATTCAAACCTATTGGCGTAATGCATATATTAGATAACAATCTGCAAGGTTCTCATATGGTTTGATCATTACATGTTCACTGTATAAAGTTTATAAAGGTTTTGACATCTGAGTTTGTTTCGGAATACCAGCCACGGTAAACGCGGGCTTGCGGAAGTCGAACAATAGGCCTTCCGGTAATTGACTAGACCAAGCTCAAGATGTTGACAGCGTGTAGTTCACGCACTCTTACAAGAGATGCCAGCAAGCCGTAGGGGGTCCAGTAGGACTGATGCCAGCTAGGGCTGCGGGGATTTTCTGAAAAGGAAACCGTAGCCTTAGAAGTAGTGTTAGTTGCTTCAGTTTTAGTCAGTAAAAGTCTGACGCTCAATCCAGACCGGGAGAAGTCACTGGTTGATTTACAACTTAAAAAAAATCTTTCAGAAACTAATGTCCCACATTAAACTCAACAGCTACACTACAACATTAAACATGTATAATCTCGTGCAGTATTCAGTCGAGACTGACGTTAAAGACAGCGTAATAGCCCACTTTGTGTGCAGTCCTCGCCGCGTGCAGTCGTGTGCGGCGCCCATTGCACTACTAAGTAATTCATTGATAGGACTTACTAACAAGCAAGGTCTCATAATACAAATGTAGGAATAAGTTTGAAAATGAAAATTAGTACATAGTTAAGACACAAAAAAAGAATTCGGAAAAATCTTCGAGACTCGATTCAGGCATTCAACTATTTCCATAGGTAAATTGGTACGGAACCCTCAGTGCGCGAATCCGACTCGCACTTGCCCAATGTTTTTAAGTTGGTATTGGTCATTTTTTTACTTCTCCCGCTCTTGGGCGGAGCGGGACGGTGTATCAGACTCTTACTGACTAAAACCCACCCCGTTCCTTCTTTGTCTTCGTTCTGTGTTCACAATCTCCCCTTTCAAATTAAAGTTGCCATGGCAAATTAAAGTTGAAACCTAACAGACCCACATTAAACTCAACAGCTCCACTACAACATTAAACATGTACAATCTCGTGCAGTATTCAGTCGAGACTGACGTTAAAGACAGCGTAATAGCCCACTTTGTGTGCAGTCCTCGCCGCGTGCAGTCGTGTGCGGCGCCCGTTGCACTACTAAGTTATTCATTGATAGGACTTACTAACAAGCTAGGTCTCATGATACAAATATAAGAAAAAGTCAGAAAACTGCAAAAATTAGAAGTTAAGACACAAGATCAAAAAAAGTGATTCGGAAAAATCTTCAAGATTAGATTCGAGATTTGATCTGTTTTCATAGTTAAGTTGGTTCGGAACTCTCAGTGCTATTCAAGTCCGACTCGCACTTGACCGGATTTTTTTTTAAGTCATATACTTTAAAAATTATAAGTGTAAACTTTCTTTTTATTAGATTTTTTTTCTTTAATCTATTTGTGGAGGTTTGTAATTAGTGATTGGATTGTATTACTCTATTTATATTATTTATTTCTATTAGCTGTAAGTCTTCTTAATAATAAACAAAGGATTACAATCGAATTTACTCTCATTTAACTCAACAGCTCCACTACAACATTAAACATGTACAATCTCGTGCAGTATTCAGTCGAGACTGACGTTAAAGACAGCGTAATAGCCCACTTTGTGTGCAGTCCTCGCCGCGTGCAGTCGTGTGCGGCGCCCATTGCACTACTAAGTAATTCATTGATAGGACTTACTAACAAGCAAGGTCTCATGATACAAATATAGCGAAAAACCTGAAAACTTTAAATTACGACACAAGAAAATAAAATTATGATTCGCAAAAATCTTCAAGGTTCGATTCGGGAATTGATCTTTTTTCATAGGTAAGTTGGTATGGAACCCTCAGTGCGCGAGTCCGACTCGCACTTGCCCGGTTTTTAGGTAGGTGCCCAGCAGGATCGAAACCTAACGGAGCCCTGGGTTGATGAAAGAGAATTTCGGGACCCTGGAATTAGGACAAAGAAGGAACAGAAGTGGGTTTTAGTCTGTAGAAGTCTGACATGCTCTTCTGCTCTGCCTAAGAGCGAGAGAAGTCAAGATACTTTGTGTGCAGTCCTCGCCGCGTGGATTCGTGTGCGGTGGCCATTGTACTACTAAGTAATTCATTGATAGGACGCGCGGCTAGAATTATATATAGGGGTTTGTAGGTGTAGAAGATGGGCTTAATAGTGCAGAAAGTTTAATAGTTGTTGTAGCGATGAGGAGTTTTCATAAAATATAGAATGAAAGGTAAAAATACGAGTAATTCATATCTATAACTATTCTGAGGCCAAGAGTGGGCTTCCGAAAGGAATACCCGGGACCTTAGAATTAAGGCAAAAAAGGAACGGGATGGGGTTTAGTCAGTAAAAGTCTGGCACTCCCTCCCGCTCCATATAAGAGTGAGATAAGTCATTCTGGTAAATATATAGGGTTTGTAGGTCTAGAAGATGGGGTTTGAGTAGTGTAGAAAATTTAAGGGGCATTGTTCTGATGAAGAGTTAAATAAAATCCTACTAATTATAAACGCAAAAGTTTGTGAGGATGTGTCTCTTATATTGTATAACGCAACTATAGAATGGATTTTGATAAAACTTGGTAAACGGCGAGACCATGTCTTGGAATAACACATAGGATACTTTTTATCTCGGGAGTATGTCCCCTTGCGATAATTACTACCAGCACGCAGGCGAAGCTACGGGTAGCAGCTAGTGTTGAATAAAAGCAAAATACAAGCAATTCACTATCTAAGCATAACACAAAAGTACATGACAAAAAAGGTTGAGAACTAAAAACTAGCGAGTGGTTTGGCTAAGACCTTATAGAGTTCACATTAAACGCCAAAAACCTAAAAATTACTTACTACATGTTTGTACTGAAAAAAATATTGGCACAAAAAGTACATTAAGCAACACAATTGTGTAAGAAATAAATACTTGCGCCAAGGGTCATTAGTGTACTATCTTACTATACATCACTAATATTACTTTAATTTCCAAATATACTGTAGTATATTTTTCATTACTAGACGCTAAAAAAAATGCCAGTAAAATTTTTATAGGTACGAGTACCTACCACGTTTTATTTGCTGTAATTTGATTTGATAATTATTGTTTAATTTATTTAAAGGTCAACACGTTCTTTCCTGAGTGAAAAAATAATATAATATTGTTATTGGAAAAATGTTCATGTTGTTTTTTGTACGGGTTATATACAAGTTGTTGTTTTGAAAGTGTATGGCATTTCGGGAGGTAATTATGTTAGTGATACTCGAATAGGTAATTTTTTTATTTATTTTTTCATTATGGAAATCGGTACGTGTGAACTACCTTTATTAAAACGCAGACAGTCTGATACTCGCCCTATAACTAAGTTTCACACATACAAACACTATTTCATTGATACAAAGCACACTAGCACTTCCCACACATTTGTTTAGAGAGTTATTTTGAAAACCAACTAAAATTTATTATTGATTATTGACCAAGTATTGTATTTTTATACATATGATTATTGGTGACTTTTTTTACAACCTCCCGAAATGCCATACACTTTCAAATCAACACGTTGTATATTAATTATTCTATTTAATTCTTGCCTATGTTTTAATTTATTATAATTAACTTTACAACTATTATTCTGATTCACTAACGAGGCCTCAGTTAGATAAGTAATAAGTATAGGGTTTGACTGGCCTGTTGGTTTAGTGTTTAGTGCCCCTGACTGCTATCATATGCCGGAGGTCGTGGGTTCAATTCCGACCCAAGACAAATGTTTATTTGATGAGCATGATCATTTGTTCTGTCTCTGGCTGTTTATCTATAATATTTATGTATTTAGACATATAAAAGTATGTTTATCAGTAGTCTAGTACTCATACCACAAGCTCTGCTTAGTTTGAGATTAGACCATATCGCCATATTCAGAAAACCGCAAAATTGTAGATAACTTTATTTATTTTGCACCTGTTGGTTTATCATTTGTATAAAATTTTATACAAATACATGCGATAGGAGCTTTCCTTTGCGATTTATTTTAAGCTTACACTTCAACTCTAGCGATGCGCTAAGGGTTTGCACCGATGCAAATAATATAGACAAGGCCGAGTTTACTAGCCTGTTAGTTTTCCATCGCTCGTTTACAGTTCAAGGAGAGCGCATTACACAATTTAGTTTTGCCAAGTCCGAAGACCTGCAGTCGTAGTAGTAGTAGTTGCACTTCCAGTATATGGTGGAAATCCCACTAATACGTACACATTTATTGTGCGTACAGCTAAGGAGTCCCTGCCAGAGTCTATGTTTTCTAATAATTACAACATTTGGGTTTTTAAGTCAAGAATAAATAGGTTACTTCTAGGCAAGCATACTCCATTGTTGGTCACATCATCGCTTACCATCAGGTGAGAGACAGTTATTGCACTTTATTAAAATGTATTATTAGCACACAATACCTACCGCTTTGATTATAAACATATAATCAAAGACCTACCGTTCCGACGTCTTTGTGTCGACACCGTCACCGACCCACGCTGAAAACCAGCGCTGTGGACTAGTCGCACTATGTGTGTGCCCACGGCATTATGCTGAGTTAGGCCTTAGGCCATTTTGTGTGGACGTGACACTTATTATTCCTATTGAATGTTGTTTTTTTTATTATTTGTAAACTATAATACTAAAGTTATAGAATGGTTTCGGTGACAGCTGTCAGATTCATACAATGTAGCTATCTATCCTTTTCTCTCATCTTAAAGATGCATATTTTCGTCCTGCTGTAACCCAACTCGTGCTATGTAAAAAAGACTATAGTTTTAAGTTTGATTCATTTTCCACAGATAACATATTGTTTTTTATTCTCTTTTTCAATCAAATAGTGGTCAAACGCGAGCCTATACATATTACAATAAGTATAAAATTTTAAATAAAAAAAAACCCCCGACTACTCTCCACCTCTCAGGTCCTGATGACCTTGAAGACCTAAACCGATTTCCACCAAACATAGCTAAGAACACTCTCGATTGATATACCTTTCAAACAAAAAAAACCTCATTAAAATCGGATCATCCGTTTGGGAGTTACGATGCCACAGACAGACGCATACACATATACCCGTCGTTTTTGCGTAGGGGGTTAAAAAAACCTACCTCATTTATCGCGTTCTTTAAACAGTGAGCGACTTTGCTTTATATTACTTACAAGACCTTAATAGAAAATTATACCGTTTAAGGGTAACATCACGTACTTTCTACATATCATAATGTACGAGTATGTATGTCGTTTCCGTAAACTTATATGGGCGACCGTTTTCCATATTCCTTTACAGTGTGGCCATATGTTGAAAGAACTTGTAAGGAATCATGAAATTCTTTGGTTTGTACAGATAACAGCATCAAATGGGTACCTCTCTGAAAATGAGATTTAGGTTGATGACGCTATGTGTTATGAGTTTTCCTGCTCAAGGGTTGAGCGAGAGGCCGTAGCAAACTTTTACTGAATAAAAACTTCGTTATTTGCCCTGCGTTCAAGGACTCTGGGTTTCCCTTTTGGGAGCCAACCCAGGGCCCCTGATAGGCTTTGGCTCTGTTGGAACCCTACGATTTGCTGACATCTCTTTGAGGCGCGCGTGGAAAAATACGCACTTTCGACGACTCGGCTCAGTCCGGATGGTTACCAGACAGCGAGCTACTCATTGCTCATCGTTCACAAGCCCACGCCCACAGTGGCTGGAAATCAGGGTCGGGATCCCGATGGCATTTTGACATTCTTTGTTATTTTATATGAAAATAATGTTCTTTATGGTAATTTATTTTAAATTTTATAGCTTGACCATATTTAATTTATTAATCCCATTTAAATTTATTATTTTTACATTCTTGACATTTTTACTTTTTTAAAATTTATTTGTAAGCTGTACACTCTAATTTATTATATGAATTCAGATACAATTTCTTTGTTAATGAATAAATTACTATGACTATGACTATGGCTGGGGCATGAGAATGTCTGATCCCTCACGGTTGTAGCCACCTATTTCGCTAGTATTATTGCTTAACAGAAGGAGACTTGCTTGACAGAAGGACACGATCGCCTGCTATTCCGGATCATGGCCTGTACCAAGGCCCGGCACAAGAGATAGCCACAAATTACGCTATAATATCCGTACGTTATGCCAGCTTAGTGTATTCAGCCAGTGTTAGGCCGGGACTCCACCAAAGCGGAGACGCGACGAGCGAAGAGGAGATGTTTTTTAAACAACCAATAGAAATTGTGTTATTGACACATCTATCTGCTCAGCTTCAGTGGAGATCGCTGTGCGGAGATGTGTAATATTTGTATGGCGCGATGGAAGCGGAGATGTGAGCTGTGCGCGGACGACGCGCAGTGGAGGCGATAGATGTGACAGTATTGCACACATCTCCGCTTTGGTGGAGTCCCCCGAGCTGAAAAACATCTCTTCTCGCACAGTACACAGCACACCGCACACATTTTTGCTTTGGTGGAGTCCCGGCCTTAAGTGTAGAAAATATAATAATAGTTTTTACGGTCAGTATAGCTCTAATAAGAATGCAGATGTGTGGTATTTGGCAGCAAATATATTGACCCGGTAAGCTCTGCAGAGGTAGTTAACACTGCAATAAAATTTTCAACTCGATTTTACCGAAACCTCGCTCTTATTTTAATGATTCTGCATAGCGTCCAGTTGTGTATACTAAAACTAACAATAATTTCACATCACAATAATCATAAACTAGTGCGCCTCACCATCAACGATTGCATCACTGCTTACCATCAGGTGGGATCGCGGTCAAGCACTAGTTTATATCAATAAAAAAAAACACATTTTTTTTTAGAATGTGGGATCACCTAATGCCTTCTCCCGTTCTAGAGCAGAGCGGGGACGTGTCAGACTATTACGGATTAAGCTACACCCGGGTGTCAGTCTTGCTGGGCTCCAAATGATTTTGTCAATCAGCTAAGTGTCACAGTCAGTCAACCAAGGGCGATCAAGATGGCAGGGGCATAAAAAAGTTGAGTTTTAGCATTAGCGGCCTTATAATGCTCCCACTGCTGGGACTCAGGCCTCCTCTCTAGGAGAGGGAATGGGCCGTAATTCGTCGCGCGGGCCCAGTGCGGATTGGTGGATGACACATGTCTTCGAATTTTTTGGTTCTAGGACATGCCGGTTTCCTCACGATGTTTTCCTTCACTGTTTTGAGAGCAGTGGTGACGATATAAATTACACAAAGTGCACTTGGCTGGGTTTGAACCCGCAACCTACTTACAAGTTTGTAAGTCGGGGCAGTTACCGGTCGGCCAACACTGCTCAAAAAGTATTAATCAGAAAAAATATTGATTTTTATAATATAATATAATCCGCAATCGATACCCACGCTGTTATTAGCACACAAGAGGACCTGTGCCTTTAAACATAACGCTATTATAGCAAATTAACTGTCCCTTGCGGTTTCTTCTGCGTCCTTGGTCACTAATCCACTGCCTTGGGTCATACTAGCGGTTATATATAGCCTATAGTTTTCCTCGACAAATGGGCTATCAAACATTAACATGTTTTTTTGGTTCAAACTAGTAGAACCTGAGATGCGAGTTAAAGAACTATTGTAACATCTTTAAATTAAAAACTTTTGCATACTTATAAGCAAAACAAAAAATTCTACGTAATATTAGTTACACACATTATCATATTTTCTTTTTACATTTCATGCACAGCACACAAACACAACCCAGGTAAAAAGCCAGGCACAGGACTATAGCGGATTTTGAGATTAGCGCGTTCAAACAAACAAAAAAAAACTTTCCACCTTAATAATATTAAAAAAATAAGTAAATGATCTCCCTGCCCTTGCTCCATATTACTTGGGGTCGACGCAACACGTTTTTTCCTTCCATTCTTTCCTGTATCTAGTCACGCTATCATTATATCCCTTTTCTTTCATATCACTCCTCACACAATCCATTCATCTTTTCTTTAGCCTCCCTTTCAGCCTTATAATATTAGTATTTCAGACTCTAATAAAAGCTCAAATAACGGTATATAAGAAACTCTATAGAAACCTAAAAATTACATAACAAAAAATCTAATTTCAAACGTTTCTACTAAACCAATAAAAAAACGTTACTGAAAGAAAAATCCTCGCCGAAATTCATCAAATATTCTCCTCATAATAGTAAATTAAAAACCATAATAAAAATTCCTGAAACCCTTTTTCATGAATTTCCTTTGTTCGAAGCATATCCTTGCATAGTATGAATTTCAGACTTCAGTTTGCCGTCGGCGGTCGTGTTGTTCGGACGTCAAACCTGTGTCGGAATTCGCGGTATTTTCGAAAAGTTTCAAAGTGTTAAGTGCAGTGAGAAAGTGTTTTTTGTGTGTAAAAGTGTTTAAAGTGTGAATTTGGTGTTGTTTTTGTGTTTAAATATGGATGGTTTTTGATTTTTCTGCCGCTGGAATACAGGTTAGTATGATTATTTTGTTGGATTTCGTGCAAATTGATTTCATTGGTATTTTTTCGTGGAATTTCAGTTTACGTACTGGATTGGTTCGTATTTACTGAAGAGTTTATCCGACGAGTTTCCAGTATTCATTTTGTATGGTATTCGTTTTGTATTTGATTTGATTGGAGTGCTGGATACCTGACTAATAGGACGAGTAATATAATTTTCTTTCCTGGAAAATGAGTTTAACATACGGATTGATTTCATGAAATCGGGATTACAGCGATGCGTTTCTCCATAGTTTTATCGAGTTTAAAATAATCGTTTGTAAAGCTTAACTACAACTATTTTGTTGTAAAATAAAGTATATTGTACCTACGAATATAATATACAAGGAGAAACTGACTGATATATCAACGCACATTCGAAACTTTTGTTCCTAGGAACGTGCGATTTTGCACAAGGCTTCTTTATATTATGTAGGTGAGCAATTAGTAGGGGTTTTTGAAAATTCGGCTTGCATATAGGTCAAAAGGGCGTAGGTATATTGTTTGTATGCAAAATCTTATGCCATAAACCATTAATTCATGAATCTCCGACCGGTCTCATAGGACCGCGCTGTTATTGTCTTACTATTGTGTCTCGTTTCGCGGGTATTGATAGGTTAAACTAGAATTTTAGTACGAACAGTAGCTAAGTAGGTAAATGTTAAAGGCAGTTTTAAATACTACCCCCATAAGAAGATTTTGGGTATCTTCAAAGATTGCATAAAACATTCTTATTTCTTGAGGGTAGGTAACAGAAATTTCTCTTCGTTTCTAAGGAAATTAAAGATTATTAGTTTTTCAAAAGTACCCTCTCGGATAGATTTAATAGATTTGGGAGACCAGGATTTTGAGGAATTTTATGATGAGGGAAATGATAATGACCAACCTTTTTCTGATAAATCTCCTTTGTTTTTGTAAATATATTTTAAAAAAGAAGTCATCATCTACCCAGGTTTTTTCCAAACATATTGGGGTCTGCTTCCAGTAAGCCGGATTTAGCTGAATACTAGTATTTTTTTTTATATACCATAAACTAGTGCTTGACTGCAATCCCACTTGACACACGAATTCAATCGTCCCAGATTTCAATAGACACAACAGCCCGAAATCATCTATCGGGCAGTAGCCCACTGGACATAACATCCGTCCGGTCGAAGGATCCTCCCTTTTCAACGAAGGTATGTGGGACTTAACTCTGTGTCCACCTACCTCCAAACCCGTAACGAAATAATAAAAATACATTCAATACAAAAATAATTAATCAAACAAAATAGTTTTGGTTGTCAATTGCATGGTGTGGCCATGATCAAAAAAAGGTTCCTTTGAAAACACCCTTGAAATACGTTTTATGAAATCTTTGAGATGTTTAAGGTTTTATGAAATCTTTTTTTGCGAACGAAGTCGCGGTCAGTGCTAGCCCATCGATGAAATATATTATGCAATAGTTTAGTAATTAAAAAATGCTTATCAGGAAAGTTCTTATCACAAACTTTCGGAGTGAAACTTGAAACGATCTGATACGGATCTCCTTTCTCTTTTCAGAATAAAGGATTCCGGCGTAAAATATACTTTTAGTAGGATTTTTTTATTCTTTATGCAACACAAAGAACGCTTGCCAAGGCTGGTCTATGGATGGGGGACCATCTTAACATACCGAGTTTCCTTTGTGCCTCGGAAATCACGTTAAGCCGTAGATCCCGGCTGTCATTTGTAGATCTTTGGCAGTCGTTACGGATAGTCAGAAGCCAGTAAATCTGACTCCAGTTTTGCCATAAAGTACCGTGTTACCCCAGTTACAGGGTTGTGGAGGTCTGGTAGGCAGCCGCTCTGCGTAAAATACTGTTATTCAGCTAAATCCGGCTTGACTGGAAGCCGACCCCAATATAGTTTTTTTTTTATTTTTTCTGTTAGGGGAATCATCAGAATGACTTCTCCTGCTCTTGGGCGGAGCGGGAGGGCGTGTCAGACTCTTACTGACTAAATCCCTACCCCGTTCCTTCGTTGCTTTCGATCTGGGGGGACTCGGTGTCAACCTTTAGGAATACCACGTGTTCCCCTCAGAGAAGTACAAAGTTTAAGGCGATCTTGGATTGTATGAGGTGTGATATGAAAGAGAACGGAGTTAGTGATAGCATTACCGATGACCTGGTGAGGGTCGCGGGAATCCGATGGATGCGAGACGCACAGGACCGGTCGTTGTGGCGACGCTTAGGGGACGCTTATGTCCAAAAGTGGACGTCTTTCGGCTGAGACCATGTTGATGATTTATGAAGTGACTGACGGCATCGTATTTCATTGTGGTGACGCTTGGGAGAGGACTATGTGCAACAGTGGACGTTTTCCGACTGAATTGGTGATGGTAGCGTGACAGGTGACAGGACAGAAGGAATGAAAAAAACATGTTTTAGATAAAACACTTATTACACCACAAAACGTACACAAGTACTCGTATAATTAAATTACTCAGAAATAATTGTGCTTATAGAGCTAGCAAAACCAACATAAAAACAGGCCAAGGAAATGACCACAGACACCATAGATAACAAATATATTTCAAAATATTTTATTATAATTTTCAAGAAGGTATTAGTGGTACACTACATATACTATATACAGGCACACAAAACTAAAATATGTAAAAAAAACATTAAAATAAGATATCTAAAAATAAAACCAGGGTGGGTATTTAGAAAAAAAAATCAGATAAAGGTAATTGTGAGGTCCGCATCCCATGATGCACTGATGAGGCGTAAAGTCGCACAAACCGCAAGCAACCGTAAAGTTGCTCCACGCGCGCCTCAAGGAGATGTCAGCAAACTGTAGGGGCCCGGCAGGGCCGAAGCCACTGGGGAACACGTGGTATTCCGAAAGGTTGTCACCGAGTCCCCCCTAGATCATAGGCAACGAAGGAACGGGGTAAGGATTTAGTCAGTAAGAGTCTGACTCGCCCTCCCGCTCCACTCAAGAGCGGGAGAAGTCATTCTGATGTTTACCCTACCAGAAAAAAAAAACCGTAAAGTTGCAAGGTGCAAAATAGTTGAAACGTGTTTTCAGAATTTTTGAACTTCATTATTTCAGAGTCTATCTGATGGTTGTTACTGTTGATTCTGACTAACAGGATTTACAAGGGTTGGGAACAGACGAACAGTCAGTGATTTGACCCCAGATTGAAGGCAACGAAGGAATAGGGTGGGGTTTAGTCAGTAAAAGACTGACAAGCCCTCCCGCTCCGCCTAACAGGGGGAGAAGTCATTTTGATGATTCTCCACTTGAAAATATTTTTTTTTTTCAAAATATAAAACTTAGAGAGAGATCTCAAAGAGAGATATTATCTATCTGTGCAAGTATGAATCCTCATATTCTTTGAGCATATCACTCGTAACAAGGACTCGGGAATCAAATGGGCGGCAGTTCTTTTCACGGCTGCTAAAGATTCCGTGGGTAGTCTCCAATACAGTGGACGTACCTCATCTTTATGACACACTGCAGCATTAATGACAATTCCCAAACCGCCAAACGCAAAGCTGCATGTCGTCGCATTAGGACACTAGCGCAAAACATGACTGAGACGTGATCACAATAGTTTTTGACGCATACACAAACTGTTTATGTGTTTGTAGGTGTGTGTTTATGTGTGCGTACACATATACACTCTAGTGACATAATCAAGATTGATTAATACATCAATTAGTATTATTATTGGTCTACAATCAAGATTATCTTCAATCAAGATATCTGGTACTATTTTTCCAAGACATTAGTCTTGAAAAATAGTAACAGATACATTTAAGTAAAAACTTTTAGTGCTTAAATTATGTTTTCACCTCAGCACCTCAAACAAGTATGTTTTGCAGTTTAAAGACAGTGAGCAAAATTCGATTTTGCTGCGAGCGTGAGACAAAGTAACTTTTTAATTATTTTTTTTAAATGCCGAGTCAGTGCTGGGTCTACTCACAACATTCGAAAGATTTGAACTTCACTTTGTTCTGTCACTTTCACTTCGATACGAAAAGAGCGAGAGATAGAAACAAGTCGATTCAAAGTTCGATTTTCAAATTCCATATATAATAGGCTCAAAAAAGAAACCAAAAATAAAACATTCGGAAACACGTCACCTATAAAATTTCAAATCAAGGTTTAAATGAAGTTTAAATGTACTTAATTATTATACTTTTCTCTTAATAGTCGAATTATATTTTTTTATGATCAAATAAAGAGATGTTGAATTAAAAAATACGAAGTTTATCATGTATCTACATAATTATTTAAAGTTTTAACAATCTTTATTGTGACAGAATAATTTAGTAATAGTGCAATTTCCGAACGCATCTTTAAAAAATAGCGGGCTTTAATTTTTTATTGTTTTCTTCTTCTGTTCGCTAGCTAAAAAGTGCGATACACGTTGGATATTATTAAAATCTACTACTCCTGCAGAGCGTGCGCGCCTGCTAGCTGGGAGGGTGGGAGTCGGGTCTCTGGCTTCATGCACTACCGTCATCGAACTTAGGCACCCTGCTCGATGATACCACTTTCCGTCTCGCTGCTTCCCTACGTCTAGGGGCTCCCTGTTGTTCTCCTCATCGCTGCCACTGTGGCGAAGTTGTCAACAGCCTCGGACACCACGGTCTATCATGCAGCCGAAGTGCGGGTCGCATAGCACGGCACGCGAATATCAACGACATAATCAGACGCGCTCTTGTCACCGTCGGCGTTCCAGCTGTATTAGAACCTCATGGCCTGGCACGCGACGATGGCAAGAGACCGGACGGTATGTCGTTATTCCCTTGGAAGATGGGTAGGCCTTTAGTATGGGATGCTACTTGTGTCGATACTCTTGCGCCATCCCATCTTCCAAGCTCGTCGTGTTGTGCTGGTTCCGCCGCTGCGGCTGCGGAGAACCTCAAGCGGCGGAAATATAATAACCTTGTGGGAAGTTATATTTTCGAACCGTTTGGGGTTGAAACTCTTGGTTCGTGGGGTCCGAGTGCTCACAAATTGTATAAAGATCTTTCGAAGCGCCTAGTTGACACTTCGCGTGACCCAAGGGCTGGCTTTTACTTTGGACAGAAAATAAGCATTGCCATTCAGCGTGGCAATGCTGCCAGTCTTTTGGGCACATTACCAGTCGACAGCGATGTGGAGGAGTTTTTTGACGCCATATTTTAGTTTGTTTTAAGTTTGTTTTAATTAGTTTAGGGTTAGTTTTTATTATACTGTAAATACCATGTTGTAAATAAAGAATAGTGATGATTAAAATAATAATAAATAAATATGAGTGAATCCAGTGATGATGTCTGCGATTTAACACCGGAAGAATTGAAGCAGTATGTAAAAAATGCAGAATTAAATAAATAAAAAAATAAAAATATTTTATTTCAGACCTTGATCCATATGATGTTAGTAATACACACTACTTATAAGCTATGTTAGTAACAAATTTATAATACTTATGGTTTTAGTTCATGTACCTGCCGCACCCCCCCGACGCACCGGGTACATGTGTATGTACATGTATCCAGTGCGCCACGATGGCGCAGCACGGTTTATCGCTAATGACCTTCAGAATGCTATTTACGCTCCCACGCACCTTGTGCATCATTGAAGCCATCCTTTTTCGTAGGATGGTATTGAAACCATCCGTATGTGCCTTAGCAAACATTTCTGATGCACTGCAGTAGCGTGGGAGCCCCAACAACATCCTGAAGGTATTATTATACTGAACTCTGATGGCGTTGTATGCCCTTTGCGTATATCGAACCCAAAGAGTGCTCCTGTACACAGATTGGCAAAAAGCCTTAAAAAGCGTTACTTTCACTTCTGGTGTACAACGTGCAAACCTGCGGGCCAACATATTGCATCGGACAGCCAACGCCCTCCGTTCTCTCTCCATATCAGCGTCATCTTTCAAGTCCTCAGTAACTATATGTCCCAAGTACTTGAATTCTCTCACCCTTTCAAGTGCCACACCTTTTAACATAACTGGTGGGACATGAGCTGGTTTATTACGCTTCACCCTAAACACAAGTAATTTGCTTTTTTGCACATTGTACACAAGTCCGTGCGCCTCCGCATAAGCCTCACAAACTGCCAACAACTGCCTGAGAGCGCTAATTGAGGGACTCAGCAGCGCCATATCATCTGCATAACTAATACTATTGATACACAGACCGTCAATAGAACAGCCAACATGTGCGCTGCTGAGCTCGACAATCAGCTGGTTTACGTACAGGTTGAAAAGCGCTGGCGAGGTCAATCCACCTTGTCTCACCCCGCACTCCAACCTGTACTCATCAGACAGCTCGCTGGCCCATCTAACCTGATTAGTTTGGTGGCCATACCAATACTGAAACACATTTACTATGGCATCAGGCACTCCCGAAGGAAGGAAGCTGAAACCGCAGCGAATACTCAAACGCAAGTCGCTAACACAACAAAATATCGGTTCCAAATAAAACTGTTACTTTTAATTTGCAAAACTGCAATAATTTTACTTTTAATTTTTACAAATATACATGTGTATAATTATAAATATACACAACCCATTAACTGGGGCGTAACACGGTACTTCATGGCAAGACTGGAGTCAGATTTACTGGCTTCTGACTATTAGAACCGTAACGACTGCCAAAGATCTACAAATGACAGCCGGGACCTACGGCTTAACGTGCTTTCCAAAGCATGGAGGAAACTCGTTATATTAAGATGGTCACCCATCCACAGACCAACCTTGGCAAGCGCCGTTTAACCTTGAAGATCGCCCTGTGCGGCTGTTTTTATCTAGCCACGAGCTCCTCATTACAAAACTATGCTATGCTAAGAAAACAAAGCACGGTGTGGCCATGATTAAAAAAAGGTTCTATTGAGGACACGCTCGAAATTCGATATGAAGGGTGTTAAGTTTTTTTTGAAATTTTTCTCGCGAACAAAGTTGCGGTCAGTGCTAGTCCATCGATAAAGTATATTATGCAATAGTTTAGTCATTCAAAAGTGCTTATCAGGAAAGTTCTTGTCAAAAACTTTCAGAGTGAAACTTGAAAAGATCTGATACCAATCTCCTTTCTCTTTTCAGAATAAAGGATTCCGGCGTAAAACATACTTTTAGAAGGATTTATTTATTCTTTATGCAACACAAAGAACACTTGCCAATGTTAGTCTGTGGATGGGTGACCATCTTAACATACTGAGTTTCCTTCGTGCCTCGGAAAGTACGTTAAGCCGTAGGTCCCGGCTGTCATTTGTAGATCTTCGGCAGTCGTTATGGATAGTCATAAGCTCTGACTCCAGTCTTACCATGAGGTACCGTGTTACCCCAGTTATTAGGTTGTGATGGTCTGGTAGGCAGCCTCTCCTCGTAAAATACTGGTATTCAGCTAAATCCGATTTGAATGGAAGCCGACCCCAATATGTGTATGTAGTTGGGAAAAGGCTAGGTAGATGATACAACACAAAGTATAGAGGCGAACTAGGATTGTGTGAGGTGTGATATGAAAGAAAAGGGAGTTAGTGATAGTGTTGCCGATGATCTGGTGAGGGTCGCGGGTATCCGATGGATGCGAGACGCACAGGGCTGGCCATTGTGGCGACGCTTAGAGGACGCTAAAATTCAACAGCGGACGTTTTTTGGCTGAAATTGTGATCATGATAACGTGATGGATGACAGGACAGAATGGTAGCAAAAAAACGTATTATGCCGACCTCAAGTAACATTGTATTTTTTTTAAGTTAGGAAATCATCAAAATTACTTTTCCCACTCTGGACGGAGTGGGAAAGCGTGTCAGACTTCTATTGACTAAATCCCACTTCTGTTCCTTCTTTGCCTTAATTCCAGGATCCCGGGGTTCTCTTTTGTTCAACCCAGGGAAGTAACATGGGAAAAGGGCTGGAAGATAGATAGATAAAACATTTGGTCGTTACAATACAAAACATACACTTAAGCACAACTAAATCACACAGAACTAAGCAGAAGCTTCAAAAACAAGCATAAAAGTAGGCAATGGAAATTATCATAGATAACAAAAAAATAAACAAGTAACAATAATTGCAAATTTCTGAAAAGAAAACCCAACCGAAAGGACACAGCTGTGGTTTTGGTCAGTAAAAGTCTGACACGCCCTCCCGCTCCGCCCAGGACGGGATATAGGACGGGAGAATTGAAAATGATTGTTGTTTTGTTTTTTTGTAGAAGGTACCTATTACAATACACTACAACAATATCATCATCTCAGCCGAAAGACATCCACAGCTGGACATAGACCTCCCCCAAGCTTCGCCACAGCGACCAGTCCCGTGCGTACCGCACCACCTATACACAAAAATAAAGGAAAAAAAGTATTAAAACAGGACATTTAAAATTAACAAGGGTGGGTATATAGAAAAAAAAACATCAGATAAAGGTCATTGTGAGGTGTGTGTCTCATGCTGCACTGATGGAGTTAAGTAAGCCTCTACCCTGGATATGTACGAGTATATAAAAACGGTACCAAATTAAGACACGATTTCAATAGAAACTAAACCGATAATTCCTATTGTTAAAATGACAGCCTTGTTTCAAATGTAAGTTTTTTTAAAGGTAAAGTCCAGTAAACTACAATTGAAGAAGAATCTTCCGAGCATGTCTGTGCCAGGCAACTGCCCAAGAGTTGATTTTAGACGGTTGTATAATTTTATATGTGATAATCGCCTGGATAATTCAGGTACTGCGATGCAGAATTTTTGAATGTTTATTCCAATGTGGCAAGATAGATGTCACTATATCGTCCACTGTACTTTTTCTTTCTTATTTCGTTGCACGTTTCAAAATAGTTGAAACGTGTTTTCGGAAATGTCAAACTACATTATCTCAGAGACTATCTGATGGTCGTCATTAATGATTCTGACTAACAGGATTTACAGTGGTAGCGAAAAGTCGGGTGGGTTTCAAAGGATCGTCAGTGCAGATATGAATCCTCATATTCATTGAGCATATCACTCGTAAAAAGGACTCGGGAATCAAATGTGCGGCAGTTGTTTTCACGGCTACTAAAGATCCCGTGGGTAGTCTCCAACGTACCTCATCAAATCTGTGACACACTGCAGTATTAATCACAACTCCCAAACCGCCAAACGCAAAGCTACATGTCGTCGCATTAGGACACTAACGCAAAACTTGACTGAGACGTGATCACAATAGTTTTTGACGCATATACAAACTGTTTATAGTCCATCTAATGAAAGCGCGACCTGGGAAAAAGAGGTTAAATCCAAAAAAAATGTATGTGGTATTAAGTAAGAGAATCATGTCTGGTCACTTCACATTTTTTTTTATTTCCTACATTTGCGGCTGAATAATGTTGCCAATTAAATAAAAAGAAAACTCCAGGTCGCGCTTTCAGTAGACGCACTTTATGTGTTTGTAGGCGTGTGTTTATGTGTGCGTACACATATACACACTACCTAGTGATGCAATCAAGATTGATTAATAGGTACGTCAATAAGGGCCTATTTCACCACCTATGATTAAGTTGCCAATATCTTACTTGGCAGATAATTTCATACAAATTCTGTTCCATTTTTGAATTTATTCTGGAAGTAGTGGCTACTCGGACATTGTGAAACAAGCCCTTAGTATTATTATTGGTCTACAATCAAGATTATCTTCAATCAAGATATCTGTTACTATTTTCCATGACATTAGTCTTGAAAAATAGTAACAGATACATTTAAGTAAAAACTTTTAGTGCTTAATTCATGAATCCCCGACCGGTCCTATGAGACCGCGCTGTTATTGTTTTACTATTGTGTCTCGTTTTGTGGGTATGTGATAGGTTAATAAATTATGATTGTAACTTAATTTTCTAATTAGGTTGTATAAGGGTATGTAATATTCGAGTAACATCTTCTATACATAAGAGTTATAAGTTTACATGTGAATGGAGTTACTGATTGCGTGGAATGACAGGACAGAATAATAATAAATAATAATAATATGTTCCACAACTTTCCACACAACGCCATCTAGTCCCAAGCTAAGCAGAGCTTGTGTTATGGGTACTAGACAACTGATAAACGTACTTATATATTTCTAAATACATACATACTATAGATTAATTACACACAGACACAGAACAAATGAAGAAGAGGAGCTCGTGGCTAGATAATAACAGCCGCACAGGTCGATCTTCAAAGTCAAGAAACGCTTGCCTAGGTTGGTCTGTGGATGGGTGACCATCTTAACATAACGAGTTTCCTCCGTGTCTCGGAAAGCACGTTAAGCCGTTGGTCCCGGCTGTCATTTGGAGATCTTTGGCAGTCGTTACGGATAGTCAGAAGCCAGTAAATCTGACTCCAGTCTTGCCATGAAGTACCGTGTTACCCCAGTTAATGGGTTGTGGAGGTCTGGTAGGCAGCCGCTCCTCGTAAAATACTGGTATTCAGCTAAATCCGGCTTGACTGGAAGCCGACCCCAATATAGTTGGGAAAAGCCTAGGCAGATGATGAGACACAGAACAAATGAACGTGCTCATCACACAAAAATTTGTCCTGGGTGGGAATCGAACCCACGACCTCCGGCTGTCAGGGCTACTAACCACTAGGCCAACAGGCCAGGCAATGGAAGAATAAAACGTGCTGCACCGACCCTAAATTAAAAGGGGACTAGGACAAGAAGATGATAATAATATGTTGTCTACTTAGATGATTTAAATATTGACTAACTACGTTAGTTAGTTAGTTACTGCAATGTGTCGTTTTATGAGATTTCAAGATTTTGACCTCAGCTTATAAAACACTGCCTTATTTCTCATATAGCAACTACAACAACATAATAACAGCTACATATATGCTTATGACCACTAGTTGTGGAACTATGCTGTTAGAATAATAATATGGCCTTAGAATAAAATGTGCTATAGGCAGCAGCTAGAACTTCAAGAAGACTGCTTTTGTCAATATCTCAAAAGTATATTTTTTGCACATAGCAGGTTTTGGTTTGACAACGACGATAACCCAACTAAGTACATTATATACAAGCAAAAACAAATACACATAGGTGCCAAAGTACCCCTCTGCGTACCTTTCATCTGGGCACGTTTCCGATTTTGCCGTTCCAAATAAAAGCCTTCACAGGTATCACTTACTGCGACGACCGATAACAATGCTGATAAGGAAGAATGGAATTTAATCAGAAAAAACTTGATACAGGAAATGACTTATTGATTAATGAATTTAATTAGGCGTAAAAAAACATAATCTACATGTCTCAACTATGTATATGAAAAGAAAGTTAGTGATAGAGTGGCTTCGCACCCAGGTGGAGCGCAACAAAGACAATCTCCACAGATGGGGGTTCTCGGACGGTTCAGATCTTCAGTGTTTGTGCGGCGTCCCCCCCCCAGACCTTCCATCCTGCATCACGTGCCCTGTTACATGCTATCATGACCTAATGACAGCGTGCAGTGGACGGCATTGCCGTGGCCGAATACTGGGCCAGGTAAGGTATTGGATTAGTTTTGCCATCGACACGCTAAGAAGAAGAAGTGATAGAGTTGCAAGGGTTACGGGAATCCAATGGATGCGAGACGCACAGGACCAGTCGTTGTGGCGACGCTTGGGGGATGCTGATATCCACTGTTGGACTAACTTCTATCAGTTTCCTCCTTGGAAAGCACGTTAAGCCGTAGGTCCCGGCATAGGTCATTTGTAGATCTTTGGCAGTCGTTACGGATAGTCAGAAGCCAGTAAATCTGACTCTAGTCTTGCCATGAAGTACCGTGTTACCCCAAATTAATGGGTTGTGGAGGTCTGGTAGGCAGCCACTCCTCATAAAATTGCTATTTAGCGAAATCCAGCTTGACTGGAAGCCGACCCCAATATAGTTGGGAAAAGGCTAGGCAGAGACTCGTAGTATAAAACAAAGTCGCTTTCTCTGTCTCTTGTCCCTATGTATGCTTAAATCTGTAAAACTACGCAACGGATTTTTTAAATAGAGTGATTCAAGAGGAAGGTTTATATTATGTACACTGATAAATTTGCATCCGTTCGAAGCCAGGGCGGGTCGTTAGTACATCATAAAAGAAAACTTCGCTTCTTAGCTTGAAAACTATAGTGGTTATAATACGTGGTTAACAACTACTGACTGCATCTATTAAAATTTTATTACGTAGCACGTACAAACTTTTGAAAACAAGAGGAGTTTGGAATTAGACCAGAAACGCGACGAACTCAAAGCTAGACCACCAACAGCTATAATTTATCTTGTCGTTAAAGTGCTGACATGTCTGCTTTGGGCTCGGAGTTTTTCGGCAAATCTGAGCTCACAACCACCATATGGAGCCAAGGAATGCGGTCGCTGTGGCCGAAATCAGCTAGATGGCATCATCATCATCATCCCCTGACTTAACAAAACTGCGCAAAGATAAAAGCTACCGCTGACAACGACTTACTTAGTAGTTAGCCGTGTATAGTCCTAACCTAACTTAGACTCTTTTCGTGATCAGAAGGCTAGCGATCAACAAATCAGCATTGCTCTGCATTGCTATACGACGTGGCAATGCTGCCAGCGTTCTGGGCACTTTTCCTATTGACATCTATGTTGATAATTTTTTGCCCAGTGACGTCTTTTTCTATAGGTTTATGCGTTGTATCTATTATTTTCAGTTTGTATATAAAAAAAAAAGTAATTTATTGCCTAACTTTACATTGCCAAACAAGGTACTATATTAATAATAAGACACTGGTAAAATGTGTTAACCTTAAAGTACTAGTCCTGAATCCCATACTAAGCTGAGCTTGTATTATGGGAGACAGTGGTTCACATGTGGAGTTTATCCATTAAATATCCCTATTATTATTATTAAATACAATTTGAATGTTCTCAACATCGAAGGCCCTAAAAGTGACAATAAAACTTAAATATAAGAAAATAGAGAGAGATCGCGGGTAGGCGCTTAAAAAGTACAGACGTCCGAAATTTTTTGAAATTTTAATTAATTAATAATAATTGTAAATATTGAAAATATTGATTTAACTTGCTACAGTATCTAATCTACTGCAGTGTGATAACCTGTACACACGTTTGTGGCTGATTTATGTGACATTTAAAACACTCAAGCATCACCTGCCAGCTGATCACTAACTGTCATAACAATATTACTCAGCACATAACACATCCAATATGTCCCAGTACGCTGAAGTTCTAGCTGCACAGAGAACACTGGAGGAAAACGTCACGAGAAAGATGACTGAACTAGAAGCACAGATCCGGGCTGCCGGGCCTGCCAAGACCAACACAGTGGCGAAGATTGCTGATGAGTTTCGTGTCTTTCGGGAACTCATTTTCTCCATGTTTGGCCTGCTCCGAAGCCAGCTAAACGAGTGTGCAAGACAGATCGATGGCATTGAGACCAGGCACAGGCGGAAAGCATTGATTTTCCAGGGACTTGTCGAAGTGGAGAACGAGGATAGCAAAGCGCTGATTTTGGAGGTAATTAACACCAAACTATCCCTCAAGAACGTCTCAGCGTCATCAATCAAGGTCTGTCACAGACTTGGTGCCCCCAGCAATGATCATCACAGACCTATTCTGGTCAGATTCGCCAGCATGGATGTCAAGGCATTGGTTTGGAGAGCAAAGACGGGGTTGAAAGGCACTAAAACATCTGTCAAGGAGTTCTTAACCCGGACCAGGCAATCTGTATTTGGGAAGGCGCGTGAGCACTTCGGGATGCGGGCGTGCTGGACACAAGAAGGTGTCATTTGTATAAAAGCTTCTGACGGCGTCCGGCACAAGATAACGTCCATGGAGGAGCTCAAGCACTTGACAACCAAGTACCCCAAGGTGGCGGCGCCTGCTCCGGCTGCGAGCGCAAGAGGTACAGATGTTGCTGGAAAATCACGTAAATAGTATCCGTATTGTTACTCTTTCGCTTTTGTTTGTTTTTTTTTTTTTGTGATTGTTCTTCTTCGGGTTCAGTGTTTGGTAGGTTTTGCTAAACGTTTTGTAGTTTTTCCAGTATGTATCATTTATTTTACTTTTGGCTAGTACCCACCACTATTTAACTGTAGTTATTAATTTAAATTTTATTCATTACCCTCTCTCAACATTGTACTTATTTATTATTTTCTAATTTCTTTACTTTAGTTCTTGTCAAAGTCATATTGACATAAGTCAATATGTGCTTTGACATTTATACAATACGTTCGGAAACTTTCCATTTAATTATTTTGTATCGTTTCGTTTTACGGCATATTCATTTATGTTGGGTGGGCCTTTGCTTTATGTTTTGTTATGATTTTTGTTTTGTATTTTATTTCTTGTGTTTGTAAACTTTGTTGTTCGGTTTTTTTTTTGTTGCACGTGTCTTATTTTTGTGTTGTTTTGTAATCTATTGTGTTCGCTGTGCAGATTATAATTATGTCGTTGATTTTGTTGTTTGTTAGCTGGCGGGTGGTGCAGAGAAGCATTTAGTGGGTAATTCTGTTTTTAGTTATAGCCCACTTTATATTATATATATATATATTAGTATCTATAATTTATGTCCGACAATGAATCTTATTTTTCAGCCAACGGATCTACTGCCTCTTCGAGCGACTCAAGTTTTTGTTCGCTCAGTGACACTCTTGGTGACTTTTTGCAGCGCAACTTTAATGGCGAGTCTAATCGGTTGTTTAATGTCTGCCATATCAACGCTCAGAGCATTGCCAGCCATTACAGTGAGTTGTATGATGCGTTCAATAATAGCAACGTTCACGCCATCCTGATCTCCGAAACTTGGCTCAAACCGCATCTTCTGTCCACCACTTACCCTCTCACTGGTTTCGTACTTATTCGAAACGATCGGATTGGGAAAGGTGGGGGTGGTGTGGCCATATACCTTCGCAGCGACTTTTCTTATAAAATACTTGCTTCTTCCTCTTCGAACTATTCTGCCTCTGCCGAGTATATCTTCCTTGAAGTGTGCGTCAAAGGAGCTAAAACCATCATTGGTGTTGTCTACTGTCCCCCCACTATCGATTACTTCACTGAATTCGAAACAGTTCTTGGATCTTTGGGTTCAGAGTATGCACACCACATCATAATGGGTGATTTCAACACAAACCTCCTTGCTCAAAACTCCACGCGATCCCGAAAACTACTCCATCTTATAGAATCAGCCAGTCTGCATGTGTTGCCGCTCCAACCTACGCATCACAACGTTGCAGGCGAAGACACCTGGCTCGATCTTATCCTCACCTCAAATCCTTCCCTTGTCTCTTCCCATGGTCAACATGACGCTCCTGGTTTCTCTCATCACGATATGATTTTCCTTTCCTATATCCTTAAACCTCCAAAACTTAAACCCAGGGTTCTGTACAGGCGATGTTTTTCGAGGATGGATGTCGACCAACTTAAGCAGGATGCATCTGTGGTGGATTGGGAAGTCATGACTGAGGCCACTTCAGTTGACGATAAGGTTGCGATCTTCAATGATGTTGTCATCGGCTTGTTTGACATTCATGCTCCAGTTAAAAATGTGCAAATGAGGCGTCTTCCTGCGCCTTGGATGACCGAGGCAATACATATGGCCATGCGACGGAGGGACCGTGCGTTCCGAAAACATAAGAGGAATCGTACGGACGAAAACTGGACACTTTTCAAGGCATTAAGGAATAGGTGCAATCAGATGATACGTAATGCTAAACGCCGCCATATTCTAGAAAATATTTCTTCTTCTTCATCTGCCGATATTTGGAAGTTCCTTGGAACACTTGGTATCGGCAAACAGCGAAATTTAGACCTTCCAAACTCCATTGACTTAGATGATCTCAACAGGCATTTTTCTAATATGCCTACCATGGATCATCTAACCAAACAACAAACTTTGTCTCTAATCTCTGGTCTAACGCGTCCGAATATTAGTTCTTTTCGTTTCGTTTCAGTTGAGCCGGGAGAGATCAGAAAAATCATCCTCTCCATTAAATCCAACGCAGTGGGATGTGATAATATCACTCGTGGTATGATCATGGCCATTCTGGATGAACTCCTTCCTGCGATTACCCATATCGTAAACTTTTCTTTGTACTCCGGTGTATTTCCCTCCTTGTGGCGAAAAGCCTATGTTCGTCCACTACCTAAAATTCCAAATCCTACTCTTCCAGCTCACTTCCGCCCAATTTCAATCCTTCCCTTCCTGTCCAAGGTGCTTGAGGCCTGTGCCCACAAACAACTTTCTAACTTTGTGCACTCTAACTCACTGATTAGCCCACTACAGTCTGGGTTCAGGCCTGGGCACAGCACTATTTCCGCCCTCCTGAAAGTGACTGGCGATATAAGGGCAGGACTGGAAGACACCAAGGTCACTGTACTGGTGTTGGTCGATTTCTCGAATGCCTTCAATACCGTCAGTCACGATATTCTATTAGCCATTCTGTCCCATTTGATGGTCTCTCCTGAAACACTGGAATGGTTCACCTCCTACCTTCAGGAGCGCCAGCAGTCGATTCACGCTGGAGAGACTTCTTCTCACTGGTGTGATCTGCCAACTGGCGTTCCACAAGGCGGAATTCTTTCTCCTCTTCTATTTTCTATTTTTATAAATCTCATTACTTCCGTCCTTCAGTGTGCGTATCATCTGTATGCAGATGACCTCCAGTTGTACTATCAAGGGGGAGTCGACGAGATATCTGATGCTATCGAAAAGGTAAACAGGGACTTGGCGGCCATTAAAACTTGGTCTGATAGATTTGGTGTTGCCGTAAACCCCAATAAATGTCAGGCGATCATCATTGGGAGTTCCCGAAACATCGCCAAAGTGGATACTGCATCCTTGCCACCGGTTCTATTCGACTCAACGACTGTTCCTTTCAGTACTGACGTAAAGGATCTAGGCTTGTACATCGATAGTACTCTGAACTGGCGTACTCAGATCGTTAGTGTTAGTCAGAGGGTTACGGGGGTGCTGCGGGCTCTGTATCGTCTTAAAAACTTTTTGCCACCGACCACGAAGGCAATGCTTGTACAGACCCTAATTTTTCCTATCATTGATTATGGTGATGTGTGTTACTATGACCTGAATGCAGATCTCCTCAATAAACTTGACCGTCTTCTGAATTACTGCATTCGATTCGTTTTCAATCTGCGCAAATATGATCATGTCTCTGCACATCGGCTGCTTCTAAAGTGGTTGCCTATACGTCAGCGCAGAGAGCAAAGGGCACTCACTACCTTATTTTCATTTCTCAATTCGCCCAATTGCCCTAGTTATTTAGCCCCTCACTTTCAATATATTTGCGCCAACCACAATAAAAATCTACGTTCTTCTCATAACCGTCTTCTTCTATGCCCCACTCATCGCACTGATTTCCTTCACTGCTCCTTCTTTATTCAGGCTATTTCGCTGTGGAATGCGCTCCCCCAAGAGGTCAGGATGGTTACAAACCGATTAAAATTCAAAGTTGAGGTTCGTGAGCATATTCGTAAGAAGTTGGCAGTAGTCTCATCACAACGTTAATGTTTCTCAGGTTGTCGATTTGGATCTATTTTCGGAGTATTTATATCTATGTATAATGTATATATATATTTATTTTATTGAGTTATGTATAAGTTATATTTATATTGTGTTGTATCTAGATTCTTTTTGTATATTTCTCAGTATTAATTTTTCCTATCTTTTATTGCACCTACCACTAATATTCTCTGCATTACCCAAGGGTTGACTGGTAGAAAATGCCTAAGGCATTAAGTCCGCCTTTGTACCTTGTTGTGCTAAAGTATAAATAAATAAAATAAAAAATAAATAAATAAATAAAATATAAAAAGATGCTGTATGTATGTATATGGTGTGTGAGTGACTGAATGTTGTGTGTGAGTGAAGGAAATGTGTTGTGTTTATTGGTGTGTATGTGGGTTATAGTTATACGCGCTTAAGGGTCAGTGATTTTATGCTACACGATGTATGCAAGCAACTCCTCAGTTTTTTCATAGTCTAGTTGCTGGAGCCACTCAGCAACTCTACGTTTTACTTGATGTTTATTTAAACTGACGATGTTAAGGTCTTTGTTAATGGCGTTGTACAATTTTGTACTTAGGCAACAGAATTGTCTTCTGGCAAAAGTGGTCTTACTCGGCATTCGTGGGCAAACTGGCTTCTTACTACGTCTATTTGGTTTGGGACGGGGGACTTCCTTGTGTCTTCTCAAGGTTGATTTGAGCACAAAGAGTTGTCGAACTGTCAATACTTTGCACTCAGAAAAAAGTTTCGCGGTGGGATACCTATACGGCTTTTTCGACATGACTTTCAATACAGCTCTTTGTGCTCTAAAATATAGCTATAATATTGATTAGTTAAAATGTTTATGCATTACGAATATCATGATGGCATCCAGTCGGTTCTCCTTTAAGGTGATCCGACTGAACGTAAAACGTGACGTAATACGTGAACACATTCGAAAGAAGTTGGTAGATTCTTCACAGCGTTTATTTGTCGGATTCGTTTCTCATAATAATTTTGGTTATTTGTATATCTAAACTAAGGAGCTCGTGGCTAGATTATAACAGCCGCACAAGTCGATCTTCAAGGTTAAGCAACGCTTGCCTAGGCTGGTCTGTGGATGGGTCACCATCTTAACATAACGAGTTTCCTCCGTGCCTCGGATAGCACGTTAAGCCGTAGGTCCCGGCTGTCATTTGTAGATCTTTGGCAGTCGTTACGGATAGTCAGAAGCCAGTAAATCTGACTCCAGTCTTGCCATGAAGTACCGTGTTACCCCAGTTAATGGGTTGTGGAGGTCTGGTAGGCAGCCGCTCCTCGTAAAATACTGGTATTCAGCTACATCCGGCTTGACTGGAAGCCGACCCCAATATGTTTGGGAAAAGGCTAGGCAGATGATGATGATGATGATGATGTATATCTAAACTAATATAATAAAGAGGTAAAGTTTGTTTTTTTGTTTGTATGAGGTAATCTGTGGAAGTCTTGGTCCGATTGCTAAATTTTTTTCACCAATAGAAAGCTGCTGTATTCCTGAGTGACATAGGCTATATTTTATGTACGCGGGCGAAGCTGCGGGCTAAAGCTAGTCTTCTATATCTTATATATAAAAATGAAACCCGTTTTCCGTTGTCACGACATACCATGAAAACGGCTTGACCGATTTGGCTGATTTTTTTTTTAAATGTTCCTTGAAGTTCAGTGATGGTTCTTACAGAGAGAAAAATTCTAAAAAAAAAAAAGTTACGTAAAGTAGGGTAGGTAGGATAGTGTAGGGTAGTGTAGGGTAGTGTAGGGTAGTGTAGGGTAGTGTAAGGTAGTGTAGGGTAGTGTAGGGTAGTGTAGGGTAGTGTAGGGTAGTGTAGGGTAGTGTAGGGTAGTGTAGGGTAGTGTAGGGTAGTGTAGGGTAGTGTAGGGTAGGTGTAGGGTAGTGTAGGGTAGTGTAGGGTAGGTGTAGGGTCGTGTAGGGTAGTGTAGGGTAGTGTAGGGTAGTGTAGGGTAGTGTAGGGTAGTGTAAGGGTAGTGTAGGGTAGTGTAGGGTAGTGTAGGGTAGTGTAGGGTGGTGTAGGGTGGTGTAGGGTTGTGTAGGGTAGTATAGGGTAGTGTAGGGTAGTGTAGGGTAGTGTAGGGTAGTGTAGGGTAGTGTAGGGTAGTGTAGGGTAGTGTAGGGTAGTGTAGGGTAGTGTAGGGTAGCGTAGGGTAGGGTAGGGTAGCGTAGGGTAGCGTAGGGTAGCGTAGGGTAGCGTAGGGTAGCGTAGGGTAGCGTAGGGTAGTGTAGGGTAGCGTAGGGTAGTGTAGGGTAGAGTAGGGTAGCGTAGGGTAGCGTAGGGTAGCGTAGGGTAGCGTAGGGTAGTGTAGGGTAGCGTAGGGTAGTGTAGGGTAGAGTAGGGTAGCGTAGGGTAGTGTAGGGTAGCGTAGGGTAGTGTAGGGTAGTGTAGGGTAGTGTAGGGTAGTGTAGGGTAGCGTAGGGTAGTGTAGGGTAGTATAGGGTAGTGTAGGGTAGTGTAGGGTAGTGTAGGGTAGTGTAGGGTAGTGTAGGGTAGTGTAGGGTAGTGTAGGGTAGTGTAGGGTAGTGTAGGGTAGGTGTAGGGTAGTGTAGGGTAGTGTAGGGTAGGTAGGGTAGTGTAGGGTAGGTGTAGGGTAGTGTAGGGTAGTGTAGGGTAGGTAGGGTAGTGTAGGGTAGGTGTAGGGTAGTGTAGGGTAGTGTAGGGTAGTGTAGGGTAGGTGTAGGGTAGTGTAGGGTAGTGTAGGGTAGGTAGGGTAGGTGTAGTGTAGTGTAGGGTAGTGTAGGGTAGTGTAGAGTAGTGTAGGTTAGTGTAGGGTAGTGTAGGGTAGTGTAGGGTAGCGTAGGGTAGTGTAGGGTAGTGTAGTGTAGGTTAGTGTAGTGTAGGGTAGGTAGGGAAGGTAGGGTAGGGTAGCGTAGGATATGTAGGGTAGTCATTTGACGGGAGCGAAGCCGCGGGTAAAAGCTAGTATATATATAAAAATCAATTGCTTTTCATTAGTCTCGCTAAAACTCGAGAACGGCTGAACGGATTTATCTTATCTGGGTCTTGAAATGTTCGTGGAGGTCTAGGGAAGGTTTAAAAGGTGAGAAAAATTCGAAAACAAAATCAGCAGTACGAAGTCTGCTGGATCAGCTATTTATATAAGTATGTATTTATTATTGTGTTTGTTCTTTTTGTAGTTTTTTTACGAGTAAGTTGAACTATGTCATGTTTCGGAACCACCCTAAGGTTGACTGATAGAAAACGCCTAAGGCGTTAAGTCCGCCTTTGAACATTTTACTTGTGCATAAAGTTCAAATAAATAAATAAATAAAATGCAAAGCGGGAGAATGAATGGTTTGTTGTGTAAAAAATATTTTTGTTTGTTTGTCAAAATAATATCATAAATATCGGATTTCTAGAAGCTTTAACGCAGGCTTTAGCAGGTTATATAACGTTGTTTACTTGTCTCTGGATATTCAGCGATGACGCATTTCATAGCTTGTGGCCGCCCTTGTTATCCGTCTACACAATGGCCCATATTGGCCCAGGTTTATCGGCTATTATTCTATGAGAGACTTCGAAGTAAGTTGGATTAATCAGTTTCTGGGTATTTTCATTTCAATTGAAGTTTCGATGTTAATAACATTTTGGTATTACAAAGTCAGTATCACAAGAGACAAGTTAACATTTTGGTTTATTGTTATTCCAGTATCACATGGGACAAGGGTTTGCGCACGTTATAATTATGGCCGTTTTCTTCTTTGAGAAGTGGCTGGAAAGCCGCCACGGCATTCTCACCTTCCGTATAACGCAGGTCCTCGCCGAATATCGTAAGTTCGGGAGGTTCTTACACCGGATTCGTGCGGTACAAACGCCAGTGTGTCACTATTGTAATTACTTAAGAAATTTCGTCCCCATCGACAATCTGTTCTCCTGAGTTTGGCTATTTTTAGGGCTATGTCGGCTACTTAGGTTCTCCTTCATTCCTGATGCGACCACGCATGGAAACTCCGAGCATAGCACTTACTATTACTTCTTCTTCTTCTTTTCGTATCGATGCTCTCAAACTTTTTCTATTACTATTACTGTTAGGTGACTTAAAGTCTTCTGCTGAGGCCAATTGGAAGCGACCACGTTTCAGTGCTGTCATCACACGCACTGGTCGACTTTTTTTCCTGAACCATATTGTACAAATATAGATTTGAAAAGCCTAGAGTATAGGCTAAATGAATTTTGAAAAGTGTGCGCGGGAATTACACGAATGATCCCGCCATCACCTTTTTACTATCGGGCATCTCGACGTACGGGAGGTATTCAACCTTAGGTTGTTGAAACCTAAACTGTCCGGAATAAGCGTTTCGCCTCGTTGTATATACCGCGGTCATGAAGGACTGGAACAATTTGCCTGTTGCAGTCTTCCCGTCCGATTATAGCTTGGATGTCTTCAAGGCTAGAGTGAACAAGCTCTTAATAAACAAGTGCGCCTCATAATCAACGATTGCATCACTGCTTACCATCAGCCGGGATCACAGTTAAGCACTAGTTTATCATCATCTACCTAGCCTTTTCCCAACTATATTGGGGTCGGCTTCCAGTCAAGGCAGATTTAGCTGAATACCAGTATTTTACTAGGATCAGCTGCCTACTAGACATCCACAACCCATTAACTGGGGTAACACTACTTCATGGCAAGACTGAAGTCAGATTTACTGGCTTCTGACTATCCGTAACGACTGCCAAAGATCTACAAATGACAGCCGGGACCTACGCTCTCCGAAGCACAGAGGAAACTCGTGATATTAAAATGGTCACCCATCCAAAGATCAACCTTGGTAAGCGTTGCTTAACCTTGAAGATCGACCCATGCGGCTGTTAACATGTAGCCACGAGCTCCTCAAGGCTAGAGTGAATAAGCTCGTAATAAACTAGTACGCCTCGCTATCAACGATTGCATCACTGCCTACCATCAGGTGGGATCACAGTCAAGCACTAGTTTATGTTACATAAAAAAGTACCCTGATTCATGTCAGAGATTCATGTTTAGAGTTATATAAATATAGGGCAGCATTGTGCTTTGCATATTCAGGAGTTTTATTCGTGTTTTGTTGGTATAATTTTTGGGATAAAAGTGTATTGGACCTGAATTATGCAAAGCACGCACGTAGTATGTGAGGTTCACCCCACATTTTTAGGTCACACAAACAAAATGTGTATTTTACGTATGTAGCTAGGTGTATTACTAACAAAATATTTCTAAAAAAGTTTACAGATGTAGGATCTGTATCCCTTTTTTTTTAAAAGAGAGCTCTTCTTCTTCCTGCCCTTATCCCATATTACTTGTGGTCGACGCAACATGTTTTTTTCTTCCATTCTGTCCTGTCATAACATCACTGACTCCCTTTTCTTTCATATCAGTCTTCACACAGTTCATCCATCGTTTCTTTGGTCTCCCTCTTCCTCTCCATCCGTCCACATGTAAATTCATAACTCTTTAGAAATATATGCGTTTAATCCCTCCTCTTCACATGGCCATACCAAGACAAACGATTTCCTCTCAACTTTTCAATCACTGGTGCCACTTTCAAACTTCCTCTAATATACTAATTTCTAACTTTATCCATTCTCGTCACACCACTGATACTGAGTTTCCTTCGTGCTTCGGAAAGCACGTTAAGCCGTAGGTCCCGGCTGTCATTTGTAGATCTTTGGCAGTCGTTACGGATGGTCAGAAGCCAGTAAATCTGACCCCAGTCTTGCCATGAAGTACCGTGTTACCCCAGTTAATGGGTTGTGGTGATCTGGTAGGCAGCCGCTCCTCGTAAAATACTGGTACTCAGCTAAATCCGGCTTGACTGGAAGCCGACCTCAATATAGTTGGGAAAAAGCTAGGTAGATGATGATACAGATGTAGGATTTTTCTGTGGGCTGCATGTTTTTCTGATTCACTATCTTTTCGCAGAACTCCTTTGGCATTATGATTTCCTTTGCTTCTTATTTCATTTTTATAAATGGTTCTTTAATTTTCTTATGTTTCTAGTGAGTGTGGTTCTCTCTAGGTGCTTATGAGCTTTCCAAGAATATTATAATATGTTTGTAGAACATGTAACTGGAATCATGCACGCTCTTATACACTCTGTTATTGCAGAAAATTAAATTACAATAATTATTTGAGCAGTAACATTTTATTGAAGTGCACTTCGTTACTGCTTTTTTAAGAAAGTTATTTTATCTATACTAATATTATAAAGAGGTAAAATTTGTAAGTTTGTATGTTTGTAAGTTTGTATGTAGGGGGTAATCTCTGGAACTACTGGTCCGATTTGAAAAATTCTTTCAGTGTTAGATAGCCCATTTATCGAGGAATGCTATAGGCTATAAACCATCACGCTACGACCCACGGGAGCGGAGCAGTAACGAAAAATGCGGGTGAAACCGCAGGGGACAGCTAGTTGTAGGTAAACTGGTATCTACGCACTCATAAACACATCAAAAGCTCTTGGTTTAATTTTTTTTTAAGTAAAACCGACTACATCGTTACTGTAATAAAACTATATTAAAAAAATATCAGAATCCACAGACCTAATGTAAACTACCATAGCCGTGGGCTTGTAGACGGCGAATAAGGGGTAGCGTGCTGTCCGGTAATCGTCCTGACCGATTCCGAGTCGTTGACAGGGAGTAGCGTTCCATGTGTGCCTCAAGATGTCAGTAATACCATAGGAGCTCAGCTGGGCTGAAGCCTACTGGGCTAAGGTCAATCAATCAATCAATCAAATCTTTTATTTGCTAATATAGGTGCATACAGATACAGGTCTTATAAATATTTAATAGAGCGCTATGCTATGCCAGGAGGCGTACAAATTTTTTTGAGCGAGTGGCTCAAGATTGCAAATTAAAATTGACAAAATATTCATATATAATTATTTGAAAAACATGCATACTGACGGTATTTAATTTAGTGATCATGCACTTGGATTACGTTAGACCTAAACAACGATTTATTCTCTAATAATTATTAATTATAAATGTCACAAAAAAAAATAGTCAAAAGTATAAAAAAAAAGTCAAAAAGAGGTCATTCATAAAGGAACCCTGGGGTCCTAAGTCACAAGGTAAAGAAGAAACATACAAATGGGTTTTAGTCAGTAAAAGTCTATCACGCGTTCCCACTCCAGCCTAAAGCAGGAAAAGTCATTAAAAAAACCTACATTGAAAAGCCAACAAAATTTCCTAAAACCTACTTTTAATCCCATTGAATAACTTCATTCTGTGAAACCGTGATTCGACCGGACGCCTGATATCCGATCCGGCGGTAAACCGGATCCGAACCGTCACACTAGAGAATAGTTCGGACAGCAATGGAGTTTGATAGAGTGTTTTTGGCTATGCCGAATAAATTGATTTGACGTTCACATATCACGGAGCTTTTACGAATAGTTTTCCAATATAAAGCTTGTGTGTGTGGATGTTTGTGTTCTCATGGGTGTATATGTATGTATATGTGTGTGTGCTTATAGATAGATTTGTGATTCTACATTTCATCAACTATATTATGTTTTATGAAATAGGTATTACATATTTTAGAGTGAATGACCACATTCAGAGGCGATTTTTATGGCAAGTTATCCTTGACTGGCCTTTTGGTCTAGTAGTTAGTGGCCCTGACTGTTATGCCGGAGGTCGTGGGTCCGATTTATGTGATGAGCACGACCATTTTGTATGTACCTATTTAGAAATATATAAGCATGTTTATCACTTGTCTAGTACCCATATCACAAGCTCTGCTTAGTTCAACACTGCATGGCGTTGTCTGAAAGTTGTGGAACATTACTAAATAATGTTTTCCTCTCTGTGTAGAGCGAGCAGGTTAGTCTACATTTTACAGACTATAACCTATTTTTGAGAGCATTAATGTGCTACGATTTGTAGGTCACGCGTTCAAACCTAGTCAGGTGCATTAATTTGTGTAATTTATTTAATCGCCACTGCCATCAAAACAGTGAAGTAAAACTTTGTGAGGAAACCAGCGTGTCCTAGAACTAGAAATTCGAAGACATGGTCACAAGTTTTAAAAAAGGTAGTTTACACGTACCGATTTCTATAAATAAGAAAAAAAATTACCTACTCATTTTATTGTTGATTTGGGTTGAGGATCACTAAAAAAATTACCTCTCGAAATGTTTTGCGGCTTCAAACTGCACATTGTATAATACTTGCTTCTGTCAGTGCTGTGTCTGTCAGGGTCTACGACCGCCTTTTTTTAAGATGAGAATTCATCTGAATAACTTCTCCCGCAATTCGGCTTAGCGGAAGGCCGAGGGGTACGACCATCTGATATTAGGTTTCTCTATAAAAACTTTGTCCATTCGTTTCATCCTCTTAGGGGGTGTAATTTGGAAATTCCTCGCTTAGTGCATGCACACATCATAAAAGAAAACTTCGCTTTTTAGCTTGAAAACTATAGCTGAATAACTGCAGCGACTAATGACTGCATCTAATAAAATTTTATTACTTAGCACGTACAAGGAGCTAGTGGCTATATAATAACAGCCGCACGGGTCGAGCTTCATAGTTAAGCAACGCTTTCCAAGCAAGCAAGCATTGGTCTGCGGATGAGTGACCATCTTAACATACTGAGCTTCCTTCGTGCCTCGCAAAGCACGTTAAGCCTTGGCTCTCATTTGTAGATTTTTGGCAGGCGTTACGCATAGTCAGAAGCCAGTAATCTGACTCCAGTCTTGCCATGAAGTACCATGTTACTCCAGTTAATGGGTTGTGGAGGTCTGGTAGGCAGCCGCTCCTCGTAAAATACTAATATTCAACAAAATCTAGCTTGACTGGAAGCCGACCTCAAAAAAGGCTAGGTAGATGACTAGCTTCTGTCAGTAGCGTCGACCGCCTGTTTTTTAAGGTGGGGAATCACCAGAATGAATTCTCCTTCTCTTGGGTGGAGCGCGAGGGCGAGGACTTCGACCACCTGAAAGTAGGTTTCTCTATAGAAACTTTGTACACCCGTTTCATTCTCTTAGGCTAAGCACGCACCGCGATAAAAATCGTTGCGATTTTTTTAATGCGAAATAAAATCTAAAGTTTTTTATTTGAAATTTATTTTCGCAATGCGCGGATTGTAGTGTATTTCTGTCGTTCACAGATTTGCGATATTTTTTCGCAACGATTTTTTATCGTAGTGCGCGCTCGCCCTTAGAGGGTGAATTTCGGAAAATTTTCGCTTATTGCATGCATAATCACTATACATCTACAATATTAATATTAGAAAGCTGAAGAGTTTGTTTGTTTGAACGCGCTAATCTCAGGATCTACTAGACGGATTTAATAAATTCTTTCAGTGTTAGATAGCCCATTTATCGAGGAAAGCTCTACACGCGGGCGAAGCCGCTGGCAGAAGCTGTATAGAAATATATAGTACTAGCTTTAGCCCCCAGCTTCGCCCGCGTACATAAAATATAGCCTATGTCACTCAAGAATACAGCAGCTTTCTATTGGTGAAAAAATATTAGCAATGAAACCAGTACTTTCACAGATTACCTCATACAAACAAAAAAACAAACTTTACCTCTTTATTATATTAGTGTAGACTGTATAGAAATATATAGTATAAAACAAAGTCGCTTTCTCTGTCACTTATCCCTATGTATGCTTAAATCTGTAAAACTATGCAACGGATTTTGATGCGATTTTTTTTTGAATAGAGTGATTCAAGAGGAAGGTTTATATGTATAATACATGTATAATATAGTAGAGTAACACTGATAAACTTGCATCCGTTCGAAGCCAGGGCGGGTCGCTAGTACATCATAAAAGAAAACTCCGGTTCTTAGCTCGAAAACTATAGCTGAATACGTTGTTAACAACTACTGACTGCATGTATTAAAATTTTATTACGTAGCACGTACAAACTTTTGAAAACAAGAGGAGTTTGGAATTAGACCAGAAACGCGACGAACTCAAAGCTAGACCACCAACAGCTATAATTTATCATGTCGTTAAAGTGCTGACATGTCCGCTTTGTGCTCGGAGTTTTTCGGCAAATCTGAGCTCACAACCACCATATGGAGCCAAGGAATGCGGTCGCTGTGGCCGAAATCAGCTAGATGGCATCATCATCATCACCCCCTCACTTAACAAAACTTCGCAAAGAGAAAAGTTACCGCTGACAACGACTTACTTAGTATTTAGCCGTGTTTAGTCCAAACCTAACTTCGACTCTTTTCGTGATCAGAAGACTAGCGATCAACAAATCAGCATTGCTCTGCATTGCTATACAACGTGGCAATGCTGCCAGCGTTCTGGGCACTTTTCCTATTGACATCTATGTTGATAATTTTTTGCCCAGTGACGTCTTTTTTCTATAGGTTTATGCGTTGTATCTATTATTTTCAGTTTGTATATTGCTATAATATTAGTATAGTTGGGAAAAGGCTAGGCAGAAGATGATGATGATATAGCTATAATATTGATTACCTAGTTGAAATGTTTATCTATCCTATCTGCCTAGCCTTTTCCCAACTATATTAGGGTCGGCTTCCAATCAAGCCGGATTTAGCTGAATACCAGTATTTTACGAGGAGCGGCTGCCTACCAGACCACCACAACCAATTAACTGGGGTAACACGGTACTTCATGGCAAGACTGGAGTCAGATTAACTGGCTTCTGATTATCCGTAACGACTGCCAAAGATCTACAAATGACAACCGGGACCTACGGCTTAATGTGCTTTCCGAGGCACGGAGGAAACTTGTTAAGATGGTCACCCATCCACAGACCAACCTTGGCAAGCGTTGCTTAACCTTGAAGTCAACTTGTGTTCTATTACTTACACTGAGCCACCAAAAAAAAATTACGCAGTGGTTTAAAACTTTTCCTGTATAGCTATAATATTCAATACTTAAAATGTTTATGCATGATGAATATCAGAAAGGCATCCAGTCGGCTCTCCTTTAAGGTGACCCGACTGAACGTAAAACGTGACGTAACACGTGAACACATTCGCAATTTCGTTTCTCAAAATAATTTTGGTAATATGTATCATCATCATCATCTCAGCCGAAAGACGTCCACTGCTGGACATAGGCCTCCCCCAAGCGTCGCCACAGCGACCGGTCCTGCGCGTCTCGCATCCATCGGATTCCCGCGACCCTCGCCAGGTCGTCGGTCCACCTTGTAGGAGGCCTTCCGATGCTGCGTCTTCCGGTACGTGGCCACCACTCTAGAACCTTCCGTCCCCATCGACCATCTGTTCTACGAGCAATGTGCCCTGCCCACTGCCACTTAAGTTTGGCGATTCTTCGGGCTATGTCGGTAACCTTAGTTCTCTTGCGGATCTCTTCATTCCTGATGTGATCGCGCAAGGAAACTCCGAGCATAGCCCTTTCCATTGCTCTTTGGGTGACTTTAAGCCTTCTGATGAGGCCCATGTAACATGTATATATCTCTATAAGTATATTTATTATTGTGTTAGTTATTTTTCTAGTTGTTTGTTTACGAGTAAGTTGCGCCTACTGCGCCATGTTTCTGCACCACCCTAGGTCGACTGGCAGAAAATGTCTAAGGCGTTAAGTCCGCCTTTGAACATTTTACTTGAGCATGAAGTTCAAATAAATAAATAAATAAAATGCAAAGCAGGAGAATGATTTCCCACCAGAAGGATGGTTTGTTTTGTAAAAAATATTTTTGTTTGTTTGTCAAAATAATATCATAAATATCGGATTTCTAGAAGCTTTAACGCAGGCTTTAGCAGGTTATATAACGTTGTTTACTTGTCTCTGGATATCCAACGATGACGCATTTCATAGCTTGTGGCCGCCCTTGTTATCCGTCTACACAATGGCCCATATTGGCCCAGGTTTATCGGCCATTATTCTATGAGAGACTTCGAAGTAAGTTGGATTAATCAGTTTCTGGGTATTTTCATTTCAATTGAAGTTTCGATGTTAATAACATTTTGGTATTACAAAGTCAGTATCACATGAGATATTTATTTATTTCCCCCAGATCGAAGGCAACGAAGGAACGGGGTGGGGTTTAGTCAGTAAGAGTCTCACACGCCCTCCCGCTCCGCCCAAGAGCAGGAGAAGTCATTCTGATGATTCCCCTTCCATGAAAAAAAGTGTCACATGAGATAAGGTTTTGAGTACGCTATAATTATGGCGGTATTTCCTCCTTTGAGGAGTGACTGGAAAGATGTCAAGGCGTCCTCGCCTTCCTCATGACGCAGGTCCTCACCGGACATGGTAAGGTCGGGAGGGAGAAATACCTGGGTGTCACCATTGTGTGAAACGCCCGGAGGACACCGTGGAGCATATATGGTGGAGATGTGTCCCGCTTGGGTGGAACACTATCGTTTCCTCGTGGGAGTTATAAGCGGCAAAAGCTCTAACGCCGGGCCCTGGTAAAGGCCATAGGCTGTAGCGAGCAGGAATGGCGAATGAACGGTTCTGTGCGTCTCGCATCCATCGCATTCTCTCACCAGTTCATCAGTCATCATATGGCACGCCTTCTAAAACTGCGTTTACCGATGCGCAGTCACCACTTAAAAACCTTTCGTCCCCATCGACAATCTATTCTACGAGCACATTTGCTCTTCCCACTGCCTTCTAAGTTCGGTAATTCTTAGGGCTTTGTCAGCTACTTAGGATCTTCTTCATTCCTGATGCGTACCACGCAAGGAAACTCCGAGCATAGCACTTACTATTGCCCTTAGGTGACTTCAAGCCTTTTGCTGAGGCCAATTGTAGGCAACCACTTTTCAGTGCTGTACGTGTGTGTGGGTGTACTTATATTTTCCTGTAACATATAGTGCGCCTCACTATGAACGATTGCATAACAGCTTACCATCAGCCGGCATCACAGTTAAGCACTAATTTATGTTACAATAACGACCCGCCCCTGCTTCACATGGGTGCAAAATTATCAGTGTTTCCCTATTATACGTCATGTATTATACATACACCTTTCTATTGAATCACTCTATCTATTAAAAAAACCGCATCAAAATCTGTTGCGTAGTTTAAAGGTTTAAGCATTAAGCATACATAGGGAGCAGGGATATAGGAACAGAGAAAGTGACTTTGTTTTATACTATGTAGTGATAAAAAAGTACTCTGATTCATGTCAGAGATTCATGTTTAGAGTTATATAAATATAGGGCAGCATTGTGCTTTGCATATTCAGGAGTTTTATTCGTGTTTTGTTGGTATAATTTTTGGGATAAAAGTGTATTGGACCTGAATTATGCAAAGCACGCGCTTGGTATGCGAGGTTCACCCCACATTTTTAGGTCACACAAACAAAATGTGTATTTTACGTATGTAGGTGGGTGTGTTACTAACAAAATAATTTTAAAAAAAGTATACATATACGCACAAAAGTATACAGATGTAAGATCTATATGCTTTTTTTTTTAAAGAGAGCTCGTGGCTAGATAATAACAGCCACTCGGGTCGATCTTCAAGGTTAAGAACCGCTTGCCAAGGTTGGTCTCTGGATAGGTCACCATCTTAACATACTGAGTTTCCTTTGTGCCTCGGAAAGCACGTTAAGCCGTAGGTCCCGGCTGTCATTTCTTAATCTTTGGCAGTCGTCACGGATGGTCAAAAGCCAGTAAATCTGACTCCAGTCTTGCCATGAACTACCGTGTTACCCCAGTTAATAGGTTGTGGAGGTATGGTAGGCAGCCACTCCTCGTAAAATACTGGCACTCAGCTAAATCCGGCTTGACTGGAAGCCGACCTCAATATAGTTGGGAAAAAGCTAGGTAGATGATGATACAGATGTAGGATTTTTCTGTGGGCTGCATGTTTTTCTGATTCACTATCTTTGCGCAGAAATCCTTTGGAAATTATGAAATGACTTCCTTTGCTTCATATTTCATTATTATAAATGGTTCTTTAATTTTCTTATGTTTCTAGTGAGTGTGGTTCTCTCTAGGTGCTTATGAGCTTTCCAAGAATATTATAATATGTTTGTAGAACATGTAACTGGAATCGTGCACGCTCTTATACACTTTGTTATTGCAGAAAACCTGTAGGTCCTCGGTGGCACAAAAACGTGCCAGTAAACCTTTTAACTTTGAGAACCGCTGGAAAAAAATTGTGCCACCAAACCCCGACCGATTTAAAATTGTACTCTAGTAGTATAATTACAGAAGCAACAGAAATAGAGCAATAACAGTTTATATTATTAAAATTATTTATATTAATTTATTAATATTAATTATATGTATTAAAATAAAAATATATAATGGCGGCCCCCCGGGGCTCTACAGGATTACAATAATTATTTGAGCAGTAACATTTTATTATTGAAGTGCACTTCGTTACCGCTTTTTTAAGAAAGTTATTTTATTTGTAGGTAAACTTACGCACTCATAAACACATCAAAAGCTCTTGGTTTAATTTTTTTTAAGTAAAATCGCAACTACATCGACCTAATGATATATAATCCACAGACCTAATGAGAACTACCATAAGCGTGGGCTTGTAGACGGCGAATAAGAGGTAGCGTGCCGTCCGGTAATCGTCCTGACCGATTCCGAGTCGTTGACAAGGAGTAGCGTTCCATGTGTGCCTCAAGATGTCAGTAAAACCATAGGAGCCCAGCTGGGCCGAAGCCTATTGGGCTAAGGTCAATCAATCAATCAATCAATCAAATCTTTTATTTGCTAACATAGGTGCATACAGATACAAGTCTTATAAATATGTAATAGAGCCCTATGCTATGCCAGGAGGCGTACAAATTTTTTTGAGCGAGTGGCTCAAGATTGCAAATTAAAATTGACAAAATCTATATATACATATAATAAAACAGTAAAATTGTACATTGTTAGTTTAGGGGAGGTTGTTGCGAATAAGAAGGCGAATAACGATCTGTGTCATTTATTAGGAAACGCTGCTTATATACAGTACTAGTTAAAATATATCGAAATAAATAAGGTACATTAAATAAACTTAAGACTAACACATTTTGGTAATGTCGGTAGTATGTGCCGCGCTCCCTATGTTGTTCGAGCGTGATGATACAGGCAGCCAGTTCGCATTCCTTTCACCTCGGCTAGCTTAGTATGCGCGGGCGCGCGGTGGCGTACGGTCACTGTGCGCTCCTCTAATTAGAATGACTACGTAAGTACGAGCCGCTACATCATTCCCCCGCTAGTGAAACGTACGCAGGGCTTCGATGTCCTTCCTGTTCTCGTGACGTATGCGTGCGTATCTGTGCCTGGTGGTTCTGGCTCAGTGTTGATCCGGAAAGCTGGCTTTAGTCTGTCAACAGTGATGTTGGTGCATCTATTGCGTAACTGGATAGTGAAATATTTATCCTTACGACTGATTACTTCGTACGGGCCAGTGTAGGTCGGCGTCAGAGGTTTGCTTGATGCGTCATTGCGTAGGTAAACATGCGAACATTTATATAGGTCATCGTGAATAAATGTCGCTCGGGATTGGTTAGATTTTCGTTGCGCCTGGGCCTTCTTTAACGCTCCATTCAACTTATTCATGAAGTTTGAAATCGTATCGCGATGTTTTGTAGATTCTTCATAAAATTCTCCGGGTAATCGCAGCGTTTGGCCATATAATAGTTCAGCAGTACTTGCGCCCACGTCTTCTTTTATCGAAGCGCGCAGTCCCAGCAGCACTGTAGGTAGCTCATGTGACCATGTTGTAGATTTTAGTCTTGCAGTGAGTGACGTCTTTAGTGAACGGTGCCATCGTTCTATCACGCCGTTACACTGCGGGTGGTAGGCAGTGGTGCGGGTGCGGTGAATTCCCATGCGTTGCATCAGTTTATTAAATAGGTCAGATTCAAATTGCCTCCCTTGGTCTGTGGTTATGGTTACTGGGCAACCGAATCTCGCGATCCAACCCTCATAGAATGCATTAGCAACCCTTTCTGCGGTTATGTCCTCTAATGGTAAGGCTTCAGGCCATTTGGTAGCCCTGTCTATCATGGTCAATAGATATCGAAAGCCGTCTGAAATAGGTAACGGGCCAACAATATCTATATGCACGTGCTCCAGTCTGTTTGCTTGTTGGAAACTCGCAATAGGTGTTTTCGTGTGTTGTTGCACCTTAGCACGCTGGCACGCGTCGCACGTTCGAGTCCACTCATTTACGTCGCTGTTCATGGAGGGCCACCAGTAGCGAGCAGTGACGAGCTTCCTTGTCGCCCTTATGCCAGGGTGGCTAAGGTCGTGAATCGCTCGAAAAGCTGTTTTTCGAAAGTCTAGTGGCAGATATGGACGAGCAGTGCTTGATGACATCTCACAGGTTACGAGTTTGGCGGTTGAGTTGGGAATGGCGATCTTCTTAAATATGTACTTTCCTTTGTTCGCTAGCATTTTAAATTCTTCGTCTTGTTCTTGTTTTTTTACTAACTCGGTGTAATCGAGTGGTGTCGGGCATGTTATTGTTTCAATTCGTGATAATGCGTCCGCGACCTTGTTGTCCTGGCCGGTTATATGTTGAATATTAGACGTGAACTGTCCGATATATTCAAGGTATCTTGTTCGGCGGGGCGTCTCAGACTTACTGTTTGAAGTCAATGCGTTACAAAGCGGTTTGTGGTCCGTGTAAACGATTAAATCTCGTCCTTCAAACACACGGCGGAAGTGACGTATTGCCATGTAGATTGATAGCAACTCACGGTCGTATGTGCTGTATTTTTGTTGAGCGTCACTGAACTTCTTTGAGAAAAATCCCAGTGGTCTCCACCTGCCGTTGATCTTTTGTTGTATAACGGCACCAGCACATGTGTTTGAAGCGTCTGTCATTAATGCGAAAGGTTCGCTCAGTGATGGATAGAACAACAATGCGCAATTCTTGATATTATCTTCTTTACAATGATTGAATGCTTCTTTTGCCTCTTCTGTCCATTGTATGCTTGTTTTATCGTTTTTCTTGGCGTTGTGAAAGTATTTACTCAATTCTTTTTGATGTTCAGCCGCATGGGGTATACTCGAACGACGTAAATCTTGGATCGTTTTTGGCAATGGATAGGACTGGATTGTTTGTACCTTTTCTTCCGTTGGTGTAATGCCTTCTGGACTAATTGTGTATCCCAGGAAATCGAGTTTTGACTGGCCGAAGATACACTTAGCGACGTTTATTCTTAAACCACTGTCGTTGAGTCGCTTAAACACTTCTTCAAGCTCTCTTCTGTGTACTTCTTGGTTCTCAGAAGCTACCAAAATGTCATCGACAAATGGAAAAACGGGTAGGCCGCGTAGCACGTTGTCGATGTGACGTTGGAATGTCTGGCCTGCGTTCATCAAACCAAAACACATCCTAGTGAACTCGTACAAGCCAAAAGGTGTAATCACGGCTGTCTTCTTTACGTCTTCTTCTCTGTTTTTTATTTGGTAGTAGGCCTTCTGAAGATCAATTTTTGAAAAAATCTTCTTGCCTTGGAGGTTATGTGTAAAGTCATGCAGTCGTGGTATCGGGTAGCGATCGGGAGTGGTTATTGCGTTGAGTCTACGGTAGTCGCCGCAGGATCTGTAGGTACCGTCTTTTTTCAAAACCATGTGCAATGGACTAGCCCATGGGCTATTAGACGGTCGGCAAATTCCTTGGTTCATCATCAGTTGAAATTCTTGTTTTGCAGCGTTATATTTATGCGGCGGTAGTGGTCTCGCATTTGTAAATATCGGCGGGCCGGTGGTTTCGATATAGTGTTCAACTTCACTATTTCCCAGTTTTTTTAAGTTTGGTCTCGTGATGTCTGGGAACTTGGCCAACAGGTCGTGGTAGGGAAGCTTGTCATCGATAGTTCGGATGCTTCCATCTGCCGTGGGTGACAGAAAACCACGTGCCGACAAATTGGTTTTTTTATCCACCAATCGTCGTCCATGGAGATCCACCATAAGTGCGTGGTGGTGCAAAAAATCAGCGCCTAATATCGGCCGACTGACTGTTGCAACCATAAATCGCCAACTGTAGGCACGCCGCATTCCGATGTTGAGAACAATGGTTCGCTCGCCGTATGTGGGTATTTGTGAACCATTTGCTGCATACAAGTAGTTGGTTGGTGTCCGCTGTTTGTCTCGTGCAGTGGCGGGTAAAACGGAAACATTTGCACCAGTGTCGATTAGGAATTTTTGTCCGGTTGATTTGTCGTTTAAAAATAGGCGGTATGTGGATAAATCGTCGACTTCGGCCACCGCCACGGCTTGAGTCTTCTTTAGTTTCCCGGCTTCTCATTTAACATTTCTTTAAAACAGCACGGGCTTCTGCATCGGTATGCTGCTTTTCCGAATTTCTTATGGAAATAGCACACGGCGTTTGTTCTGTCCCGAGATTTCGAGCTAGAACGGCTTCTGAAATTGTGGGATCGGCGTTGAAATTTGCGGGATCGATTCGTTTTTAGCGCTGCGACCTCCTTCGTCAGGGCTTCAATCATGCTGTAGAGCTTCTGGTCTGTAGAATCAGATGTCGCCGCTATTTCGACTGGCGCCGCTGTCGCTGGGGCCTTTGACGTGGTAGGTTGACACTGGCAGGAACACACGGCGTTTACCTCTTTCAGCTGTTCTTGCATCCTGTCTGCCATGGCGGCCAACGAGTCCAGCTTGGATTCATCGCTCACTGCCAACACTGTGCGGGTAGAAGCAGGTAAGTGTCCTTGCCACAACATTTTCAGGGTGTCATCTGGCATCTTTTTCCCAGCAAGGTTTCTCATTCGGCGAAGCAACTGCGATGGTCGTTGATCACCGAGTTCCATTTCATTCAGCAGTTTTTGTAGCTGAATACCCTCGCTATCTTCGTAAACCTCCAACAGTCTTCTTTTTGCTGCGTCGTATCGGCCGGAGTTGGCCGGTGACAAGATGATATCGCTGATTTGGTCGATGTCCTTGATTTCCAGCTGAGCCACAAGAAGTGCAAACTTGCTTTCATCGCCGAGCTTCTGGTTGTGGATTATAACTTCAAATTGGGCAAACCAAAGCTTAGGTCTGTTGCTCCAGAACTTAGGTATGCGTGACTGGACGCTAATTGCTTCGACGTCTTCAGGCGTAGTAGTCTTGTCTGCTTCCGTGACGGGCGGAGACATTTCGAACGCGGGGTCACCACTTTAGGGGAGGTTGTTGCGAATAAGAAGGCGAATAACGATCTGTGTCATTTATTAGGAAACGCTGCTTATATACAGTACTAGTTAAAATATATCGAAATAAATAAGGTACATTAAATAAACTTAAGACTAACACATTTTGGTAATGTCGGTAGTATGTGCCGCGCTCCCTATGTTGTTCGAGCGTGATGATACAGGCAGCCAGTTCGCATTCCTTTCACCTCGGCTAGCTTAGTATGCGCGGGCGCGCGGTGGCGTACGGTCACTGTGCGCTCCTCTAATTAGAATGACTACGTAAGTACGAGCCGCTACATCATTCCCCCGCTAGTGAAACGTACGCAGGGCTTCGATGTCCTTCCTGTTCTCGTGACGTATGCGTGCGTATCTGTGCCTGGTGGTTCTGGCTCAGTGTTGATCCGGAAAGCTGGCTTTAGTCTGTCAACAGTGATGTTGGTGCATCTATTGCGTAACTGGATAGTGAAATATTTATCCTTACGACTGATTACTTCGTACGGGCCAGTGTAGGTCGGCGTCAGAGGTTTGCTTGATGCGTCATTGCGTAGGTAAACATGCGAACATTTATATAGGTCATCGTGAATAAATGTCGCTCGGGATTGGTTAGATTTTCGTTGCGCCTGGGCCTTCTTTAACGCTCCATTCAACTTATTCATGAAGTTTGAAATCGTATCGCGATGTTTTGTAGATTCTTCATAAAATTCTCCGGGTAATCGCAGCGTTTGGCCATATAATAGTTCAGCAGTACTTGCGCCCACGTCTTCTTTTATCGAAGCGCGCAGTCCCAGCAGCACTGTAGGTAGCTCATGTGACCATGTTGTAGATTTTAGTCTTGCAGTGAGTGACGTCTTTAGTGAACGGTGCCATCGTTCTATCACGCCGTTACACTGCGGGTGGTAGGCAGTGGTGCGGGTGCGGTGAATTCCCATGCGTTGCATCAGTTTATTAAATAGGTCAGATTCAAATTGCCTCCCTTGGTCTGTGGTTATGGTTACTGGGCAACCGAATCTCGCGATCCAACCCTCATAGAATGCATTAGCAACCCTTTCTGCGGTTATGTCCTCTAATGGTAAGGCTTCAGGCCATTTGGTAGCCCTGTCTATCATGGTCAATAGATATCGAAAGCCGTCTGAAATAGGTAACGGGCCAACAATATCTATATGCACGTGCTCCAGTCTGTTTGCTTGTTGGAAACTCGCAATAGGTGTTTTCGTGTGTTGTTGCACCTTAGCACGCTGGCACGCGTCGCACGTTCGAGTCCACTCATTTACGTCGCTGTTCATGGAGGGCCACCAGTAGCGAGCAGTGACGAGCTTCCTTGTCGCCCTTATGCCAGGGTGGCTAAGGTCGTGAATCGCTCGAAAAGCTGTTTTTCGAAAGTCTAGTGGCAGATATGGACGAGCAGTGCTTGATGACATCTCACAGGTTACGAGTTTGGCGGTTGAGTTGGGAATGGCGATCTTCTTAAATATGTACTTTCCTTTGTTCGCTAGCATTTTAAATTCTTCGTCTTGTTCTTGTTTTTTTACTAACTCGGTGTAATCGAGTGGTGTCGGGCATGTTATTGTTTCAATTCGTGATAATGCGTCCGCGACCTTGTTGTCCTGGCCGGTTATATGTTGAATATTAGACGTGAACTGTCCGATATATTCAAGGTATCTTGTTCGGCGGGGCGTCTCAGACTTACTGTTTGAAATCAATGCGTTACAAAGCGGTTTGTGGTCCGTGTAAACGATTAAATCTCGTCCTTCAAACACACGGCGGAAGTGACGTATTGCCATGTAGATTGATAGCAACTCACGGTCGTATGTGCTGTATTTTTGTTGAGCGTCACTGAACTTCTTTGAGAAAAATCCCAGTGGTCTCCACCTGCCGTTGATCTTTTGTTGTATAACGGCACCAGCACATGTGTTTGAAGCGTCTGTCATTAATGCGAAAGGTTCGCTCAGTGATGGATAGAACAACAATGCGCAATTCTTGATATTATCTTCTTTACAATGATTGAATGCTTCTTTTGCCTCTTCTGTCCATTGTATGCTTGTTTTATCGTTTTTCTTGGCGTTGTGAAAGTATTTACTCAATTCTTTTTGATGTTCAGCCGCATGGGGTATACTCGAACGACGTAAATCTTGGATCGTTTTTGGCAATGGATAGGACTGGATTGTTTGTACCTTTTCTTCCGTTGGTGTAATGCCTTCTGGACTAATTGTGTATCCCAGGAAATCGAGTTTTGACTGGCCGAAGATACACTTAGCGACGTTTATTCTTAAACCACTGTCGTTGAGTCGCTTAAACACTTCTTCAAGCTCTCTTCTGTGTACTTCTTGGTTCTCAGAAGCTACCAAAATGTCATCGACAAATGGAAAAACGGGTAGGCCGCGTAGCACGTTGTCGATGTGACGTTGGAATGTCTGGCCTGCGTTCATCAAACCAAAACACATCCTAGTGAACTCGTACAAGCCAAAAGGTGTAATCACGGCTGTCTTCTTTACGTCTTCTTCTCTGTTTTTTATTTGGTAGTAGGCCTTCTGAAGATCAATTTTTGAAAAAATCTTCTTGCCTTGGAGGTTATGTGTAAAGTCATGCAGTCGTGGTATCGGGTAGCGATCGGGAGTGGTTATTGCGTTGAGTCTACGGTAGTCGCCGCAGGATCTGTAGGTACCGTCTTTTTTCAAAACCATGTGCAATGGACTAGCCCATGGGCTATTAGACGGTCGGCAAATTCCTTGGTTCATCATCAGTTGAAATTCTTGTTTTGCAGCGTTATATTTATGCGGCGGTAGTGGTCTCGCATTTGTAAATATCGGCGGGCCGGTGGTTTCGATATAGTGTTCAACTTCACTATTTCCCAGTTTTTTTAAGTTTGGTCTCGTGATGTCTGGGAACTTGGCCAACAGGTCGTGGTAGGGAAGCTTGTCATCGATAGTTCGGATGCTTCCATCTGCCGTGGGTGACAGAAAACCACGTGCCGACAAATTGGTTTTTTTATCCACCAATCGTCGTCCATGGAGATCCACCATAAGTGCGTGGTGGTGCAAAAAATCAGCGCCTAATATCGGCCGACTGACTGTTGCAACCATAAATCGCCAACTGTAGGCACGCCGCATTCCGATGTTGAGAACAATGGTTCGCTCGCCGTATGTGGGTATTTGTGAACCATTTGCTGCATACAAGTAGTTGGTTGGTGTCCGCTGTTTGTCTCGTGCAGTGGCGGGTAAAACGGAAACATTTGCACCAGTGTCGATTAGGAATTTTTGTCCGGTTGATTTGTCGTTTAAAAATAGGCGGTATGTGGATAAATCGTCGACTTCGGCCACCGCCACGGCTTGAGTCTTCTTTAGTTTCCCGGCTTCTCATTTAACATTTCTTTAAAACAGCACGGGCTTCTGCATCGGTATGCTGCTTTTCCGAATTTCTTATGGAAATAGCACACGGCGTTTGTTCTGTCCCGAGATTTCGAGCTAGAACGGCTTCTGAAATTGTGGGATCGGCGTTGAAATTTGCGGGATCGATTCGTTTTTAGCGCTGCGACCTCCTTCGTCAGGGCTTCAATCATGCTGTAGAGCTTCTGGTCTGTAGAATCAGATGTCGCCGCTATTTCGACTGGCGCCGCTGTCGCTGGGGCCTTTGACGTGGTAGGTTGACACTGGCAGGAACACACGGCGTTTACCTCTTTCAGCTGTTCTTGCATCCTGTCTGCCATGGCGGCCAACGAGTCCAGCTTGGATTCATCGCTCACTGCCAACACTGTGCGGGTAGAAGCAGGTAAGTGTCCTTGCCACAACATTTTCAGGGTGTCATCTGGCATCTTTTTCCCAGCAAGGTTTCTCATTCGGCGAAGCAACTGCGATGGTCGTTGATCACCGAGTTCCATTTCATTCAGCAGTTTTTGTAGCTGAATACCCTCGCTATCTTCGTAAACCTCCAACAGTCTTCTTTTTGCTGCGTCGTATCGGCCGGAGTTGGCCGGTGACAAGATGATATCGCTGATTTGGTCGATGTCCTTGATTTCCAGCTGAGCCACAAGAAGTGCAAACTTGCTTTCATCGCCGAGCTTCTGGTTGTGGATTATAACTTCAAATTGGGCAAACCAAAGCTTAGGTCTGTTGCTCCAGAACTTAGGTATGCGTGACTGGACGCTAATTGCTTCGACGTCTTCAGGCGTAGTAGTCTTGTCTGCTTCCGTGACGGGCGGAGACATTTCGAACGCGGGGTCACCACTTTAGGGGAGGTTGTTGCGAATAAGAAGGCGAATAACGATCTGTGTCATTTATTAGGAAACGCTGCTTATATACAGTACTAGTTAAAATATATCGAAATAAATAAGGTACATTAAATAAACTTAAGACTAACACATTTTGGTAATGTCGGTAGTATGTGCCGCGCTCCCTATGTTGTTCGAGCGTGATGATACAGGCAGCCAGTTCGCATTCCTTTCACCTCGGCTAGCTTAGTATGCGCGGGCGCGCGGTGGCGTACGGTCGCTGTGCGCTCCTCTAATTAGAATGACTACGTAAGTACGAGCCGCTACATCATTAATTAGCGCAAAAACCACTGAACCGATCCTGTTCAAATTTTGCATACATAATCCTTATAGGACCCTTAATGATATAGGCTATATTTTATCACGCTATTTGCTATGGGGGGTGAGCAATATTGCATTTTGTCGGTTTTAAACGAGTTACCCCGAGTTCGAATCCCACCTACAATTTATATTTCTGTCAATGTTTTATCTTATTGTTTTTGGAAAAAAAATACTTTTACCATTTTTTCATAAGAAAATCAACATTCCTATTTGATTTCTCCCAAATATTTTGTAAAAACTAATCAAAACACGTTATAAAATCCAAGCGTCCACGAAATTCACATACTACAATGTTACATTAGTCCATTTAGCTGCCAATTTATCTACTGAAATGAAAATCATCACGCTATCATGGACGAAGAGCGGGGCAGTCATTTATGACATTTATATGAGAACGTCTATTTTGCTTAATTTTCATCGAACATTGCAGCGCGATCGATTAATGACTAGACTGGGACGTAACACGGTGGTGGTTCGAATCCCAAGAGGTGTTTTAGAAAAAGCTTTTTTTTATTTTTGTAACATTTTTTTTCACATATTTTTGCATTCTCACAATTTTTTTAACAAAAATATTACCAAAAGATATTATTATTATTGTTTAACAAAAAAAAACCCATGGAGACAAATTTTACAACTGCGGAGTTGCACCCCGTTTTCAAAATACAAACAATGACATCCTTCTTCTTCTTCCTGCCCTTATCCCATATTACTTGGGGTCGGTGCAACACGTTTTCTTCTTCCATTCTGTCCTGTCGTCCGTCACACTATCCTCACACTATCATCTGCCCTTTTCTTTCATATCAATCCTTACACAATCCATCCATCTTTTCTTTGGCCTTCCTCTCCCTCTCCATTCTCAAGAACTCTTTTAGTAACGTGCTTTTAATTTCTCCTCTTCACATGACCACACTAAGACAAACGATTTCCTTTCGAAATACAAACATCCATTTATTTTTTTTTAACTAAAGGCTATTTATATTTTAGGTGATTTCTTCCACTCTAGGAAGGAGCACGAGGGAATGTCAGACTTTCACTGACCAAAACCCACACCTTTGTATGTTCCTTCTTCGCTTTGCGTTCCAGGACTCCGGGTGGAGGTGATCAGCAGTAACGACCTCTCACGTCCGGTCCTGGTATAGAGAAAGAAGGTATGGAAAGCAGTCATCACTTCCTTCCGCAAATAAAGCGAAGAAGGTAGCAGAAAGCGCAAAGATGATGCCCTTGGCATTACGAGTCGCAGGGCGATTCCATGCTACCGTTAGCGCGGAGTTTTGGACGGTGCACTATTGGCATTTCGCTGTTGAATAAAGACTGGTCTTAGTCGACTGACGTTGCGTTATGTGCCACGCGCACCTAAAAGAGATACCATAAGCGAACGGCCCTAACGGGCTTCGATAGCTGGAAAATTGTTCGTATAGGGCATCTAAAGGAACAAAGTGGGTATTTTTTACTGCTCTGCTTACTACCCGTAAAAATCGAGAGTTTACAGACTGCGTTTGATCATCAGCATGTGAAGTCGGCTAGGTGAAAATACTCGCACACAAGAATTCGTTTATTATTCTCACTAAAGAAAAACATTTATTTGGTGTATTAGGGTGTCAGTCAAATACCGCACCAGAAAATTCCTGCCTCAATAAACAGGTCATATAAACACAAAAAAATGATGGTGATCGGTAAACGCCCTATACATATGACACCTGGGAAGTGTCCAAATGGCGATGGGAGGGGCCTAAGGATGTCCTGTTTCGCACGGTTTCAGCCACGTTGCTTCACTCTAGGAGGTGACTGCTTTCCATTCCTCCTCCCAGCAGGAGGATTCTGATTTTGACCCGCAAACAGTAGGTACGGCGGTAATCCGCCCTAGCGGGATAACTTCGATCGTAAGGTCCACCGTGTCTTCCCGCCGAATCTAAAACATCTACCTCCCGAAACACTCATGTTCGGTTAGGACCTGCGTAAAGCGCAAGGTGAGGACGTCATGACTCTGTAGTCTCTCTTTAAAGAGTGAATTTACTCGTATAATAGTAATAATCGTGGTGTGCCAAAATTAGTCGCCCTAGAATGTAAATTGCAACTAAAAGAACACTGTGGAATTTAGTTGGTAAAAGTCTGATACTCTCTCTCGGTCCACCTAGAGTGGGAGAAGGTATTTGGTGGTTACCCAACAAAAAAAGAGGCAAATACTAAAGGCGGTTATCTGCCCTAATTTGGTTTTTGAAGAACAAATCATTTTAATTTTGATTTTATCGCAATATGAACTAAACTAACGACTTTACCCATAGAGTAGACAACTATTTAGAATGCGAACTCTGCGGCTCTGTACTTCGTTGATGTTTTTAAGGCAATTGACGTCGTGCGGAAGAAAAATCCGGGTGTTACCATTGGGTGGATCGCCCGGAGGACACGTTAGAGCATAAAGTACTGGTGGGCCACGCTTAGGCGGAGCACCACCGTGTCCTTGTGGGGACGATCGGTGACAGCAACCTCTCGCGCTGGGCACTGGTACAGGCCATGATCCAGAGCAAGGAGTAGTGGCAAGTAGTCCCCTCACACCCCAGTCGCTGGGATTCCGACCCCAATTTAGAGCCACCGTAGGAGTGGCTTGCGAATGGCGAGCAATGGGTAGTTTACCATCTGGCTGTCCGGTAATAATCCAGACGGTCAACCGTGGGTATTGTTCCACGAGTGCTTCAAAGAGATTTTAGCGAACTATAGGTGCCCAGCAGGTTCGAAGCCTCTAGGGCCATGGGCGAGCTTCCGAAAGGAAAACCCGGAACCCTGGAACGAAGGCAAAGAAGTAACGAGGTAAGGTTTAGTCAGTAAAAGTCTGACTCACCTTCTGAGAAGTCATTCTGATGATTTTCCACCTAAACAAGAAACCTGGGCGCGCCGTCATTGCGGCGGTAAGTTTCCTCTTAGAGGAGTGGTTGGAAAGAGATCCTCACGTTCCGTATGCCGTAGGTCCTCACCAGACACGGTAAGTTCGGGAGGCTCCTGCATCGGATTCAGGGGAAAAGGGCGCCCCAGCCAGACTTGGGCGCACTGTCTGGACCGCCCGGAGGACACGGTGGAGCACACGGTAGAGGTATGGCGGTTGCCTTCTTCTGCGAAGCAGTAATGCTAGCCAAGGAGGCGGCCGACCGCGAGCGCGAAAGAGAACGACCCTAACGCCCTCGCCGCCGTCAGGATCACAAGAACGATTTCCGACCACCGTAGGTGCAAGCTTGCGGACGGCGAACACTGGGTAGCTTGCCGTCCAGCAGTCCGGTAATAACCCGGACCGAGTCAAGTCGTCAACTGTTCCACGAGCGCCTCAGGGAGATGTCAGCAAACTGTAGGGGCCCGTGGCACGGCCGAAGCCTCTGGGGACGTGGATCAGTATTCCGAAAGATAAGCTCGGTGTCCCAAAATTGAAGGCAACACAGGAACGGGGGTGGCGTTTAGTCAGTAAAAGTCTGACATGCCCTCCCGCTCCATTTAACAGCAGGAGAAGTCATTCTGATGTTTACCCATCTGAATTATAAAACCTAAACAAGAAATCTACTGGGGCTATGGTTTCGCTTCTGAAAGGGAGACCCTGGAACGTAAAGCAAGGAAGGAATATAGAAGTGAGTCTTAGCCAGTAATAATCTGACACGCACTTCCGCTTCACAGAAGAGCGAAAGTCATTAGATGATTTCCCAACAAAAAAAAGTACTAATTGGAGTTTTAACTTAAACAGTTTTATGTAAAATTAATTAATCAGATGTTTTCGGAAGTATAGGATTAGTTATAAGCAACTTTTGTGCAGTTTTACGAACTTAACGCGGACGAAGTTGCGGGCAACAGCTAGTATTCATATATAATTATTTGAAAAACATGCATACTGACGGTATTTAATTTAGTGATCATGCACTTGGATTACGTTAGACCTAAACAACGAATTATTCTCTAATAATTATTAATTATAAATGTCACAAAAAAAAATAGTCAAAAATATAAAAAAAAAATCAAAAAGAGGTCATTCATAAAGGAACCCTGGGGTCCTAAGTCACAAGGTAAAGAAGACACATACAAGTGGATTTTAGTCAGTAAAAGTCTAACACGCGTTCCCACTCCAGCCTAAAGCAGGAAAAGTCATTAAAAAAACCTACATTGAAAAGCCAACAAAATTTCCTAAAACCTACTTTTAATCCCATTGAATAACTTCATTCTGTGAAACCGTGATTCGACCGGACGCCTGATATCCGATCCGGCGGTAAACCGGATCCGAACCCGTCACACTAGAGAATAGTTCGGACAGCAATGGAGTTTGATAGAGTGTTTTTGCCTATGCCGAATAAATTGATTTGACGTTCACATATCACGGAGCTTTTACGAATAGTTTTCCAATATAAAGCTTGTTTGTGTGGATGGGTATGTTTTCATGCGTGTATATGAGTGTGAGTGCTCATAGATAGGTTTATTTTATCAGCCATGTTCATCCTATGAAATAGGTAACACATAGTAATAAATGTGAGAATGAATGACTATAGAGTGCGTCTAATGAAAGCGCGACCTAAAGTTTTTTTTTTAATTTAATTGGCAACATTATTCAGCCCCAACTGTAGGAAATAAAAAAAATTGAGAAGTGTCAAGACATGATTCTCCTACTAGTTAGTAATACCACGTACGAAATTTTTGGATTCAACCACTTTTTCTTAAGTCGCGCTTTCATTAGACGGACTATAACACATAGTAATAAATGTCAGAGTAAATGACTAGTCGACCACATTCAGAGGCTAGAGGGAAGACTAGTTATTAAATTAATAAGAGAAGTTATAAATTTGACTAGTCTGTGTGTCTAGTAGCTAGTGGCCCTGACTGCAATGCCGAACATCGTGGGTTCGCTTTCCACCCAGGACAAATGTTTGTGTGATAAGCGCGATCTTTTGTACCGTTCTGGGTGCAATTTTTCTGTGTATGTATTAAGAACTAGCTATAGCCCACAGCTTCGCCCGCGTACATAAGATATAGCCTATGTCACTCGGGAATACAGCAGTTTTCTATTGGTGAAAAAAATTTAGCAATCGGACCAGTACTTCCACAGATTACCTCATCCAAACGAAAAAACAAACTTTACCTCTTTATTATATTATAGTGTAGCCATTAGTGCTGTGCACTCCCTGAGGTATGTGCGCGGCGAGACGGGGGGGAGAATTGACTGCTACGCTCTGTCAGTGCGCCGTCAACGCTCGTGGCGGCAGGTAGTGTTATCTGTATCGGACTGTCTATGTCAGACGCACATGGGATAAATATTCAAAGATGAGTCGTGCGTTATCTCGTGATATAAAGACTGCCATTTTTAAGGTGGCTGAATATTTTATGAAAAGAAAAGCAGACAAAGAAAGCTTTGAATTTAAAAATGATGTGAATATTGCCAAAATCGTTGCGGAGGCTACGGGGTACAGCAAAAGAACCGTGCATAATGTGATTTCTGCGGGTTATTTATCAATTGAAAATTCAAGCCAATTAAAATTTCAATTTCCAAAAAAACTAAAAGTTCTAAAGAAAAAACACGTTGTGGATGATTTTGACCTTGGAGTTATCAGAAGAAAAATTCATCAGTTTTACGAAGTTGACAAAAAAATACCAAGTGTCCGTAAGTTACTATCAAGTTTGAGAAAGGATGGCATATTGACTTGTGGACGGGAATATTTAAGACAGCTTTTACACAAAATGGGCTACCGTTTCAAAAAATGCAAATCAAAGAGACTTCTTCTTATAGAGCAGCCTAATATTACAGTGTGGCGGAAAAAATATCTAACACAAATCAGAAATTACAGAACGCAAAACCGCAACATATATTTTCTTGATGAAACATACATCAACGCCGGTCACCATGCCAGCAAATGTTGGCAATCATCGTCAGAACCCGGAATTCATGCTGATGTTGGGAAAGGACGGCGATTGGTAATTCTTCACGCTGGTTGTCGAAATGGCTTATTGGATGATGCATTGACTATATTCAAATCAGATGCTAGAACCGGTGACTATCATGGAGATATGAGCGGACCTACTTTTTATAAGTGGGTAGATGAAAAGTTAAAAGATAAGTTGCTGCCGAATTCTGTAGTTGTAATGGACAACGCGTCTTACCACAGCGTTCAGGTTGAGAAGAAACCAACTATATCAAGCCTCAAAAGTGAAATGCAGAACTGGTTGCTACGCCATAATGTAGAATTTTCAGGAACCATGACAAAGGCTCAACTGCTACTTCTTATCAAAAATACACAAAAAGAACCCGTGTATAGAATTGACGAACTCCTGAAAGCCAGTGGACACACTGTTCTGCGTTTACCTCCGTACCATCCGGATTTAAATCCAATTGAGTTGGTCTGGGCTGATATTAAAAACAACATAGCCCAAAACTATATTAATTCTTCTCTAGACGAAAAAATAATCTTATTGGATAAATTGTTTTCGGAATTCACGGCGGAAAAATGGCAGAGATGCGACGATCATGTCCAGAAAAATGAAAACGATTACTGGAGTCGCGATAGTAGGTTCGATAATGTTATCGATTCATTCATAATAAATTTGCAAGACTCTGATTCAAGTTCCGGTGGCGAAGTGGAAGATGAAGATGATGACGAAATCGAAGATGAAGTTGAAACGGAATCTATGTCAGAATAACTTTCGTTAGAATATATAATTGTTTGTTAATATAAAAAAGTCCTGCTTTGAATTATAAGTTTAGTTCTTATTTGTCACCTGCACATTTTTAATAAAATAGGAGTATATTTGGGTTATATTTTAATCAACTAAGTAAGTATAATATATTACAGATAGCCTCCGACCGTCGTCCCGCCCCAAGTCTTGCTTTAGAAATGCACACTGAAATCGTAAGATCTGTCCGACATGTATCGATCTCATGTGAACTCATGCACTTTTTTCTTCGCCTCCCACCTCGCCGCGCATACCTCAGGCAGTGCACAGCACTAATGGCCACACCATAGACAAAAGTAAGTAAGTATCTTTATCAGTCATCTAGTACTCAGCGTAGGCTCTGCTTATTTCGAAACTACATAGCGTTATGTGGAAGTTGTATTATTATTGAATAATTACTTCCGGTAGTCTCGGTAGAACGACCGGGTTAGTCAACATTTTACTGACTACAACCTACTTGTGAGAGCTGTGGTGTGCTACGAGTTGTAAGCCGCGCGTTCAAGCCCAACCAAACTCAATACTTTGTATAATTTATCTCATCAACACTTCTCTCAAAACGGTGAAGAAAAACATCGTGAGAAAACTGTCATGTCCTATAGTCCGTCTAATGAAAGCGCAACTTGAGAAAAAGAGGTTAAATCCAAAAAAAAATGTATGTTATAAATAGTAATTGTGTGTGCTAAATAGTAGGAGAATCATGTTTTGACACTTTAAAAAAAAATTATTTCCTACAATAGCGGCTGAATAATGTTACCAATTATATTTAAAAAAAAACTCCAGGTCGCGCTTTCATTAGGCGCACTCTAGAACCAAAAATTCGAAGACATGTGATATCCACCAACTAACACTGGGTTCGCGTGGCGGATTACGGCCCACTCCCTCTCCTAGAGAGGAGGCCCAGCAGTGATATTTGACTCGTATATGTACGTATGTTTTGTAAAACTGTGTTAAAATTGTTATCAGCTCCTCGATTAAAACCTTTCCGATAACTTATCTGACATTCGATTCGCTTGGACAGTGATAATTTTAATTTAAAATAGTCGTATTAAGGTAATACCTACGTAATATTTGCTTGATAATAATATGGGATATCGATTGTCAGTATTACATTGTCACATTGCAAACCTATGACATACATTCCGGTACATGTCACATTATATGTATTGGAATGTATGTCATAGGTTTTAGTAGGCTGACAAATGTTTGCTTGCTTGCTTGCTTGCTTGTGTGTATGTGGATCTATATGGTTAAGGAAAAGTTAGCCGTTATATAAACAGACGTAGAAAGCGACTTTTTTATACTATGAACAGATTACGTTGATCTTATCTATAAAAGGAGAAACTAACTGACTGACGTATCAACGAACAGCCAAAACTACTGGGACTAGAAGCGTGAAATTTTGCACAAAGTTTCCTTTATGACGTAAGCGAGCACTAAGAAAAGATCCAAAATTCACCCTTAAGAGGACGAAACGGAGGTCCAAAATTATGCATGGCGAAAACTTTTTTCAGAAGCTAGTACTATTTATTTATTCAAACTTCATACAATACTAGGCAGCAAAGGTGGAATGAATGCGTTAGGCATACCTAGGTCTCGTCCTTGACAGCAAAACAGCAATCAGTAACATAGCAATAAGTAACACAGCAACATGTAACAGAGAGAACGTATTCTTGTATCTTAAGAGAATGTGTTCATCTGTGAGGTGACTTAAAAATAAGGACTATATAACTGTATTGACTGTATTGACTGACTATCCCAACCTACTGATTATATTTTAATAAAAATAAAATATTCCCATTCAGTCCGTCTACCGTCAATCCAGATAAAAGCTCAAGTATTTTCCTCCACCATATCAAGTCGTTTTTGCTAAATAAAACCTTTTTGTAAAACATACTCAACTCTTTTTATTACCTACGTAGCATGCATAAAAAACCATGCTACGAATAATAAAAGGCCTACGCTGCCTACGCGGCCTACGCTTGCTACGGCGTAGCTGTCACGGAAGGTTTGCGACAGTGTCGTAGCACAGGGCTGTCCAAACCATGGACGACTCCGGGCCCGTTGAAACTGATTAGGGTTATTTTATCGATCTTATTATGACAGTTATGGTCTTGAATGTGTGTGTAGATTCACGTGCATCTATTTTTCCATGTGTATTTAAAAAAATACGATTATTTTATATCTTTAGTTGGTACAAACAAAAAATAAATAACATAATAAGAGTAAAGAATCGGGGAATTGTGTTTGTACATACACTTGCAATATAATCTCTTCTGCGTACTTGGCTAATTGTTGTTGAGGTTGACCACCGTAGCCTAAATCAGTAGTATTTTTATAAAACCTTTTTTTTTTAAATAATAATTAAAGATTCTAAGGTGTTGTCGGCCCAGACTTACGGGTTGTAAGTATAGTCCTCGATTCAAACCCCGCCAGGGCGATTACTTTGTGTAGTTTTTTCCATAACCTTTCTGAAAAACAGTCAAGATAATTCTCATGGTGAGGAAACCGGTATGTGCTGGATCCAAAAAATCGAAGACATCCACCAACCCGCACTGTGGCCGCGCGTTGTATTACAGCCCATTCCCTCTCTTAGAGAAGTGCCCGCAGTTGGAACATTATTACGCTGATTGTATTTGCTGTTTTATTTTATCTGTCATACTTAAAATTTGTAATTCTTAATACATTTTGGTAGACTGGCCTGTTGGTCTAGTGGTCATGGCCCTGACTGCTACGCCGTAGGTCGTGGGTTCGATTCCCACCCAGGACAAATGTTTGTGTGATGAACATGATAATTTGTTCTGTGTCTGGGTGTTATTTATCAACAATATGTATGTATTTAGAAATATATAAGTATGTTTATCAGTTGTCTAGTACCCATAACACAAGCTCTGCTTAGCTTGGGACTAGAGGGCGTTGTGTGATAGTTGTGGAATAGATATATTCATTTTTTTCTGTTATAAATTATTTCATCATTACTACCCTCCAAAAAGGTAACATTATAAGGCTGATTATGATATGGTTTTTTGCTTATACGTTTTAATTCTTCATTAATTTTCCTTTTACGTCTTTGTGACGTGCAAATATAAACCGCGGGCCGCACTTTAACCAGCCCTGCAGTAGCAGATAATATATTTCTTTTCCGCGACGTCGCACCTGACAATTTACACTGGATGACTTGCAAGAATAATGTATTGAATCGATTATTTGTGTACGGTGTAATTTTAGATCGTGTATTAGCTTTATATTGGTAAAAGATACAATATAGAACCATGGAACATCACAATTTTCAACATAGCAACCAGTAATATAGAAACCAGTAGAGATGTCAGTAATCTGTAAGGCCCAGCAGGGTCGAAGCATTTGGGCCATGGGTTATGTGAAATTAAACTCTGTAGCCCTGGAACGAAGGCAAACAAGTACCAGGAGAGTGTTATAGTCAGTAAAAGTCTGACATGCCCTCGGTTATGTGAATGTGAACCCCGAGGCCTTGAAACGAGGTCAAAGAAGAAAAACAAGTATGATATAGTCAGTAATTAAAAGTCTGTCAGCTCTGTCGCTCCGCCCAGAACAGGAGAAGTCATTGGACGATTTCCCATCAAAAAAGGCTGTACAAATATAAACCGCGGGCCGCGCTTTAACCAGCCCTGCAGTAGCAGATAATATATCGAGGGTATAGTGTTCAAACCCAATAAGTGTCGAAAAATCAAAAATCGTTTTATTAGTGCATCTTGATGCATTTTTACGCTCTTTCCAGTGGTCTAATCCAATAAGTGGAATTCGCAGTAGAAACAAAGTTACGTTAGGTAATAACCCAATAAAGTCACCGTGTTTAGCCAATACTTAAAAACTGGTACCCTATAAAGCGTGTTATCTTGTTAAATAATATTTTTATTTCACGCTTAAACCACATAAAGCTTATTATTGGCGTTGAGTGTTCAAGAATTTCAACTAAAATCACCCAACGGCTTCGAGGCAATAATCACTATCTGTATTTATCGGGTTTTACCTTTAAATACGTCGATAAAAAAAACAACAAAAACCAAAAGCTAAATCAAAACAAATGTATTTGTCGGGTTTTATTGTTCGATTATATTTAAAAAGTAAAAAGTTATGTCTAGTTATATGGTACGGTACTAGCTGTTACCCGCGACTTTGTCCGCGTTAAGTTCGAAAAGAGTCCTATCAATCTGTGCTTGTAATTCATTTCGAAAGCATCGAAATTATTAATTTAACTTTGATAAAAACCGTTTAAAAGAAAAAACACAAATGACCAAGAGGAAACATGTTGTGTACTAATGTATTACGACCAGATGTACGAACGTCAATGAGCCGAAAGAGTATTTTGCAAGGGTCGTAGCAGTTGGCGTTTCTGCTTAACCCTAGTGAAGGGTTAGGTTAATCTATTGGGCATGCCATCATTATGGCGGTAAGATCCCCTCTTTGAGGAGTGGTTGGAAAGACGTCACGTCGTCCTCACCTTCCTTATGACGCAAGTCCTTACCGGGCATGGTAAGTTCGGAAGGTTCCTGCATCAGATTTAAGCGGAAGAAACATCTGGGTGTCACCACCATGTGGATCACCCAGAGGACACGGTGGAACTGCTTGGGCGGAGCACCGCCGCATCCTCGTGAAGGCGATCGGCGGCAGCTACCTCTCGCACTGGTTTTCTGGTACAGGCCAAGTTCCGGAGCGAGAAGGAGTAGCAGGCGGTCGCCTCCTTCTGCGAAGCCGTAATGCTGGTGAAGAAGGCAGCCGCACGCGAGTGGGAAGGCCCTCCTGCCCCTGCCGCCAGAATTCCAATTCCAATTTCCAATCAGCATAGCGGGCTTGCGGACGGCGAGCAATGGGTAGCTAGCCGTTCGGCAGTCCGGTAATAATCCGAACCGAGCCCAAGTCGTCATCGGCACGCGCCTCAAAGAGATGTCAGCAAAACTGTACAGCTGTGTGCACACCATGATCGAAGCCTCTGGAGCCACAGGTTAGCTTCTGAAAGGAAAACCTGAGACCCTGGAACAAAGGCGGAGAAAATGTCATCCCGTCATCTCATTCAATAAATCACTAATGTGATCGAAGGAGGTAGCTGTAAATATGAGGGATAGGATATCCTCTCGCTTCGTGATGCTCCGGGTGTCAAGCTTTAGGGAGATTCCCAAGCACGCAAGCACGGGCTTGTGATGGTGCCATCGAGCCGTCGAGTGAAAGCAAGTCCAAGTCAACGGCGTGACTCCAAGTGAAGTCAGCAAATGGAAAGGTCCTCTACGGCCGATGTCTGCTAGGACTGCGAGACTTTTGACAGAGTTACTTTCCATAAGAATTTTAGCTCCGATGACATTTCTCTGCAGAGTTACACAATTTTGGCAGAAGACAATAAAAGAAAAAAATCGGGACACCAACCTTCAGCTGGATAACGTGTACTGATAGCGCAAAATCGTAGATGAATTCAAAAACTACAAACGTCGTATTTGTTTACAACAGCACTCATAAAAAAATTGCGGGAGGGTTTAAATTCCTTATTCATTTACCCAGTATTTTTGGTGTATATTTGCCTGACGTGTGAAGTATGAAGTATGTCCAACTTTTAAAAATGAAAAAGTAACACGGTACTTCATGGCAAGACTGGAGTCAGATTTACTGGCTTCTGACTATCCGTAACGACTGCCAAAGATCTACAAATGGCAGCCGGGACCTACGGCTTGACGTGTTTTCCGAGGCAAGAAGGGAACTCGCTGTGTTAAAATGGTCACCCATCCACAGACCAACCTTGGCAAGCGTTGCTTAACCTTGAAGATTGATCCGTGCGGCTGTTATTATCTAGCCACGAGCTCCTCGAAATAGGTAAAGTACATAACAAGTTTAATTTCTCTAGATCTAAAACCCAATAAGTCGGTACCCTTTGTAACTTATATTTTTATTACTACAAAATGGACTACCTCAGAAACTTAATAATACTGTTTTACACTAATTCAACGTATCCACTTTTATCATAAATACTCATTATAATGATATTATTTGAATAACATAGGTATTTTTGCCCATAAAACTTAAATATTGAATATCTCAAAAGTGTAAATTTCGTACTTATTGGGTTTGAGCACTATACCCTCGATATTTCTTTTCCGCGACGTCGCACCTGACAATTTACACTGGCTGACTTGCAAGAATAATGTATTGAATCGATTATTTGTGTACGGTGTAATTTTAGATCGTATATTAGCTTATGTTAGTGAGGAACTCGTGGCTAGATAATAACAGTCACACGGGTCGATCTTAAAGGTTAAGCAACGCTTGCCAAGGTTGGTTTGTGGATGGGTGACCATCTTAACGTAACGAGTTTTCTCCGTGCCTCAGAAAGCACGTTAAGCCGTAGGTCTCGGCTGTCATTTGTGGATCTTTGGCAGTCGTCACGGATAGTCAGAAGCCAGTAAATCTGACTACAGTCTAGCCATGAAGTACCGTCGCGTTATCCCAGTTAATGGGTTGTGGAGGTCTGGTAGGCAGTCGCTCCTCGTAAAATACTGGTACTCAGCTAAATCCGGCTTGACTGGGAGCCGACCCCAATATAGTTGGGAAAAGGCTAGGCAGATGAGGTATGGGACCATAAAAACGTGTTGAGCTAATACTAAGTAATAAAGGACAAGTGCATGAAAAAAGGTCCACTATGAGCAGGATACCTTTATTCACTTACAGGTCTCTTGCTAAAAATTATTTCCCAACATTCTTTCTTGTTGTATTAACTGCAAAACGTTGTTTAGCAAGGTCCTATAATTAGTTAACTAAGCTTTGGATTTCCTTCAAATTATCTGCGAGGGCAAATCAGGGGTATCTGTTAGGGACTTGTTCATAGTTAAGTTACCCTTATTATGGACGGCTTTAAGGGTCGAGTAACTTCCCTAAGTTACCCCAAGAGTGTCCTAAGTTTCAGGAAGTTGGTAACATTGGAGATGGCAGATATGGGGGTGATGTTTTGACAGTGTTTTGTTTTGGTTTGAAATGAAATCTGAGGAGAGGAGATAAAGGTGTCTTTCAACTCTACTTGGCTCAAAATTATTTTATTTTAAATAGGTCTATTCGATGCTGTCATTTGTAGATCTTTCATCACCATCATCATCATTATCTCAGCTTAAAGACGTCCGCTGTTGGACATAGGCCACCCCCAAGTATCGCCGCAACGACCAGTCCTGTGCATCTCGCATCCATCGGATTACCACGACACTCACCAGATCACCAGTCCACCATCTCTAACCTCAAGTTTTCCATATATCATCAACATTATCATCTACCTTGCCTTTTCCCAACTATATTTGGGTCGGCTTCCAGTCAAGTCGGATTTAGCTGAATACAAGTTTTCCGTATATTCCACAACTTTCACACAACGCCATCTAGTTCTAAGGTAAACAGAGCTTGTGTTATGGGTACTAGACAACTGATAAACATACTTATATACTTCTAAATACGTCATACATATTATAGATAAATTACACCCAGACACAGAACAAATGATCGTGCTCATCACACAAACATTTGTCCTGGGTGGGAATGGAACCCACGACATCCGGCATAGCAGTCAGGGTCACTAACCCCTAGGTCAATGTATATATATATTCATGTATATGAGACTTACGAGTACCTCTATTCAGAAAATGGATTCCACTATTCAAATCTCTCTACAGTTTCGAGGAATCACAGAGCTGTTACGTGTACTCATACATCGCTCACCGAACCAATTTTCACGGTAGTAACCAAACTGAAAGGTTCTGAAGCTAACCATACAGTACAATGGGTTTCCAAGGATTCCATAGTTCAGTCAAGTTCTATGGAAGTTCAATCAATATTCTCTGTAAGACAAATTGTTTTTGGAATCGAATATGGGTTTCAATTTAATTTTACTATAATTAGAACGTTGTAATTACAAGTATTGTCGTGACTAAATTAATGTATTATATTAATAGAACTAACTAATAAGATTTACAAGTTTAAAATGGTTTATGTTTAACTTACCACCAGATAAGTAAAATATTATAATGCTCTTTCTACCTTGCATTACTAATTTACAAGGACTCAGTGGTGCTCCACCCCAGCGGTGTACACCTCCACCGTGTACTCGATCGTGTCCTCCGGGCGGTCATCAAAATGGTGACATTCGGGCGTTTCTTTCACACGAATCTGGTGCAGGAACCTCCAGAACTTCCCATGACCGGTGAGGACTTTTGTCATGCGGAAGGTGAGAACGCCGTGTTGCCGTTCCAGCCACTCCTCAAAGAAAGCACTTACCGCCGAAATGATTGCGTACCCATTACAAAATTGTGTGCGTTCGCTTGAGTGAGGTGAGCTGTAATGATAGTACAAATGTATTTCTATGAAAAAAAGGTATAAAACATTTCTCCAATTTATTTGACAGGAATGTGTGCCCATTTAGTTAACATATAGGGGGCGTGACAATCGTCCTCTAAATGGGAGGGTTCTTGAACGATTACTTATAACATACTACCTATCAGGGGTGAAATGGTCCAGAGGGAGGTAATAGCCTGTGATAACGATAAGAAGACAGATGTTTTTACTCATTAACATGAGTAAAAACATCAGTTTACACGGTTTGGTAAAGAGCATATACTATCCACACACACATGTACTTCAAGAGTGAAAGCCTAATAGACAGAGTTATGTTCACACTCATCATCATCTATCTTCTGCTTAGCCTTTTCCCAACTATATTGGGGTCGGCTTCCGTTAAGCCGTAGGTCCCGGCTGTCATTTGTAGATCTTTGGCAGTCGTTACGGATAGTCAGAAGCCAGTAAATCTGACTCCAGTCTTGCCATGAAGTACCGTGTTACCCCAGTTAATGGGTTGTGGAGGTCTGGTAGGCAGCCGCTCCTCGTAAAATACTGGTATTCAGCTAAATCCGGCTTGACTGGAAGCCGACCCCAATATAGTTGGGAAAAGGCTAGGCAGATGATGATAAACTAGTGCTTAACTGCGATCCCACCTGATGGTAAGCAGTGATGCAATCATCGATGGTGAGGTGCACTAGTTTATTAAGAGCCTATTCACTCTAGCCTTGAAGACACTCAAATTATAATCGAACGGGAAAACCGCAGCAGGCAAATTGTTCCAGTCCTTCGATGTACGCGGTGTAAACGACGATGCGAAACGCTTAGTCCGGACCATAGAGGTTTGAACAACGTAAGGGTGGATACTCGCCGTACGACGGTTTTTCCGATGGTAGAACGGCGATGATGGAATACTGTTCGGGAAAGAGCACATACTATCCACACACAACAACAGTGAAAGCCTAATAGATAGAGTTATCATCATCATCATCTGTCTAGGCTTTTCCCAACTGTATTTGGGTCGGCTTCCAGTCAAGCCGGATTTAGCTGAATACCAGTATTTTACGAGGAGCGGCTGCCTACCAGACTTCCACGTCCCATTAACTGGGGTAGCACGGTACTCGCTTCTAGGCTAAATTTTCATTAATTAAGGAATCCTCCGAAATTTCAGGATCCTAGGTCTAATAGTATTGGCTATGCGTTGGTATGTCAGTCAGTCAGTTTCTCCTTTTATATACAGGAAAAGTTTTTAACCACTAAGTATATTTTTTTTGGTGGCTCAGTGTAAGTAATAGAACAGATCGATCTTCAAAGTTAAGCAACGCTTGCCAAGGTTGGTCTGTGGATGAGTGACCATCTTAACATAGCGAGTTTCCTCCGTGCCTCGGAAAGCATAGGCTGCCTACCAGACCTCCACAACCCAATAACTGGGGTAATAGGGTATTTCATGGCAAGACTGGAGTCTTCTGACTATCCGTAACAAATGTAAATGACAGCCGGGACCTACGGCTTAGCGTGCTTTCCGAGTTTCCTCCGTGCCGTCTGGTAGACAGCCTATGCTTTCCGAGGCACGGAGGAAACTCGTTATGTTAAGATGGTCACCCATCCACAGACCAACCTTGGCAAGCGTTGCTTAACCTTGAAGTCAACTTGTGTTCTATAACTTACACTGAGCAACAAAAAAAAATTACGCAGTGGTTAAAAACTTTTCCTGTATTTAAATAATAAGCTTCCTATCAAGAAACACAAAAATACTTATTAACCCGACTACCATAATAAGCCAACTGTATTACCGAACAGATTCGCTTTACATCAATCTTCATTTATATCGCGTAAACAATAATAAAGTTATTATACGGAGCGGATGTTGTATGAGCGGGCGCTTCCTGAATTAATAATGTTTCGGCTTTATTGTGTTATACGTTTCTATAATAATATTGGCTATATATCGGTTCAGGATGCTGATCACAGTAGGAAGTACTTTCTGAGGACCTTATCTTGTGGGCGGCGAGCAATAAATAAAGTATTCCAGATCACACAACTGATTAATTATTTAAATTGTCACTTACGGGTTATCTTCCGTGATTGTTTGTTGTTTTGAGTTCCCGATATTACGACGCTGTTGCAAGCGCCATGATATATAGATGAAATAAACCGTCATAGCTTAAAACAGTGATTAATTATGATGTAGGCTTTGCATATTTATCTTTGTATAACATAAACTAGTACTTGACTGCGATCCCACCTGATGGTAAGCAGTGATGCAATCTTTTATCATGAAGTGCACAAGTGTTTTTAAGAGCCTATTCAGTCTAGTTTTAAAGACGGCTATATTATAATTGGAGAGGAAGACCGCAGTAGGCAAAAGATCCACAGATAGATTGCGATAGAAAGGACTTCTATTCATATGATGAAATCGATAAATCCCAGTACAGGAGAGCAGTGGTGGCCCAGTGGTAACTGCCCCGATTTGCAAGTTGTAGGTCGCGGGTTCAAGCCCGGTCAGGCGCATTACTTTGTGTAATTTATTGCATCACCACTGCTCTCAAAACGGTGAAGGAAAACATCGTGAGGAATCCGGTATGTCCTAGAACCAAAAAAATCGAAGACATGTGACATCCACCAATCCACATTAGGCCCGCGCGGTGTATTATGGCCCGATCCCTCTCCAGGAGAGGAGGCCTAAGTCCCAGCAGTGGGAACATTATAAGGCACGATAATGCTAAAAAAAATCTCAGTACTAGTAATTTGTACTAAACCCACATTAAATTATTAAGCTTTAGCCCAAACCTTCAGCAAAAACCCACTTTAGAGGGACAAGTCAGACTTATGATTTCCTCTCGCAAACTTCCTCCCAGAGAAGTTATTCGTCACTCCCCCCTCCCCCGCACCACCGCTGTTGTAATAACATCGATCTTGTTTTTGTTTACTTTAGAGACATATTGTACACTACTACTGGTGCTTTGTCGCGCCGAGAATAGGAATACTATGGCTGTGTGATACACCGAAGTTTTTACTAAAAAAAAAACTAGGCAAAGGCGAGTCGAACTAGGGCACTGAGTGTTCCGTACCAATTGAACTATGAAAACAGTTCAATTCCCGAATCGAGTCTCGAAGATTTTTTTCTAAATCACAACTTTTTTTTCTTGTGATGCAACTACAAATTGTCAATTTTCACACTTTTTCCTATATGTGTGCCATGAGCCCTTGCTTTATGCCAAATTTCTGAATTGTAGGCTATTCTAGGTCAACGGGAAGTACCCTATGAATTTTGATTCCTTTGACTGTGTTAAAATGTACGTTTTTTGCAAAAAGATACGCCCGTATCTTTTCTTCCGTAAACCGTAACCGTAAGTTTGATTTTTGCCCAGTTTTATGGGACCGCGGACCTAATTATATGTTTTTAATTTTAACTTGATACCTTCACGCGTTCCCGAGATAAAGGGTCTTGACAGACAGACAACAAAGTGATCCTATAAGGGTTCCGTTTTTTCCTTTTGAGGTACGGAACCCTAAAAACAGTAAAAGATACTAAATAACTTACATTTTGGTAGACGTTATTATATACCGAAAAGACAAAACTATTGTGTCAGATTTTATTTATGTAATTCGGCAGTAAAATCAATTAATGCGCAATTCATTATTATTTATTAATTTATGCATAATTAATTAACTATTTTGTGCTGCTTTAAGGCTAGACTGAATAGGCACTCACAAAACTAGTGCGCCTCACCACCAACGATTGCATCACTGCTCATCATCAGGTAGGATCGCGTTCAAGCACTACTTTATATCAATAAAAAAAAGACAAACCAAAATAAAAATGGTATGTTCACAATGTAACTTGGAAACTTATGGACAGGATTACATGAGCCCGCTCAACTTAGTTAAGGGTCAGCTCACACCGAGACGCGACATGACGCGACGCTGCACGCACATTTTAATAGAGTGACTCAAAATAGAACTGACTCCGGTCTTGCCATGAAGTACCGTGTTACCCCAGTTAATGGGTTGTGGAGGTCTGGCAGGCAGCCGCTCCTCGTAAAATACTGGTATTCAGCTAAATCCGGCTTGACTGGAAGCCGATTCTAATATAGTTGGGAAAAGGCTAGGCAGATAATGACTCAAAATAGAACTCTATTTACCACGCAAAAAGATACACGTTTTATTGTGAGAATTTAGAATACGTTGCTTCATGCAGCGCTGCGCCTCGTGACGCCGTGCGGCGTCTCGCTGCGCAGCGGAACGTTTAACTATACGTCTCACAACGTTGCGGTGCGTCTCGCAGCGGCACGCGGCCCAGCGCAGCGTAGCGCGAAGTCACTGGCCTCTTCCTGCATCGTCGTGTCGCGTCTCGGTGTGAACTGACCCTAAGGCGGGGATTAAACCAAATAACTTAACCCAGTTTAGAGTTTCCTGAACATTTTTCTACTGTTTTTACCTCACTCAGGTAAGCTTATGCTAGGTAAGCGTAGGTTTTTTGTTTCAAAAAGAGATTGCAGTTTGAAATTAGCTTTTTCCTGTAGGTTTTTGAGATTAGCTTTTGTTTTTAATAACAAAAACTAATCTAACGTGTGATATATTGGTGGATAGGTATTCAAAATTGAATAATTTTTAAATCATTTTTGATAATATCAATAATTTCGGAAATAATCGCTCCAAAAGTAAAAAATAATGTGTGTGCCCCCTCTAATTCTTTAACCATAAGTTTAGAAATTATGAAAAAATGTGGAAAGTAGAGCTTTATAAAGACTTTCTAGGAAAATTATTTTGAACTTGATGGGACGAACACTTTTTGAAAAATTGGGGACACTTATTGTGACGGTCGGGAAACTACGTAACCCTACATTGAGCGTGGCCCGACACGCTCTTGGCCGGTTTTTTTACCCTTTGAGTATGGAACCATGCAAATATTCACAACACTTCGGCGTAACACAAACTCGAGATATCCTATCAAACCCTAGCTAGATCATCTTTTATTGTTCTTGTGACTTACGCGCTCCTAATTTAGACGTCTGCAGAATATTGTGGAGCTCTGTGCGAGATTATTTCGCGCCAGAAACCGCACTCAATGGCTCTGTTAGATGTGGTTGAAGAGGCTTGAGGCTAAGTATCAATTCGAGCCCAGACAGATCCAAACTGTGGTTGTTAATTTAATATCATCCTACCAGTATCAATATTCATTAAATCTGACTCCAGTCTTACCATGAAGTACCGTGTTACCCCAGTTAATGGGTTGTGGAGGTCTGGTAGGCAGCCGCTCCTCGTAAAGTACACTGGACACTGTACACACTGGACTTTTATTCGGCTAAATCCGGCTTGACTGGAAGCCGACCCCAATATAGTTGGGAAAAAGGTGGATGATGAGTACCAATATTCAATGTGCGAAACTAGGTTTAACCTTTCTCATAGCAGTTAAAAGTAGGTGCAGTGACACAGACGTGGTGGTTAAAATTAGGTGTACCCTATTTATACAATGTGTATATGACAATACGACAATAAATGAAAACACTGGCAGTACTAATCATTATGAATAACTTTTAGTATGGGACCAACACTGAAATCGCCAAAAAAATTTTAGCTGTCCCATACATTTATGTTTGCATAAGTCGACAAAATGTACGGGACAGCTCAATTTTTTTCGCGATTTCAGGGTTGGTCCCATACTAAAAGTAATACATAATGATGAGTATAGCCAGCGTTTTCATTTATTGTCGTATTGCCATATCCACATTGTATATCGTATCGGCTAGAGCGAGGTTCCTGTAAAGTTAAGCATTTGTTTTTGTTTTGAGATTCTTATTTTGCATTTTCACATTGATTTGATTATGTATATTGTAAAAAATAAAAGACAGTACTGAATTAAATGTATTTTCATGTGAAGTTAGGGTATTAGCCGTAACATATAAGGTCCCATTAAAATAGTTGGACAAATTTTAACACAGCATTCAGTACGTCTAACCAAAGATATCCAATAAAAAAAAAAAACAAATTAAAGTGTTTTTATTTTGACCCAAAAGAATAAATGGTTAGTATTTTTGTTAGCTGTTTTTTTTTTTAATTATGGAAAGTGTTGTCTTATAATTATTTTTACCAATGTCTTTATTTTAGTGGTCTGAATAATTATTCCTCAAAGTTTGTCCGTATATTTTAATTGGACCTTATATATAAATTGTTTGGTGCATCAATATTCCAACGGCGTCTTTTATATATATTAGGAAGCGAGCCGGTTCTTATTTTGATGTCGTGGCCAGTTCTTCAAATTTTACGTGAAAGCATTTCATGAAATGGTCGTATTTTATGATAGTAGAACCTTGTCCTCTGGTCGCATCATATTAAGGGCTAGCCATCGTTTCACAGGGTCTAACGATATTATGTCATATACCGAAACGTAAGGTTAATAAAATTTCATGATATAGGTAGTCAAAATACATAGCCCAGCCAAGTCCATTACTTTGTGTAATTTATTTCATCACCACTGCTTTCAAAACGGTGAACGAAAACATCGTGAGGAAACCGGCATGTCCTAGAACCAAAAATTCGAAGACGTGTGACATCCATCAATCCGCGCTTGGCACGCGCGGTGGATTACAGCTTATTCCCTCTTCTAGAGAAGAGGCCTGAGTTCCAGCTGTGGGAATATTATAAAGCTAATGCTATGCTATACCTATGGTCAAATGTAAGTGATTATATCGCGAACTAATTAAGTTTTCCACCAGTAAAGAAGTTATTTAGTTTTTTCGTTTTGTTTTTATGACGTAACACTGCGGTAGACGATTATTCTTCATTAAAAGCGAATAAAAAAAATTAAATGGAACATAAAAGCACTGTGAAATTTCGGTACGATACATAGCTACGTTATTTGATATAACTAATACGGTTTTGCAGTCAATCAGTAGATCGAATGCGGTTTTTTTTAGGTGGAACATTATCCATCAACTTATTCCGTTTTAGGGTGGAGCGGGAGGGCGTGTAAGAATTTAACTGACTAAAACTCACCTATATGTTCTTTCTTAGGCTTGAATTCTAGGACTCCAGAATTTCCTTTTGGCTACCCACTCATCGTACGCAAACCCCCCCTTACGGTTTTACGGTGGAGTTCGAATACAGCTACGGTAGTTATGCCAACGACGTACATACGTTTTTAATTGCAACTGACTTTTTATTATAATCCAGAGTTGTTATATATGGTGGTTATGTATGGTGTACAATATAAAGTATATCTAATCTATCTATCTAATATCTTGTGTTTGTTTTTAAGAGAGAAATACACCGGTTCCAACTTTATTTAGATTTTTTATCACCATGAACTTTTTATCAGCGCGGATTGACATAATATCTTCGAACGTTAACATTTAATCGATTTGGGCAATTTTAGCCGGCAATTTCATGAAAAAACCAAATACCACAAAAGGAAACGCGCAAATCAACGTTGACATTAAAAAAGAAATACTGGAAGGAAAAAAAATACTTGACAAGTAGTTATAAAATTTATTATTTTCGCAGCAGTTTTCTTTAAATGAGAAACTTTTATGTCTCCACTTGGCTATATTTTCGTTCCAACAACATTTACGATACGAGTTTCCTACTTCTGACAGTTCTTTTCATACTTTTCATAACAGCTTTAGTCCGCGTTCTTTCCGAGACCCATTTCAATATTGCAAAAATAAAATAAGGAAATTTAAAAATTTCTCATATAATTTTCTGGTTCTGGGTATTCCATTTATGAAGTATATTAATTAAATTCAGTTACGAGAATTTTTTTAATAAGAGAAAATGTTTTTTCCAGAAAGTTTGTGTTAATTTAATTTATTTTTGTGAAAGCGTATAAAATTTATGTGAAGATCACAAATTGAACTTATTTATTTATATACGTAGCTGTACTGTATTATAAAGAGGAAAGATTTGTGTTTTTGTTTGTAATGAGAAAATCAGATATATCGATTTTTTTCGATAGCATATAACCTAGTGCTTGATAGTGAGCATTAGCTTCGACTTTTTATAAGTGCCCATGTAGGCCTATGTAAAAAAAACATTTTTGATTTGATTTTTGATTGATTTGATTTTGATCCCATTGGATGATAAGCAATAATGCAATCGTTGATGGTAAAGCGCACTGGTTTATTAAGAGCCTATTCACTCTGGCTTTGAAGATACCCAAATTATAATCCGAAGGTAAGACCGCAGCAGACAAATTGTTTGAACTAATTTGTTTCATATCAGAATCATATTCGGTGTTAATATTGTCGCAAGAAAAACATATGGATCATACTAAAGTGGCCTTTTTAGAACCGCTGATCTCTTGCATAAACTGCGCTACAATGTCCCCCAGAGATCGGTTAGATTTAATCCGCCTATCTCAGTTCCTTCTTCTTTTTTTAAGTATAGGCGAAACTCATACATGGTGCGAGCGAGTAAGGACTTTAATACTCTTGGCAAAGAGTTCTTATTTGACCTATTTACCAGTAAAATCTATTATTGTATGTGGTTGAATGCTGCCTTTTTTTAAAGTGCAAAGTGCTAATATTATACTTATGTGATGTAGGTAATAATATTCCTTTTTTATCGTGCTTGTTAGTGATGCCAAGTTTATTTCTCCGATACCACAACTTAAAAGCGTAAAATAAAAAACTTTTTATAACACATGACAGTAAAATAACTTGATATAGAAGTCGGTCTTTTTAAAAAGTTTCTTTTTTAATATCGCGATATAATTACGCTGAGCTTTTTGATAGTTTTCCTTACAGTTACACTAGACACTAGTCTTTTTTAGTGTAGTTAATAATAATTAATTTTATTTTGTTGATCGTATTAATAATAATAATACGGCTCGTATCGTGAGGAGGTTCCTGTCTCTGGAGCCCTAACCACTGGCAGCTTGGACCCTGCTCCCGCTATCGGTGGCATTCTATGTTTTGTATTTTTAAATGTTTTTTTTTTGTATTTGTAAGAAATATTTAAAAATATACTTTTATATGTTTATTGTAAAAGAATAAAGAGATAATAATAATAATAATTTATTGTCAGGAAATTATTCCCATATTAAAAAAAAAAAACATTACAATCGTTACATTGAAAGAAAATTAAAAGCATTACAATATAATTTAATTCAATTTCAGACTAATTAAAATGATAAAAATTACTGAATTAATGAATTCAATTCAATCAAAAATTTAAAAGTCAGGAATTAAAATAAATAGAAGAAAATTAAAAGTCAAGTCATTAATAAACTTACATACTTTATAGAGTTACTTAATAAAAAACACTGGTTTCGCGAGCCTCAAAGTCTGCTAGTATTCTATTTATTAAAGTAATTAAAAATAAAATTATTATAAACATTAGTTGAAACCATTTCAATGCCAGTAACAGCCGTATTTCTCTTTCACATAAATGGTGAATTCAGAAACACGATTTTGTTAAAAAAATACGTAATGTTGGTGTTTCAATAATAATTTCATAACATTTCTAACGGAGTTTTGATTAGTTTCAGTTTCAGAGTTACGAGTAGAAAGTTTTTATCCACTAGAGACCAAATGTGTTACCCGTTGATGTATATTTAATGTAAAATAAACCTCAAGCTTTTGACAGGACTTTTTCGAGTGTCGAGTGAAATTCAGTGGTTTTAATTCATCATCATCTGCCTAGCCTTTTCCCAACTATATTGGAGTTGCCTTCCAGTCAAGCCGGATTCAGCTGAATACCAGTATTTTACGAGGAGCGGCTGCCTACCAGACCTCCACAACCCATTAGCTGGGGTAACACGGTACTACATGGCAAGACTGGAGTCAGATTTACTGGCTAGTGAATCTTGTAATGTATGTAAATTGATTATCGACTTAGCCCGAAGAATCGCCAAACTTAAGTGGCAGTGGGCAGGGCATACGGTTTAGACTACAAAAAAACCGGGCAAGTGCGAGTCGGACTCGCGCACTGAGGGTTTCGTACCAACCTACCTATAAAAACAGTTTAATTCTCGAATCGAGTCTTGAAGACTTTTCAATTTTTTTTTCTTGTGACGTAACTAAAAATTTTCAGTTTTCAGACTTTTCCCGATATTAGTGCTATAATACCTTGCTTCGTGCCAAATTTCAAGATTCTAGGTCAACGGGAAGCACCCTATGAGTTTTGATTCCTTTGACAGTGTCAAAATGTACGTTTTTTGCAACATAAACGGGCGTATCTTTTTTTCCCGTCAACTTACAAGTTTGATTTTTGCACAACTTCAAGGGACCGCGGATTTCAATATATGGTTTTAATTTCAACTTGATACCTTCACGCGTTCCTGAGAAAAAGGGTCTTGACAGACGGATGGACGGACAGACGGACAACAAAGTGATCCTATAAGGGTTCCGTTTTTTCCTTTTGAGGTACGGAACCCTAAAAAGGCTTGTCTGACTCAACGGTTCTGTAGTTTAGACCGTGTAAGGGTCAGTACACACCGAGACGCTACGCGACGCGACAATGCAGGAAGAGGCCAGTGATTTCGCGCTGCGCATAATAAAATCATTGGCAACATGACGCTCGTGAATGTAAAAACGTTCCGCTCTGCAGTGAGACGCCGCGCGGCTTCACGAGGCGTAGCGCTGTATGAAGCATCATATTCTAAATCCTCACAATGAAATTTGTATCTTTTCGTGTAGTAAATAAAGTTCTATTTGGAGTCACTCTATTAAAATGTGCATGTAGCGTCGCTTGGCGTCTAGGTGTGAGCTGACCCTAAATAGTTCAAGGGCCTTACCATGACATGTTAAAATGCCATGGTAAAGCGTGTGAGCGAAAAAGATGGATGGAGTTATACACCCTACATAGCTCCATTCCTTTAACAGTTGAGTTTACGTCGTCAAATGAATTGCGTTAAGACCTGGTGGTTGTGCCTGCCTAGAAGTGACCTTAAATGGTAAGATTAAAATTGATGTTTTAAAATGGAATTTGCAGACTAATCTTCTCTGGGTATATTACAATCCTGGTTGATATTCACAAAGAATAGGTCCCCAGTCATAAATCTACATTAAAAAACTGTCAAATTTAATATTACTCGCGACTCTAATCTAGTTTTAAGTTAAGATTGATGATAGACCATTATTTCTAGAAAATGAATCTAGTTTTTAACGCGCAATTTAAAAAAAAAACCGGGCAAGTGCGAAACTGACTCGCGCAATAAATGGTAAAAATATGACGTTTGTTGTGGGAGCCCCCTTAAATATTTATTTTATTCTGTTTTTTAATAAAGAAAAGTATATACAAATACTAAAAATTTTAATAAAAAACTTAAGTTAAACCTAGCTACGTACATATAATACAAATATAAAATATACACTCAGGCGTCGAAGTACTCCTCCACATCGCTGTCATCTGGAAATGTGCCCAGTGTTCTGTTTTTTAATATTTGTTGTTATAGCGGCAACAAAAGCACATCGTCTGTGAAAATTTCAATTGACTAACTATAACAGTTTTGAGATACACAGACAGACGAAAGGACAAGTCTTACAGTAATAGAGTTCTGTTTTACCCTTTGGGTATGGAATCCTAAAAACCATATCCAAATCGAGTCCCGAAATTTTATCCATATAAAGTATATAAAAAAGTAATGTACATATCTACAAATTCACCATTTTCAGGGTATTTCCTTTATTTATGCTAGATACATGAATTTAAATTTAAGCGGACCCTGGCAATAACCGGGATTAACGCCAGGTGGAAGAAGAAGACATGAATTCAAATTCAAAATGTTTATAGGCCTACATGGGCACTTATAAAACGTCAGAAGTTAGCGCACGGTTCCAATTACATTAGTTTTTTGTCAAATTGCATGATTCTAGGTCGTCTGTTTTTTTTATTCCCTTGCGAGTATCAAAATGTGTGTCAATAACCGGAATGCTTAGGATCACTTTGCTATCCGTCTGTCAAGTCATTTTATTCTGTAGAACGAAAAGTAAAAGTAAAATTACTAACAAATATTCAGATTTGCTATCCAACGAACAGTGAAAAATTCAAATTTCTAAGCCAACGCAATCTATAAGGCCCTGTATGCTCCGTGTAGGCGCATATTTTGAAACTCGCTAGTAAAGCGTTAGCAATAGACTACTTCCCGTTGACCTAGAATCTTAAAATTTGGCGTTGACAAACACATAACTTTTTTTTTTTTTTGTATATTTCTCAGTATTAATTTTTCCTATCTTTTATTGCACCTACCACTAATATTCTTTGCATTACCCAAGGGTTGACTGGTAGAAAATGCCTAAGGCATTAAGTCCGCCTTTGTACCTTTTTGTGCAAGAAGTGTAAATAAAATAAATAAAATAAATAAAATAAATAAAATAAATAAAATAAATAAAATAAATAAAATAAATAAAATAAATAAAATAAATAAAATAAATAAAATAAATAAAATAAATAAAATAAATAAAATAAATAAAATAAATAAAATAAATAAAATAAATAAAATAAATAAAATAAATAAAATAAATAAAATAAATAAAATAAAATAACTTTGTTAAGCACGCCTTTGTACATTAACTATCTTTGACACCATGTTGTTTGTAATATTTTGTGTACAATAAAGAATCTCCTAAGCAGCAGGTAATATGCTTTCGGCAGATGATAATAAATTATCTTTTACATGAAGAATTAAGAATAGCACAAGAATAGAAAAAATCTAAAAACTGTATCTTGAAACTGTGATTTTTTCTTGTGAAGTAACTACAAATTTTCAGTTTTCAGACTGTTCCCTATATTTGTGCTATAAGACCTTGCTTTATGCCAAATTTCGGGATCCTAGGTCGATGAGAAATAACCTATGAATTTTGATTCCTTAGAGAGTATCAAAATGAACAAATTTTGGCTGTACCTTTTTTTTTGTTAACTTACTAGTTTGATTTTTGCAAGCTTCAACATCATACCTCCACGCGTTCCCAAGATAAAGGGCCTTGACTGATAGAGAGACAGACTGTTTTTTTTTCCTTTTGAGCTACGGAACCCTAAAAATAGCTGTAATCGATTCATTAGCCGATTCTAAACAACTTTCAGGATATGCGTTTACCAAGTTACATGCTATCTATATGTATTATCTAAATCCTTGCTCACTATTACAACATGTTCTGATGTCAATTTCTTACAAAGGGAATACAAATTGATGTTCTGAGCACGGCTGTGAGGCACGTGCCTGGAAACGAACTGCCAAGACTTGGCAAGGCTCCGCAGCATCGCGGGGTAGACTTTTCAATTGGATTTTCGGCTGATTTATGTATGTGCATGGGTCAAAGGTTTTCATTTAATACTCTATAATACATAATATAGCTACAGTATACTGGGTGTAAGGGACAGCCCTTCATTAACTTTAAAAGCTTACTCAGTAGACGAATCTGAACATCTTCAATCATAAACTGTCCGATAAAAATTTATAATTTTGTATGGTGAGTCTGAAACTGTTTTTCGTTTCCTGAAAAAAACAAAATATGGGAGGATGTTCAGATTCGTCTACTGAGCAAGCCCTTAAAGTTAGTGGAGGGCTGTCCCTTACACACAGTATAGCTAGAGTATATAGGTACATTAAAACAGTATTTGCTGTCTTAATAAACTAGTGCGCCACACCATCAACGATTGCATCACTGCTTACAATCAGGTGGGACCACAGTCAACTACTGTAGTTTATATCAATAAAAAAATATTGACTGACTGACATAACAACGCACAGTCGAAACTACTGGGCCTAAGAGAGTGAAATTTTCCACAAGATTTCCTTTTATGACGAAGGCAAGCAGCCCCTAAGGGAATAAGTGAGGGTCGAAAGTTTGTATGGAAAACCCGATTTTGACGCGATTGAAGCCACTGGTACAAGCTATTATGAAATAAAATGCATTGAATTTTAAATAACCTTTTTAAAAACAAGCTGAAATCGCATCAGTAGCTTTAGAACATACTACTGTCTTTCAGGATACGCGTTTACTATATTCCATGTTCTCTATACTAATATTATAAAGAGGTAAGATTTGTACCTATTTTTGTATGTTTGTAATGAATAGGCTCAAAAAGTACTGGGCCGATTTAAAAAATTCTTTCATCAATAGAATGCTACATTCTTCCAATTTGACATAGGCTACATTTCATTTTGAAAAAAATTAGGGATCCTTGGTAAAATTTGAACAATGTAATCAAAGGTGTAGAAAATGAGTCTTAAGTCACTAAAAAAAGTGTTTTATATCCAAATTTCCAAAAATAAATAATTGTCTACCCCGTGCGAAGCCGGGACGAGCTGCTAGTATATATATAAACACATAAGCTTATTTATAATATCTAAATCCTTCCTCACTATTACAACATGTTCTGATGTCAATTTCTTACAAAGGGAATACAAATTGATGTTCTGAGCACGGCTGTGAGGCACGTGCCTAGAAACCGAACTGCCAAGACTTGGCAAGGCTCCGGAGCATCGCGGGGTAGACTTTTCAATTGGATTTTCGGCTGATTTATGTATGTGCGTGGGTCAAAGGTTTTCATTCAATGCCGTATAATATAAAGGTGGTTTATAGGAGCTCGTGGCTAGATAATAACAGCCGCACGGGTCGATCCTCAAGGTTAAGCAACACTTGCCAAGGTTGGTCTGTGGATGGGTGACCATCTTAACGTAACGAGTTTCCTCCGTGCCTCGGAAAGCTAACATTTCTAGATCTTTGGCAGTCGTTACGGATAGTAAGAAGCCAGTAAATCTGACTCCAGTCTTGCCATGAAGTACCGTGTTACCCCAGTTAATGGGAGTGTAATTGTGGAGGTCTGGTAGGCAGCCGCTCATCGTAAAATACTGGTATTCAGCTAAATCCAGCTTGACTGGAAGCCGACCCCAATATAGTTGGTAAAAGGCTAGGCAGATGATGATGTGTTGTACATATAGGCTTATAATATTAAAATCCTTCCTCACTATTACAACATGCTCTGATGTCAATTTCTTACAAAGGGAATACAAATTGATGTTCTGAGCACGGCTGTGAGGCACGTGCCTGGAAACGAACTGCCAAGACTTGGCAAGGCTCCGGAGCAGAACGGGGTAGACTTTTCAATTGGATTTTCGGCTGATTTATGTATGTGCATGGGTCAAAGGTTTTGACTTAATACTGAGTAGATTTTTTTTTCTGGTAGGGGAATCATCAGAATGACTTCTCTCGCTCTTGGGCGGAGCGGGAGGGCGTGTCAGACTCTTACTAACTAAACCCCTACCCCGTTCCTTCGTTGCCTTCGATCTGGGGGGGACTCGGTGTCAACCTTTAGGAATACCACGTGTTCCCCCCAGAGGCTTCGGCCCAGCCGGGCCCCTACAGTTTGCTGACATCTCCTTGAGGCGCGCGTGGAACAGAACGCGCCGTTGACGACTGAGCTCGGTCCAGATTATTTCCAGACTGCCGGACAGCGAGCTACCCAGTGCTCGCCGTCCGCGATACTGAGTAGATGTGATGAAAGAATTAGTTTTGTAAACAGTTTAGCAATAAATGTCGCGACAGCACCTGCGCATCATTTCTACAACAAGCATCATAAAATACAGCTTTGATGTTGACAGGGCCATTATCTCCGCGATACTGATAATTTCACGACACTATAATTTAAACGAAAGAAGTTTTACGTATTCTGAAATTAGTTTCACGAAACTAGTTTTATCATGCATGACACTAGTTTCGTAATGTACGAGTAAGTCAGGCTTAAAAGAACAATAAATAGAATAGTAAACTATGAAAACAACATCTAAATTGGTAGAAAAGTAAACAAGATAGACAGCGATGTGGAGGATTACTTCGACGCTTGATTGTATATTGTTTTTTGTATTATATGTACATACTTAGGTTTAGTACAAAAGTATAGTTAGATAATATTTATGTTTGTTACATAGTAACAACATAAATAGATGCATATATTCTTTATTGTTCATAGCATAAGTATTTCATAATTTTCCCACTGTTGGGGCTCAGGCCTCTTCTCTGTGAGAAGGAATGGGTCGTTATCTACCACGCGGGCCCAGTGTCGGTTGGTACTCGTAGACGTTACATACAAGGTGGGCCAAAAGAAGTCATCCGATGTTGTTTGGCTCCCTTTTTTTCCTAAATGAAAAACTTCGATTCTGTTTTTTGAATATGTTTATTTGATCCTTTAGAATTTTATTGGTTGAGTTGATTATATCGACCAAATGTTCGCCACCAAACCGACCCCAATATAGTTGGGAAAAGGCTAGGCAGATGATGATGAGGTTTGCGATCACAATTGGTTACCATACGGGCTCGTTTAATGGCATTTTTCATCACTTCGGCGAGAACTTCTGGCGACAGATTCTTGATGCATTCGTGTTCGTTGTAGTTCTTGGACATGATTATTCCGCGTTCTTGGGGAGTGTATCGCTCCATAGCTTGCATAGCTTGTTCACTTGTATTCTGCATCTGTCTAGTCCACAAATGTCAAAACAGATTTGACATTGGCGGCCATTTGCAAAAATGAGAGCATCTTCCAATAGGGTGATTTCGTTTGGCCCACCTTGTACTCGTATCTTCAAATTTTTGTTGTAGCACATGCTGGTTTTCTCACGATGTTTTCCTTAACAGTTTTTCAACCGTAATCCACCATAAAGGCCCACTGGGGTATTATAATGTATTCGAATTTTTCCTAAGGATGTTTATCTTCACTATTATGAGAGCAGTGGTGATGAAATATATAATACACTAAGTTAAGCACCTTTGAAGTTTAATAATATTAATAGTTGGATATTTAACTAAAGGTCAGGGATTGAACCCTTTAAAAGTATTAAAATGAAAAATAGAAAAGTATAAAATGAAAAGGAGAAAATGAAAGAAAGAAAGAAAAACGGTTTATTTACACAGATAGACAAAACAAAATAATAATAATGAAAAAAAAAGAATAAAAGTGGAAAAATATGTGTCAGTTTCTCCTTTTATTTTTATACTTTTCTATTTGTAATTTTAATACTTTTGATAAATCAATCAACGCACAGCCGAAAATACAGGGCCTATGAGAGTGGAGTTTCGAACAAGATTTCCTTTTAGAATCCAGGCGAGTAATAAAATAGGATTTTTCAAAATTCACCCCCTAATGTGATGAAACGGAGTCTCAAAGTTTGTATAGCGAAACCTGTTTTCATGCGGGCCGCTAACAGAAGCTGATTTATTTCTAAGTAAAGCGCCTGCCTAAGGGTCAGCTGACACCGAGACGCGACGCGACGCGACGTTGCTTGTACATTTTAATAGAGTGACTCAAAATAGAACTTTTTTTACTACACGAAAAGATACACATTTCACCACTGCGCCTCGTGACGCCGCGCGGCGTTGCGCTGCACCTCTTGACGCCGCGCGGCGGCTCTCTGTGCAGCGGACCGTTTTTACATTCGCGACGCCGCGCCGCCGCAAGATGCACCGCAACGTTGCGAGGCGCATAGTAAAATCGTTGGCAACACGACGGGCGTACGGCGTAGCGCGAAATCACTGGCTTCTTCCTGCATCGTTGCGTCGCGTCGCGTCTCGGTGTGATCTGACCCTAAGTTTGAACTTACAACTACTCGTAAGTCGAGGCCATTACCATTGTGCCACCTTTGCTCTTACCTTAATGAGCCATAAACCATTAATTAGTAAAGTGATCATTAGCAATGCAAATATGTTCGAGTCCACGGTTCTTTTTTTACGAGATTCCCCTGTAATAAAGTATAGTTACGAAGGTTCGTTTTTTTGTATTGAAATGCTGCCTAAATTCAAGACGGTACAGTTGGTGTAGTGGTTGGGGGATCGGATATTGTGCTGGGTGTCGCGGGTTTGACATCTGCACGGAACAAATATTTGTACAAGTAATAAATATGGTTCAGTTGGAAATCAGCATCGGGGAACGTAGTTGTATTGGCATTTTTACTGAACTGGACCTATTTGGCGCAACCATGACAGATAGTGTTAGTTTTGCTTTTTTATTATCTACATGTTGTTTCTGCATTGTTTGTTCTATGTGTGCCAAATACAGTAATTTGTCTTCATTTGATTCTTGGGTAGTGGTTTTGGGTCTGGGTGTCTAGTGTTTGTGAGTTTACATGTTTGTAAATGCACCCACTCATCATCTGCCTAGCAAAAGCACTAGAAATTACTTACTTATAGTGGGTGCATTTACAAGGAGCTCGTAGCTAGATAATAACAGCCGCACAGGTCGATCTTCAAGGTTAAGCAACGCTTGCCTAGGTTGGTCTGTGGATGGGTGACCATCTTAACATAACAAGTTTCCTCCGTGCCTTGGAAAGCACGTTAAGCCGTTGGTCCCGGCTGTAATTTGGAGATCTTTGGCAGTCGTTACGGTCAGAAGCCAGTAAATCTGACTCCAGTCTTGCCATGAAGTACCGTGTTACCCCACTTAATGGGTTGTGGAGGTCTGGTGGCAGCCGCTCCTCGTAAAAATACTGGTATTCGGCTAAATCCGGCTTGACTGGAAGCCTACCCCAATATAGTTGGGAAAAGGCTAGGCAGATGATGATGAATAAAGAAGAATAATAGAAATAAGAATTTGAAAATTACTAAGTATCTAGGCTCCAAAATATTGATTTTACCCTTCCTTAAAGTTTTCTTCTATGATATAATAAACGTGTCTTCCAATTATCTTGTTGAGCATGTAACCTCAATATACTGACCTTTCTAGCGTCAATGACCTATAGCATCACACGAGTCGTTGACCCGGACCCTCCTGAAAACTCTTGTCTGAATAGATAGGTTTCAGGTCACGTACTTTGATCCTAGATCTATTAGGTATAGACAATAGTGAGAGAGGACTAGAATTTGGAGTATGTTACCTAACGTGGTCCAATTTCTAGTCTAAAGTACCTTTTTATTTGTGCTTCTAGTAAGGATGTTGAAATATTTTATGCGAAAAAAATCAGCAAACAATGTTCTGCCATATCAAACAAACTATCTAGAAATATTTTTGCTAGCCGACTCGGCAAACATTGTTCTGCCATATAAACTATAAGACATGAAAATTTTCGTTGTGTGAAAGTTGTGAGAAAAAAAGTTTTCCAAGCGTATTTAGTTTAGTTCCAAGTAATTTTTAAAATTGAGAAACTTGCATCGCCGTGTCAGATTTCTTTGTGTGACTAGAAAATCAAAGCCTGAAATTAACTATCGGGCAGTTGCCCTGACCAGACAAAACACTTGCTTGGTTGGGGATTCATCCCTTTGGGACAGGTTTGCGGGGTTTTACACCCTATTCCATATATCCCTAAAAGAATATTTCGATTGTTTTAGTATATAGGTATCTTACTGTTGCGAGTCCCACTGCATTTGTATGGTGTAACTTATGTCAAATTAAATTATTTAAAAAAAATCTCGTAATCATCATCATTTCAGCCGAAGGACGTCCATTGTTGGTCCTTGTGCGTCTCGCATCCTTTGGATTCCCGCAATCCTTACTATCGTCTCACCTTGTAGGAGGCCTTCCAACGCTGCGTTTTCCGCTACGTGGCTGCCACTCCAGAACCTTTCGGTCCCAACGTTCTGTGGGTCCCATCGACCATCCGTTCTACGAACAATGTGCCCTGCCCACTGCCACTTAAATTTGGTGATTCTTCGAGCTATGTACCGACATATTACATTAGATTACAAATCATGGTTTTCTTGTGATGCGATCACGCAAGGAAACTCCTTGTAGCCCTTTTCATTGCCCTCTTTTTTATGCATATAATCGTGTTTCAACACTATCTCACCTGATGGTAAGCGATGATGTGGCCGACGATGAGCCTGAACCTATTCACTCTTGACTTGAAGAGTCCTAAGTTGTAGCTATCAGAAAACACAGACTCCGGCAGGGAATTCCACTCTTTGAATGTACGCATAATAAAAAATTATAAGCCATATCCGTTCCAACGAAGCCTTAATTTCACTCAAATTGAATCGCAAATTGACTAAACCAAGGTTTCACTCGACACCTAAGAGACAATTTTGGTGAAATCCGAGAAATTTTACACGTGTTCCTGAGACGTGACTGGAATGCTTATCATAAGTACTGTTGATAGATGATAGTCGTAACCCGTGGGTTTCACTAAAGTGACGGAAATAAAAGACGAAATTTTTATGGTGTGTCCATAAAAATTTCGTGTTTCACCAGGTACAAACAACAGAATAAAAAAATCAGGCCAATTTCAAGTCAGTCTTGCTCACTGAGGGTTCCGTTCCAACATACTTGCTCCATGGTACCAACTTACCAATAAAATAGTTCGATTCCCGAATCCAGTCTTAAAGATTTTTCCTTCTTGTGACGCAGTTTTCGAATTTTTACCATATTCGTGCAATGAGACATTGCATCATGCCAAATTTTAGGATTCTAGGTCAACGGGAAGTACCCTATGAATTTTGATTCCTTAGAGAGTGTCGAAACGTATGTGTTTCACGACATAAACGGCCGCCATAAAAAGATAGTTAACTACTTAAGTTAACTAACTTTTTTTTTTTTCGTAAACTTACATGTTTGATTTTTGGACAGCTTCAAGGGACCGCAGACCTGAGTTTTATAGTTTTAACTCGATACATGAACGCGTTCTTGAGATCATGGGTCTTGACTAGTCTTAACAGACAGACAGACGGACAACAAAGTGATCCTACAAGGGAATAAAGGAGAAAGTTTGTGACTACATGTATGTTTTTTACTTCTTTACGCTAAACGGATTTTAATGAAACTGGTTCTAACACAGGTTCTCTTGAAATAATTTTCTATATTCACACGGGCGAAACCGCTGACCGCAGTTAATGATCATCATCTGCCTAGCCTTTTCCCAACTATATTGGGGTCGGCTTCCAGTCAAGCCGGATTTAGCTGAATACCAGTATTTTACGAGGAGCGGCTGCCTACCAGACCTCCACAACCCATTAACTGGGGTAACACGATACTTCATGGCAAGACTGAAGTCAGATTTACTGGCTTCTGACTATCCGTAACGACTGCCAAAGATCTCCAAATGGCAGTCGGGACCAACGGCTTAACGTGCTTTCCGAGGCACGGAGGAAACTCGTTATGTTAAGATGGTCACCCATCCACAGACCAACCTAGGCAAGCGTTGCTTAACCTTGAAGATCGACCTGTGCGGCTGTTATTATCTAGCCACGAGCTCCTCGACCGCAGTCAATAATATAAAGGTGAAAGTTTGTATGTAGGTAAGTGTGTGTGTTTGTAACTCCTTCACGACTACATATTCTTATAAAAATTAATGTTTTTTTTAAGGTGAGAAATCCGCAGAATAACTTCTCCCGCTCTTGGGCGGAGCAGAAGGGCGTGTCAGGCTTTTACTGACTAAAATCCACAGCGTTTCTTCAGTTGCCCTTTATTACGGGTTAAATTTAACGCGTATACGATGTCGGAGCGTGTCTTCCACCTGATTCAGAAACAGGAATAGAGAAGACGCCATGGCACCTCTAGCCACTCCTTAGAGAAGGGTCACTCTCACTCACTGTCGCGATTGTGAGTACTTTTTTAGATTTCTGTACCCAAAGGGTAAAACGGAGACTCTATTGCTAAGAGTCTTTCTGTCTGCCACAAAGCTAAATCTCATGAACCGTAATAGCCAGACAGATAAAATTGTCACAGGTGATATATTTCTCTTAGGGCCTGTTTCACAATGTCCGAGTAAGCACTCATCATCATCATCATCATCATCTCAGCCGAAAGACGTCCACTGCTGGACATAGGCCTCCCCCAAGCGTCGCCACAGCGACCGGTCCTGCGCGTCTCGCATCCATCGGATTCCCGCGACCCTCGCCAGGTCGTCGGTCCACCTTGTGAGAGGCTGCGTCTTCCGGTACGTGGCCGCCACTCTAGAACCTTCCGTCCCCATCGACCATCTGTTCTACGAGCACTACTCACTGAATAAATTCAAAAATTTGACAGAATTTGTATGAAATTATCTGTCAAGTAAGATACTCGAAACTTAATCATAGGTGGTGAAACAGGCCCTTAACGCTATAACAACATACTTGTATAATAATAAACAAAAAAACATCATTAGAAAAAAAAACACACAACAACAGAACAGAAAACACAGAATACTTTCTGTATAGTAATATAAATATTTAGGCGGGGCTCTTAGACAGCAAACGTTTTTTTTTTTACTACGGATGGTACGGTAACCCTTCATTATTTTTAAAGGTTGCTATGCAAAAAATCTAACTAAAATAAAAGCTCTAACTTTTCTCAGTACCTACCTATCACAAATACTCGCATCACCGCCCAAAAATCTGTTATCACAGATAAGAAGTTTCATAAAAGCGCGCTGCACTTACGTAATCAACGTTATCGGGCTTATCTTATCAGAGATACAGTAGTCATGGCCGGGTATTATTAGAACCTTACCCGGCTGGGCGGTAGATTGGTTGTACGAAAATGTATGTTTTGTTTTCAAAATGAATTTCTTTTTATTAATATACACACACATATACACTCTATTTTTTTATTTGGAAAATCATAAAATGAATTCTCCCGCTCTAGGGTTGGTCTTAGCCAGACTTTTACTAACTAAGACTTACTCCACTCATGCTCACACTCTATGTTCCTTCTTTGCCTAGTGTCCTAGGACCCTGGGGTTAATTTTAGGACAACTCATGGCCCTAAACTTCGGCTATGCTGGGTCCCTAGGTTTTGTTGACATTTCCTTGAGGCACGCGTGGTTTTTACCGGATGACCATAAAAAATCTGTGATTCTAAAATATCTACAGACAGATGCAATGTCATAATTACGTAAGACTGGTATACGGGAATAGTATTTTTTTTTAATTGGTATAAACCAGTGCTTGACCGCAATCCCACCTGATTCAGTCGTTGATGGTGAGGCGAATTCGTTTATTAAAAGCCTATTCACTCTACATAGTCTTGAAGACTACAACTTATAATCGGATGGGAGGACCGTAGCAGGCAAAACACCAAGTATTACAGGTTGGCGCTCTAGCAAAATCAATAAATAAATTTAAAACAACACACCTCTACCAGTCTTCAGGGAACACAGGCCTGATGATTAAAACTTTTATCGATTCCTCGCGCCATCATTCGCCGAACCTAGCTCCGAAGTGGTATGACACTAATTGCGAGACCGATTAACTAGCTGTCATGTCAGAAATCAATTATGTTTATAATTGACACGAGTGGGTGACCTCGGGAACTAAATTTACAGAGTGGACTAAACGTACTAACATGGTTTCGAAGAACCCTGCCTATTTGTGAAAGGGTAGGCAGTGCTCTTTACGGGGCTCTACTGTAGGCCACAGTAGTCGCTATGAAAGTGACTGGGCCACTGGTTGAATATGTCCCAAAAGTTCATGGCTATCTGGATGATGTCGGGATATTGTACTATCTTCTGCGAGGGCACACCAAAAAGTATGGAAGTACCACTTTTTGAGGAGTGGCTGGAAAGACGCTTCTGCACTTGACTCGTGCAGAAGAAATATCCGGGAGTTTATTCATCATTGTGAGGCAGCGGCCTTAGAACACAGTGAGGCATACGGTGGAGGTATGCCTCGCTTAGGCGGAGCACCACAGTCTCTTCGTGCGACTTCCTCCCCGATTTCCAGCCACCGTAGGCGTGGGCTTACGCTTTACGAGCCGAGCTTGAGTTGTCGACGGCACGTAGTCTCCCTCGTGCTCCTCAAACTGATGCCAGCTATATTTATCTAAGAAGCCATGGGTTGACTTTCGAAAGGGGAAAATACCAAGGGTCCTGGAATGCAAGGTAAACAAGGCACATAGGAGTGGGTTTTAATCAGCAAAAGTCTGATGCGCCCTCCTACTCCACACTAGAAAAAAATACTACTAAGTATAGTATAGATACTTCAGGTTTCTTATTAAATTAACTTGCTACACTAAAACCTTTCAAAATAATGCGCACTATATTCAGAACTAATTTAAAGTTCTTAGTCTTCTACTTAAGGCCCTTATACCCGAACAGTGCTATAAAAAAGTTACGTACTGAAGGACTACTCGATAAGGGCTGGGTCAATAGGTTCGAAAAAATAATTATGTTTACTATAGATTCATTAACAACATTTGATTTTTTCATAGACTATACTTTTGCCAAAAAAAAAATGACAACAAGATATTTATCGCTTGTTTGAAAAAAAAATGCTGGTTAAGTGTTTTTCAGAATGTACATATTTATTTATTATTATTTTTATTTAAGTATTTATTGCGAGTAACTTAAGACTCATAGTTACAATATTTAACTACTTAACACTATGTTAGTAACAATATTTACTTAAAACTATGTTAGTACACAACAAGAACATTACACAATACAAACAAAAATCACTGCTGGACAATTCTAGCCGCAATTCTGGAGCATCGACTCACTATGCAGCAGTCCAACCTATCAGCAACCATGCCCAGGATGCTGTTAGAGCTGGCCCGCACCCTGCGCACCAGGGATGCACACCTTTTTCGCATAACTGCGTAAAAACAATCTACATGCATATCAGCGAACATCCCTGACGCACTACAGAAGCGAGGCAGCCCCATCAGCACCCTGAAGGCATTGTTGTACTGAACGCGCAGGGCGCTGTACGACTTGAGCGTATAATGTACCCACAGGCTACTGGTATAAAATGAAGTACAGTAAGCTCTAAACAGCGTTACTTTAACAGATTTAAAAGCACGCGAGAACCTGCGGGCAATCATATTCTTCCTCACCGATAGTATATGTACATAATAAATACAAATTTCGCAAAGAAAATGGATTTAATGGTCGGCAGGGTTCTATCCGGTCGCAGCTGGTCGTAATTAAATGCACAGATACTCGTACTGTCGCCTAGGCTACAGTTCGAGTTTAAATGTGCATTTAGTTCCGGCCAAATATTTACGTGCTGTTCACTGGAAAGTAGGATCGGTTCGGATATGTCTCCCGCATGTCAGATAAGCTGTGGGGCCAGATAGAACCACTTTTTAGGTCTCATTTAATGCAAGGTGAAGGTAGAGATGAGCTTGACAACTACCGAAGGGACTGGCCTGCAATGACTTAGGACAGACGTGTGTGGAAAAAGGAGATTCAGGCCTCCACCTTCTAACTAATTACCGAACTAGTAACTAAATGTTCACGGGCACCACGCACGCACGGGCAACAGCCACGTTATGGACTTTTTTTTGTTTATACAAATATGATTATCGTAGATTTTAAATTGTTTAGCTGTTGTTGATTCATCCAACTACCTTTAGCATTTGTTTAGTTTCATTATATTAACTGTAATTTCATACTAAGTAAGCGACTTTTTTTTAATAGATTTTATTTCAAAAATCCTCGCAGTGGGGTATGTTGTAACACTTTTACGAGGTAAGTTGTAACTTGATACAACTTGCCCATTTTTCTATTAAATTGAGAATAAAACTTACAAACCTAAGTTTGTTATAATGTATCTCAGGTTTATAATGCTAAATACGTTAAATCAATCAAAAGTTTGCTTACTGAAGTAGTTAAGAATGTTTAGATTATAAATGGCTGTAAGCCAAAAAATCGTTAATAGTTGAAGTGAAGAAAGAACATGTTATTTGTTTATTTTTGAATATTTTTCCATTAGATTCAGAATAAAACTTAAAAACCCTAAACCTGTTTTAGCGTTTGTAAATTTTCAAGGTTGTTACAACTAGCCCCAATCACGGGGTAAGTTGTAACACTCGTCAGTTTTTTTTTCAAAGACGTTTCTACAAAAATACATTACAGTTTTGATCAAAAAATATTTGAAATCAATAGTTGAATAGTGTTGTTAATTGGTATAGTACTACTAGATTTCATAAACACCAAACAAATAAGCTATCATAGCCAAGAAACGAAAAACTGTTACAACTAGCCCCCCGCTCCCCTACTATACGTTTTTGTAAATGCCTATCACTCCTTTGTAGACGAGAGGGAATGAGCGACTTACGTAATCAAATATGGATTGATATTTCCATGAGAGCCTAGGAAGTCTTGTGTCCGCATAAAAAATCGAGAATAGTGTGAAATTAGGTGGTAGTGTCCTTAAAAATAGTAACATACAGAGTGCTAGCCAAAATACTTCCACTTTTGGACAAAGGCCTCCCCCAAGCATCGCCCCTACGATCGGTCCTGTGCTTCTCGCATCCATCCGATTCCCACGATACTCACTAGGTCATCGGTACACGTTGTGAGAGGCTTTCCAAAGCCGTGTGCTAAGCAGTCTTCTAGATTAATCAGGTATTCAGGTTATTAGCAAATCGTAGACAGTGTCAAAGCCTACTAGGGTCATGGGTTACGTGAAAGTGAACCTCAGGGCTTTAGAACGAAAGGCAAAGAAGGCACAGGAGTGGGTTTTAGTCAGTAAAAGTCTGACACGCCCTCCTGCTCTTCCCAAGAGTGGGAGAAGTCATTGGATGATTTCACACCTAAAAAAAACCGTAAACAATAAGTAATATCTTACGTACTTATTTCTCTAGGATATAACTTCTTTATAATAAAATAACTTCTAACAACAGTGACAAAACCAATTTTTTTTCAATTTCAAAAAACAAAATGTAATCAAACATCTTCCCCAAATGTTACCAACTCAAAAACAAGTTGAGGCTAAAACTTTTTAACTGGCAACCCCAAGACGATCTAACTTCGCCCCAATTTTCACTTGTGGCAACTTCTCACATTGCCTATTTTCTCGACGGTTGTAACGATTTATTTATGGTATTCAAACTTGGAACGTCTTTTAAGTGGGTGACAGCGCGTTCTGCTCCACGCGCGCTTTTTTTTTTATTGTTATAAACTAGTGCTTGACTGCAATCCTACCTGATGGTAAGCAGAGATGCAGTCGTCAATGGTGAGGCGCACTAGTTTATTAAGAGCCTATTCACTCTAGCCTTGAAGACACCCAAATTATAATGATGAAGATGTCAACAAACTGTAGGGGCCGAAGACTCTGGGGCCATGGATTAGTTCCGAAAGGTAAGCTCGTGATCCCAGAACGAAGGCAACGAAGGAATAGGATGGAGTTTAGTCAGTTAAAGTCTGACACGTCCTCCCGCTCTGCCCAAGAGCGAGAGAAGTAATACTGATGTGGAAGTTTTTTTTTTCTGGTAGGGGAATCATCAGAATGACTTCCCCCGCTCTTGGGCGGAGCGGGAGGGCGTGTCAGACTCTTACTGACTAAACCCCTACCCCGTTCCTTTGTTGCCTTCGTTCTGGGGGGGACTCGGTATCAACCGTTAGGAATACCACATGTTCCCCCCAGAGGGAATACCACATGTTCCCCCCAAAGTACAATACTGATGTGGAAGTGGGATATCCCACTTGAAAAGAAAACGTGGCGAGCATATACCGCGGTATTCGGGTTTCGAGAACGAACCATTAATTTTTTTCTTCCAAAATGTCATGGAGGTTGATTGGAATAGGTAACGATTTTGTAAAGTTTATTTTTATTTAAATACACATTTTTGTTAAAAAAGTTTGGAAAAATCCGAAGAAAAATTCATCTACTTAGGGGTCCAAAATGATGTACTGGATCCATGGTATTTGTTTGTGCGACCTGGACCGAGCCTAGTTGTGAACGGCGCGTTCTGTTCTACGCACGCCTCAAGGAGGTGTCAGAAAACTGTTGGGGCCCGGTAAGGCCGAAGCCTCTGGGGAACACGGAAAATCCGAAAGGTGCTTATCGTGTCCCCCAGATCGAAGGCAACAAAGGAACGGTGGGGTTTAGTCAGTAAGAGTCTGACATGCCCTCCCGCTCCGCTCAAAGGCGAGAGAAGTCATTCTGATGATTCCCCTTCCAAAAAAAAAAACCCGTATACTATAAAAAAAAAACATAAGAATGTGATACATCGTCTTGTAACGTTAAACCAAGTCCCGGCTACTAGGCCATAAATTCCCAAAAAAAAGAAACGCGAAAGCTACCCTTTTCTGAACAAAAACCGTTTCTACCCTCTTTAACAATTGTTTTGTACGAACATTTCCGTTTACCCTCCTAAGGTAGGAAATAATGGCAGTCGTTTGACGTAATATACTGACAGTGTTTCGCATGTGTTTTGATGGGGAAAGGAAAAAGGGTTTTTGGTCAATACAAGTCTATACCGCAGCGTTGAAAGGCCTCCCATAAGGTGGACCGACGACCTGGCGAGGGTCGCGGGAATCCGATGGATGCGAGACGCACAGGATCGGTTGCTGTGACGACGCTTGGAGGAGGCCTATGTCCAGCAGTGGATGTCTTTCGGCTGAGATGATGATGAAGTCTATACCTGCTGTCCAGGAGTAGCTCGTCGTCCGGACGTCCGGTAACAGTCTGGACTAAGCTCATGTCGTTGACGGCGCGTATTGTTCCCGTATTGTTCGCCTTAAAGAGATGTCAGCACCTGGTAGAGTCGAAGCCTACTGGGGCCCTGGGTTGAACGAAAGAGATTCCTAGGGCCCTGGAATTAAACCCAAGAAGGAACAGTGGCTTTTATTCAGTAGAAATCTGACACCGCCCTCTCACTCCACCCAGAGCGAGATAAGTCATTTTGATGACTTACCACGTTAAAAAAAGGCCTACTGTCCATGGACGCGTTGCTTCATAGACGCGTATTCATCATTATACGCTTGGTGTACGCCTCCGTGAAGCTTATTATATAAATATGAAACGCTGTCGACAAAGCGGCAGTGTCATGTCGTTTTGTTGTTCGTTCGCAGGCGTACACCAAGCGTATAATGACGAATACTCGGCTATGAAACCACGCGACTGTGGACGGTAGGCGTTACATTACCTCTAGCTTTTCAATCCGATACATTTTGAACTTTTCACAATGAATCGCTGATGTATAGAATCATCATTGTCATTATAGTTCGTTCGCGTTAAGAATGCAGTGATTTATCAGTGCAACTGCAAAATAGAGGTGTATTTATAGTGGTGTTAAATCGAAACAAATTACATTTTAAAAGATTAAGTTTAATGAATTTATAAAAATACACTCAAACAGCGTTGATTGGTTAAGGGGCGGGGCTAGGCCGACGGACAATGATGACTTTACTGCATTCTTAACGCGAATGTACTATAGTTCTGTTGAAAGACGTCCACGAATGGCCATAAGCCTCTCCCTCTCCCTCAAGTGTCTCCATTACACTGGGCGTCTGCATCCACCGTTTCGGTTCACCTTATGGGGGGCTTCCTACCAATGCTGCATCTTCCAGTACGCGGTCATTACGAACCTTTGTCCCCAGATCGAAGGCAATGAAGGAACGGGGTGGGTTTTAACCAATAAAAGTCTGACACGCCCTCCCGCTCCGCCCAAAAGCGGGAGAAGTCATTCTGATGATTCCCCACTTGAAGAAAAAAAACCTTTCGTCTCCATCGACCATCTATATTCTGCGAGCAATGTGCCCTGCCCACTATCCCTGCGGTTTAGCAATTCTTCGGGCTATATTGGTCATTTTAAAACCCAACAGTCGATATAATACCGTTAGAGAAATATTAATTTCCCTACTTACCCAAGAAAAAACCATTCAAAGAGAATTTTTCAATGCAATTCTGTAGAAATTGAAGAAATTTTTTATAATAATTTTAAAATCACCGTTCCTTTTTTGCATTAAACTTTTTTCTCGTTCAAGAGAACTTTGATTTCAATATTATGATGGAAATGGCTAATAATCCTGTAAGTTCAATCTACTTTTCTCTGGAAAAACCACTTGATAAGGACCCAAAGACTAATGGAATTGGAAATTGATATCTATTTCTGGAATTGAACGCAGGTGAATACTTTTTAGAGTTACGTGAAGTACAGCCATTAGCCCATTTTAGGAAGAACATCATTGTATAGTAGTTGTATGTATAGTTTTTTAAATTGATATGTTCAAAGAGAAGATAATTACCGTTGGTATGGGCTTGTGGAAAACGAGTAGTAGGTAGCTCGCCGTCCGGCCCTCTAGTAACTGTCCGGACCGAGCTCGAGTCGTCAACGAGTCGCAGTGTGCTACTGTTCCCCGTACGTTTCAAAAAGATGTCAATGAAACCGTAGCCTACCTTTTGACTTCCGAAAGCTCATCTAAGACACTAATCAGCATGGTTCTCATATGATTTAATAATGGTTAAATGGTGGTTCGTGTAAGTCTTGGTTTGTGGGAAATAAATATACTATTATTATTCCGTTTATTTGTTTATACAAAGTTGATACGACAGAGATGCATTCCTTAAAACGGGTGGTTGTAGTCATCAATATGAACCACTTTTACTATGCGACGGGCCCTGAAAACACGAAAAAAAAGTCGTAGTCAGCCAGGAAATACCGACCTTATCTAGATTAAATTGATGTGTAAAGGTGTTTTTTAAAACGGCTTTCATTTCTTAACCCTATTTTATGACTCATTGCTAGGCAAAGGCCTCCCCTTTCTCCTTCCACACCTTTCTGTCTGAACATGATCAGATTGTCATACTGACACTGGACACCTGTGGGTCAATAAATATCATTTATTATTTATTGATTACTAGTCTTACGTAAGGGATACCATATGATTATCCAATCCATCTTCCCACACTTATCTGGATCGACAGATGTGATGCTGCGTGGGACGCGTTGCTTATGCCAAGTACAATGCGTTCTTAAGAAGAAAAGGATCGATTTTTCGCCATCTTGTGATTGTGACGTCATAGCTGTCAAAACGGAAAAATTTAGTAGGGTGAGAAAAACAGGAAAATTGTTTAAAATAACATTTATTAACAAAGAGTGAACGAAAATGAAATTGTCGTGTCTAGGATTCATAATGCGTAGTGTATGTGGCACTTGCAGTACTAGCAATGAAATGAAATTATGAAAGAAAGGAAAGGAGGAAGAAATACAGACAGAAAGACAAAAACAGGTCTTCCTTTTTAAAAAAAAGAAAGAGAAAAAGGCCGGAAGAAAAAAGAAAGAAAGAATGGTTTTTACACACATAGATAAATACACTGTAGAAACAAAATATAGAAACTCGAAATTTAAAAATTATATTTTACTCAACATTTAGAAATTAAAAGAACGATAACACAATGTGTAATACGCTTTTCTTTTCAATTATTTACTTTAAACCTAAAATATAAACAGAGAACAAGACGTAAGTAAAAGCTATTCCTAAAGGAACACTAATAATAAAAAACCTCCTTCGTCCGAATCGCAGTTGTGTCAAATTTTTTATTCAGTTTCCCTAAGGAAGGTCCGGACTGAAAGGTATAATATATTCAGGTTGAACGTGTCCTGAAAAATCCCAAATCTATTTCCAAAGAGTAAGAAATAGTGCTGAAGTCTTTTTATTTATTCATACTTGGATTGGCGTGGTTTTTATAATAGGTTTTTTTTATTGAGATTGTACCCTTTTCAGGGAGCGGTTAAAGGTTCTGTGAAATACTCGTAACTAATACCGATGTTCTGATCATTGATCACGGCGCTAGTGAAATAAATTGTTGGCAGCTGAAAGAGTGATCGTGTCTAAAACGCAAAGATATACCGAAGAACACAGATAGATTTTAGTCGATAGAAATCAGATTCGTTTTCCATCTTAAAGTGGGAGAAGTCATCAGAAAGTTTTCCACTTCCAAAAAAAAAACGTGCATCAAACAAATTCATGTACTACATAATTAATTATATTGGCTGTTTTCACATTAAACTATTGTCGCTCCATGTAAGACAAGTATTTCAGCCGCATCGGGTTAGACTAGAAACCGACCCCAGGTTGTTAAGAAAAGGCTAAGGATGGAGATGGTGTTTACTTGTTAAATGATAAATCTATTTTTTTATGTACCTTACCGTGAGGAGCTCGTGGCTAAATAATAACAGCCGCACAGGTCGATCTTCAAGGTTAAGCAACGCTTGCCTAGGTTGGTCTGTGGATGGGTGACCATCTTAACATAACGAGTTTCCTCCGTGCCTCAGAAAGCACGTTAAGCCGTTGGTCGCGGCTGTCATTTGGAGATCTTTGGCAGTCGTTACGGATAGTCAGAAGCCAGTAAATCTGACTCCAGTCTTGCCATGAAGTACCGTGTTACCCCAGTTAATGGGTTGTGGAGGTCTGGTAGGCAGCCGCTCCTCGTAAAATACTGGTATTCAGCTAAATCTGGCTCGACTGGAAGCCGACCCCAATATAGTTGGGAAAAGGCTAGGCAGATGATGATGACCGTTATCCTAATCAACCTCAGTAATATTTTAATTTAATTTTTTCGTTAAAAACACAATGAAAATACAACTAGAAGGAGGTCTGATCTGCTCAGCTGAGCTCAGATGCTCAGTTGAGAGAAGCAAAATAATTATTTTTAATTAATGCAAATCCCCATTATATTCTATCAAAAAATATGAGGATGAATATTACAAAAAGAGTTATACAACGTGTTTTTTTTTGATATCCCATAACTCTAGGGTATGATTGAGGCCATATCAAAGAATCAACTGGCTTATGAGTTATGTTCCAAATTAAAAAAAAAACTACTTTTTTTAAAATTTTTCATACAAAATAATTCGGCTAAGTCACGAATATTAATGTAAAACACCCTTACGTGAAATATGACAGCGTCGCATTTTCTTAGCTTTAAATATTAATGATTGGTTTGAATAAAAATGAATTACTTGTATTTTTCAATGAAACTTAGATATATGATATCTCCGAAACGATGCATTTTTGGACCACCTATTCTAGGAGTTTTAGAATTATTTTTACCTACAGAATATAACCCTAGAGTTATGGGATATCAAAAAATACAGATTGTATATATACGCATGAATGGATGGAGAGGGAGAGAAAGAGATAAAAGAAACGGTAGATGAATTGACGAATTTATTTATCCTTTAAGCAATAAAACACTTTACAAAGGCGAACTTACTGCCTTAGGCATTCTCTACCAGTCAACCTAGGATGGTGAAGAGATAATATGGTAGGTGCATAAAATGAGAATAGTTAATTTAAAAAAGGGAAAAATACTTTATAGATAACATAAACTTACATAAATTCAATATAACATAATGTTTTATAATAATGTGTGTTGTAATGTGTTGTGTTGTTGTTGCATAATATATAATATCTATCTTATAATGGTCTATCTATATAATATCTGATATTATATTGTATTATTATTAATAATACAATATAATATTTAATAATATATTAATAATAATTTAATTGTATTATTATTAATAATACAATATAATATTTAATAATATATTAATAATAATTTAATTGTATTATTATTAATAATTTTCCCTGAGGGTCTCAGGACGGGAGCTAGGAAAAACCACCGGGAAAAACCCGAGTAGAAAACTCCTTTCCAAAAAACTTAATAATACAATATAATATCTTACGAATTAAATTACGAATAATATAAAAGAAGAAACCCCCACTTTTTTTTCTTCCATTCTCACAGGATAGAAATTAAGAAAAATCGGCAGGAAGATGATAATGATGATACTCCATCATTACATTTAACTTAAGCAGTTAAAGTAACATTACATACCAATTTCATAGCCATGCCTATTAAAGTCCTTCATATCGATTTCAAGTTATTTTTTCACCATGTAACGTTAGCCAGTATTTTCTACTCATTTATTATTCCTCACGAGTTTTAATCACCCTACGTCTTTCTGATTTATTGGACTCGCCAAGAATGTCGACGGGTGATTTAATTATACGGTAAAAAAATAAAACTGTTATTTAATTAATGTTAAATTATAGCTTAGGAATAGTGGATGTAATTTGTTTGGTTTTTGGAAAATAATATTTGAAGAATAGCATAAGTGTAGCATAATCGGCCTTATAATCGAGAACACGAGGAGCTCGTGGCTAGATAATAACAGCCGCACAGGTCGATCTTCAAGGTTAAGCAACGCTTGCCTAGGTTGGTCTGTGGATGGGTGACCATCTTAACCTAACGAGTTTCCTTCGTGCCTCGGAAAGCACGTTAAGCCGTTGGTCCCGGCTGTCATTTGGAGATCTTTGGCAGTCGTTACGGATAGTCAGAAGCCAGTAAATCTGACTCCAGTCTTGCCATGAAGTACCGTGTTACCCCAGTTAATGGGTTGTGGAGGTCTGGTAGGCAGCCGCTCCTCGTAAAATACTGGTATTCAGCTAAATCCGGCTTGACTGGAAGCCGACCCCAATATAGTTGGGAAAAGGCTAGGCAGATGATGAATCGGCCTTATAATGTTCCTGCTACTGGGACTCTTAGGCCTTCTCTCTATGAGAGGGAATGGGCCGTAATCCAAAACTCAGGTCCAGTGCAGTAATTTTGTCATTAACTCGGAATATTTCACAGAACCGTTGCGGTAAATACGTGATTTTTAAAAAACCTTTAATGTTTTTGGAAAATATTGTCGTCATTCAGAATCTCGATTAAATGTGCAAGGTTTCTATAGATATATTTTTATGTTTTTATAATATAATGTATAGGACCAAAGTTCGCGGAAAATAGAAGATTTTTAGAGGTCTTTACTGGATTTATGTTTTGATTTCAATAGAAACTTAGATAATATCCACAAGATCTGATCAAAATATCTAGACAAAGATATGTAATCCTACTAACATTAAAACCCACAAGTTTGTATGGGAGGGTGTATAGATGTTTCTTACGCTTATACGCAAAAACTTCTAAATGGATTTCTATGAAACTTGGTAAATGGATCTAGACCATATTCTAGGATAGTTTTTATGCTCAGTCTGTTTCTTTGGAATAACCTTCTACTATCACAAGGGTGAAGCCGCTGGCAGCAGCTAGAAAGATTTAATCACTTAAGAGCGGTTGTATGGAAATATATCTCGGATTAGTCGCTTCAAAAGCAATTTATTGCGGATTCACTACGAGACATGTTGTCTCGTTTCCAAATGTATGTATAATTTATAGATATCCACATTATCAATTAACAAACCACCAATTTTTCATGTAACGAAACACACAAAAGTACTACAAACCAACAAAACCTATCTACAAAAGATCACAACAACATCTCGCAAGGTAAACCACTTAGAAATGAACCGACAGCCTTCCGTTCTACTGCCTGTCAAAGGCTAAACGTACTGGAAGGGTACGAGTGAACGAGCAAACGATACATTCATACGTAAAGTTTAGAATGTGAGCTCTAGAGGGTCTTCAACGTAGTTAAAGACTACGTTGAAGACAAGCTACTTTGGTCATTTGTGCAAATACTTTTACACATGTGACTTCTCTGGTAGCGTTACCTCCTCTTCAGAGCACAAACTATACTCAAATCAAACTCATTTGTTTTTTAAATGGGCCCTTTCCAAGCAGATCGAAAGTTTAATGCATTGATCATTGAAAAACAACCAGTTTTTCACACAAAAGTACTACAAACCTACATAATCTATCTACAAAAGATCACAACAACATCTCGCAAGGTAAACCACTTAGAAATGAACCGACGGCCTTCCGTTCTACTGCCTATCAAAGGCTAAACGTACTGGAAGGGTACGAGTGAACGATCAAACGATACATTCATACGTAAAGTTTAGAATGTGAGGTATTGAGGGTCTTCAACGTAGTTAAAGACTACGTTGAAGACAAGCTACTTTGGTCATTTGTGCAAATACTTTTGCACATGTGACTTCCCTGGTAGCGTTACCTCCTCTTCAGAGCACAAACTATAAACAAATCAACCGGATTTGTTTTTAAAAGGGCTCTCCAAGAGCCGACCGAAAGTTTAATGCATTGATGATTAAAAAACAACCAGATTTTCGCCAAAAGTATTAAAAACCTACAAAATCTATCTACAAAAGATCACAACAACATCTCGCAAGGTAAACCACTTAGAAATGAACCGACAGCCTTCCGTTCTACTGGCTATCAAAGGCTAAACGTACTGGAAGGGAACGAGTGAACGATCAAACGATACATTTATACGTAAAGTTTAGAATGTGAGGTCTAGAGGGTCTTCAACGTAGTTAAAGACTACGTTGAAGACAAGCTACTTTGGTAATTTGTGCAAAATGCTTTTGCACATGTGACTTCCCTGGTAGCGTTACCTCCTCTTCAGAGCACAAACTATACTCAAATCAAACTCATTTGTTTTATAAATGGGCCCTTTCTAAGCAGATCGAATGTTTAATGCATTGATGATTGAAAAACAACCAGTTTTTCACACAAAAGTACTACAAACCTACAAAATCTATCTACAAAAGATCACAACAACATCTCGCAAGGTAAACCACTTAGAAATGAACCGACAGCCTTCCGTTCTACTGCCTATCAAAGGCTAAACGTACTGGAAGAGCACGAGTGAACGATCAAACGATACATTCATACGTAAAGTTTAGAATGTGAGGTCTAGAGGGTCTTCAACGTAGTTAAAGACTACGTTGAAGACAAGCTACTTTGGTCATTTGTGCAAATACTTTTGCACATGTGACTTCCCTGGTAGCGTTACCTCCTCTTCAGAGCACAAACTATACTCAAATCAAACTCATTTGTTTTTAAATGGGCCCTTTCCAAGCAGATCGAATGTTTAATGCATTGATGATTGAAAAACAACCAGTTTTTCCCACAAAAGTACTACAAACCTACAAAATCTATCTACAAAAGATCACAACAACATCTCGCAAGGTAAACCACTTAGAAATGAACCGACAGCCTTCCGTTCTACTGCCTATCAAAGGCTAAACGTACTGGAATGGTACGAGTGAACGATCAAACGATACATTCATACGTACCGCTACTTACTTTAAAAATACTCTCATAGATCTATCTTGCTTGAGAAACGGTGTGGAGATACTTTGTGTTGAGATGAATAGTGTGATCTGTGTTGGGTTCCTATGTATATAGGGAAATGTATTGTTATGTTAACCTTTAAGTACACGCGTTGTTTCGGACAACATTCCGTCACGCGCGGGGTCCAGAAGTATCCCCAATATAAATTTACATATATATTCAGATTTATTAAATAATTTTTAAAAGCCGTTTTAGATTATAAGAAAAGACATCATAATCTTTATGAAAAGTATTTATTTATCATAAAACAATCAGTTTTTAAACAGTAAGGAACATTTTTATCAAATTAACATTCTCGTACATAAAATTTTTAGGGCACATGTTTAAAGTACTATAATTTAACAAAAGAGTCCACATCTGATAAACTTATAATTTTTTTCTAATAAAATAAGAATCAAAAACAAGTAATTATAAGAAAAATTAACAATAAACATCATAGTAAAAAAATCACAATTGTTGAAATGGACTACCCTAAAGTAACGTTAAAATTATTCTTTGGGTAAGCATGTTACCTAATTTTCTACTGAATGAGGCATGCAAATAGTTTTTTTTATAAGACTTACTGACAATAGTACTTTTTTATCCGAGAATCTGGGACAATAATAGCATTTTCACTTCATTTTTGAGGCACAGGGTCCAGCTTCATCTGAATTGGGCAAAAGCTGCTCTCTGTCGATCAACTTGCATATTATTGACCTGTGGTCAAGTTATAATTTATACATTTAATTTTCGGTTATTCGGCGACACATTTTTTCATTTATCAACACCAATTCTGAAAAATAAACAAATAAAAACATAACTTAAGTGAAAAAAGTAACTACGTTAAATCACGGGTGGGGTCTGCAGGTATCCCCACGTAATCAAAAATGTAACTTACCTTAGCAGAAGAGCGAAGAACGTCCACTAGCCGAAAGGTCTCGTGTCGCACTGAGATTAGCCGAAAACGCGCGACCGTAACTTGCCAATTAAAAAAAATATCGTTAAAAAAGAGCGCGTGGGGTCTGCTTAGACCCCGCCCGTGACGTTAAAGGTTAAGCAAATGCAAATGGGATATTCGTTAAACGCAAAATGCATCTGTAAGAATATAGTGTCGTTTTAGTCAGTTAAACAGTTTTGAAATGTCCTTCCGTTCTACCTTAAAGTGGGAGAGGTCATTAGTTGATTTTCGATTTAAAAAAAACTATTCACAAATATTTCCTATATATAGATAAGCTGTATAGATAGAGAGAATGAGTGATGAGGTTTATAAATATAACAAAATTAGCCAAAGAGTTATGCGTCTGTTTGATAAGTTACATGATCATACTTTAGTTATTTTAATTATAATTACAATTTTAGTAGGTTACTTAATATCAAGATTATTATTTAATAAATACATTAATCGATTTTTATTAGAAGGTCAAATAATTGAATTAATTTGAACTATTTTACCAGCAATTACTTTAATTTTTATTGCATTACCATCTTTGCGTTTATTATATTTATTAAATGAACTAAATAACCCTTTAATTACCTTAAAATCTATTGGACATCATATTGAAGATATGAATATTCAGATTTTAATAACATTGAATTTGATTCATATATAATTCCATCTAATGAACTTAATTCTAGAGACTTTCGCTTATTAGATGTTGATAATCGAATTATTTTACCTATAAATAATCAAATTCGAATTTTAGTTACTGCTACAGATGTATATTGCAAAAAGCTTACTAATTTTTTGGCAAATTTATAGTTTTATTCATATGATTTTGTTGAGCTAATTCTGTCAATCATACATGATACAACTAGATGGTGTTCTGTGAAAGTTATGGAATGTTATTATTACATTCATCATCATTTCAGCTTAAAGACATCCATTTCTGGACATAGGTCACCAACCGTCGCGTCGCCACAAAATCTTATCCAAATGAAAAAATAAACCCTTAATACACTACATAAAAATACATTTCTTGTAAAAGACTTCGTCTTTGAAAGTACTACCACTAATAGGTACGAGTATTTCTTTCTGATGTCATTCGTAACTGTTCCGCTGTTCCAGTTTGCAGGTGTGGCTGTCGATGTTACGGGTATGTGACACATTTCACCTGTGTATCTGAGATAGTAATGCTTTTTGTTGCTTCTGATGTTGCAATTGTCCGTAGACGGTGGCAATTACGAGGAAACTGTGTTTATCTTTACTATTGATAGACTTGCGTTGAATTAGGTACTCTCTTATTTGGCAGTAGCGATGATGTTGTCAACATTAAAGTACACATGCCTAGAAGTAACCTATTTATTCTTGAATTAGATAGGGTAATTTCACTCTCTAACTTTACCACGACACCGGACGGAGCGGCGGTATGAAGGTTGAACGCCAAAAATACCGTCCTAAGACCTGACGGGGATTTTTTTTATATAACATAAACTAATACTTGACTGCAATCCCGTCTGATGGTAAGCAGTGATGGAATGGAACGTCTGGGTCGAAAGACTTAGGGAGAGAAAGGAGCGCTTGTCAGACTGTTACCGACTAAATCTAGTCCTATGTTTCTTCTTTGCCTTGCGTTCCAGGATCCCGGATTTCGCGCAACATTTACCAGATAGCTACCAATTGATAACATTATTTGAAATCGAGGTCGAGGTGAGGTGAGGACGTTCGTTCCCTCACGCGTGTAATGCATACTTCGTATTGTTCCAGTTTTTTTTTATATAGTACTAGCTGTCTCCTGCGCTTTCACCTGCATTTTTCGTTACTGCTCCGCTCCCGTGGGTCGTAGCGTGATGGTGTATAGCTATAGCTATAGCATTCCACGATAAATGGGCTATCAAACACTGAAAGAATTTTTCAAATTGGACCAGTAGTTCCAGAGATTACTCCCTACATAACAAACTTACAAATTTTACCTGTTTATAATATTAGTATAGAAGTATAAAGGGTGTAAAAAGACCCTTAACGAAAACGAAAACCCCATATTCTACACATCACTGGGATACTTTTTTTCTTCTAGGACATACCTGGGAATTCACTGGTTCTGGAGATATTGAAGGTCTAAGTCAACATTTTTTTTTCTTTTTTTTTTCAAAATCGTATTCCAAGTATCATTAGTAAACTTTCTTCTGAACAAACATTATCAAAATTATCAATTTTTCATAACAAATTACGCATTTGAAGTTAGAAAAATGCAACGAAAACTAAACACAACGAGCGCCTCACACAAACAAGCGTGCGGTCGGTTCAACGACCAAGCGCGAGTGGCCGAACGCTCAGCTGATAAAAATTATTATTAATTAATTATTTTTTAAAGATGAAAAAAAAAAGTTTTTTCCCAGCAATAATTTTTGGTCAAAGTTGCTTAATTACATGTACAGAATGTGTAGTTATCGGCTTTGTGATCGGTCTTTTTACACCCTGTAGATAAACTAGTGCCAGACTGCGAAACCACCTGACGGGAGGCAGTGACGGTGCGCGTTTATTAAGATCCTATTTACTCTAGCCTCGAAAACACTCACATATTTCACACATACATATTTAGCAACTCGTGTTAATGGGTTGTGGAGGTCTGGTAGGCAGCCGCTCCTCGTAAAATACTGGTATTCAGCTAAATCCGGCTGTACTGGAAGCTGACCCCAATATAGTTGGGAAAAGGCTAGGCAGATGATGATTTAGCAACTCGTGCCACAAGTTCTATCTGCTCTATAAAGGTATAAACCGTGATAATTAACACAGACGAGTGGTCCCAAATATAATGAGAATCAACAACATTATCTAATCTACCTTACACGTTATCGGCAAGCTTTTGTCCTATCTATGACGTCAGCACGCGTAGGCTTTACTGGTTGAAAAGCGTAAAAATATGTACTTAGATACTGTAGCATTGTTCTATAAAATCCACAGCTTACTTTACTCAACTTTTCCGAAAGGTAAGCTCAGTGGCATCGAAGGAACGGGGTGGGGTTTAGTCAGTAAGACTCTGACCCTCCGCCAAAAAGCGGGAGAATATATAATTCAGATCGTTCCTCACCTGAAAAATAAAAATAACAGTACAGTTTATACAATAAGTTAAATCTTTGGGTACAATAGCGGTCTTATGGCTGACAGCAATGTCTGCCAGACAAGCTTAGGATGGATTGTAAGAGCTTAAAATAGTAGGTACAGTCATCACATCATCATCATCATCATCTCAGCCGAAAGACGTCCACTGCTGGACATAGGCCTCCCCCAAGCGTCGCCACAGCGACCGGTCCTGTGCGTTTTGCATCCATCGGATTCCCGCGACCCTTGCCAGGTCGTCGGTCCACCTTGTGGGACCTTGTGTGTCAAAGTAGGTACAGTAAACAAAATAAAATAACCGACAATAAATTAATTATCCACCCCACTTCTAATGAATTCAACTTCAAAATGATCCGTAATTGAAAGTTGTAAGTACAAACAGCTGGGAATAAACCCACTCTCGGGTAGATAAAGCCCACATACTTCATTGTCTTCACATCCATTTTTATACCTACCTCTGACCCGAAAACAAAGAGATTTGGGACAAAGGAGTGTAGATAGACCTGTCGTATGTATGTTTGATGTTAAGGCTGTCAAATAAACGTTTGTGACTGTCAAATTGTTAAATGGAGATGTCAAATCATCATCTACCTAGCCTTTTCCCAACTACATTGGGGTCGGCTTCCATTCAAGCCGGATTTAGCTGAATACCATTATTTTACGAGGAGTGGCTGCCTACCAGACCTCCACAACCCACTAACTGGGGTAACAGGGTACTTCATGGCAAGACTGAAGTCAGATTTACTGGCTTCTGACTATCCGTAACGACTGCCAAAGATGTACAACGACAGCAGGGACCTACGGCTTAACGTGCTTTCCAAGGCACGGAGGAAACTCGGTATGTTAAGATGGTAACCCATCCACAGACCAACCTTGGCTAGCGTTGCTTAACCTTGAAGATCGACCTGTGCGGCTGTTATTATTTAGTCACGAGCTCCTCTCTTGTCTCAAGAATATCATCTACACAATAACTAGCTCTAAAATAACAACTTCTGATCCAAAAACAATCCTTGAAATAACACAACGTATCCAGCAGAAATATCAAAATAAATTCACTGAAAGCTAGCTGAAATAATATCCATATTTTCGGCACTTTTACGTTATGTTACTTTATCCAGGGCGAAGATATAAAGACGTGTTTACTAGAGAATTTCCACGAAGTAAGAGGGATGTTTAGGCTTCTTGCCCACGGTGGCTTTTATAGCGATGCAGTAGGGAAGCTATCGCGCGTTTGCATCGATAAACTTGCGATAGAATAGAATAGAATAAACTTTATTGTACACCGAAGTGAAGTAACAAATTATGCAGAAATTTAAATCTATGGGTACAATAGCGGTCTGTCGTGCTTCTGTCGCGATGCAAACGTGATACAGTAGCACAAAAATTAAGACTTTATATATAGGTTTTTGTTTCTCCCGATATCGTGTGTATAATTATAATTATTATATTTATATACGTTCACTTTATTGAATTACGTATAAATTATATTTATATTGTATTGTATCTGGATTAATTTGTATACATTTTTAATATTATTTTTTTCTCTCTTTCTTTTATTGCACCTCACACCACTAATATTCTCTGCATTACCCAAAGGTTGACTGGTAGAAAATGCCTAAGGCATTAAGTCCGCCTTTGTAAATTAATGTGTATAAAATACGGTATTAAATAAAATAATAATAAACAAATATCGTCTAAAACGGTCGCGAGTTTGCAGCGATACAGTCGAGATGCAGCTAGCAGCGTGTTAGCATCGCTTACTGTTGCAAAACGTGCGACAGAATCGCTCCCTACAAAAGTTTGCAGCGATATAGTCGCGATGCTGTAGCGCGTTACCATCGCTATCGCTACAAAAAGTCCCCGTGGGCGAGGGGCCTTAGGGGGATGTTTAGTAATGTGTTACCTTGTATGTACGAGTAGGTATACAGATCGGCTTTCTGGAACCGGTTTGGTGAATCCGATTAAATGCATGCTTTGAGATATTGATCACAAACATGTAGATTTTCTAAGGATTATGTAAAGCTGATTTAAATCTTATTACATGTAACTAGTCTAACTTTTCCAACGAAAAATAGACCGACATTAGGCACGCAGAGAGTAAAGTCCCACATACCTCCGTTGAAAAGGCAGTATCCTCCGACCAGACGAGGCGTTATGTCAGGTGGGCTACTGCCCGATAGATGATTTCGGGCTGTTGTATCCATTCAAATCGCGCGGAGAACTTTGCTTGCGCGATGCAGGATTCTGTGATGTCAAATGTAGTAGATCGTAGTCGCTACAAAATAAATTCTGGGAGTGTCAAACTTTTGCTGACTAAATCTTACTGTGTTCCTTCAGCTTCATAATTATCAGGGTTGCAGTAACTCTTTCCAACAATCCGCAGTCCTGGCAGGCGTCAACCATCACTGGCCTCTACCATTTTGTAACGCACTATTGTCCCTGACTTGGTCCGTACTAGTGGTACCCATGGCTAGACGTCTGGAAACCCGCACCTATTAAAGGCTGGTAGTCGTCCTACGTCTCCCGAAACTAGGGGAGAACCTTAATGATAAATGATGTTTATTTTGCAAATACATTTTCACAGGAAGGAATGGAAGAAGACCTTTGCCCAGCAGTGGGACAGCATAGGCTAGATATAATGATAATAATAATTTTCACAAACACTTTTACACGGCAATTCTTTTTTTCGGACTTTTTTTTACTAGATGAGGCTGGCCTTATCACTAGGACTATTCATGACTTCGTGAGTCAAGCCAATTACAACTGTTGAGCCAAGTGAAAACTTAGCCCAACAAGAAAACCGTTTTATGCCTCTAGGGACACATTTGCAGTCAACCTTGTAAACCTTATATTTACGTAGAATTTATCAAAACAGTGTGGCTTAATAAATTATATATTTCAAGGTCTATTTTGCCGCCTAGAATGTTTGAGGAAAAAATGCGGAGCATGTAAGTTTTATTTTGTCGTTTTAACGTAGGTAATTTATTATGTGCCTTTTCTTGTTGACATTATGTGGTAATATATTTTTTATTTTATGTATTACTTGATGGTAAAATTACGTATAAAATACACGTTGGTTTTTTCAAATATTTTTTTGGTAAGACGTTGCTCTACACTCTGACTCCAGTCTTGCCATGAAGTACCGTGTTACCCCAGTTAATGGGTTGTGGAGGTCTGGTAGGTAGCCGCTTCTCGTAAAATACTGGTATTTAGCTAAATCCAGCTTGACTGGAAGCCGACCCCAATTTAGTGGGAAAAAGGCTAGATAGATGATGATGATGGTGCTCTACACTAGGAATAATTTTCCTGTATTTTGAGTGCGTTATCAAATAATATGTATGTAGACTCACATACACAAGACACACAGACCCGGAACTAGTATCTATATCTTATACCAATATTTGTTCCGTGCAAGAATTGAACCTTCAACATGCAGTACAGTAGCCAAAATTTCCTCTCCTAGAGAGGAGGCCTGAGTCTCTGCAGTGGAAATGTTATAAGACTGATGTTATAATTTATGCATTAGGCAACCATAGTTTCAGTTCAAGAGTATTATTTGTTTTTAGAAACTATTGCCCCACCCTAGGAATTAATCCTGTATCCTTGGTGCTTAAATTCTAACGGGAGGTACTGTAGAGTTTGGTTTGGGGTAGATTGCGAGTGTTAAAATTCGGCACAGCACTTAGGATCACTTACCACCATGTCAGTAAAAACAAAAATGTGAAAATATTCAATAGTATAAAAGTAGAGTTTTTCACTTGTAAAACCATCTCATTTCATTCTAGATCCCCTTATTACATAATACAGAACGAGAATGCACTTCGTTTTCCAATTTCCTTTCCTTTCCTCCTCGAGATCCAAGTCAAATACTAGAAAGTATAGGAATCTGGAAACTCTCCGAGTACCGCAAAGTTCTGAAAGAATTTTGCTCTCGATAGTTTTCGAGTATTACGTGATACGGTGACCAGGGTTTTGGTCAAATATGGGACATTTTCTGTTAATATTTTTTATTACAACTCGGAGGAGCTCGTGGCTAGATAATAACAGCCGCACAGGTCGATCTTCAAGGTTGAGCAACGCTTGCCAAGGTTGGTCTGTGGATGGGTGACCATCTTAACATAACGAGTTTCCTCCGTGCCTTGGAAAACATGTAAAGCCGTAGGTCCCGGCTGTCATTTGTAGATCTTTGGCAGTCGTTACGGATTGTCAGAAGCCAAGGAATCTGACCTCCAGTCTTGCTATGAAGTACCGTGTTACCCTAGTTAATGGGTTGTGGAGGTCTGGTAGGCAGCCGCTCCTCATAAAATACTGGTTTTCAGCTAAATCCGGCTTGACTGGAAGCCGACCCCAATATAGTTGGGAAAAAGTTAAGCAGATGATAATTTTTTATTACAACTTGTATCAGTAGAGAAAACAGTGGTGGCCTTGAATTAAAAGTTGTAGGTCGAAGTTAATCAAACCCTGGAGCATTCGTTTATGTAATTTATTTTATCACCGCTGCTCTCAAAACCATGAAAAATAATCATGAGGAAACCGGCATGTCATAGAGTTAAAAAATCGAAGAAATGTGACATCTACCAATACGCGCTGTACCCTCGTGATGGATTACAGTTCTTTCTCTCTCCTAGAGAGTGAAAGCGAGAGTCCCAAAAGTGGGAACATTAGAAGGCCGACGATGATGATGATGAAATAATATTGGTCATAAAGTTGCACAAAAATAAAAGGCGCGTTTTGACATTTGGGAAAGACTCTTAGGGCCTACAATGTGAAACAATAAAATAATAATTACAAGTCGCGATGACAGATGTCAAAACGGACCTTTTATTTTTTGACAACTTTTAAACGAGATTAGCTGAACGAAAAGTTCTATTTATCAGCCTTTATGATTATAAAAAGTAGTGTTAACTATCCCACGAGGACAGGGGGATGCTCTGACTGTGCGCTGCCCAAGCGGGGCATACCTCTACATACCTCAAGTGTGAGTATGACGCAAGCACTAGGCCTAAAGTGACTTTTACTGTTCCTTTTTCAACAAATAGTTAAAATAATTGGTTTCGGTTCTGGATATTGAAGCATGAGCATTGAGCGTATAAGATTGATGTTCAATACGTTAAAGCAAGGTTAATGTAAAGAGAAAAAGGTTGAGTAGAGAGTACACTTAAATAAAAAGTACAATCTTTTTCCTAACTAGCTTGGGATCGGTTTTCTAAGCGGATGCGTGGAACCGTGTACTCTTTTAGTAACATGAGTTTCATTCCTCCTCTTCACATGACCATACCAAGACAAACGATTCCCTTTCAACTTTTCCTCGCCACTTTCAAACTTCCTATGGTATACTCATACGCTGATACTATCTTATCATCATAATCATATTCATGCGCTGAAAAACATCCGCTGCTGGACAAAGGCCTCCCTCAAGTGTGACCACAATGACTGGTCCTGCGTATCCACGATCGTATCCATCAGATTCCCATCAGATTGATCGGTCGCTGCGTTTTCCGGTATCCGCTTTAGAACCTTTCGTCCTCATCGACTATCTGTTCTATTAGCAATGTGCTAGTTCCCTGCCCACTGCTACTTAAATTTGGCTATACTGGTTATGACGTTACACTTGGTTCTCTTGCGGACATCTTCATTTCTGATGTGATCACGCAAGGAAACTCCGAGAACTTGGTTCCATCTATGTTAACAAAAGCAATTGCTCTATATTTTTGTTAATTTTCTTAATGATAGAAACTATAACACTGTCTAGGCTTTTATTGTTTGTCTTCTAAGTTTTGGGGCAAAGTTTTAGAAGAAATTTCATGATTGACATCGCGTCATAAATTTTATAGATTGTCGTCTAGGCATCTGTTGTCTACCCGACTGGAATATTGTTGCAAACTTACTGTGAAAACAATAAATTATTTATTAATCTTTGTTCTTAGAAATTGTGCGATGAATTTTAAATTACTTTTTGTGATTATTTTTACTTTTTTCGTACTCCGCGCCTCTCACACAACGCCATCCTGTCCTAAACTAAGCAGAGCTCGTGCAATGTGTACTGGACATTACTGATAAACATACATAATATTTCCAAATACATACATATTATCATAGTTATATTAGACGACACATAGAGTAAATGATCGTACTTATCACACAAATCTTAGACCAATAGGCCAGTCAAAAAGCATACATGATGTTGCAGGATTTTACACTCTATTCCACATACTTCTAAACGTTTAAATAAACTCAAACATTTCCCCATGAGGATTTCTAGAAACTTCTCTAAAATTACTAAGGTAAAACGACTAAATTTTACTTTTATTAAATAAAATTAGTTTGCATTTTGTAGAAAACTAATTTTAACATTTAGTCGTGATCCTATTCATACTTTAATTACTTTAAATTAACTTGAATGACGTAAAAGAACTCGGTACCTAATTATTAAGTCAAAAGGAAAAAAAAAAGATTTTCTTTTTCGCCTTTGTACTTCGAATTTCAGAGTTAATGATTGGCCTATAATTTGTCAAGCCCTGTCGTTTGAAATAAATCGCCTTTTCTATAATTTAAAAGGAAAACCTTTCCATTGAGTTTCTATTTACGTTATAAATTGATCTACGAAATTTTCGAGGTTGACTTTTAAAACATTACATTTGGTACTAATTCGAGGAGCTCGTGGCTAGATAATACCAGCCGCATAGGTTGATCTTCAAGGTTAAGCAACGCTTGCCAAGGTTGGTCTGTGGATGGGTGACCATCTTAACATAACGAGTTTTCTCCGTCCCTCGGAAAGCACGTTAACCCGTAGGTCTCGGCTGTCATTTGTAGATCTTTGGCAGTCGTTACGGATAGTCAGAAGCCAGTAAATCTGACTCCGGTCTTGCCATGAAGTACCATGATGATGATATTTGGTACTATCTTCTGCCAGCGACTTCACTCACATTAAAGTAGGTTTCTCCATACAAATTTTGGATACCCATTTTATGCCAATAGGGAGCAAATTTTGGAAAATTAGGGCTCTCCTACGTCATAAAAAGAAACCTTCTGTAAAATTTCACGCTCCTAGTCTCAGTAGTTAAAAACGTGTTGCGCCAACCCCAAGTAATATGGGATAAAGGCAGGAAGAAGAAGAAGAAGTCCCAGTAGTTGCGGCTGTGCGTTGATATGACCTGACCGACCTGAGAAAAAGAGGTTAAATCCAAAAAAAAATGTATGTGGTATTACTAACTAGTAGGAGAATCATGTTTTGACACTCCACAAGTTTGTTTACTTCCTACAATTGTGGCTTAATAATGTTGCCAATTAAATTTAAAAAAAAAACTCCAGGTCGCGCTTTCATTAGAAGCACTCTATGCTTGTCAGTCAGTTTCTCCGACTACTTTAACGAGTATAATTATATAGATTACATACTTCACCTACAGCGGCTTTGCCCTCGTCAAAATAGAAAATTGTCCCAAGGAAACATTTATTCCCGAGATTAAAAGTATCACTTGTGCTAACCCGTCTGTCCTTTTAACCGTTGGAGTGTGAGGAAGTAAACACACGAATGCACACATATATACACTTTCGTCTTTACGATATTATACTCTATTTACTATAAGAAAATAAAAGAAACTTGTTTTACCGTCTGTTCAACCGATTTTGACTTTTATTGCGTTGGTGACATGACAAATGACGGCTGCAGAAAAAGTTGGTATTTCAATCCATTTTTTTGCTTTTAATCTATCACATACCCGCGAAACGAGACACAATAGTAAAACAATAACAGCGCGGTCTCATAGGACCGGTCGGGGATTCAAACATTAATGTCATCCTTATGTCTACGGAATGGAAGTCAAAATTGGTTGAACGGACAGTAACATAAGTTTCTTTTTTTTTCTTTTCTTATAGTAAATAGAGTATAGTGTGAGTGTGATAAACAATAATTCCAACGTTTATGGTCACACATACCCGAAAACCCTTGGCAAAAACATATCCGACTATACAGGGTGTTCATTTGCCCGTATCCTACAAAATCAGAACGTATGGTCATATTAGTAGTACGGGTCATCTCCTTTCGACCTAAATTGTGCGCCGTTTCTGTAATACGGCAAATATGTTACATCATATTATGAGGACCTTTCTATTTTTTTGTGAGACAAAGAATTGGAACTTTCTCAAGACTACGAGTATTTAAGCCTTTTGTTATTTAAGTTAGGTCGGCTTCTAGTCTAGCCAGTTTTATTTGTCTAACTAAAAGATATCTAAGTTATATCACAAATTCTCTTCAAGTCAGTGGTGGGGCAGTGAGTAGTCTCGGCTAACGAGTTGCAGGTTGTCGCGGGTTTAAACCCATCCTGGTGAATTACTTTGTGTAATTTATTTCATCACCATGGCTCTCGAAACGGTGAAGGAATATATCATGAGGAAACCCACCATGTTCTAGAACTAAAACTTCGAAATCGTATGATATCGACCAATTTACACTGGGCCTGAGTGGTAGATTACAGCCCATTCCCTCTCCCAGAGAGGAGGCTTAAGTCTCAGCAGTGGGAACATTATAAGTTCGATGCTTATTATGCTGTTCAAGTCCCACATATGAAATTGTAGGTCGTGAACAGATTCAGAATATGGGTAGCAGCTTGTAGGAGGGGTTCAGTTGTTTCTAAAAACAAAACAGGGTTGCGGAAATAGGACGTAAGAAAATATTAACATTTCGTATCGTATATCAATGAACAAAAATCAAAGAATTCAAAACATACGGGATGTTTTCTTTTTTCACGATTTTTGCTTTTAGCCAGTTTCATAAGAAAGTATTTAGGCTCTGACAACTCAGGTTCGGTCCGGACGATTACCGGACGGCGAGTTACCTAAGTATTGCTTGTATTTTTGAAAACCCATGACTACCGTGGCTGGAAATATGGGGCGGGATCCGGGCGACTGGGGTGTGAGGGCCGTTCCCTCACGCGTGCGCCTCCTTTGCTAGCATTAGTAGGATTTATAACTCAAAATGCTTACTTAATTCAGAATTATTATTCTGCCCTAATTCTTTTATTAACCACATGAAAATTAAGTCGTAAATCAAGTAACTGTGACATTAAATAATGAAAGATGATAATTCAATTAATCATACTTTGAAACAGCTAGTTTCAATTTTGCTTGAAACTTTGTAATTTGTTTCAAAAATACTAAAACATTATTTTAATATTCAAAAGCGACTTCAACCCTTATTGCTTTTCGAGCTAATTCAATAAGAAGCATGTGCTTAAGATTAATATTCAAGCCTCTGAAAATTTGGAATTTCCCTCAAAGTTTCGTAATTTTAATTAAAATTGACACTAAGTAAGTTAATTTCATTTTAGTTAATCAAGCGTCAGTTTTAAGTCATACTCGTAACTTAACTATAAAGTTTGTAGACAGTTATAAATAGTTTACTCTGAATCTGCATTATGTCCCAAACTATTAAATAACTGCTATGTACAATAGCAGTTATTGTGTAAAGTTCACAAGTTCACTCAACTCAAGTCAGCGCACACATTTTAGTAAAGCTCAGCAGCTCACCTCGCTCAAATGAACGCACACAATTCTGTAAAGTTTACAGCTCACCTCACTCAAGTGAGCGCACACAATTTTGTAAAGTTCAAAGCTCACCTCACTCAAGTGAGCGCACACAATTCTGTAAAGTTCACAGCCTGCTCACCTCACTTAAGTGAGCGTACACAATTCTGGTAAGTTCACAGCTCACCTCACTCAAGTGAGCGCACACAATTCTGCAAAGTTCACTGCTCACCTCACTCAAGTGAGCACACATAATTCTGTAAAGTTCACAACTCACCTCATTCAAGTGAACGCACACACTTCTGTAAAGTTCACAGCTCACCTCACTCAGGTGAGCGCACACAATTTAAAAGCTATGTCATTCGTTTATAAAATAAATCATCGTGCATTCATAGGATTTTAGAGGATGATGTTACGCAAAATATCCTTTTGTTATGAAAAAGAATAAAAGTCATAGTAAAAAGGTAGCCAGTTGGTCGGACTCTTTAGAATCTCCTCTCAAAAATTTCTTTGTGTATAATTTTCAAATATTTAGTTACCTCACCCGGAAAATGATGATCACGCAAAAAAAGGCATAAAAAATCGTGAAATTCATCTTTTTCTACAAAAGAAACATGTTTTTTCTTTTAAATCACGCTGTTTGAAGAAAGGGGCTCAGCAGACAATAGACTCAAAAGGGGAAGGAATATAAATGGCAGACATCTTTGTAAAATATTACGGTGTATTATGGATTGAGTGAAAATTAATTTTGTGATGGTTTTCTTTATGTATGCACGAAAATATATGGATACGGTTTCTAAAATCAAAGTATAATAAATCTTGACTTGAAGTGATGAAAATATCTTTACATACACACCGGGTCCATGTGGTGTACTGTACCAACTCCTTCAATCGGACGAGGGCCTAGACAGACCTGTAAAATGCAAAAAACTTAATAAAATTAGAATTTCTCGATTTCGAAAAATTTCTTATTGACATGTGTTGAAGTTAGCTTAAATTCTAACCGTATGCAGCTGGCTATCAGTATTTTACATAAGGCCTCCTTATCGTCCAAAACATAGTTCCGGTATCCGAAATGGCAAAATGGCCGTATGGTTAAATGGCTGTTTTACCTACTACAGACTGCCACAGCCTAAAATCAAATCGACTCGACCGAGGTTTTCAGTGAATGAATGATGTAGATTTTCTTCCTATAGAACAGTGAATTTGATTTTTCCTATAAGGAACTATAAAACCCTAAACAAAACAATAAAATAAAGAAACACCGTTACCGAATATCACGATACATTTTCATTTTAGATCGGCAGTCCGACCCGCGAATCCAGCAAAGCGAATTATTTGAATTACTCTCGCTTTTTATGGAGTCGTGAAGAGTAAAGTCGAGTGGAGAGGTGTAAGAATTTTAGTGACTAAAAGCCAACCCTATTTCTCCAATTGCCTTTTGCATTGCCTTTCAAACAATTCCATGGTACAAAATCCTTAGTAGGTGTGCTATCTTCCTCGATACCTTATGGTAAGACTGGCCGGCAGACTTATGAGCTTCTGACTAGCCATTGATAGCCTGTGAAAGTTTGTCAACGTAATACTTCCTTTCAGTTAAATTAAGTGAAAACCATATCCAATATGACCTATATCTTCTCACGTTCATGTACAAAGCAAATTGCTAGCAGCAGTAACGGTCACCAAACACGCAATGTTTGGAAAACAAAACAATAATTATTCGTTGTAGATACTCGTAATATGCACTTAGACATTTTTTTAATTGATATAATACTAGTGCTTGAATGCAATTACACTGGATGTGGATGGATAAACTGTGATGCAATCATTGATGGTGAAGTACACTAGTTCTTTTTAGTGTGTCGATGGCAAAACCTATTGAATTCCTTGCTTGGCCCAGTCTTTGGCTATGGCAATGCCGGCTACTATGCTGGGGTACATAAAGAGAGTCTTCCCAAGCGAGGTACCATCTGAACTTCTGTTACGACTGGCGCACCTTGGACAATATCGTCTTTCTATCAGTCGATTAGCAAATTATTTCCTTACTGTAGTAAACTTAAACATTAGTTTATTAAGAACCTAGCCTTGAAAACAACTAAATTATAATTGCTTGGGAAGACCGCAGCAAACGAATTGCACTTAGACATAATAATTATTATGCCTGTATTTATTTAAGCCGAAGGAAATAATATAATATAGTTTGTGACTGTGTCAATGCAAGAGAAAAGCCTTTTCTCATCAGAAAAGGCACGCACTTTTATCTTTGTGTTCACTCAAGTTTGTTTGGAAAAAGTTTAAAGTATATTTATTCCATCCAGTCTTTTCCCAACTAATAATAATAAAGTTTATTTAAAAAAAAAAACCGGGCAAGTGCGAGTCGGACTCGCGCACTGAGGGTTTCGTACCAACCTACCTATAAAAACAGTTTAATTCCCGAATCGAGTCTTGAAGACTTTTCAATTTTTTTTTCTTGTGACGTAACGAAAAATTTTCAGTTTTCAGACTTTTCCCGATATTAGTGCTATAATACCTTGCTTCGTGCCAAATTTCAAGATTCTAGGTCAACGGGAAGCACCCTATGAGTTTTGATTCCTTTGACAGTGTCGAAATGTACGTTTTTTGCAACATAAACGGGCGTATCTTTTTTTCCCATCAACTTACAAGTTTGATTTTTGCACAACTTCAAGGGACCGCGGATTTCAATATATAGTTTTAATTTCAACTTAATACCTTCACGCGTTCCTGAGAAAAAGGGTCTTGACAGACGGACGGACGGACAGACGGACAACAAAGTGATCCTATAAGGGTTCCGTTTTTTCCTTTTGAGGTACGGAACCCTAAAAAAGAGTAAAAATTAATTTAAATACTACATCATGAGTGTCCTGAACAAATAATAATCGGGAGCAACATTACACTTGTACACTTTCTGAGGTACGGAGATATATCGATGGTCACCCATTAATGATCTATGTATAGACCAACCTCAGCAAGTGGTGTTAAACCTTGGAGATGGACCAGTGCGGTTATATTACAAGCTCCTCGTTGAATCTATTATTTTAGTCTAGTCGGCTGTGTAGTCTATTCGCCGGAGCATGAGCCAAAAGGTAAACAAACCATAAAAAGGGTTCTTTATATGTCACGATTGATGTAGTGAACATATTTTATAAAAATAACTACGGTGTTAATACACTGACAACATTAGAAATTATATTTTAGAATGATGTCTGTGGAACTTATGTTATCTTTTCAAATTTATTTGAAATCAAACATTATAAATGCCTTTAATTATTTTCTTAATGTTTATTAATTATGCATTAAATAGTTTACATGTAAAAGAACCTAAAACGACATTTTAATACTACTAAATTGTAGACCACAGATACTGCGAACATTTTACATTAAAATGTGACGTTTTGTCATCGGTCGGGTTATACCTGTCATTTTGAAAAAATGATTTCTTTGTTTACCTTTTGGGTCATGCTTCGGCGAATAGACTATAGTTACTAAAAATTAAAAGATTTTCAAACTATTTAAGTTTTTGGAGGCGGTCTAAATCTGCGTGAAATCCGTTGATCTGTTGAGACTTCGTTGACGAACAAACAGTAAAATATTCACACTTTTCAGTAAAATCTTCAGAAATATTATTAGTTGTAAGTAGGATTAAATGTCGAGAGAATTACCTAATGAAAACACTTTTATCATGTCAAAAATGTCACTTTTAAGGCTCCCCCACACAGGCGCGTTATTATCGGTCGATAATATCGCATGCGGTATTGCGTTAATGCGTCCTGATTCCTTGCACACAACTGCGTTTTTATCGTCCGATATTTCTTACGAGAGAGCGCCGTTATTATCGCAGCTGTGTGTACGGTCGTTTGCGTTCCGATACAAAACATTCTAGAACTTATATCGGAATATCGCAGGACGGAGAAACGCAACGTCCCACTTCCATTGCAGCGTTATTATCGCAGCGGTGTGTAACTACATGACCGTCCTAATACAAAATGTACTGCAAACAGATATCGCAGTAACGCATGCGATATTATCGACCGATAATAACGCGCCTGTGTGGGGGAGCCTTTAAATTCGAAAGTCGTCTCGTTGTGAATTAGCGATATAATTTAAAAACAAAGAATTTCTTTTAAAAACAAATGAGTTCGCTTTCGAGTCGTGTGCACTTTATAGATTTGTATGCGCTCATTTGAGTGAGGTGAGCTGTAATTTTACAGAACTATGTGCGCTCACTTGAGCGAGTTGAGCTGCGAACTTTACAGAGTAGCACTTTTCACCTCTAAACGAGCTGTTTAGTTTCTTGACAGCTCAATAAATAACTACAAAAGTGTTTATTACAAAATTTCCATAGTTATTTCACGGTACTTTTTCGGGGTAATAGACGACGAAAATTGTAGTATTCATAGGTCATTAATTTCGTTTGTATTAAAATGTATAGGGGCTATATTTATTGTGACAAAGCACGCGAGTTACACGTTACGGTCTGAGTGTTAAGAAGGCTTTCTTTTGTCAACAAATTGGTAATTTCCGGCCGAGTAATTAGTTTTTTATTAATATGGTAAATATTTCATTTGTAATCCGTATAACTTCCTCGTTGTTATACTGGTCGTAAGTAGTACTGCTGAGCACGAAACGAGTTAACCTATCACATACCCGCAAAACGAGACACAATAGTAAAACAATAACAGCGCGGTCTCATTGGACCGGTCGGGGATTCATGAATTAAGGGTCGAGAAAGTTTTACTAGGGTTTTTTTATCTGGGAATTCACAATAACAACCGTGCGGAACTGTGCTCGGATGAAAGCAATAGGCTTGTCCTTTATTGTAATATGAGATTAAAAAATACCGAAACGGGTCGCCGATTCCTGCCGGAGTCTGCGTTTCCTGATAGCTACAACTAAAGGGTCTTTAAGGTAGGAGTGAATAGGTTACTTCTAGGAAAGCGTGCTCCATCGTTGTTTCATTTCAGACAACATAGTCTGAAATAAAGATTAGTAATATGGTCTAGAAGGCAAATGTGCTAAGTGCTAAATTTTGATATTTTAACATTTTAATGCCAAATTTATAAAATGAGCATGCTCTACCGATCGCACTCATCCAAACGACAGAATTCCATTTTTTTCTGTCTAAGCTGTACTTGTACATTCATAGTAAGCGATGTCAATTTGAAGCCAAAAACAGTAATGGCTATATTATAGTCTAGCGTTCCTACACACTTAAATAAAATTAACATCTCGCGGATTAAATTACTCAATCTGTGAACAAAAAACTAAAGAATTAGTAAATTAAAACTGTAAGAAATGGTTCTAAATTAGTAAAATACTCTTGGGTCGTACAAAAAACGTTAACTTTGTTACCTAAACAATTTAATTATTAAGGTTACAAAGTGGAACGTAAGCGTCTACAAAACACGTCTGTCTAGAAAAAAGATACTTAAATTAAACAAAACAAAATTTTATAAAACTACTAGCTGTCCCCTGCGGTTTCACCCGCATTTTTCGTTACTGCTCCACTCCCGTAGGTTGTAGCGTGATGGTATATAGCCTATAGCATTCCTCGATAAATGGGCTAACTAACACTGAAAGAATTTTTTAAATCGGACCAGTAGTTCCAGAGATTACCCCCTACATACAAACTTACAAATTTTACCTCTTTATAATATTAGTATAGATTAGCTTTTGCCCGCGGCTTTGCCCGCGTGAAAGTCGGAAACTAAGTAACTACTAAATAATAAGTTTTTTTACATAAAATATAGCCTATAGCACTCAGGAAGAAAGCAGCTTTCTATCAATATATACATTTATGCAATCGAACCAGGATCTTCAGAGGTTATCCCATACAAACAAAAAAACAAACTTTACCTCTTTATTATAATAGTGTAGATAGCACTCCTCACACAATCCATCCAACTTTTCTTTGCCCTTCCTCTCCCTCCACATCCATCTACCTATATGTATACTCTAGCAACTTGCGTTTTATCCCACCTCTTCACATAACAATTAAATCAATTATTATTATTATTTCAATTATTTTTAAGGTGTACAATGTAACGAGACTTATTCGCCTCGTTACATGGAAAGGATTTTTGGTCGATTTTAGTCGATTTTGTCTATGTTTTTTGTCTGTGGTACGGTCTTTGAGTGTCGTCTGTCAAAATCTTGACGTACTCTCGATCCTATATCCATTCCCGATGGCCACGTAATTTTTCAATTTATATTATTTCCTTGTAATCGGCTATAATCGCCGTAATTTAAGCCATTTAGTGGCATCTATATTGCATAAAGACTTCATGGACGTAGTATAATGCCAGAGATTCCATTGGTGAGAGATTTGTCGTATTTTTGTCAAACATTTTTCTAGGGCGTGGTCCGACTTTTATCTTACTGGTTTTTCAATCTTTTCAGGTTTTACAGTGATTTGTCGCACGCAGCTGTTTTAAAACGCTGTGTCAGCGCACTGTAAGCTATTTTTTGAGAAGGAAGACGGTAAGTTTCCATTCCAAAAAAAGGTTTTACGCGACCCACGTGTTTGAATTCGAACGTACAATCTAACTTGTTTTTATGTGATTGTTTACAGCCAAAGGGCGTCTTCTTTCTTACTTCTGGTCTTTCTTTTGGCCTCTTTCTTCATCTTTTTCTGCGTTACCTCGAGCATACTTCGGGAAACTTGAAGCCTCGCATCCTACGCGTCATGAAGGATTTTGGAACAAATAACCTATAAGTAACATGTTAGGGATTATTCTGGTAGGAGAATTCCTTTACTATATTCTCTTTTGTTTCCAAGATGCAACAATAACAATAATTTCCATAATTCCCAATAACACTAATTAATTTTTTTAATTATTAGTATAGAATACAAAGCCATGATTTGAAGCTTACGGGCAGAGACATTAAAAAGAAAAGACAGAAGTATTTTATCGTTTTATTTCTTTTGATGTAGCCTCCCACCGGCAGATTAATTGTCCAAACTCTTCCAACTTCGCTATTCCGGTCAGTGTGACTCCCTGGCGCCCGAATTTTAAATTTGTTTCTTATTCAACCTTTTCTATTATTTGGGAGATCACACACCAACATACCAACACATCTAGCTACGCATACACAACCTAATATAAATTTTTATTTTTTTAATTTTTTATTATTACAACAATAAAGTATACATCAAACAATCAATCAATCAATCCGTCCGATTGCTAAATTTTTTTCACCAATAGAAAGCTGCTGTATTCCTGAGTGACATAGGCTATATTTTATGTACGCGGGCGAAGCTGTTAGCCCGCAGCTTCGCCCTGCTAGCTAGTGAAAGATAAGGGAGTTAGTGATAGCGTGACGAGGGACAGAACATGGACTGATGACCTTATGAGCGTCATAGGAATCCAACACTTGGGGGAGGCGTATGTCCAATAGTTGATTTCTTTCGGCTGAAATGATGATGACGTCATTTATTTTATGAATGACTAGCTTTCGCCCGCGGCTTCACCCGCGTGGTGTGTTGATAAAAAGCAGCCTATAACAAAATTGAAGAATAAATAAGATTAAGTTTCATTTTTTTTTCCTTTTGACCGGGATAAAAAGTATCCTATATTAACATATAGGATACTTTTTATCCCGTTTAAAAGGTATCCTATATGTTAATCCAGGGTATAACCTATCTACATACCAAATTTCAACCAAATCGGTCCAGCCGTTTTTGCGTGAAAGAGTAACAAACATACATCCATCCTCACAAACTTTCGCATTTATAATATTAGTAGGATTTACCCTCAATCTTAATATCCAAAAGCCTTCCAACACTGCGTCTTCAGGTACGTGGTCGCCACTCCAGAACGTTTCGTCCTCATCGACCATCTGTTCTGCGAGCAATGTGCCCTACCTACTGCCACTTAAGTTTGATGATTCGGGCTCGGTATCCTTGGTTCTCCTATTATAAGTTTAATTCATAAATCCCCGACCGGTCCTATGAGACCGCGCTGTTATTGTTTTACTATGGTGTCTCGTTTTGTGGGTATGTGATAGGTTAATGTTATATTGTGTGGACTTAACAAATCATTCTTTCTGTTGCAGGTAAACCATTACTTTGGGATGCATTAAGAATTCTTCTCAAGCGACAATGCTCCAGTAAGTAGGTAGGTACTCGTATGTACGTGAGTTGCTCTGGAATACGGTGTCGCGGTTGCCCAGACTTATTTGATTAGCACTGCAGTGGTTTTAATGAGAAAAAAATCTTCAATTTCCTGGTGTTCTCTCAGTAAGATTTGCTTCAAATTAGAAAATAGATATGCAAATTATCCTGTTTTTAGAAAAGACAAAAGAATAAAAAGCCAAGTGTGAGTCGGACTCGCGCACGTAGGGTTCCGTACCGTCTGTAGCAAAAAACGGCAAAAAAAGCAGGTTTCTTGTATGGGAGCCGCACTTAAATATTTATTTTATCCTATTTTTTTTTGTATTTCATTTTAGTGGCAACAGAAATTCATCATCTGTGTAAATTTCAACTGTCTAATTGTCACAGTTCATGAGATACAGTCTGGTGAAAGACGGACAGACCGACAGAACAGACAACTTGAAAGCAAAGTGATCCGATAAGGGTTCTGTTTTTACACGACTGCCCAAAAAAAGGAGTGTTATGTTTTTTTCTTTTTGAGATACGGAACACTAAAGAACAACTTGAAAAAGAGAAAGATAACGAAAGACAAAAAGCGGGACAAAGAGTTGTAAATAAATAAACACAACCTCAATATTTTTACTGAATTTCAGTATCTCGAATCTTTGTTTGAAGAACTTTACCTTTTTGTAAGATACGAGTACTATCACAATTTGAAATTCAGATGTTCTTAGAAAAGGTCTACGTTGTCATAATATCGGCCGGCAGAATGTTAATGATTTGTTGTCATTTTCGTTTTGAAAGAAAATGTAAACGGTTACAAAAGAATAGTACATTTTGATACTAGTGGTGAAACTTTGTGATTACTATCGAGGCGAAAATCGCACCAGCTGAAGGCGAGGGCGGCAATGACACATTTCCACGTGTGTCAAGCGACGTATTTTACTACACTTACGAACAAATACTTTCTCTAAAAATTACGACGTATTTTTGTTTCATTTTCCTCGAAAAATTTTCAAAGTTGCCATACATTTTAGTAGTTTTGATTTAGAAAGCAACAGAATATCGTAAACATTAGGCGGAGCACCACCACGTCCTCGTGGGCCCCCACGAGGACGTGGCGGTGCTATAGGAGCCCAGCAGGTTCGAAGCCTACTGGGGCCCTGGTTTGAACGAAAAGAATCCTGTAACGAAACCAATCAAGGAACAGGAGTGGGTTTTAGTCAGTAAAAGCTTAATCAGTCTCATATTGATCAGGTTCACACCTAAAAAAAATCCACCTAGAGTGGATGAAGTTATTAATTACTAGCTGTCCCCTGCGGTTTCACCCGCATTTTTCGTTACTACTCCGCTCCCGTGGGTCGTAGCGTGATGGTATATAGCCTATAGCATTCCTCGATAAATGGGCTATCTAACACTGAAAGAATTATTCAAATCGGACCAGTAGTTCCAGAGATTACCCTCTACATACAAACTTACAAATTTTACCTCTTTATAATATTAGTATAGATTTTGATAATTTCGTACTCTTAGAAGATTAAGAAAGTCAATGAATAAATGCTAATATCTACAAATTACTTGAACTGTCGAAGAAATACAAAACATTTCGACCACAGTTTATGGCAACTAGTCGCAAACGATCGCTTGAACCAGTCACCCAGTCTGCACTAGCATTACACAAATTAAAACTTTACCCACGTTTAACTAAGGTTTAGATTAGAAAGGCAGAAATTGCTATGTAATTTTCTTAGCCTACAATTGTAGAGAAATTAGGAAAATTGCAATCAAGAAAATGTTCAAGTAATTGGTACATTGAAATTTTGATTAGCATCGGAGTAATAATCGTAGCGTAAAGGCTCGGTTTTCTTCAGGTTGGCGACAGAAGTTAGCATCAGCTTTATAATGTTCCTACTGGTGAAACTCAGGCCTCCTCTTTGTAATATATTTGAGTTTACCCACATAAGAAAATTAGTTAGTATGATCATGTATAAATAAGCCTACATCATTGTAACCGTCAGTTCGCAATATATGCTCGCTACAAGTTGACGTCCTTTTATTTATTACTCCCGACACTTCACTCTCTATGAGACGAAATGGGCCGTAATCCACCAAGCGGCCCCAGTGTGGATGTCATATGTCTTTGAATTGTTGGCTTTAGGACATACCGGTTTCTTTACATTTTTTTCCTTCATCGTTTTGAGAGCAGTGATGATGAAATTAACTTCACAAAGTAATGCACCTGGCTGGGTTTGAACCTGCAACCTACAACTCGTAACCCACACAACAGAATTTAATTCGGAATTTTTTTTTGTAGTTTTTCTATGGTTGTCAAAAAATAAAAGACCCATTTTGAGATTTGAGAAAGATCCTAGAATTCTAGAATGCAACTTGGAACGAAATTGAAAGAAACAATAAAATAATAAATCAGCTTGTTTAAAGTGTTTTAAAATAATACAATAATTTTTTTGGAGGTATTCCACATTGAGCACCCGTTTTAATAGCACCCAAGGTATTCCATTGGCGCGTTATAATTTGATGGAGTATATAGCGAGTACTTTATTTCATCACTAGTTACGTCGCTATGACAAATGTCAGAACGGGCCTTTTATTATTTGACAATTCTATCATCTATAGTGCTTTTTGTAACATCAAAATGTCATTGACAAATCACGTTACATATTGGATACAATTTGTATCATCGCTGGTATAATGTCGCTTTATTCCCTCTTTTATTGATATGGAAATCATGCAATGATTTCTCCAGCTCTGGGTTGGAGAGGACGTATCAGACTTTGACTGTCTAAAACCACCTATGTCTTGCAGTTGTCCTTTGCGATCTAGATCCACAGTTTTTCTTTCAGAATTTCCTTCTGGGCATCGGCCCTGTTTGCCCTCCCACAGTTATGCTGACTTCTCTTTGAGGCGCCCGTAGAACACTACGCATGTTCATAACTTTGGCTTGGTCCGGACGGTTACCAGAAGGCCGGACGGCGAGCTACTCGGGGTACCTAGTTAACCGGGGGGATGATAGTTGGGGTCCGGATAGCGGAGGTTGTGGCGTGAGGATGTTCGTTCATCACACTTGCAGCTGTTTTCTTCCCTAGCATTACAGTTTTGCAAGAAGGAATCGACCACCTGTTATTCTTTCCCTTTTGCACTATCCTGAATTCCATAGTTTCATTTCATTAATCTCAAATTAAAATAATTCAAAGACGTGTGTCCATCAATTGTTAAAAAAGCATAAAACTACCCTTTAGTGAATAACCCATCTTGCAGTCGGGTAAAAACAATTCAAAATTACTACCGCCCCTCTATTATTGTCGCTATTCATCTGCCTAGCCTTTTCCCAACTATATTGGGGTCAGCTTCTAGTCAAGCCGAATTTAGCTGAATACCAGTGCTTTACGTGGAGCGGCTGCCTACCAGACCGCCACAACCCATTAAATGGGGTAACACGGTACTTCATGGCAAGACTGGAGTCAGATTTACGGGCTTCTGACTATCCGTAACGATTGCCAAAGATCTACAAATGACAACCGGGATTTACGGCTTAACGTGCTTTCCGAGGAAACTCGTTATGTTAAGATGGTCACCCATCCACATACTTACCAACCTTGGCAAGCGTTGCTTAACCTTGAAGATCGACCTGTACGGCAATTATGATCTAGCCACGAGCTCCTCACTATTAATGTCGCTACTCTTTAACTTAATACCTACTCGTAAAGTATAGCCTAAGCTGCTATTCATAAAATTGGTTTCTCATAGTCCTCAATAAATAAATAGGTATTCCTGGTGAGTATTTATTGAGGACTATTTACCAAAAGTTAACCTAATATTGATTCTATCAAAAAGGCGATATTATCTATAATATTTATAAATACGAAAGTGTTATTTTCTGTCTGTTCGTGAAATTAATAAATTTAACTGCTGAAAGACCTATGGGAAAAATACCGGCCAAGTGCGACTCGCGCGCTGAGGTTTCCGTATCAACTAATCTATGAGAACAAATCAATCCTCGAATCGAGTCTTGAAGATTTTTCCGAATTATATTTTTTTTTCCTTCTTACGATACCAAAAAATTTAAAGAAACAAGACGGACCGAGTAACGGTCAAACCCACTGCTTCCAAATAAAGTTGGAGTCGTCTTCGAATGTCCTGAAAACGTAAATATGGTCTTTGGAACTCACTGAAAAGGTCTTCATGAAGTGAGACAATGCCATTCTGCTATGGTCCTGTGAGGGAGCCCACCAGGCTAGACTGGAATCAGATTTACTAGCTTCAGATTATCCGAAACGACTGCCAAAGATCTACAAATGACAGCCGGGACCCACGGCTTAACGTGCTATTCCACAGACCAACCTTGGCAAGCGTTGCTTAACCTTGAAGATCGACCCGTGCGGCTGCTATTATCTAGCCACGAGCTCCTCACCATATTGGGACGGAATCCTAAAAAGAAACAAAACAGACAGAGTAACGGTCAAACCCACTGCTTCCAAATAAAGTTGGAATCGTCTTCAAATGTCGTGAAAACGTAAATATTTGTCTTTCGAACTCACGGAAAAGGTTTTCATGGAGTGAACGTCGATAGAATGGAGTTTCAACGAATCGTTATTAGTTTGTTTGTTACACGACTTTCTTTATGACTGTGTTTTTTTGGGTTCCGTTGAAAGGAGGATTTTTAAACTTAGTCTTGTAATTTTGGTGATTTGTTGGATTAAAATGATTAGCAATGAATCTCCCATAATTTAATCTAAACATTACATTTAATTTAAGAAGACAATCGTCAAATCCAAATGAGGAGCTCGTGGCTAGATAATAACAGCCGCATGGGTCGATCATCAAGGTTAAGCAACGCTTGCCCAGGTTGGTCTGTGGATGGGTGACCATCTTAACATAACGAGTTTCCTCCGTGCCTCGGAAAGCTCGTTAAGCCGTAGCAGAAGTCAGTAAATCTGACTCCAGTCTTGCCATGAAGTACCGTGTTACCCCAGTTAATGGGTTGTGGAGGTCTGATAGGCAGCCGCTCCTCGTAAAATACTGGTATTCAGCTAAATCCGGCTTGACTGGAAGCCGACCCCAATATAGTTTGAAAAAGGCTAGGCAGATGATATTCTATCTAAAATCCAAGAATGCTATTGAATATCTACCTATTTGCCTGGCCACAACCAAAATCAAATAGGATTCTAAAGGTCGCTTTTCTAATAACATAGAACTACCGCATAATAAGTTAAGCAGTGCTAATGGATCTCAAAAACAATTACTTACACCGTTGTGAGTAGTCCCATTAGTTCATCGATCGTTTCGGATATAGAACATGACAGTACTGGAGAGACACTACAAAAAGTTAATACAGAAGTTTTGTATGTGTCATAATGGCGTTTATTTTTTTTTGGAGATGGTTACTCTTCCAATCATCCAGAGGCTCTCTTTCGATAATTCGAAGAGTTACCACTCCCAAAAAACTAGTTTGTCTTAATGTTTCTGACTAAAACTGTGTAGTTACATCACAAAATATTTACTTTGTGCAAGTTGGAATGAAAATTAGTGATGATTTGGTCGGTGATTTAACACGATTGCCTAGAATTAACATAGAATAGAATATCATATAGAAGTCCTCTTAACTTATTAAAGATTGTAGCTATCAGGAAACACAGCGGCATGGAATTGCATAGAAAGCTAGCAACTTGGCTCAAGGCTTTGAAGTTTTGACACGACAATTGCCGATGATCTCCTTGGTTCGGCTCTCAATCGACTTAAGTGTATCAAGATGGTGCTTGGCAGACCCACTTCAAAGATAAGAGTACTGCTCTTATCTTTGGGATGGTTGCTCAGCTTTCGCCTGGATCTAGTCGGAATTGAAAGTGGCCGATCAAGGTGGTCAGGGCTCCATTTAGCATAAAAAAGACATGCTGGGTTTTAGTAGAGTTTAAGCGTTCAACCATACTTTAATATTTTAAAAATAAATCATCATCTTATTTAGGGTCGGCACAACACATTATGTTTTTCGATTCTGTCTTGTCACGCTATCACTAACTCTTTCTGTCATATCACTTCTCACACAATCTTTTCTTTGGCCTTCCTCTCCCTCTCCTAAACTCATGACTCTTTTAATTATTTGCACTCACTTAAGTGGAGTGAGTAGTGTAGGTACTGTACAGAACAGTACTACTGTATTTCCTGCCACGTGACCCACCGGTACACTACCACCATGGATGACAAATTAGGGCATGGGGGTCAAGGCAACCTCGTACAAGAACCTAATGCTATGGCGTTTCGCTATCAGCTGGCTTGTGTTTTCATGGCGTGACCGACTTCGTGAATTTGCTTAGTTTTGGTGCAGTTATATGGGTAGGGAATGTAGGTGGGGTTGTGATGCAATATATTTTTACAGTTTTGTTGAATTCTTCTGTGTCGTTAAACTCTTGGCAGAGTGGTCGTGGTTGTCTTGAGGGTTGCTCTCCGGAAGCTGTTAGGGAACGCCGCACAAAATTACTATTGAAAAATTTAACCGAATTTGCCTGAAATAAAAATATAATAAAACAAAGAAATTTTATCATTTAGTTCTATAGTTTTTGCGAGGTTTTTAATTAACTCAGCAAATGAATTGGAGGTGTGTGTGGTGTTAGTAATGAAGCAGGCCATTAATGTATATATTTTTTTATTTTGCATCGAAAAATATAGTCTTTTTTATCCTGATGGCCTGATCGGCTAGTGGTATGAATGTGGATACGGGTTCAAAAAAAGATCCTTGCAGCCCCATCGCCTAACTGCTCTGCGAGAAATGTGCTTTGCTCACTGCTACTTAAGTTTTGTGATTCTTAAGGCTATATCGGTAGCCTTGGTTCTCTACCATGAGAAATCTTATTGATAATAAAAATATTGTGTGTACAATTACATGTAGACATCCTACCAGTACAAGAAAGAAAGAAAGAAAAACTCTTTATTTGCATGAACAGTGGAAAATTAACAAAACATGTTAACAACAAAAAAATAACAGCAAGAAATATGCGCTACGTTACGTTGTGTTGCGTTATAGCAACACATTTATTATGCGTACAGCTAAGGAGTGAAATTCGCTGCCGGAGTCTGTGTTTCGTAATAGGTACAAGTAAAGGGTCTTTAAGGTAGGAGTGAATAGGTTACTTCTAGGCAAGCATGCTCCATCGTTGGACATAATATTCAAAAAAAATCAAAATGATTTTATTTTACATAGGCCTTTTATAAGTGCCCATGTACTTATAAAACGTCAAAAACTAGTGCACGGTTCCAAATTGCTCTTTTCATATGGAGAAGAACCGGCAAGAAACTCCTTGGTTATTCTTTTCAAAAAACTTTTGGGTCTACAATACTTCCATATTACAACACAGACACATATGCGAGGACAGTGTAGATTGTGACCAGTCAATATTGCACCCAAAAACACATTAAAAATAAAATTAGTCAAAAACTGGATTGAAAATGGTAGCAACTAAAATCTGTAGCCTACAGTGCCCTCTCATTCACACTATAAGAAAGAAGCTATTAGCATATCATAGCTTACTATTCAGTGCGATAGTGGTCTAACAAAAAAAATATATTTATATTCTATACTTTGGTGTATTTCTTTTAAAACCAGAAATTCGTGTATGTATTATTAACAAAGGAAAAAAATACATCTCTATTTTTGTGACCTATAAAAATAATTAATTGTATACGTGTGTTCCCTAACTAAAATTGTTTTATCCATGTTTATTTCTGTTTCAATACTTGACATTAATATAGAAATCAATAACAGAGGTGTAGGTTTACATCATTAAAAATGAATCCTGAGACGTTTGCCCTGTGAACTTTGAGGATCCTATTATTTCAAAATTTTCTTAAGAATCTACCCGTGTAAACATACTCTGCCTAAATTATTAAAAGAGAAGTTTGATGTGTTATCGTTTATAATATTTATTTTTCTTCAATAAGCGAGCTATGTAGGTGCACACTGGAAAACGTAGTGCAGGAAGGCCTCCTACATTGTGTATAATTGAATTGATTTGACATGTAATTACAATTTATATTTTTTTGACTACACTATCGCATTGGATTATTCTGTAATGATAGGTGTACTCGTATGTAAGACTAATCTACACTAATATAATAAAGAGGTAAAGTTTGTTTTTTTGTTTGTATGAGGTAATCTGTAGAAGTACTGGTCCGATTGCTAAAGTTTTTTCACCAATAGAAAGCTGCTGTATTCCTGAGTGATATAGGCTATATTTTATGTACGCGGGCGAAGCTGCGGGCTAAAGCTAGTCGTTTATAGTTTGTTTTTTTTTAAGATGAAAGACGAAGACGCAGTGTTAGAAGGTCTCCCATAAGGTTGATAGATGTCCTGGTGAGAGTCGCGAAAATTTTGCGACTGATACAGAATTGTTCGTGGCGGCCGGTGACATTCAGATTCAGATTTATTTATTTGTAAACATAGGTTACACAATATACACATGTGTGAAATGTTACATTTTTGTTGGTTCTCTATGCTTTGCCATTAGGCGTACAAATATTAATATTTATTTAGAATAGTTTAAAAATTATAAAAAGCACTGCAATATTAAATAGAACACCATTTATCTGACAAAAACAAATATAAATTATAATGTCAAATAAAATAACACCAAACTAATATAATATTTAAAATTGTCTATTACGCAGAAAAATTGATTTAATTTAAAATGTCAAAACAAATACAAATAATAGAATTTTTCAATGATGTTAATTACATTTACAATGTCAAAACCATACTAATTGAATATTTCAAAAGTATCGGCACTTAGGGGAGCCTATGTCCAGCAGTTGATGTCTTTAATGATGATGATTATGATGAGCTAAGAGGAGCTCGTAGCTAGATAATAACAGCCGCATAGGTCGATCTTCAAGGCAACGCTTGCCTAGGTTGGTCTGTGGATGGGTGACCATCTTAACATAACGAGTTTCCTCCGTGCCTCGGAAAGCACGTTAAGCCGTAGGTCCCGGCTGTCATTTGTAGATCTTTGGCAGTCGTTACGGATAGTCAGAAGCCAGTAAATCTGACTCCAGTCTTGCCATGAAATACCGTGTTACCCCAATTAATGGGTTGTGGAGGTCTGGTAGGCAGCCGCTCCTCGTAAAATACTGGTATTCAGCTAAATCCGGCTTGACTGGAAGCCGACCCCAATGTAGTTGGGAAAAGGCTAGGCAGATAATGATGATGATTATGATGAGCTAAGTAATGCAGCTGAAGGTAAAACTAAACCTCATGCCTTCGTCCGGACCGAATCCAAGACAATCGTCAACGGCGCGTATGTCTATGTGCGCCTCAAAGAGATGTCAACAAAACCGTAAGGCCTAGCAGAGCCAATGCTAATTAGGGTCACGGGGAATTTCTGGAAAGGAAAAACTACTAGAATGCAAACGGCAATTAAAGGACACAGGTGTTTTTTTTTAGTAAAAGTTCACCTAAAACAGTTTTCTGTTCTTTCGAATTATTGATAATAATGGTAAGATCTTTTACGAATATTCGCTACAGCCGAATACATTATCGTAATTACATCGCATTATTCACACAGACATTTATTTCGAAGAATTTCAGCCTAAAAACACTGATTTTATATAAAAACAATCACATATTATCAGTGTTGATCTCAACGGAACGTAAGGATCAGTTCACACCGAGACGCGACGCGACTTGACGATGCAGGAAGAGACGAGTAATTTCGCGCTGCACTGCGCTGCACCGCGCTGAACCGCGCGCCGCCGCCACGAGACGCATCGCGACGTTGCAAGGCGCATAGTAAAATAGTCGGCAACACGACGTCGCGAATGTAAAAACGTTCCGGTAACAGTTAACGGTGTGTGCTGACCCTTAGTGTGGCCTAATTTCGCTGAAACCGCGGCGATATAAAGATAGCTGTAACTGAAATACTTGCTGAAATATCTGAGGCCGAAGGTCGCGGTCTAAGCTATTGGTTAGGGTTGAATATAAATAGAGAGAACCGCTTAATACAGGTCTAAGGGTTAATTAATGAGAGCAAAATATTAATATGCTGTTTAGGGCTCGTGGATCGTAGGGAGGAGCTCGTGGCTGGATAATAACAGCCACACGGGTTGCTCTTCAAGGTTAAGCAATGCTTGCCAAGGTTGGTCTGTGGATGGGTGACTATCTTAACATACCGAGTTTCCTCCGTACCTCGGAAAGCACGTTAAGCCGTTGGTCCCGGCTGTCATTTGGAGATCTTTGGCAGTCGTTACGGATAGTCAGAAGCCAGTAAATCTGACTCCAGTCTTGCCATGAAATACCGTGTTACCCTAGTTAATGGGTTGTGGAGGTCTGGTAGGCAGCCGCTCCTCGTAAAATACTGGTATTCAGCTAAATCCGGCTTGACTGGAAGCCAACCCCAATATAGTTGGGAAAAGGCTAGGCAGGTGATGATTCACTCTAGGCTTGTAGGGGCCCGGTAGGGCCGAAGCCTCTGGGGAACACGGAATCGGAAAGGTTGTCACCGTGTCCCCCAGATCAAAGGCAACGAAGGAACGGGATAGGGGTTTAGTCAGTAAGAGTCTGACACGCCCTCCTGCTCCGCCCAAGAGTGGGAAAAGTCATTCTGATGATTCCTCCTACCGGAAAAAAATCACTCTAGGCTTGATGGCACCTAAATTATAATCATACGTAATTAACTACTGCGCCTCACCATCAACGATTGCGTCACTGCTTACGATCAGGTGGGATTCGGTCAAGCACAAGTTTATATCAATAAAAAAAAAATTGTATAAAATCTTAGAAAAGTTGCTTTTATTATATGCGTTCTACCGTGTAAATAATGTCTTTGAGACCTACTATTATTATTAGTAACAATATCAGTACTGACGTCATCGATACTGATTCTAGTAGGTTCTAATCTTATCAACACGCTGATAACGAGTTGAACTCAAAACAATGTCATTCGATACTGATAGCGCATTGCTTCCACTCGATGCTTTAAACAAGCTTGCAGCATTTTCCTGTTGTTTTGTTTTGGTTTAAAATATAACTTTGATCGGAGAGACTGAGCTTACCAGAGGATAGCATCTTATCTAATAGTCCGTCTAATGAAAGCGCGACCTGAGAAAAAGGGGTTAAGACCAAACATTTTGTATGTGGTATTACTAATAGGAGAATCATGTCTAGACACTTCACAATTTTTTTATTTTCTACAATTGCGGCTGAATAATGTTGCCAATTACATTTTTTTTTAAACTCCAGGTCGCGCTTTCATTAGACGCACTCTAGTTATTGGGTTGTAGAGATCAGATAAGCAGTTTTGAGTAATACTGGTATTAATTCATGAATCCCCGACCGGTCCTATGAGACCGCGCTGTTATTTACTATTGTGTCTCGTTTTGTGGGTATGTGATAGGTTAAGTTGTCTTGCGGACGAGGAACAAAGTTTAGCTCGCTGTCCATCCGTTTGGTAAGGACCGAGCCCAGTCCATCTTCAGCGTATGATAGAGATGTAAGCAAAATCGTAGGGCCCCAGCAGATGGCCGATGCCAGACGGGCGATGAAGCCGAAAGGTTCTGTAGTGGTGACCGCTTACTAAAAGATGTGGCGTTGGTAGGCCTCCAACAAGGTGGCTTATTAAGGGTCGCGGGTATCTGATGAATGCGAGATATACAGAACTACAGTGTATTCACCGGAGCATGAGCCACAAAGTAAACAAAGAAATCATTTTTTCAACATGGCGGGTATAATCCGACCGATGACAAAACGTCACATTTTAATGTAAAATGTTCGCAGTATCTGTGGTCAACAACTTAGTAGTATTAAAATGTCATTTTAGGTTCTTTTACATGTGAACTATTTAATGCATAATTAATAAAAATTATGAAAATAATTTAAGGCATTTATAATGTTTGATTTCAAATAAATCTGAAAGGATAAGATAAGTTCCACAGACATCATTCTAAAATATAATTTCTAATGTTGTCAGTGTAGTTAATAATTCCATACTTATTTTTATATGTTCATTACATCAATCGTGACATATAAAGAACCCTTTTTATGGTTTGTTTACCTTTTGGCTCAACCCTCGGCGAATAGCCTATAGTCGTTGTGGTGATACTTGTATATACGTTGTGGGGGAAGCCCTACTGTGCTCAGTACTACTTTTTGTACGTTACACAATGTGGATATGACGATACGACAATAAATGGAAACACTGGCAATACTCATCATTATGAATAACTTTTAGTATGGGACCAATACTGAAATCGCAAAAAAAAAACCGGGCAAGTGCGAGTCGGACTCGCGCACTGAGGGTTTCGTACCAACCTACCTATAAAAACAGTTTAATTTTCGAATCGAGTCTTGAAGACTTTTCAATTTTTTTTTCTTGTGACGTAACTAAAAATTTTCAGTTTTCAGACTTTTCCCGATATTAGTGCTATAATACCTTGCTTCGTGCCAAATTTCAAGATTCTAGGTCAACGGGAAGCACCCTATGAGTTTTGATTCCTTTGACAGTGTCGAAATGTACGTTTTTTGCAACATAAGCGGGCGTATCTTTTTTTCCCGTCAACTTACAAGTTTGATTTTTGCACAACTTCAAGGGACTGCGGATTTCAATACATGGTTTTAATTTCAACTAGATACCTTCACGCGTTCCTGAGAAAAAGGGTCTTGACAGACGGACGGACAGACGGACAACAAAGTGATCCTATAAGGGTTCCGTTTTTTCCTTTTGAGGTACGGAACCCTAAAAATCAGGTTTCTCATACATTTGCATAAGTCGACGAATGTGTGGGACAGCAGATTTTTTTTTCTCGATTTTAGGGTTGGTCCCATACTAAAAGTTAGTCATAATTATAAGTATTGCTAGAGTTTACATTTAATGTCGTAGTGTCATGACCACATTGTATAACTTCTATCTAAGTATTCAGCTACTATTGTTGGTGTGAAGTGGGCTGAAGAAATCCATACAATAGCGTGTTTAAAAGTCATAACATAAATTAAAGTTTGTAGATGGTTTGGCGAAACTGTGAAGGTTTACAGCGAAGCCACGGATGCATAATGTTATGTAAAATTTTGGACTATATACATTTGTTTCGCCTTTAAAAAAGATACCCTATTTTTGGTATGTCAGTTAGATATTATCGTGGTTTTTTTATTGATATAAACGAGATAATAAAGACCCCACCTAATGGTAAGCAGTGATGCAATCGTTGATTGTGAAGTGCACTAGTTATTAAGAGACTATTCAGCCTAACCTTGAAGACATCTAAATTATAATAGGACGGGAAGACGTGGTATAAACGACGAGACGAAACGCAACAAAGTAACAGTGGATACTCGTACGTAGAAAGTTTTTGGGTTCCTTAACCAGATCGGCAAAAACGAGATCCTTATAGAATCACTTTGTTGCTCATCTATCTGTCTATAATGACCCTTTTTCTAGAGCACATGTGGAGGTATGCTGCTAAAATTAATATCAAGTGGCGTCAGTAAGAGTCTGACACGCCCTCCCGCTCCGCCCAAGAGTGGGAGAAGTCATTCTGATGATTAAAAAAAAAGTAACGTAAAAACCCTAAAGAACTAACTAAAAGTAAACTAAAGAATGGCGTCGAAAAACTCCTCCGCATCGCTGTCGACTGGTAATGTACCCAAAAGGCTGGCAGCATTGCCACGCTGTATGGCAATGCTTATTCTCTGACCAAGATAAAAGCCAGCCTTTGGGTCACGCTAAGTGTCAACAATCATCATCTGCCTAGCCTTTTTCCCAACTATATTGGGGTCGGCTTCCAGTCAAGCCGGATTTAGCTGAATACCAGTATTTTACGAGGAGCGGCTGCCTACCAGACCTCCACAACCCATTAACTGGGGTAATACGGTACTTAATGGCAAGACTGGAGTCAGATTTACTGGCTTCTGACTATCCGTAACGACTGCCAAAGATCTACAAATGACAGGCGGGACCAACAGCTTAACGTGCTTTCCAGGGCACGGAGGAAACTCGTTATGTTAAGATGGTCACCCATCCACTGACCAACCTTGGCAAGTGTTGCTTAACCTTTAAGATCAACCCGTGCGGCTGTTATTATCTAGCCACGAGCTCCTCCAGCTAAGTGTCAACAATAACAGCGAAAAAATTAAAGTTCAAAGTCAATACAATCCAAATATAAGGCCGTTTGTGCTCCATTTAGGTGTGTGTCGTCGCTGGGTTTGTGCACTCTGTTCGTTTGTTTAGATGTTCAGTGTCACGTTTACGAAGTAATTAGTTTTCGATGCATAGCGCAGACACTTTGTATTCCATTAGAACGCTGATACAACACATTCTAATTCTTTTTAGGGTTCCGTACCTCAACAGGAAAAAACGGAACCCTTATAGGATCACTTTGTTGTCCGTCTGTCCGTCCGTCCGTCTGTCAAGACCCTTTTTCTCAGGAACGCGTGAAGGTATCAAGTTGAAATTAAAACCATATATTGAAATCCGCGGTCCCTTAAAGTTGTGCAAAAATCAAACTTGTAAGTTGACGGGAAAAAAAGATACGCCCGTTTATGTTGCAAAAAACGTACATTTCGACACTGTCAAAGGAATCAAAACTCATAGGGTGCTTCCCGTTGACCTAGAATCTTGAAATTTGGCACGAAGCAAGGTATTATAGCACTAATATCGGGAAAAGTCTGAAAACTGAAAATTTTTAGTTACGTCACAAGAAAAAAAAATTGAAAAGTCTTCAAGACTCGATTCGAGAATTAAACTGTTTTTATAGGTAGGTTGGTACGAAACCCTCAGTGCGCGAGTCCGACTCGCACTTGCCCGGTTTTTTGTAGTATTTGGCAGCAAATGGATCGAGTCGGCTTTCTCAGCAAGCTTCTTTTAGGGAGCCAATTACGGCCATAAAATTCTCATCCCCATTTTAGTGAGACCGGGTTTGTTTCAATGAAGCCATATATTGTGCAGATGTTGTGTACGTTTTTTTTTTAGTTACAAAATATATATTTTTTATAAGAAATTATAATATAATGACTTCTCCCGCTTTAGAATGAAGCGGGAGGGGCGTCTTAGACTTTTGCTGACTAAAATCACACCTGTGTCCTTCAGTTGCCCTTTGCGTTATTAGACCACGGATATCTTAACGGATAGCTTACCGTGCTTTTTGCGACACGGTGGAATCTCGCCATGTTAAGATATTTATTCATCCACAGACTGACCTATCTTTGGCTTCTATTCAATACAAGTTTGAAACCATCAACGATTGCCTCACTGCTTACCATAAGGCGGGATTGTAGTCGAGCACTATATAGTTAATAGTGAAAAAACCAACTATGTTATTTTAAATTACCATGATTGTACATGTACATATTAAAAATCTTTATCTGAAAAAGCGAGTAAGTTAATTATACATAAATCTACATTTTAAAGAGTTTCAGGCGGTAACTGACTGTTTAAATATAAGTTACATTCATTTTAATTGAAGCTTAAATTAAACAAGTTATTACTCCCGTTTAATAATTATGTAAATTACTGGACTGCATAGTTATTTTAAAGAAAGAAAGAAAGATAAAGTGCTGTAAAATTAGCGTTAATAAAACAAAAAACTAACTCAACATTTATTCAGATTTCAAACGATGTCTCGTAGTGAATCCGCAATGATTTAATTTAAAAACAAATGAGTTCGCTTTTAAATTGTGTGCGCTCACTTAAGTGAGGTGAGCTGTTAACTTTACAGAATTGTGTGCGCTCACTTGAGTGAGGTGAGCTGTGAACTTTACAAAACTGTGTGCGCTCACTTGAGTGAGGTGAGCTGTGAAATTTACAGAATTGTGTGCGCTCACTTCAGTGAGGTGAGCTGTGAAATTTACAGAATTGTGTGCGCTCACTTGAGTGAGGTGAGCTGTGAACTTTACAGAATTGTGTGCGCTCACTTGAGTGAGGTGAGCTGTGAACTTTACAGAATTGTGTGCGCTTACTTGAGTGAGGTAAGCTGTGAACTTTACAGAATTGTGTGCGCTCACTTGAGTGAGGTAAGCTGTGAAATTTACAGAATTGTGTGCGCGCACTTGAGTGAGGTGAGCTGTGAACTTTACAGAATTGTGTGCGCTTACTTGAGTGAGGTGAGCTGTGAACTTTACAGAATTGTGTGCGCTCACTTGAGTGAGGAGAACTTTACGGAATAGTATAAGTCCTAGGTAATCTATGTAGATACATAAACTGAATTTACATCTACAATTCCTAAATCCATCTTTTAAAGTGTATGCACTTTAAAAGATGGATTTAATAGCAAACAAATAATAGTCAAATTATATGATAACTATGCCGTGTTTGAGATGATCTTTTGAGAAAAGAACCAGTCATGAGAGTGGATCTAACCAGCCTGTGCAAGCATTTTTCAGTTTTCATGTTAGTAGCTCAACACAGAACTACAACAACTTGACAAATAATAAAAAAGAACATTTGGATAGGCCGCGTAACGAACTCAAAGTGACTTCTATAATATTGTGATATCTTTTATCAGCCTTTAAATTCCTATCCAACCTTCTCATTGCCTTTTAAAATTAAATAGTCTCCATGGAATTAATGCCATAATTACCTACGCTAGATAGTACGACCAGGAATTCCTATTATAAGTCTAGTACACCCGTAAATAGCCTAGATCTAGATTAGATTAGAACTTACTGGAAATAGAGGTAATAAGACGCGGCGGCCCGATCTAATAAAAGGAGATATTAAAAATATATTGGAATTATTAAGCTTTGAATGTATATTAGACGGAGATATTAAAATTGTATTTAGTTTGGAATTTTTAGAAGAAAAATTATTACTTAGTTATTTCATCAAAATTATCTTAGCTCTGCCCGTGGCTTTGCTCGTGTCAAAGTAAATAAAATATGTCAAGGGAATATACTTTCTTGAAAAATATCATATTATGTTCTATGCCTAGGTCTACCTATGTGCCGAGATATAGACACCCAAATTCGTTCAGCTGTTATGACTTCAAGAGGTAACAAACAGATAGACAGACATAATTTATTCCTGTATCCTACTACAAAATTTATCTTTAAACCATCAAAATATTTTTAAATTCTGAGTGATTTAAAAAAATAACCACTATGGGGATGGCGGGGTCTGTGTTCGCACGCTTCGCTGGCCGATTAGACCCCGACAGCCCCTTCTAACTTAACCTGTCTAAATCGGAGTGGTTAGATGGTCAAACGCGTACTGGAAGACGCAGTGTTTGTGGGCCTCCCACAATGTGGACGAATGAACTGGTGAGGATCGTGGGAATGTGCTGGGAAGCCTAACGGTCGTCTTGGTGCCTCTTAGGGGAGGCTTATGTCCAACAGTGAACGTCTTTCGGCTGGAATGATGATGATGATCAAACCAGCCAACCGAATTATAAAATTTAGTCCATTGGTACATTTTAGATTATTTTTGAAAATGTATCCCATATACTCGTACATATCGAGCCTTTTTAGGAAGAACATCGTAAGCGACAATTTGAGATTTTTGAAGGACTGGGTTTTCTCTTCCATAATTAAAAGGTCATCATCATCTTCTTGTCCTTGTCCCGCCTTATTTGGGGTCCGCGTTATGTATTGCAACACACAAGCCCGCAAAAATACATACTTTTTCATGAATACTTTTTAATTATGGAAGAGAAAACTCATTCCCGCAAAAATCTCAAATTGTCGCTTACGATGTTCTTCCTGAAAAGGCTCGAATATGTTAAGCTAGGTTTTATAGCAACACCAAAATATAAAACAGTCAGTATTTTGGCCCTTCCGAGTGAATAGAATTTTGAGTTCTGCTTGTCAGTAAATAGAAACGTTTACTAGACAACAAATTGTTTCGAATCTCAATGCAAGTCACGTTTTACCGCAGTTCTGCAACGTGGATTTTAAAGCCCTAACTTTTTCCAAACGGCCAATGTTTGTCCAACAACATGGTGCCCGTTATGTGGCGCCATCTGACGATACAAGCTAGAAGTTTTGTTATAAAATTAGAGAGTTTAAAGTGGCGACAGGAAGTTGTAATCCGGAATAATTGGAGAAGACGGAATTAAATAAGAAGTGTTTATTTCGACTAAATAATCTATTTAAGAGTACTTTTGAATTGCCAAAGGGTCTATTAGAAAGTTAAAGTTATCTGCAAATTCCTAAATGTTAGTCTTTATAAAGAAGATCAAATGATTAATTATACAGATATTTGAACAGGTATCTATAAATGAGATAAAAACTATTTGTAGATATGTAAGAACGTTTCAAAGCAGTAAAACATCTTTTTAAATTGTCACTTACGGGATATCTTCCGTGATTTTTAATTATTTCGAGTTCCCGATATTTCGACGCTGTTGCAAGCGCCATGATCGCGGGATGACTGGAGAGTGCGGGTGGATGGAAAAAATTGCTAAGAGCAGACAAATCTGTCTACCCTCTTCCTATGTCTCTTGCTACGCGCACTATTGCAACTCGACACTAAATCACGGCAAAACACACTCACAGTTTTCCGGAGTCTTTGTTATGATGCCGGATCCCCCTTTTAAGCATGTTCACAACTGGATTCCACGTACTTGACAATTTGAAACCATTCTCTCGATTGAAACTTTTTTTTTTTTTAGTGTTGAAATATCGGGAACTCGAAATAATTAAAAATCACGGAAGATATCCCGTAAGTGACAATTTAAATTGTGAAACAAACCGTGATAGCCTAAAACACAGTAAAACATCCTAAGAAAACCGGCATGAAACAAAAATTCGAAGATAATATAGGACGTTCAGTAACCCTCACTGGGTTTGTGGTTTTAGGAGGCCTGGGTCTCAGCAGTGGAAAGCTAATTAACCTTATACACCGACGAAAAATTCTGCCATTACGGGGTCCAGAACTATCTTATGTAAGTAGGTACTGGATCTATGGTTTTCGTTTGTGTGTTGATATTTGACACACGGTGTATGAATGAATATGCTACGAAAATAAATTCTGTCTATCAAACGATACAGCTACAATAACAAAAAACTGCCTTTGTCTTCAACCCCGAAAACCCCGACACGGTACATTAACCCCCAAAACTTCACAAATGTTACAACCGAACATAAAACCACAATATTTGCACGGTTTAATTCTGCAAACAATTCGACTACATAATCGGGTATTCGAATAAAATACAAAATGGCTTTATTTTACACAGGATGTTACCAAGTTCCTGTTGTAATATTTATTCTATCACATACCCGCGAAACGAGACACAATAGTAAAACAATAACAGCGCGGTCTCATAGGACCGGTCGGGGATTCAAACATTAAACCATTTTTTGATCTGATTGTATGTTGTTATAGCCCAGTTGTTAACACACGCGTTTGTACATGAGGTTACGGATTTTAACCCGAACCAAGCACTTATTTTTTTAGGTGGGAAATCATCCAATGACTTTTCCCGCTCTCTCAAACTTTTACTGACTAAAACCTACCTACATTCCTTCGTTACCTTGGGTTCCAGGACTTCTTGTCTTCCTTCCAAAAGCAAACCCATGGCCACTGTAGGTTTCGAACCTGCTGGGCCTCTATGGTTTTGCTGATATCTCCTTGAGAAACCTGTCGACGACTTGGGCTCGGTCTGAACGGTTACTGACCTGTGGCCGGTCAGTAAAACATCCTCGTTCCATCGATAAAACAACCTCAACAATGATTTTCCTCTGCAGAAACCCACTGCGTTGAGACGCTTGCCTAGCGGTCACAGATGCAGGCGACGTGACCCTCCCAATCCCAGTAGAACCTGACAGCCTCCCAAGTTTACTATGCTCGTTGTGGATGCAGTATTTGACTGTTCTGAATGGATAAATTAATTTTAAATAATTAAATCTCGAAACACCCTCTGTTCTCAGTAGTACCAACACCTGAAGTCGGTCGACATCAATTATTCATAATTTCCGGGTAGGCGTGCGTGCTACGATTTAATTCAGGTCTGCCAACATAATCTTTACTAAATATTATATCCTGTGAGAATCATGTTAGAAATTTATGAGGAGATCTCGGTATGGTACAGGTTTTTCGATGTAAAACGGGTTATTTGGTTCAGTGAGCATGAGAAAATGATAGAATTAAATATTGTTAAGAGGACTATTTGTGTACTGTATGGATCAGAATGTTGGGCTGTGAAAAAGATGGATGAAAAAAGATTGCATGTAGCGGAGATAAGAATGTTGAGATGGATGTGTGATGTGACGAGTTTGAAAGTGTCGCCAGTGACAGAAAAGTTGAAAGGAAATCGTTTGTCTTGATACGGTCATGTGAAGAGGAGGGATGAAACGCATGATACTAAAAGAGTTCTGAATTTACATGCGGATGGATGGAGAGAGAGAGGGAGGCCAAAGAAATGATGGATGGATTGTGTGAGGACCGATATGAAAAAAAGGGAGTTAGCGATAGCGTAACGGAAAGAATGGAAAAAGAAAATGTGTTGCGCCGACCCAAAGTAATATGGGATAAGGGCAGGAAGAAGAAGAAGAGGACTACTGGACTTCACGCGCAATCACTCTCGGATTGCATATATAAGAAAGAGATGCGCAAAGACACAATACTTGCTAATATGAAGCATTTTAACGTTTTACAGATTTGATAATAAAATTAAAACATAATTATAATGGTTAAACGTTTAACTATTATAGTCTAGAGGCATCTTCGTTTGTTCCGGGGTAACGGTTGCTGGGTCGTGAGCTTGTCTGTTAGTTATGCTGCAGGCAGGCCAAAGACGCCATGCCATATGGTACGTAAGCCCTAGCCAGTAGCCTTCTGCGACTGGACAGAGGCAGCCTGCGTCTGGTGGCGGGGACCATCACCGGACACTGCTCACTGAACAAGCACTTTTTCACACTGGGTATTGGCGGGGAGTCCCCGCATGCGGGATAACAACCAATGAAAGTAACATGGTCGTTATACCGCATACGGTTCCCGAATGCGGGCGCTGTGGCATGCGTTCCCGAAATCTCCCGCACCCCGCATGCGGGCCCTATCGACTAATGAAAATGCGCCATTACGGACAGTCCTCTGAAAAACAATAAGCGAAGCAACATCATTTATTCACTCTAACTCCTACACGAGTACATAAGCGAACAGGATAACATGTGGTTACGAACGATCATAGAATGATGGGATTACGGACGGCTTTAGAAAGCGTTTGAAGGTAGGTACGTAATAAATTGTATGGGGTTGGCGTATCCTTGTGGATATAAACCCCAGAATCTATAAATAGACAAAATTATAGAAAAATATAAATATTGTAATAAATATTGGAGCTTTTTGTCAAACTTATGGCAGCTCCATATTAATTGTGTTCTAACTATTTACTGTCCCTTCCAGGTTGCCTGGATCGCGAAATGCGATAAGGCCGCCATACTGTATGTTTATGTATTAGTCCGGTCAAATTAGACTAATTAATTGGGGTCAGGTTACAATAATTCACACTTGGCTGAAAATTGGTAGGATTGTTCAATACACTATATACAGGAAATGTGAAAAGTCCTCATAGATCCGGCACGTGAAAAAAAAAATACACGCGGTCAAAGGTCACAAAAACGGGTTTTTCGAGAGAGCTTCAGTGATGTAAATACGTGTACTTATATACGTGGTGTACTTATACATATTATAACGATTACAACTCTTTCAATTTTTTTAATCGTTATATCTCAAAAACGGTGGCTCTTAGGGAAAAAAGGATTTAGACATTTTTATAGATCTCCAATTTCTGTCTGATCTACAATTTTTATCTGAGCTAATTTTATGATAAAACTTACCATTTTGCTAAAAATCGCGAAAAACCCACTTTTGTGACCTTTGACCGCGTGTATTTTTTTTTGCACGTGCCGGATCTATGAGGACTTTTCACAATTCCCTTATAATAGTGTATTGAATAATCCTACCAATTTTCAGCCAAGTGCGAATTATTGTAACCTTGGATGTCTAAATTGACCGGACTATACTCTTATGTGTTTATTTGTATGTATCTTGCTCAAAATTCTATTTAGTATACTGGGTGTTTGGTGCATCGTGTGCCAAATTGAAATGTAGACTGGACGGGTCATTCACTAATCTTTCAGACCCTAAACACTTTTCATGCCCTGTGGATGTTTTATTCGTCGACGTTCTATTGTTTTATTTAAAAAGGATCCAATTTTTACATTCGAATCATCATCTGCCTAGCCTTTTCCTAACTATATTGAGGTCGGCTTCCAGTCAAGCCGGATTTTGCTGAATACCAGTATTTATTTATTTACTTATACTTCATGCTCAAAAAGGTACAAAGGCGGACTTATTTGGCTTTTTGGCTTTTATTTTATGTTCCAATACAAATATTAAAAAATGTATAAAGCGTTGATTCTGAATTTAAATTCAAAGGTTTTATTAAGTCCGCCATATCATGTACCAGTGCTGTACATGAAGTTTAAGTTAATAAATTAAATGTAGAGAATGTGAGACCGTAAATATACCGGAAGACGCAGCGTTGAAAGTCCTCCCACAAGGTGGACCGACGACCTGATGAGAGGCGCGGAACTCCGATGGATGCGAGACGCACTGGACCGGTCGATGTGGCGACGCCGAGACGCTTTGGAAGGCCCATGCCCAGCAGACTTTCGGCAAAAATGATGATGATGAATGTATGGGAAATACTGGCATTCAGCTTAATCCGGCTTGACTGGAAGCCGACCCCAATATAGTTGGGAAAAGGCTAGGTAGATGATAATGATGATGAATTTATCGGGAAAATCTGACGGTCCATCTATATTTTCCTCACAGGGTTGTGGAGGTCAGATTATAATCCCTTTATAATATATCTATGTTATACATTATGACTAAAAATAACCGAACCGCCATCATTTATTAAAGTTAATTCCTCCTCGAGAACATAAGTAGGCGGGATGAGACGTGAATACAAATCATCATAGGCTGATAAGATTATGGGGGCTTTGGAGGTCGTTTGGAGGTCTTATCGTGTTGTTCTGAGGTTTCCGGGTTGGGAAGATAGAGGGCTTTTGGGAGGCGTGAAGTTACAATTAATGTATAATGTAATATTGGGGATTTATAGGAAAACTAATTTCAAAAGTGTGGATTGTGTGAAGAGAAAGCAAATTATTTTAATTTACGGAATTAAATTGCCATTCTTATAATAATAATAATAATAATAATAATAAATTATTTATTTGCGTAAAACATGGTATAAAATGGTGTTACATTAAATGGGAACAGTACAATCATGTTTAGCTATTTTAAGACAGCATGCAAAAATTTCAAATTTATAATAATGTACATAGTTAGGTACAAGCAAAAATGTAGGGAGACAATAAATCAACATTTCTTGTCCATAAACTCTTTTAAATTATAAAAACTATATTCACTTAACCACTGGTGCAATTTAATCTTAAATAATCTCGTACTCAATGTTTTAAAGTGGTTAGGAATATGGTTATAAATACGTACACACATTGCCAGGCAGTTTTTGTTGTATTTGGTAAGTCTTGGTACATCATTCAGAACTAGTTTAAAAGGATCTCTTCTGTTACGAGGGCAAACTTCGTTTGCAGTCTTAAACAATTCGCTATTCTTAACTACGAACACACAAGTTTCATAAATGTATAGAGATGGTAGCGGCAGCAAACCAAGTTTTTTAAATATTGGTCGACATGTATCATCAGGCTTAAGTCCATACATAGCTCGTATGCACTTTTTTTGAGCGATAAATGCTCTGTTTAGATCGACGCTATTACCCCACAAGATAAGACCGTAACGTAGTAATGATTCTACATATGCATGGTATGACATAATGGCAGTTTTTATATTGGTTACATTTTTAACCTGCTTCAGTGCATAAACGAACCTATTAATTCTAGTGCTAACATTGTCAACGTGTTCTTTCCAGTTTATATCCTGATCTATTATTACGCCTAGAAACCTGGTATGGGTGACCTCGTTGATTCTATTTATATTTAGCTTGATGTTATTTTTATAATTATTTGATCGATTAAATTGAATAAAAACGGATTTATCTAAGTTAATTTTTAAACGGTTGATGTTAAGCCAATGGAGTAATGTATCTATTGTGTTATTAATATCAAGCTCATGATCTGCAATGGTATTTTGTTTTCTATCGGATGTCACTATAATAGATATATCATCAGCAAATAAAATACATTTATGTTTTGTTATATTTATTATGTCATTGATATATATTAGAAAAAGTATTGGGCCTAGGACGCTTCCTTGAGGTACGCCGTATTTATTATGCTTATAATCTGAAGAGTAGGGTGTCATTTCCTTATGTTTGTTTATTTTATTTATAATGACACGTTGTTGCCTGTTGCTTAAGTAGGATGATATCCACTCAAGAGCAGGTCCCCTTATCCCAACAGACTCCAGTTTTTCTATCAATATCTCATGTGACACTAGGTCAAATGCCTTTGATAAATCAAAGAAAAGACCAGTAGTCAAATGATTATTGTTGACGCTTGAAAGTATTGATTTTATGAGAGAGAAAATAGCTAATGATGTAGACTTGAGTTTTTGGAATCCAAACTGTTCTTCACTTATTATTTTGAATTTTGTGCAGAAATCAATTAGCCTTTTGTACATACATTTTTCGTATATTTTTGATAAAATAGGTATTAATGTTATAGGTCGATAGTTATTAATATCAGATTTGTCACCCTTTTTGAATATCGGTTTTACTATAGCTAGTTTTAATTTATCAGGAAAAGTTCCAGCTGAAAATGATATATTTATCAGATGAGTCAAGATACCAGTTAGTTCAAGACAACAGGTTTTTATGATTTTGGTGTTAATTTCATCATAGCCTTCAGATCTGGTGTTGGTCAGGGACATTATTTCCTGTCGGAGCTCGCTTTCTAGCATCGGTTTAAGAAAAATCGAGTTGGCACATTTGTTTTTCGCTTTGAAGCTTTGTCCAACACTTGATTGCGTAGGTACATGCGTTATATTAACATAATGGTTGTTAAATACCGAAGCCATTTCAGCTGGGTCTGTGATTACTGTATCGTTTAGCTGTATGGTTTCTATGTTATTTTTAGGGGTCATTTTACTTAATTCATTTTTAATGACAGTCCAAGTAGCTTTGCATTTGTTATGATGTGCTTTTATATAGTTTATATTTGCGTTCTTTTTTGAGCCATAGATGCATTTTTTTAGCAGGTTGGAATAATTTTGATATTTAGTTTTATCATAGGAATTTTTGGTTTTGTAATAATTATAACGTAGTCTACGTTTAGTTTTGCAACTGTTTCTTAATCCTTTGCTTATCCACTTTTGTGTGTACTTATTATTTGCGTTAACTTTAACTCTTACTTTTGGAAAGCATAAGTCGTAAAACATGCACAATAATTCATGAAAATCATTAAATGCGGAATTCGTGTCAGTGTTATTATAGACGTCAGACCAAGAAAGATTTTGTAAGCAATCTTTGAATTTCTGTATATTTTCTAAATTGTAGTCTCTTTTAAAAATGTAGTATACTGGAGCTTTTTCTGGTGTATGTTTAGAAGGAAAACTTAGCATTTGTGCTGTATCATGATCTGAAAGATGCAAAGGTAAGACAGTTGCTGTTGCGTTGGAAATATTACTTAAAATATGGTCAATACAGGAAAGTTTGCGTGTGGGAACATTGATATGAATTTTCAAGTCAAAATTGTAAGCCAAATCTTGCAGTTCGTTTGTAATATTGCCTTTTTTTAGAGTATTTATGTTGAAATCTCCCGTCACAACTATATTTACCTTGGATTTGTATTTCCTTAATAAATCATCTAAAAGATTATATAATTTTGCTAAAAACAGATTCGGGTCAGATTGAGGTGTTCTATAAACACATATTATTATTAATCTATTGCACAATAGCTCTAGGCCACACGCTTCAAACGTGTTACATGTTGCATAGCTTTTTATCAATGGAAGCTCTTTATAATTTAATCCTTTCCTTGTTAGTATACAAGTTCCGCCCCTTTGCTTATCTCTACAATAGCTGGTTGCTAATTCGTAGCCATATATTTTAACATAATTTTCATTACCTTTTTTTATAAATGTTTCAGACAAGCATATCACATCTGGATCATTATTTACTTCTTTTAATTCCTGAATAGTTATATCTAGTAGTTCTTGTTTGGATAGTACACTAGCAATGTTTTGATGTAATATTTTGAAATTGTTGGATTTACTGACTGGAGATACGAAAAAATGAGTCTCTCTTGTTTAAAACAGGAAAGAAATACGGTATAGTTCCTTTTTGAACCTTAGCGTTGGATAGCGTGGAAGTATTGCACTCTAAAGGTTTCATGCTTTCCGGGCGGGTTTTCTCTTTGAAATAATAGGGAATTGTCCCTTTTTTTGGTTCCTGTACACCAATGCTCGATTTAAAACTTGGTTTGCTGTTAGCTATTCTCTTTCGAATTTCACTAGGATTCAAGTATTTATCACTGTAATCGGCATAATCTATATGATGATTCAATGACTTACAAATATCCGATACTTTTGTGGAAGTTGGTTTTATAAATTGACATTTTTTAAACTTTACACATATGTTTTTTAAAGAATAGTTCAGCTTATTGGCATTCAGGTACACATTATTTTCGACGTTTAGTACAAAGATAGAATTATTTTTAAAAGTTTCTAATATAATTTGTAATTGAGACAAGATTAGGTTTAAGTTGTGGTCATTTTCACCCACGCAAATTACAAGTTTGTCGTCTGTTGAGAGTTTAGTATTTAAACAGTTCGCTACTATTTCCTTGCACGGCGCATTAGGCTTCGTTTCGGCGACGACTCTATATCTCTCGTACTTAGTATTTGTTCTCGAATGTGAGATGGCAGCTGCTAACCCGACACAACGTTGGGATCCGAAAATATATATCTTCTTCTCGGATGTGACGGTATTTTTCCCGTTTGCGGCAGAGTTGGTATTCAGAATGGTATTCAGAATGTCCTGCTTTGGTTTCTGACTGGTAGTTTCACAAGGATTGTTATTGCTTTGATTACATTGTATTGACAATAATTCAATGCGCTGAGTAAGTGTTACTATCTCCTGCTCTGCGGTCTGTAATTGCTGTTGTAGGGTTGAGATTTCTTGTTTTAAGCGTAGTACATGATCACGTCTTTCAGTTTCCAAAAAGAATGACGATGGAGGGGTTGGTGTAGAGCTTAAGTTATGTGGTTGTGAGAGAGCTTGCTTCTTTTTCTTACAGTTTGTAGTGAGATTTGGAAATATGGAGGAAGAATGACACAAGGATTTCAATGTGTTGTTTTCCGTTGATAATTTATTTATCTGTTTATGTAACTCGGTGTTCTCCAATAGTACATTCCCAAGTTCATTTTCAGTACTTTCAAGCTGAAGTGTGAGTTGATTAATTGTCTCCTTCATTTCCGAGGATGTAACTAAATCTGTTACAGTTCTGTCAACACTCCTTGATAGTCTTTTAGGAGTTGCGTAAGATTCATCAGATGTTTCACAGTCGGTAAGTATTTGAGAATCAAGAAACTTTGTGCTATTTTGGACTGGAGAAAGACGTTTCGATTTGCCAAATTCTAGATTTGCCTGTGTACGAGTATTTGGTAATTGTTCCGTAATAGGCGAGGGCGATTTCAAAAAAGTTTGCTTTTTCCGTAAGGTAATATTGGTTGTATCGTCAGTTCTTGCAAATTTATTATTTCTGATACATACTTTACATCTCCATTTTTTTTTAGCTTCTGTATCCTTGAGACGATAAGTAGATTGTGGGTATCCATCGCAATCAAGTTCGTATCTGTTATCACAGGCCGCACACAGTGCCGTACTTTTGATGTTTACCTTTTTTTTACATTTATGACATATTACAAGTGCTGCCATCTTGCTACCACTGTTGCTAATATTTGTTGTGATCTTCGATGATGACGACATTACACTTTCTTCCATAGAAAAGAATCTTTTACAAAGTTTGAAATTTCCGAAAAGTGAATGTAGAACCTGGGGTTTGAACTTGCGACCATATGTGACACAAGTTAATTGGCAAAAGTAGGTGAAAGCCTTATCCACTCGGCCATCTAGTTATTAAGAGACAGTGTTGAATTTTTAGACTAGCTGCCGCAAATTTTTTGAATAGTTATGGATTAGAGTTCAAAATCGCTTTTTTTATATATGGCGGTTAAAGTTTGAAAATACTGGTGAATCACTTTTGCACTTTTGTTATAGGTTTTTTAATGTTTACTTGCACAAATTAATAAATATTGTGATCACTGAATGTTTTATGGTCTATATATTTATTGTTCGCTATAGGTTACCACTTGTTATAGTTTTATGTTATTGTTTTATGACACGGTTTATGAAACAAGAGTTTTCGTTATAACTTCACTGTTTGTGTATGAATCACGTAAATAACACTGTCACTTAGGTATTACTATATGTTATATATTTTCACTTATTTTTAGTTATTTATAAACACTTATAATATTTTTAAAAGTTTATTTTATAACAGAGCGTTTATTCTACGTCAGGCTAGATGCAGTGCCATCTAGCGACCTTATGTCATGAATGAATCAAATACGTTTTTTTTGTTAGTGGAATCATCGGAATGAGAAGTCATTCTCTTCCCGCTCTTGGGCGGAGCAGGAGGGTGTGTCAGACTCTTACTGAATAAACCCCACCCCGTTCCTTCGTTGCCTTCGGTCTGGGGGACATGGACTACTCCTGATTCCGAAAGGTAGTCATTGCTCCCCAGAGGCTTCGGCCCTACCGGGCCCCTACAGATGACTCATATACGTACGTACAGTACGGTTTGCTCAAAAAATCTAAGTCTTATCAATTAATTTGGTGACAATCGGAAAAAAATATGCATATTTTTATTAAGTAGTAAAAAGAATAAAAGATTTTCTGTAATCCTAAAATATCTCTTACCAATTTTTTACTGAAACTACAACAAATATGGAATACTAGTTTTTTTCATATTTAAATAGAGTTCCTTACATCAAGCGTATTTTCTTCACTGTTTCTTGCTACGGACGGTACGCAACAATTCGTGTCTAACTTGCACTTGACCGAATTTTATTTATCTTCATCTACCTAGCCTTTTTCCCAACTATATTGGGGTCGGCTTCCAGTCAAGCCGGATTTAGCTGAATACTAATATTTTACTAGGAGCGGCTGCCTACTAGACCTCCACAACCCATTAACTGGGGTAACACGGTACTTCATGACAAGACAGAAGTCAGATTTACTGGCTTCTGACTATCCGTAACGACTGCCAAAGATCTACAAATGACAGCCGGGACCTACGGCTTAACGTGTTTTCGAGACACGGAGGAAACTCGATATGTTAAAATTATCACCCATCCACAGACCAAATTTGGCAAGCGTTGCTTAACCTTGAAGATCGACCCGTGCGGCTGTTATTATCTAGCCACGAGCTCCTCATGAACAAACGAAGAACAAAATACTTAAATAAAAGAAGGTTTTAAACTCCCATTACATCTTACATCAAACTGTTTTCTTTCATCCCCGAAGCTACATAAAAGAGTAAGTATCCACTTTGAAGAGTATTCCAATTATTTCCAGACGCAATGCGTGTATCTTACATAAAGAAAGAGCTTCGGGCGGAAGGTTTATAAAAAGATTTTTATGCATTAGATAATGTTTAGAGGAGCTTGTAGCTAAGTAAAAAGGCTCACGAGTTAATACCTAAAGTTAAGAAATGCTTGCAAAGGTAGATGTGTCGTTGGGAAACCATCTTAACATATTATATCTTTCATGTCCTTTCCCAATTAGGGTCCGTTCACACAGACCGGCTCGGAGAGGAGAGCAGATTTTTATCACGTTGAAAACAGAGTTTTAAGTATTTGCAGTAAGGTTTGTTTTTGCATGAGCACTGCTTTTGTCATAAAGAATGCTTGAATGCGCTTGGTGTGAAATAATAAGAGGAGCTGACCGGCTCCGATCGCGTACTTTTCTCGTTCGCCCTGCCGATCGGCTCCGATTGTGTGCTCTTTCTCGCTCGCGCAGCCAATCGGCTCCGGCTACTTCCAGCCGGTCTATGTGAAATAGTTGGTGGCTCCGCTCCGACCTACTCCAAGCGTATACGATCCGGTCTGTGTGAAAAGAAAAATGCGCGCCGATGCTCTCCGAGCCGGTCTGTGTGAACGGACCCTTATGTTTTTTTTATGCGGGAAATCATCCAATGAGAAGGCATTGATGTCATGCGTTCCTTTTCGCCCTAGAGCGGGAGAAGTCCCGCTCTAGGGCGGCTGCTGGGCCCCTACGGTGTTGCTGACATTTCTTTGAAGCTCGTGTGGAACAATAAGTACCGTCTCTAACTCAGGCTCGGTTCGAACAGTTACTGGATAGCCGGATGGCAAGCTACCCATTGCTCGTCGTTTCGATCTACGGAAGAATGTGAAGGACGTCCGTTCTTTCACATGGTTACCACCTGTGGTTGCCACGTTAACATATCCACACAGCCTTTCCCCAAGTAGATCGAGGTCGGTTTTCAGCTTATAACTTGCAGTGACAGGCTACCTGACCTCCACAACTCAGTAACTGGGCAACAAGATACTCCTTGATGGATCTTACGTGATTGTTAGACTTTCTGACTTCTGACAATCTATAACGATTGTCAAAGATCTACGAATGATAACCGGTTCTTACGTGGTTTCCAAGGCACGGAATGACAAAAATGTCTTAGTTAAACTTAAAAAAGAATGAGATATGAAAGGAAAAATTCCCACATTGCTACTTACGCGGTTACAAACCCGCGACCTCATGCTATAAACTAATTAATATAACAACAGTAAGACGTTAATTCCTAGTTAAATCCCTCAGCCTCAATCTAACCAAAACAATTGTTATATAAACCACAACTTAACGGATAAACTATGTAAATTTCAGGATCTAAATAATATATTTCAGACCAGTAGAACCTTGGTAGAGTGGAAGCAAATATTCTACTCAAATCTTGACAAATTGGGGGACTTAGTGCTTACATATTCTTTTGTTTATTTACTAGGAATTATTTTGAAAGTCTTGGGTTGTTCAGTGTTATTCATGAAGGAATAATTTGGTTGGGAAATTGTTGGACTTGTTTCTGTTGTAGCTATAATTCTTGGAGTATGATAAACTAACTTTTGGTAGTGGCTGCGTGTGCGCCTGCGTGAAAGTAGTGAATTATTCTAAGGGAAAATATAGAAAGGGAACCCCATAGGTGACGTGCAGGGGCAGCACCTGGCTCTGGAAATGGATCAGGGTTGTCGCACCACACCGGGCGGGTGCAACATAAGCTAACTCAGGAAATAGATTTTGTGAGTATCGATATGAAAGAAAAGGGAGTTAGCGATAGTATGACGAGTTGGCAGGTCAGAATGTAACATGTTGCGTCGACCCCAAGTAATATGGGACTAGGGCAGGGAGAAGAACATATAGCCCAGAGTAGACAAAACATCCGTCTAGACCGAGGATCCTTCCCTTTCAATAAAGGTTTGCGGGATTTTATACTGTGTTTTCAACAATTTTTCTTCTTTATGATCTGATGGGTGTTGTCTGGTTCTGGTTAACTGCACGAGAGATGATCTTAGGCTATTGTATACTACTCTAATTGCGCAGAGAACTCTAACTTCATGATGCAGGATATCATAGTTTGGACTATTTATTTGGACCAAAAATGTTTTACATTTAATTTATTTTTCAGTTGTTTATTATAATATATATATTATAATTATTCTATTGTTCTTTTTTCACCTTTCGTAATTATTGAAAACTATAGGGATCTTAAATACTTGTTGTTTTTTTGCCGTAGATTTTTTTTACTGATGGTCGCACGAGTGTACATTCTCTAATGCTTCTAGTGTTATATTCAAGTAGTTATATATGCTCCAGTCGGTAGCGTACCCCACTTGCAAAGCTAAGACGCATTTAAAATTTGGTGCCAATTTGCTGATCTGGTTAGTTTATAAGTATGATGGTGATGTAAACTATATAACGGAAGTTTAAAACCTATAGTTTATGTAATATTTTAAATATTTGTGTCTTAGTTTTGCTAGTGGAACACGTTACAGCCTGGGATACGAATGCCTGGCTTTCCCTACACTTTCTCGAAAACCAGCTCCTATTTCTGTCACTTTTAGACAAGCAATTTACTGTTTTCTGCACAAGTGCGGAAAAGTCATCATCATCATTTCTGCTAAAAGGCGCTGAACATAGGCTTCTTCCAAGTGTCGCCACAATCCTGGTGTCTGGTCTTATGTGTCTCGCATTTATCGCATTCCCGCGACTCTCACTAGATCATCGGTCCTGTTAGTATTATAGGAGGCCTCCTACGCTGCAAAGCTTTCGGTATGTACTCACCACTTCAGAACATTTGGGTTCCAAAACCATCTGATATATGAGCAATGTGCCCTGCCCACTGCCATTTAAATTTGCTACAAACACAAATTACAAATTCTCAACCAAAACTAATTCAACTTACCATCTTAAAGCCCTATAAACTAAGCCTTAACTCCAAACCGCCATCGAATTTAAATGTAACACATTAACAACCTCCGCGCAGTCGGGTAACAAACTGTTATGTTCTTGAATTATTGCATTACTATTCTGAACTTTATTTGTTCCTAAAATAGAGTTCAAAGTTGAATGGGATTAGTAAACCCAATTTCGAAGATGGGTTCCAGTTTTATGAGGATTATCAGTAGGTGTTATGAGGTAATGAATAGATAAAAGATTTGTTTTAATAGCTGAGAGAGAGGTGATGAGGCTGTCTACATCTTGGAACTGTTTGTCATTTACTTCAATTTATATTCTTCTTGTTAAGTCGATGCTCTGACTAAACTTTTTCTGCCCAGTATTTGGTAACCTATATTATGGCTCTAGCATTGACCTCGTTTAGATCCTGCAAAGTGCAGGTGGTTGTACAGAATAGACATAGCAAATGCCGCATGTCCTGGGTAGCTGAGTGCTACACACTGGTGCTGTGTTAAGGATGGGTCGAGGAAGCCCCATTTGGCCAGATAGTTTTCACAGCGGCCATCCTGGGTCCGCAGTGGGTTACGAGATTGGCCAGAATTTATTAAGAAAGGCAAGCATTTTGCTCGCAGAATAGATGGTCGATGGGGACGAAAATGTTCTAGAATGGCAACCTTGTACCGAAAGGCGCAGCGTTGGAAGGCCTCCAAAAAGGTGGACCGATGACCTGGTGAGGGTCGCGGGAATCCGTTGGATGCGAGGCGCACAGGAGCGTTCAGTGTGGTGACAATTGGACTACTTGGTCTATGTACAGCAGTGGACATCTTCAATCAAAATGGTAGAATACTATGAGCTCCTAACGCGATGCGTTTGACGACCTAAACTGAACTACTGTTAAAGGGAAGAAGCTCTTTCTCGCTTGCACATTTAATATTTTCACACGTCAGGGTAAGGTTCTAGAACCGACATAATTTGTTGCTAAACGCCGCGGATGACACCTGGCCATTTCGGAACTCAAAAGTTGTAAATTTCATGTAACATTTCTTTCAACCCTTTCCTTGTCTAAACAATGCAACAAGGACACTTTGAACTTCTTCATACTTATGGTACCTGTTCAGTTTATAATTGGTGAGAAGGGTCTGAGTGGACCCAAGGGATAAGTTTTACAAGGCTGTGTGAGATATAGCGGGGAACGGCGTTTTCCCCTGGGGATAAACAACAGCTTTCACACTGAAGGGTATTTTACGGAGAAACAAATAGTTTTATCAGCTTACGTTATTTCTTTTTTTTAATTTCCAGTACTATGCTTGACTGCGATCCAACCTGATGGTATTAGCATTATCGGCCTAATGTTAATGTTTCCACTGCTGGGAATCAGGCCTCCTCTCTTGAAGAGGGAACGGGCCATAATCCAACGCGCGGGCCCATTGGCGGATGTCACATGTCTTCCAATTTTTGGTTCTACTACATACCGATTTCCTCACGATGTTTTCCTTCACCGTTTTGAGAGCAGTGGCGATGAAATAAATTACACAAAGTAATGCGCCTGAATGGGTTTAAACCCGCAACCTACAACTTGCAAGTCGGGGCAGTTACCTCTGGGCCACCACTGCACACTACACTAATTTACTAAGAACCTATTCAATCTAGACTTGAATACAGTTACATTGATCTTTCTGCCCTTGTCCTGTTTTATTTGGGGTCGACGCAACATGTTATTGTCTTCCATTCCATCCTGTCATGTCGTCACGGTATCGCTAACTCCCTTTTCTTCCATATCACTTTTCACACAATCCATCCATCTTTTCCTTGGCCTCCCTCTCCCTCTTGGAAAGAAGAAGGCACCTACATTATAATCATAAAATGGTGTTGCAGTAGAGTTTACTGCGAAAATTCTTGGAAGTCAACCGCCGCTATTACTAATGATGAAAATGGTATGCAGACTCTTCTACTACTATCATCATCATCATCATCTACCTAGCCTTTTCCCAACTATAAGAGCTGTCGGCAAACTTTAGGGGCCCAGTAGGTTGCCTGCTAGAGCAGAGGGTATTTTCTGAAATAGAAACCCGTGAACTGAAGGAAACAGGTGATATAATAAAGTCTGATTATAAAGCCCAAGAGCTGGAGAAATCAATGGATGATTACTCATCATCTATCTAACCTTTTCCTAATCATATGTATTGGGGTCGGCTTCCAGTCAAGCTAGATTTAGCTGAATACCAGTATTTTACGAGGAGCGGCTGCCCACCAGATCTCCACAACCCATTAACTGGGGTAACACGGGACTTCATGGCAGGACTGGAGTCAGATTTACTGGCTTCTGACTATCCGTAACGACTACCAAAGATCTACAAATGACAGCCGGGATTTGGAAATGTCTTGGGAATGACACGGAGGAAACTCGTTATGTTAAGATGGTCACCCATCCACAGACCAACCTTGGCAAGTGTTGCTTAACCTTGAAGATCGACTTGTGCGGCTGTTATTATCTAGCCACGAGCTCCTCAAGACTGTAAACTGCAGACTGTAAACTTTTGTATAAGCCAAAATATTTCTGCTCTGCTCTAAGCTAACTATAAATATAAACAACATGTTAAAGCAAAAATAAACAGTGGAGAAATGCAAATAAAACTTCCCACTGACATTTGGAAGCACATTTACTAGCATCCACAAGAAGTACGAATCAGATGCACTAATTAATTTACTCCAAGCAAATATCTGAAGGATTCTGTGAAAGTTTTTGATTGAAATACTTTGAGTTCCATCTTGTTATACGGATCGGAATCAGGATCTGAGCTAAAGTCGATTTCAGTTCCTGAAAGGAAACCACTAAGTAGAATTAGATCGTGTCCTGAAATACTGGTTCATAAAATTGATCTAATCTCAAAGCACTTATTTTAATTAAACCATTTGAAAGCACATTTGAGTTAAGAACGGTCGACCAAATACAGTTGGAATCAAACCTCGCCCTTGGCGAGCAGCGCTACTAACGCGCTACAGTCGCATTTGAAACGCGCTACTGCATTTTTGTACAATTGTACCGCGTTTGCGTCGTGACTGTATCGATGTGAACGCTCGGCAGCCACGCTACTGCATCGCTTCAAAAAGTCTCCGTGGGCGAGGCCCCTTAGACACGTACAGCTTGAAGTGGTTACAATAGACTGATTCCAGCTCAGACTGCTTAGTCTCCTTCTTCTCGTGTCGATCTGACTCAAATTTTGTCCGACCAATATTCAGCCGCCACCTGGACAGCTCTGTCTTTGGCCTCGTATAGGTCGTTGAAAGTGCAGATTACAGGGCAGGTTCCTTCGACCACGATTACTCAAACTCAAACTGCATTGTGAACTACAGTCTTCTATGGACAAACAAACATAGAACCGCTAGCGCAGTTACGACTGTTTCGGGCGATTGGTAGCGCAGTGATATTTCATCTTGCAGTTAAGCAATCACCAGGTATACACTGACTGTTCCTTCTCTGTCAATTTCTCTTTCGCAGTTGCCTCCACCCCTGTTCTTCATTCCACGTGGCGCGCGCTACTCGTCCGGTCATGTTTTGTTTTATTTACTGAGTAAAATGCACGACGAACAGAGGATACGGATCGGCTCTGTCCAAGCGGAGTATACTCCACATACTCCGCTTGGACAGAGCACTGCCCTGTCCTTGAGAAAGCGATTGTTGGCAACGATTTTCACCGCTTGGCACTGGTTTAGACCATGGTCCGGTTATAGGTCTGTGTGGTTTAGTCAGTTAAAGTCTGACACATGCTCTAGCTCTACTCAGAGCAGGAGAAGTAATTGAATGATTTCCTACCAAAAGAAAAGACTCGAGCAATTTTTCTTTGTCGTAGTAAATTGGATCCAGCTTGCAGCAACTATGGCATAGTACAAACACACACACAGTAGGCTTATCATGCATACTGATAGCCATACACGATCAAGTTTACCGAACGCCGGTGCAAACTTAATTGGATCCTGTGTGCCTGGCATATACAGTATGCGCAATGAATGTGTTTCCAAAATGTTTAACGTTTTATAAATAAGAAATCGCAGACTTGAGTATAATGCTTTAATTTCAACTTGATACCTCCTCGCGTTCCCCAGATAAAGGATCTTTACAGATAGAAAGACGAACCGCAAAGTGAACATATAAAGATTTAGTTTTTCTTTTTGTGGTACGAAACCCTGAGAAACCGGTCAAATGCGGGTTAGACTTGTGATCTGAGGCTATCTAGGTATGTAAATAGTTGAATTCTCGAATCAAGTCGAGAGAATCGAGAAAAGATTATTCCGAAATGTAAAAAGTATTTTTTGTGACGTAGCACCAAAACAGTTTTCAGACTTTTTTGTTCTGTACCTACTTATGATAATATTATGAGGCCTTGTTTCATACTAAAGAAGAGGTCAAAAATGGGCTATTATTCCGAAGAAAGTTCAACTTTTTTTTAACACCAAAGTGATAAACCATATAAGAAAGTTTATTTGTTAGACCGTTTCCACATTATCCGATCCGATATCGGTATCGGACTCCGATACGATATCGGGGTAAGTAAAATGTATGAAATGCTGTGCTCCGATATCCGATATCGGGTCGGACAATATGAAAGGCAGGTACATATCTCATACATTTACCTTACCCCGATATCGTATCGGCGTCCGATACCGATATCGGATCGGAAAATGTGAAAACGGTCTTACGCTACTCGATCATGATTAAATATGAATTTTTCGGGCTCTTGACGGAGCATAAACGGCGTCATTTTTAGATTGCGTTGACTTAGAAGTTTGATTTTTGACTGCAGCTTGAAGTAGCAGACCTGAGTATTTGATAATTAATTTTAGCTTCATAACTCCACGCGTTTCAGATAAAAAGGGTTTTGACAGACAGATAACAAAGTGACCCGATAAGAGTTATGTTTTTGACGACTTAAGTACAGAACCCGAAAGATAACCCATAACTATAAGAAACAACACAGTCCTACTAGCCGTAATATTATAAGCGCGAGTATGTGTGGATGTATAGATGTTTGTTACTCTTACACGCAAAAACTATTGAATGAATTTCGATAAAACTTGGTATAGAGGTAGATCATGTCCTGGAATAGCATATGTTTATATTTATTCTGGGAGTATGTTAAAGCCACTGGCAGCAGTCAGTGAACCATAAAATCTATATAAAAGGAGAAACTAACTGACTGACATATCAACACACAGCCGAAACTACTGGATTTTTTTGGATTGTGAAACTTAGCACAAGAATGCCTTATATGCTGTAGGTGAGCAGTAAGAGGAGATTTTCAGAAGATCAACTTAGAAGGGGGTGAAATGGGGTTCCAAAGTTTGTATGGAGAAACCTATTTTCACGCGTGCGAAGACGTAGAAGCTAGTTACGAATATAAGCAATAACATAGACATACAAACAATATGAACCACTGTTGGACTAATAAAGTCAGAAAATAAGGTATTTTCTTATTACAGCCGACTAATAAGCGGCTGTCGGTGAATAAATGAATAAGAATGGAGAAGAATTATTGAGATGGAATGAAGACATACTTAGGTTCTGTCACGCCACGGAGTTCGCTTTTATGAAGATAGTTATACCTAGTCCGAAAGCGCGACCTGAGAAAAAGAGGTTAAATGCAAAAATGTTGAATGTGGTATTAATAACTAGTAGGAGAATCATGTGTTGATTCACAATTCACAATTTTTTTTTTATTTCCTACAATTGCGGCTGAATAATGTTGCCAATTAAATGAAAAAGAAAACTCCAGGTCGCGCTTTCATTAGACGCACTCTACCTATTATACAATATGTATGTATTATACATACCTCTTACATAAACATCATTAGCGTTTGTATACATTACAATAATAACTCAATCAATTATAGAAGACTTTGCTGAAGGGCAATTGTCTACATATTACATATATATATTATTCTATTCATATAACGATATTCATACACTCAGAGGTTCAATTAATTCATGTAGACGTTTAACTATTCAGACCGCAATTTATACGTATGTAACATATTCTGGCTTTACGTAATCGTAAGTTTTGGGTAGACCATGATTGCGGTGATAAGTCCTTGATTTGAGGAATGGTTAGAAATTCCTCTCTCACGTCCTCACTTAACGCAGGTCTTCATCGTAACAAGCATAGCATAATAGCGGGTCGTAGTCGGGTCGTATTTGGAGTGAGATGCAAGAAAGCCGTAAAATTTTCAAAAGCCGGCTAAAGTGGTGTCAAAATAATAGTGACCAACTTAGAATGGACATTCTGGCAACGCATCATTCCAAACATGACTTTCGTAGTTTTTGGAAGTCTACTAATAAAGTAACCAGTAGGCCTGGCTTGCCTGTGAGCGTTGGTGGCATTACTGACCCAAAAAACATAGCTGATATGTTTAAAAGCCATTTCATGGTAAGCTCACCTTTAGGGCCATCACGGTCGGGACTTGAAGGTGTGACTCGGGGGCAGGAGCTTAGTGTGAGGTTTACGGCCAAAGATGTAAGAAGGGTCATCACGACCATGACTCGAGGCAAGTCTCCTGGCCACGATGACCTGAGTGTCGAACATCTTAAATATGCTGGCGTCCATCTACCAAGGGTATTGGCTATGTTTTACTCCCTATGCCTAGGACACTCATATCTACCTCCAGCAATGATGCGAACCGTGGTGGTACCAATCGTGAAAAGTAGAACTGGTGATATAAGCGATGCCAACAACTATAGACCCATCTCTCTGGCTACAGTACTGTCTAAGGTTCTTGACAGTCTGCTTAACTCGCTGCTGAATGGCTGTCTGGAAATACATGACAACCAATTTGGATTTGAATCGGGACTCTCCACTGAGACAGCTATTCTGTGTTTGAAGTAGACTGTCAAGTACTATACTGATCGCAAAACACCAGTCTACGCGTGCTTCCTCGACCTTTCGAAAGCTTTTGACCTGGTTTCCTATGATATCCTCTGGGATAAGTTAAGCAACACATCTCTGCCAATCGAATGCATTCGAATTCTCAAATATTGGTACGGGAACCAGGTCAACGTGGTTCGTTGGTCGGGGACGCTGTCTGAACCATACAGGTTGGAGTGCGGGGTAAGGCAAGGGGGGTTGACCTCGCCAACGCTCTTCAACCTTTATGTAAACGCACTCATCGAGAGGCTGAGTAGCACGCATGTCGGATGTCATGTTGGTGGAGTTTGTCTAAACAACATAAGTTATGCAGACGATATGGTGCTATTGAGCGCCTCGGTTTGTGGCCTGTCCAAGCTGCTCGGCATTTGTGAGGAATATGCTCTCAGTCATGGTCTGCTCTATAACACCAGGAAGAGTGAGTGTATGGTATTTCAAGCCCGAGGTAGGTGTCCGGATAGTATCCCTAGCATTAAATTAAATAGTGTACCGCTAAAAAGGGTTGACACCTTCAAATACCTTGGACATCTGGTGACCTCTGACTTGAAAGACGATACTGACATGGAGCGGGAACGTAGGGCGTTGTCTGTTAGAGCGAACATGATAGCTCGCAGGTTTGCAAGATGCTCGAAGGAAGTGAAGAAGACTCTTTTTAGAGCATATTGCACTTGCTTCTATTCGAGCGCCCTGTGGGCTAACTATACTCAAAAACGGTACAACGCCCTACGAATCCAATACAACAATGCCTTCAGGGTGTTGTTGGGGCTGCCTCGGTACTGCAGTGCGTCGGGGATGTTCGCCGAGTCACGCATTGACTGCTTCTATGCGACGATGCGGAAACGGTGCACATCGTTGGTGCGCAGGGTCCGCACCAGCTCCAACAATATTCTGAGGATGTTGGCTGAGAGGTTCGACTGTCATTACATTAACCATTGCTGCATGGTTAATGTAGTGACTATATAAGTTTCAATTTTTATTTTTATAATTTAATTTTCCTATAATTTAATTTAATTTTTGACTTTTATGTAATTTTGCTTTAATTTGAATTTAATATGTTTTGACTTTTAATTTTCTTCTATTTATTTTAATTCTTGACATTTGAATTTTTGATTGAATTGAATTAAATAATTCAGTAATTTTTATAATTTTAATTGGTCTGAAATTGAATTAAATTATATTGTAATGATTTCTTAATGATTTTAATTTTCTTTCAATGTAACGATTGTAATGTATAATGTATTTTTTAATATGGGAATAATTTCCTGACAATAAATTATTATTATTATTATTATTATAATTAGCCTTGTAATGTTCCCACAGCTGGGACTCGGGCTCTCTAGAAGAGGTAATGATCCATTACCTACCACGCAGGCCCAATGCAGATTGGTGGATGTCACACGACTTCGAATTTTTGATTCTAGAACATGCTGGTTTCTTCATGATGAAAAAACGCGATCTAGAACTCGTAAGTCGTCGAGTCAAGGCGGTTATCACTGGGCCTCAACTGCTCTAACCGGACATGGATGTAAAAAGACAGGAGTGGAGCCGAGGTCGATGGCGTGTTGTGTTCCACGCCTGCTTCAAAGAGATGGCATCATAAGTGATAGGTTTCGATTCACCACGGCTCTTTGAATCTAAAGGGCCATCTCAAGAATAGGTTTTTTTTGAGGTAGATAATCATTCTATGACTTCTTTCACTCTAGGGTGGAGTGGAAGGCTTTGGGCATATTTTTACTGACTAAAACCACACCTGAATTTCATCCGTTGCTCTTTATGTTCTAAGACTAGGGTAACCTTTTTAGAAGTCAACCCATGGCCCAAATAGGCATCGGACCCGATGGGCCCCTACGGTTTTGCTGACATTTTTTTGAGACACGCGTGGAACGAATTCGGTGCAGAAATCTCTCTCACTTAACATACCTGGTGAGAACCTGCAGAAGGTGAGGACTCACAGGTGGCTCTCTTAATCTGTACTAATATAATAAAGAGGTAAAGTTTGTTTTTTTGTTTGTATGAGGTAATCTGTGGAAGTACTGGTCCGATTGCAAAAATTTTTTCATCAATAGAAAGCTGCTGTGTTTCTGAGTGACATAGGCTATATTTTATGTACGCGGGCTAAAGCTAGTCATAAATATCAAAATGTCTGGCGTAACGTAAGCTAAGTTGTTCCAGTCCCTAGTCGTCACTTGATTAACAACTGGTGGGATCTAATTTAAATCACAAATTGCCAGAGTTTTAGCTGCAGAAACAACAGCTTTTGTGATTGTATATTGTAGCAGAATATTTTGGGCTATTCGTTCGGGTGGCCGAAAATAGGATTTTATTTTATTTTAATTAAACTTACAACTAATTTAACTCCATTTTGTGTCTAGGTCTGTCTCTGTCCATTCCAGGTTGCCTGGAAGGAATCGCTAAGTACGATAAGGCCACCAATTGTATGTTTTTTACTATAATATTATTGTAATCTTGGTGTACAAAGAATAAAATAAATAAATAATAACTAATAGCCAAAATATACAGTGTTTATAAAAAAACATAAAGTACTTAACAATAAATTATCAATATTACGGCCTATTGCAATTATAACCGCGTTTTAACAAAAATGTTTGGCAATAAGTGCCAATATAAGAGCATTATTATTGACTACCTTTTGCAAGCGGCTTCACTCACGTGATAGTAGGTTTTTCCCATAGAGAATATAACCACTAGAGAGCGCATAGCCCGATTTCTTCTAAGTAAACAACTCACCACGGCGGGCCGGGGGACAAAGAAAATTGCGCGGCTGCTATTGGTCCGTTCAAGGTCAAGTCGTGTACGTTTAATTTGATTCGCTTAAAAATCGGGAGCACGTTACCTGCGTACTACATTTGCGGTTGCCGCTTCTACTAGTTTTTGCATATGTTTGGTGAGCGCAATAGCATCGTACGCGCACTCCACCGGTTATTTGCTTCATGGTTTTTCCATATAAACTTTGAACCCGATTTCATCTTCTCAGGTAGTAAATTTTGGAAGATTACCCTTAGTGCTCACAAACGTCATAAAAAGAAACCCTGTGCAAAATTTCACACGTCTAGTCTCAGTGGTTTTCGATGTGCTTTCATATATCAGTCAGTCAGTTTCTATATATAATATAGACTAGCTTTCTACCAGTGGCTTCGCCTGCATGTAAGTAAGTTTCTCCACAAACTTTTGACCCCCGTTTGGTTCTGATAAAATCATCAAAATCATACCTACATACATAAAGTAGTTACAGATAGTCACAAAATAAGTAAATCTGACTCCAGTCTTGCCTTGAAGTACCCTGTTACCCCAGTTAATGGGTTGTGGAGGTCTGGTAGGTAGCCGCTCCTCGTAAAATACTGGTATTCAGCTAAATCCGGCTTGACTGGAAGCTGACCTCAATATAGTTGGGAAAAGGCTAGGTAGATGATACCTACATGAAGATACGATACTTAGCATAAACCAGTAAAGAGACTACATTTTGTCATGTAGACAAGTTTCATTCCAATTTTATTTTTAAATTTATTTTCTTTAACCGGATAGAAATCTAGCTTCTGCAATAAAACTGAGGTATTCATAGTGGAAATACTTGATACTTTTTGCTTGACAACTTGCTTTCAGCCATCGAAGTGAGGTAGATTTAGATCAGAAGAACCGAGTGAGAAATATTGTTTTGTTAAAACAAACACGGATAAAAACAAGTCCCATCTGGGCTTTCTCTTTTTATTAGAGGAAATTCTTCGTTGTTTCTTTACATCCGTGCTTTATATTTTTCTTCATTTACATTTTCATCATCTGCCATCATCTGCCTAGCCTTTTCCCAACTATATTGGGGTCGGCTTCCAGTCGAGCCGGATTTAGCTGAATACCAGTATTTTACGAGGAGCGGCTGCCTACCAGACCTCCACAACCCATTAACTGGGGTAACAACCCATTAACGGTACCTCATGACAAGACTAGAGTCAGATTTACTGGCTTCTGACTATCCGTAACGACACACGAGCGGTTATCCTTTTTGCTCCTCTTCTTTCACGCCCGAAATATAAATAAAACAAAAATACATGATTTGTACACGACGCAGCAATATCACTCCAAACAGAGTTCCTGAAGTTCCTTTTATTATTCATTTCAGTAACTTCCTTCGCGTAAAAATGGTTGTAAGAATTAATTCGCCATTCTTACGGGAAGTTTGAAGTAAATGAAGGTCGCTATGAAAGTAAAGTTTTTTAAGATATTTTGATGGTTTTGTGGGAGAAATGGAAGGAATATTTTTATATTTTATTTTTGGTTGTACATAAAAAAGATTGCATGTAGTGGAAATGAGAACGTTGAGATGGATGTGTGGTGTGACGAGAATGGGTATAGTGAGAAATGAGTATATAAGAGAAAGTTTAAAAGTGGCGTCAGTGAGTACCATGCTATCCATATGTGCAATCGTTTTGGAAACAATTTGCCTCTAAGCAAGCGTACACCATCGTTAGCCACATCATCGCTTCATATCAGGTGAGATTATGGTCCAACGCGTGGCTATCCTCATCATCATCATCATCTACCTTGCCATTTACCAACTATATTGGGGTGGGCTTCCAGTCAAGCTGGATTTAGCTGAGTACCAGTATTTTACGAGAAGCGGCTGCCTACCAGACCTATGCATAATAAAAAAAAACAAAACATTATCCGTTAGGGGTCTTTAATTTAAAGTGAATCGGTGTATTCTCTCTCATCCTTTACGAGCAGTTCTTTTTAGTTTAGGTGTCTGTAAGTTGCCTGTCCTATAACCATTTAAAACCACTATTTACAATCGCAATATTACAAACGAATCCCCAAAATTTACTTAACAAAGAATCACTTAAAAACTCATTTACCAAAAATATCCCCAAAAACTCTGCTCAAAGTGGACCAGCGAAACAGAATTAAAGTTTAAATAGACGGACCTTTTCCGTTGATTGGGTTCTAATTAAAAACTAATCGAGAAGCGTCAAGCGTGAGTCGTGGGAGCTCTGTGTAGGACAGGACGAGATAGGACAAGTTTCGATTGTCACAAACTTGTTGGGGTTTGGGTGTGGTTGCTGTTTCAGCGATTTTTGGTTTTGCTGGGTGATGGTGATGGCTGGGGAGGTTAAGAAGAAGTGATGATGATTAGAATTATTATGCACTGGCTTCTGACAGCGGTTTAGCTCACATGAAAGACGAAAAAAAATAAAATAAAAAATAATTTAATGAAACAAGAAAACTATAGGTACGGTACGGGGTAGAAAAATACTCCCAAGGACATGGTAAAGAAGTGTGCCTAATTTCATTCTAATTCGTTCAGCCGTTAAAGTGAGAAGGAATATCAAACATTCACAGAGACATGCAAACTTTCATCTTTTCATTATGACTAGCTTCTGCCGTCGTCTTCACCAGCGAGAAAGTATAAAATTATCTATTTAACGTTAATGAAAACGATACACGCCCACTTATGGGGATACAAATTATGATAGGGATAAAAAGTTCTATGTGCTATTTCAAGAGTCTACCCATGTGTCAAAGTTCATACAAACTCTAAAGTTAACCAGCCAAATATTGTACAGGGTGGCCCAAAGAGAAATGCACTTTTGATTTCGCGGGCGTTTCTAAACGACAAAATGTAGAAGTGCGGGGATAGCGGCAGTGCGTAGCGCAGTTTTTGTAATTTAAGTCACCATGAGTCATTACCCGAGAGAACAGCGCGTGTTTTGTATCCGCGCATTTTAAGAGAATGCTCGATTTTATGAGACTTTTCGAAGGCTTTACCGTGTTGAGTACGAGTTGCAGCGCATCAGAGAGTGTCCAAGCACTAATTTAATAAGGAAATGGATTAAAACGATTCGAAAGGACAGGATCGACGCAAAAAATGCTGCCTAGGGGACATCAAAGAGTATGACGTACCGATGAAACATTCAGCATGTTTGAGAATCTGTACGCGCGAATCCTCCCGTTGTTAGGTATAACAGTGTGAAAAATGACTGTTATATTACAGAAACTATCGAACTGCGTTTTGTATTTCTCAAATAAATTATTCTTAATTTTAAAAATAAGTCTTAACTAGATGCAACCCTATCGCTATCACTGCCCCCCAACCCCATATTCAGTCCAGTGCTTTTGATGTAGGTATCTCCACACAAAGACTGGGTATATACGACACTAACTGACTAGATGCTAGCCAGGACTTGTTCATGTCATTCTAATGTACGTCTGGAGCAGATAGCTTATTTATGTTAATGTCTAGTTTGGGTCGTAAGGAGATAAGGAGGCATTTAGAGTGATCTAGTTTTTAGTTACATACATACCTAACATTTCTCGGACGGCAAGCCTTAAGTAGCTTTTTAAGGGATTCTGACCCCGAATTCCAGCCACCATAGTCGTGAGCTTAAGGATTCCGAGCAAAGTGTAGCTCGCCGTCCAGCCATCTGGTAACTGTCCAAAGTAACAAGCATAGGTACACATACACGCATCATCACACACACCCACAAACTTCTTCACCTTTATAGTATTAGTGTGATATAGTGTGAAGAGTGGTGATAATAGTGTGTTATAGTGTGAACAGTGATAATTATAGTTTGATATAGTGTAAAGCGTCATATGATATAATGATGATGATAGTATTAAGAATGATGATTATAGTGTGATATAGAAGCCTGTAACTTTTGTATTCTTCACTCTTCTCAAGTATCATTAATTATAGTCTTAACTCGATGCAACCTTATCTCTGTCAGTCCACCCCAACCCCATATTCAGTCCAGTGCTTTTGACGTAGGTATCTCCACACAAAGACTGGGTATATACGACACTAACTGACTAGATGCTAGCCAGGACCTGTTCATGTCATTCTAATGTACGTCTGGAACTGATAGCTTATTTATGTTAATGTCTAGTTTAGAATGTAAGGAAATAAGAAGGCATTTACTGATCAAGCACGGAAGGACGGTGAGCCTTATGAAGCTCTCTAAGGACCAGACTAGTCTCTAACAGATGTCAGCAAATTCAAGACTGCTCCCTTTTTTATTAGGTTAATTTTCCTGCTCAGATTTTTTTTAAGATGGGGAACATCAGAATGATTGACATGCTTTCCCGCTCCGCCCAGATCGAGAGAGCATGTCAAATTTCTACTGACTAAAACCCACTCCTGTTTCTTCTTTCCTTTTAATTCCAGGGTCCCGGGGTTGTCTTTCATTCAACCTAAAACTGAGGCTCTAGGTTGAATAAAAGAAAACCGTAGTAAGGTAGTGTGTTTCTGAAATGACGCTTGAAAAATGATCCTTAAGCAGCATTTTACAGTCTTAACTCGATGCCACCCTATCGCTGTCATGCCACCCTAACCCCATATTCAGTCCAGTGCTTTTGACGTAGGTATCTCCACACAAAGACTGGGTATATACGACACTAACTGACTAGATGCTAGCCAGGACTTGTTCATGTCATTCTAATGTACGTCTGGAACAGATAGCTTATTTATGTTAATGTCTAGTTTGGGTTGTAAGGAAATAAGGAGGCATTTTGACTGGTTTGTTTTTAGCCACATGACTTTTGCTTTGATGGCGATCCTTAAGTAGCTTTCTAAAGGATTCTGACCCCGAATTCCAGCCACCATAAGCGTGAGCTTTTGGACGCCGAGCAATGTGTAGCTCGCCATCCTGTCGTCTGGTAACTGCTTGAAGTAACAAGCATAGGCACACACACACACACCATCAAACACTTACTCACAAACTTTCACCTTTATACTACCTAGTGTGATATAGTATAAACAGTGATAATAATAGTGTGACATAGTGTGAATAGTGGTGATAATAGTGTGATGTAGTGTGAACAGTGATGATAATAGTGTGATATAGTGTGAACAGTGATGATTATAGTGTGGCATAGTGTGAAAATTGATGATAATAGTGTGATATAGAAGCCTATAACTTTTGTATTCTTTACCTGACGCTCAAAATATCCTCAAGTATCATTTTATAGTCCCAACTCGATACCATCAATCGCTATCACTGCCCCCCAACCCCATATTCAGTCCAGTGCTTTTGACGTAGGTATCTCCACACAAAGACTGGGTATATACGGCACTAACTGACTAGATGCTAGCCAGGACTTGTTCATGTCATTCTAATGTACGTCTGGAACAGATAGCTTATTTATTTTAATGTCTAGTTTGGGTCGTAAGGAAATAGGGAGGCATTTAGACGGTTTTTTTTTAGCTACATGGCTTTGGCTCGGACAGCGAGCCTTAAGTAGCTTTTTAAGGGATTCTGACCCCGATTTCCAGCCACCATAGTCGTGAGCTTAAGGATTCCGAGCAAAGTGTAGCTCGCCGTCCAGCCATCTGGTAACTGTCCAAAGTAACAAGCATAGGGTACACATACACGCACCATCACAGACACTCATAAACTTTCACCTTTATAATAATATGTGTGATATAGTGTGAAGAGTGATGATAATAGTGTGATATAGTGTAAAAAGAGATGATTTAAGTGTGATATAGTAAAGCGTCATAATTATATTAGGATATAGTATACAGAGTGATGATTATAGTGTGATATAGAAGCTTATAACTATTATATTCCGTACTAGACGCTTAAAAATATCCTCAAGTATTCATAGAATCTCAACTAGATGCCACCTACCGCTGTCACTCCACCCCAACCCCATATTCAGTCCAGTGCTTTTGACGTACGTATCTCCACACAAAGACTGGGCATATACGACACTAACTGACTAGATGCTAGCCAGGACTTGTTCATGTCATTCTAATGTACGTCTGGAACTGATAGCTTATTTATGTTAATGTCTAGTTTGGGTTGTAAGGAAATAAAGAGGCATTTAGCCTGGTTTATTTTTAGCCACATGGTTTTTTCTCGGACGGCGAGCCTTAAGCAGCTCTCTAAGGGATTCTGACCCTGATTTGCAGCCACCATAGGCATGGGTATGTGGACGCTGAACAATGGGTAGCTCGCCGTTCGGTCGTCTGGTAACCGTCCGGTCCGAGCCCAAGACGTCAGCGGTGCGTTATGTTTCACGCGCGCCTTAAGTAGATGCCAGTCAAATTGTAGGAGCCCAGCAGGATCAAAGCCTACTAGAGCCATAGTTCGTGAGAAAGAGAATCCTTGGACCCTGGAATCAAGGCAAAAAGGGAACATAGCTGGTGAACGTATGGCGCGTTTCCTCACGTCTCAAAGAGATTTAAGCAAAACCGTATGGTACAACAACCACAAGCCTACGAGTATTCGAGCCATGTGTTGACTTCTGAAAGACGGAGAACGAGTATCTCCTGGGATGCAAAAGACAGCTGAGAGCCCGTTAGGGCCAAAGTCTCTGGGGAACACGGAAAATCCGAAAGGTGCTCACCGTGTCCCCCAGATCGAAGGCAACGAAGGAATGGGGGTTTATCATCATGGGTCATTCTGATGATGAAAAAAAAAAGGTGAGTAGGTGTGGCTTTAGTAAAACTCAAAACTCTGACACGCCCTCTCGCTCCACCCTATATGATTTCAAAGATCGATGTCCTCAAAAAAAACGATTAGTTTCATATCGCAATTTTCTAAACTACATCGTGTAAAAGAACACTAACAATGTAGTTTACTAGCTATAGGTACTCATAGGCACTTCACAACTCACTTATAATGGTACACTTTCTTGTTCTAAACTTCATTATAGGTAATGGAATCGGTCGCCCCAGGGTGCCAATATTGATTGCTCTTATTAACTTTGGCGTTAATATTTTAATTGAAACGGTTTCTATGTATATAGTAAGGTGTAAATTATTTGAGTTGAAAGTTCAGTTCAGGACTCTGAGAAGAAACACCGAAACCAACTTAGGAGTCAAAGGTCTCTTTTAAAGTCCATACAAAAAAGAAAATATCGCAAGAAAACCGGCGTGTCTTCTTACAACCAAAACTTTGAAGACATGTTACATCCGACCGACAAGTACCGGGCCCGTGTGGTGGTTTACGGCCCATTCCCTCTCCTAAAGAGGACGCCTGAGTTCTAAGAGTTGGAACGTAGTAAGACTCTCGTGTACTAAACACACATTTATTGTGCATGCAGCTACAATCTGGGGATCTTTAAGTCAAGAGTGGATAGGCAAATGTACTTCATCATCGACCACGTAATTGCTTTCCATCAAGTGAGATAGTGGTCTTGCGCAAGCCTATAGAAAATAAAAAAATATGGCAATAGGCTCTCTCTTAATACTTCATCTCAGGCGAAAGACGTCCACTGCTGGACATAGGCCTCCCCTAAGCGTCGCCACAACTCGTCTCGCATCGATTAGATTCCCACAAACCACGCCAGGTTAGTCCACCTTGTGGGCGTCCTTCCACTGCCCACTGGCAATTAAGTTTGGTGACTCTTTTAATACTTCTAATTTCAAAAATATCTAATAAAATAAACCTACAGCTATAATACACATTGCACCAGATATCTATTCCCTAAAGAGTCTCATAGGGTTAAGAAACACGACGACACATTTCTCGCACCACATTCACTCCCGAGAGGCGTATTTCCCACCGCCACTTTGAACAGTAATGTCTGTATTATACAAGACACTAATAGAGCAGTGAACCCTAGGCGTGAACTCTGATTGGCCCTAATAGGCGGAGGAGCTCGTGGCTAGATAATAACAGCAGCACGGGTCGATCTTTAAGGTAAAGCAACGTTTGCCATGGCTGGTCTTTGAATGGGTGACCATCTTAACATATCAAGTTTCCTCCGTGCCTCGGAAAGCACCTTAAGCCGTAGGTCCCGGCTGTTTTTTGTAGATCTTTGGCAGTCGTTACGGATAGTCAAAAGCCAGTAAATCTGACCCCAGTCTTGCCGTGAAGTACCGTGTTACTCCAGTTAATGGGTTGTGGAGGTCTGGCAGGCAGCCATTCCTCATAAAATACTGGTATTCAGCTAAATCCGGCTTGACTGGAAGCCAACTCCAATATAGTTGGGAAAAGGCTAGGTAGGTAGATGATGATGAGGCTCGTTCTTAATACTTGAACCTTCAAAAATATCTAACAAAATAGACCTAAAGCTACAATACACAGTGCACCAGATATCTATTCCCTAAAGAGTATCATGGGGTTAAGACACACGACGACACATATCTCGCCGCACATTCACTCCCGAGAGGCGTATTTCCCACAGCCACTTTGAACAGTAATGTCTGTATTATACAAGACACTAATAGAACAGTGAACCCTAGGCGTGAACTCTGATTGGCCCTAATAGAATTTGCAAGTACGCCTCTCTGGTGCCGATACGTAGTGTTTAATAATTTGATTAGGGGTTCGAGAGATGGCGATGTAGTTTAATGGTTCATTAGGGTGAGAGGAAGCAATTATTATTGTGTATCTGCCGAGTTGATTCTGAAGCGTGATAGTACAATGGCCTCTGTGTGATGTCTTTGGGTCATCTAAAGGGCAAGGCAATGGAATGGAATGGGCTACGCTCGGAATTTCCTTGCATGATCGCATCAAGAATGAAGGGAAATCCGCAGGAGATGAGAGATCCTGAGAGAAAGTCGCTGACATAACCTAAAGAGTCAAATTTAAGTGGCAGTGGGTAGGACACACTGCTCGCAGAATAGATGGTGATCAAAAGGAGAAACGGGAAACGCAGCATTGGAAGGCCTTCTACAAGGTGGACCAATATCATGGAAGAGTCGTGGAGATGCTGTAGACGAGGCAAAAAAGCACCCCCATCATCACCTGCCTAGCCTTTTTCCAACCATGTTGGGGTCGGCTTCCAGTCAAGCCAGATTTAGCTGAATACCAGTATTTTACGAGTAGTGGCTGCCTACTAGACCTCCACAACCCATTAACTGGGGTAACACAGTACTTCATGGCGAGACTGGATTCAAATTTACTACTGGCTTCTGACTATCCGTAACGACTGCCAAAGATCTACAAATAATAGCCGGAACTTAACGTGCTTTCCGAGGCACAGAGGAAACTCGTTATGTTAAGATGGTCACCCATCCACAGACCAACCATGGCAAGCGTTGCTTAACCTTGAAGATCAACCCGCGCGGCTGTTATTATCTAGCCACGAGCTCCTCCCAAAGTAATATAAGCAAAACTCCTTAAATGCTGTTTTATTTACTGTAGGGGTTAGTTTTTCGAGTCAAGGACTATAGTTTGACCAAAAAAGAATTAACAGCGAAACTAATAAAAAGTTCTTGATACAAAACTTTTTTAATTATGTTCTTGTTTCCGAAAGAAAAGTTAGTTAAGGGTATGCGTATACTACTGGGATTTAAGCTTCCTATCTAGGAGCGAGCCGAGAAGCCGAAATTCACCACGCGAACTCGTTGCGGTTTGGTGAATGTCACATGTCTTCGAATTTTTGGTTGCTTTGAGCAGTGGTAATGGTTGTGGTTTCAAACCTAGCCAGGAGTGTTAGTTTGGGTAACTTACTTCATCACTACTACTATAAAAATGGTGAAGTAAAACATCGTGAGGAATTTGGGCATGTCCTTAGATCAAAAATTCAAATACATGTACACCAAACCGCACTGGACTCGCGTAGTGGATAACGGGGTATGGGTTTTTATAGGTGAGAAATCATTCAATGACTTCTCTCGCTCTCGGGTGGAGCCGGCTGGTGCTTGGGGTTGTTGCCGCCAATCACTCACTGGGACATAGTAGTGCTTTGCCCAAGTATTAGCAAGCATCCACACAACAGTGACACTCAATCGTTTCAGCCGCACAAATCCGGTGTAGGAACTTCCCGAACTTCAGAGAGGAATGATGCTTAAGCACGAACATTATAAGGCTGATAATGCTATACTTATGTTAAGCGTATACTATCTAATTTGTTTTCAGTTTCCTACCCTTCAGGGAGCTATAAATTAACCGCTTCTAATAAGAGCCTCCCTCTTGTTTAGTCTCTCGAGAGACTGATGAGACTTGAACATAATATAATGTCACGCTTCTACATAGCGATATCTATGACTCCGCATAGGAACAAAAATTTAAAATCCAGCATCGCGGTTTTAAAGTTCGTTGTGAGATTAGAATATTTACAACAACCCGAAAGTAACTATCGAGCAGTTGTCCTGATTAGACCCAACACGTCTGGCCGGGATCCTCCCATTTTTGTATATTAGACTTTACTCCTGTATACCTGTAAAACTTCAAATAAACCAATACATCTACAAATACGCTGGTTCTATTTGGTAGTAGGCAGGGCTAGTGGTTTAAAGCCTGTAGAATGTAAAGCCAAAAGTTTCTGAAGTGGCGACCCTAGTGGCCGCTATCCACTCAGACTTGGTCCTAACTGGAATTCTTCTGCTAGTCTGCTCCTATGGTGGCCGGAAACCAGGAAATATCTACGTGACATACGGCATGCTAATATCGTATTTCAGTTACATAGTACATATTTTTTACTTTTAACAATCGTAATCCGTCAAAGAGTTTCACAGCACCCAGTGCCTTTTCTCTGTTTAAAAAGCCTTCCAGTAGTTTCATTTATGTAAAGTTCAATATAATATAAAGTTCAGTATATCACTCACAATATAAATTACCTCCCATACGCGTGACGCCGTTCCCCTGAAAACTATTCAGATTGAAATAATGAATATTTCATGAAATCTTGAGCGCAGCGTGACGTTCCCGGAACATGTAACAATTTACATAATTTCGAAGCGAACGATTTCGTTACGTTCATACCTGTACACTTGTGGGCAGAATTATGTGCACGGTTCTTGAAATTTAATTGCTTCGTGTGGAAGTAAGTTGTGGACTGGTTTTTCATCTGTTCCATAGTTTTTTCCCTACTTTTATTAGGGTTCCGTACCTCAAAAGGAAAAAAAACTGAACCCTTATAGGATCACTTTGTTGTCCGTCAAGTTGAAATTTAAACTATATACTCAAGTCCGCGGTCCCTTCAAACTGTGCAAAAATCAAATTTGTAAGTTGACGGGAAAAAACCGTACATTTTGACATTGTCAAATGTATCAAAATTCACAGGGTACTTCCTGTTGACCTAGAATCGTTAAATTTGGCACGAAGCAAAGTGCACAAATATGGGGAATAGTCTGAAAACTAAATTTTTTTAGTATTTTTGAAAAATCTTCAAGACTCGATTCGAGAATTGATCTGTTTTCATAGGTAAGTTGGTACGGAACCCTCAGTACGCGAGTCCGACTCGCACTTGCCCGGTTTTTTTAGTTGATAGCTTTAGCTCCAATAACTATTAATCTGGGTTCCGTCTTTGCCTTGTGTTCTAGGACCGTTCCGTTTCGCAAGTAAACATAATATGGCCCCAGTAGGCTTCAGCCCTGCTGGGTCTCTACGGTTTGGCTGCCATCTCCTTAAGGCGCACGTGGAGCACTATGATCCGTCGACGACTCGGGCTTGATCTGATCGCTTACTGGACAACCGGACGGCGAGCTACCCATTGCTCCCCGTCCGCAATCCAGTGACAAGGCACATCATCATCTTCTTGCCCTTCCGGCGCAACATGTTTTTTTCTACCACTCTGTCCTATCCCTCGTCACGCTATCACTAACTCCCTTTTTTTTATTATTGATAGGCTTGCGCTTGACCACATTTCACCTGATGGTAAGCGATCATGTGGTCGACGATGGAGCACGCTTACCTAGAAGTAACCTATTCACTCTTGACTTAAAGACCCCTAGGTTGTAGCTATCAGGAAACACAGACCCAGGCAGGGAATTCCACTCTTTAGCTGTGCGCATAATAAATGTACTCCCAAAACGCTTTGTACGTATGGGTGGGATGTTCACCATGTACCGGTGGCGCATTGCCGTACGTCTAGTGGTCCGATGATGAAACGGGCTTGAAGGAATCAAGTTGTGCAGTCCCTGTGTGTTCCTTCCATATCACTTTTCACACAATTCATCCATCTTTTCTTTGGCCTCCCTCTCCCTCTTCATCCATCCACATGTAAATCCAGTGACAAGGCACATACCTGCAAAATTAATAGCAGAATCGAATTAAGTTTTGTTTTTACTGTAGCATTGTCTTTAAAAAGAACCAGCAATCTGATTTTAATAGTTGCCATTTATCTGCAACAAAGTTTATTGCAGCACTTTAATCTTCGATGAAAAATACCGTGAATTTCAGGGAGGGTGTATGAAATATTTTTGCTTCCGACTGTAGGCATGCTTTACAAATATACACAGGTGTAAGCTTATAGCGTGTCGAAATTCTACAGCCTGTAATATTGTAATATTATTTATGTTTTTGTGCAGTAAATAAGGATTATATTCGTATGTATATTTTTAATGTGTTTTTTGTACATGAAATGGACTAACTGTGACTCTTTTATTTTATCAAAATCGTCTATGGCTACCTCGTCGTCCGGCCATTCGGTGACCGTCCAAACCAGCCCGTCTTTGACGGTGCTTAGTGTTCTATGCATGCATGAAAGAGATGTCAGCAAAACTGTAGCCACCCAGCAGGCCTGAAGCTTTCTGGTGCCATGGGTCGACTTCAGAAAGGGGAATCCGTGGTCTTGGAAGGCAACGAGCCACTGAAGGACCCAGATGTGATGTTTGAGAGTAAAAGTTTGACTAATGGGTCTACTACACGCACAAGCTTCACCACAGATCTGCCCATTACACTATACTGAGAGGGAAGAAGTCATTGGATCATTTCTAACATGAAAAAGGTCGCAAATCATATTTTAATGAAGTCAGACCTGACTGACCGATATTGAACTGAAAATTCGAAAGATAATTCAAACTCGCGGGCTACCTTTAAGAAAAAACTACAAAGTGTAACCAGCTATACATAGAACTATATTTCATAGTAGCACTTTGTATTTGTTATTATCCGCAAACTCCCTCCCAGAGGAAATCGACTGTAAGCAGCATATCAGTCCCTCATGGAGTGCCGCCTATTTTCCTCCAATACGACCGGAGATTTACAAAATTGAATCTGCCACCGATACTGAAAACAGATTAGTTTGAGAGAGGAAATGTAAGGAAAGCAGGTTTCTGTTTGAGTTATTTAAGAACGTTTTCGAAGTGTTCAAAGGTTGTGAGGATTAGCTTTTTTTTTTGGAAGGAGAATCATCAGAATTACTTTTCTTGCTCTTCGGCGGAGCGGGAGGGCGTGTTAGACTCTTACGGCTAAACCCCACCCCGTTCCTTCGTTGCCCTCGATCTGGGGAACATGGACTTACCTTTCGGAATTTGATTGTTCCCCAGAGGCTTCGGCTCTGCCGGGCCCCTACAGTTTGCTGACATCTCCTTGAGACGCGAGTGGAACAGAACACGCCGTTGACGACTAGGTTCGGTCCAGGTTATTCAGAACCAGACTGCCGGACAGCGAGCTTCCCAGTGCTCGCCGTCCGCGAGCCCGCGCCTACGGTGGTCGGAAATAGGAATCGGAATCTCGGAGGCGGCGGCGTGAGGGCCGTTCCCTTACGCGCTTGCGGTCGGCAGCCTCCTTCGCTAGCATTACTGCCTCGCAGAAGGAGGCAGCCGCCTGCCACTCCTCCTCGCTTCTGACCATCTCCTGTACCAAGGCACGGCGCAAGAGGTCGCCGCCGCCGATAGTGAGGATTGGCGTAACATCCGATGAAGACTTTTTTTTAAAGAGGAACCATGGAGTGTCTTACCGGTTCTTCTCTATAGGAAACGACCAATTGGAACCGTGGACTAGCTTCTGATACTTCGTAAATGCCCATGTAGGCCTATGTGAAATAAAAACGATTTTGATTTGATTGATTTAGGATCAAGCCCGGATCGAAGGCGCGTTGTGATCCATCATCATCATTTCAGCCAAAAGACGTCTACTGCTGAACATAGGCCTACCCCTGCCTGCCCCAAGCGTTGCCACGACGACCGGTCCAGTGCGTCTCGTATCCATCAGATTCCCGCTAACCTCACCAGGTCTTCAATCTACCTTGTGGGAGGCCTTCCAGCACTGCGTCTTCCAGTGATCTTGTGATCCATGCCCACTTTAATAACTTTACACTAAATTGACTCAACCCAGTAGGGCTGATGGCTAGAAGGGCGAGATTGTTCAAAAGAGTGATCACGGTTCTGGAACGTAAAGTGCAACTGAAGGAACATAGGTAGGTTTTAGTTAGTAGAAGTTTGAGACTCCCTCTCGTTCCACTCAGGGTGGCAAAAATCGTTTGTTGATATCCAGCCAAACAAAAGGGTTTACAATTTAATTACAGTTCAATAAAAAACTCTAAACTAATTAAACTAACTAAAGTAAGGCGTCAAAAAACTTCCACATCGCTGTCGACCGGTAATGTGCCCAAAAGACTGGCGGCATTGCCACGCTGTATGGCAATGCTTATCCTCTGTCCGAGGTAAAAGCCAGCCCTTGGGTCACGCGAAGTGTCAATAAGGCGTTTAGAAAGATCTTTGTACAAATTGTATATAGTAAACAATAAAACACTACTCACCCTTTTTACCAGAAATAAAATATGTAAAAATAAAAAATAAATAAAAATTACAGTTCCAATTAACATTTAATTTTAAATTAACAATTAAAACATGCCTTCTTCTGACTTCGGCAGAGTTGTAGTAAACATAATACGTATTTTCTTTCATAATTACTTATCTAACAATCTTAATTCCCTAAAATGTTACAAAAGTTCTGGTTCTATATTTAGAACGAAATCCTCAAGCCCTTGCATTATTCCTACCTTTTTCCAACGCTCAAGTTAAAAAGATATGCCTGGCTCAAAGTGTACAAGTTTTACGAGGGCCAATCCCTCTGGGAGTAGCAATAATAACATTTTATGTTTTTTGTTTCAGGTATGAACGTAGTAATGAAAACAGGAAGACACTTGTGGGAGAAACGAATACGCATAAGTATCTACTTTGTTAAAGAAATTTATATAGCTTACTTGACTTCTTGACTTTAAATTCCTGTGTCACGTATGTGGAAGACGGCATCCAAAGTGTGCCACCGTCCCGTTCAATCTTGAACTGCTTCGCCTTTTTTTAATTGGTATAATCTAGTGCTTGACCGCGATCCCACCTGATGGTAAGTGATGCAATCGTTGATGGTGAGGCGCACTAGTTTATTAAGAGTCCATTTGCCTTGAAGACACCTAAAATTATAATTATATAATGGACGGAAAGACCGCAGCAGGAAAATTGATCCAGTCCTTCGATGGTACGTAGTATTAACGACGAGGCAAACTCGTAGTCCGGACCACAGAGGTTTCAATAACGTAAGGGTAAATACTCACCGTACTTCATTTCGCTCTAGTTCTTCCGTATGTTCTTCGCTAGCGATGACCGTTCGTCGCCAGGTCTACTTAGGGCGACGACGTTTACGCTTTCCTTGATGATTCCAGTCTAAGGCTTGCCTTAGCAAATTACATACTTTAACGTTTGAATCCCCAACCGGTTCAATGAGACCGCGCTGTTATTGTTTTACTATTGTGTCTCGTTTCGCGGGTATCTGAGTAACTACCATATATACAAAAGCAGAAATCATTTAATTATATCATCGTCATTGCAGCCGAAAGACGTCCTCAGCTGGATATAGGCCTCCCCCAAGTGCCGGTGCACACACCGGACCAGTGCAACTCGCATCCATTGGACTCCCGCAACCTTTAACGTTTGAATCCCCAACCGGTCCTATGAGACCGCGCTGTTATTGTTTTACTATTGTGTCTCGTTTCGCGGGTATCTGAGTAATTAACAAGTCATTGCTTTACTTGTAGAAGGTTTTTTTTTTCATTGTAAAGCTGCGCACGATGTGTTCCTTCACCGTTTTGAGAGCAGGTAATAAAGTAGAGCAATGACCTGGTGAGGGTCGCGGGAATCCGATGGATGCGAGACGTACAGGATCGGTCATTTTGGCAACGCTTCGGGCAGACCTATGTCCAACCGTGAACTTCCTTCAGCTGCAGATGATATTGATGATGAAACCGTAATTCAGTTCAGTGATACAAACTTACTTTCGGATTTGCAATACCACCAGATTAGTTATCTAATGTATTACTGAGCGCGCGCGAGGTTTGCTGGGAGAAAACTCATTGTTGAGTTAAGCTCGCCTTTGTACATGAATTATCAAATTACTGTATTCAGATTATATGTTTTGTGTACAATAAAGAATTAAGAATTAAGCGCTTACAGTCTTCATAATATTATGATACTTAGCTCAAATTATGCATTCACATACCTACATAAGCGTGCTTTGGTTTGTCGGAAGCTCGGCTGAAGCTTATTCGCAACTTCTCCGTTTGATCCTCAATGAATAGGATTCCTTCGGAGTCTGAGTCAACCGTAATGGTTTGATCCACTATCTCATAATAGTGCATCTACGCGGTACGGCTTTAGTACAGGCTGAGATTGCTATAGAAGATTTCTATAAAATTTGGACTGCTATTAGACAGTTCTGTTGGTCTAGTGGTCAGTGGATCTGACTTCTATGCAGGAGGTTGTCGGTTCGATTCCCGCCCAGGACAAATGTTTGTGTGATGAGCACGGCCGTTTGTTCTGTGTCTGGGTGTAATTTATTAATTATAATTATGTATGTACGAGTATTTAGAAATATTTAAGAATAATTGTCTGTTGTCCTGTCCAGTACCTACTCATAGCACAAGGTCTGCTTAGTTTGGAACTAGATGACGAGATGATGATGATGAGATGATATATGATATAGTCCGTCTTATGAAAGCGCGACCTGAGAAAAAGCGGTTGAATCCAAAAATGTTGTATGTGGTATTACTAACTAGTAGAAGAATCATGTCTTGACACTTCACAATTTTTTTTTTATTTCATACAATTGCGGCTGAATAATGTTGCCAATTAAATTTTTAAAATCTCCAGGTTCGCACTTTCATTAGACGCACTCTACATGACGACATTTAAAACTGTACCGTGTGGACGTAAGATTATGAAGGCCCTTTTAAAGTTGTCTGTCGTGATTGTTTAAAAGCTTCTTGTTTCATCCTACGCAACGTTTGATAAAATGCGAAAAGAGAGAGATAACGTCTAAACGCTGTGTTGACATTTAATTCTACCAACATAAAATACGTGACTTTTAAAAATCCTTAAAAGCTTAAAGATATATTTTTCGTCGTTGCGAATTTCAATTAAGTGTGCAAGGTTTCTGTCACTTTTTTAATTTATGAGTAGGTACATTATGAATTGACCAAATGCACGCAAGATAGTATTAGTTTTACTGGATTTGTTTTACAAAAATATATGTTTTCGATAAAAAGCTCGATAATAATTATCAACACGATATCTCCGTTTACAAAATATCTAGAGAAAGATGTGTCACACACACTCACACACACACATCACACTCACGTAAGAGCAGAGTAGTACTGAAATGTATCTCGGGTCATCATTTCAGGTGAAAGACGTCCACTGCTGGACATAGGCCTACCCCAAGCGTCGCCACAACCACCGGTCCTATACGTCTCGCATCCATCGGATTCCCGCATTGATAGCATTGCTCAAATTATTTCCAAATTCAAACGGTGTATCGTTGTATTTCCACGATACCATCATCTACCTAGCCTTATCGCTACGATATTGGGGTCGGCTTCCAGTCAAGCCGGATTTAGCTGAATACCAGTATTTTACGAGGAGCAGCTGCCTACCAGACCTCCACAACCCATTAACTGAGGTAACATGGCAAGATTGGAGTCAGATTTACTGGCTTCTGACTAGCTGTAATGACTGCCAACGATTTCCACGATACAATTTACTTCAACAACAAATGACTGCACTTTCCATTCTCAAGTTCTGGAATAGTACGAGTATTTTGGCTCCCTAAAGATATTATTTCAGGATAGTAAGCAATCATCTTGATATTTATGTTCCCTTAAATGCATGTCTTCAATTATAGTAGAGTCAACAAAATGTAATAGATGAGATGTTTAGTTAAGTTGTGGTTTGTTCCTCCTAATGGTTAGTCTTTGAGTGAATACGAGAGCGCAGTATTATTTTATAAATATTACTACGTATTTGTGTTGTGTTAAATATAATTTCTGTTGTTCTAAACACAATAGGAGAAGTTGATGATTGCTCCATTGATATTGTACCCTATGGAAAAGAGTTTCTTCTGTGAGTAGCCTCTTACAGGTCAACTTATTCATTTAAACTTCATGTAAAATGATTGTACATAGGCAGACTTAATGCTACAAGGCATGAGGGAGGCAAGGTGGACCGACGACCTGGCGAGGGTCGCGGGAATCCGATGGATGCGAGACGCGCAGGACCGGGCGCTGTGGCGACGCTTGGGGGAGGCCTATGTCCAGCAGTGGACGTCTTTCGGCTGAGATGATGATGAGGTTTTTCTTATAAGAGGGAAATCATCCAATGATTTCTCCCACTCTTGGGCGTAGCGGGGGTGTCAGATCTCTAGTGACTAAAACCCGCTCAAGTTTTTTCTATGCGTTCGTTCCAAGGCCCTGAAATTATGGCCGTAAGTCCTTTAGAAGTTGAGGAGCTCGTGGCTAGATAATAACAGCCGCACAGGTCGATCTTCAAGGTTAAGCAACGCTTGCCTAGGTTGGTCTGTGGATGGGAGACCATCTTAACATAACGAGTTCCCTCCGTGCCTCGGAAAGCACGTTAAGCCGTTGGTCCCGGCTGTCATTTGTAGATCTTTGGCAGTCGTTACGGATAGTCAGAAGCCAGTAAATCTGATTCCAGTCTTGTCATGAAGTACCGTGTTACCCCAGTTAATGGGTTGTGGAGGTCTGGTAGGCAGCCGCTCCTCGTAAAATACTGGTATTCAGCTAAATCCGGCTTGACTGGAAGCCGACCCCAATATAGTTGGGAAAAGGCTAGGCAGATGATGAAGTCCTTTAGAAGTTGCTGGAAAGAGTCGCGGCGACCTCGCCTTCAGCATGGCGCAGGTCCTCACCGGTCCTTTGATATCATCAGCCGAAACCATTTCGTACATCCTTACGACCTTAAGCGTTTTTCAAGGTCATTCAAGTTGTATAAATGTATGTACAATCGGCGTTCGAGGAGACGACGAGACGAAACCTAGACTATATTATTAGGTTTTTCCGCTACGGATATTTACAAAAAGTTCAAAAAACAACAAATAAACTACATGTCTGTATTTTATAGGTATGTTAAAAACTTAAACAAACTAGCAAAAAAGGTTTGTTCGGTTTCAGTTTCAAATCTCCTGTGAGTTGCCGTGATTGATTGATCACAAAAACAAGCATTGACAGGTTGACAACGCACGCGTACACAGATACCTCATGTCCACACTTGCTTGCGGCTCTAGTAATATTCCTGTAGAGTACATATTGGTACACGAGTATGCACATAAACCAATGTATATATATATCATGTCATTTTACTACGGAATGTGTAGTACACATCCCTTCCATGTTAATAAAACGAGAGATCATTTATTGTTGATTGTGAGATTTTACTTTCGATCCATAATGTTTATTGAAGAAGGATTTTACAAAAAAAAAGTCTTATATTATTTATTTTTGATAGCCTTTCTTGACCTACTCCTGGATCAAGACATAGTTCCTCCATTTCATCTAGTTTTAGTGGATGATGAGCAATGGGTAGCTCGCCGTCCTGCCTCGTGAGCCTGAGTCGTAGATGGCGCTTGGTGTCTTTTCAACAACAGCGTAGGTACATACTTGTACCTGCTGAGCAGCAAGGTTGAAGCCTACTGGGGCCATGGGGTTTACGAAAGAAAACCTCAGGGCCCTGAAACAAAGGCAAAGAAGGTACAGAAGTGAGTTATAGTCATGTCAGTAAAAATCTGACACACCCTGCTGCTCCGCCCACATTGGGCGAAGTCATTATGATGATAACCCACCTAAAAAAACCTAGGATGATATTGTGTTAACCTAATTGATATCGTGTTTATCTAAATCACAATTTCTTCTTTTAAAGTAAGTAGGAAAAAAAATCAAAATTACGTAATTTTTTTATGATATTTTTGGTTTTGATACTATAAGACCTTTAAGCTATGTTTTAGTTAAAATATTTAATTTATCTGGAATACAAATGAATTCATTCTAATATTTTTGTAGTATTTGGCAGCAAAAGTATCAGATCACCCTTCTCGGCAAGCTACGCTGACTTAGTCAACACTACAATAAAATACTCAGCACCATTTTTACAGATATCGCGCCTGTTTCAATGTTTCCAAATATTGTCCAGTTGTGCAAACAATTGAAATACAAAACTACACCAATTTTACATCACAATATCCAGCAAAAATCGAATAATTAAAACCTTGAACTTTACTCAAAAAAATCCCATCAAAAAACACACCTCAATTTTAGAATCCTTTGTCCCAGACATTAAAAAAACATATTATTTAATGTAAAATCCTTGTAAATAAAACGCAAGCACATATTTCATTTAAGTTTCGCTAAGCTACCCATGTTTACAATAAAATTATGCAACATATAATCTAGTTTTGCAAGTACTTAAAAAAAAACTTACTAACAATTAAAACACACCGAACATCACTCGAAAAAAATCCCATCAAAAAACACGCCTCAATTTTAAAATCCTTTATATTAGAGATTAAAATTCCAGACATTAAAAAAAACATAATTATTTAATGTAAAATCCTTGTAAATAAAACGCGAGCACATATTTATAAAACACTGCTCACCCCGTTGTCCCTACACCGTGATTAATTCGCCTCTGAACATAAATATGGCTGTACTGGTGAGCACAGAAGTGGATTCTCGTGTTAGTCATTATTATTGTTATTGTTTATTGCTCTTAAGTGTGGTTGTTTATGTTTTTATACAGCTCTTAGCCTGTGATTTTGTGAGCGAGTGTTTTCATAAAAACTTTAATATCTCTATTTCGAGGGTAATTTTGAAAAGCTAATAATGTCCAGTGTTTTTTATTTATTACTTAATGCGAAATCCCAAGTTAATAAACCAAAGGAATAATATTTTATACAACCTTTGACATCCCCTAATTCATTTTACAGGGGTAGTTTTGAATAACAGGTAGGGTTTTTTTTGTATTTATTTATGCTACTACTAAGTTTCAAGTGGGGTATTTTGCATTTAACAATTTCCCCCCTTTCATTCCTTCAAAAGTTGAATTAAAAAATCTTTCCTATCACATTCTTTTGCCAAAGTCACAAAAAAAACCTCATTGAAAATTTCACACTCTTAGCACTAGTACTTCGCCTGTGCGTTGATTCTGACAGTCAGACAGATTTTCTTTTTATACACTAAGGGGATGGTGAGGTAGACCAGGATGTAACACGTCGAATCAACGCAGGATGGATGAAATGGCGACAGGTCACGGGAACAATCTGTGATCCACGGATGCCCCTCAAGCTGAAGGGTAAAATTTACAAGTCCGAGATAAGACCTGTCGTACTGTATGGATCAGAATGTTGGGCTGTGAAAAAGACGGATGAAAATAGATTGCATGTAGCGGAGATGAGGATGTTGAGAAGGATATGTGGTGTGACGAGAATGGATAAAGTGAGAAATGAGTATATTAGAGGAAGTTTGAAAGTGGCACCAGTGACTGAAAAGCTGAAAGGAAATCGTTTGTCTTGGTAAGGTCATGTAAAGAGAAGGGATGAAACGCATGTTACAAAAGCAGTTATGAATTTACATGTGGACGGATGGAGAGGAAGAGGGAGACCAAAGAAAAGATGGATGGATTGTGTGAGGACTGATATGAAAGAAAAGGGAGTTGATGATAGCATGGCGGGTGATAGGACAGAATGGAAGAAAAAAACATGTTGCGCCGACCCCAAGTAATATGGGATAAGGGCAGGAAGAAGAAGAAGAAGACACTGACATAAATAAAATAAAAAAGCCTGTTCAATCCTTAATTACAATCTAGCGTTTACTTGACATCTAATATTTAGTTTTAAATATAAATTAGGACCTTTCTTTACGCACAGAAAGTCTTTTTTTAGCCTGTGCCAAGTTTCTCAAACCTTTATTTTACAGATAATTTTTATTTATTATCCTCATATTTATATAGATTATGATAATTTAAAATGCTAAGTGACTTGTTGTGTTTGTTTGTCATCAATTTTCGTTAAGGTTTAGATTGATGAATTAAGTTTGCTTACTCACTTCTGACTCCCAAAGGTCACAGATTCGTAGACGGCGCGTAGTGTTCCACGCGCGTCTCCAAGAAATGTCAGCAATCTTTTGGGGCCCCCGGGAATCGCCCTATGACCTTCAACAACCGGGGCGTCTCTTGCGGATAACTGCCATCTATGTATATTCTTCAATATGCAAAACCACAACGCTTTTTATACTGTACAAGTAGGTATCCACTATTATGAGACAATATTATTTAATCCTCATGCAACACAAAGAACAAAGGTGGACTTAATGCCTTAAGCATTTTCTGGTAGAAAACCAACCTAGGGTGGTGAAGAGACAATATGGTTGGTACATTATTATTATTCTGTCCCATGGTGGGGCAACGGCCTCAGGTATACGACAGACATGTCCAACCCAGTCCCACTTAAGCTGGTCAGCTTTCCGAGCCACGACAATGATCTGCGTTTTAGAGCGCAGTGTATTCTTTCAAACGCGATCCGTTGTTTTAACACCTAGTGTACTGTGTTCCATTTTCCATAGCACTTTTGTAAATCAGTCAAAGACCAAGTTTCTGCACCATAGGTTGTTGTCAATTTAAAAATAAATACCACAAAGAAAACCATAATCATCACTATCACAATCGATCGTCTATCACGATTATCTACCACACCAAATTCTAAACAGGACTACAGCTTGAAATCCCAAAATAATTTCTCTATTCCATACTCCGAGAGGCAATTATCTAAATCTATCCCCAGAGAGTCTATCCACACTGTATAGTACTAAGTGCGATCCTCAACAGTTTGCATACATAATTAATTAAAGGATAGTGATAATAAACACTTTAAATGGTGTTACTGAGGTACTGAATTTTGTAGGAAACTGGGCCATGTTTTTGAGATAAAGTTTTACTTTGTTTTGATAGGTTTTTAGGATAGAGTCGTTTATTTTTTAACGTATGGTACATGAAAATCTTTTGTATTACACAGATTTACTTATTATAGGTTTTTTTAAGTTAAAATTACTTATTATAGGTTTATATAATTACAATATGAACTTGACCTGAGGTTTTTATGAGTGCTTGATTGACATCTCACCTGATAGTAAGCAGTGATGCAATTGTTAGTGGTGAGGCGCACTAGTTTATTAAGAGCCTATTCACTCTAGCCTTGAAGACACCCAAATTATAATCAGACGGGACTACCTTTGTCGTCGTACAATAATTAGGTGAATATCTAAATTCAAATACCTAATAAAAGTTCAGGGTCCTGGTGCAGGCCATGGTCCAGTAGGAATAGCAGGCGGTTGCCTAGCGAAGGAGGTGGCTCCACGCGTGTGGTAACGGACGTCTTCACGCTCCAACCGCCGTATCTTGACCTTCTTGGGACTATTTTCTGCATTTACTCGAGGAGCTCGTGGCTAGATAATAACAGCCGCATAGGTCGATCTTCAAGGTTAAGCAACGCTTGCCTAGGTTGGTCTGTGGATGGGTGACCATCTTAACATAACGAGTTTCCTCCGTGCCTCGGAAAGCACGTTAAGCCGTTGGTCCCGGCTGTCATTTGGAGATCTTTGGCAGTCGTTACGGATAGTCAGAAGCCAGTAAATCTGACTCCAGTCTTGCCATGAAGTATCGTGTTACCCCAGTTAATGGGTTGTGGAGGTCTGGTAGGCAGCCGCTCCTCGTAAAATACTGGTATTCAGCTAAATCCGGCTTGACTGGAAGCCGACCCCAATATAGTTGGGAAAATGATAGGCAGATGATGATGATGACTCTCGGAACAGCTAGCACTCGCTAACGTAGAGTCTATCTGACTAATCTTTCCAAACTAAATATGAAGAAGGTTAACACTGTTGAACACGACAGTACTCTCAGATGCTTACGTAGGTCGCGCACGAGCGGGCAACTGACAAATATTGAGTATTATACTTATTCACCATTTTTATTATACAGGATTATTTTTAATACCTTGGCAATCTCTCTGAACTATGTTACTATCATCAGTAACAACAATTCAATTTGTTCTATGGTTTAAAAAAAAATCAAACAATAATAAAAATATTTAAATTGAACGTTATGAAGTCTATGCGAAACATGCGATAACATAATGGCGGGGGAGCGGGGGGTGAGAACAGTGCACAGTAGGCGTAGGTAGATATCAAAATACATAGTTGAAATGCGTTAGATAGAACAAAGAAAACTTTAAGGTTTGTTTTTAGTAAATATATGGTGTTATGTAATAAGTCATAGAAAAATAGTTGTTAACTGCACAGCAAATGTATTTCTGAACTGTAGTCCTGAAAAGTTGTTAATATTTTACAAATAACCCTGTATAGGGTGGCTGGTAATTAGTAACTGATCTTTAAACACATGATTTAACAAATGATATCTAACAACTTTAACTATAGGATCAAACCTGAAATCGCGGAAAGAAAACAGCACTTCAGTACATTTTTGATTAATAGGTTTTATACGGCTTGTCAGTATTTTTTGAAGCAGCTGAGGTTTATGTACACTATACTCATAAACTTGATATTCGGTCTTAATAAAGATGAAATTATTCTGTATAAGTAGTTACAATGAAGAATGCGTTACAAGAAACCAACATTACAGACCTCTTCAGTTCATTTCCCTACTATATCGCAGCTCACCTCACTCAAGTGAGCGCACACAATTCTGTAAAGTTCACAGCTCACCTCACTCAAGTGAGCGCACACAATTCTGTCAAGTTCACAGCTCACCTCACTCAAGTGAGCGCACACAATTCTGTAAAGTTCACAGCTCACCTCACTCAAGTGAGCGCACACAATTCTGTAAAGTTCACAGCTTACCTCACTCAAGTGAGCGCACAAAATTTTATTAAGTTCACAGCTCACCTCACTCAAGTGAGCGCACACAATTCTGTAAAGTTCACAGCTCACCTCACTCAAGTGAGCGCACGCAATTCTGTAAAGTTCACAGCTCACCTCACTCAAGTGAGCGCACGCAATTCGAAAGCGAACTCATTTAATTTTAAAGTAAGACATACTGTCCTCGGACGCGTAGCTTTATAGACGCGTATTCGTCAATAGCTATGTCCACACTGTGCCCTTTCATCTTCAACTTTCGTCTTCATCTTTCTATTAAACTTTCGTTAGTTGCTTTCAACAATTGAATGCGTTATGGAACGCATTATCCATCTAACGTGGAATGACATGTATCACTGCGCGCACAACACTTTCGACTATCATTGCACATGCGTTAAAGGCATGCCCGACTTACGCTGTTGACTGCGCTATGACGCATGCCCTTGTTGAACAAAAAGGACACAGTGTGGACATAGCTATTATACGCTTGATGTACGCCTGCGTAAAGCTCACAAACAAAATTATGAAACTCTGTCAACAAAGCAGCAACGAGATAATGGCGTAACGCTGCCGCTTCGTCTACACATGACGAAGTTACGCGTCTGTGGACGATAGGCCTTAGTTTTTCGGCCTGTTATATTGGTTCATCATTTCTTGAAGGGTGAGCTGAGGTTTATGTACACTGACCTCGTAAAGTAGCTTAATAAAGGTGATATTAATATGACTATAACGTCGAAAGAAGTCAATGAAAACACACACACGCACATAAAATATTCCAAGGCTTTTTTTAGGTTTTTTTATGGTTGGGGAATCATCAGAATGACTTCTCCCACTCTTGGACGGAGCGGGAGGGTGGGTCAGACTCTTATTGACTAAACCCCTACCCCGTTTCTTCGTTGCCTTCGGTCTGGGGGGCACGGTGGACACCTTTCAGATTTCCCAGGGTCCCCAGGTGGGAACTCATCCAAATACATTTCTCGCTTTGGGTATACCGTATGAAAAACAAAATATGTACTTTAATAATAAATTCTTAAATGACATAAGTACCATTTTACAAAAATAATGAGGCCATGACTCCTGCGTTAGACATAGTACCTGTGTTACAGGAGCCTATGTCTTCTATAAATTACATGCTTCGTGAAAGCAACCTTGACATAGCCATTTAGACTATGTCAGGGTTGCTTTCACAAAGCAATGGTTGGTTGCACAAAAGTGCGAATCCAATACAAAAATAAAGAACACAATTTGGTTCATGAAGGTATTGACAGTTACATAAAATTTCGATACCCCTACACGGCTCCCGTAGGAAATCCAGTAAAAGGTTAAGTTTTATGGAAACAAATAAACTTTTTACGTGTAGCTATTTACATCCAGATTGTACTTGTTATGTTTACAACCATAAATATTGAAGATCCCACGTAAGTGCTGTACGTTATTTTAGCTAGCAAATTAAATTACATCGGCAGTCCCTTTAGGGGTAGGCAGACAATCTATGGTCTATCGGTTTAGGTAACTAACTAAATGTAAACAATCTTCGCATGTCTTTTTATCGGAAAAATGTCTAAAAATAGCATCGAAAAATATTCGCAAATAGGTATTTACCTAAATCGAAGTTAACTAATAAACTAAATGTAAATAATCATTGTGTATATTATATACGACCTCTTTAATATAAAAAATATACCAAGATTATTTATCTTAACCACCGAAACCTATAGACCATAGTAATAGTTAAGCAATTTGGGCAAGAGTTTTTTGAGTTACATCTCCGGAGAGTACCCAACGAAACCCTAATACTAAAGGTAGAAAAACATTGGGCCCATATGGGGCACGTGCGCTGATTTGGGTGTGTCGGTCTCCATACATTTTATATGGCAACTAGATTTGTAGAGCTATATTGGACCCACGCCATGCAACGCAAGTATAGTTTCGGAAAAAAATGGCTGTGACATACGGACGGTCGGACAGACAGACAGACATGACTAATCTATAAGGGTTCCGTTTTTGCCATTCGGCTACGGAACCCTAAAACTGGTATTTCATTTAGGCCTATGTTCTATAAGTGATCATGCACTATAAAACGTCAAAAGCTAATTATCATCATCTTAATCATTTTAACCGAAATATGTCCACTGCTGGACATAGGTCTCACGAGCTCCTACTAAAATCCTAACAATATCAAGAATTTTTCTGGACCACCGAAACTTTCATTAGATTACCTAATTCCTCTTTTCTCCTAAAACTAAGTTAACAGGTAATTCCAGACCTATTTTAGGCCAAAACCTATATCG